>BSDF01000001.1:95614554-96864554 GCA_027925045.1 Hypotaenidia okinawae
CAGTGAGCAGCCTGAGCTTCCTAACCAGAATTAATGTCCTAATTTCAGGGGAACAATGCCATAAACAGCCACTTCCCCACAATGTGGCTCTGGAATCTTCTAGTCAAGAAGAGAGCTCAGGCTGCTGAAGGTGCAGGTGAATTCAAGCAACAAACATGTGTGTGTGTCGGCTAGAAAAACTCCAGAGGAGGTGCTGTCGGAGGGGCCCATTCTTGGTGTCATGATTTCATACCTAATTTTCTGATCTTTGATATTGCTAACTGCTGAAATTAGGAAGGACTGCCTCCCTGAACTGGTGCTGACAAAGGATGAAATGTGACAGTTGCACAGCACAGAAAATGACAGGAATTACATACCCTATTGACTCTGTAGATAGCATTTGAACCGCAAACACAACAGCTTAGCATTAAATGGAACAAGGTACAGACGTGAGGGTTTCTGCCATAAGCAGGCAAAGTGCATAGGATGAGACCCAAAGTTATCATCTTAATTTCCCTGAACTGGCTTATGTGAAACCTCTGGAAGGGCAATATAAACATATCACGTTAATACTTCTGAAACTATCACCTGGAACATCTGAGCTCCTATTTTGGCTCTGATTCGATTCCCTTTGTGCCCTTGGCAGGCAATAAGCGGTACCAAGTTACACCACCTGGATTCATGCTGCATAGCTCCTTAGTCTGCAAACAACCCTATATCGATTCCAACAGGAAAAGATATAAAATGACATGTTACACTGCTTGAGCAAGAGGTGTTGCAATCTGCTTCAATATCTTCACTCCTAAGAGCAAGATATTATAGTAATAATATATATCCTTCCTGCTCCAAATTTGGTTATGAGGATTTTTTTTTCCAGTTCTTTGAAGATGTAAAGATTGACACAGGAAATAAATATTTCTGGTAAGTTGTTTCTATGCCATAAAGGCAGTAGGATCTGCACAGATGCTCTGCAAGATGCCCTGTTACCTTACCTTAATGTAGTTTTTCCTCAACAAGGTGTAGAATGTCCCATCTAACTGAGTGTTAGTTAATCTAAACCTACTGGAAGGCTGCAATGAGAATACCCCGCAGCCTTCTCTTCCCTAGGCTGAACAAGCCCAGCTCCCTCAGCCTCTCTTCGTAGGGGAGGTGCTCCTGCCCTCTAACCCTCTCTGTGGCCTCCTCTGAACCCTCTCCAACAGTTCTACATCTCTCTTGTATTGGGGGCCCCAGATCTGAACACAGTACTCCAGATGAGGCCTCACAAGGGCAGAGTAGAGAGGAACAATCACCTCCCTGTCCCTGCTGGCCACCCCTCTTCTGATGAAGTCCAAACAACCCTGCACTCAGTAATGTACTACTATATCCCAAGCAATGAGCAAAAGATCCAGATTTTAGGGGACCTTGAATAACAAGTTTAAACAGCAGCGGTCCTTCTGAATACATGAGGAAGTGTAAGCTTTCTGGAGTGACACTCTCTGCTGGGTGAGATATGTACAAGCCAGCAGGACAGCACACGATTTATCTTCTTTCCTAGGGCCTGAAATCTTATGCTGCATGTTTGGCCAGCCTGCTTCCACCTAGCTCGTGTGCTGCTGAAATCTTATTTTCAGATATCCGCATGTGGGGATGAACCCCTGAAGCACTAGCACAGATGGTTATGAACAAGACCCTGTGATGCCTCACACAAACGCCAAAATACTAGCACTGAGAGACGCTCAGGGAGTACCTAATTCTGAGCTTTGAGAAGACAAGCAGGAGTAATGGTTTCACCCACAGCTAGAGAAGGTCAGTTGCCAAATGTCCCTGCAAGGACAGGAGCCATCCCCAGTTGGTCCCATGCTTCCATTTCCTCTATCACAGGCTTCCCCACACAGCCCCAGGACTCTTAGGGATCACATGTATTTTGCATATAAATGCACTTTCATGTGTATTTTGGTTTCTTTCCCAAATACTCTGAACACATTTTCAGTCAAAGGACTGTTTGAAATTCAGCATGTCCAAAGCCCATAAGCATGGGCATAACACAGGAAACTGGAGAAACTGGTATAAAAGCATTTCATTGCTTACTACTTATGCTGTGGGAGAAGCGAATCTAACCAAAATAAGAAAGGGAAAAGCACACAATTGTCAACTTGCACGATCCTAAGTTCTAAGAAAACACAACTCTTAACAGCTTTCCTCTGAAACTCTTACGTTATGCTTTATGTCCTCTGCTCTACATTCCATATCTTCCCTCTTCCCACTTTAATAATGAATTTATCAGATTTCTAAACTACAGTCTGGAATAGCCCCTACAGTACAACTTGTGACAAAGAAAGGTTTTGTTTGCTGTTGCTATTAGCATGAGGTGCTCCAAAAAGCTCAGACGAGGCTCTGTCAAGCTAAATTCTGTACTACTGAAACACTTTTAATACTGTGTTTTAAAACTCTATTATTTTTGGAAGAAGAGCCTTGCTTCCATTATGCAATTGCTCTTAGAGCTTTTACTACAATAGGTATCAGGTTTAGAGAGATGAACATAAATGACACAAAGGAAAGCATTATCATCTCCTTGCACACCTGTATGTGCTCAGAAGCAAATGTGTAGATGTGTGAGTGTGTGTACCTTTATATATCTGTATATATGCATGTGTTTGCATATATTTCTCCCTCATCCTACCATCACACTGGCAGAAGGCAATGTTAAAGCCTATTTCAAAACAAAACAAATTGCCTGCTGGCATTTCCATTTTCAAAATGTTTCAGTAAATTGTTTTGTTAAGAGTAACATCATTTCCATCTCACTTAATCATTATTCTTCTAAACAGTGTTTCTCTTTTAAAAATGCACTGCTTTTTACTACTGGAGTTTTGCTGATTTATAAACTTCACTGTCCCTAAAGTAGTAATATTGCAGACCATGCTGATTACATGACCAGATTTAATGTTGCTGTGCCTGAACTTCTTTCCGAAAATGAGGTCTGAGCTACAGGCTGCATTGTCCTCACCACGAGTGAAAACAAGGACAGAAATAACACAGAAATTACCTAACTATGTAAATGAAAAAGATCTTGCTCACCTCAAAGAATCTGTAAAATGCAAACATTGCTTAAAATTACTTCTTCAAAAAGACTTACTAGCTTCGTTTTTCATTGATTGACATTCTTTTCTCCAAACCATCAAGAAAAGCAAGACTTTCAGGGATGAAAACAGTAAATGCTACTCTTAACTTCAAATACTTACGCATTTTCTGTACGCATTTGTTAACTAATAGGAGTTCATTGACTACAGCATACTGCTTTCAATCACGCAAAGGCAAATGCAGTTGCTATCACTTCCCTGAGGCTGATGCAAAACACCCACTGAAGGCACTAGTCTACTCACTTTCACAGACCATGAGCCAGGTCCAGCTGCGTACATTACGTCAACGGTGCAGGACGAGGGACTAACCCTTATTCCGAAGTCCGTCCTTTCACACTACAAGCTACATCAAAAGCAGAATTGCAAAAGAGCACAGAAATGAACAATTCAGAAACACAAGGGCTCTCCTCTCAAATCTGTTGAGAGATGTAAATTACAAGCAAATGAAAAATAGGAAGTGCTGGACTCAGCTTTCTGCCCCAGAACACCATGTGGTAAACTCCCAACCACAGCAAGCACTCCACGCAGGGCTGCGGTTCCACCAGAGTCTTGATCCAGCCTTCTGCATTAGTTTGAGCTGATCTCTTAGTCAGATGTGACATCCGCAGCTTCTGTAAATTCCATGGATGAGGTAACACAGGTCAAGCTATGAAGAAAAAAATCCATATTCATTTCACTTTCCCCCAACTGCTTTTTCATCTGCTTTATAAGCTTTATTCCCCCATAAGGCTGTGCAGCAGTTAAATTCTTAGCTAACTGGCGATCTTGGTAAACATATCTAGAGTAATACATCTTTTAGTAACCTTAAAAATTATTATAATGAAGGTACTAAGTATAATAACTGCAAAAATAAGATTAATAGTGACAGTGCACATGTAGTTATTTAACCCAAACTCTCCTCTCTGGACTCAGTTAAGCACAGAGCAGAGTCCTCACCAGTTTTCCTACCTACATTTGCAATAACCATTTCTTTGTACTTCATCATAGGACTTTTGGAAGCAGCTTTTTCTTTCTTTCTCAACTAAAAAAAAAACCAGTCTTAACCGAACAGCTAAGTGATCCGTCCAAATCATTGACTAGAGACTCCTAAGAGAGCCAGATATTTCACCTAAGTTAAATACTGTATAATGCCTCAGCCAAATTACCCTCCCTGTCATCAAGGGGGTTGCAGAGGAAGCAATATGGGCTGCAGCATTTTTAAGTAAAGGCTTTCCACATGCTATCGTGTCAGAGTTATCTTGCTCTACATCTCCCAACCGAACACCAGGTGTGAGGCCACTTTCACTTCAATTACATGCATACACAGAATGTTGTAAATGTTTCTGACATGGTGTGTATGCTTTTCCTGCTTTATTTTTTATTCTTTTCTACTCTGAAAGGGATAACTGGAGCCATCTTTGTCATTCACAGCATCTAGCAGCTTCCAATCTGACATAAAATCATTCTTTGCCAATATGAAATATTTGCTGGTCATGATGCATGCTGTTTCTCTTGTCTGGAGAGGTGCACATATGTTTCAGATGTATACAGCCATACCCTGCTGTCTGTTGAGGGTGAATTTCTGAAAAAGACAATGGGTAGCAGGTCAGAACTTTACCAGTAAGACTCCTGTTGTAAAGAGAAAATGTATTCAGGCACTGAATATATACAGACGGGGGCAGAGCATTGTGTTATAAGATCTTTCCCACTCATGTGCCATTAACATTATCCAGAAAAGTAAGATCTGAAAGGCTCAGATGCAAAAGGAAGATGTTGCTGCATGCTAGGCAACCCACACAGTTCTACAAGGCTCAGCGTGGTACAGAAACAGCACTGAAACAAGAAAAAGTATTCCACTGTACACAAGAGCATCTGTTTTCTCAGCAGTTACTTTATGTATGTAAATATTTTATTGAAACAAGAGATATATTCAGCAGAATGTATGGAAGAAAACATAAATGCATAGCCTGCAGTAGAGACTTATCCACATGTTAAGGTGGTTCTATGATGTCTGCTACTGCTCATCAGACCAACATCAATACAACTAGGTGCCTTGTGGAAATTTTTTTTACAGAAGGAGGGAGCTGGAAGTGTGGAAGATGTAAAACCAGAGCAATAATGATGGTTAGCAGAGCAGAATATTAAGCAGTTGCCAATGGAAAACCAAGATAGTAGGCAGACAAGTATAGATAACAGATCCTTACTGTCTGTCCATATATTTAATGCCTCTGTGTGTGGGAGGCATATATATATATATACACACACACACACAGAAGTGAAAGTAATTATCTCCGGTTTAAGGTATGATAACCATCAGTTTTAAAATATACATTGTTTATAAAATATAATTTTTACAAGCCTTCTAAGATGCATATAATTGTTTCTGTCCTGGAATGCTTAAAATGAAATGAATGAAAATTATATTTCAGTAACGTATTATACCACAGAAATTAAAGCTAAACCTATCCATCAGGGAAAAAGGCAGGTGCTATGTTATTTACATCACGCTTTAAGTGGAAATCACCTAAACAATTTCCAAAAAGCAGAATTTTTCTCATCAGTTTACTCAGCTATTAAGATTTATTTCAGTTGAAATCTATTTTCTTGTTGCTACTATATGAAATTTTATTCTGTGTTCTTGGAAATATCAGGACAGTAAGGAAGACTTAGAAATAATAGAATGTGCAATAATTGGGCTTTGAGATTATGAGTGTTATTTGGAAGCCTTGAAAAAATTATTGTTAACTTCTCTCAATAAAATAAAACACAGCAGCTTCTCTTTCCAGTGATTTCAGCTACAGATGCAGAAGTGATAGAGAGGTATCATCATTTCTATCCTCTAACGTTTTTGCTGTCCTTTCTTAAAAGTCTATGTTGATTTAAGATTCTTTTCCCTCACAAAAACTTTATGATAGCTAGCTAGCAGAGCTTTCAGATTTTATCTTGCCATATGTTTCAAGTTGTGTGCTTCAGTCTGCATCTGCTGAGTATCTGCTACAGTATGGCTACAACATCAACTCAAAACAATTGGGACTACAGCCTTTATAATAATTACTTGCTGCAGCTGTTGAAATCAGAATCTTTAAAAAAAAAATCTAAAAGCTGTAGCTTCTCCCCCTTCTCACTCTTTTCATCTAAAGCAAACCCAAGCACATTTGGATGGAACTTTTGAATTGAAAAATAGAAGCGGATTTTTTATTATTTTTTTCAGAGTATAATATAAATCCACACTGCTTTATACTATGGGATAAACATATATCTGACTTTTGCCATGACAAGTGGCTTAAAGAAAACCCCATGTGGAAAAAAATGTTATAATACAGTACATCTTAATTGTTGGAAGTCTCATTAAGAAGGGGATATTGACAAAGTTCTGTTTCTCAAAAAAAATTTGCTGGATGCCAGAAAGAGAAGAATTTATTAACAGCTAAAACCTTAGCAATCCTAAACTCCCCTCTCTTATGGTTTATGAAGGTGTTACCAACCTCTTTATCTCAACAGCTAGACAGTGAAAACAAAATCAACCTGCTTTTTCAGGAAATATATTCAAGCATCTGCATGCTGTTAGATGTGGCATCACTACAATGATTCAGAAGTTATAAAGAAACATACTTAGAGTATCAAGGAAGAGTTTCATTCTGTAGTTTATACAGAACTGCTTGATTAGACTAATTCATTCGCAATCTGAACGCAATAGCCATTTTTAGCTGATCCAGTAGTATTATTTTAAAACTGCTGTGATTCAAATGGTAGGCTCACAGGATGATAAAAAAGATTCATTTGTAAGGGACCTCAGGAAGTCAAGAGCAGGATCTCTAATGAGGGCAGACCACGCTGCTCATTGCTTTGTCCAGCCAGGTCTTGAAATCCTTCAAGGACAGAGACCGAAAAGCCTTGTTGGAAAACCTACTCCACTGACTCACTATCCTCTTGGAGAAAAGGTTTTTCCTTGTATCCAGTCTGAACCTCTTCTCTCTTCTTTAGGCTTCAATCCATTGTCTCTTAACCTCCCAACAGGACCATGCACCACCGTTAGGAATCTGGTTCTAACTTCTTGATCACCTTTGTCTCCCCTCCACATAAAGCTAGCAGGTCTCCCCAGGCATTCTCTTCTGTGAACAAGTCCAGGAATTACAACATAAAACAACAAACAAACAAGCATAAAAGGATTTATATACATCTGAAAATGCTAACAGTGAGTGCAGGTAGCATAATTACTGCTGTTAAAACACAACCATAACCTGGCATGCTATCCCATTGTTAGAGGAAACAGGGTTTCTACCTCAGATGATCAAGAGTAGGATTTTCAAAGGTACGTAACATAAGTAATTTCCATTAGATTTGGTGAAAGCCAGCTATCTAGACAATTTCAGATATTCAGCCATGACACTGTAAGAAAACACATTACTGTCATCACAACCTAAGCCTTTAAAGGTCCAGCAAACAATTTATTGTAAGAATGTGAGTAGCCACATCTGGAATACTTTCAAACCTACACTGCATAAATATATTTAGACTACTACATAAAGAAAAAATAATGGGAAGACAACAAATACAGGGAAAAGGGATGCTCAGGAATACATTTTAATAATTAAATCCGGTTTTTGCCAATAGTGTATTAACAAGTCTTCTAAATGAAAGCCGCTATTGTGATGGTGGTAAACTTAATTTTCAAATTGCAAGACTGAAACAAGAAGCAATGTCAACACATCTGAGGTTGCATCATGCTAAACAATATACAAGGTGAGTTGCTCTGGAGAAGTTTTACTCCATCCACCAGCTGGAGAACTGAATCTCAGGTCTTCTGGTTGTCTAACATCCAAGTGTCTGGAGTGGAGAAGATGAACTCTTGTCCATTGCCATTACATTAGCAATGGTTCCCGAGTTCTCCTTTGAATGAGCTCCACAATGCTATTGAAAGAAATCCTTTGTGCATCAGGACTTGACACAAGACTCGTATTATTAGAACAGTTGCTCTAGAGGCATTGGAAATCTTTCTGAAATAGAAAATAAGCTGTTTGGATTATTTTGGTCTACCCAGTGATTTCTTCTAATTTTACAAGGATGCTGATTTCAGCAGGGATTTATTACTTTTTCAGATATATGTCAGAAGCATCTAGAGTGATCAGACATGTCCTTTTCTGTTACTTTTGTTTTTATAAATTTAAGAATTAATAACTAGTAAATAAATGCAAAGCAAATTACTGCCAGGCCATAAAATGTTGTATCATCACTTTATGAACATTAATGGCAATCTAAAAAATGTTGAGGTTCGATCTGCCTAAGCAGACTCTAACTTAATAATTCTGTTACCTAATTAAATCTTGATTACCTACAAAATCAGCCAGCTGACACATCTATCTGTGGATGAAGTTACTCATTTTCTGCAGAACTTGCATCAAGTAATGCAAGGGCTTCTAAACAAGCTGTTTTGGAGATGCTGAAAGGAGACGACACACAGGAAACATTTTCTTTCAGTTATTAAACTATTACTTGTTTAAAATCTGTGGGAATGAAAAACGTATTGGAGTAAAGCTGGTGTGCTGCTAACACAAGATCTATGTGGTAGAGCATTAAACAAAGTATTCTGATAATCAAGTTCACCTGAACTCAGTTTAAAAGGAATTATAGACATTTTCTTTCTCCTCCTTTAAAGAAGCACTGTACAATTTTCTCTCTCTAAATACATACATCTAAGTGAGAAAAACACACTAGGACTTTAAAAAAAAAAAAGCTACCTTTCAAAGTACTGCTTTCTTCTTCTCTAACTTTAGAAATGCATGAGGAAGTGCACTAGATGTGACCCATGCACACATCCCAGGAGCATCACTTATGAAAAATGTCTGCAAGTGTTAGCGAAAATAGAAGCAGTTGATCCCACTAAGCTGGGGAGTTCACTGTTGCTTTTCCTAATCTTCAAAAATATCCACAGGACCTCCATGATGAAGACACAGGAACTGGGCAAGAGGGCTGCTGCAGTGTTTCTATTTTAATGAACAGGTCTCCAATTCTTAAAGCAAGACAGCTACCAAGTATTTAAATAACAATCAAATTCTCTGTTTATTTTCAGGGATGGGGTGAAGATGGTAATTATATGAAGCAAGTCTTACTCTTTCAAGGTTACTCCTGGTCTGTCTTTCTACTTTTTCTCTCCAACTAAATGCAGGCTGGAAGCACATGGAGAACAATAAATTATGGATAACAACTTCAATTCATAGACCTCATAACAGAAAACCCTCAGTGATCTGCACTTACTCTCCTATGCACCAGCAAACAAGCTATAAATCTTCTGAATGTTGTTACTAATATCCCTATCTTTTCCAGTAATTACAAGCAATATCTCAAAAAAATAGTTGCCTTATTCACTCCCACAGTATTGTGGAACAGTTTGATAACCATGGATTTAGCATTATCTGAGAGTTCAAATAAAGTTTCAGTCTCAGTAGAAAATTGAGTTTTCAGTTGGTTACTAGGACATATACTCATCTAAGCATGCCTTGCTTGTACTCTTTAGGGTTTTTCTTTCAAAGCAGAGGGTGATAGTTTAAGAAAATTTGGAGGAAAAGACCACCCTAGTGATGTTACTGAAATGAATTGTGGATTCAAGGCCAGGTTGGATGGGGCCCTGGGCAACCTTGTGTAGATTCAGGCCTGCAGGTTGGTGGCCCTGCCTGTGACAGGGGGTTGGAACTCTATGATCCTTGGGGTCCCTTCCAAGCCAGACCATTCTATGATTCTATGATTCTATTCGATGATCACATTCTTTCCATCTTAATCAAGCCATAATCTTGCTGAACAGAAATCTCACTTGGTTAAAAACCAGCACAATGCAGCCATTACCTCCAGAGTACCAGAGGTATGCTATCTAACCTATGCAACAACAAACGTGCACGTGAACTCGCTTGTGGCCTGCCAACAGTACGTCTCTTTGAAGTACGTGAATGTCATTTGGACTATTAGAAACAGCATCTGGCCACCAACAAGAATATGGAAAAGGAAACCAATGCCGGTATGCAGTGTGTGCCTACATCAGCAATGACTGGTACTATTTAGGGTACTGAGAGCAACATAATAGGAGCTCAGAGCATGTTAACTCACCACTTACCAGATTTCATGAAGAGCTCTTGCAGCCTATGACAGCTGTGGCTAGGCTAAAAGGCAATGAAGATATACTACATAGTCTTCCAAAAAGCTATCGCCCTGAATCGGCTATTAAGGTGCTTCTCTCACCTTTAAGACAAACAGAACAGACTTAAGTAAGTGCTTAAATAATTCCTCAGGTTAGTAGTTTATGCAAAAATACTGGTGCCTTTTGACAATTGAGGAAATATTTTGATATGGGTAATTATTAACAAGTAAAAATGATATTTTTTATTTAAATGTTATATTTTTCTCAAACTTACTACACTAAAATACTTACTATACTTAAGCAAATAATAAGACCAAAACCAAGAATGTGAGTTAACAGGCATATGATGTATCTCTACAACTCGTTCTCGCTATTGTGTCTTAATATGCAGCCACCTACCAGCTGTAACTGAATCTTTTTTCCAACTTGTTAAAGAGTAATTTAGCTCTGAAGTATTGCTGATCAGAAGGGAAACTTCCAAAATGAGTTCCAGTCTACTCTTTGCCTCATATACACATCTATACATTCATGTATAGCCACTGCTGCTGTGCTCCATGTGTTCAAACAGTAGGAGTCATCAGTAACAGCATATGGTCTGCATGGGGAAGACGGTATTCTTCTGAAAAAGCAAGACTAAATTCCTACAGACCTTCATCCGTGAGCAGCCTCAACACTCTAAATCACACCAAGAGTCCCACATTTCTGTCCATCCTCTACCAGGAAGATGTTCAATAAGGATGATGGTACTGCCTGTCTTTTAATTGGGGTTCTAGAGCCTCAGGATGAAGACGTCGGAACAGGTGTAAATATGATGACTATTGAGTTAACCGTAATAGTCACCCAACAAGTACCTGAACAAGAAAAGTCCCCCATGGTTTCCAGACAGCCTAGACTATGTTCAGTTTGTTTACAGGTTAATAGCATGTCCTAGAAATTACCTATGTAAGACCTCAAAGATGTTTTTATCAAAACAAAAATCCAAATCACCTAATCATAGTTTATTCCATTACACAGAGATAAAAATCACATTTAACCAACACCATCTAAAACTTCATGTTTCAGCAGGAATTATCTTCTGTAATGTCTTTGAACGAATACCTTGAGAGGGCAATCTGCTGTCACAGGAGGATAATGCACCCATTACAACGACCTTGTGCCAATATATTAGTTCTCCTTCTGTCATCTCTGGCTCAGCCTTCCCTCTGCTCTTCATTCTGGTACTTGTGGTTGGCAGCTATTGAAATAACGAAGACCACAGTATATGACTTGAATGCAAAGGAAATAAATCAGCACACTGCCTACCTCCTAGTAATACTGTTCTTCAGATTAGCCATGGCTTCTGCAAAGGCTCCTCCTACACTTTGGGAAGAGCACAAAGGATTCAATACCAGAGAGGCGCTGGATTAAAAAATTCTCAAGTTGAGACTTCTTAACATTTCTCAAAGGAGTCAAGTGGCCCACTTCAAGAAGTTCCCCCAAGGACAGCTTATTTGCAAGAAACATTTAGAGAAGAAACAAGATGGTAAAGATTATAGGGTAGTACGAGCACTAATGGGACATTGTAGCTGCTCCCAAGTCTTCTACAGACCTACTGTCTGGTTTTAGAAACCACGCTGCATCCCCTGCCTCAGTTTCCCAATCTGCAAAATGTGAATAATGATACTGACATTCTTTCTTAACGTGCTGTTGGAACTGCATATGATGAGCACTTCATAAAAGCTGTGTGCAAGTATTATTATTCCCTTTTTTTTAAATTTGAGAGGCACTTAGAATTGAGTGAGATAGATGCCATCTGTAAGAACCTCTTAAGACCTCAGAATTTGGCTCATACAATATAAGAATGACATGGCTGTGCCATCCCCCATGTCATCAAGCAGCATTTGAAAATGCAACATTAATTCAGCATGAGCTCGATTAGAGACTCAAATCCTTCTGGTAGCCTTGTTAGAGGATTTTGCTTTTCAAGGGGTTCATCCATCTCCAAAATGATATGATTTGCAAAAAGAACCCACAATGTATGCAAAGATTAGTTGCAGTGGTTCAAAAGAAAGTGGAAACCTTTCTGCTTAACAGCAGCATTCACTTCAGTAATCTACTACTGCATTTATGCCTGTCTAAAACCTCACCTCAGTTCACAGGAAAGTGAAATTTTGTATACTGATGCCTGTTTCATTGAAGCAAATCCTAATCTCCTTCCCCATCTAGTCCATAAAAGGACTCTTATTAAATGTCTACATCTTTTTCCCAGTTCCAACTTCTTTTTCTTTTGTTCTGACCTTTTATTCATGTGAGAAAACAATAATGCTCAAAGATTTATAATTGAAGAACAGGTGAGTGAATGTGTGCAAGATGCAGAAGAACTGTGATTAATCCACCCATTTTCTGATATGCCTTTGTTCATTTAAATAGATCTCACAACTGTCTTACAAAGACCAGGGAACAAAATCTTAGTTTGAGGATCAAAAGGAACTTCAACAAGCAACCCATACTAGTAAACATACCTCTCCTTGTACAAGTGCATCTTCATGTCTTGGACTACATATTGAATATACAATTTTGTTCATGAATGTGTGGCATGACCACTATTCTGTGTATGTCATTATCTATTAATAAAGCTATATAAAGCCATAATAAGCCTGGTTACTTGTAGTGACTATATAGCACCTTTAGCATAGAATAAATTAAAAGACCAAAACAAAAAAGAAAATCAAACAATGGGCCACAAGTAATTCTGGAAAGAACAAGACTTGTTAAGGGTGAGCCCTGGAAGGCAGCTTAGGCTACCCCAACTGCTCTCTCCTTCACAATGGGATGGGGGAGAGACTAGGAAGAGTAAAAGTGAGAAAACTTGTGGGTCGAGATAAAGATGGTTTAATCTGTAAAGCAAAAGCTGTGCACAAGCAAAGCAAAACCGGGAATTCATTTATCACTCCCCATGGGCTCACAGGGGTTCAGCCATCTCCAGGAAAGCAGGGTTCTGTCATGTGTAATTGGTGCTTGGGAAGACAAATTGCATCACTCTGAACAATCCTGCCTCTTCCTTCCCCCAGCTTTCTACGCTGAGCATGAGAACATACAGTATGGCATATCCCTTTGGTCAGTTGGGGTCAGCTGTCCCGGCCATGTCCCCTCCCAGCAACTTGTGCACCCCCAGCCTACTCCCTGGTGGGGTGGGGTGAGAAGCAGCAAAGGTCTTGGCTCTGTGTAAGTGCTGCTCAGCAGTAACAAAAACATCCCTCTGTTCCCAGCACTGTTTTGGTCACAAATTCAAAGCACAGCACCATAGGAGCTACTGTGAAGAAAATTAACTCTATCCCTGCCAAAACCAGTACAAGACAACAGGTGAATTTCTAAGTAACAGGAGAATCCCATGCTGCTGAACTCAGCATCCAATGAGCAAGCTACTTATGGTGGAAACGAAAACCAGAGTTAACAGGTTCTTTGTCATGGTGGGAGACAGAGCAAGGCACACAAAAAAGAGTGGGGAGAACTGAGTGGCAGTTTGAAGGTTGCTGGGCTGTGGACAAGCAGACAGGTAGAAACCTATCTGGCTAAGAAAATGGCTTGAACTCTGTGGGAGAACCAAGGAATAGGCAGACACGTGAACTGAGAGTGGCAGAGAAGAGCAGCAGAAATAATGGGATGCAAGAGGAACACTGTCAATACGAGACATGGGAAACTGTTTGACAATGGGAGAACAGGGTGAAGAGCAAGTCTGAAAATAAATCTGAACTCTGGGTAGCAGAATCAAGGGAATAAATTGACCTCTGAAAAATGTCATGGACTGAAACAGTTAGTTCAAATGCAATCCAGAAAAGCAGAGATCTTGATAAGTCTGCCCTTAGCAAAACAGGTAGACTCCCTTTCTTGTTACTAACTGTAATTTTTCAGAACATTAGTGCCAGGAAGTTTTGAACTCTTTTGACTGTCATCCCTAGCAAAGAACCATTTCATGCATACGTCAGTATGTGAATCTGACCTTGAATCCACAATGTGCCACCTCTTGCAGAGCCTGATCCTGAGACAGCTGATAACAATTTTCTTTCAGCCTTTGAGTTGGAGAGTGCTACTAAATAGATCTGGCAAAGTATCTTTATTAGTTACCCATCCTTATCAGAAACTCTCAGCACTCTGAAAAAACCCCTTGCAGCACTGCTCCTACAATTGCACTGGTTTAGCCACTGCAAGCTCGTGGGACAGCTACCTGTTGTGGCCTAACCCAGCCAGCAGCTAAAACAACCACAAAGCCATTCACTCACTCCCACCTCCCAGTGGCACGGGGGAGAGAATTGAAAATGGAACAGGGGAAAAAAAAAGGCCCAAACATATGGGTTGATATAAAGACAATTTAATAGGGCAAAACAAAAAAAAAAGATAAAAATAATGAAATATAAAAACCAAGTGATAAACAGCATGATTTCTCACTGCCTGAAATCGATGCTCCACAAGACCCTGAGCTAGCCCTGTCCCCTCCCAGCTTCTTGCGTGCCACCTCCCGCCCCACCTTTGCATTCGCAGGTCAGTATGAGAAGTTGAAAAGTCCTTGATCGCTTGGCAACAACTAAAACATCAGTGTGTTATCAACATGATTCTCATCCTGACTCTGAAACACAGGACAACACCATCTGCTAGAAAGAAAATTAACTCTATCCCTGTCAAAACCAGGACACTGCCCCAGTTACCCTTCTAATAAGGATGCTGCAGCCGTTGGTATTACTTTCTAGGACGTAACTCAACACTTGTCCCTAATCTAACAAGCTGGAGTGTCATCTTCCACCAACATACTCAGTGTCATAAATCTTCTTCCCAAAGACATCTCCCCAGTTTATTGAAGAGAATGAAAAGGTCATTTTTATTAAAATACTTCTCCTACTTTCACTTTGGCAAATCAGAAGTTCCTTCAAGTTGAATTGTATTTTTTTCTACATTTTTTTTTGCTTTAATGTAAAATTGTAATATGCACAATACTGTTACCTATCAACCTGAGATAGGATGGTATGTTATTGGCTGTATTTTAATGTGGATGCACTTTTACTTAAGCCTGAAAAATTTGCTATAGTAGACTGGCAACGTCTTTAAAACTTTATCTAGATGTATCCCAACATTTTCTTCTTTTTTAAGGATGAACTCTTCCGCAAATTTTTATAGAATATCTTTCCTGCAATTTTTGACATATGCAAAAATGCAGACTTTAGGGCCATTTAGGTTTAAAAATTTCTTTCTCTAGAGAATTATGTCAATCTCACAATGGCTCATTGCCTCATTTGTAAAACAAGACAAACATTTTTCCTTTCCCCTAAACTACCCTTTGCTCATACTGTCCGCCTCATCTGTAAATTCCCTGTAGCAGGAGTTCTTCCTTGCTCCAGAATAGCAGAGCTACTTCAAGGGAGTCCAAGCACTTCAGAACCCTTTGTTTTAGTGCAACATACCTATTAATCACCATTTCTACAAGGCTAATTCTCTAGCCCTCCTCACCTTGAAGTATGTTGGCATATTTCTACTGATTTGATCCTCCCCACCCCTCGTTTTCAACATCTTCAGTCATTGCATCCTTCTTCTCAAGGGTTATTTTTACCTTCTAAGGAACCGGCACTGCACATATATAAGGGAGATATTCCAATGCTTTCCCTCTAAATTGCACTGCAATCCAAACAGTCTCGTCTTAAAAGCCTTTCAATCTTCAAGCATTTAAAAAATAACTTACAAATCTAGCCTTGGCACAGGTATCCAGTTAAAGGACAGAAGATCAAATACATTTTGCCAAGGATCTGACAAGATCATGGCTCTAAGGAACATGCCATCGACCAATGGCCTTTTCATCCCTTGAAGCAGGCCTATTCCTACCCCAGGTAACCAGCAGGCTGGGAAGAAGCATCTCCTTTCATTTACTTAGGAATTGCTCTTTCTAATCTGCAAGTGCTGATGTAGCACAATCGGGGGCAGACGCACCGCAATAAAGGTTGCAAGGAAGAAATTGCAATGCTGGAACATAGTCAGTGGATTCATTTTAATGGTTCTGCATATGGCTAGATAAAAAAGCATCATTGATTTCCTGCTGACCCTCTCCTCCAAGTTAATGAATGAAAGCTACTCATGTTAAAAGGCATGCAGCATGAAAAGGTCTGCTACTACCATCGAGGCTGTAAAGAAAAATGGGTAAGAAGGGTTTGAGGCAGCAAACTGCCCAGGTTTGGGATGCACAGAATCCACTGTGCTAACACTGCAAAGCAGTGTGAATCTGGCACTACCTCTTTATTTTAGTTCCTCCTTTTCAATTCTTATTTTGTTGCACAGTGCAGAGGAGGAGCTGAACCATGCAGTGTGGTGCCACAAAGGCACATGCACTGTTCCACCCCACCTCAACAGTCTTCAACACTTGGTCCAGGCTCTTTGGTTCACCCAAGACAAAAAGGGAAGGAAATTGCTTCTGAAGAAGGAGTAACAAATTTCTTTTGGTTCTAGTAGGCAATGATTTGTCCCAAGTCACCTAGTCTTTCATCAGTGTCAGATTATATTCTGTCAGGAATCCCACTTAAATCAACTGTACTATTTGTAATGCAAGATGCTGAAACAGACTAAGCAGCCATAAGTAGCCCTGAAAAAAAAAAAAATTTTTTTCTAAGTTTACCTTTCCCCTTTTGTTCCCTTTTTCCTGCTTCCCCTTTCAGATTTTTAGTCTTGGATCTTGCTTCTCTTATTGCTAAGTCCTTGTGCACTTTCTTTTTTGTCATAGCTAAGAATTACAGGGAGATGGGACTAGAGGACTGTTTTCTTGCTTTCCCATATGGACATAGCAATAATCTGTTGGTCAACATGAGCTATACACCAGGCTCTGTTTCACTTCTTTCCTTCCAAACTTTCTACTAAATACACTGCATTTCTTTCCATCCTTCTGTTCGGTGTTGTTTTCATAATGCAAAGGAGAAAACACACAACATGCTCCAATGCATGACTACTCTGAATGAGTTATCTCCACTTTCCTCCTTGGGCTAGGTTTGAAAATTAAATATAATTGCACTAACTAATACAGGCAGGTGTATTTCATTGAGTTGACTCCGAGCCTTGCTTTTGATCTTTACATATGTTTTTATTACCTTTCTCTATCTAACACAAGTATAAATAGAGAGCAAATTTAGTTTTGGGCTTGAGGATGGAAACTCAGGATCTCTGAATTTTGTCCTTAGATCACCATTGCTTTTTTTAATAGATTGGGTAAATCTGTTCATCTCTCTGGGGTTCAGTATCTTTTCTAATGTCACATGCTGCCAGGGACTTAACGCTCTCACAAGTATCTGAATTCCTCAAATGAAAGGCAGGACAGAAGTGAAAGCTGTCTGAGTACCTTACGAAGGTGTCATGATTTGAGACTTAATCAGTGTAAGACCCTCAGATAAAAAATTGCTCAGTATCAGTATTCTGATTAGATTTCATCAAGCAGATTTTTAAAATTACATAGCTCACAGAAATCAGTGATTCAAGTAAGAATTTGAAATTTTTCACCAAAATCAGGCGTAACCTCTGTAGAAAGGAAGTTAAAATTATTTTTGAATCCAGTGATATTTAAATGGTTTTTTATTGCGAGGCAGGAGGCAGCATGTGTGGCCATGTCCATTGCTGCTCTGTTGAACTGCCCCCCTGCTAGCACCCCAGCAAGGACACTCCATGAGGAAGGACCCACCTCTTGATGCCTCCAGTCCCCATCTCCACTTTCGCACATTCCTGAAGCTGTTATGGCACTCCTAATGCTGTTCCAACACCAGCTCCTACACCAGCTCATCTGATGTCACATACTCCCAAAATGATTACGGATTGCTTCCTGACTGACAGCACAGTAGCAGAGATAAAAGCAGGATGCTGGCCAGAAAGGGCCTCCAGTCTCCTCTGTTGCTCTGCCAGGAAGCTGTCTGCACTTGAACTGGAAGCATGGGTAGAACCAGGCCCAGATTTGGTAGCTGTCCAAAATTATGCCAGAGTTGACCTTGCAAGAATCACGTTAGTCCAAGTCTTTGCTACAAGTGACAGCAATGGAACAGATGGGGATATGCTTCCAGGTAAGGCAGATGCCAAGACCAACCCCACTCCTTTATGGACAGCCCTGTGGAAAGGCTCCTCAGTCCAGGAATCAACTTCAGAAGTCAAGCATTGGTTAAGCCTTTCTGAGAACCATGCTCTGCACTGCTTGAGACACATGGAACTCCAACCTGCATGTAGGCAGACTGGCTGTGGGTAGGCATCAAGAGTTTGCTGGACCCCCCAAACAGGGCAGAGAAACCCACCGATGTCCTAATGAATCACATGGCACTATACTCTTTCTTGCTCCTTCTCAGCACAGCAGCATTGCAAGCCAGATGTTGCAGAAACGCTTACAGGATATTTTTGCAACATGTCTTGACTAGGATGCTCCTTAGTATGGGGGATCTGTCAGTTTATTAAGATGTTTTCCTGCTACAGTCAAGTACCATCAAGGACTGTAAAGCACAGAAAGTCAAAGAATTTGGTCTTACAGATGCTGAGAAAGGGGGAAACACAGTATAATCATTTCAGCAATGATAACAATCTCATTCTTTGTACTACAGCTATTTTATATCTCCAATACATTATCAGTGCTACTCTTCACACTCTGTCACTGTGTATCCCATTGGATTTTCATACAAAAACAATTCTTTGCCCTCAAAAGTGGCTTTTGCAATGAAAAACAAACAAAAAGACTGAAAACCTGCTTATTTTTACCTACCTCAAACCTGAAAAAAAGGCAGATGAAAAGGCAACTGAACGTCCACTAAAGGCAAGCAGGTGGCCAGCAAAGTTGATATATACTGGTCCAACCTAAAGACCTAAATTGATTTTGCTCTTTATGCACATACAGTTAACATATCAAGCATTAGACCCGCTTCTGCTTCTAGTCTAATATTTTCCTTTTCTTCTTCATTTTCTTTAAGATAGATCACAAAATTTTAAAGAGAATAACTACCATCTATTCTTCAAACTCCTTCCTCCTATCTTCCACTCATATTTTATAAAAAATGAGTCTCAGCTGAAGGCATTCTGGGTATTTTGTATATAATGCAAGTGTAATGTTATTTTAATGAATGTTTGTACAGTACTGGTCCTTTAGTTAAATTACGTAAAAAACAGGTGCATTGGACATGGGTAATAGGAAAATAAGTTTGTTTCAGGAGCCTAATTGCTATGCTGATGACTATAATAATACTGTGAGGCATGTGATTTTTTTTTTTTTAAATAGGAACTTTTTTGTGGTGAAGAAATGGTGGAAACACAGAATTTGGGTATTCCACTGCTGCAATTTGTTGGTTTGGGAGTTTTTTAGTGTTTGTTTTTTTAAACTTTTATTTTATTTGTCCTAAATCCGTGGGTCTCAATTAGATCAGAGACAGCCAAATTTGCAGGCAGCTAGAGAAGCACCATTAAGTAGGCTTTCTTCTTTGCTGTTATTTGCCACGGTTCATTTTTAGCCCAATTATGGGTTTTGACCATTCTCTAATTGCTGCCCCCATGTTCTGTTTGAAATACCTTATGACCTGGAGATGCTCCACCATACACAGTCAATCTAAATCAGAAAGACTTTCATACAATCACAGAATCACAAGATTGGAAAATACCTTCAAGGTAAGTCCAACTGTTCCCGCCTTAAGCTAAACCATATCCCTAAGTACCTCATCTACCCTTTTTTTAAACACATCCAGGGAAGGTGACTCAACACCCTCTCTGGGCAGCCTGTTCCAGGCCCTGACAACTCTTCCAGTGAAAAGATTTTTTCTGATATCTAACCTGCCCTGACTCAGCTTTGTGCCATTTCCCCTTGTCCCATCTCCTGCCACCTGGCTGAAGAGACCATCGCCAACTTCTCTACAACCTCCTGTCAGGTAATTGTATGTGGTGATAAGGTCTCCCCTCAGCCTCCTCTTCTCCAGGCTAAACATCCCCAGTTCCCTCAGCTCCTCCTCATAGGATTTGCACTCCAGCCCCTTCCACAGCCTGGTTGCCCTTCTCTGGACTCGCTCAAGGACCTCAATGTCCTTCTTATGGTGAGGAGCCCAGAACTGGACACAGCACTCGAGGTGCAGCCTCACCAATGCCGAGTACAGGGGCACAATCACCTCCCTAGACCTACTGGCCACCCTATTTTTGATACAAGCCAGGATGCCATTGGCGTCCTGGCCACCTGGGCACACTGCTAGCTCATACTCAGTCTGCAGTCAAGCAACATCCCCAGGCCCTTCTCTTCCTGACAGCTCTCCAGACTTTCCTACTAGCTACACTCATGTGCCGATACTGAGCAAAGCAAACGAAGTCCTGACAAACAAAAAAATTCTTCTACTGGGACTTGTACCTTAATCAAGCCATCAGTGAAAGACTCGGTCTGACCTCATCGTGCTCTGGCTCAGATTTGCCGATCCTAGTGTTTAAAGGTATTCAGGTGCCTAAGGGAGCAGGAAGCACTTTGTGGGTTCCTCAACTGCCATAAAATATGACCAAAGTCCCAGATGATTCACTAACGGTTCCTTTAGTGATGTTGTAACTGGTGGTATGCATTCCATTCACACGTAACCCTTGGTGTTAGGAAACATTGCAGTGAGTATCAGTGCACATGACAAGAATCTCTATCTATGTAGGTATCTTCTGAATTAGCACCTTTGACTTAAGAGTCTCCAGCTAAACTAACAGAACCAGCTTTGCAGAAATACAAGGCCGGGTGTTGCATTCAATAGCTGTCTTATAATTCAACAAGAGAAGCGTTCCATTTTGCAGGCTGTACTTCTGAATGTTGAGTCAACACAGCATCCAGAGTTTCATTGACATAATATCCTTACCCTTAACTATCCTCCAAGGCTAAAGCTTATTCGCTCACTATTAATAAGAGATTAAATTATCAGGAGTGTTGAGCAGTGCTATATTCAACAGTATGCTCTATTATTATATTGGAAGCAAATTAGAAATTTGCTTCCAATATAACTATTTTACGCATCTGTTGCAAATGGGAACTGGTATTTCCGTTTAACAAAAACTCTTTGTTATGAGGTACAAGCATTATGAATGGATTATACTTTCAATCCACTTTATCACATATATAGAAAATCTATGGTTTGATGAGAATAAGCACGTATCAAATATATTTTTATTAGTGCTTTTAAAACACAGAGTTATTTTCTACAGATTTTTTTTCACTACTGTTTTAAATTCTTCAGAATAAATGTTTATTTTGGACTTTAAAGCCGGGCAGTTGCTGCTTTCCCAACAGATCAGTGACTCACTCATACTCCCATTAACTTCAATGGGAAGAGGAACATGGCCCAAGAAAATAATCTGTAAAACAACAAAACTGTATTCTGCCAACCTAAAAGACATTAAAGGAATTAATTACAAATCTCAGAATTGAGGACAGTGGAAATGACATAGCATATAAAGGTATCTTTAATAATTATCTTGACAATTTCTAAACGCATTTAAATTCCTGTAAAGTTATCAAAACATTTGAGAAATCCGAGCTTGAGATGCTTTCTATTTACTCAGAATTCAAAGAGCTCCTTTCAAGTGAAAGGTAGAAACAGCTTTGAAGAGAAATGACAAAGTAGTGAGGGAAACCCTAAACAAAACATACTTCTGATTTAAGTATTATGCCCTTAATGCAACCTTCCACATTTCTTATATTTCTGACAGACTTTAAAAAGCACATTCAGTATTGATTCAAGAGAAAAATAGTCATTGAATATTTTTTTTTGAATACTATCTTAAGCATAAATTGTAAAAGGACTGTGTGTTTTGCCTGTCTGAAACGTGTGGCTCTATAGCTTGCCTTTTAGTCTCTGTGCCATGCCATTGGAAATTATTTGCAACACTCACAAAGGCTTCCTCATCCTTGCTCCCACTGGCAGGAAGCGCATACTATTCATTATCTTGATGCAGATGAGGGAACAGTTAATTATCTGCTTTTTAAAAACAGAGGTCTTGGACATTATTAAATTCCATAAACTGGCAAATACTGTACTTGTAGTTATACAAACTGATCTTGCCACTGTCGTGTTTAAAACAAAACATATGCTAAGAGCACCAGTGAATTCTTGCTTATAAGCCCTCTCCTCTGCCATGTTTCTTTGCATTCGGGTCACTTTTAGAGTCTGACTATTCTTTTTTTCCCAGACACAATCTTAGTATGGCTTGCCAGTACTGATAAAGGCAGGATTAGGCCCTTAATTTGCAATGGACCCCAAGTTGCTGCAAAATCAGCACATGCTATTAGAAGCACTAGAAGTTAAAACCCATAGTAGAAATACAACTTTTAACCAGATTTGATGTAGAGCAATTCTGTACAATGCCTCTCTCAAGATTTTGTGGGGGTCTCCAAGCTCTACAGCAATAAAAATACTAAGTATCCCTAGTAATGAGCATTCCACTGCTTTTAAACACACAAGAAAAAAAAATAAATCACTGAATGGGCAATACTAATCAGGTTCAACAGCAAGACAAAAAAGATTGTTGATCTTAAAAGTAGCAGCTTTTTGGAATCTGCTTAGTAGTATAGCCAGAGAGAGAAATCTACTGAGAAAACAAAGGGCAACAGAGCTCTGCTGAGCAGTAAGCCTAGAAAGTGAAACATTTTTAAAATTGATTGCATAGCATGAAAAAAATAATTCTGTAGAACAGAAGGGTGTTTTGAATTGAAGACAACACTTTAAAGTTCTAAAAGCAAAATATCCTTACCCCACCTTACAACAACGAAGCATGACAGATGAGCACAAAAATACACAGGCTGTGTTATTCTAAACCTGCTCTGTATCATGGTAATATTTAAGTGTTGTTAGTCATCATGAAAATTGTTTTCAGAATAGCAAGTGCGTTCGCAGAACCAACCGATTAAGTTTGTCTTTGATTTCCAGGAGTTTTGGGGAAGTTCTGGTCCATGAATTTACATCATCACATGGTGAAGCAAGATAGAGCACTTGACACTTCGGATTTCACTACTAGAAAGTCCCTCTGAAGAGACCACATGATGTGCATTATTCATCTTTTCATGCTACCGGGCATCGGGCTTGCTTCATATGACAGCGTGGGCTACATGTTGATCACACTGCGCTGCTGTTAGCTGAGAAACTTGGCTGTGGGGCTTCAGGGTGCTCATTCCCCCTCTCTGTGAAACAGTGCTGCTTACTCAGATGGAAACAGAATAAATCACTGGCTGGATCACACTGACGAGCAGTCTTTTTGACCTTTGGGGCAGCTGATTTCCAGGAGTGCCAAATGATCCCTCCTTTCCCTACAACGCTTTTCTTCAGGCGAGCTCCTCTCCCTTCCCTTCACCCGATCCTTTGCTGAATTACTTAAACCGCACTAAACTGGTGGTTATTACCTTCGGCTCCTTTTTTACATCTTTTTTTTTTTCATTCTGGCTAGGGGGAGGGTAACGCGGGACCCCTCACGGTTCCAAACACACAGCAGAACGGGATTAATAATAATTATATTTTTGTTTCTTAGCTTTTGATTTGAGATACGGGCATCCTGGGCACCGCGCCAGAAAAGCAGCCCATGCCCCTCGCAGATGCGAAGGACGGGTGACTGAAAGGGGGGGGGAGGGAACGGATGAGTCTTGCCCCCGCACGCCCGCCAGCCCCGCCGCCCCTCGCTTTCAAGGCGCCGACCGTCGCCCAGCTGGCCCCGGGACAGCGGCGCGGCCACGGGCGAGGCAGGGGACACGTCCCCAGCGGCAAGGGCGGCTGCAGCCCGCCGGGGCGGTGGCTCGGACTGCCCGCGGGGCTTCCCTCCCGCCCCGCTGCATGCGGGCCGTGTGGCGGGACGAGCGGGGCGGGGTACTGGGGGGGGCGGGGTACTGGGGGGGGCGGGCCAGCGCCGCCGCGCCGCTCGGCTCCGCCTCTCCCCGCCGCAGCTCAGTCCTGGAGCGCCGCTCGGCTGCCAGAGGGAAGTCGCCACCTGCTCCGGTGCGGAGTTGTTCCTCGCAGCGCGCCGAGAGGGAGAGCAGCCGCCCGCGCCCGGGAAGTTACCGCTCCTCCCGCCGCCGGGGGAAAAGCTACTGCCGCCGCCGCTTCCCGGATCTCGGAGGGGGAGAAGTCGCGTCCCCACTCCGGTGCGAAAGGGAAGAGGCTCCGCGGGCGCGCCGCTCTGCTCCGCCGCTGCCT
This sequence comes from Hypotaenidia okinawae, assembly GCA_027925045.1. Taxonomy (NCBI): domain Eukaryota; kingdom Metazoa; phylum Chordata; class Aves; order Gruiformes; family Rallidae; genus Hypotaenidia; species Hypotaenidia okinawae. Next base: position 95,638,917 of record BSDF01000001.1, read on the forward strand.
CCCGGTCCCGCCGCGGGCAGGCGGGATGATGGAGCCCCCCGCCGCCGCCTGCGCCTCCTGCCGCCGCCGCCCGCTGCCGCCGCCGCTGCTCTGCATCCTGCTCGCAGCCGTCTGCCTGCCGCCAGGTGAGCGTCCGCCCGCGGGAAGGAGCGATCGCGACCGCGCCGTCCCGCCCGCGCGTAACTTGGCGGAAGGGAAGCCGGGGCCGCAGGTGGCGGTGCCCGCCCGCGGCTCGCTGCTGTCGGAGGGGCCGCCCGCCCTCCGCCGGAGCGCCTCGACACCTACCGTGGGGTCTCTGCGTGGTCGTGCACAGGGGGTTGGTCCCAGCCGTTCGTGCCCTCCGCGCCCCGTTTCGCCTCGGCGGGGAGCGGGCGGGGGTTGGTTCCTTCCTGACCTCGCCTCCGGTCCCCGGGGAAAGCGGCTGAGGGCGTCCGGCGGACGGGCTGATACCGCCTCTCCCGAGGGAGAGGCAGGAGCTGCCCTAGCGGTGTGGGGGACTGAGAGGCGGTGGCGACTTCTCCTTTCCCTGTGGGAAGCGGTGGCGGGGTTCCTCAGGGGCGTTGTCTCCGGGCAGCGGGGGCGGCGGGGGCTGCCCCCCGCGGGAAGGAGAGCCGGGGCGCAGCGGCCACTTCACGTCTCCGCAGCGAGCCTTCCCAACTTCGGCGGTTCAGTCGCTTCTCCCCGCTCCGCGCCGCCCGTGGCGGTGCCCGGCTGCCCGCGGGGCCGACGGCTGCCCGCCGGTTTCGGGTTGCCGAGGAGGACCGGCGCTGGCCGGGGGCCGGCAGGTGCCCGGAGAACCCCCGTGGGCGTGATGCCGCCCGGCGGGCGGGCGGGGAGCGGCCCCGCTGCCGGACCCCCCCTCGCACGAGCAGCCGGACGGGCAGCGCAGAACAGCGTGGGACGGGGCTGCTCCGGGGGGACCGTGTTTGCGTGGGTAGCACCTCTCCCTCCTCCCCTCTCCGTGAAAGCACTCTAGGGGCGTTAGGGAACCGGGAAGCGCTAAACGGCCCTAATCGTGCTGGGAATATTTTGGCCGTGAGGTGTTTGTAGGCTTTATTTTGTAAATACTGAGCGTGGAAGTGAAGTCTGAGGGAGAAGCTGCGAAGTGGGTTCCGCATTCACCGCGGAGACCGCCTCATTATTCTTGTAGAAAGAGCGTCAGCCTGTGGTAGCACTTTGTATTGCTTTAAGAAATGGCTTCGTCTCCCTGTGCCTGCCTGTGCAACAGCGAAAGATTTCGCTTCAGGAGCCTGTGAGTTGGTGTGGGGTCCTTTTTCATTCCCGGCCTCTGCCTTGTTTTTGCGTGCTCTCCAGTTAACCGTTTACAGGCGCTGTGATCTCATCGAAACTTCAAAGAGCGGACCTTTTTCGCCGGATGGGTCTGTGTTTTATCCTGCAGAAGCGCTAGTTAACATAGAAAGCGAGCTACGGCTCTAAAGTAAGGCTGCCGGAGCTTTAATTCCAGTTAGAATACTAAAAAAGCTCGGAACGGAGCAAAAAGCACTGCGGGAACCGTAAGCGGTGTTTCAGGCTGTTCTGCTAGGGCTTCTGCTTTGGCAAGTGCGGTGTACAATTGCTGTAGGACATAAAATCAAATCGGTCTCAGCAGCGGTTTGCAAAGAATACGCTGGGTCTGTGATGTAGAGGAGGTCTTCGGGAGAGATGGGTCGTTTTCTGAAGTCTCAGGAGGCGCGTGGGGTGTCCAAAAGAGAGAAGCGCCTCAGCTTCTGTGAGGCAAGGCTGGGCCCCCGTGGTGAGGTTTATCCCAGTAAACACGAAGTGATCTCGCTGATGGCGCGGCTGTCTGCGTTTTCCCATTGAAGGAGAGGTGAAACCATGCGGTGTTTTCCCTCAAGGGTTGTGTTGGTGGAGCTCTGTAGAAAGATGGGATCTGACCACCTGTGGTCTAAATAGGTCGGAGGTGAAACCGTTTACCAAGGTTTTTCTGGTCTTCATTTCTTCCTTGCCTCCCTCAAGGAGAAGCTTAGGCTAACTGTTCAGAGAGCAGGCAAACAGATGTGGGGAGAAGCCAGCCCCACCTCAGCTTAGAAACTTCGTGCAGTGCTGAAAATGCCCGGAAAGCCTAACACAAGGATTTAAGTCTCTAACTCCCAGTTTATTCTGTGGAATATAAAAGACACTTACATATAAAAATATCTATAAAAAGGTCTTGATATTACTGTATACTTCACATTTCTTTCTCCTTGCTATCTCAGCTATTTCAGATGGTAGGTAATTTGCTATCATCTACAACAAATTCAGGATATATTACTCTGTTATGGTGCTTGGCTTTTGGGAGTACCATTTCTCTTTTGCATATAGAAAGCAATAGATAAGCCATTAAAAGTGTATTAAAAGTAGATGTGCATCAGGTGTAGATCTCTTCAGCATTATTCAAGCTCACTGGAGTCCCTGTGAGACATCTTGAGTTTCTTTCTTCAGAGAATCAGCTGCCCAGGTTTTAAATGGAAGGTGGTAGAGTCCACGTTTGGTACTAGGAGACTAACTCTAGGTCAGACTCAATGAGCATACCAATTAAAATATCATACTTTTCTAGAGGAAGTGACTATTGGAAAGGAAGACAGCTCTTAATCAGGCGCTAGTGGTGACCTTTGTAAACCTTCCCCCTTCTCACCACTTTCTGTTTGATTGTAACTAAGAGGCTTGAAGTGTGTCATGCTGTGTTATATTACCAAAGGCTTGTTACGCATCACTATGCAGCATAAGGTATTGAGGCTATAGCGTGTAGTCTTCTCGTTCATGTGATACTTGCTGTGTTCTCATTCCTGGCTATGTTTTTTCCTGGTATGCCTGGTGTGGCATTGATCTAGAGAAACTGTTTTTCTGTATTAAGATCTGCAGTTGCTGTGTGTTTTTTTTTCTGAGTCTGAAGTCAGGAAATACTGGCACCATGTATGTAAATTGCATTACGTTACATGTCTGTGGTATAACACACAGGTAATGAAGTCAGACTCAGTTTTAAGTGAGCTATAAGTTGTTAAATTGTTTGCTTTGGGAGGTGTTTGATTTTTTTTTTTTCATTTTCTTCTGTTGTGTATATGCTAGAAAAGTCTTTCAACATAATTTTTTTTCTCATGGTCTTCTCCTCTTTCTGGCACTTCCCATAAGGCAGAAGGCAACAACAGAAATCATCCAGGTCTGTAAATCTCTGAAATTCCAGCCCATTGATTTTTACTGGAGAAAATATATGTTGTTATGTTCATGAAATAAATATCTCTGTCATAAGTCATATTTAATTCCAGGATGTCTTATTTCTACTTTCCACCTGTGTAAGAGTAATACCCATCCTTACAGTATCATCTATTCTCCTTCCTGAAAGTAACCCAGGATTCTAATGTGTAATCCCAGGGTAAATAATTTCATCTGTCTTTGTAGTAGTTAAGCTATTTGTCTTATTTCCAGTGAAAAGTTTTGGGGAACAGAATCTCTAAATATTTATGTTGGGGACCCCAGAGCTGAACCCAGTACTCTGGTTATCTCACATAAGAATGATATGTTGGAGTGAGTGCAGAGGGAGGGCCGTGATGATGATTCGAGGGCTGGAGCACCTCTCCCATGAAGACAGGCTGAGAGAGTTGGACTTAAGCCTGGAGAGAAGGTCTCTGGGGAGACCTTACTGCAGCCTTCCAGTACGTGAAGGGGAAACAATACATAAAGTACAGGAAAGCTGGAGAGTGACTGCTTACAAAGGCATGTAGTGATTGGATAAGGGGTAATGGATTTAAGCTGAAGGAGGGCAGATTTAGATTAGATATAAGGAAGAAATTCTTCTCTGTGAGGTTGGTGAGGCCCTGGCACAGGCTGCCCAGAGAAGCTGTGGCTGCCCCTTCTCTGGGAGTGCTCAAGGTCAGGCTGGATGGGGCTCTGGGCAACCTGGGCTAGTGGAGGGTGTCCCTGCTCGTGGCATGGGATTGGAATTAGATGGGCTTTGAGGTCCCTTCCAGCCCAAACTGTTCTGTGATTCTGACACACAAAGAGAAAAATAAAGAAAACAGCATTAAGTATTTTAAATAATGCAAATTACATCTGCGTGATGAAGATAAATTTATTTTCCCTATTTTCTGCAAATGCACAAATTTTGTAGTGTGGCTTATAGTCTTAAGCTGTAAGAGTGCTTACTGCAGATTTCTATGTCATGTCTGATTACATATGGTACAGAAGGACCTCACATAAACCCAAGCATTACAGTAGAGGCAGTAGCTTTGAAGTGTTGGCTAGTCCTACTACATCACGCCACGGTGGACTTTTCTTACGTTTCTACCGTAGGGACTTTATGGAGAGTATTTTTTGTCACAGTGCGTTTGGACTGGTTGAGTGAAACAAAGGCAGATTGCAGAGGTCGGCTATGGAGGAGCCAGGCATACATGTGTTTACTTTGAGCATCGCTTGAGAGACTGAATGCGCTAACTTTGTAGGATCTATAATTTGTAATCAGATCTCCTAACGCTAGATGATCAATATTGAGTTCCACTTTTTGTGACCTGTACTCTGTGACTATAGTAGTGATGGTCACAGGTAAGCTGGCTTGTGGTCTGGTTTGCAGTGCTTGTTTCACTGCTGTTTCATATGTGGGAGGACTAGGCTTTTTTTATACTGCCATGCTGATTATGGAAACCGTTTTTCCATTTCACTAATAGTATGGTCTTGTTCAGTGCTCCTCATGGTTCCTCTGGGTTGGCTAGCTTTTTCTTGTGGTTCGACAATGATTTTTTTCCTTAAACAATGCAAGCAAACTGCAAGGCCATGCTTGTAAGAGAATTGAGGACCTTCTTGCAGTGTGCTGATCTCTCTGAAGTTCTGCTTTCAAGAAAAATAGCTACGCTTCCATGCACCAATGCTCAAATGAGAGAATCTTCAAGAACTGTAAATGCTGTGGGTGATAATTAGAATTGTCTCAAGCAGAATGTGATTTTCTCTTTTTTCCAGGAAAAGTTGAACATTAAAAACTCCCCTTGATTTGAAATTGAGTGTTACCTTCCCTGAAGACAAGGCTTTGACCTACACGTTCTTTATCTTGGTATCTTTCCTTTAATTAAAACAGGATGAATATTAAAGGAGGCTATACATTCCTGTCTTTAGTACATTTGGAAATGAATCTCATCTTTAAGAAGGGAGATTGCAGTACAACTAGTATGCTGGCAATCCAGTACTGGCAGCAGTCGGATCAAATTTCCTCCTTTTTTTTAATCATCTGGTTTTGTTTTGGTTTTCTTTTTCCCCTATGTGTTTTATTGAGGATGGCTTGAATTTTAGTTGCTCCTATCCTAGTGGATGTTAATCTGCTACTCCAAAGTAGTGGCTCTTTTAAGGAATATCTGTCTGGCTTAAGATTAAATTGCTTTTCTTATCATGCATCTAGGTCTCCAGAAAGGCAAATAAATATTTACTTATTAAAACAACTGGTGCTTCTACTGAACTGGTATTTTTGTTCTTGATAAGAAATGCGCGTCTTCTGGGAGGTAAAAAAAAAATGGGAGAAAGTGATAAAACAGTGGAGAGAGCGAGAGCGTGTGCCTGCAGCTTTAGGGTATGATTTTAAGAGGTTATCAGGGGTTAGAACAGTTCTGTAACGTTTGGTTAGAAAGCATTTGAAGTGCTTTCAATAGCAATGGAAATACTAAGCTGTTCCCTTGATAACAAGCAAAAAGTGCATTTGGTGATTTTGAGTGTTTCAGAGAGTATATATATATCCATATCTGGTTTCAATTAGGTTGTGCTCTGTGTAGTTAACCCCTTACTGCGGAGAACAACTTCAAATGCTTGAACTGCATCCGTGCACTGTGTTTGTGTTGCGGTAACCCTGCCTGTAAGACCTTCCAGCGTCATTAAACGTGAGCATTGGTCACAGAGGTTTTGGTCCTTGAAGGAAGATGCTCAAACCTCAGTCAAACTTTAAACATCTCCTGAGGTCTCATGGATGGCCAGAAGTCCTCGAGGCTGGAGCCCTGCCTGGTTGATGACACTGCAGCCTATACCAAATGCTCTGTGCAGTGGCTGTCCCCTTCCCTCTGCTAGCTTACTCATACAGCACACCTCATGGGTGTGTCCTAGGTGTTCCAGGGGGAAAGTTTTGAGGTTTTAACAGAACGCAGATTCTGAACACAGTTGGCATCTCTTAAACTTGAAGAGATGTTGGCAGCTAATTCAATAGAGGGAGCTCCACCACCTTACTGTCAGAAGCAGCGAGTCTCTGCTTTTCTGACTTCGGGCTTCAGCTTGGGAGTTATGTTAAAAGTCTTTCCTCCTTAGCAGTGTCCTGTGGTTCTGGGCTTTGTTTCTGAAAACATCTTACTTCCATCATGGGCTTCCTGTTGCATGAAAGAGAAGGAAGGACAATTCTGAATCACATAACAGGCGAACCCAAGAAGATGACTCAATTAGAGATAACTTGTCCCCTGTTGCAGCAAGGCATAGTGTGTGTTTTTAAATGGCCACATGGCAGAATCAGGTGTTTATCTGTGGGGTGTCTTCATGGAGAAACTCAAAAAGAATTAGATAAAAAGAGGGTGCATTCCAGGGATGAAATGGGCCAGGAGTGGTAGAGTGGTGTTGCATGAAATGGGGTGCTAACAGGGTAAGGGGATGATTGCTCTAGATAGACTCTTGTGGTGAGAGAAAGCTGGAACAAAAATCTTCCAATAGGATGTATTAAGTAGGACCTTTATTTAGCAAAAACAATTTTCCTTTATGATCCTACAGTAATTTACTGAAAGAACTGGAATATCTATGCTGTTCTGTAAACAGAGTCTGGGCTACCATAAAAGAAAAGCTTCGGTATGTGCTGGAACGCTTTTGACCTATTACGTGTCACAAATACAGAAATAGGTACGTATAGAAAGCTGGTAACTGTTCTGTGAACCTAGGTCTTTATGTTTCTCTTGGACCCTTTTAAAAACACTATTTCTCATCAGACTATTTTGAAACTGATTATCAAGTCCCGTTAAGGACCATCCCCTTCTTTAAAAAAAATAGTTTAAAAATCCTTTAAATCAGGTCACCTTCAAGTAAACTTGTAGTGAACTCAGCATTGTACTTCAATCAGATTAAGTTATCATTTGACTTGATGCAGAAGTTGCATGTTTTTTTCCAATCTAAGCATAGAAAATAACCATAGATTTTGGATAGCAAAATAGATGTAGCTCATATGCAACTGAGACACATGTTTCAGGCTTTTATTGTTGTTCTAGATGAGTTTTTGGTTTGGTTGGGTTTTTTTGAGGGGGGAGGGAGGATAGCGGTGTTTGTGGGTTTTTTGTGGGTGGTTTTTGTGTGTGTGTTTGTTCAGGTTTTTTGTTTTTTAGAAAGTGGAAAAACTTATTTTGCAGTAAGTTGCTGTTGAGTTGTGGGGTTTATCATGCTGCCCAGGAAGAATTCCTAAGACTTAATGTTTTAGGAGGGTGAGAGGGTTGATGGAGTTTCTGTGGGCTATAATAGTAAATGTTCGTTGAAGGCTCTGTACTGGGGTAGCTTACAGAGAATACCCAGTATGATCTGGGATTAATAATGGGCAGTTGAATGCAAGTGTAAGGTTTTAATATTTGTGAGATGCAGTTTCTCAATTATTTTGCTGTTGGTTATCTGGAGTATTAGCATACACATTACTCTATTTTGACATATAATTTTGTCTCATGAAATGTAGAAACCGGCAAGCGTTTAGGAAAGTGAGTTCTGTGACTCATCCAGACAAAATAACATTTGTTTGTTGGCTTCATCTAGCTGTTCTGGGGTGTGGAGATTAACTTAGCAGCCTTTACCTATGGAGCAAACCAAGGAACAGAAAAAGGACAAAGAACAGAATATTTAGGCAGGATTTGGGGAACTTCAATGTATCTGTGACTGCAGTGGAGTGAAGGATTCTGAATCAATTCCTTCCTCCTTGCTATGGTGCATCAAGTTGTATAACAAGTGGTTGCATATAGAGAAGATGATAGAGTAAGTATTATCTTAAAATTTGCTCAATGAGAGCATTATGAGGTTTGCTTTCTCTAATCGGGGAAGTCAGAAGTCTCTGACATTGGCAACGAAGTGGCATGTTGACAGCTAGTGACGTAAATCAGAAAACATTTGCATCTTACACTTGACAGCTTGAAAGGTTAGCAAGGGGATAATTTTTCCGACTTGAATTCGTGACTGTGATCAATTGTAAAGTTTAATATTACTTCTCTGTTCTCAAGCTACTGCACCAACTTACTACTGGTCTTGAACCCTACCTACACACAGAAGCAATAGGGAAATTGGTGAATGTCCCACTGGCTTCCAGTTCATATGAGCAAACTGTGTTTCTTAGTATTGTGTTTCTGCATAGATGAGAACTCCTAGTAATGCAGAGCTTGCTGTGCAGTTAGTTCTACGGTTTGAAACAGTCACCAACATATAAGCAACTTGGGCTTCATGTTACATAAATTTACATTTTGCACCTTTGTTGCCAATCGAAGTGTGAGGGTTTTGTTGCATATGTAAAACTTGAAGAAAATGCTTCTGGTCTAGTACCTTAGCTCTTGACATGGCTTCTGTAAGAGAGCTTTGTCTTTTGGAGCGGGAACTGCTCCATTTTAGTTTAACGTAACTAATCACAGTACTGTTTAATGATGCAACAGATTCTCTCTTAGCTTTGAAGTTTTAAGTCTACCCTAAAGGTTTGACCCCAGTTAATATGTGGGGCCTCTCTGCAGCAAATTCCTAAGTGTCTACGTGAATCCCTGATGCCGCGGTGGGGCTTCTGAAAGTTTAATGGCAGGTTTGGTCAGGGTCAGGTTCTGGTAGTACATCTGGACTCAGTTGTGTTTGCAGGTAATTTCTTGTAGTTCCTTATTGCTTTAAGTGCCCTGCAGTGTTAAATCCAAAATTTCTGTACAGCTGTTGGGGAGGCGTGGCAGGAGGAGGAGGAGTGTAAAGCTTCTGAGAGTAGTGGAAAGTAAAGGGCATGTTGCAGAGGTGGTATCCATGGATGTAGGAGCAGCAGGTTAACTTTTTTGAAGTTCAGATTCACAGAATCTATTTGGCATCTTCTATGCATCTTAACATAGTGCATGCCTGCATTTTTAGAAAGAAGGTTCTTTCCTCGTCTCGGAAGAGCCGAAAGCCCTTGGTGTCTGCAGACACAAGGAAGCTGCTGTAGGATGAGGGATGGCAAACCTGGCCTGTCAAATTGTTAGTATAGGGTGGAACTGTAAGATGTGTCATGTCTGCCTGAGAGTCAGAGGCATAAAGCAGGGGGAATAGGAATTGTGTGAGATTCAGAGGTCTCACAGTGGGTCAGGGAGGGGGCGAGGGCATGAGTTGGGTGTCCGTGCATGCTGACAGTGTTAACTCTGCAGAGCGTGCTGGCTTCATACAGATGGGGACTTGGAGCACCACTGCAGCCACCATGGCAGCACCGCTTGGTGAGAGGATAGCTTTGGATTTAACTCTGAACGTGTGAAGTGCCAGAGATCAAAGTTTCTGGAATGGTGGGCATTGATAGTGGCCATGGTGGCTGCTTCCTTTCCACTGCGTAACTGAGGAAGAGCCTGTGTTCCTCCCAGTCATGAGAAATTCCCCCTTTTGCTGGTGGCAGTGGTTACCCTCTGAACTGCCAGAGAGAAGCATCTGCTTACATTAGGGGTGTCCCATTTTTTTCTCCAGTGTTGAATGCAAAGCACTCTGTGGGCCAGTTTTTAATTATTATGTCCATCTACAAGTACAGCAGTGATAAGGAGGGGTGGGCTTCATCAGCATACTCTGTATGCTCACAGTCTTTGGCTCTCTTTCCATTGCATCAGCGGCACAGGGCGCAGAGGAATGAATAAAGCAGTGTGTTTCTTCAATGAATGCTGAATGAGTGAGTGTGAGCTGCCAGAAGCTTTATCCAGAAAGAAGCGGGGTGTTGTGAGGGGCGATATCCGCACCTGGAGGAGGAAAGGCAGGTGAATCATTTTTAGCTGGAATTCACAGTCCACTTTTATTAGATGTAGGAGTAGTTCTAGAGGCTGAAATTGATAGTTCAGCCCAAAAGCTTCTTAATTTTTCTGGGCAGTAGTGTGTTTAAACCGTTTCTTGAAATGAATTATTGTTATGGCTGCTCCTGAGGGCCATGTATAAGCTTCACACTTGGAAAGTGCTTTGCGTAAGTATATATAAATACCTAGCCCTCTTGCTGTGGCAGGGTGCTTTGTCTTAGGTGTGGATTCTAATTCACAAAAGCTCATAAATCACTTGCTTTTTTCTTGCTCTTTGACTGTTTTCTAGTCCTCCTTCAAGATGTTGTCATCTGTAAACAGCAATGATTGTTGTGAGGAGCTTTTCATTTAAGTGAAAGATCAGAGTGCTAAGTGTGCCGGAGACAAGGAGGCTTTCTTCACATTGTAGAATAAATATTTGATACTTTCTTTTGAATGTACTGTAGTGCACGGACTTTTTCATAACCATGTGAAGAGGTTGGTGGCTTGTCGTCTGCAAGTTCTGTGGCAGAGCATGGTAAATATTACAAAAATCTTGAAGGACCTTGTCAATTGCAAATTGTTAACAGGCTTTAAGGGGAGTATTGTCATGCAAATATTATTTTCTTGTTTAAACTTTTAAAAATCAGGATTCAGTTTTTTGTTTTGTTTTTTTTTGTTTTTTTTGGTAAAAGATGGACCATTACTCTGCCTTTAATAAAGGAGGGATAGATAGGTATGAGAAAAAAAGAAGCTTTATCCAGACTTGCATTAATTCCAGGTGTGAGGTTAAGACCTAAATCTTCCATCTGCTAAAAAAAACACTTGGCTCAGCCATTTTCTAGTATCTTCCACAATGGTAACTTTTAAGAAAAAAAACTACAAAATTTCTTCCATGAAGAGGGGGAATTAAAGTCTGAGGACTAAATGTAACTTGAGGGGTTGTTGGTTCTTTCTTTAAAAAGAATATTTTTTTATTATTATTTGATGAAAGAGGGGAGTGATCAATGGTCTCTGGAGTAAGTAGAACTGCATACCAGGCTTTTCAAACAGTGATATTTACAAGCACAAGGAAACTGTTGTGATCTGGGACTGATAGAGGCTTGGAAGAGGTCACTTTGCAATTTGCTTGTTTATTCCCTTGGATGCCATGTGACTCACAAGCTGTTAAACCAGGGTGGAAGTACCTCAGTGTGCATTTCATGCAAGAAGATGTAAATATTCTAGCTTAATCTTGTTACTTCAGTGGTGGGAAAAAAAATGATTAGTTTTGTTTCTTCTGGCATTTGCTTGAGCTAAACTACAAACATACTGAGCACTATGTAGCTTAGGCTGCTAGATAATGCTTTAGTTGCAACTGCAAGGCTAGAAAATTTTATGTGAGCTGCTTCTGGAGTGGATGCACAACCTTGGTAATTGCTATTGCCAGCAAACCAATTGTGAGTCCATGGCTTTTAGACTTGTACAAATTATATCTGCAGAGGTCCCAGATGAATTGTATGGTACAGAGTTCTCCCTGTGTCAGGGTAGCCAGACTTTGCCCTATGGATCTCAGAGGGTGGGAATTGCTGTGTGATCTGAACCTGAACACTGGGTGCCCAGGTCAGAAAGCTGAGGGAGGCCCAGCTCCTGACAGGACTTGGTGCAGGAGCAGTGATTCCTCCAAGGCAGTATTTCTTCCCTCTACTGCAGGAAAGGACTAGGCTGAGTGTTCAGTGGCTCTTAGGGCAGCCTGGCAGCGTCAGCTAGCACCAGCAGCTACTGCTGCAGCCGAGGAGCATTGCTGGCTGCATGATACAGCCCCTCAGACCGAGTCCTTGCACTGGCTTTAAGGGTGCCTTCTAGGTGTTGTGTTTCCTGTATTGCCAGATGTGACCTCTTCCTCTAATGACGCACTTGAGTGGGGGTTTAAGGTTTTGTGAAATGAGTTGGCATGCTGCTTTTCTGCCACTTTATTTGGAGAGGAGTCCGAATGTGTCTTTCAAGATTCTAGGAAAGGGAAAAAGATACGAAAATGGAATACTGAAACTCTTTCCCACTGATTTTTATTCTTGTAGCATCTGCTGTTTAAGGAAAAAAAGAAGTGTAAGTTCTTCAATTTGCAGAAAACAAAATAACATAATAGAGGTGGTTTTGATTTATAAACTGCACTTGAACATCAAAAGATGTTTGGGAACATTTCAGGCTGAAAAATAGCAAACAATATGCTAGAAAAAATATTTTTCCAAACTTCACTGTGTCATTGACTATTACATGTCTATGGTCTGTAGGTTTCAGAGTGAAGTCTTTTAGAGGTAAGAACAGTAAGAATATTTAGAATTTCAAGAGCAGCACTTTGAATTTCTGACAGATTGTATAATCTTAAGAGACACTGATTGGTTTTATAATTGCAAGTTCACTGCTCTGTAAGCAAATATTTTTAACTGGAGCAGATAGGAACTGTCTGACAGAAGTTTGGTATCAGAAACCTATGATGGAGCCAAAGACAGACATGAATCAGCAGCTCTGCAGGAAGTGATGTACGTAAATAAAAGGCAAATAGCTTACACCTAGTGTGTTAAATCATGCTTGTTCCTAAAGTCTGTGAAAGAAAAGTCATATGGCAAAATCATGGAGAAGAGTCCTTGAAGCTGAGACTGGGAAGGATGAAATGCCATTTGCGAAGGCCTGTCGAATGATGTAGCCTGGACAGGAGAAGTAGCCATTTTGATGCACATCTCATGGGTGTGAGTTTCCAGAGAAGTCAGCTGAACCTGAGGGGAACCCAGAGCTGAACCTGAGGGGAACGTAGCTTTCAAATCTGGCTCAGCATGTCTGCTGCTGAAGAGGTAGTGGGAAGCAGTGTTTGCAGTAGGGAGCTATGGGGGTTAGAGTGGGCGGGAGGAAGAAGGAAGCTGAGGGCACCAGCCCCAGCTGTGCAGGGCTGGTGTGTGCCATCTCATCCCTTTGCGTGGCTGGCAGGCCTGTGGAGACAGAATCTGGAGGGAGGAGGTAAGTCCTCTGTGCAGAAGTAGCAGCTGGATTTTTGCTTGGAAGTGAAACAAGTTGTGGGGGGAGAACAGAAAATTTTCTGGAAAATAGTGAGGTTAAGGAGAAACTTTGATGTGAGTATTTTGAGGGAGAGGAGCAGGTAAAAAGACACCCGAGAGCAGGGGAAAAGCCAATTTCCAGATAGGCAGTGGCTGCTTTTCCCTGTCTGCAATGCCAGGAGCTCTCTTGGGTTTGGCAATTACTCTACCTCCTCCTTTTCCTTTCACCTGCTATAATTAGCAGCCCGGCTCTCCTGGTCCACACTGTGTACTGCCACACCACTGTACTTGGCTCTTTATGTTCCCCCTTGTCAGCTGTACAATGCAGTGTTATTTCCTGCCTTGGGAAGACATCTGCTTCCCTGCCAAGATTTCTCAAAAGTCAAGTGCTTCCACCCTGGGCTTTCATGGCCTGTGCTCATAAGGTGACTGCATTCCTTCTGGACAACCTTCCCTCTCTGTTCTTGGGTCAGTACAGATAACCTGGAAAGCTATTAATACTCTTTATTAAGTCTTTTTTTTTTTTTGGGGGGGGGGAAGGGGAGGGCAAGATGCTGAATGTTTCCTTCTTATCCTCAGGGAAAGGGTGTTGTATGCTGTGTGTAATCACTGGGTAACCTAAATATCCTGCTTTGTCCTGTTGAGCCCTCAGATGTTCTCTGAAGTAATAAGTACTGTCCTCTGTGGTTGTTCAAGATGGTGAATAAATTCTCAGCTCTGGAGCAAAGCAGCCCATAGTCTTACAGTGTGTCTATCAACTCTGAAGAAATGTAACACTAAGTGTTTAATATGAATGTTGTAATAAACATAACTGTATGATCCACTGCTGATGAAATTGCAACTGCCAACCTTCTTTTTTTTTCTCATCTGAGCTTTGATGCTGTTTCTGTGGCTGTGGTGGGGAGCATCAAACTCTGGTAGTTGACACACTCTAAACCTACAGCAGCAATTGTGCCAAGTCACAAAATCCAGAAATTAAGCTAATGCAACAGTTTTGGGCTACGATCCAGCATGTGTTTGAACACCCAGCTTTGAAATTATTCAAGTATGTCCAGCATACAACTAAGACAAATCCATAATGTGTTGGGTAGGCAGTTGGCTGATAGGTCGGTTCCAGTTATAGTAACTGGAGTTATAAGTCGCTGGCAGCCACTTGTGGGGTTCCCCAGGGCTCCATTTTAGGACGAGTTCTTTCTAATGTTTTCATAAATGACTTGGACACAGGACTAGAAAGTGTCTTAAGTGCTTTTGCTGATGACATTAAATTGGGAAGAGCTGTTGTCTCTGAGGGCGGACAGACCTTGTAGAGAGATCTGGACAGATCAGAGAGCTGGGCAGTCACCAGTAGCGTGAAGTTTAACAAGGTCAAGTGCTGGATTCTGCACCTGGGAAGGGCCAACCCTGGCTGTACATCCAGACTGGGGAATCAGAGGCTAGAGGTCAGCCATGCTGAGAGGTATCTGGTGGCCTTGGTCACCAGCAAGTTAAACTTGAGGCAGCAGTATGCCCAGACAGTCAGGAAGGCCAACCGTGTCCTGGCGTGCATCAAGCACAGCATGGCCAGCCGGTCCAGGGAGGTGACTGTCCCACTCTACACTGCACTGGTGCAGCCTCACCTCAAGTACTGTGTGTGGTTTTGTGTGCCACAGGACAAGAGGGACACAAAACTATTGGAGAGTGTCCAGAGGAGGGCAACGAGGATGGTGAGGGGTCTGGAGGGGAGGATGTATGAGGAGAGGCTGAAGTCCCTTTATTTGTTCAGCCTGGAAAAAAGAACACTGAAGGGAGACCTCATACTGGTCTATGGCTTCCTGATGAGGGGGAGCAAAGGGGTAGGCATTGAATAGAACCTGAGGGAATGGCATGAAGCTGTGACAGGGGAGGTTTAGGCTGGGTGTTAGGAAGAGGTTTTTTACTGAGAGGGTGGGTGGGCACTGGCACAGGCTCCCCAGTGAAGTGGTCACAGCATGGAGCCTGACTGAGTCGAAGAAGCGTCAGGACAACGCACTCAGTCACACGCTTTGACTTGGTTGGCCCTGTGTGGAGCCACAAGTTAGACTCCATGATCCTTATGGGTCCCTTCTAACTCAGGATATTCTATGATTCTAAGTATTTAAATATATTCTTAAGGACCTAATTTTTAAGCTAGAGGTTTACCGTGTCCTCTTGGGCCCCTGTTACTGTAAGTGGTGGCATGGAGCTGCTAGGATGCTGGATGTTGTCTTTCTGCTCCTTGCAGAGGGTATCTGTCTAGTATAGTTTGTAGGGAAATGGTTTAGGTAGTGAGGTTGGTCTATCTATTCAGTCTGTCTTAATATGATGCAAGTTCACATCTCCAGCTGACTTCTTAAACCACCTTTTTTTTAATTGCACACACATGGTTTTTCCATGTATAAGATATATGAAAGAGGATATTTTTTTTTGTGCCTGTCAGCAGGGAATATGCAGCTTACTAAGCTTTCTTGCATATAATTTTAAATGGAGAAAATGCTTCTATATAAACTGAGATTATCTCATCACAATATTTTTATGATTGTTAATTAAAATGTGAGGAAATCCTTTAGAGCAGATTTGCAGTTTTGAGACTTTTATGAGACTTAACATGAGACATCTATTTCTCTAGTTATGCTGCCTTATTAGTTTTGAGATTAGGATATGTTTAAATGCATGGCTATCAAATCCTGTGATGATTACTTGTTTGTTTTGCAGGGTAGACTAATTCAGTTATGGTCCCATTCATGTGTTGTGTCCCACTTTTCAACAAGATATTGTAGTGCTTTATTGTTATAGCTATTTAAAATAAACTCCCAGAATAGTTTTAATTTGAGCTTGTATTTTTTTTAATGTTAACTTCCAGTGAAGCGTATTTTGGTAGATTATTGTGAATAATGACAATTTAGGTTGTTTAACCTCCATAAGTGCATTTTCATCAGACTGGAAGACTGTAAAATATAAGAGAAAGTTCACTGTGACTAGCTACTACAGACTTAAATCATGAAAAAATTGTCTCAATGTAAATTGAAACCTGTAAAATCTTGGCTCACAACACATAAAAGCGTTATAGAAGGCAAGACCTATAGAAAGGTTTCCAGAAGGTGGGAGTTACTAAACACTTGTGTGTGTCCTGTTCTCTCCACAGTGTTCAAAGTGGAAGAGTGATTTCTTTTTTTAGACATGGTGCCTTGTGCTTGGTTTAAAGAGAGGATTGGAGTGAAGATCTGAACAGGATTAAACAAATATATTCTTTTGCCTTGCTCTAGCCATGTCTATATTAGCCTGATAACATGAATCTTTTAATCACAGGCTCATCTGTCATCTCAAACAATACCTCAAAGTTCTTTGCAGAATTTCCCAGTCTAGGAATAATTAAGGCATGGAGAAAAGGGATCAGCTGTTAATTGTGAAGGAAGTCAGTCTATCACAAGTCAGTGTGGTGAGGATTCAAAGTCCTTTTCTTTGACCCATTTCTGTGAGTGACCATGTGGAGAGCCTTGTGCTCTAGGTCAGCAGAGATTATGTAAATAAGAGAAGGATGTTCTTTTCTCCCCATGGGTCATTAAATACCAGCTTTGGGTTGTTCAGGGGCTGGTTTTTTTTTTTGTTACAAGCTAGAGATGAAACATATCAGATAGTGTCAGGTGGAATAAGCAGGGCTAATTATCTTACAGACCTTAAAGGGGTATTTTTATTAGAAGATCGCAGTGTTCAAGCAAATAACGTGTTTCCCTGATGCTTCTTTACTAGCTTAGGCACTAGCATGGATGCACTGTCAAAAAGCAAAGTGAGGGAGAGGAAGAAGGAGGGAGAATTGTTTTTTATGCTGGCAGGAATATGCATGCTGATGTGAGTTGTTTTTACATTAGCAGACTATTCTGATACAGCTAATTAATCAGGATTTGTCTACCAAACTATGCCTCAGAGACTACAGCCCTCTTGCAGGTGTTGAAGGAGAAAGCAGCATGGGTGGAGTCTCATTGTTGCTGATGTTAATAGAGGAAATGTGTTACAGGAGTTCTGAGTTTTACTTCTCCACAGACTCATGGACAAAAGGGAGAATGTGAGAATAAAAGTGAGAAAAAGTGAGAAATCAGAAAATTTTCTAAAAGGAAAGGCACAAGTAAAGGCTGGATTGCTCTTGTGTGTCCTTTAGGAGAAAGTCATTGAAAGGTGATGGGGAGGTGGACATCTGTCTGTATATTCAGAGCTGTGGAAGTAGCAGGTCTGTTGCCTTTTGGTCCAGCTGAGCTGTGGATGTTCTTTCCAGTGGTGGTGCAGGGAGCAAGACAGGATTGACATTTGACAGATTTCTGTGACACATTTGCTTGGCACACTGGTGGAACTATGACTGATGATTGCTTCTGATTCCTAGGTTCCCTCCCAGAAAAGTAGTTTCTTTTATTTCCATTCTTGGACTCGGGAAAATTTTATTTGTAGTTTGGTTTGAAAACCAAAAGAAGATTATAGCCTTCCTGAAGGGACTTTCTTATCTCCTGTAGAGCCTTTGCCTATAAGTGTGTATAGACTTGTGACTTCTGAAATCTTGTTTTATCTCTGACAAAGTAACTCACTCTGGAATTTTCCCCTCATACCCATTCTTCCAGCTGCTTGTGTAAGCTAATGATGGAGCCTGGTTTTGCATGTCCCATAGGAAAAGCACTGTGCTGGAAATGGGGGGAGGGCCTTGCAGATTTTTGGGAAATAAAGTGGGACAGTACAGCTTTCTTTTTGTCTTTTCAATTTCTGTTTAAGAAAAATAGTATTATGCACCAAGGCTTATTCTTCTACCTACCTGGTATTAAAACTAGGTATGAATAACTTCTGATAACCTTGTCTATCACTTGGGTCATTCACCCAGTGGTAACACCAAATGCAATGAAGTAGTCAATACAGTTTTTTTACAGAGGGAAACTAGGCAGTGAAATAGATGACCTGTTAGATAAAATATCAGTGTTTCACATACAGGCTTTCATATCAGTGCAGCTGGATGCATACTGAAAGTGAGAATCGATTATATAACTGCTGCTTATCAGAATTTAGCAAATGGTAAATGCAATTTCATTTTTATAATCAATTACCTAGCCCTGGAACTCGTTAGCAAAGGTTAGAAGCTGTAATAATTTTCAGTAAATGCCTCCACGTTTTCACAGAGTATTTCTACACACTGAGTTTTAGGGAGGTGATGGAGAAATGTTTCTCTTCCCTGAAGTCTTTTCAACTTCCTTGTGAAAGATGAGGAACAAGCCCTTCAATTTCTAAGCACAATTTGCATTCGTCCCACGATGGTGTATACTTTCTTATTATCCCAATGCTTTTCTTCCCAATTACGAGCATAGATTACTTGCAGCTCTATGAGTTTTAAAGGAGGTTTGCATCCTTGTGTGGTTAGTTTATCCACATCATTGGTCAGAATTTACATGTAAGGGGGATAAAAACAACAAATTTTTGTTGATGTTATTTCTGTTTTCCACTTACTCTCTCAACAAGGATCCAACGTTCTTTTAGCACAGAAGTTATTTGTTGCCTCCTTGTGATAGGCAATGAATATGCTGTGCCAAAAAATTGCCCATCTTTCTGTTCTACTAGCCCACTCAAGCCAGTGTTTGCAGTTCATACACACCTTCTCTTCTTCCTTGTGGCCAGTGGGGTTGTCCAGCTAGCACATGTAGAAGCAGTGCTTCTACATGGTGGGCTGGGCAACCAGTGACCTGCTGGCTTGCTTCAGGCCAGGTAGAAAACTCAATGGAAATAATTTCTATCATCTAAAATGACAAAATGAAGTATGTTAAGGAGCCTGTGAAGGACTCTGGTACTGGATGAATGGGCAGATGGAAGAGCTAAGTTAAAGGTGAAAGACAGAGCAGAGGGAATGAGGGCTGATGTGGAATTCTTTTCATAAATAAAGGAAAACTTAAAAAATCTCACCGGCATTAGGCAATAAATCTCAGGAATGGCATCTTTGTTTTCCAGTTTAGATTTTGCACAGCTAATAAAACTGTAATTCATTTATGTATATCAATAATTGAGTCTGTAATTAAGGCTTTTATTACCGATAAACCATTGTGATTCTGTGTAGAGAATATTATTAAAGCCCATTTTAAGTTATAAATTTCTCCTGATGATCAGTTATGAAAATTGATTTTTAAATTCAAAAAATACAGCACAAAGCATTTTGTTGGCAATTAATTTTTTTCAGAATCCAGAATAGAAGAGACCGGTGCAACAGATACGATTATGTTTTTGTCACTAGGGGAACATAAAATTTTTAAAAAACCTTTTAATGCGAGTTTAGGCATGCTGACAGGATGTGTTTTAAATTGTATCTAATGTTACTACATACAAATTCTTTGGTTTACTTCATTCCTCAAAAGCTGTGCAAGTTCAAAAGCAAGTTCTACTAGAGAATTTCATGAACTGATGCCTGTGGATTCTGCAGATGCTGGTTTTTCTTGTCCTTCCTTTGGGATGCAGGGTAACTTGTATGGGAGGGAATGATGGAATATGCTTTACAAACAACTGAATGGCCAACTAAACTCCTTAGGAAGGCAGTCATGCACCTTAAAAGGACAAATCAATAAAACAATCTGGTTGTTGAATTATATATTTTTCTAGATTTTCCTTTTCTTTTGGTATTAAAATACATAGGGTTTTTCTTTTGAGATTTGTTTCTTCTCATGCCCTTGAATTTCTCCATAGGTTTATTAAATAGACATAAGTGTACCTACAAATCTCAAAATACTAAAAGAAACTAATGGGTTTTCAAGAAACATGTGGTAATAGTCTAATGTTGACAGTTTGACTCAAAATAATTTCTGGATCGTTGCCATTAAAACAAATTTGGAATAGATTAAGGAACACGCAATTGAAAGAAAAATAATCTTTGTTGGGGAAGGAAACCTGTTTTGCACTTAAAAGTCCCAATGTATTATAAGGAAGCCTAATTGAAATGCAGATACTATTTAAATCTTTTTTTTTTTTTTTACTGTAAGCTCATTTTTTGAGTCATCGTGAAATAGTTTTGATGTTATTCTAGAAAGACAAGTTGGAACCAGGAGATAAAATAGTAGTAAGTTACACTGATCTCCATGTTATTGTTGAACTTTTCAATCCACTTGCCTAGTTTGTGCCTGAATGTTTTCATGATGAAGCAAAGTCAGAATGACAGATGGAAAAACTTAGATGCTTAAGCTCAAGAGCTCTACCAGGAGAAGTGTGGTGTGGGTGCAGTCGTGACAGGGTTTTGCATATACCTAATGTTTTTGTTATACCTAATACCATTTCAAACTTAAGATAAAACTGTCTCCAGAGGGGAGGATTTGCTACAGCTGTGCTCAGTCTCTGATCTGGGCTGGATGCAGTGTGCCTTTGATGCCCTCTTATGTGGTTAACTTTAGACAGAAGGCATGGGGGAAAACCTGTGCTGCTCTCCTCCTGCTGCAGCTTTCCCTCAGGTGTGGCTATGTTTCTTCCTTCAAGTATTATTTCTGTTACCACATGTCAGAGTTAGGCCAGAAATACATTGCCTCGAATGTTTTGAGCCACAAACTGTGGTTCTGAAGGACTGTTGTTCGTTCCATGTTCAGAAGAAAGCAGCTGGCCTAATAGGATGACACCCAGGCTACAGTTGGTAGAGCTGTAGGATGGTGTGGCAGACAAAAAGGGTTGTGAAGTCCTTGAACAGGCTGCCCAGAAAAGTGTTCAAGAATATCCACTATC
Organism: Hypotaenidia okinawae; assembly: GCA_027925045.1. Taxonomy (NCBI): domain Eukaryota; kingdom Metazoa; phylum Chordata; class Aves; order Gruiformes; family Rallidae; genus Hypotaenidia; species Hypotaenidia okinawae. The sequence goes on from BSDF01000001.1 coordinate 95,659,597, forward strand.
CCTGGAGGGTTTTAAAATGTGTAGGTCTGGTGCTTAGGGACATTGTTTAGTGGAGGACTTAGCAGTGCTAGGTTAATGGTTGGGCTTGATGATGTTAAAGGTTTTCTCCAACCAAAACAGTTCTGTGATTCTACAGGAGCTGCTCAGTTTCATAGTCTTTCTTGGGCAGAGCAGCCGGGTCTGGTGGTGTATGTTGCATCACAAATGCATGATGAAGATCTTATGTCAGCTGCCCTTTGATCTTGATGTGGTCTTAGGTTGCCTCTCTCAAGCAGGTAGCATAGTCTGCTCCTTGGGTGGAGAGCATCTCTGAATGAGAGTAGGGGCTTGATAACTTACCCTTTGCCTACAGTTATGCGTGCCTTGTTTCTGGAATAACCATGTTCCTTCTTCTGTAGCTCTTTGGATTTCTTAGTTGGTGGTGATTGCAGTGACCAAATGCTTGGGCGGTTCTCTTCAGTCAGCTTAGAGAGCTGGAAGGTTATTTCTATGGTCATACTTAGGGGATTGCACAAATCATGGAACGACAAGCTTCAATTCTATTTCAGCTCTCAGTGGGGCTTCTCAAAGAACTACTGCATTCAGGATAGTCCTCGCAGGAGTAACTGCTGAAATGATTTCTTGTTTCTGGGTAAATAGAAAAGAAGCTGCTTTATCTTCAGAGTTTTAGACATTTCACCTCTATTTTAACTATTTTTACTTAAAAGGTATCACAGAGTTTAAGCCTACTTTTGATCAAATCAAAAACCAGGCGTGGATGATTTCTTTTTGCTTTATCTGTATAGAAGTCGTGTCAGCTACCTGTAGGTGTGTAATGCTAATCTGCTGCAAGAAAATTACTGGGGGAGAAGAGATTTCATGTAGAGGTTTTTTCCGTCTGAGAATGATGCACCTAAATGCCTGAGGAGGGAGGCAGGGCCGTTACAAAAGTTTCACGGTAACCTGCTGCTGTCCAGTGCATAGGTGTAGGTGAGATAAGAATGTTTGAGCTGGCTTTTATATGCTAATAGTAAAGCTTTTGTACAAAGAAACTGCTGTCTTTTGTTGTGCTCTTTGCCTGGTACCTCCATAGCCTTTGATGCATTCTCACTACATTTAATGAAACTATCTTGTGTCTATTACTGTGCAGTAGAAACATTTATAGAGGGGAAGAAACATACCGGGACTCCCGATCACTGTATTTTTATATAGTCTTGACTTACTTCCTGCATGGCTGATACCAATTATAGTTTAGTGTTGCTATCTACATTTTTAGATTGAAAAGACAAATTAGATGTCATGTTTTGAACTGGAACTCGACAAAGTAGAGCGCACCAGTGCCTAGTGATGGTTTCTGAACAAGCATGATCTGTCTCTCTGTCCTGAGCTTTATTTTCCTCCTACCAGGTCACCTGTTGCCAAAGCTGGACCTGCCAGTTTGAAGACACTTGTCCTTAATAGTGTACCTGTGCTTTGGTCTGGCTCTTTTCCACAGTTTGAGGAAACTGATACCTGGCTTTTGGTTTGATTGTTTGTGGTTTTTTTCTTTTTCTCTTCTCCAGTCCCTTTCTTCCCCTCCCAGTCTCTGACAACTTTGCTGTCTTATTCCCCTATTTGAGTACAACTCTCATGTAGCCTTGCCTCATCAGGCAAGGTAATGAAGAGGCACATCAGGCTGCTCTCGGGATGCACGGTTTCCAGCTAATTGTGTGCTCTTGAATTGTCCTCTTAAGAGAATTTTTCTGAGATGGACTACATGTCCCTTCGCAGACGGTTTTCAAAAACACCTTTGGGTGTTTTAAGCATTAAGGAAGCTGTCCAGTACCTTCTCTTGCTTTAATTCATTTGCATGCTGTGAAAGTGGGGCATCCTAATTACTCCTCATCACTTGGAAGGTCACTTTAGCAGCTCTTCCAATTAAGTTGTCTACCTCAGTAAAACAGGATGTTTTTTAATTTAATTTTTTTATTCCGGATTTTTATTTGAATAAGACCAAAGTGTCTCACGTCCCTTTTGGTAGCTGTTGCAAAACTTCAGAAAGTAAAGTAAAATTGTGGTTTCCTCATGTAGTGTACTGTTCTTTCAAAACTACTTTGATTTCACATTGCAGCGTTTGTTTATTGGAGGCAGTGGTGTCCTTAGTGGAAGTTTGGTGATGTGCAGCTTCTGTCAACTGAAATCAAATCACTTTGCCTGCTGAGGCCTTGTTTGCTTGCTTTGTTGTTTGGTTTAGGTCCCAGCAAAAGCTTATATTTATCTTAATTCCTTTCTCTGGTGTTAGAAAGTATTTACTTTTTATATCAGTGTGAATTCTCAGAGTGGAATAACTCATGCAAGCATGTCAATTAAGTTTCACCACTGTAATTAATAGGGGTTTCTTTGTATTTACTATTATTAAGGATGCAATAAAAAAGGAAATCCCTGAAAATACCTGATGCTGGTGAGCTATTTCTGTCCCCTCACAAGGTGGGCAAGCTAGCGCTGTGGTCCGATAGCTGCTTGGTGTGCTGTATGTGTAACTTCTCTATTAAAACAAAACATTAAAGTGGTGAAGCTCTGCACTGGTATATTGTACATGCAGAATTACTCCAGATTATAAATTAGTACAATTGTGTCTGGCTGGCATGAAAGTTCTCCTTCAGGTTTTTTAGTGCTTAGAGCTGAATAGTCTGCTCTAACACACCGAAGAAAATGTCCTGGTGACTGTGAAAGTGTGGTATGTTTGTGTCAGATTGATTGCTGTACTTTTGCTCTTGCTCTTCTGTGCTCCTGAGCATTTGTTTTAGTTTTGCCCTTCAGAAGTTTTACTAGACTAGTTTGTAAGTGACAATATAATACCTTAAGTGGGCGTGTTAGATATTCCTGGGTTATGTGTTCTTTATTGATGTTTCCAAGTTGTACTAAATATTGTTGGGAGACGGGACAGGACACCCTAAGCACATGAGATCTTTATGAATAATTGCATGCTTTCAAAAGTGTTATGCTTAGCTTAATGCACGCTTTAATTCTCCAGGAAGCACCCAAGCGAAAGATACAATGCAACAAACTGAAGTTAATCACATTCTCTCCTCCACTTTGAATTATGTATATCACAGCATCTCAGGTGTCTCTGAAGTTTTCTAATGCTAAAAATGTATGAGCAGAGCATGGTGCTATGGAAAAAAAATGCAAATCGTCATACAAGAAGATTTGTGATAAAAGGACAGGAGGGCAAAAGGACAAAAATGAGGGGAGGGGGGATTGTTGCAAGTGCATAAAGTATGGAGAGCAGGAGAAATATCTCAAAACAAAATGCATTCATGAAACTGCTACTAAGATATACTTTGTACTATAAATTTTCATTTATATAACTGTTTAGCGGGAAGTCTGAACCATACAAAACTCTCCTCCATCAAAGTATAATTTGCTAAAAGCTTCTGTTTAGAATGGGCTTGAGTTTGGCTTGTGATGGTGTTTGGCTAAATGGAAGGCTGCATTTACCTGTGTAATCTTTATCCAGGTCTATTGATAGATTTTAGATGAAGCAAAGCTAAATCTAGGCTCATGGTGACTGGTCAAACAGCATCCATTCAAATGTTGTATGACACTTCCTTGCTTTTCTGGTTTAGGCTTAGTCTTTGGTCTCTGAAAATCTACCGAACTGTAACATTAGAGTCCCACGGGTACGGGTCAGTTGAGACCACTGTATTCTGAGTCCTTTAAATTCAGTCTTTGGCTAGCACTGTAAGCAGGAGTAAGATGAGTAAGTGCGCGTGACAGGAGGAGACCTGTGTATTTTGCTCTTGATTTTGGTGCCCTTTCTGACAAAAAATGACACAGTATCTTTTGTTTCCAACACAAGATCAGAGCCCAGGACAGCAAATAAGATGTACAGATTTGTTGAGAGGAGGCAATAATGGATTATTTAAGCTACTGCATTAATTAGCCTTGTTGCTTTCAAAGCCTGCAGTGCTATGGTGTGAGAGCTCTGTGGCCTGTTGCTGAAGCAGGCTACCAGCAGATCAGATTGGTAGTGCTGATGCACATGCCTGCGAAATGCTGGTTCAAGTAGGGGGAGAAGTCTTCCCCTGAAGAGGGATGGCTTTCTGTGGACCAGCCATGTAACCTGTAGGAAGGATCTGCTTACTGCTGTGCTGTGGGCATCTGTTAGGGGTGCAACCCATTCCTCCATTTCTAAGTGTTTGGGGCCCTTGAGCATGCTATTTGACTGATGGGCTGGCTCCATCTGTCAAACCTCTGCAGAGGGTTTTCAGTTCTGTGTGGGGAGTAAGCCTCTGAAAGCCCTTTGGCTTGGGTCTATGTTGGGAGTAAATGTTTGAAACACTTCAGCTCTTAATTAGCTGAAAGTTGAAAGGTGTTTACTGAAAATAAGAGCATGAGTAAATTGGAATTTGAGTAAAATCTGTACTAGTTCAGATGAAGGCCCTCTCCTGTGGTCATACCAGGAATACCAGTCTGAGATCATTCCTCTGTGCTGACATCAGAGGTTGCAGTGAAAGACTGAGGGGAAAGCTAGTCACAGAAAATAAAAAATGGTCATGCCTGTCCTTTAAAATTAAAGCATTTGTGTGTGTGTGTGTACAAAAAAAAAAATCAAGAGCTTCTGTTTGTCTGCTCTTTTTGTTGCTTATTTTAATTAATCATATACATCAAGTACTGTGGAGTCTAATTTGCATATGCCTTGTCAGGGTTGTTTTTTCTATCTAGATTAAAATGTAAGTATAGAAAAGTGTCCACATTAAAAATTCGGCAACCGCCTTGTTGTAATTGAATTTGTCTAAAACTGGGCATTTGTGCTTTAGCTAGTTTAATTTCTATTTGAATGCATAAGTAGAGACTTTGAATTGGATACTCAATTAAAAAATTGTATATGCAGGTGCATTATTCTTCACTGCAGTATCCAGAGACATGCTATTCAACTGTATAAGGCCAGGTTCTAGGTTTCTTACTCAAAATTTGGGTTTGTATTTTAAGTGTCTTTGGGCTCTTTTTTTGGTTTTTTTCTACCGTACTCCAATCTAGATTTCCCAGATTTGAATTAAGACTTTGTTTCAGAAGTGTTTGTTGGTTTCTTTGAGTTGATGTGGAGAGTAACAGGTGTGGTCTGTCAGTGATTAGCAGTCTTGAAAAACAGTAGTATCTGATATGTGAGATGTGAGTGAAACTGAGATGAGCCCAAATCCACACAATAAAAGTAGGTTAAATTTACTACAACTGAGCAAAAGAAATATTTCAGTGAATTCTTAGAACATGTAGGAGAAGATAGATAAAATTAAATATGTAATTTAGAAGTTAGTTTAATACCCCCTTTTTTTGGGAAGAAATCTTACAGCTTGACAGCACCAGTTTCATCATAAAGAAATTGAAGGTAAAAGACGCAGGCAAATAAATGCTGCTGCTCTTTAGCATTTAACTTCTGAAACATCACCTCTGAAAACCTTTTTTTCCAGAAACACATTTCCAGATAAAGAATGTAGAATAGGAAAGGGGGAGGAGAAGGCAGAGTGTGAAACATGACCAAAGCTCAATCCAAGCATTCTCAGGCTGCTGGCACGTCCACAGGGCTGTGTGGAGAAGTTCCAGGGTACCAGGCATGTAACGTGCTCCTGGCAACCTGTGAAGCTTCAGCTTGAAGCACTAGGCTACGGTACATTCTTATAGGCCCAAAAAATTCAGAGGGGACAAACATACTTTGAGCAACAAAACAGTGATGATGTGGGGGACCAGGGAGATACAGAAACAAGTTTTTGGTAGATCGATATTGAACATATACAGGGCGAGGCAGCAAGAAGTTCCTTGTTGGGGGATTTGTTTAAAAACTCAGCAGACTGGAAAATGGAAGTACACTCAGGAGTCCTGTGTTTCCAGTTCAAGCATTCACTGCTGATTTCAGGCCAGAGGGCACGTCGGGTTCTGGTGAAGCAAGTGGTTTATACCCACACTGGAGTTTCCTTTGGGAAGATTTATAATGATGTTGGCAAGAAAGAGGTGTGCACTTAAGACCAGAAGGGGCATTTTGGATCCCTAAGCCTGTAACCACGTAATCAGACGATAATATAAATTCTATTTATGAATTGACTGACTACTTTGAAAAATGACATTTCCTGCCATTGCTTCTTCCCTTTAGAAGGCTAGAAAACTTAAGCTTTGTCAGAATGCAGTGATGGTACATTAAAGTTTTGTGGCAGTATTCAAACTGTAGCTTAAACAGGCCTGTTCCTGATACGTTTAGAGAACAGGCAAAGCCTTCTATCTCAATCTTCTCTTACAATAGTGTCTCCCTTACTGCAAGCAAACAATCTTTTTTATTTATTCAAGTTATATCAGGGCTTTCTGAAAATATACAAACGGAAATGTGCTATTGAGGTGAGGGTTTACTGTGGCCATTGTACATTAATACTTCACATATTGCTCTGACTATATAATTAAACTAAATTTTTTATATTTTAAAATAAAAGCTATATCAAGGGATGAAATCAATGCTTGAATGTTTTATTAAATGTTACATTGTAGTAAAAGAGAGGAGGTAAATGAGAAAAGGTGCATGAGCATATGAACAATACCACATGCAAAGTCAGTATGATGTGGCTTCCTATATTCTCTTTTCAGTGTCAGATCTGCTGATTTTAAAGTTAAACATATAGCGTTTTGACAGGACGAGATCAAAGGAATCTGGAGACTGATTTTATTGATAACTTCTGACTTCAGTGAAGAAACTACATTTGATCCTTGCAGCATCTCAGTAACACTGTGAGAATACATGGGGCATTTTTGGGTTTGTACACATACAGCTTTACTCACCCACACCATTTTAAAAATAAAAATCAGTTGTTCCTTTTGCAGCTAAGTAACTAAACCTTGAGGGAGCAGTGCAGTGAATTACTGATGTGAGGTAGGGTTGGCTGCATGATTCACTGCAAGGAGGCTGGACTGAGGAATGCTAAACTTCCTGCGAGTCTGCCCCGCCCCCCCTCCAAAAAGTGTCAGGATACAAGTATCTTTAATAGCTGCTTATCTTTTAAGGAGGGGAGAGTATTTGAGAAAGTAACACCACTAAAAGACTCTGGAAGAATATTGGTTCCCAACCAGCATCTTGTGAGCAGAATGGTCCTGAATGTTTCCTTTGATGTTCTGTATATTCACCAATTATTTTGTCCTCGGTCTTACTGAAAATAAGCAGTCATTTTTCAGTATGACAGTAAAGCAATGCCTTGCTATTTCACACTTAGCTAGAAGAAAGGTTACTCACTTTGAACTTGTGTACTACCATGAAGAGCTTGTTCCAGTCAGGGTCTACTCCCTTGTAATTATGAAATTAGGACTAATGGCTTTCCTTTTCTTAACATGAGTAATTTCTTGCCACTACCCACACAGTTAGTGTAAAGGCAGTGATAAAATGAAGGAGGCAGCAGGGGGCGCCATCCGGTCTACTAATTCAATAATTCTTTGTAGTGACACACAGCTGGACTAAACTTTCAAAAACGGCATTGTAATAAGACTCACGCCAGCTTTAGGCTTGCCTATCTATAGTTAATTACAAAATACTTGTTATATATTATTTCTGCTAAACATTAACTGTTTTAGTGGTGATGTTGCAGAGGAAGTGATTTCTTCTTCTGAATTTCTTAAAACAAACAAAAAAGCAACAAACACCCAAAACCCCAATCAGTGCTGTAATAGTGCTGTGAGGCTTGCTGCTTTGGAGGTAGGTGTTTGGTTTTAGAGTTAGTATTAAAAGCTCTTGGTTTTTAATAAGGCAAAGCAATATGGAAGGTAAAACAAGTTAAGTAGGCTTCCTGCTTGTCTATTCCTGTCTACCTAGCAGAAGGAAATGGATGGTAAATGATGGCTGGTTCTACTACAGTCTCAGCCTCTCTGGTTATGAAAGCCGATGGTAGCAGACAGTGGCAGCCTGTGCATATAGAGTTTCTTCTACAAAGCAGAGAACATGCAGCCTTGAAGTGCTAATCTGGTTTATTTTAACTTGTGTATTTGATTTAGGTTTTTTATTGGCTTGGCATGGCTTTTTTTAAATAATACAGATAACACTGAATAAGTGTAGAAATAGTTTGAAAATTGCTGCACTGTCTTTCCTGGGAAGTGATAGATACCACTCTTCATGAGTAAAACTATACTGTGTGGTTTTCCCACTAACAGCTTAAGAAAGAAGTCGGGAGAACAGGCTATCAAGAAAATACAAAGATAAAAAGTGAACCTTAAATAAAACTCTATCTTTTGTTCAGACATTCAGCTACAACATGAGCTGTGTAGTACTACTCTTCAGTTTTGGGGCTAGCTAGTTCTGGCATTTTTCCTTATGCTGAAGTCAGTCTTCATGAAAAGATGAAGAGGGGGATTATGCTGAAATCATATCTACCTGTAAAATAATGTACGTAGCCTCCAAAATTGTGTAGAGGTTAAAAACACGAAGGGCTGCAACTGGACTACTCTTCCTGGTTTAACACGATTGCAAGAATTAGTTGAGAAAACATAGTTGGATACTGAGAGTATAAATTGTGTGTTAGTCGTGTGGGAAGAGATAGTTACGAGAATAAATAGTATGCCTTGCTGCCTTGTTCCCACTCCCACCCTATATGGGAGGGATGTGTATGGAAAGGACAAATAGCAATCAAGTACAGATGGCAGAAAGCATGTGTAATGCAATTGGGTTAGCGATCTGTCTGCTAAAAGGATCATTTCTGTGGAGGAAGACTGTGAAGAAACATTTCAAAAACAGGAAAAGAACCAAAATAAACGACCTCACAAAGGAGCTAGACTCTCAGCTTGGCAATTTGGACAATTGTTATTTGGCATGAGAGCCATAATTTAATTTTATAGGGAACTGGGGTGGCAAGTCCAAGTCCCCTTGCCCAGTACCTGTCCTCCGGCATAGGGATGGAGGTCTGAACAGCCATTCCATGTATAGTCATAGGCATTTGCCACAGCAAAAATGGGGCCTGTGTGTGTCAGCTCCTAGGAGAGCATCTTGGACCACACAGGAAGTCATTGTCTTGCAAGAAAGAGCACATCAGCGAGAGAGCTGAGAGGGTCATGGCTTCTTGTGGCTCTCTGGTCTCGCAGCTGGGCTCGCAAGCGTGATGTATTAGCACGATGTGCTAGCACTGCTCCAGCCAGCTGAAGAAACTAAACCTGAGCATCAGAAAAGCCCACAAAAATTGAGGGAGAAATGGAATGTGTGCTTTTACCTATTTTGTGGTTGGTGTTCTTTGTAATGGGTGAGAAAAATAGTAATAATAAAATAATTGTAAAAAAAAAAATTGGAGAGGTTGTTGGGTTTATTTTTCTTTTATTTAGCAAAACCAGCAAATTAGTTCAGGGGAGGGGGTGTTTATTCCGTAATTACTTCTAGAATTGGCTTCTGCATAAAGAATTATCAAGGTATGAAACAGTGACTGCCTGGTCAATGCTCCTCTCTTTCAAGGAGGAGGCACGCTTCTGAGTGTGCCAACACACTTACCATTCTTGTTTCGAAATTGTGGATTATGGCTGTGGTGCACAGGACGCTTACATGAATTTGATATGGGGAAAGAGACTTCTGCTGGAAGGTGAGATCCTTGGAGACATGAGCCCTATGCCTTGATTTTTTTTTTTTAATAGCTTTTCTGTATAAAGATAAAAGCATGATCCCTTGCTGGCAACACAGACAATACAACATGGAGCCTGTGTGGAAACATGGTCTAACCTGAAAAATTAACCACTTATCATAGTCAGTATTAGATTAAAAGATTGCTGTGTTTGTCTGATCTGTTGGTTCCATGTCAGTTAATTTTCTAGGCAGTGCTCTATAAATAAGAAGTTTTTGGAAGTCCAGCCCGCAACTTCATGGAAAGAAATCCCTGTTTGCTTAATTTTTTTGTAATTTCTTCTCTGTGGGCATGCAAAAACTTATTTTTGGATGCTGTTACAGACCAATGAAGGAATAGAATTCTTTCTCTGCCATCTGAAAGCTACAGAAAAAAAAAATAGAAGTGCCACTGAAGTCTGAATTGACACACCTCAGTAAGAGAAGGCGGCAGGAATAGGGTAAAGTTATCATCTTATATCTGGGGAACTTCTAAATTTTTTTTGCAGACTACAAATTAAGGGAGTTTTTAGATTACTTTTTAAAAGTCCAAGGATGTGATCTTTAAAATATAGTTTCGTGACTTTGGGAGTTTTTTGGGTTTTTTCCCCACACAATTGAGGAGCAGGAAGAAGTCTGTTGTATAAAGGCAATGGCAGCATCCAAAGCATTAGGCTGTTTTTTTATCTGAGGTATGCAGTTCTATTAGCCATTTTAGAAGCTGTTGTGAAGCACTATTCATATCCTGCAAAGGTTAAGTTTTATAGCATTTAAAAAATGCTGTGTGCTTAGGTTAGAAGTGTTTTGAATTTTCTAGTACTATGTAAAATGTTAGTGTGGTGAAAGATGCTGAATGTGAATGCATCTCTTCTGACCAGTGACCAAACAATGGAATGTAACTTTGTCCTCAGCAGATGGTTTATCCCTTTTATTTTTTTTTCTTATAAAAGGAAGATGTATGTGTTTGAATAGAGGAAATAGATGCAAATGATCAAGTATACCGCATGCTATAAGTGAAAGCACTTGAACCCTTCAGCGTTAGGTTCGTGAAAAGTCCCAAGGGAGGAGATGATTTCAGGTGTATGCTTGCAGCCTTCTGACAGACATGCAGTCTGATCCCTCAGCATCCACATTGGACTGAACGGGGCTTGCGCTGGATGGCTCTACCTGGTGAGGTGGACCTCATGATTAGCAGGTGCACAACATCTAGCTAGTGAGGAGATATTTGTGTGTCTCAGCAGTTCCTTGTGTATTCTCCAGAGGGTGCATCTGTGTGTCATTGGGCATGGGTGTGTGTGTGTTCCTGAGGGATTACCTTGGACAAAGAATTATGGTTTGTCATCTAAACTTATGTTAAGTACATAACATTGGCTATAGTTAAGGGGTTAGTTAGGGGGTCTTTTTAATGACATTCCTGTGAAAAATAGGTCTGATTCTAGGTATTTTTTGCCTTTATTGGTATTCTAGTAGTTTTCTTAGCACATATGTGCATATAATAAACAAAAGAAACTGAGATTGACAAATATTTTAGAGTTTACTGGCTTTCTCAGGTGCAGTATGCTCAATGCCACAACAGTTTTGCTTAAACAGTAGTAATGATAAAATAAAAAAGAGTCAGTATGTGAATAGTGGCTCCTGACAACCATGAAGAATGTTTGAGGAGCTGTGACTTAACATGTTTTATGTCACTATTCTTCTAGTGTATCCCAGTAACTGTAAGTGGCTTCATGTCTCTAGGGCTGTGCAAAAGAATTTCTTGAATGCAGATGGTTGAGTGATTAAAACGAAAATCTCCTCTATGTGTGCAATGCTGAGTTACTGGAATACTTAAAAGCACTGCCTTCAAATTGCATCAGTTTTCATTTAGTATTCAGTGTTATCTACCTTTCAAAGTTGTGGTTGTTGGTGGACGCAGAACTAATGAGCCTTTTTGAAGGACAGGGCAGCGGTAGAAAGATAGGGACGACTTCTTTCTCTCTGAAAATGAGCGCATCTAGAATGTGATAAACTTTGTGGCAGAGACCAGTAGGAACGCTTTTTGTCACTTAGAAGCAGCTTTTCTGGCACAGAAGGCTGACGGCTTTTGTCCCCTCTGTTGGCTCAAGTTAGATGTGTTAGAGTAAAATCTTTGCTTAGTGAGGAGTATCCCTTGTGGCACAGAAAGAAGGGAGCAAGCTCTCAAACATTGTTGCCGGGCTGCCAACATGATCAAGCACGGCTCTTACTCCTCCAAACATTTCTGTCCAAGCGGCTTTTGCTTTTTTTTTTGGCTAAACCTATAATGTGTAAATTAATCTTTAATTTAAACTATTTTGCCACATGTTAGGAACCCTTCACCAAAACAAAAAAAAAAACCCCACCATTTAAACCAGGTGTTACTTTCTTAAAAGGAACTGTGATTTTTATTGTGTAGCTACAAATTATTGTGAATAACCATCTATTTGAGCAGGTTGTGTGTTCCTGAGAATAGATTTGTTCTTTTAATGGTAACCATAGTGAAATGCCATTCAACTTCACTTGACTTCAGAAGAAACCTGGCAGAGAACTTTATTTGGCTAAACAATTTTGTTTAACCAAATAGAATGCCTATTTAGCACTCTGTTTTGCTAGAATGTCTATTTAGCACTCTGTTTTGTAATGCAAAACACATTTTGGGATAAATTTTTATGTGCTTCTTGATGATTGACTTCACATCAGTTAGCATGGCAACCCTTTCAGTTTAAATTGAACCCGTTCAATATATATCTGTTGTTGTTCTAAACAGATTCTGAGTGCTGTTCTGTGTAATACCCAAAATGAGAATTGTGTAACGGCATGGGCTAGTCAAAGCACTGAGAAGGAACTTTCCTAGTCCGTTTTTAGTGTCTGGGTTTAGTCACTATCATTCTGTGTGTGATGGCAATTGGCTAATTACAAGTATGTGAAAACACTTGGTTTATTAAGCAAGATAGATTGGTAATAAACCGACTTGTTCCCCTCTCTCTTCCCCCTTGTTACGATTCAAATTAAAGTAGGTCTGAGAGTTCTTACTGTTTGATAAAGCTGTGATTGTGTTTTTGTGATTCCCTTGTTAAAAAAGTGTACAGTAATTAGTATACCTACAAAGAGCGGCACTCAAGCAACACAGCGTTTAATTGGAATTGTTAAACACTTAAAGGTAATATGTGACCTGAGTGGTGGAATGTGATGGCAATTTTGGTTTATTCTTCGTGATGTGGAATTTTTAGGTTACTTAGTTTTTTTGATACATCTTAGTTTTTAATCTCAGCCCAGTGAAGTAGTTAGTATTTCAGGGTTTTTTGTGTTTTAAAAGCAGCATAAATAAAAATGCCATGTTCTAAAAAAATAAAGTACAATTATCAAGTCAGTAATAATTGGAAAAAAATCTCTTAAGCCTGTAAATCTTTTCCATATTAATTTATGCCAAGTCTAGAAGTTTGATAAGCTCTGCTTATGGGAATACACAAAGGATAAAGTGGTCCTGCTAAGAAGTTCTCACTGTTGTACTTAAAGCAGTAATTTAAATTGCAAAGTAAATATGCAGGTTTAGCTTATGGTTTATTACAAAAAATTGTAGCTCAGTGCATCAACATTTCAGAGCTTTGTTTTTTCTATACTAGCTCCTCCCACCCCAGGTCTGAACCATCCAGAACTGAAGCCATTTCATGCTCACATAAAAATAGGAGGCTTCTGTGGTAGTGTTCTCAAAATAGGTAACACTTTTTTGCATTTTAAAACTCAGACTCCTGTGGTTCATGCGTGCATGAGTGAGTCTGTAAGATTACTTTCTTTTCTTCTGAAAACTAGATTAAACATTAATGTGCAGAGGTGGGGAAGGGAGGTAGGCTGTTAATGACTTCTAATCTCAAAGACTGAATGTTTGACCTCTTAGCTGGCAGCTCCCCTTCTTTCCCCATCTTCCGTATTCCTTCCCTAGAGATCTGGAAGGATTTTCCTGGAAGGAGCAAGCAGAGAGGCAGAGGGAGGTACGTCTTCTAACACCGGCCAACAGCCAAACATCCAGTTGGGAACAGAGTCCAACCGTTGCAGTTTTGTCTGAATGGTGCTTCAGCTTGGCCATGTTGTGCTGGAGCACATATGGAACCACCAAACAGCTGCAGGCACAGGGAGCCTGTGCCCTTGCTCTGCTAAGTTTGCTGGTGTAGACACAGCCTGTGTGGTTATTCCACCTCATCCTTATTTACCATCAGGGGGTTACATCTGGGAAGTAAATGGAGGAGTGTGTTGTCTCATTAAGATGCTCTGAAAAATAAGCTTTTAGTGCTCAAAAGATTTAACTGGAAATTCATTTTACCTTTGCATACCCATTGTTTTTAGGCTATCTGGTTTGGCTATTGCTTTGTGACCTCATTCAGTATTTGACCTTGCACACAGGAACAGTCAGCTGCTGTTGAGGAAAAACTCTTTGATAAAAAGCCAGGGTGAGTTCCTGAAGTCACAGTGTGACCACTGAGCAGAAGTATATGAACTTTCTGTTAACATTAGAAATAAAAAGAAAAATCCAAGACAAAGTTTAAATATTTCTAAAGATGTAAACACCACAATTTTCACATAAACATTCATCTTACCTAGGGCATCAAGAGCTTTGCAAGGGTTTCCTTGATGAACAGAAGTTGCTTGCTCACAAATGCTTAGCTCAAAGTCCAAACTGAAGACTATTCTATCTGGAATAGCAGGTTTTTTGTTATGCTTTTTATACATTGTTACAGAATATGCCACTTTTTTTTTATTTTCCTTCAACTCCAGTTTACAAGTTGTCTTGCAAATGCCTTCGAATTGGGAGTGGGGTTCTACTTACTAGCATTAGAAGGCTGGGGGGAGGGTTGGGATGGGGGGAAGAGCTAGAAAATCCAGAAGACTTTTCAACTCGCCTTTCTTGCTGCTCCCTCACTGTTTGGATGGAGGACAGTTGTAGGCAGCAACAGGAGCAGTGTGCTTAACAAACAGGCAAACACTAGATGGTTTTGACATTGTGTTAAATGTTTTTACCCAAGAGTAATTGCCCTAATCATCTTTATGTAGCTCAGTTAGTTACTTTGTGAGGCATTCATCCTATAAACCTACAATTAGAGCACTTAGACACTTGCACAAGTGCAGTTTAGCAATGATACAATACGGATAACAATGAAGTTAATTTTGTGTTCAAAGGGTCTTTTAAAGTAACTAGATTTCATAGCAAGATGTGTAATTAGATCTGTTATTGTAGGAAGAAGGTTATGAGGGTAGTGCCAGGTTACAGTACACAGAATTCAGTAACTTTTAAGTTTCAGATCACTTTTGGTTAATGAAAAACACAATTCTTGAGCTCACCTGTAGCTTTTTTCATAACAACTCCCTGCTCTTTGATATGTAATCCATCGAAAAACACCCACAGATAGCCTCTTTTGAAATTCCTGCATGGAGATGTCAAAACTTTTAAATGCTTAAGCATAAACACCCTCACACAAATTGCTGCCTTTTGATCCATGTGAATGTCATTGCGAATGTTTCTTGGATTTAGTATTTGAGTTTTGCCACTGGAGACTGTTAAGAAGGTACGGCTTTGCTGAAGAAAAGTGACAATTCCATTGCTGCCTCTCAGGCAAGGATTGTGAGGAGTCTGTGTATACTGTTAAGATTGTTGAGATTACTTACACTGTGCCTGGTGTTGGTTCTTAAATACCAGGCCATCTTCTTAACACAAACCCTGAGACAGGGGATTTCTACCTCCAGGGTTTTTTCCTGATTATGTGCTACAGGCATAAAAACCTTTCCATATACTTAGTCAAGAAGCACTGTATAGCTCCTTAAGTCTTCCTGCATGGCTCTGTCTCCCATGCATCATAAAATGTGCACACAACTTGTTTCTTTTTCCAGGCTTCTTCAGACAGGCTTGCTGGGGAAATAATACACAGCACATCCGTTCTCTGTGTTAGCTCAAGAGCTGAGAGTCATTCTTTACTCCAGAATGGGAAAAATACACAGAGGCTTGCAGTTGTCCATGTTTGTTTTTTTCATAGTATTTTTCTGGGAGTGCAGTGTGCCCTGGGAAAGAAACACTTAGAAAAAGCACTTTGAAACCATGGAGTGTCACTAGGCACTTGAAATAGAAATGAGCCGTTATCTGACACATTTTCCAGGGGCTGTACTGACAGAGGAAAGAGCCGTGCTCCAAACTTAGTCTCCTGACTGCAGGGTACACTTCTAGGTAACACTTACTGAAGCTGTGAACTCTTACTTGGCTGTTTTAGCATACTGGTTCTTTCTCATGTATGCTACAAGACATTTCATCAGCTGTAGAGCACATTAATGCAGGCTTTTAAAAGTGCCTTGGTTGTGCAGAAAATTGGAAATCTTTCCTGAAGCCTGCCTGCTTTTACTATTCTTGGAAATACCCCTTGAAGAATTAGGTGGGAAGCTGCACTGAAGAACTGTGGTGTTGCAACACAGCATCACAGGAAAGATGGGAGAAGGTGGTAAAGAGTATGAGTAGCCACAGAAATCTGCATGATAAGTAACAATGCTCTCTTTCCCTTAGCATGTTTAAAGAACTGAAATAAGAATTGCTATGTGATTAAAGGAAGAAGCAAGTGTGTTCGATTACTATAAAATCACCGTACCTGCCTGTGTCAAAATCAAGGAAAACAGTTAAGCTTGCAGAATGATAGCCCCTACTCTTAACACTGTAATACTAAATATGTTTGGAGGGGATGGGGAGGATGTCCTTACTTTTTCACATAATATCTGTATCTGGACATGAAGCAAATGTACAGTTAGTTGTTTTGGGTTTTTTTAATGGCAGAGGATTGATACATTTCTGTTGTAACAGTGATGGCCACCAATCACCTTTTACAAGTAGCTGCTTCCTGCCTTTTGGTTAAGTTTTCTTTTGGTGAGTAGTAACAGTAGTCCAAGGTAGGCTGCCTGCTTTAGTATGCCATATGTATGTTGGTTTGTACAGAACAGCTGTTGCACGTTCAAGTTTAATTTAAAATTTCATGAGAGGGTACACACTCCCACTTGGAAACTCAGAGTGAACTGGGTGCCAGAGAACTGTGCCCATGAGGGTCAGTGGGTTTGAGAGTTTGTGGGAGATGTTGGCACGTGACCATGAGGTCCATCTTTACAGCATTGGTAAACACATGAATGATGCTCAGTATTCTTTGGATGTTCCCACTGTTCTGCTGTATGAAAATTGTTTTCTAAAGGAAACAAGCTATTGCACATTTAAAGATTCTTATGAAAATTAGCCTTCCAAAAGACAGTTCTCCAATGTTATATAATTAACCACTTTTGGAAACAAGGAAAGACAGATTTTTGAATGTATGATTTAGATTGATGTCACAGAATCCATAATTCAGGAGATAAGGGATGGGTTGTTTGTTCTTGATTGATTGCAATTGCAACCAGATTTTAAAGGGGGAAAAAAAGGCAAAGAGAAATTCTAAAAGTAATTTTAACATGGAAAAAAAAAAAAAATAGACTGAGGCACTAGTAAGAAATTTGTGACTTTCATCATTATAAATTGACC
Organism: Hypotaenidia okinawae; assembly: GCA_027925045.1. NCBI lineage: Eukaryota > Metazoa > Chordata > Aves > Gruiformes > Rallidae > Hypotaenidia > Hypotaenidia okinawae. The sequence goes on from BSDF01000001.1 coordinate 95,676,690, forward strand.
AAATTTTAATGTCTTATTGCAGTATGAAGCAGTGACACTGGTCAACCTTTGACCTTTGCTTTTACTTCATGCTGATCCAGTATCCAGTCTTTCTGAGGCTACTGTATTTTCAGCCCCCCTGAGCAGCTTAAAATAGTAGTTATTTGAGGGCAGGGGAAGATGACCATGCTGGAGCTGTGAGATCTCATACACACCAACTCTACTGAAAAGAGGAGATTTGGTTCTCTGTAGATCTTATTGCAAGCTGCGGAAGATGAGTGATTTAGAGGACAGAGGGTGTCTGAAACCAGTCTTGTAGTGGGGAGTCCTTTAAAGCTAGTGTGATGTAGATGGGAAGTGGGTCTGTTAAGGTGCAGAGGGAAAGTTTGAATAGCCTCGCTCATAGTTGAGAAGTTTAATGGGAGATTTCATTGTGGTTATGTTGGATATCCAGTGACTTAGAACAAAAGAGAAGTACAGGATAAGAATGAACATTTGCGCTGTTGCACTGACTATATTTAGGGCAGACTTGATGAAGTCTGCCCATTAAAATTGACTAATCTTTCTATGGCACAGTGGAAATTCTGGGGAAAGTACTAGGGGATGGTTAAATGCCACTGGACTTTCTCAGCAGTCATCTTTTCCAAGGCATGGATTTTCTTATTTTTTTTTCTTTAGAGAAGGGTGGTGGGCACAGACTTCTCAGTGACCTCTTGGTGTGAGTCAGGGTTGGCAGATCTAGGAGGAGAACTGATGACACTTCTGCAGGAGGCAAGTTTCTGGTTTTAGTGACTTAGGGGGAAATAAGAGTGTCACTGGTGCTTCCTTCTTTTGGAGCCATTACTGGCGCAGTTTCTTTTAAAGACCTATCTGAACTGTGATAAGGGTAAATTAACTTGTCGCAGTGCTTACAAAGAAAAGATTTATTTTGTGGTGTATATGGACAATGCAGGAGCTGTTGAATGAGGGCACATTTTAGTATTCATCTCTTGATATCGTGAAATGGAGAAATGAGCTATGCGATGATTTAGAGGAGGCCATGAAAATAGCCTTACCAGATGGAGAAGTGTCACAGTTTTGGGACAGGAATTTCAAACATCAAAGCCAAGATCCCTGAAATGAGATTTGCTGTTAAACAGAAGAGCTTGTGAATTAGAGAAGAAGTTATTGATTATCTCTGGGTCTGAATCTTGTCGTCTTAGAAGGCTGTAGTGTTTAGAGTAGATTGCTTGCTTTCCCTTAATGAAAGCAAGCAGCTGTTTGGAATGCTGAATTAAGCCCTTGGAGACATGCATTAGCAAGCAGTAGTACTCAAAAATACATGATAAATGAATGTTGTATGGCTGCTCATTCAGCGTATATGTCTGTGATGGCCGTGCAGGAAATACTATTTATAATAATATATTTTACTTCGGTGGAAAACAGCCATGATAGCCAGCTGGGAAATAGAGTAGCTCCCCCGCCCTGCTGTTTATTCAGGTTGAAGTCTGCTGTGTGGCAAACAAGAAGTTAAAAATAAAGCTATAAATAATTGTGTTAATCAGTGTATAATTTATCTTTGTATTTGTTTATTGCCTTGGGTACTTGATTAGACAGCTCTAACATACAATTAATCAGTAACCTTCAGTGTTAACTTCTCAGCACTGTTTAATTAATTGGTAGTGGTGCAGAGGCTCTGCTGGCTAGGAAAGCCAGGAACTGTGCCATGTAAACACTTTTGTTAATGTCAAGTGAAGGTTGAGATATGCTTTATTTTTTTCTTTATTAGCTTAATTGAACTAATCAGCCATTCAGGGTCTAGGTGCAAGTTCTAGAGGCAGCTCTAAAAAAAGAGGGGAAAAAAATGTGAAAAAAATGTGTCATAAAAATGCTGGAAAGGTTTTGTACCTGAGCCATTATCAAAGTGTACTGAACATCACATGTTTATTAAGTACTGCTACAAGGTGAAGACCAAAGTGGAATCAGTTATGTCGATAGTTGTATATCTTATAACACTGACAGTGTGGGGACCAGTTTGCATTCTCTGGACACAGGAAAGTTACCTGCAGATCTGGTAAGCATGGAGGGTTTTCATCTTGGCCCTGCAGGTGGTTTACTGTAAGCACAGACACTGATGCATTTCGCATGTTGGATCTTTGTATATGTTCTGTATGAAAGAGATTCTGGCATTCTTCAGCAGGTTTTTGGGAGAGAGTGAAGTGGTGGGTTCTGGTTCTGGAATTTTACAAAGAAACATGTCGGTGGTAAGCCTTGCAGGCCTACAATGTTATTCAGGCCCTCAAAATACTGTGAGTATACCAAATACGGGTTGCAGAAGGACAAGACTGTCTATATCATAATGGTTATGTGAACTTGAAAGTAAAATTGCTCCTTTCAGGTGTAATACTTTTTAGTTAAATTTATGAAGATTGTATGAATGAAGTACGAGTGGAAATGCTGTATGTTTCTCTGAAAGCACCAAAAGAAAGAGCAACAGGAGGCCTGTAAAAATGGCCTGGCTTGTTAACAAGAGAGGCACAGTTTGAAGATACTGCTCTCAGGACACCGATTATAGTAGTAAAATTGGAGAACTTACCATTTCTATTGAGACTAGAAGGCTTGCACTCTGCTAAGACCACAACATAGAACAGTCTTCTGCTCGCAAAAGCACAACGACGACAAGGTTGTCATTGGTTTTTCTTTCCTGTTAGCTCATGAAGGAAAGCTAAATGCATTTCAAATAGACCAGGAGAAGCGACCAGTAGAAAACAACCTGTCATAAGATTTATGGAGGCTGAAATAAGCAACACTTTGAAGCAAGGGATTGTTCCATAATGAGTGTTGACTGACCCCAACTGCGAGAAGGATTTGATAGCCAGTGTCATGTTTTATCAGTGTTGTGCACAAGAGATGCTGTCCGGGCCTTTTGGGTGCATGTGCCTCTAATTCCAAATCTGTGATTCTCACTGATTTCATGCACTCACACTTTTGTAATGGGCCAGGTAAAACAATTTAGAGATAAGAAAATACCAGTTCCATATGTTCTTCCATAGACTTCTCTCACAGAAATACTTGTCAAGGGTGATGTTTCCCAGTAGCTACAACTCTGGACGTGCTACTGTACATCTTAGTCATCTTGCTTAGAATATACTAGTTAGTATGCATTCCCAATTCAACATCTTCATCTTCAGGCAGAAGAAATAAGGAAGTCTCTCTTCATACAGGTTCATGTTGTTTACCTCATACCTCCCTTCTACTTCCTCAAACTGCTGAAACCCTGTGGTTCTCCATGATAACCCTGACCCACTTCCAGGGAGAATCAGCCAGACATGACTTAATTTCTCCAAAGGGGAAAAAATTTAAGTTATTATGGGTTAATATAATTTTCTTCTGTGCAAATATGAAAATTGTAATTACTTAAGATCCTTGAGGCTGTGTATTAATTTCTGAGATTTTCAGGTTCAGCTGATGGGTGGACAAGTACACAGCTCCATACGGTCACATAAGCTTTGTTTCCGTAGGACACCAGGCCTACATACAGTGTTTACTGTAGGTGAGCAAAACATGTGGCTTTTGTCCAGTGGAATGGTAGGTGGGGATTCCTCACAGAAAGAGGAGTGAAGTGGCAGTACTGACAAAGGTGCTGGACCATGAACTGAAACAGTGAAAAGGTGGTATTGCAAAATCAATGCCTCTCCCTCATAGGGTAATATAGAGAGAGGGGTTATGGGTTGTCATCTTTGCAGAGTGAGCTACATCAGATACAGCTGAATATATTAAATGAAAGTCTCATCCAAAAAAAGTATCAAGGATGGCATAGCTAAAAGAGACCAGTGTTACTTTTTCTACCCAACAAGTTTGGCTGGGGGAGAAAGATTGGTCTCTGTCATACAAAAAAACAGTGCTGTTTGGGGTGTAGGGGAAAAGCTTTTGCTAGTTACTGAACGCTTAAACTGTGAAAGAAGTAGTCTCCTTTACTCTTCCTCACTCAAAGTGTGCTATTCAATAAAAAGAAGAATCAGGCACTTTTATGTTTGTTGTGTTGCACTGTGTGACCTACAAAACTGCCATATAGTCAAATGTGGGATTCCCTTTGCCAGCATTTAACTTGTGTATTCAAGTGTATATTTTCATAATACCAAGATTCTGCAAAGTAGACATTTTTATTCATTGTACGCATCTGGTTGCTTTAGATAAACTAAGTAAAAGAGGTGAAATACTGGTGATAGTATTTTTCAGCTTAGTCTTTATTTCCCTGTGCTTTGCCCTAAGCTTCAATATCGAATTCTTTCTTAAGCTGGAAGTTCATATTACATTATTTTTCTAATACATGGTCTAATCTCAAGACACTGAAAGGCTCATTACTGCTGTTAAGTCTGGATACAGTGACCACTGCTATCCAGCGCAGCTATGTATCTGAGTTCTTACAGCCCCAAGTATATGACTGAGCAAAGCAACTAAGACAAATCACTTGAATACTAAGAGACTTCAAAATCTGGAGGCAGCTTAAATGCATTTTTCACAAATCCACCATTTACACAAGCTTTAATACCTTAGAATTATAAAACTGATATTGAAGTAGACTAAGAATTAGGTTTTTTGTTGTTACCATGGATGCTAATGGACCAGATGGGGTAATATTTTCCTCATCTGTGCCTCATGAACAGGGAGAAACTGATTGGTGATGTAATCAATGACTGCAGCAACCACAAAATGATGGAGCTCAAGATCTTGAGAGGATCTCAGGTGACCTAGCAAGTCCTTAAGGCTGACATTGCTCCCCTCCTCCAAGCATAAAAATGTTTCTGTTATTCAGAGAAACAAGTAGATAGATCACAGCTGAGCTTTGGCTTGAAAGGGCAGTACTGGGGAGGTGGGAGTAGGGCCACGCTATAAAGGAGGAGTTGAGATGTACTGAAATGTCACATAGTGATTGTGTTGGGAAAGCCAAAGCTCAGCTGGAGCTCAGAGTGGAACAAGGTATATCAAGGGCAGCAAGGCAGGCTTCTGCCACTGCAGGAGCAGTAAAAGAATAAACAAGGAGAATGTGGACCTGTTGCTGAACAGAGACAGTGATTCAGTGACAGTGGCCGCAGATAAGAAGCCCTCAGGCACACTAAGTTGTCTTCAGAGCCTTCTTTCCCTCGGTTTTCATCAGGACCTCTCAGAGGTCTTGATAGACAAGCTGACAGCAAGCTATCAGTGTGCCCTTGAAGCAGAGGGCAAACAGTATCCCGGGCTGCATTAACAGGAGAATAGCACCTACTTGGTACTCACTAGGCCACATCTGAAAAAATGCATCTGATTTTGGGCCTGCTAATACAAAATAAGACATGAATAAACTGGAGCAATTGGGTGGATGGGAAGGAAGATGTCTGCTGTATGAGGCAGTGGAGCTTGTACAGCTCTGAGGGGACATTGCTTTAGGGGCACTTGACAGCAGCCTCCTCCCCATGAGACAGTTGCAGAAGAGACAGCCAGGATAGGTATTGAGGTTCAGAGAGGAAAGAATTAAATTAAGGGGAGTCTTAAATTGAAGTGGGAAAACAGAGAAAGCAAATGCTTTCATTGGGAGGGTAAGGAAATTTCAGCTAGGAAGGAACAGCTTTACTGGAGAGGTTATGCGGGCTGCACACCTCCATCCTTGGAGATCTTAAGGATCTGCCTGAATACAGCCTTGAGGAGCCTGATGTAATCTCATGGCTGACCCTGCTTTGAGCAGGGAGCTGGACTAGAGATCTACCAGGATCCTATCCAACCTGAATTACTCTGTGAAATAGGTTATTCTCTAGATTGCTGTTCTTTCTTTCCTTCCCTCCTTCATTTCCAGTCTTGATATTGGATATACTTGAAGATGATGTGAAATGTAAGAGGAAAAAAATATCTTTTGAAATCCTGGCATGGAGGTGTGGGTTGTGCCTAACAGTAAAATGTGTTTGAAAACTAGGTAGTGCTGGTGCAACATGATACGCTTGGAGTTAGTCTGAATTGTGAATCTTTATTTCTAATGGCAGCCTATTAGCAATATACAATCCCAGCACAATTCAGTGATTTCCTTATGTTTTTGGGAAATGGATTGAGTTCCCCTCTGACTTTTCTCTCCTCTCATACTTTACTACAAAGGCCTGTGTCACAGTGTATGCTTCTTGTTGATAGAAAATAGCAGGAATCTAATACCTCACACTTGGTAGGCTGTGTGTCATAAGTATTAGATACCAGACAGACTGGTGCCAAACTAACTAACAAAATCATTTATCAGATCACTTCAGGGGTTTTCCTGCATTTGCTTTACCACTCTCTGAAGAGTGATGTAATATGCTCTGACTGACTGCTTGTCAGCAGGGAATATGCAATACGATGTCTGGCTTTTGAAATCAAACCTCCCAGGGTATGCTTTATGCAGAGAGCTGTAATGTGACTCTTGAATTCTCAATATACACAAGTCCACTTTCATGAAAAGGCAGTTTAGTATGAATGACAGTGCAAAGCACTAGAACTTAATGTTTGACTTTTTTTTTTTTATTCTCCCTGTTTACCAGGAACCATTTCTCAGTTGTGTAGCTTTCAGGAAAGGAACATTTTAAAGCAGACAAAGTAGAGAACTCGTGTGTACTTACATACTAGGTGAGACAGTTGTGGTTTGTCAGGAGGATGCTCTAAAGTGTTGATTTTCTGGGTTTTTTTCTGTGTGGCCTCTATTTGATGTATGAATGTATACTCATAATGTTATCCTCCTAGCCAGCCTTGACTTATTTGTACCTTCCTCCAACAACATTGTATGAAAGTATTAATATAAAGAAAACTATATATGCCTCTTGATGTATTTAGTCTTTGGGGGTAGTTAAAAGCCCTTACTTTAACTGACAAACAGATCATCTAAATAGGTTCATTGAAGTAAGCCATTATTCTGGCAGATAGAATGTGCTTTGTATTTCCAAGGGAAAAAAAGTAAGACATTTATACCTAATTGCCTGCTTCTTTGATGTCTTCCCATCATGGGTTTGTGACCAGAGACTTGGACTTTTCTAGTTTGGGCAAAATAGAGTTTTAAAGTCTCTGTGGGAAAGATTAACAGATCTTACTTGCAAATTTGCAATTTTTCAGTTGTTCAGTTCCCAATCCTGAAACTTCAGTTATTTCAAGATCTTCTTGAGAAGTTGGCAATCACACTAAGAAATATCATCACTAAAGACAGTAGTTCTCAATACTTCCTAAATGAGCCTGTACATTTTACCTTATTGTTCCAGAAGTATTACTTTGAAGAACTTGTGTATTTCAGTTGCTATATCCCACTCTCATCTGTATTCAACATCAAAATAAGGTGTCAAGTATTATACTTCATTGCTAAACATCTGCTAAGGTTTTTGAATAACTGGACCAAGATTTTTCCCAGGGACTCAGCAGTTGGAAAACTAATTTGGCACTGTAAATGCATTTATCGCCACATGGACACATATAATCCAGAGAGCCTTCTACCAGCCTTGCTTTCAGATACCCATAGTTTATCATAAACATGTAAACCTGTGTTCTCAGATTCTTTGGCTTTAATCTAGGGGTTACATGATCTGGACAGGTTAACTAAATGTTCTGGGTTGTCATTTAGTTTCTCCTCTTAGAAATGATGTTTCACACACTGTGGGCTAACTATTGTGCCTATTTAGAAACAATGAACAGCTTACTCCATTTGAAATGGAGTGTGAAGTTAAAGTACCTGATAACTGCTGGAACTAATGCAGTGAGGTCAGGTCCCATTACCTTCATCTTACCAATTTCAGTCTGGTAAGTAACATCCTCAACACTTAGCATTTGGTAATTACAGAGAGAGTTGCCACTTCCAGCTGCTTTGGGAAGGAGGAGAGCTGGGGGTTACACAGACTGCCAAGAGATGCTGCCTCCCTGCCATTCATAGCCTGGCACTTCTTTCGGTCGTAGTTTCCTTTCTTGCTTGCTGGTACCACTAGTGCCATGCTGTTGCCTTGAGATGTTTACAGAAATGTTTGTGTGTCTGTCAGGCTGGTGACTTTGTACCCTGGGAAGTGTGGTCAGATGTGACCCTTGATGTTCTTTGGTTGCAAGTTTGTTACTCTGATGGACGTGAAGTCTGGACTCTGCAAGTTCAAACCTCTGTGAAGCAGTTGATTTTTCTATTTTGTTCAGCTTCTGTGCATGAAAAATAGAAGCAATAATCCTGCTCTTTCTAGGTAGCTTATATAGATATAGCAAAAATGCATATAAAATGATTCATTCAAAAATATTTGTTACTTAAAAATAAAGTGATATGAAATATATATCAAATATGTGGGGGTCCTGATGTGTGCAAATTTCTATATTGACTTAAGCGTTTTTACAGTACAATGGTACACATTTTCCAATTAATTTCAAATGGAAAAGGATGAAAAGGCAATATTTTTCCCCCTTTGTCAGCTAATTGGTTTTCTCCAGCACTGTTGAAACCAGTGTGGCACGTGTGTCGTGTTGTCTGCTGGATTTATAAGAGAGTACGTAATTAAGACAAATCTCTCCAGAGCTAGTTTCTAGATCAGGTGAAACCTCTGGCCTTGTCCTCAGCTTTGAATGTGCGTGTGTGCTTTTGATGGGTGGAACCGACATGTCTACAGAAAACTTATTGGCTTTCATTTTCTTCGGAGTGTCTAGTCTGTTGCTGGGGAGGGCAAAGGGCAGGAAGAAGAGGGAATGTGGCCGGATGAGCTGTCTGGCTTTGCTTGCTTTTCCCACTCTAGTTTTGGAAACTTCATGGTGAGGAAGTACGGCCTGGACTCATCTACAAAGAAGAGAAGAGGTAGCAGGCAGATCAATATGATATAAAGAGCTGGAAAGCAAACTGGGAACAAAGGACTCCCCACTGAAGCTTTTGATGCTTCTGTGACCTAATGCTTTTCCTCTTTCTCCTCCCAGGTGGAGCTAGGAGGGTAAGTGCTTCCTTACCAGAAGCAGAGCCGGCATTAGTTACGCTTTTGAAGTTCACCAGCAGGAGACCCTTAGGGCTTCTGGCTAGCTATCTGTTGGAGAACAGATCGCTTAGGTAGTCCCACTGCAGGAAAAAATTAATTCTGACCAGACCACATATTAGCGATCCAGTAAGTACTCAGCATTTTTTTCTTAATTTGCTTTTTAGCATCTCTCAGGAAGCAACCAATGCAATTAAAATTGCCCTAAATATTTTTTTAATTGCCAGGTAAAAGTAGACTACTTTCAGTCCAGAGTTCTTACAATAAGGGAACACAGCTGTATCCCAAATCTCTGTAGAGACTGTCTGTCTGTCTTCTGACTTTCCTTAAGCGTCTCCCATGGTACTGGAACTGAAGGGCAGGGGAGTGGCAGAGCTAGCCTCCAGTCTGCTTGCTCTCATTTCGTGTTCAAGAGCAGGTATCTTCATTTTGAAATAAAGTGTTTCCTTTTAATGACTGTGAAAAATTTACTACAAAACCATTGTCTACCCAATCAAAAATAAAAGCCTACGGAAACTCCCACTGTATTCCAGTGTGTCGGCCTTTGGGATTATCTTCTGTTGTGCACTGAAGAGATTTGTCTAAGACACAGAAGAAAGAACCAACTCCTCTCTGTGCATCCAACTCTTCTGGGAGAAACTGCTTTTATGCTGCACCCCAACTGCGGAATTTAAAGTCTGAATGTGGTGATGGAACACGTCCAGGTTAATGTCACACCCTTAAACCATTACAGTCTCTTGTCATGTGCCTCACAGAGACAGCTTTCACTTTGAAGGGATATGATGTAGTTTGCTCATGGCTTGCACCTGGTTCTCATAAAATGACTGCAAAGGTGTAGATATACTCTCTGGAGAGAGTACATGCCCAGCACGTGTAATACAGTGTGTGCATACAATCTGCAACAACTCTTACCAACCTTCATTATTCCATGGTAGTACACCTTATGCTTAAATAATCTTAATCAATTATTACTACTTTTGCTGTAGGAAGGAAATGCAGACATAGGTCAGGGCATGTAAAATCTATTTTCATCCTGACAGTATTATTCTCTACCATCAGATTAAACAGGTAACAATCCATGGTAGCGTGTAAATTATCTGTGTTTGTGTTTATAACTTCTCTGTTACTTTTGTGATCTCCTCAAAGAAAAAGAATGGCAGCATTTATCCCTCCATGAGAAGGGATGCATAATGATTAATAAAGTTCCTCAAGTTACTGATATCAATGACAAAGGTCAGTCTATGCAGATATGTGAGATAATGCAATCCCTGTTAGCATCCACAAAATCGGTAAGTATCAGTTAATTTCCATGTTCAGGAGAGCAGACTGATACCCATCCAAATAGCTAATCTGGATATTCTAAGGAAGCAGAATTATTTGGGTGGTAAATAATGCAGATCCTAACACACACACGCACCCCCCCCCCCCCCCAAAGGATGCTAACTTAAGTAATACTGATTCACTAGCAAAACAAACGTGTGTCAGGTCAGTCTCCAAAAAAGGATTTGTTGCAATCAGACATCAGCCTGAGAGAGACAAGTGCACACTTAAACACTGACGCAAGAGAAGTTTCTGTGCTGTGTCTGAATGCAAGTTCCCTTAGCTCTTCACCACTTTGGGAGATAGTTGTCAGTTACAATCAGTTAGGGGGATTTTTTTCTTGAAGAAATGCTAGGAAATTTGAAAAATCATGTGTGTCAAAGAGGGCTGAGATCAGGAAGAAAAGCTCATGAAGAAATCACAAAGAGCCAACAGCCCTGTAAAAAAAGATAAAGAGTACCAGCTTAAAACGCTTGAGCATGAGAGCATGGGGGCTGACTGTGTTGCTTAGGGTGGTAGATAGAAACAGATAAATATAAAACTATTCTGTTGAAGTTGCTAGTCTCACCAAAATGTTACTAGATAAGCCTTGTCTGGAAACAACTGAGAAAAAAATTGGAATTCTTCCTTTGAAGCAGAAACTTTTTTCCTGTGGTTGAGAACAATGAATAGGAGAAAGGATTTGTTTTGTTATTCCTGTCTTTCTCCCAAGAAGAGACTTCCCTTTGAAACATCAGCCGTTCAGAAGTTCTTAATTGTAGCAGTCTTCAAACTATAAACAGATGGTTTTTTAAAATGATCTACTTCACAACATTTATTTAAATATTGTGAGGTCCAAACCTGCAGTGTCAGAACAGTTCACTAGGAAATTTCTTTGGGGTTTGCTGAAAGGAAACTATTACTAATTCCATTTATTATTAATGGAAGCTATAAAATTAATTAAAATAGTAACATAAACCATTATACAATTTTTCCATCTTGGTGAGTGCTGTGGTTTAACCCCAGCTGGCAGCTCAGGCCTTACTCACTGCCCCCCGGTGCAATGGAGGAGAGAATCAGAAAAGTAAAAGTAAGAAAATTCATGGGTCAGGATAAAGGTGGTTTAACAGGTAAAGCAAAAGCTGTGCACAAGTAAAGCAGGACCAGGAATTCATTCATCACTTCCCATAGGCTCACAGGGGTTCAGCCATCTCCAGGCCCTCTGTCATGTGTAATTGGTGCTTGGGAAGACAAATGGCATCACTCTGAACAATCCTGCCTCTTCCTTCCCCCAGCTTTCTACACTGAGCATGAGAACATGCGGTATGGCATATCCCTTTAGTCAGTTGGGGTCAGCTGTCCCAGCTGTTTCCCCTCCCAGCTCCTTGTGCACCCCCAGCCTGCTCACTGGTGGGGTGGGGTGAGAGGCAGCAAAGACCTCAGCTCTGTGTAAATGCTGCTCAGCAGTAACAGAAGCATCCCTCTGTTCCCAGCTGTTTTGGTTGCAAATGCAAAGCACAGCACTGTGGAGCTACTGTGAAGAAAATTAACTCTATCCCTGCCAAAACCAGTACAGTGACTTATGGTAATAAAGATAACTCTCAAAAATTATGTAGGTTTTTAACAGATACAGAGAAAATGTTTATACATAGATAGGTATGTATGTCTTAATGACATATGGTTCTATACATTGGTGTCATCGTTAGATCTTCTAAACACTTTGAATGTTTTAATGCAGCTGACTAGAAGAAATGCCTGTGTAGTGTTCTCTTCTGTATTCAGTGTCAAAAATATCTGCTGGTCTTTGGAGAAAGAAGTCCATCACTTGTGCTATCTGTGAGAAGTAATACTCCAAACACTGATCTATTACATGATTTTGTGAGTGTGTTTTGTGGGTTTTTTTTTTCTAGTTGTATATCCTTAAAGATAGCGGTAACACTTGTAGTGAGTTACTGTCAGCATTTTTACTAGAATCCTTTACTTTTTGTCTGCAAAAATTGTACGCATTCAGCATTTCAGCTTGCAGACAAGTGACTCTACAAAATCAGCTTGAGTATTTGTACCGATGTGAGGAGGCTTTTTTAACAAGTGTGTGAACCAAAACTTGATAAATATGTTAACATGCTTTCAGGCTGCATAATACTGTGGTGTTATTCTGTGCTCCTAGACATCCTTGGCTACCCAAAGTTACTTCATTGCTCAGGTAAGGGAGGAAGTCTGTTGCACAAGAAGACCTGGGGCCGTGGCGAGCGTGAGTCTGCTGGGTAGCCCTCTTCTGGGGGAGCTTTGGAAGCTTCCTGTGTGTAAATGGCACTGTCTGAGGTATGGCTGGGAATAGTTGCGAGCTTATAAGTGTTATATTTGGCTGTCAGCATCTGTGGAGAACTTCTTCATAAACGACTGTTTGGGGGTTTTTTTTCTGGGTTTTTTTTTTTTTTTACAGTCTGAATACAATAGTCACAGGAATTTATCTGAGCCCTTAGGAGCATGTATGCATGAGCCAGCTCTCTAAATAGTGTCGGTTCACGATAAAGAGAAGAAGGGCGTGATTCACCATGATGAAGACTACTCATTGCTAGTTCCCTAGAAGTGCCTTTTTCTCTCATCTGAGCATAAAGATGATGCTAGAGTGGTGTAAAAGCCCATACTGAATGTAATTATAGTTAGGTGAGATTATCTCACCTGAAGTTATTGCTCTATTAATTTTCTTAGAGTAAGAAAATGACTGCAGATGGTTCTGTTGCAGGTTACAGGAATACAGTGCGAAAAATACCTTGAGTTTAAGTTCATGACTCTGTGTGTTTTAGTAACAGATTGGTAGGTAAGCTTTACATCAGCATACAAAAAAAACCCAGTGAAATTTTTGAAATGCATACTTAGCCCTGATAGTACCTACCTTTAAAAGTGAGAAAAGGTGGTGTGCAGCTTAAAGTGCTTGCTGAGGAGCTGAAATGGCAGTTTTGCAACAAGAATAGAAAGGGCAAGTGTGGTAGTGTTTTCAGCTGCATTTGTGTTGTAGATTTTCTGTATGCTTCTGATACTGATAGAAACAACTCATTTTTACAGCTCAAGATTGAGTGTTCTTGAGTCAGAATTAATTTGTATGCTAAAAAAAAAAAAAGGATTTGACATTGCCAAAACACACAGACTACAACTTTCATAGCACCCAGCTTATTCAAACAGTTTTAAGAGATACAAAAGATGCTGGTCTCGGTAACTTTCTAAAAATACTTAATACATAATTTTGTGATATATTATAGTGCCCTGAAGTATCTTTATAGATTAGGAGACTTAAAATCCTCAAAGAATTTAGTGATTTGCTAGTCAGAAGAAATTAGAGTTCTTAAGGTTGAAATTTTATTTTATAGCATGAAACAATTTTCCATGGGACATGTTAATTTTGCCAAGGCTTGGTAGTATATCACACTCAATTCAGTTAAAAATTAATTGGTTAATTTTTTTTGCTATCTAACCTCTTGTTAGTCATTTGCTGCTGCTTCTTCCTCATCTTTTCTACTGATGTTATTCTTGCCAATGCTATGGTCATATCTGCTGCTTTCAGGGGTATTTATGTGAGGATCCCTGAGTAACAGGAACAGCAAACTTCAGAATGCCTCCAAAGTGACATTACTTACATGGTAATTCAGTGGGGGTTGGGTTTTTTCTTCATAATTATTTTGGATATGTGTTTCATTTGATTTGCTGCAGCTCATGTTATAAGAAATGTTATTTCTTAGCATAATAGATACCATAGCTAGTGATAGGTTGATACCTATCAAGTCAGATGTTTCTTGAAGGCATAGATTGCATCCTGTCTGTATATGTGCAAGATAATGATTTTTTTTTTCATAATCAGGTGTTAAGTTCTTTATTTCATCTTTTGGCTGCAGAATCTATTTCTCTTGCTTCCCAGCATCAATTTCAGAATAGTTAATCTCAGCCTCAGCAGACGAAGTGCCTTCCCAGATACGGCTCACATGTTTTGGAAGCAGGCTGTCCAGTCATCTCTTAGATTACTAGTGTAATTGTTCCTAACACATCGATGGTGATCCAGGTTTTCCACTGAAAGTCTTTGATAAAATCCGCAGAGGAGACTACTTAAAGTGCAAATAGCACCTATTTTAGCAATCTGGTGCAGAGCTCGGAGGGAGGAAAAAGCCTTCTTTCACAACTTGAAGTCACATTATCTTTCTTGTCTCTTCCTTTTTTCTTAAAGTAGACCTTTCAACAAAACTGGCATTCAGAAGATCTTTCTTCCCTGCGGTCTTAATCTGACATTGAGTTTCTTAATGGAACCACCCTTCGAGCTTTCCAGTCTTGATTGGTTGTAATTCTTCTTTTTCCAAGTGCCTTCCCTGTAGTTATTTGTTCTGCTCAGAGAGTTAGTGTTTCAGATCTTTCCTCACTATTCAGGAGACAAATTTTCCTACTTCTCACAACTGTTCTTTTTCCAGTGTCCTAGGATTCAGATGAAAAGTTAATTTGCCCTTCAGTTAATCAAGGCTGTGTTCTGCTTCTTTTCTCATCAATATCCGGCGCATCATAGCTGATTAGGAAATTGTTAAAACAGATTAACCTTAACTGTAGATTAAGGACCTAAAATGTTTGTTCTGGTCCTGGAGGGAGAACCTTACAAGTTTAAAAGAACAACCTGTCCTCTTCAGTTAATGGCCAGCTGCTTCTTGAGCAAACTTTGAGATTGACGAAGCCTTAATTAAATTGCTTAAATTCTCAGGTGTGGATCTGATCCAACACTCATTGAAGTTGATTGATGTCAGCAAGCTTTAGACAGACCCAAGTCTAACACAAAAGAGGCATTCAAGTACTGTCTCCGCTGTCTCATAATAATTATAAAACAACTCAGCAGCTTCTTTCTGTCTCCAGTGGGAAAACAATGAGGTGGCTTGGGCGTTGCACCAAATGGCACCTGGAAAACTCGAATGCTTTACTCAAGTCTGTGGAGCCGTGTCTGCCTTTATTGGCGTTGTTATCTCCACATTATAATAAAACCATAGAGCAAGAGAATATTGGGTGGTTTTGAAGCAACTTTTAAACCTTGCTTTTACTTTCTGTTTTAAAATTACATTAGAAATTGTCATTCCTTAAAGTGAAAAGGCTTAATAAAAAATCCATCAAAATGAAAGGCTGACATTAAAGTCAACACCTGTCTGGTGTTTAAGAGTACTTCTTACACTAGTTACCTAATTTGAAAAGGAGAGTTAGATGAAAACGTAGCATTTCAGTGTAAATATTTAAGAATTGGCTTTGCAGGGCCATGGATAACCTAATATGGACCCTCCTTTGAATAGAAGTTTGGGCTAGATGATCTCAAAAGCTCTCTTCAACTCAGACTTTTGTATGAGGCTGTGACTCTGCAGTATCTTCAGGTGCATTTGTGGGAACATACCCACTCAGAGCTGGCTAATCATAAAGATCTATATTTGACTAACTTTGGTTCATGGTTCCTTGTATCCCCACCTCTTCCAAAAGCCTCAGCATAAAACCAAAGTTCTGAGTGATGCGCACCAGAAGAATTGGGAGTGCTGCTTCTGTACTCAGTAAGAGCTGACTTCTCAGAGTATATAAAGAAAGACATGGAACTTTTGGAGAGGATTCAGAGGAGGGCCACAAGGACGATTAGAGGTCTGGAGCACCTCCCCCTATGAAGAGAGGCTGAGAGAGCTGGGCTTGTTCAGCCTAGAGAAGAGAAGGCTGCGGGGGGACCTCCTTGCAGCCTTCCAGTATCTGAAGGGAGCGTATAAACAGGAGGGGAGTCAAGTTTTTAAAAGGGTAGATAATGGCAGGACAAGGGGGAATGAACTAAAACTAAAGGAGGGAAGGTTTAGATTAGATATTAGGGGGAAGTTTTTTACAGAGAGAGTGGTTAGGTGCTGCAGTGGGCTGCCCAGAGAGGTTGTGGATGACCAAGGGTGTTCAAGGCCAGGTTGGATGGGGCCCTGGCCAACCTTGTCTAGATGTTGCCTGGAGGTGAGTGGCCCTGCCTGTGGCAGGGGTGTTGGAAGTCTATGATCCTTGGAGTCCCTTCCAACCCAGACCACTATTCTATTACTGTTAGCATTTTCAGCCTGCAAGCAACAAGTGGAAAAACCACAGGAGCCCTGGGAGCATTAATGGAGCTCCTGGCATACATGGTAACAAATATAGCTAAGTGGAGTAAAGAAATAATTTATTATTGTGTTCCTTTTAAAAAATTAAAAATTGTGTGATATGGCTTAGACTACAAGTCTGTTATAATATGAAATGGGGGACTTCAGACATGTTTAACAGGGGAAAAAAAAGTATCTGTGCAGCTTACGTTTGTAACACTCCATTTTTAGAATGCGGTAAGATTATGTGGGGAGACTGATGTTAGTGAAAAACCACATGGGGTGAGTCAATAATGAGTCCCCTCTGGGTTGTTTCTCCCCTGTAATGTTCTGTTGTGTGTTCCTTCGAGATACAGATGAGTCCAATTCAGATTAGTTTTTAGCTGGGGAAAAGTGGGCTGAGTTATATCCTGGGTTTTTATTTTATTTACACAAAAAGGGAACACTTGGCACTCTCAGCTTTTCTTCAGCTGGGCAGGAAAAAAGGAGTGTGGGGACTGTAGCTATCAACAACCTGTCTTGTGGATCCTGCAGTAGATAAGATGCTGCCTGATGACACCTCTCAAATGCTGGGGAAAATGTTCCTAATTCTCACAGCATGTGTGTCTGTCTGACATACAGCAAAGAGCCTGTGCTCTTCAGCTGGATCCATTTGGCTTTTTTTTTTTAAGATGAGGGGCCTAAATTCTTGAACCAACCTGAGGAATACACAAGGAAGGCTAAAGTGTATTTTAAATACCTTTCTACAAATCTGCGTTCAAAAGGTTTGATTTAAAAGTAAATGTGTCAAAGGATTTTGTTTTCAGTCTTTCTAGAACCCTGAGATATCTTTAGATAGTAAATTAAAAAAAAATGTTTATCTGTTTATCTTGACAGCTTGCAACTTCGAATTTTGTGATGGATTTTGGTTTCTTGGGTTTTTCTGCCTCTAAATATATTAATTGCAATTTAAATGTAATTAATAGAGGGATTCTATGGTTTTGCATCAGATTGCAGAACCTGACTTAGTCATGACAATGAACTATTGGTGAATGTTATGATGTGTAGATAATAACCATAAATAGCCGTGCAATTGCTTGTGAGTAATCCTGGGATGCTGAGCTGGATATCTTTGGAGAGTGTCATTGCAGGGAAACTTCAGTCAATCAAATTTCTCCGTTATATGTCACTTTGATCACCCAAAAAGCAATACTGACTCTCTAAATTTGTGTTAATGGCTATACTGTCACACTTGTACGGAAATCCATCTCTGATTGCATTAATGTTTTTTTGAGGAGTCTGATTTATAGATGTTCTTTATTAATGATTAACTGAATTAAAATCTATCTGTGGCTTATTAAGGCTTAATGTGCTGTAGTTTCTGCTACTTTCAGTTACTTCTCTCTATTAAAGAATAATAAAGTTATTGTCTAGAAACAGCTTTACCAGCTGTGCTTGCCTTTGTACGCTTTTCTGATTGAAAGCATAAAGTTGAGACAAACGTGGCCTGAAATTAGTGTGGATCTCTTTGGTCAGTGTTCAGACCTGTAGAGCAGAGCAGAACCTCAGTGGGCATCCCACTGGATCACTTGCTTGTGGCTGATGTTCCAGACTCTGGATGTGCACATGCAGACCATGCATCCTTCCTAACACTTCATTTCTTAGCAGCCCGTGGTGGTAGCATCCATGGGGGTTTGCTGATGGGAGACCTTATAGGGAGGTGTCATTTGTGTAAGGCAGACTTAGAGAAGCATGAAATAGCAATTGCTCTTGGTGTCTGTTTTGACTGACTTGACTCCTCCAGAGTCTCCTCCTCTGTGCTGCTGCGGAGCTTGTGGCTGCATGCCCTAAGCACAAAGGGTTTTAAGATCCCTTGAATCTATGAAATGTGCTGTCCCCATGTAGAAGGCTGTCCTGACCTCTTACCCCTTCCCATCTCCCTCAAGAAGCCTTTTCAGCACTTAAACCAGCCCCAAGGTACTGGAGAAAAGGCTTATTTAAACTGGTATTCCTGAGTTAATTTAATTGGAGAAGGTGATTTCAGCCTCTGTCCCCTTGTAATGGGCAGCTCTGCTTCTCTGCACACTTTCTTGCCTTGGCTTGAGGAAGACCCTCTGAGAGTGAGGCTTCCAGCTTGCTGTCTGCAGGTGAGACTCCTTGTGAGAAGCCAGCATGATCCGTTCTGCAGTGTCAAGCCCAAGAGCCCCGTAGCAGTGGCATGCAGTGTGCCGTTCCCAGCTTTGCAATTTGGAAGCAAGTTGGCATCTGCTCTCTGGATCCTACTCCTGTGACTGCTTTAAGGTCAAGGAGGGTGTAGGAGGTAAGGAGGGGAGATGGAAGAAGAAATGTTTTAGCTTTCATCTTTTCCCTCTGCCATTTGCTTGTATTGCAAGGCGTTTGTGGCAGTCTGCCTCCAGAGATGCATAGCGCCTGGTACGGTGGAGGCTGAGTCTTCAAGTTGCTTTGTGCTGCTGTAATAGAAGTCCTAACAATGCCAATATTTGAAATGCAGAGAGAAATTGTAGTATCTTTTATCTGAACAGTATGAAAGATTGTGAATCTGTAATAACAGACAAAAAATATGCTGACATCTCTATAAAATAAAGTAGATTATACATGTGTTTTAATGCTTGCTCTGCTGACTGCTTTTTGCTGTCACATAATTTTTTAACAGAAAATATAAAAGCAACTGAAGAGGAGTAATTCTGATATTTGCACACAGTGATTTTACGTGTAAGTGGAATAGCAATAAGTTGTTAGAAGAACTGATCAATGTGCTATAGCAGAAATGTTTTGAAATCTTGCTTTCTGTGGTTGTGTGACAGGCAGCCCAGTCAAATTAAATTGTGTTTAGAACATGAGGTTAATACCTAGGAGACCTGAAATTGCATTTGTAATATAATGTATTATGGGTTTAATTTTCTAAGTAGCCGTGCCTCCAAGTGATGCTTACAAGCAGCAATTTAAAGCTGCTTCTTCCCACCTCACGTTTCTTGAAGAATGAGCTGAAAGCAAAATCTGTTTTGTTTTTCCAAACCAGAAAATGGCTTTTTGTTTTCACAGTCGGGCACTAAATTAAACCAATTTTTTTTTACTGATTACAATTAATGCCAGAGGTTAGAATCTCCAAAGCTATTTATAAATTCATATTTCAACATATGATATGTATAGAATGACTTAAAAGAATCACTTGAAAAATTTATTACTATGTTTTTTCAGCTTGCTTATTCTCCAGATATATAATGCTGCTTTGTCATAAAACCCCAGAACACTCCTGCTGAGTTGTCACTGTCGAACCAATTTCCAATTTTTCTGTGGAAATTGGTGAATTTTTATACTAGCTGTGCACTTGGCGGGAGGTTATTTTCCAGTGTCCATATTAAGGAATAGCATCTTGCACGCTTACTTCAGAGTCGGCTGTTCCCATGGTATATATCCTTGCAGTGGAAATGCAGACCAGCCTGAGGAGCACGTGTGCTGTTGTCCAGTAAACAAAGGGTTGGGTGAAACTTGATGTGCCTCCGTGGACCCAGGCCTCTGACATTGCGTCCTGCAGTGTTCCACCTTAAACTTGGATGCGTTGGGCCTGTTGTGCCAAAAGCCAACAAAATCATTTATATCTCTCCCAGTTTGTTGTGAAACAAGTAATTCGTTCCTCTGAAAGGGTCTGGACAGAGTTGTGTGACTTGCTCAGTGAAGAGTGAAGGCAGGGGAAACCTTTGGGGTAGAAGATGGATTTGTTTATCAAGGTGGGGGGTTTTGTGCCAAAGCATGTGGGCATTAGCCAGTTATTTATTGTATAAGTTTAGGTAGACGTGTTTTAAAACCAGCCTGGTTTAGAGATCATTTTGATCGTCTATGATGTTATAGGACTGATCCAACATGTTTCATGATCTACAGATAAAACCAACTCAGTAGTGAATAAAAGTATTTTGAGTGGACTATATACATCCAAGGGTAAATGTTGGACAAGAAAACTGCTGTCGAGCTCCCATCTTCTAACTTGGGCACGAGGGTTAGATATCCATATACTTGAAAAATGGAAACAAATAGCTGTATGACAGCAGTTATTGTGAATTTCAGGCATATTTTAGAAATACTCTCATTGTAAATTAGAATTGGCTGTGTGTCTTGCTTCACCTAGATTTCTTATTGTAAAATACTTAGGACTTGGAGTTGGGGTTTTTTTGTTTGGGTTTGGGGTTTTTTGCTTGTTTGGGTTTTTTTTTATTTTCACTAGTAATCTTGTAGCTCCCTATGTTGTTTGGATGACTAAAGCCTGGGTAGGTAGGAAGAGCTGTGAGCATTGTAGGCAAGCTGTGGATAAAGATCTTAACCATTGAAATACCCTTATATGAACCTAGAGGGCTGTGTAAAAAGCTGTTCTCCTAACTGGAAGCTTTCCTCGACAACGTGCACAGGGTCTGAAGTGTGTGCAGTCAAAAGCAGACAGACCTCGGGGACAAGTGACTACATTAGGTAGATGTACTGAGCTGTAGCAAACACTCCATGGCTAGCAGTTAAAAAAATATTTTCTTAAATGTAGCAAAGAGATTCTCTGTTGAGGAGTATCCACCATTTTCCTAACCCTGTTAACACATTACTTCTCACACAAGGCTTCTGTGGTGGTTTTACCCTGGTTGGAGGCCAGATGCCCACCAGAGTCGGTCTGTCACTCCCCTTTTCAGCTGGACAGGGGAGAAAATATTGAGAGGCTCAGGAGTCAAGATAAGGACAGGGAGAGTTCATTCCACAATTAGCGTCACAGGCAAAGCAGACTCGACACTGAATAAAGGAAAGAAATTCTCTAATTTATGACACTGCACTGCACACCCAGTGACACCAGAGTTGAGTAATGAGAAGTGTGACCAGATCTTAAAGCACCTTCCCCCACTCCTCTCTTCTTAGCAGACTTCACTTTAGTCATGATTTCACTCCCTTCTTCCCTCCAAGAGTGGCATGGGGAGGGGCAGGGAATGGATGAGTGGGGGGTTTGGTCAGTTCCTCACAAGCCGTTTTCCTTCTTAGCTGGGGGGCAGGGAGCATTCCTAACACTCTTCCCCTGCTGCACTGTGGGGTCCCACCCATGAGAGACAGTCCTCCGCGAAGTTCTCCAACGTGAGTCCTTTCCCACAGGGCTTCAGCTCTTCAACTGCCCCAGCGTGGGTCAGTTCTATGGGGTGCATTCACAGAATGTCATAGAATGTCTCAGGCCCAGACTGCTCCAGCCTGGTCCCCCACCGAGTCACAAGGGTGTCATGTCATGCATCATCCCACATTGTCCCATGTCCCCGCCCCAGCAAATCTTTTCTAGTGTGGGTGTGTCTCAAAGAGCTTCTTGCAGAAGCCACCCCAGCAGCCCCCCTTCTCCACCAGAACCCAACCACACAAAATAGCAAAATACAACAGCTTTTTTTTTTTTTTGGTAAATTTTCTCCTCTGTTTTTAGGTGCCCTGTGGGTGTTACCATTCTGCTACTACTGCTAAGCTTTTCATTTGGGCGATAAGTTGTTTTCTGCATGTTAACTTGGGACTACTTTATGGATGGTTTGCTATGAGTTTTATTGTGCCCTTCATATTGAAACTCTAATGATAGAGAAAATGCGGTAATTGTTTTAGAATAATGAAATACAAGTATTTGCCTTTATGCAAGAATAGCTTGTCATCATTTCTGGAGTAGGCAACCTCAATGTTTAACCTAGCAGAGTTTAAAACTAGATATTTTATGAAAACCTGAACCGTGTGCATGTCAGTAATCAAGTCTTAGATCATTTCACAGTATTAACAGAATAACATGTGGGTTTTTTTATAGACTGTATTATTATTGAATCACAAAATATGCAGTTGGTTTAAAAAAAAAAAGAAGTCTGAAAGTGTTTCACTCCAGGTGCTGCGTGCACAATGATATATTTTTTTGGTGACAGAAAAAGGATGTTGTTCCTGTTCTTTGTTCAGTTGTTTAGCCAAAAGACCTTCCTTTCTGTAACATTTGTAGATTGGTTGTGGCTTTCTGTTGATACTCTGCTTGTTTCTCTAGAGATAGAATTCATAATTTTCCTTGCAGTAAATCTTTCAAATTAAAGGTATTCAACATACATAAAGCCTTTCTCCCTGCTTTCCATGAAAACTGACTGGTGCTTAAGAGAATTAATTTAGAAGCAGCATGGGATCACTGGCTTGAGCAGGGAGGGAGGCAAGGACATGCGGATTTGAAATAATTGGCTGTTAATGTTTTGTTTTAATGGCTGTAACAAAAGTTTCCACTACGATTTTAAAGATGTATGTGACAACATTCCAAATATAGTCAATTGCTCTTGTGTGGATCTGGAATAGCTCTTAAATTTCAGCAATTTATGCGCCTGCAACTGAGATCAGAACCCATGCCACAACTATTGCATTTCATCTTCACTTCGTGCATTTAAAGAGGGGGAACTTGAAGGCTTATATCTCAAGAACAGCTTTCTAACCTGTTCTTCTTTTATTCATTTATTTTTAAATTGTATTTGGACCTTCAGCAATATGTGAGTGTGAGACAGAAAAGGAAATTTTCCTGTGAAGTCCATATTTATAGCATGATTGTACATATACATAAACAGGTGTGTATGTACATACCCTACATTTAATCCACTTTTCAGAAACCCTAAATATAGAACCTCTGTCTAATTTTTTTTTCAGTTAGGTGTCTACAACAGCTTCTTAAAATTTTGATGAATCCTATCTTCATCTGCTGGTTTGAATCTTCCATATTATTTTATTCCTCCTTTCATGATACCTTACAGGAATTTGTAGCTGAAAGAATGATGCAGAGACTGAATCCTAATGTATCAAAGATATGACATCTTTATGGACTTCTGTTTCGTTATATGTAGGGTTCTGCAGGATTGCATAAAGTTCATCATAAATCAGAATTTCCACTTGACAGACTGGTTGCCCTGGAACTGAATTGGATCCCTTCTCTTGTTTGACACTGGTGGCAGGGAGGAAAAAAGTCACAACCTGGTCACAGATGTGGCTTTCAACAATAGCAAAATCAAGTTACAGAATGCACCATAGTGTTGTTAGATTTCCTGACCATAAATAACAAAATATGCCAAAAATTTAAACTTCTAGCGCTTTGCAAGACTTCTTCCTCCACCCCGGATAGTGAGCTTATAAAATTTTGTAACTGGGGAAAGAAGAATATGCTTAAAGACATGCATACTTAAATCATTCCTAGTCTAGGAACATGTATTTTTTATATATATATATATATATATATGCATGAAATGTTGAACTTCTTACTTCCAATACAACTTTATTCTAAAATCAGGTATGTTGGCTCCAGCTCATACCAGATATAAATTGTAGTTATCCCTCCAGAAAGATGATAGCTACAACTTCAATATCTGAAAAAGATTATACTTGCATTTGTTTTAAAACTACGTGTGTAAATATTATAATTAGAAATATTTTTCTTTAGGCAAAAAGTCAGCTATCAAAGATCTAGTATTTGGCCTAAAATATTCAGTCTAATGCCTAATAAGCTTTACTTTAATTCTCTTTTGGGTTTGTCTTTGTGTTTTTCCTTCTAGGACTAATGAGATCTTTAATATAATTTCACATTTATACAGCTTCTTTCATCTGGATTTTTTTTTTTTAAACCAGCAAAACAAGTTATAAATGGGAATAATTTTGTCTGCTTGTTTAGAAGCAACTGCTATCATGAGAGAATATAAACTCTGTTTAAGATGGCATTATCTTTGTAAAGAACGAAGGGAAAAAACATGCATTCTGTTTTCAGTGAAAGACAAACCACAGGTTAAAGTGATGAACCATAATTCTGAGAAAGGGCTTAGTAGACTTGGGTTTTTTTTTTTGTTAGTTTCAGGTTTTAATGCATAAATATGTAGACATTAAAGCCATAGGATGGAAGATAGGTGTTTAAATGTGTTCTTCATGAAAACTACAATGTGTAGCTAGGTACAAACCAAAATTATATGAGTGTTATCCTTAGCATAATGCTCCTTTGAATATAACAGAACTAAAAGGTTGCTTGTTAATATACACATTGCTCCTCTCCAGTGCCTGTATCCAGAAGACATGAGCAAGTTTGGTTTTTGATAGATAAATAGAATAAATAAGGAAGAGGCTGGAAAGCAGGTGTGTCAGCACACAATGAGTGTCCTTCCAGCAAGAAAACAGTCCATGGTTTATCTTATCATTAGCTTTTATGCTTTGAATTAATCTGCAAAGTACTATCTAGTGAAAAGAACAGAGTAAGGTGTTACTGAGTAATTATTCCTAAGCGTGTGTTTCTGTTATGATAAGTGACTGTGCATAGCAGTTCTGGCTGTGATGGAGAATGGGAAAACTTCTGTCCTCAGTTTGCACCGACTACCACAGCTTAGCATAGGTGTATCTAGCTAGGCATGCCAGATCCAGCTGAAATGGCTGCTGGTTTACTAAATAGGTGTTATTTATCGATTACAAAGAGGTTTGATGTTTTTTCTCTTCAGTTGATAATTGTAGTGAGCTTAAAGATTTTCAGAAACTAAACACATGAATTAAAGGGCACATTTATCAGCAATAAGACTGTGCAGCTTTTCTACTGTCAGAGGAGCTTCTACAAGCTGGAGTTCATAAGCAGTGTAGGTGTGCATTCTTACTTTTATTGTTTGTGTGATAAATTTGTGTTTAAGATGAGACAATAGAGTCTCTTGTGAGGTGTTGTCAGTGCCATGAGAAACAGCATTTAAAACAATTTCATTGCCCTGCGCTAATAGTGTGATTTATGGAAACTCTCTTAGGATAGATAGTTTTGGGTTGGTGGGGTGGGTTTTTTCCCCAGATTTTGAGTATTTAGCTTCAGTTGAAACCCATAATTTTAAAAGATGCAGTTGTGAACACTGACTGGAGAAAGTGAAGTGCTGAAACTGAGAGCCCTTTTATCTCCCCTGTGCTGGGGGGAAATTCACAGAATCCCACAATGGCAGGGATTAAAATGACCTCTGGAGATCATCTAGTCCAACCCCCTGCTAAATCAGGATCACCTAGAGCAGGTTGCACAGGACCCCATCCAGGTGGGTGTTGAATGCCTCCAGAGAAGGAGACTGCACTGGGCAGCCTATGCCAGTGCTCTGCTACCCTCACAGTAAAGGAGTTTTGTTCAGGTGGAACTTCCTCTGTTCCAGTTAGTGCCCGTTGCCCCTTGTCCCATCACTAGGCACCACTGAAGAGAATCTGGCCCCAGTCTCTTGCCACCACCCTTCTTTACAAGTGTTAAGATCCCCTCTCAGTCATCTCCAGGCTAAAGAGACCCAGCTCTTTCAGCCATTCCTTACACATAATCATCCTTGTAGCCCTCACTGGGCTGTCTCCAGTGCTTCCCTGCCTTCCTTGAACTGGAAGGGGAAGCCAAGGGTGAATGATGCACGCAAAATTACATGAACTTGGTTTATAACTTTGAAGGTGACATAAACAAATCCAGCATTCAAAAACTTGTCTGGTCCACGGTGTAAACTGCACTATCTAATCCTACTGGGATGCAAAAGAGAAGATAGTGTGCAAAAGACACTTAAAGACTTAATATACTAGCACCGCTAGCAGTTAATACAGCTTATTTTTATCTCCTAGTGCTGTGACTTTCCCTCCTAACTGCCATTGGACACATAGTTTTGGACAGTGTTTCTTTAGCTGCTGTTATGTGACAGGTGGACCTATTCAAGATGCTGCAAAGCTTCTCTGTTGCATAGTCTTCGACCCTCCAAGGCTGTGGTGCCCAACAAATCAACCTGGAGCTGTGTTCTTCTGTTAACCTCTTGGAGCTGCAAGTAGATAACTTCAATTATCTAGAGTCCCGCTGGTGCATAGCTTATGTAGCTTGGCCCTTAGAAAATTATCTCCCAAGCAAATACACAAAACTAAATAGCTGAGGCTCCTAATCGTAAAGCAGAAGTAGTTCTGTATTGCTGTTTAAGCTGTGCTTTAATTTATCAGACACGTGTATGCTGAAGGCCAACAACCTGGAGGGGTTTTTTAAATCTTCATCGTTTGCCCACCGTAGCCAGATATTTCTACCTGTGAATGTTCCTTCTGGATTGGCTGTTCTTACCACTCGTGTGCTTTTGAGTGGTGGTTAAAAAGTCCTTCATTTCTTTTATGTCAAAAGGAGAAAATAAAATAAAAAAAAAAAAGCAGCAGAATCACTGCATCTGTCTGGATTAGCAGATTGCCACTTTGTGCTTCAGGTTCCACAGTTTGTAAGGAAAAGCACCTCAGAGTTATCTTAACATTTCAAATTCAAATGGAAATCCTTTCTTATTCAAAAACATTGTCAGTAAAAGGGGGGAAATTATCCTCGGCGATTGCTGAGGTGTAGAATATGGCTGAGCGAATCAAACATACTTAATCTTTTTTGGGGGGATTGTAAGTTTTTGTTTAGGTTTGCTTTGGCTCGGCATGATTTGGGATCGGCTCCATCCCCATCTTCTGTCAAAGCTTTGCAGAGCTAAGGGGAGCAGGGAAAGGCGCTTAGGACATTGACATGGAAATAAGCAGCTCTGAGTCCGCAGCTTTGAATGCCTACTGAGGGCAGGGCTAATGAATGAAGCGTCACCATTTTTCCGTTGCTCATTTTTAGCAGAGCCTTACTACTCTGGTGAAGATTTAAACAGTAGCTCGCAAGGACTAAGAGTTGGCATTTTTCATGGGGAACTTTTCCCTAACAAAAGCAGCCAGAATTGTATGTACAGTTAAAATGAGATACTGCTCACACACTACTACTTTGTGCGCTTCTGACCTGGATTTGCATCGCATAACTTTGTATTTGGTATTCAGATTCTTATACGGACAAGTACGTATCTCGGTGTGTATGGGCACAAAATGAGTGTTCTCTGACAACTTCTGTCTCTCTCAAGGCTATAAATAAAGGAGAAAAGGGAAGGAATGTTGAGTGAAACCCTAGCACTGGGTAATGCTTGAGTTTTCCAGATTTAATGTGTCTGTCAGCCCACTCTCCTGAAGCATCCCTTAAGTTATTTTAAAGTCGTCAGGTTTTTTTCTTCAGTACCAATACACTTTGTTGTTCCCTATGCCGCTGCCATGTTGTATTACAACAACCTACACATGAAATCTGCTCTGCTGTTCTGTAACCTCTGGGTCTTTTCCAGCACACGTCCTGTTCATACGTCCCCTCTCCCTTTCTCCTGGCACTCACTTTGGATTATATTTACCCACAATACATTATGAAGCCTTTGTTTTTTCCTGGGTAGCATCTTACTAGGAATTCTGTCTGATATTCAAAGTACTCTGAATGGTTCAGCATTGTGATCCCAGCACCAACACTTTCCTTACTTTTTTTTTAAACATTTTTACAGAGTCATTAGTATCTTGACAGATTTTTACTTTCTGTTTTTGAGAATGCTGAGTAATACCAGGTTTCATACTATTGATAGGTGTCTCTAAATAACATCATGCATTCATTTTTACTGGGCTCAAATGTTCTTTGACACAAATAGATTAAAGTTATGATGTTGCAAGTTTGGTATGTTTTACCTAAGTAGTTCTAGAAGAAAACTAAGCAGAAACCCCTTGTCATTATCAAATAATTTACAGTGTGTTTCATGTACGAGCTTTCAAATTTGAGTGATTTTTAGAAGTGATGCTTTTTAACTCGCTTAAAGAAATAGCTCAAGGTTTGTAGTCACAAGTCATCAATGTTGTCTGAGAATCAAAACTGTAATCCATTTTAACATAAAGTGTGCACTTTTTACAATTCCCCACGTTATCTTAACAAAATGAATGAGCTTTCATTAGGAAAAAAGTAAAAAGTACAAGATTAAAGTTGATGAGCTAAATCAAGGTGTCCTGCTTGGTTGATTTAAATCCATGATTAAAATCAGTGATTTGATTTAAATCAATCCACTGTTCTTTCAGCCAGCCTGAAAGGAACCGTTCTTCATTTCCTGCCTAATTAGAATTGCTTCTGTTAGATGAGTTAGGATTGTGCTTTTATACAGTGAACCTCCTGCACTCTCTGAATTCCCTGAATGTTTTTTTTGGGGGGAGTAGAAGACCTTTTCTCCTGTTGTTTTCCTGCTTTTTGAATAATAGGTTCACTGAAGTGAAAACAGTATACTACTATCTTGTGCCTTAATATCTGGGTATAGGAAAACTGGTCTACAATCATAGCTCACCTTGTTCTCTTAAGGATCATTTCTGCTGGACTTCTTCAAATACTGGAGCATCAATTTTTGATGCTCCTTCATATCTTCTTGCCTGTCTATTAACACTGGGAGCAACGTTCTGGGTGCCTGCCTCCCTGAGAACTACCTCTCTGCAGCCTCATGGCTGGTACCAGGTCACCCTTCTCCAAAGAAATGACTGAAAATAAAGGTGTGAAGAGGTAACTTAACTGCGAGAAGGACGAACTAATAATGGTCGTTTTTGACATGGCTTTCATGCTCACGTATGTATCCTCTGGAGATGAAGTCAGTGGAGGTTCCCAAGGACACTTGTCTGATCCTGGGAGGCTTCCAAACTTCTCTGCAGCATGGATGCTCTTGTAGCTTGTCAATTTAAGCTTGTTTTGCAGCCTTTTTCTCATCTGGCCACTATCTTTTCTCCCCTCCGCCCCCCAGCTTTATGACACTTCTGAAAGTATCTCATTGGGGGTTGGACCCGATGATCTCTGGAGGTCCCTTCCAACCCCTACAATTCTGTGATTCTGTTTCCCTTTGAAACTTTGATGGCAGTTGTGAAGTTCTCAATGCATTACCTTCCATGAGCAGCATAATCAAACGAGCTTTGTTTTCCTTAGGTGAAAAGAAAAGCCTCTAAAACAGCTCTAAAGAAGGTGTATTCTACGAACTGTATTCCAGTTATATTTAGCAGAAGCATCTTGTGATGATAAACTACTTTGTTCTCTGAAGTGTAACCAAATAGCAATTTCTGTTGTAACTGTTGTACCCGTCCTGAGAAATAAAGAAGTTATTTTAGCCTGGTGCAAAATCCAGGAAAGAAGCAGAGTATTTCCCTGTATTTCTTCAGAAAAGCCTTTAGTTGTTGATTTTCTTATTTGCTCTGTGAAACACATCCTGTGAAGTTACGTTCTTCTGTAGCGGGACTGTGGAGAACCCAACCCAAAATAATTGTCTTGACAAACGCCTGCCAGTCATGAGAGCTTTGTGCTGCAGCTTCCCTGTAGAACCAAAGAGTTTTTTACTCCTTTGCTTTTCTCTCTTAGATTGTACAGCTTTTTAAGAGATTACCACATACTCCAGATCTTTGGAGTGCCTAATACTGTGAGATGCAGGGGAGGGACCTATAAAGTATTCCTTTATTTATAATGTGCAGACAAATCGGGTTGGAAAATAATACTACAGACAGTTCTAAAATCAAGAATTTACCTTTGTGATGAAAATTAAGAATGTGTAAAAGCTTGCTTCTAGTTATGATAAGGAAACAATGTTTTGTTAGAATATCATTTAAAATGTAGGAATTTACATTTTCTGAAGGAGGAGCTGCCAATTCAAATTAGTTTTGAATTCAGGAATCCTCTTGTTGAGGGATTCAGATGAGCCATATGGTACTCTCTTGAAAACATCAAGGCAAGGGAAGTATCATGTGGGTTTTTATCACATATTAGTCATTTTGAGAACCAAATATGTTTTAATATTTTTATATGTACAAAATGGTTCATATTGCAATTTAATGAGAGAGAAATTACATGTACCTGAGATAAATCTAGATAATGAAAACCTATTCAGATGCATTCAGCTTGATTTAAGGTGCCTTGTTTTGATTGTGGAGTACTTAATATATTGAGGGGGTTGGGGTTTTTTAAATAGCTATGATGGATATTAATTCAATGTTGGACTCGTTTCAGTATTGCAGCAGGCAATTTCAGATACTCATGGACTGTCTAGAGTGGAAAAATAATTCTTGGAGCAGCTGCTGTTGCACAGGAGACAAGTTTAGGTGTGAAGCTACTTTTAGGAACTTCTTGCCTCAGCACAGAGGCATGCTGCTTATTAAGCAGTGTCTCAGGATGATGCCCAGGGTGTAACACAAACAGTGCTGCAGAACCCCACTTGCAACCCTACAGCCTGACAGTCCGTCACCCGATTCAAAGCTGCTTTGTGCCAGCTGTCCATGGCTACTTCCTACCCATCCTGGCTCTGCCGCAGCTGGCAGCCCTCCTCACCCGTGGCGGGCAAAGCATTGTGTGCTGGGGGACCTTTGCTTTGCTGCTTTAAAACAAGTGCAACAGTGGTTACGTCCATGAGAAACTGCGCTCAGATATTTTTAGGCTCTTTCTGGCTTCTTTTAAAAGGGTACTTCGGAGCACTGTTTGTGAAGGCCCTGGTTCACAGCCCTTGTACGCAGAAGCTGCGGGCTCCTGTTCAAAGGTCCCCGTCCTCCTGGCAGCCGGGAATGACCAGGGACCTGCTGGCGGGCAGGGTTAGCCCTGGAGCCCTGCTCCAGGGGAGTTACTGCCGGTGTTTGCACCAGGTCTCAAACCCAGCCTCTTCGCTCCCGTCACTCGATTCTCTGGGTTTGGTTTAAGCTGTGAACATACATCTTTCAGGCTCAGTTTGCATATCAAGTAACGCAAAAATGCATATAAAGAAATTAAAGCAAACCAGCCTAAAGAGCTGATTGGTACCTGTGAGAAACTAAAGGCAGCTGTTGCTTTGCTGGAAGGTGGACTGCATTGTTCTGTTTTATTGGGGGGGTTGAGGATGTGGGTCTTTCAGGGGACCCAATTCGGACTGACCTAAAATTAGATACATTGTCCTGAATACCTTTGAATCACCCCCACACACACACAACCTGTGCCATAGGTGTGGTGAGCACATGCACTTGCCGTGGCATCCTGTCAGGTAAGCCAATACTGACATTTCTGCAAAGACCCTGGTCTCTAAACAAACAAAAAAAAACACACCCCAACTTATAAAGAATAAAACTTTGCAAAGTCACTTTTATCTTCACCACAGGACATTTGTTTCCCATTAATTTAGAGTTAAAAGGTTTGTTGTCAGTATCAGGGCATTAAAAACATATATCATTCCCTGGGCTGTTCAGACATGGTCAAAGCTCTCATAAATAATTCTCCAGCTTTGGTATTTTAGGGAGGACACCATCTGGCTCCAAAAAGGAAAAAGGATTCCAGAACTAATAATTAGTTTTCAGGATTTCTTCAGAATGATTAGGCATAGGAGCACTTTTTTCAGTATGTGTGCTAATTAGCGCATGTTTTTGCAGGAGCCGAGACTATTACAAATCATTCTGCTTCCTCACAAAAACCAGAATTTTTTGTCTTCAGGGGCCAGATCCTTTCCCCCACTGAACCATCCTAGCATCCCTCCTGACCTTAAGATACGGCTTTGAAGCAGCTGTGAGATTGTTTCGACTTTTCAAAAGTGTTTTCTGCCAGGTACCCAGCACAGTCCCATTCCTCTTGATACAGAGTCGTGGGTGCCCTAGGAGTCCCCTCAGGCATTTGAGGCTTTGAGGGCCGCAGCGCAGCAGGACAGCTTGTGACTGACTGACTCAGAGATGCTTTTAACTTACCAAATAACTTGAAGCAGCGGTCCCCCGCTGGGCACCGTGCGAATGCTGTTTCTCTGCAGGAAACCCAAGATAACTCTCATGAAGGAAGGTACCTCTCATTTACTTTGTGGTGCTGCAGCATAAAGATACACATGAAGATTGCCCTTCCTGCTGCACTTCCTGGCACTGCAGTAGCTTATGGGCTTGGCCAGCGCACTGGCTGCACAGCACACACTTTGTCTGTGATGGCTGTTGCCAAACAGTAATGCTCAGGGTCATAATTAGTGTCAAAAAATGATAACTAGCAGTGTATAGGTAAAAGCTCCTGCCACAAATCAAAATAACAACTCGGGAGACCTGTCTTTCTGAGCTCCATCTCAGGGAAAAGTGGTGACATGGGCAGCAGCGGCTCCTAAATAAGGAAATTGGTAATTATGGCCCAAATATGTAGGTCAAAACAGCGTGTTGAACTGTACTTAAATGTGCAGTTAGGCATTAATGCAGTTTACAAGAGTGTAATGCACTGCAGAAGCTGTCATGCTAACTAAAACACGATTGCCTTCTCCACAGAGAGTTTCTGACAGGTCTTTAGAGACAACTTTCACACCAAGATGTGTGTTTACAGAGAGTTTCAATGACAGCCTAAGTGTGGCCACTCTGGGCGGGAAGCTGTGCATCTAACTGAGGCGGGCTACTCTGAAGGAATTGCTGTTTACTCAGGCGTTCAAATCGAAATCTAAAATTACAAGCATCCAAATCTGTGCAGCTGCTATCATTTCTGATACTGCTGTTCAGGACTCTGTCAAAATGAGTGGCGTGTAGCGAACACATTCCCTAAAGCCAGCCTAGTGTATTACCTGCATAGTCAATGTTTCTCTGCTTCTGCAAACCGTGGACCAGTTTTTACACGTGGCAGGGGTGCGTGCTGTGTGTTTGGTGTTGGAGGTAGGGGGTTTGGAGCAGGGGTTACACTCTGGAAGGAACAGTGGCTCCACAGGTGACCTGAATTGCTCCACTGAAGGCTGGGCGGTGTCCCTGGGCAATGGGTTGATCGTGCCTCTTTGTTATCTTATAAATGAGGTCCTGGACTTTCAAGAAGCTGCCACCTTGTATATAATAACAGGGAAGGAAGCCTAGACAGCTTAACTGTTTTCTTGTAGTAATGCTGATATTACATGCCCCAGTCATCATGCTGTGGGACTGTTTGTTCTTGAAGATAAATATGTGCATAAATATTTGAAAGACTGAAGATTTGTACTGCTTCTGTTTGCACGTGGTTACAGTAGCTCTTGGGTACCATTTTTAGGACTAAAGATAGGCCTTACAGCATATGCTGCTCCTTTTAAACTTTATAGTTTGCAGAAAGCAATGCCTACAGTTTAAAATTCTAGAAAGAGACTCATATATTAATTTAAAAAATAAATAGGAACCACGCTTTGCATTTTTTAATGCTTAATAGTTTTCCCCAGAGGGCAGCTGAGACTTAACAGCAATTTGTTCAATAACTGGACAGTACCTTTATGTTCTGATGCTGAATTATATTGGAAAATCATTGTAAACCGTGAGTGCATCCACCAGATTTGAGCTGCTGTTGAGTGGTCCTTTGCAGCATTTTTTATATAAACAACATTATCTTAGGCAACAGTGTTGTGGGGGTTTTTTTTGTAAAAACAGTAAAGAATTTATGCAAAGAAGAAAAATAATAGCACATCAGATGTTGGCTTCTATATGCATATACATATGTAAATACATACGAGGTGGAAACAGACCCCGGTATTTGGCAGCGTTTCATGCCATCGCACGTCAGTAATATCCGCGAGTGGCAGTGATGGGCACTGAAGTCACAGCAGCCTTACATATCTTCATATCTGTGTGCCTGTGTTTCACCATCAAGTAAGAGTCCGTGAACTGTTAACTCTTCTTTTTTTACATATATATATATATATATATATAGTTTGGCATTTGTGCTGCTGACACACCTGTTAATTTTCAGCGTTCTGGGTAAGAAAGGCAGACAAAGATGAAACTTAAAGAAACAAAGGTGATGCTGATTTCTCCTGTTGGTGAAAGTGCACATCTGCTTCAGCTCATCCTCCTACAGCAGGAGACAGTTGCCAGTACCAGGGCTGGCTACAGGCATCTGTGAAATTTAAAAAGCTGTGTCTGTGAGGAACCCATTAAATCTAAAGAGAGCCTTAGAGGAGCTGTCACTCACTTACTTTAGCATAAATCATAAGGATTTATAGCATCATACTTTCAATGAGCTTTTCCCCCCTCACACCTACGTTGCTGTGCTATCAGTGAAATGATAGGTCTTGTCTCCAGGTAACAAAGACCTGTTGATGATTCGGTGAGGCTATATTCATCTCATCTGTGTCGCTTTGTCCTCTCCCTTATCAGTAGGGAATGCAGTTGGAAAACAGATGGAGCAGCCAAAAGCCTGTCATCAGCTGGGGGGTGTCCATCCAACCACAGCCACCTGGTGGCACATAACACGGTTGCTTTCCATTTACCAATCTACTGCCCTAATTGAGAAGGGCTGGACGTTTTCTCTTGAAAGCACGTACATCTTTTTCCACCAATTCAGTGGTGCAGAAGGATAAATCTGTCCTTCATCTCTGCCCTTGAAAATCGTAACTTCTTTAAGGCTTTTTTTCCTCCCTTTTGAGATGATGAATGCATGGTTTTCACCACAAGTAAATGAAGCTCATTCACCAAAAATAATATTCACAACACGCTTACACACATTGCAGTCACAGGTCATGATTTGCTCAGCTGGTGAAATCTACCTGGTTTCTTTGGGAATACAACTGTTAAAACCAGCAAGCAGCAGGTCCCAGAAGAGTGTCAGCAGTGAGGAAGTGTGGCAGTACACCACCTGGTAATGAGTTTTGGACCCTGCAGCCTCGATGAAGGGCTGGTAGGAAGAGCATGTTTCTGTGATATGCAGTATTAGATGGATGATTTCGGGTGCCCGTGTCAGCAGATCATCGCTGGAATCCACATGGGTCACACTGCAGGTTGCCCATCAGGCTTGCATTCACCAAATATTTTATTTCTTACTTGTTGGGGTGTACAGGGTTGTTACAGGAACACAGCTGGAGCTCCTGCAAATGTTTCAGAGCACTGGAAAAGAAAGAGAAGCAAACACAATGCCTCCTCCATGCAGATTCTTCTCTGCTTAGTGGAACCCCCACCTTTGCTGCAGAGAGGAATGCTGACAGCAGGTAGCATGCCAGTGGCAGAAGCCCAGGAGCTGAACCTTAAGATAGTTTTGCATGAGTAAGCAAATGCCCAGGTGAGAGAGTGGGCAATGCAGAGGTTGAGGTTTGCAGATCTGGAACATGCTGAATAGTAGAGATCTGTCCTTTTTCTTTGTTTTAGGATTATTTGATGGGGAAAATTAAGATACAAGGTAGAGGAATACACAGCATGGGTTTTTTTATTTACCTTTAAAATGGGAGGTGTGGATAATTCCTACCCATTAGTGCTCCACCAAGTCTTAGTATATTAACTAGACAGTTTTCACGAAGTGGAAGTAGAAGAGGTGCAGAAACCAAGTGAGGAAAAGCAAGTAGCTTTAAAGCTGCAGTTCACTCTGACGACATGGACATGGAGCCCTTCGATGCATTTGTTTGGGAGGAGGTGGATTCAGGGTCAGACTTTCCTATGATGCTGTAATTGTGTGCTTCCTTGAATCTGACTAGTGGCAGGGGGAGAAAATGCTGCCTTCTGGCCGCTTTTCCAAAGGTAGGGGCTTCCTTGAACTATTTTCTCCTCTGTTTTGATACAAGAGTTGGAGCACAGATAGTAACATTTCTTAGATAGTGCCTATCCACTAAAACAACTGTGCATGGAAGGTTTATCTGTTCTTTGTCCTGTTACCTGCTTAGGGATCCTCACAGACCAAAATCTAAAGGGATGTGCTTACAAGGAATAACCTTGTATACAGACAAGCCAACCATATGTGGACCAGAACATGTGTGAAAGAAAACTTCCTTTCCCTCGGTGTTTGCCGTGTTTGGAGAGGAGCACCCTGGGTCAGGGACTCAGGTGTGCTTCTGATTTTTGGTAAACGGTAACCACAGTGAAGGGTTAACATAGGGCTGTGATTACACCTTTCCAGAAACAGCAGCTAGGTGAGGTGCAGTGACCACCTCCCTTTTGCCTTGTGGATGCTTCTTCTCACGGGCTGAATCCTGTACAAGCCAATGGGAGCAGGTTAATGCCTGTGGTAGGAGAGGAACCCCCAAGTGTCTCACCTTAGGAGAAACAGCCCGTTTGCTTCCAGGTGCCCCTGGACAGAGCCAGCAGGTGTGGGGCTCCTTTGCCATCTCCACTCCCCGTTGCCACCATGACTGCAGCCCTATTTTCTAGGGCTCTTGGTGCATTGAAGCAGCAGCAGCAGTGTGTGCAACAGGAAGGATACAAGCAGCAAAAGTCCAGCCTCCTTTCTCAGGTCTTCTCCTTTGGTATGCTGCCAGCTTGACATTGACTTAAAATCAGGGATGACAGGGCAATATATCCTTACTTAGGGTACCGAAATAAAAGTCTCTCATAGTTCTGATATGAGAAACATACACTGTTTAGGCTTTTATTCAGCATTTATGTATAAATTATGTGGGTTTTTTCTGCACTATTAGCCTTTGGGGTATATTGATCCACCCTGTCAATAGCAAGTTCTGAAAAAGCAAGAGGGTCAGCTCTTTTTTTTTAGTATGCTGTCTATTGGCTTTAAAAAAAAAAAAAAAAAAGAAAGGATTCATAGCAAAGCATAATAGGGGATTCTAGATAATTATTTTTGAGCTATAGGTTTTATTTGACTTGATAAAAACAAAAAAGTCCCTTTAAGCTATTGGATACACAGCAGCAATGCTGACTAGCATACCGAGAAGATAAAGAACAATCGGGGTAGTTTTAGCAAATGGAAGAGTGCTTTGGAAGGGCAGCTGAGAAGCATAGCAGATGTAGGCAGCAGGAGCAGCCAGAGGCTCACCTCAGAAAGAGTGAGAAGTTTCATCAAGCTCCTAAGGGTTTGTTGGTCCCGTTTTTCTACTTAGGCATACCTTTAAAGCAGCATTGACTCACAAACTGTTTTCCCACATTTGCTGCTCATCTCTTGCCAGATAGCTTGTATCATCAAACTTCGGTAAGCTACAACTCACTTCCCTGGCAGATGTGCCAGACCATCTATAAAAAAAATCACACCATATGTTGGTAACTATTTTAATAAAGTATTTTCAATTTTCCAATATGTTAAAAAAATAGTAATCATAGTACCCTTAGTCACAGCTACATTTTGAACCGAAGTATTTATAAAATGATGGCCATCTTAGCACTTCTTCTGAATTACAAGAACTATCCTAAGCAATTTTTTTTGTCAAAATTTGCATCAGAGTAAATCATTAACAGTTGCCTTTCAGCTGCAGCATCAACTGTGGGAAAGAGCTTTTTCCCCACTGTACAGTGCTCTTAAAAATCAGCTGGGTTTTTTGCTGCTGACCTTGCTAAAGTTGGGCATATGGCTTCACCCAGATCTTCTGGAAATGTTGTCTCTGATTAGCCTTACTCAAGCATTTTTTAATAGGTAGGGTTTTTCTCCCTAACTCCAGTTTGTAAATTTTTGCTTGGACTTACACTGCATTTTTTCCTGCTTACAGCAACACCACTATATATGTGACTTCTTTAAACCTGTAAGATTTACTCAGAGGACTTGAAAATTCAAACCCGTAAGTCAGCTTGCAAAACAAATCTGACTGGTTTTGGATTAGCCCTGAATCCAGAAATGGAGTTACACAATTCTGAGCCAAAAGCCAGGGTTTCCATAAAATAGTGTGATTAGAAGGCCATTGAAATCACAGGTGATGTTTTTGGGTGGTGGTTTGTGGAAAGCAGCTTAGGACTTTCCCTTTAAAAGGAGAATTTTGCTGTAACAAAGCCCATGCAGTACAAAGACACTGGTGGCTTTCATGGGTTTTCCTTCCAGTTCTTTAGCAGGTTTTGGAGACTTCCTGATTTAAAAGGGACCGGATTAAAAAGCAGAGATGCGCTTACTGCTGCCAAGGGAACCAGAGCTTTGACGGTCCTGTTTCAGAGCTATTGGTCTTAGCGGTTTCCTTTGTCCCCTTGGAGCTGGGCATGGGAACAGAGGCTGAGGTGGGAAGATAGGAAGGCTGATGTGCTGACACAAGTAATTCATTTTGCAGTAGCATTTTGCATCAGTTACTAAGCTTTGAACTGCTCGTTTGGTCTCGAGCTTCACAGAAGCTAATGCTAGAACAGCTTTTATATGTAGTTTGAAAGCTTTGCTGACTTGGAAAGCGGTATCTGTTTTACTTTAAGTGGTGATAATGTGTTTAATGATGGACATTAGAATTCTAAAGGGGTATGACTCTGTACAAATTCCTTTTGCATACCTATCAAAAATCCTAGAAACTTTTGATGATTATGATTACTGTCATGATTATTGCTTTATATATATAACATTTGAAGTTCCTAAGCTGACAAAAGGTTATTAGTCATCGTTATTTAGATGCAGTCAAGGCATTTTAGAAGATTCAGAGTGAAGAAGCTTTTCTGTGTGTTCTCCAGCAGTCTCCTTTAGCAACAAGGGTGATAGAAAATGTTCAGAGCAATGCTTAGTATCAGCTTCCATAAGGTAAAGCTTTTACAGTTAACGACCACCCCTGTAAACTACACATTGTGTATCGTCTACAACGCCACCATCTGCTCTTGGAAGGACATAACTTTGGAGGACTTCTGCCATGCAGATTGACATTTCCCACAGTCTTTTTTCAAAAGCTTGTGCTAAAGTTGTTACAAACCTAGCTACAAGCAAACCTTGCAGTTAAGGAGCATACAGATGCGAAAGCTGGGTGCGGGTGTGGGAAGTGGGGAAGGAAAAGAGCCACCAAACTACTGAAACAGCTGGATGTTTTGAAATCTTCAAGCAGAAACAGCCCTCAGTGAAATAGACAGCAGTGGAGTAGTTGGGTTTGTGAAGAGGCACAGAGCACCCGGATTTAACTGTGGCTAAAGCGCTCTCTGTGGTTTTGGACCTAAACTCGTGGAGGTCCCAGCCTTGAGCTCACACTTGGGGTTGAGTAGAAAGCCAAGCTATCTACACGTGTAGGGAAACAGTGCATCCCGGGCGGTACACAACTGGCTGAACTGCTGAACTGCAGAGCAAAATGCTGGCGAGGAGCATGCGTTGACCTCCATCCTCTGGAAGGAGAGAGACATGGTTTTATTCATTGATAAGGTGATAGAGCCCAGGCAACCTTGGTCAGATGGTGGCAAGTTATCAGAGCTAGTTTCTAATTATGGCTCTTTGTACATTTGTTTCATGAAGACTTAAAAAGGAATAGGAGCATATTAGTGTTTATAGGAGGGAGGATTTCTGAAGTGCTGACATGCTTTCTTCAGGATTTTTTATATGGAAAAACTCTTGTGTGTTTTAAGCAAGCATAATGCTTCTTGTAACATAATGATAGCTGAATTCTGCTGGCATTTAATGCCTGCTCCCTGGTGTTTTCTGTATCTCATTAGCTTTAAAAACCCTGCCTGTTTCCTGATGTGTATTGCCTGATGTCCTGATGTTGCTGGGTGCCTTGCCCCATCTCCCTAATCTGCTTGAGTACTTGCCAAAATCGGCATTAAGTATGTAAGTGCTGCTGTTTGTGTGGGTTTGGCTACTTACATCTTTGGAGTTAAGTGGGTGTTTCTTTGACCAGCTTGTCAGAAGGAACTCAGCATCTTCCAGAATCAAAACAAAGTTTTTATTTGGATC
The DNA here is from genome assembly GCA_027925045.1 of Hypotaenidia okinawae. NCBI lineage: Eukaryota > Metazoa > Chordata > Aves > Gruiformes > Rallidae > Hypotaenidia > Hypotaenidia okinawae. Next base: position 95,716,322 of record BSDF01000001.1, read on the forward strand.
TTCCCCCTTCCCTCAACAAAAAAACTAACCAACCAACCAAGAAAACCACCCCAAGCAACGCAGAATGTGCATTCCCATTAAGTTACTTGACATTCTCAAAGAGCTGAAGTTAGGAGTGATGATTCCAAAGGGTGATAGCTGTCCATTGTGTCAGTGCTTATAGGAGGATCAGGATGATATTTTTTTTTTCCTTTGGTGTTAAAATTACCTGCTCTCTAACGTTATTTAGGGTCTAAAACTCATTGAAGGAATACTGTGATATGTATAAGAAACTCTTGAGCAAGTTCTGTTATGTTGTTTTACAAGTACGTGTTACATTAAATACTGCTGGATGTGTTTATCTGCACTTAGTTTCTCTCTTGGATAATACTGTTGATTTTCTTGTAACTTACAGTCCGTTTGAAGTCCTGGTCACCACTTGTCAATTTGTTTCACTATTTAAACAGGTGGAGATAAGAAAGAATATACTGTTGAATAACCTGTATCAGATAACATGTCCACAAATACACGCTGTTTTGGTTTTAATCATGTTTGTACGATGAAGATAATCAATGTTTGAATTTTCTTGGGAGTGTTTGCCCTGCTTCCCTATTTTGATGCCAAGAATACAAAACAAGGAATGATCATAGCCACCAAACTGAAATGGGGGCTGTCACGTGTGTGAACTTTGATAACACAACCCCTTTTTGGGGCAAGCTGGATCACCAGGACCAGCATGGTGAGAAAATAGTGCCTGGCCTTCTATTGCAGATGTCTGCGGGCTCCAGGTTGAGTCGTGTTCGACTATCAGGCTGTTGTGTCTCAGCAAAAAGGATTATTAAAGTCCTGTTATATCCATGCCGGACTTGCCCTTTTTTCAGCTGACTTTGTCAGGCCCAGGTAGGGAAACAGAAGGTCTGTGATGAAAATATATTCTCTGCTCCAATAATCAGTGTTGTGAATGTCTTGGAAGTATAGTAATTGTCTTATTGGAAAAGTTCCTTTCTTCTTTTTTTTTTTTTTTTTTTTTGGCCAGGCTAGGAGAAGAGAGGGTAAAAAAGTAGATAAAAATTGAGTCCTATCTGAAATGTTCATCTTCATGCAGGGTGGAAGGTGACTGATCCACTGTATAGCAGCTTTGCAGAAAAGAAGTGCAGGGAGTCCTGGTGGACACCAGATTGCACGCGAAGCCAGCTATGTGCCCTTGCAGCAAAGAAGACTAATGATACCCTGGTCTGCATTGGGGAAAGTATTGCCACCAGGTCAAGGGAAGGGATCCTTTCCCCTCTATTCAGGGCTGGTGAGGACACATGAGAAGCAGTGTGTCTGTTTCTGGGCTCCTTGGTACATGACAGACATGGGCATACTACAAAGAGTCCAATAAAGGACAGTGAAGATGTTGAAGGGACTGGAGTATTTCACTTACGAGGAAAGACTAAGAGAACTGGGATTGTTCATCCTGGAAAAGGCTCAGCGGGATCTTACTGATGTGTACAGACACCTGGAGGAAGGGTGAAAGAGGACAGTGGTGCCCAGTAACAGAAGATGTGATGGGCACAAACAGGAACACGGGACTCAGGAAACACTTTTTTCCCGTGAGGGTGACTGAGCAATGGCACAGGTTGCCCTGAGAAGTGGTGGAGTGTCCTTGCTTGGAGATACTCAAAACCTGCCTGGGCATGGTCCTGCACGGCTGGGTAGGTGACCTTGCTTGAGCAGGAGGTGGGACCAGATGGCTACCTGAAGATAAGATGGGAGGGCTAAAACCTCAAGTAAAGATGTGGAGTGCCAAAGCTGACTTACATTTTCCTAAGCAGTGAATTACACTTTCTGAAGTAGGTGCTAAATAGAGGTAATAGCTCTTGGGTTTGGACACTTTCCATTCCAGAAGCTGCTGCTTCACCTCCCTTGCCCCCTGCTGCTGATTGCTGCATAGAACCGTAGTGGCCAGTGTGTTCTGCTGCTCTCTGGTAATGAGACCTTGCTCCCTGGGTCGAGAAAATGTCACAGGAAGCATCGTTGTGGAACTTGCCAGGCCACGAGCATCAGCAGTAAAAAAATAGGTGTGGAAGGAAAATACAGGACATTTTTGTAGATGTAAAGCATTGTTTAAGCCCTTGGGCTCCAGGGTATCAAGGGAGGCTCACCTGCCCATGTTTTCATTGCATCAGTAACTGGAAATAAGCTATGCTGTGAGGCAGCCAAGCAGGCTGGCGAAGGTGAGTTTCAGACAGTTTTTCTGTCAGGTACAGATTCACAGTCTCCAGTGGGTCTCACGTCTAAAGGATGTTAAACAGCCCTTGGTCTCTTTTTACATTTGTCCAAATTTTTGCTCTTAAACTCTTTAGAAAGGTGTTTGCAATGAGAAAAACATTCAGTATTTCAAACGGGAGAGGTGGAAAACATGGCTACTTTAGACATGTTTTCTACAGTTTTTATTTCTTTACTTGGAGAAACATCAGCTCACTGATTTTTAGATACCTTCTATCCATTCCTCTTATGACCACATTGATTTCAAAATTATAATTGCTCTAAATTACGGCCTGCATCATATATTCAAAGTGTGAGGATCTCAAATAATAACAGCACTCTGTCTTTGAGCCAGGTACTGAGATTTCTTTAGTCACCCAAATATGTGGGTACTGTTTGCTGCTTCCCTTGTGATAGGCAGAGAGGGAGACAAAGAAGGATGCCAGTTAGCAGGGCTGGGGAGGATGTGGAAAGTACTGTAATTAACAGCATCAACAGCAAATGCCATCTCAATTTAGAAACGTCCTGCCAGGATCTTGCTCTGAGTCATAATACCTCCTGATGCTGCTGCTTTTTTCCTGTGTCCAAACCTATGTGGAAAGGTTTAATCTGACGTTGAGTTTATACAGCACTGGATCAAAGAGGAGAAAATGAGTTTAGAGTCACTTCAAGCCTGCTCAAACATGCATGTAAAAATACTTGGAAGGGAAGAGAGCTGGATTAACCTGGTATGCAGCTGTAATTCATAGCTGGTTCAAATAGAGCTTCTCCTGGCATACGTGGGACAAGATCGTGCCTCTGAATTAGTGTCATTAACAGTGCTGGCTCGGTTTTAGAAGGCAAAGTCTGAAAAGGATGCAGGGGAGCTGGCTGAGCTCTTAATTAGCTACAGAAAGGTGCATCAGAAATACAAGAAGGCAGGGCATGATGTCCAGTGACTTCTTGCAGTCTTACTCCCTACAGTTGCCTTTGTGTCCTCTTCCAGTTAACAAGGTGCCTTGACATTGACCCTGTGTTGTGTTACGGCATGGAGTGGTTTGTTATGTATTGGTGGGTCCCGCTTTCATTCTCTTTTTCTTACAATGACCTGGAAACTATGTAAAAAGCTCTCAATGTGATTGTTGATGGTAAGCACTGTTATATAGTTAAGCAATTATTTTCTTCATCCCACCATTTTACAAATACATCTAATAGGAACAGAGAAAGGCAAATTTGCTGAGGTGGCTTTTTGTTTGTTTGTTTGTTTCTTAAATGTGTATGCCTGCAGAGTTGTTTTGCAGAGGCTACTGCAGTTCCTGCAGTGAAAGTTTGCAGTTACTCAACTAGTTTGTACTCTTTCCATGTCCAGGTGTGTTACTACAGAACTGGGAGGAGAAGATTTTCCAGAAGGACCTCCTGTGTTCTTGCAAGGCCTGTGTCACTGTATTTAAAGTGAAACCCATATCTTTCCAGTTCTGTGTAAACAAATTCCTAGAAAACTGTGTAATTTTAGCTTTGGCAAAACTTGTGGTGAGACATGATTTGGGGGGGACAACAGTGACCCGATAACACACATGGGGTTTGTCTATCTCAAGGAATGTCTTTCAGATGAGAGAGTTCCTCTAAAATCAGAGGTCAGGCTTTCCTTTTATCAGCCCATTCATCAATTACCTTCTCGTAGCACTATAAATGTAAAACCTTTCCAGAGAGAGTTTTCATTCACCCTTCTGGGGCTGTCCAGTCTTTAGTAGCGTGTACTTGCTACCTTAGCAACTTCCAGGTGTTAAATGGATTTCTAGGAGAGAATAACAGTGCAGATCCCACAGGGTCATTTTGGTTTCCCCTAATGACAGGGAATATCTCCTAGCAGGAGGAGCTCTTTCTATTTTTCCATGTGATGCAAAATACCATTACAGACTTTCAAATTAGTAACTGACACTTGACTGGGATTTAAAGGGGTATTGACCAGCTTACTAATTGAATATATATTTGCAAGTCTTCTGTAATTTTGCATCTGTAGGACAGAGGAACAAAAAAGAGTTGGCTTTTCTAGCTCTAGCAGAAATGAAAATTAGGATTCAGCTTCTAAAGCTGAAATTGCATTGTCCGTCTCCTGGAGATCAGAATGAGGATAACTGGAAGAGAGGACCAAGAGAAAAAAATTGTTCCAGCTTTGAATTTTACTTCCATTTATAGTTTACCTTTTTAAGACACTGGTCCTATTTCCATAAAACTGAAGTTAGCGAATTTCGTAAAAATAAATTCACTTTGGTTTTAAAAATCGCACTTGCCCAGCACCATCTAGTGGACTGACTGCTGTTGTCACTTCTGAATCAGTTGAGCTTGGCACAACCGCATAGCAAACTGGAGCGAGCAGCCTCAGTGTGAATAATGTATCTGTTCGTGGCTAATTATGTCACATGAATGTGGGTCGGCACACGATTACAGGCTGGGCAGAGAATGTATTGAGAGCAGCCCTGAGGAGAAGGACTTGGGGGTGCTGATCGATGACAAGCTCAACATGAGCCGGCATTGAGTGCTAGCAGCTCAGAAGGCCAACCATGTCCTGGGCTGCATCAAGAACAGCGTGGCCAACAGGTCGAGGGAGCCAATTCTGCCTCTTCACTCTGTTCTTGTGAGACCCCACCTGGAGTGCTGTGTCCAGCTCTGGGGTCCCCAGTACAGGAAAGACAGGTAGCTGTTGGAGTGAGTCCATAGGAGGGCCACCAAGATATGGTCAGGGGGCTGGACCACCTCTCCTGTGAAGACAGGCTGTGAGAGTTGGGCTTGTTCAGACTGGAGAAGAGAAGGCTCCAGGGTGGCCTAATTGCGGCCTACCAATATTTAAAGGGGTCCTTCAGGAAAGTGGGAGAGGGACTGTTCACCAGGGAGTACAGTGACAGGACAAGGGGTAATGGCTTCAAGCTGCAAGAGGGCAGGGTTAGATGAGACGTTATGAAGAAATTCTTTACTTATGTGAGGGTGTTGAGGCCCTGGAATAGGTTGCCCAAAGAGGTTGTGGAAGCCCCTCCCTGGCAGTGTTCAAGGCCAGGCTGGATGGGGCTTTGGGCAACCTGGTCTAGTGAGGGTGACCCTTCCACCCCAAAGCATTTTGTGGTTCTATGTGAGAGAATCATACAAAGATTAGCAGTTGTTTAGTTGAAAAGAAGCACCATGAAGGAAAGTTTAAAATACGTGCAGATAGTGGTGCCTGTTATCTCCTGCATTCCTTTAGTCCATTGAGCTCCAGCCTGCTTGCCTGCTCCTCTGCCTTGCCATGCAATGCCATCCAAGTTGTTAAGCTTCTCTAAGGAGGGATTTTAGAACACTATTTCTTTGTGCAGTACCAGACAGCACAAATCACAGCCTCGTCACTGTGATACAAATGATGAATGTAAGCTGGTGCTAACGGTGAGCTTTGAAGTCCTCACTTGAGAGGAATGCTCTGGAGTCTGTCTAATTTAAATGGTAGGCAAGGAATTTGGTGTTTTGCTCTTTGAGAAGACATGATGTTGTTTAAAGGAGAAAAAAAAAATCCCTTCGGAAGACCTCTCTACAGAGTGCACATATGCACACAGAGAATTGTGAAGTTATCCCTGCAGCTGCTTCAGGACTCAGGGAAAAATAAAGGGTCTATGGCTCAGGTCTTTGGAGGTGCATGGGAATAGATTTGCTTTTTCTAGCCCTAGGAAGGAGGGCTCAATCTCCATAAAAATGAATGCCCCTAGAAGGACTGGGTGTTTCTGCTGCCCTAGCTACATGACCAGCATCCCGCTGCTCTCTCTTAAGTTAGGGTTTTTGGCAGCAAGCTTCTGATTTTGCAGCTCCAGATGCAAATGAAGGGAGAGCAAAGTGGGGGGAGGTCTTGAGGGCAAAAGACCCTGACAAAAGCTGCAGAGGTGCAGGTGAGGGCAGGCATCCAGCACGCTCACTTAGTAACGCTGGGCGAGCACCAGAGGCGCAAACCCTCCCCCCAGCGTAAGGAGCAGTGAGCATCACCGAGAGCAGGGGTAACTGTGGAACATCAGAGCAAAGCTAATTGCATGATAGGAAATGTACCAAGTTGGAACATCCTCCCCTTTAAAATTCCTTGTCTTTTAACATTTCATCACTTTAGAGTCTGTTGTTTTTGCTCAATTCACATGTTTTGGACAATGAAAAATAAGTGGGTCAGTTTTATTCTGTAAATTTGTATGCATTAGCACAAAAAAATTGTGCTGAGGTTTCAAAAAAAGGCTATTCTTAAATAATTCAGAGAAGCATATTGTTTCATTTTTTCCCAAATCCAGAAGTGCAAACTAGTTTGTTTCGCAGGTTTAAGGGAACCCAGCACTTTAAAAAACTCACTCTTTCTTTTCTGGCTTTTTTAATGTAATGCAGCAATCAGAATACCACTCGTCTGCTAGCCTCCTCAAGATATTGCATTGCAACAGAACCTTTCCAGGCAGAAGCAGAATTTTTATTCAGATAAAGAAAAGAAAAGTTATGGGGTTTTCCTTTCCATGTTTTAAGTTTGGGACAGTAGCTGTGGATGCTTGATTGAAGTGTATGCGTTTGTCCAGTCGAGCAGGTGCAATCCTGTTTGAAAATCCACTTGTCTCCCACTGCTTGCAGCAGGAAATGTGAGTCTGGAAAGGTCATAATGTTTAAGTAAATTAGTTAAGCGTCAGGACTCCTGTTTTGTTAGAGGTCTGGGGATAAACCTTACCTGCTGGAAAATACCCATTTGCAAAAGGCGTGTCTCTGCTTTGTAATAGGTGTGAACCAAACCTCAGCATCTGGAAATGCAAGAAAATGCTTAAAATAGTTTCCTCTCTTTCTGTATCTCTTCTAGCTCTGGGATTGTACACCGTAAATGCAGTTTATGGAGATACCATTACTATGCCTTGTCGTCTAGAAGTACCAGATGGTCTTATGTTTGGAAAATGGAAATACGTAAGTATAGCTTACCTTTACATTCATTAGAGCTGGTGTAAGAAGATGTGTATTATTTTGTGTGTGAGATTACAAGATTCCAGTCGGTAGGATTTCTGCCTCATTCATTACTGTGTTTGTAAGGCTGCGAGATCCCAATCTGCATAATTTCTGCCAAGTATAGATTAGAGGTTTGAGGAATTAATCTCATTGTTCAAGAGAAGTAATTATTCAGGAGTTCTCTGCCAACCTGTATTAGAGATCTGGCACGTTACCCGGTGGTGTTTCGCTCGCTTGACAGAGCCATCGTTGTACATTTGAATACTTTTGAAGCAGGTTGCCTGCAGCAGGATGTGCTTCATCCCTGGGAAAGCGCTGTCCCTGGGTCTGGTTGATCTGACAGTCGCTCAGTACTGTTACACGTTCGGTGTGTTTAAGGCACAGCGAAGAAGAGGGCAGACCTGACCTGGCTGGTGGTTTCGCTCTGCTGTTTTGGGTGTGTGGAGAACAAAGGCAGAAATGCCAGCACTCTCCTGGTTGTCTCGGACATCCTGCAGTAGGAAGACTGCAGGATGCACTTCTCCTATGTGTGATTGGTATCCAGGGCCAAAAGGAGAATAAGCATCTCTAGTCAAAGGAAACCTTGGAAGCGTATTTGGAAGCACGCGTGGAAGGAACCGCCAGGCTGCAAAAACTGTTTTGTTTCTCAGACTGACATCGGGACAACTGGTTTTCCTGCTTCTGTAAAGTTCACATGCATCTTCTCACGTGCTCAAACTGGAATGTTAGCAGCAATAACAGGTGATCTTTACTCTGACAGCAGATTTAAAATTACTTAGTTCTCTCTCCCTTGTTTTAAATGGCACCCACTGGCCTATTTTACAGCAGACTCATCTGCCACTGAGGGTGCTTCATAGTCTCCTTCCCCAGCTCCTTTCCTTGTACCTGGAAGTTCGCAGCTTTTGCAGACCTCGACCACTCAAGAGTTCCTGCTTCACAACCATGTTTTGGGAAAGGAAGTGAGAAGTCTATAGAGGACATTCCCCTAAAAGGGACAGTGAAACTCTTCTATATAACACTCAGAAGACTCAGGACCTACATTTTGCAGTGTGCTTTTTAGCATGCTGACTTTTCTTGGGAAGAAGTCCATCTGTATGAAGATGCACGCTTCTTCTGAGAAAAAGAAATAGGTTATCTCTTTCTAGTACATTTGGATTGCTCATCTCAGACAAATAGCAAGCAGCACATGGAGATACTGCAACTCCTTCTAAATGGAAAAGGACACGAAACCTAACGTGCAAAAAGCCTGTCCAATTGCTGTGGAATGAAATTGTTGACATCACTCACACAGCCAAGCCAAAGCGATACCCATTCTCCCAAAGCACCTCCCAGCATGTCAACACCTATTTTTAACAGGGGAGGAGTTCATCTTAGGGTTTTTTGGTCAGGTGATTATTTCATTGGAAGAAGGAGAAACGCCATTTTCTGCTCTGCTGCTTTGGGAGTAGCCTTTTGGGAGTAGCTGGTGGGAGCCCAGGAGCACTGGGAGACTGACACCATGGCAGGATCGGGTGTTGCTCCCTTTGGTTTCTACCTGTGCACGCTCATGCCCTGGGTAGGCTTACAGGATTAAATGCTCCTTCACACTTGACAGCCAGCTTTGCATGTACTGAGGCAAGGCAATGCTCACTTTCTTGTGTGACAGACACGTAGGGTAATCTGAGAGTTAAAAGTGGGAGAGGGACAAAGATTAGAAAAGGAATTTGAACTTCACATTAACTGCTGCCTCCTGCTTCCTGCCCGGCTCTGACACCGCTCGTCTCTTGTCACAACATCGTCATGCTTTTGTGGGCTCTGCAGTCAAACTGAGGTATTGTACTGGGAGCACTACTCGCATCAGTGGTGCAAGGGATAAAAGGGAATGAAAACCACTTCCAGCCCCCAGCACAATACTGAACATAAAGATGGAGCCAGCCTTTCACCTCACTTTATTTAAAGGCAGACAGTGTCTGTCCCTGCTTGGGGAGGGGGAAGAATGAAACCCTGCAGAACCCAGCCTGCAACTTCGTCTCTCGTAAACATACATTTTTGATAGGGTACGTTTGTGTGAGGCTGTGAACTTTGTGTTCTTTCTTGGGATGGTAACTGCATGCTGATTAATGAGCAGGATGTCTAGAGAATGATATTTCATCGATTATCCTGAGATGCCTAAATAACAGGGTTTGATTGTATGTATATTCCCATGCCACAAGCTCTTGAGTCCTTTAAAAACAAAGAGGAAAAAAACCCTAAAAACCAATTTAGAATAAAATAGGCAGTTATGCCTGATTAAATCCTGCATTTGGAATGAAGTCTGAATATCCCAGACAAACAATATGAATATGTAAAACAATCATAAAAAAAAAGGAGACTGAAGCTTTCAAGCCTAGCTCATGAATGCTGGTATTTCAGATACTTTTTAATACAAAGCCAGGTGGTGCCAGAACCACCAGTCTTCGTCAGAGAAAGTCCTGGGCTATGCTGAGATTGAGCCAAAGGATTGAATTTATTTCTATTGATGATATTATCAATGTGTACCACAGCAGTCCTAAACTAGCTCTCGTATTCCACTGCATTTCTTATTTGTACAGCAGAAATTATATCAGGAAAAAAAGCCATATGATGTAGTTTCAGGTTTTGGGGTTTTTTTAATTACAGATTTGCACCAACTGCAGATCTTTTTTCTGCTTTTATTATAGGAAATGCCAAATGGATCTCCAGTATTTATTGCCTTCAGATCATCAACCAAAAAAAATGTACAGTATGATGATGTGCCAGACTACAAAGACAGGTTGAGTCTCTCAGAAAACTATACGTTATCCATCAGGGATGCAAGAATCAGCGATGAAAAGAGATTTGTTTGTATGCTAGTTACAGAAGATGACGTTTCTGAAGAGCCAACGGTAGTCAAAGTCTTCAGTAAGTAAATCTAGTTGTTACTACCGTTAACATTTGTCAGCGTCTGAATTGTAAATTACAGAAACTTTTGTTTAAGGGCAAGATTAAAGCCAAGAAAGTAAGTTTGGCTGAGTAAATTACTAAGACTAGCAAATTTCTGCAGCTTTCAAAAATGTAATCTACTGGTGGCATTTACGTAACAGGACTGCCTGCACTTGCAGTTTATTCATGATAAGTGCTGGCTCAAAGAGAATTTTAGGCTTTGATAATGACTCACTTATGTGATGTCATTTGGCCTTGGAAATGAAAAATGTAAAATTAGCACTGATTATTTTCCATTTGTTCTCTGAGTGAATTTTCCTGCAGGAGGGAAGCATTAACTGTGTGCGGTCTGCAGGATTAGATCGGTGGAGAGAGGTTTAAAGCAGCTCCAAGCAGCTAGTATTCAGCGGTGTGAGCTGTAAAGGAGAGGGCAAGAGGCTGAAAAATGAGTTCCAAGAGGAAGACCAGTCAGCAGTTCTCTCTCAGAGCACAGCTAGGTTTATTAGCCTTTGGTATCAGAAGCCTGATCCGCAGTACAAACCGGAGGACCCTGAGGCACAGTTGTGCTCTGGAGCTGGTGATGTAGGAGTGGAAGGGCACATTTCCCTGTTTAGGAAGGGGGAGCCTTGTTCTTGTCTCCAGAAGAAGGCATCAGGGAGTCGTTGGTGGTGTCTAGGCAGAAGTTTGTCAGCGGCATAAAGAGTTTGAAGCTGGATCAGGAGTCAACAGTAATTCCTCTCCCTCGTTTCGCTTTCAATTTGACTGCAAGAACAATTGAATTAATGACAACAGGGAGGAGTGTGCTCAGAGCACGCACAGTAAACACGGCGCTTCAAAGGAAATTATGAAGAATTATCATGTTTATTTATCGCACAGCAGTAAATATGTAGATGAGACAGTGGTATATGGTGAAACGAAACGCTAACTGCTTGAGTTACTGTGTACTCTGCTAAATATTAACACAATGCTAACTCAGCCATGGAGCACAGCTTGTATGTTTTATTGTATGCATTAATACTAATAGAGAAAGCTTCTATTTGCTAAGGCAGATAAGAACAGAGGATGCAGCAGCACATACAATATGGCCGACTGCAAGAAAATACGGCACCGCAAGGAAAAAATTACCTTTGCAGTTTTTCAGTTTGAGCTCACAACTTTATTTAGGGTTCTCTCAACATTTCTTTGCCTTTAACATCCTTGAGTCTGGTTGTCGGGGGTTTCACCTTTTTGTTGTTGCTCACTTGCTTGTTCCAAATACAGAAGAGTTAAGAGGAGCCCGCAAGGTTCCTTTATTTAACCCGTGGAGTTCCTTACTCATTGAATCACAGGGAGTTAGACTTCAGCAGTTCAAACCCTCATAAACCAAAAGTCTCCTGTACCTTGAAACTCAGCTGTATCCCAGAAGTCGTGACTGGAGCTTGTCACGTCCTCAGCTGTGCTACCTGATTAACTCAGAACTAACGAGCGGAAATGGCTCATTGTGCAGGTACCACCTGCTAGTCTCACTGGCTGGACTACGCAAACAAGCTCTACCAGCTTTCCAGATGGATCCTGTCAGCACCTTTTTTCTGGAATTAAATGGTTGGTTTGCAAAGCAGAGCGGCCCTGTGGCACAGGGTGGCTGTGGGGATCTGGCAGGAGCCCTTTCCTCCTGGAGGCTGCTCTCAGAGAGCAGGTGGTGGCTTCTCACCTGGAGCATCTGCACCAAAGCACCCTGACTGGGGAGAGCCTCGTGGAGCAGAGCTCATCTCCTTCCCTCAGTAGGAGTTTCAGGGGGGCATTGCAAAGCACAGGGTATTCCATCACCCCTGAACTGGTCTTGGGGGAGATGAGAGGTGAAGAGAAGCAAAGCCGAGGTGGGGGGTGGCTTTGTCGTCTGAGCAGCTGGTGATTGGGACAGACAGACAGCTGTGCCTCTTTATGGGTCTCAGAAATCTGAACAGGAAGGCCTGTTAATGGTCTTACAAAGCCTCATTTCCTTGAAAATGCTCTGTCCTTGCCAGGTTCTTACAGGTTAACCTTTTTCCTTCAGAACAAATCTATTTCCTTTATATAACAAAAGTGATACAAACATGCATATATTTTAAAAAAATAAATCTCTGTGAGCCCTTTGAAGGAACTGGGGTGGTCTTGGTGTATGGCTTTGACTGCTTTGGGGTTTTTTTCTTGGGTTTGTTTTTTTTTTTCCCCACAAGCATAGTTGTTCAGAAAAAACGTCAGATGAATAGCTTCTCTTATTGCCTTTCATTTCCCTTTTGAGCTGTTCTTCGTTCCATCCTGGCTTAGTCTTCCAAGCAGAGAGTGTCTGTGCATTTGTGTGCACGCACACACACACGTGCACACGCATGCAGGGCGAACAGATCGATGTGTAAACAAGTAGGCTTGCTATCTCTGTGACAGCTGGAGCACTACACCTGCTTGTTAGTAACTTCATCAGTGTGTAGAGAGTTTGGCAAGATGGTGTGAAGTTTACTTGGGGCTGCAATTACTCACATGCGTATGTTGTTTCAAAGGGAGCCTGATTTGGGGAAAAGGTTCTGTAAGCTGACATGGTTAAGGATGTTTAAAGTCTATAAAAGTACATAATATATATGCTTATTTAAGCAGTATAGCTAGGGTGTAGAGGCTTTCTTCGACAGTATAAACAGTGATTTATTCTTTTTTTTTTTCCCCTCACTCTTCCCCTCCTCTTTTAAAATTGTGGGGAAAACGGTCTCTTTTGGAGATAAAAATTTGCATTCCGGGCTTCAGGCCAAACTATTTTAACAGACAAGTTATATGGTCTCTAGAAAGTAGTTTTTTATGATGGAAATGCTGATAGATACTCCACTTTGGCAAGCTAAGAGGTCCATCTACCATAATAAAAGTAAATAAGAAGACGTACTGGCACTGAAGAAAAAGTTGGTGTTTTTTAAGAGAGTCATAACTAACTCAGAATCAGTTCGAGTAATTACACTTAATCTCTATCATCTGAATTTTTTATATGCAACAATCCCAGTTAGGAAAAATCAACATTAGAAGGATGATTGGGTTGAATTTGTTCCTTTATAATGTGACAGCTTGGCTGCAATAATATCCACAGTAAAGCTGCTTTTCTGTTGCTATAGTTTCTGTATCACTGACTGGTTCCTTCTCAAATGTGTATCCCATAAATCAGATAGATCAGATTAGGTTCTCTCCTCCCAGGTGCTGAACTAGTCTGCCTGGCTAAAATATGTGTTGTCAGAATGCATGGAATTCGTTAGGGAAGGCATGACACATTTTAAGGTGGTGGTTTCTCCCGTTGGCTAATACTGAGGTAGAAGTATTTTGCTTTTACTTCTTTTAATGGCAAAGCATAGGTAAGACTGTACGGGGACGGGTTGTTCTGTATAGTTTCAGTGTCCATGTATCTTCTAGTAACTTTTTGCTTTTCAAAAAGCTGTTCGTGCTCCCTTCACTAGTACTTTTATTTATGTTTTAGAACAACCCTCTCAACCAGAAATCTTGCATCAAGCAGACTTCTTAGAAACAGAGAAGCTACAAATGGTAAGAGCAGCATTCTCCCTCAAAGTTATGTGCCTGATAGTTGCCTGAAACCCCTTTACAGTCAAGACGGAGAGGTGATGGATTGAGGCTCAGAGAGGGAGGGTGTGTGTGCAGGTGTGCATACTCACCCACAAGAGACCGTGGTCTTATGGCCAGGCTGACCTTAGAGCTGTTCCCTCGTCCACTGCTGCATTAGCCCTGCCCAACTCAGCAAACAAGGGCCATCCTGGTGTTAATCCCACCATTGAACCCAAATTGTACCTTAGCCCCTGAGCCTCACTGATGGGATTTGTCCTACTTGAAAAAACCAAAATGGATGGGGCTAAGAATTTGAACATTGTAGAAACCTTTACCTAAAGCAGTGTAAGCAAGAATAGAATTGCATTAAAGCATGGTGGAGAAGAAACATGACTGATTTGGCTAATTCCTCTCTGTTTTGCAGCTCGGGGAGTGCGTTGCAAGAGACAGTTATCCCGAGGGCAATGTTACGTGGTACAAAAATGGGAGAGTTTTGCAGCCTGTGGAAGAAGGTATGTTCCACTAATGGCCAGTTTCCCTGGATCCCCAGGCAGCAGTATGCGTGAAGAGCTGTGCTTATGAGGGTTCCTCTGCTTTAACTTAATGTACTGTTCCTTGGAGGGAGACTACTCATACGGAAGGATGAAACTGGATGGAAATTTCTAGGCCTTTCAGAGCACCCAAGCTACACCATATGATCTCTCTCTTTCAGCTCTGGCTTTAAAATCACATCACGGGAAGGAGGGTTGCAGTTGTTAATGCTATTGCAAAGCTCTTCTTGAGCCCGTGTAGCTAGTAGAAGCTTGTATCTAATTCCCAGCTTCTCATAAGGTATTAGCTGTCTCAATTTCACACCTGTCCAATATTGTGTTTTGGACCATGGTCATCATCTCCTTATACAGGTATTTATTTTTCAGGATATTTAGGAAGAACATTTTTCCCCTCTCCCTTTCAACTTTGATGTTGACCGGCTGGTCAGACCATGGTATATTACCGTCTATAAAATAGAGAATGCTTACAAGATTAAGTTATAAATGTGGTCCTAAAAACTGGCTTTGCCAACATTTTTGAGACCTTCCTTCTGTCTTACAAATTAAGCTGAGATTGTGTTTCAAAAAAAAAACCCTACCAGTTTGCAATTATTTTGTTTGATTTGTTTTAAAATATACAGTATGTTAGGAGTATGTTGTTGATGAAACATTTCTGGTAGACATCAGGGACAATACTAGAGAAAAACTGCAGTCTCTTGGGTAATTTGTCATGTGGGTTGCATGTTTGCAGCCCAGTAACAAATACAGAGCAGGCAACAAAACGTAGGAAGAAGGTCGCAAATCCTGTCTGTGTGACACTGAAACAGTATTTCCTTTGCAGTTGTGGTGATAAATCTGCAAAAGATTGTGGACAAATCAACTGGGCTCTTCACCATGACATCATCTCTTCAGTATATGCCAACGAAGGAGGATGCAAATGCCAAGTTTTCTTGCGTGGTGACTTATTATGGACCATCTGGGCAGAAAACAATACAGTCCGAACCAGTTGTCTTCGATGTTCACTGTAAGTTGTTAAAAAGCATCTATTGCTGTATGAAATCTACCTCAGGGGAAAAAGCAAAATCAGAGGTAGTTTACAAAATCACAGAGACAGTGCAGCTTGGCTGTTTTCTTCAAAGCTGGTTTGCAGCAAGGAGGTCCAAATACATTGTCTGTGTAAGTTTTACTTACTGTCAGATTCACCTGAGCATCCTTTCTTTCCAACAGTAGAATTCTGAATATCAGGATGGCATTGAGAAGAGGAAGGGGATAACCACAAAAAAGTTTACAGTGAAATGGGCTTTTCAGAACTTTAACAGAAGTTAGAGTGGTTGATTAGAGGGACTCTCTTCCCGTGAAATAGAAGTACACAATATAGTTTTTAGTATACTCAGATGCTTGTCGTATTGGCAGAGTCAGCACCAAATAGCTAATCCTAGCCATCTACCTTGCACCAAAAAATAAAATAGTAGCTTATCTACAGCTGTAATTTTGGGATTTTTTTCAGTTAAGATATAGTATTTGAATATTGGATATATTGATGGTACAGAATTTGTGTAAATAATTACTTCCAGGTGGCCCAAGTCCTCAAGCAACTCTGCATTACTGACAGACATGGAGATTGTAATTCTCCTTTGAGTGAAGAAAACAGGCAGTTGGCAAGGAAAGAGGAAAGGGGGAAAGAGGGAGGGCGGGTGGGTGGAAGAGACATTTCAAATGCAACACAGGACTGTAGTAGAAGGCAGAATAGAAGTTCATAGGAGAATGAAGCGGAACAAGAATGTGCCCAATTAGGTATTATATCTGTGTGCTTCAGGTGATACCTCAGCTTGTAAGAGAGAAGTCCTTGCTTTGGGAATGATGGTGTCTGTGTATACAGTCCAGACATCTGGCAGGGCCTTTAGTACACATTGTGTAACAGCTCTGTAATCCAGTTAAATACAAAGGGAATTACTAATGCAGACAGGATTTCTGCAGCCAGCCAGTGTGCTCCATTGCTTTGAAAACAAGGTGGCAGGGTAGGTTCTACCTAGATGATTAGTTGCTTTTCCTTCGCGTGTGAAGATTGTTGATCAGCAGAATAGGAGATCAGTTTTGACCTTGGTCAAATCAATTCAAACCCTGGAGCAGTTGCTCCTTGGTTAGACCCAGAGAAACCAGAGTAACTTAAGGACACCTTTTCACCAGCTGTTTCTCCAGAAGGACAACTGGCAGAACTAAGAGTGAATAAAAACTCTGGGATAGTAACTGTTTCCTTTGAAACAATATAGAGATTTCAAGCCAGCAGACACCAATCCCATCACTCTGAAGCCAGAAATTTATTTAGATTTTGGTTTTGTTTTAAAGTTGGGTGCCAGATCTAATTGGGGACGGGGTATGTCTATCACCTCTGGAGCCCTATGACCATGAATGACTGCGGCTGTGAATGGCAGATGTTCACAGTATTGTCACAGATGTTTAATGACCAGAAAGCCCTTGTTGCTGTTACTTGCCAGGAGATGTGCTGCTGTCCCACTTTCCCCACCACTTCCACACATTAGACTACTTCACTGGTTAAGAAGGAGGCTCTTGGAGATCTCTGAGAGGCACTTGCAATTAAGGAAATGTGAAAGAAAAGGAAGGACATATAGCACAGGCACTACCTGTTAAAGATTTAATGCTTGCTAGGCTGGTTCTTTTCATCCTGATCTAGTAATACACAATTAAGATAGTTCTTCCTCTAGAGATGGGCAATATCATTGTAGTGCTAATTAGCCAATGGTGGGAGGCAGGCACACCCTTTAGTACCCCTTCAGTACCAAAGTATCAACTTTGTCTGGCTTTAGAATATGGGGTTATCCAGTCTCCTTTCTGAGAATTTTCATATGCTGCAGCTTCAATTCCTTACTCTGCTCAAATGCATCTCCTGATGAATTTTTTAAACTCTTTGTTAATAGACATCCAAAGCTTCAATGGGTGGATTTCTTGACTGACATTAGTTGATGATAATGACATGTCTGATTTGGTTTTGTTTTTAATTTGGTTCAGTGAACCCAATTAGTTTCTTTCTCAATAAATGTGATATTTTTTATGAGTCACTGTACTGCAGATGAAAAAAAAATTACGGACCCCAACTACTAAGAAATAGAAGTCTAGCTTCCCCCTCCCCCCCATTGACTGTCAAAACTATCATGTCAACATAAAGATGACCTTGCTGTTTATTCTGGTGTCTAGTAAGATTCCTTGCAACTTACCCACTTATAAAAAAGAAATGGGGAGAGCAGGCTTTGAACTATGCCTGCACGAGAAGTTTTTTAAGACCTGTTCAATCAGGATTTAAGAAATGTTTTGCTGTTGAGGTTTTTTCTAGCTCTGGGGTTTTGTGGGTTTTTTTCTAGCTCAGTCACTAATACTCAAGTGTTTAATAGCTAGCTGATATCCTGGAAGCAGACAGCCACTGTATCCTAGTATAAGACGACTGAATTCAGCTTCTGAATTCTGCTAGTTGGAAATGGGTAGCTTAGCTCAAGTAGCAGTAGATATCTGGGGCTCTGTTTTGCAGCTGTAGCAAGCAAGCTACTGAAAGTAACATGAGTAATACAAGAGAACTCCCAGAGCTGTATGGTTTGATGGTATCTCAGATATCTATATTGCCTAGACTCCAGTTGTGTTGGGATCTGCTCAGTATTAGTCAGAGTGAACAGATCAGGCAAACTTTCCAATCATGCCCTGTTGTTAAAGATCTGTCTTGTCATGTGTAAACTCCTTTACCTGGCAGATCAGACTCAAAGACACTTCATACTCATGCTGCTTCCAGCATTGATATTTTTCCTGAAATTAGGCAGAATGATGATGTCAGCTGGGGCCGTGGCAGTTCTGAGATAGCAGCATTCATTTACTAAATTATCTGCCTTTTGGTGCTGGCTGAAGGAGTTTTGCTCCTGGAAAAAGCACATACGAAGTCTCAGGTTTGCAAAAGCACAAGGTGAAATGGGCCAAGCCAGAGATATGTGCCACCCAGAGGCAAGATCCATGTTCGCTGCACTGCTCCTGTTTACCAGTGACAGTAGGGGAACACATTACTCACGCTAAGCAGCGCTCAGCATTGCAGTGAACACTGTGTCTTCCTGTCATCAGGTTGTGCCTTCCCCAGAAGGGTGACCTGCTCCACCTACAGAACAACTTAATTAGTCTTTTGCTATTGTAGATTTATTTTTGTTTTCCAGTGTAGAGAATGGAATTAAAAAATTGTTCCTGGTTGATTGCGGTAGGTAGAAGGGTCAGAAAAGGGTGGTCAGGAAAGACTGGTGGTTTGCAAGACTGTCCTTCTTGTTTAACTGTAACCAGTTCTGTTCATCTCTGTGGGAAAGCCTGCTGCCAAGTCCTAAAGTTATCCCTATTCAGTCTTCTGACAAAGCCTAAGCAATTCTAGGGTGTATGTAGACACTCTCTATGATAAGTTTTTCACATTCAGTTACCTTGACCTAAACTTGACGGAAGGAGAGAGAGGTTTCTGCAGCAGGGCAGCTTACCAGACAGCCCCTGAAACTATTGAGGTTTTTTTGGCCCAGCAGCCACCAAGGCCACACGCATGTGATTGCTGGCCCCCTACTTTATCACATCTGCTGCATTCCGCACCAGCAGCAATGCTGGACTTCCCCTTCCTAAACAAAGCTGTGCTTCAGCATTGAAGGGACTGAGATGGAAGCTGTTTAGACATGGAAAGGAGCTGAGGTTTTTGCTTTGGAAGGAGGAAGGGAGGATGCGGCCTCTCCTGTGATGAGGAGCGAGATACCGTGTTAGGACTCTCAGTCATCGAGTGGCCACAGCAGAGTGCAGCTCCTGTTATTGAGAAATCCCACAGCAGAAGACAGACATGATGAATGCCTTAAGGGTCAAAAGGGCTGTAGGGCACATGCTTCACTAAACGCACAAAATCAACTGTCAGGCAAGGGTTTCTCTTCAGTGTACATTTTTTTTTAGTGTCTAATAAGGTGCACTGTACTGTGCCTTAATGCAAGACTGGTGTCTTTGGAATTTTATTTATTAGTTGGAATTAAAGCAGAGCTATCTGCCCATATTATTTCCTTTAATTCTGTTCATTTTACTTTAGTTTTGAAAAATAATATTTAGGCTTCTACTTGATAAGAACAGTATTTATTAAAGTATATTCTGTTTTCGCCTTGAAAAAAATTACCAAAGTATAATATAAAGTATAGTTCAACTTCACTGAACATGGCAGAAGTATGTTACATTTACAGTTCCATCGACTGTGTTAAGGGTCCTATTATGTTCCCCAAATTCATCTTTCTGAAAGCCTGTGGTGATCAGCATATGGAATAGGCTGAACGTAGCCGCTTAGTTCGTATTTATTTCTTTTTAATGGAAGCAGGCTATTGTCCAGTACTAACGCAAGGCATTGAGAGCTTCAGTTGTTTTTCAGACTGCTGCTGTCTTCCACAAACAATGAGCTTCACAGAGGACAAGTTAATCCCTCATAATGAAATCACACCATGAAACTATTCATACTGATCAGCGTTCTTTTTATTATTTTTTTTTCTTTTAAGCATACGACATGGTTGTAATCATTGCTGTTTCAGTTGCAGGTATTTTGGCAAAGAAAAATGGATTTCCTATCATACGATTTCTTTCCTCTTAGTTTGCTTGCAAAAATGTGGGAAGTGTGATTAACTTCAGTTCTTTTGTAAAAAGATCAACACACGCCGTTGCCTTCACCTGCTGCATTATGAAATCACGTATTCTTCGGCTGTGAATGTCATACGCCTTGGGTTACTGCGTGGGGTTTTTTTGCAGAAGCTCTTAAATGTGTACGTTATTTTCACAGATCCAACAGAGAAGGTGACTATTCAAGTGCAGTCACAAAGTGTTACCATTAAAGAAGGCGATAACATCACTCTGAAGTGCTCAGGAAATGGCAACCCCCTCCACAGGAGTTCCTGTTTTACATTCCAGTAAGTCCTGCCTCGCTGTCACTGCGTAGTGAAATATTCTGCATCATCCCTTCCTCCAGACATTGCTATGTGTCAGTGTATACGTGATTTTATAACAAATGGAGGAAGGAATTTGATGTGACTAAAACTGAAGATAGATCACACTCTCTGAGAACACCTCACCCGAGCTGGCAAAATGTTTTGAAAGTACCTCTCCTTTCCCCCACCCTCCCCTCAGTTGTTTGAGCTTTGGACCTGCTAAAAATTGTTAGGCTTTATTTCCCAACAACAGATATTTTGATAAGCAGTTTTGACAAAAGGGGTTTAGCACTTTGAATAAAATCACCTCGTTGGTTGTCATAACAGCCAAAGATCCAGAAGTGAAAGTACAGGAAATTAACTCGGCTCTTTTGGACTTCCAGCTGAATCTCCATGCAGTGTCTTTTAATTAATTAATTAATTGGTTGGTTGGTGGCAGCACAACAGGACAAACCTGTCAAATGCGTAAGATGCAAATAGAGAAAAATACAGGCTTCCATTAGTCTTCTTAGAAGTGGTGAAATCCACAGGCAGATGTGGCTTTATATTCTCAGATTCCTAGTCCTGCTTCCCAGGTCTCCCTTCTCTCTCCTATTTTACATCCCTTTTTTTATTCCTGCTGCAGTAGTGAGCAGAGCTGATCTTGAGAGAGTCCAAAAGCAGTGGCATGCTTTCACGGATCTCAAAAACCGCGTGTCGCACTTCGAACGTAATCCTCCTCTGCTTTGGACTCCTGGCATGTTTGAATTGCTGAAGAGCGGCAAGGGAAACAAGGAGCTGAAGTCCTCTTATCTCAGAACAGCCATTTAGATTTAGTGAGTCATTCTAGGAACTCACTATATGCCAGGGAAGAAGTGTATGGTATCTGTCCTTGCTCCATGATCTCAGTGAGTGAGCTAAACATCCCAGCTTGTCTTATCTGGAGCCTCCCTGCTACCTGATACTAGTCAAGGAGGGCTGGAATTGGTGATTCCAAGGCCCACGGGTGTCGTAAATCTCTTTCTGGGTTCAGAGATATGAATTAGGGTTTCATTCTGTGCTTGTTTCAGAGCTGATCCAAGTCCATCAGTTATAATCAAATGGAAGCTGGCACAGTGGACAGCCAGCAAGCAGCGCTTGTGGGCTAGTTCAAAACACCTATTTCTGTAGGTAACTACACCTATTTCTGTAGGTAACTACAGAAAGTCAGTGTATGTGAGTCAGTGTATATCCTTACAGGCTTCCACACCATGATATGGATAGAGCAAGGTTGGTTTGTGCGGTTTAAAAATGTGTAATGCAGCACACTTCATTTCATGTTTTTTCCTGAACGGAGTGTTTCATTTCAGATACAGATTCAGAAACACAAATTGTTTTGCTCTTGGGATTTCTTGATCAGTCTAACTCATAGACTACTTCAGTCTTTTGTTCCAAATTTTTTCTGCTAACCTTTCAGATTTTGGTATTTTTATGTCTTAAAATAATGCAGTCATTCCATTCAAGAGTAAGCTGGTAAATGTAGGTGTGTTCTAGAACTATGTCATTGTCAGGAAATAAGCCTAAACATTATTAATAGGTGACTACAGATCAATGATGCTCTGTCTACATATTTTGGCGTACTTCAGGATCCTTATAATTATAAACCCCTCAAAAATGGAATGTCTTTAGCAAACCCGTATACACTAAATGTTTTGCTTTCCATCCACAGGGAGAGACAGAAGGTATAAGAAGCTCAGATACTTACGTAATGACAGATGTGAAACGAAATGCAACAGGAGAATACAAGTGCTCTCTGACCGACAAAAGCATGATGGACTCAACCACCATCACTGTGCACTGTAAGTCACGGGGTTTTGCATTCCTATTAGGCTACAAACCTATCTCTTGCACCTTCCCAGATGGCCTTGCTTTGGTTGACTTAGAGCAGTCCAGTTAACCTACAGGAGAACTGAATGATGTGATTGGTTTAATGATGCGATCCAGTTTTCGTAGCCTTTGTACAGTGTGTGAAGTTACTGTGCTGTCACATTCAGTGAAAATTCTGGTGTTTCGTGTTTCACTCATGCAGGTGTCTGTGTGGCAGATTGCTCCAGCTGTGCCTTAGAATGTACTCAAGCACACAAGCTGGCCCACGGTGGTATCACTGAAGGTCATTCTTCACAGTCAAAGTCACATTAGCCTAATACCCTTTCATGTTACCTCAGTGAGGTGTGAGGGGCCTGGAGAAGAGACTTAGAAACTCACTATGGTCACACAGAACAAGTTGCTTTTTTCACTTTTCCCAGAGACACGAAAGATCTGGAGCTGAGTAAAGTTTCTTCAGCTGAATGCTACAGCATTTGCTCACATCACTGTAAAAGCAGCTGTCAAACCTGTTGAGCCATTGAAGCAATGGTTGTTTTTCAGTAGTTGCTTTTAATCTCTCTGTGTGAACAAACAAGAGCAGGAACTCTTTCCAGCTCTACTATACTACCACAGGCTATGAAATGGAACAAACCAGTTGTACCAGGTTTCCCCTAAAAACATTGATGATCTGTTGTCTTTCTAGCAGCCCAGAAATCCTTTAATAGTTTACAGGTTCAGAGGGATAGGATGGGTGGTAAAGTTCAAAGGCTCCCATAATAGTTATAATTTATCTATGAGGAAAATTCCTGTTTGTAACACTTCTTGATTTTTTTTTTTTCTTGGAAGAGGTACAAGGCACGTAGAATCTATCTGTACATGAATAATTGCAGTATTCCCTTTAATGAATATTTCGCATTTAATAAGGTCATCTTCTATTTTCCCACCTGCCCTTTCTCCTTGCCAAGAGTCAGAGCATGTAGGATCTGAAGAGAGCTGTGCACTGCTGCCGCTAGCTGTCCAGTAATCAAAGGCAGCTCGCTGGTAGTTTGCTCCAGTATAACTGACCCTTGTATTTTACTCCAAGTGGATTACATGTCTGCCTGTACTTCCATAAATAGTTCTTCTAAAGAATGGCTTCCTCAGCTCCGAGTTATTTATAACAAGCCAGTTTTCCTTTCTCCGCTATTTTGTCTGTGTGTCAGGAGAGCTTTACTACACAAGAGAAACATGTATTTTCTTGACAGAAGTCTTTCCAGCGTTGGCAGCTAGTGCAACTACTCAGAACTCATAGGTGCAATCCACTACACTGTTGCTTCGCTTCACTTGGAGTTCGTTTGGTTTGGTTTTTCTTAAATGCCTCTATCTGCAATAAAGCTGCTGCTTAGTGAGGCGCAGTGGCCTGGAGTAGGTCAGTAATTCCTGAATCCCCAGCCCCTGCATTTTCTTTAAGCTAATTCTTGTCTAAAACATTTCTGCAGCATGTTTTCTTTTGAGGAGAATCCTTCTGAAAAAGGCGTAAATTTCATCTTTCAGTTATTTAATTTTTCAGCACAATTCAGTAATACTGAGAGCTTTCTCTTTCTAATGTACTTACCTATTTTTGGTGTTAGATCTTCAGAATTTTTATGCCTCCATGATGGCTTTTTGTCCTTCAAATACTACTTAGTAGTCCCTATCAAATCCTACTTTTCCTTCCTCTTTTGCTTTATTGCTTAACTTTTCACATGTGGATGAGTATTTCTGTCTATGCTGTTAGACTGAAACACCACAAAACCAAACCAAAAATAGTCAAGATAATTTTAGTTTAAATCAGTGAAACGATTTATAGTAATTTGTTACATTTCAACTGTACTGCTTTTACCCCAAACAGATTTTATTGAGCGTTTTACTTCCACTGGTTCCTTTCAGTGTCTAGATAGGGAAAGCTTCTTGCTGGTATGAAAAATACATTAGCTCATTATAGCCCTTAACGATTTTTGTAGCAAAATATTCTGGCTCAACACCAAACTCTTTTTCCCCCGAGATGAGTGTAAATTATGAGTTTCATAGAAAGCTGAAAATTGATATTAAAGCATCTGAGTTGCCCATAATGTTTATGGAAATACTTTATGTGTGAAACACATTGAGGAGGGAAGAAAGAGTCTCTTCCTTACC
Organism: Hypotaenidia okinawae; assembly: GCA_027925045.1. Classification (NCBI taxonomy): domain Eukaryota; kingdom Metazoa; phylum Chordata; class Aves; order Gruiformes; family Rallidae; genus Hypotaenidia; species Hypotaenidia okinawae. Next base: position 95,740,446 of record BSDF01000001.1, read on the forward strand.
CACAGAACAGGAGGGACAAACTGGACAACCTGGGCTTTTCCCCATCGGAACAGGCGTGGGATCTGTGCTACAAGGTCCTAATTTAAAGTCCATCAGAGCCAAGTGCTGATGGTTGGCGTGATTTGTCCCTCAACAGAGGGAGCAACAGAACAGGATTTATGTTGTGGGTTTGTTTTTTTTACACTAGGTTGTTAATTTTCTGCCAGCTCCATTCCTTGAGTGAGTTCGCCCAGGATCAGATGAGCAAAACAGGCAGGGGCCAGGAAGAAAAACGGAGGCATCCAAAGCAAAACCTGTTTACTACTACTTAAACTGCTGTAGAAGCAAGGAGAGCGCCTAGCAGTAGAGCCTGCATGTAACCTTCCCTCAGCTGTGAAGAAGCAAGTGGCTGTCTCAGCCCACAGTCCCTTTTCTTTGTCTCTTACTATAATCATTTCTACATGTACAACCTGGTACGGAGTAGGGCTGTGAAAGTTCCTCCTAGTTTTGCTTTCCATTCTGCTAAAGTGTGTTATCTGAGGAAATAGGTTTGCAAACCTTCTGGTAAATTAGAGGGCTTAGGAAAACTTAGCACTTATGTTTCTCCATAGGTATTATTTGTAGTCTTTTCTTGTGCTACAGACATGTTGAAAATACGGGGGAATTTGCCTTTTCAATATTTCATGTTAAAAAAAATTCTGTTCTCAGTAAACTAGGAGAAGTTTCTGGCTGGCTGCTAATGTGCTTAGGGAGTTCAGACGACAGGCAAGTGCTGTGCAGTTTTCCCAGTCACAGCACGGTATTCCATCGGAGGCCTCCTCTGCCAGCCTGTCCTATATGTGCCACAGGGTTTCACAACTGAAATGTTTGCCCCCGTCTTCCTGTTCCGCATTAATCCCATACCTCTCTCACATCCTGTGCTAATACATGCAGAATGTGCTCTCTGCCTCTTCCCTGCCCTACTTGGTATGCAAAGACAGCGCCGAAATCAATGCGAGACTTCAAGTGAGACCACATTAAGAGCTAGCATATATTGAAAACGGTGCCTGATGAGAAGTTTGTTTATGAGGAACGTTTCAGAGCCAAACAGGAAACGTATGGAAAATTCTTGCAACAAAGTTTTCCTTTCAGTGGCAAGGAAAATTAATTTTGACAGTCTTCTGTATGCAAGAAACATCCTCTCATACTGCTGTACCAAGAAGAGATTATTTACTAATAGAGCATACAAGTTGAGAGGTCAGAGTACTTACATCTCATTTCTTTGTGGACCCTGCAGATAAACTGGCAAATCGAATTGCAGTATGCAGAGTTCCTAGAGGGGATCCGATGTGAAACAGTAGCGTAATTCTGCACTTGCCTCGTAAATCACCTTACAAATACTGCTCCGAGCTATGCAGTTCATCTCTCACACTGTAAATTTCCCTGAACTTGTACAGCAGCCAGGGCCACTGTGTGAGAGGGATGGTAGCCTGAATTACACCACAGAAAGGGGAGGGGTGGGGGGTGCAGGCGTGCTACCTTGGCGATGGATTGTTCTGGTCTCAGTGTCAGTCCTGCTTGAGATGAAGGCCAAAACTTTAATAAGTTTCTGTTTCCTGTGCTGTGTGTGAAAGGAATCCCTCCTGCATGGTCTTCAGTGATCTCCTGGGTTTGAGGTGTTACCTATCTTGCTTCAAAGAACAAAAGGATAAGTAGGTCTTGAAGGAAAGTCACCCGGGGGGGGAATAAATTAAAATCTTAGCTTTTTCTTCAAACACTCCTCCACCTTGTGAGTTTGTGCTCAGGAGCAACAGAGCAAGAAGAAATTCACCCCATGCACGACCTGAATCTATATACAAATGCTCACTGGCTGAGTCTTGTCGTCTTTCTTCTTGTTGAAGTGGTGGCAAGAGCCGGAGTGCCTTATTAGCTGGGTTGCATTTACTTGGTTTGGGGAGGCAAGGGGAGGAATCCCCTTAGGAATGGAGAAACAAAATGCCATTTTGTCCCTTTGGTAAGATCCTTGCTTTCCTCGTGCACGGATGAAAGCACAGCTCTTGTGACCTCTCGGACTAGCCATCGGACGTGCAGCACAGATAATAATGCAGACTAACAGTACAGGATGGACCCTCGTTGTTCCCTGAAGTTCTGCCTTTAATTATAATGGTGTTCCCAGGGCAACCACTGAATAAAGCCAGTAGCTAAGTTCACTGGTTTTGTTAAGGTATTTTCGCTTTCCCCTACCAACTGTGATTTTGCCTTAAGCTTTTTATAAACTCGGCTGAAAAGCCAAGAGGATGTTTTGCAGTCCTTTTCCAGCAAGTACTATATCCGTGATGAAATCACGTGAGCTTGCCATCCGACTCTGTGTGTGTGTGTGCATCTGTGGCAGTCAGTCAACCAGGCAGCTTGGCATACAAGCAAAGCACTGTGAGAGGGGAAGCAAAACAGAGGTTTAGCTTGGCAACTCTGCTTCTCCTGCAGTGTAGGACCTTTTTTCTTTTGTTTAAAAGAAGAAATCACTAGCCCCCCAAATCTACATGCTACGAAAAAACCTAGAGCCCTGTTTCCTGGCCTTTCTGTTACTGGCTCTCACCCTGCCATGTGTCAAGCACAGCTATCACTGACTGCGATTTCCCCGGAGCCAAAACAGGTCAGGCAGAGCTTGGACTCTGAGTTACATATAATTGTCTTTTTAAGTTGCATGTGAAAACAGATAAAAAGGGCCTCGTGTCTAGCTCCCCAGCCCATCACCCCCTTCAGTCAGCACGTCTCACACATCCTGTACTGACCTCTCCAGGTGCTGAGGATAAAAATCAACTTTTGTCAGATTCGATAAAGTTACCTCTTGTCCTCCGTATCCTCTTCTCCCCACTTACTCTTCTGGTTAATCTGTCCCCACCTGCCAGAGCCGTTCCCTGAAGATACTTTCCTACCTGGTCCGTGGCAAGCTACCCTCATAGCAGTCTGTGCTTCCCCTTTCAAGAGGCATGTACTGCTGTGTGAAGTACTCCTTCAGCTTCTTGTACCTCTTCTGTCACTCTTTCAGCAGAACAAGGTGGAAAAAAATGTATCAATTTGTCTAGTGATTAGAGAGTTCTTTGCTTTTCCTTTTAGCTTGTAATTACAGTAAAAACATGAATGTTCTGCAGTGCCTATTTTAGAATAATTCTCTCCTCTCCCTTACTTGTAAAATTGATTTAGATTTTATCAAAGAGCTGAAATCTTGGATTTAATAAGTGCAATTAGTCACATTTCCTTTCCTTAGTAAAGCCTTTGAAATGGGCCAGGCATTCTGAGATGAACTTTTGACAAATGTTCTTTCTATCCTAGATCTGGATTTGCAGCTTACTCCAAGCGGAGAAGTCACAAAACAGATTGGGGAGGCCCTGCCGGTGTCGTGCACGATTTCTTCTAGTAGAAATGCAACAGTGTTTTGGATAAAGGTCAGTAATTTGTCTACTTCACACTTGATGTGAGTGTTCACCTCTTCACATTATTCCTGCTGCTTCAGTGTTTTGGAAGTAAGGACGAAAGCCATTCATTGAGCTTTTTAAAGAACATTGTTGAGATAAGTCTTACACATACTGCTAAAACAAGAGCTACTGACTCAAGTTGATGACTAAAAATCGATTACTGTAATTATCAGCTCAGTTTTCAGTGATGCCTACTGTATGGCACAGTTTTTTGAAACAGTCTGTACGAGGCCCTTGGAGAATCAGCTCCCTCTAAGAAAGAAAGCCCACTTGGGTTCATTAGTTGTTTCCTCGGAGGTGAGCTTGGTCTTGGTTCCAGTAACTGTGCTAAAAGGGCAAGGCAGGCTGAGAGATCAGATTTTAGTGACTGGCATTCAGCAGCTGATGAAAAAGGTAGCTATTTTAAGTGGTGGGTTTCAATTAAACCTGTAGTGCTGGAAACTAAAAATAAGGAAACCTGTTGGTTGTTTAGTAGTGTATGTTGATCTCATAAGCCTGGTTCCTAGGGGAGAGCTGTCTGTGTCTCAAACAGCTTGTACCACTCGTGGTTTTGGCTTCCTTACTAGAAAAGCTCAGAACTAAGAACTGCTCACATCTGTGCCCTTGCTTTGAAAGTGAAGCTGTTCCAAGGCGAAGGGAGGTGGCTTTTGTAAACCTTCATGACTTTGCATTTCTTGTGCTGTTATGTCACTGTCAGCTATTCAAACGTAGTTACTGATGTGGGAGCACTTTAGGAGTGATGCTCTAATCTACCAAAGGATATGAAAAACTCTGCGGATAGTAGTCAAATTTGTAATTTAGAGGTTACTGTGTTCTGAGTTAGAATTCAGAGATTGACTCCTTTCTTTGTCAGGACAATACCAGAATGCAAACAAGCCCATCATTTTCAAGTCTTCAGTATCAAGATGCTGGAAACTACATCTGTGAAACTGCTCTACAGGAGGTTGAAGGGTTAACAAAAAGAAAGACACTCAAACTTATTGTGGAAGGTAAGGGAGCACATGGCTGTGAGTTTTAAGTGTCCTTTTCAAACAAAATGGCTAACTGTAATATTGTTCTTGTAGGAAAACCTCAGATCAAAATGACAAAGAAAACCAACATAAATAAATCGTCCAAAACAATTGTCTGCCACGTGGAAGGTTTCCCCAAGCCAGCAGTGCAATGGACAATTACTGGTAGCGGAAGCATCTTAAATAAAGCAAGTATCTTTCTCATTACTTTTTTCAGAAAAAGCTTGTGCACAGGAGATAGATGTGATTTAAAATCAAGGAGCACTTTCCAGACAGTGAGATGGAAGAAACTTAAGTCTCTTTCATTTATCTAAGAGAAAGTTAAGTGGTAACTGGAGCTACATGGTACTTACGTGGATGATTTCTGATGATAAAGGTCTTACGAATAGAGCAGGTGAAGGCACGGAAGTTCCACTGGCTGCAAGCATAAGCTAAAAAAGAAAAGGTTATAAATACATTTTTAAGTGAGGGTATTCAATAATTTCATCTGGGTAATGTGGTGATTTTTGCCATTGCATAAAGAATTCACAAATAATGACGGAACTATAGAAATTAGATCAGAAAGCAAATTGGTGTGTGATGTAGGCATTAATGGAGTGAAATGCAGTGAAATGTGGCACATCCAAATGAGGAAGTACAGTCAGTGTAGTTCCTTCTGGGCCTTGCAGTTTTTATCCTGATTTTTACAGTTGGTTCTGTGTGGTTAGACTTGTTTCTCACTGGGAACAGAACCATAATGCAGCCATCCTAGGGGAGAAATAAGGAGTACCGGTACGCAGCAGGAAGAATTCCTGGCAAATAGGCAAACAGCAGTATTTGTATGTTGGTTACCAAATGCCATGCAAAGCATCGCCACGTCTTGCTTTAGCAGGAAAAGTAAATGAGACATCTATACAAGCAGCCAGAGACTGGAAATACGATGTACAGCACTCCTCTGCATTTCATTATTCTGTGAGGTTTTGCTTTAATCCTACAGAAATTATGTGCAGCTGTCAGAATCTGTGCCTTTCCCTGAAGCTCTTGGACAGGAATTGTCTTGAAGCTGTACAAATGACTGAAAATAATTTTCTCTGGACATTGAATTAATCTAAGAGTGACATATAGCAAATTTAAGGAAGAACTTGACTCACTATTACAGTACAGATACCGCAGGTACTGCTAAACACACTTAGCTTGGCAGGCTAATGCCTAGTGTGGAAACAACCTGGAGCTCCAGAAAGCGGAAAACTCGCAGTGATGATTTTCCTCCTAAAAACACAAAGAAAAAACAGCAAGATGGAAAGAAATTATGACATAGATGTTTAAGGTTCTGGTTTTTTTGGAGAATTTTGTCACTTGGAATATTTTCTAAAGAGTCAAAAGAAACAAAGACAAATACAGAACGTGGTTTAACTTCCTCAAAGCTACCTCTTGGCTGGTGGTCTTACAGTGCATGCTGTACAAAATGTAGCTGGGACTGGATATCGTGGCTAGTGTTTTCTAGCAAATACTCATGTTGCCATTTAATAAAACAATGCATTGTTTCTGTTGTTACAGTTTGGAAAACTGAAATATTAGTTATTTCCCCTCTAAACATTTTTGGTGTGCACTACTGGTAACATATGCATTGTTCTTTGCATTTTTCAAGGATACTAATCTTTACTTTTTTACTTTTTCAGACAGAGGAGACCAAATATGTTAATGGAAAATTTTCCAGCAAAATTATAATTTCCCCTGAGGAAAATGTGACTTTAACTTGCATTGCAGAAAATCAGCTAGAAAGGACTGTGACCTCCCTGAACGTTTCTGCTAGTGAGTGTCTTCTAAGGACCATTTCCCTAGAGTTTCCCACAAAGTACTGACTCATCTGAAGAGTGGGTCTTCATAGTAATGTTGACACTAAGATATCTAAGATATTTAACCATTTTTGTCTTAAGCAATTGGAAATTCAGTCTGAATCAGGAGCACATAAAGTAGCTTTCTGGGTGAAGTCACTCAGTCATTGTACCTTTCTTGGCTATTTATCCTGTGTGCAATATATTATTTACTTTCGTAAATAATCGTACAAAATAGAGTGAAAAAATATTGCAACATAATACATTATTTACAAAGACCAAATTCTTTTTTTAGTAAATCAAAATCATATTTTACTCCCTAAATTCCACTTTATTATTACTGGAATCATAGACTTGATTCATAACAGAAATCAGCCATACCAGGCTTTAATCAAATGCCACCTTTCAGTGATGAAAGGTGGTGGTAAGCTAGAGTTTGTGGGAGGGTAACATAGAAGTACAGAAATATTTCCTAGAATAATATTACAAGTTTTGAATAAGACTCTTCAATTGGATATATTTTAGTTACAAAGGAAAGACTTCTGTTTGAAGGTAAAATTAATTACCTTGTTGTTTGGCAAACACTGATGAAGCTTCAGTGTTTCCATCATTGGTGTAAGTAGGCAATTAGAGGTGACATTCAGGCGTACCACATTCTGTCTTTATTTTAAGTTTAACATTTTTCATTTCAGTAAACATTCCAGAATACGATGAGCCAGAAGATAGAAGTGGTATGTATGGTTTTCTACCTCCATAACCCTTTCTTGTTGATTGTCTCAGTTCAAAGACCTCTGTAGTGTCACTGAACAATTTCCACAGCCCCTCAAAGCTGGACTTGATTTGAAATAACTAGTGCTGTGATTGACTAAGAATGTGACTTGCTTGAGGCTTTAAATACGTTTTTAAGAACAATGCCTCCTTTTAAAAAAAAAAAAAAAAAATTAAATCCCTTTCTCACTCCCTTTTTTGCTTCTGATGGAAATTCTTTAGAAATGGTGTAATGCTTTACTTTATCACAGGTCACCTCATTAACTTTTCTTCTTTACTTCAGATGACAATAGCGAAAAGGTTAATGACCAGGCAAAGCTAATAGTGGGGATTGTAGTCGGTCTTCTGCTGGCTGCTCTGGTTGCAGGTGTTGTCTACTGGCTCTATGTGAAGAAATCAAAGTAAGAATTTATAAAAAACTTGATACTAAGTTTAAAAAAAAAAAAAGTTATAAACAGAAATGTATGTTTACCTATTTTCCTTCCTGCAGCATTCCAGTAGTATTGAGTGGGGAAAAGTTGTTACAGTAGGTGTGCCTTTAATAGAGAAAGGAAGGCTCTGATCAGCTTGTGCCAATGCTTACCAGCACCCAGCTTCTGAGGTGGGACTCCAAGACTTTTCATAGATCATCACCTGTAATGAGCCTGTTTCCTGACAGCCTGGTCTGTGATAATTCTTAGGTTTCAGTTTAGTACCTGCTACTTAACTGTGGGATGTTACCTCTGTGTGGCTTTACTGGTGCTGCAAACTTTCTTCGTTTAGATGTCGGGTAGCTCGTTTCATTTAAAAATGGAATAAATGAGATAAAAAGCCTAAACAATCTGAAGGAGAAGAGATCCTTAATTGATTTGTTCATACATACATTGAGAACTCCGAAGTAAAATTGGTGAAGACAGACCTTGTCCAAATCATGGAAAGTACGGGGTTGGAAGGGACCTTTAAAGGTCACCTAGTCTGACCCCCAAATCAATTAGCCTAAGCTGTCCTAGGCATAGAACAGGATTTGCCAGTGAGTCCTGCTAGCTTTTGGATTTCTTCATTACCAGACAGACTCAGTTTAGAAAATAAACTGGGTGATCTCAAAAAGTAACCGTGCTTCTCCACCCTTCCAAAGGCGGCCATGTCTGTGTGCCATTTGGCCTTGTTCCCATACATGTGTCCCCGAGGAGATCCAGGGGCAGGTTTCTGCTCCAAAAGGCTCCTTACAGCTGGAAGATCAAGGCAATTAGGCAACACAGTGCACAAACCAGTACAGGTATAGAATTTCAGTTGTTACTTCTATGATCTTTCATTAAATTTAGATCAAATGAGATCTAAAATATACCAGTGGGATTTGTACTATGAACACAAATGTGTTTTCATTGATGTGAGAGTACAGCAAGGAATTCTCCATCTGCTTGCAAATACTCTTTCTTTTTTGGATAATACATAAGGATTTTACTCCAGCATAACTGAGCAGGTTTTGGAAGTTTTTCAAATAAAGAAGTGCTGTAAATTACCCAAGCACAGAACCACACTAAGATACTATACAGAGGGAAAAAAATGTATTTTTGCAAAGCTTATGCTTCTTTTGGTAGGCATTAAGAAGTGCTGTTAACACAGAGCTCCTTCCCCCACACTTTAATACCAAGTAGTAATACCTAGAATAATTTTCTTTTTCCTTTCCTTTTGAGTGTGAGAGTGTGGAATCACAGAACTGTGATTCACTGGTTTGAGTTTCAAGTTTCTTACCTGAAGAGGTGGTTTGGATGTAAGGAGGGCAGAGAAGGTGTGACCTACCTTTTCTTGTACCATATGTAGTGTGGGGAGAGCTAACAAGAATCTTAGCGTATATAGCATGTCCTTTGCTGAGATGAGTTTATGACTTAAGACAACTTTTCCTCCTTCAAAGACAGGATAGAGGGTTTTCTAAACAGACACTTCTTTTCCTCGTATCCCACTTCTCTTCTACAATCTTAGAGTAAAAATGAAAGCTAAAATTGATTAGGCAGGTTCACTGGGAACAAAATAATAATCCCTTTATAGTTAAATCATAGTCTTTGGGTTTGATACGTGGTTGCTGGCCTCTGAAACCCTTAATTGATGCATCATCACTGACAATCTCCTGTTTTCAGCATATATTTAAGTCGATCTGTTGTTACCCACCTTGCTTTCTGCCCATTGTGCTTGCAAACGCAAGCAGAGTGCCAGTACCTGTTCTGAGAAAGCTTTCAGCCTGGACTGTAGCCTAGAAATCAAAGTAGAACATGCAGAAAAAAAAGCACCGTACACCTTTAGGCACAACGTGTGTCTAAACACGGCCCCTCCCTCTCCGTACAGCCCAAGAGCGTTAGTAGTTATTTTTTGAAGCCACCCTCGAACAGTAACTCACCTGATCTCTGTCCCCAAAGTGACGCCAAAGGAAAGTCTGAGAAGGCAGCAGCACAGGACTTTCCGAGTCTGCCGAGGCAAGAGAAACGTTACTTTTTTTGTTCATTATTGGTGTTGTGGTTTGTATAATCTTCTATTGTCTCGTCATCCACACTGAGTAGGAATTACACTTGTAGCCTTGGAATATATTCACAATAAATCACTTACATAGTTATTCACTGCCTCAGCTCCACTCGATGCAAAAGCTGATTATTGCCACATATTCTTTTCACTGTGAATATTATCCCATAAATCAGGGACTCATCTGTATTCCACATCCTGCAACCAGCCCCCTCTTGAATAAAGAGCTGAGGCTGCCTACCCCAGCATGCTATGTTTCTCCTTCATCTGAGCAGAAGGCCAAAGACTTACTTTCTACCCATTTCTCCTCTCTCCAAGAAGGCTATTTTAAACCAGTTTGCACCAGACAGAACAGAACTTAGCACTTCAGGCTCTTTCTAATATTTTCGTGTCACACCTCGGTCCAGTGATGGTAGTACACCCATCTTCAGTCAGCCCTTCACCTTGCCAGAAACAGACGGTAGGGCAGCACAAATGAAAAGTTTTAGAAAGAAAATAATGCCCCCACCACCCTGTACTCCTGTTGTGTAGGCATGGAGGTTCTGCGGGGGGACGGGCCCTTCGATTGCTTGCTCCTTGGGTGTGGAGGAGCACAAATCTCAAGTCACGTGAGGCTAGATGTGAGATCACGTGGATGATGAAGATGCAGTGAGGGAAAAAAACAGCTGGGCAAATTAAAGCTCAGCAGCAGCCTTAAGATTGTTCACACTCAGAGCGCACCAAACTCTTGAATTCTCCTTCAGTCAGAGTAATCAGGCACGTTACTGGCGCCTATGAAGCTGAACACTTGCAGCTCAACAGTTCTGCTTTTCTGATACTTCATAGGCAACTAGCACACAAAGCCAAACATGGCAGGCCAGACAGTGGGAATGCTGTGTGTTTTGAACAAGACTCAGCATTTGTATTTCCCCAGAAAAGAGTTACAAACACCTCTAAGGGTCCATTCATGTCACAAAACGTGTATAAAACTGGCACCAATTTTAAAAAGCCACTCGTTTCTTCACAACTGTGATATTTTTCCAATTTCTCTGCCTTTTTTTTTCCCTAGTGATGAGCATTTGAAAATAATGGGAGGAATTGGAAGGCAAGATTGGAGTCAATAGACTGAGGTTGCAGATAATCCAGGTTCAGATGTGTAAAACCATTAGCTCCTAGAAATCTCTTTGCAACAGTGCAGCTGAACATCTTAACATGCCTTTCAAGAGTAATGCAAGCTTTAATGAAATCCATGGCTCTTGATTCAGCACCCAGAACTACACTGATGAGTATTCTCTTACCTGTCATTATTGCAAGCTAAGGTAACACAGACAGAGTATGGCAGATTTTCTTCCTTAAACAGCATTGAGGGTGAGACTTGTGAAATTAAAAGAAACCAGGAATTAAAACCCAACAGTAATTCCTGGATCATCTATTTGCAGTCTGTATTTACTCTACAGCAAGCGAAACAGCTGAGATGACAAACGGTCTGTGTTAAACACAACGCTATGTACAGCAACTAAAATCTCTGAAAATAATGGCCCTCAGCGCGCACACACGCACTCTCCAAAGAAAACTGAAAACCTCGCTTTGGTGCTACTGAGAGAGAGATTTTGATTAGGATTCCCTGAGGATAATTATTTTCCTGAGGAGCAATCATAGATAAATGTAAAATATGAGCCATAATTTTAGCAAGAGCTCAGAATGATCCATGTTTTACAAATGAATTTTAAAAAAAAAAAAACAACACACACACACACTTGTGAGACGCAAGTAAACTCATACTCGTACAACCAACCTGTCACTCCTCAGAAGAACGTGGCCAGAGCATGCCAAGCTGTGGGCTTTGCTTGTTGAACTGTAGATAATGTTAAAGTGCATGAGATGACCTGGGCAAAGTGGGCTGACTTGCCCTTTCTGGCAAATCCTCAGGAAGATTTCTGCCCATCTGGACTGTACTGCCCAAGCTGCTCACATATCATCAGTAAGATGCTCTTAAGTTGCAAATAGAGCAAGATGAGGAGTTAATGCTGCCCCCTCCCCCCCAAAAAAAAAAAAAAAAAAAAGAAAAGCAAGGCTTGCCCACCTGGCAGAGAACCCAAGTCACCTGGTGAAGCGATGGAAACCATGGTTTGACCTGTTTCTCAGGTACAAACCCAGGCCATGTTTGTTGATCCCTGAGGACTGGTGCTGCGCCAGGGTCGCCTATTCCTCTGCTGTTGGCAGAGCACAGCCAATGGATCACACTGCTGCAACTCAGAGCAAAATTACTCTTCTGTCTGGCAATAACACCACGTAGCACTAAAGAAGGCAGCAATATTGCTTGCACTGAGGTGGTGAATCTGCCTAGATTGCAGTATCTGTGGAACAAAACCCCAAAAATTCAGCAAGATCATAAAACCCACCAGAACTAAACTGCTGTGGTGCAGTCTCAGGCAATGTGAATCTAAATCTGTCTAACTGACAGTCATGGAAAACTGCTGCTGCTCTCGTTTGGAGCAAGCAGTACATACCATCCTCCAGAAGAGTTCTGGCACGCCTGCTGCCTCTTTCAGAGTCAGAGTGCTGCCTTTTACATCTCCCATTTCCACTTGTTTTGGCTCTAGGAAAACAGAGATGACATTTAGTCAGGGGAACAGCTTCAGCTGAATGCAGACCAAAATAGAATATTTTAACAATCAAAACCTGATGTCATTGCAGAATCTCCCAGGTTCAGTCAGTGACCAGCTCTAACCAAATCATAGACCTGTTACCAAGTCATAGTGCTGGTTACGGTTCCCTCCGCTGTTAAGTGTCAGGTCATGTGAAATCCGGTCTGTTTGGGCACTGTAAAACTCCTGATGAGAGAGGCCAAAAAGAAAAGGATCACACTAAGCCATGCCCAAACTGTATGCAGTCCACTCGCTTGTCTCCAAGAGTAGACCCAAGCATTAGGTGAGGGCAGACACAGGTGATCCCAGTTTCTTGCCTCCGACTCATTTCAGCTCAGGTAATTGCCCAAATCCAGATCCTTTCAGCTTTTCATCTCTTTCCCCACTGTCTCAAATCTTTTATGACTTTTACTTATGTAAAAAAAGACTCATCAGACACATGACAAGACAAATTCTCTGCTCTACCTCAACCAAACTTTTTTTTTTTTTTTTCATTTTAAGGGATCTGTTTGTTTGGCACTTGTTTCTTTTTTACTAGGATTAAAGAGATTTGTGAAAGTTTATTAAGATCACAGAAGGTCAAGTCTCTAACAAAGCACTGACTTCTGATCTTCATTCTGCCTTGCATCCTCTCCTGGGCATGTCACGTGTTTGAGGTTTTGAATACCAGAAGCAGAAAGCTACTGCACAACAGAAAGTAGAACAGGTCACTTACTTAGTGATACGATCTCAGCGTTTTAAAACTTAAATCTGCCTGCAATAAGCACAACCCTGGAACTTTGCGGTAGGCAGGTTTTTGGCACAGACACCTTGCTGTCAGCCACACCAGTGTAACAGAGGCACTCTAAAACCAATAGTAAAAGGTGAGTGCCACCTTTGATGAATGCATTAAAACTTTCAGCCCCTCGATAAATAACTGACTCCAGAACGAAAAAGATTTTTTTGAATGGCCCCGTTCAGTGTAATCAGTTGGATTTGGGGCGCAGAACCCCATACCTCCCCCCACCCCTGGCACTGCACTTCAAACACAGCTCCCCAGCCCCTAGAGCAGCATTTCTGTGGTGCTCCCAGACGCAGGGAGGGTTAGTTGTGTTGACACCCCATCAGAATCCCTTCCCGGGCAAGAGCTCTCTCCTAACAGCAGTCCTGCTGGAGGCCACTTGGGCTCGGGGCACGCGTGGCGCTCAGCCACGGCTGGCGGCCTTTGCTCAGATGGAGGACGTACACAGAAACACTCCGCTAGCAAAACATTCAGATCAGCGGTTTTGGGACGTCCATACCTGCATGGTGTCAGCGTGACATGTCACACTATCTCACTAACCTGTGTCTTCTTTGTATTTTGCAAGTCAGTGTCACTGCGGGTCTTTACCCTGAAGCAAGGGTGAGCATATGCATGCATCTGTCACCAACCACGTTACTTTTCTGTAGGGGAAACAAATCATCCCTAAAGAAAAGCGCGCATACGATAATCTGCTTTGACACAAGGGATTTACTTTGTCCCACTCAAACACATTTGCCCATTTACATTTAAAAAATTGTGGCCTTCAAAATGTTATCGCAGCACTGCAGGAATCTTTCACCTTGGCAGACAGCAAGGCTTCTCACACGTTAAATGAATGGCTTAGTGGTTTTATTGTGTTAAGCTAAACTAAGCACTTAACTCATTAATTCATCTCCTCTACTTGCGTTAAGGAAGACCGGCTATTTTAAACGAGGCATACCTCTTTCTTTCCACACCCCGCCCCCCACACACATCCAACACTCACACAATCGCTCCCTTACCCAAAGCTTGTCAGTCATAGCTAGCACAGATCTAGAAGCCAAGAGTGGGTTTGGGGGGTGGGTTTTTTGGTGTTGCTCAAATTCTCATTAATTTCTTTGCAGTTAAAGAGCTTCCGTTTGGCACGGGCTCTGAAAGTCAGTTGCTACAAGTACACAAAAGGTTGCTGTGTTGATCAAGACATCTAAACCACGCTCGTAATGTTTCAGTACGCCTTAAAGCAAACTCTTTGTTTATTGAAACAAGCTACACAGTTAATTTGTCAAGAAACACGGATCTGCACAACTGGTGTAACCTTACTAAGGGTCTGCTAGCTCAGAATATTTCTGAATTCCTCAGGAAGTAGGACACACGTTCCCAGCCCTACCGCAGTACCTCCTGCGGTCCTAACACTAGTTGGAGAACTGGCACTATGGGTCTGTTTACAGACATATGCAAGCCTGTTGCTCCACTCTGAACCGAACCGTGAGAATCCTGTGTGCTACTGAGAGGGGAGGAGATGATGTCGTTACTGTCAGGATGGGAGAAAATGCTGTAGCTGTGTGAAAGTGACCCTGTTTGTCTTATTATAGGACAGCATCAAAACATGTAGACAAAGACCTTGGAAATATAGAAGAAAACAAAAAACTAGAAGAAAACAATCATAAATCTGAAACTTAAGAGGCAAAACGTGTCATCGTTCCAGGTAAGTGTTTCACATGGCAGCCTTTCACACCTCTTTGCCCACCATTTCTCCCCAGCGAGGGAGTCTGTTGCTCACTGCTCAGAGAGTGGGCAGTAGCATGGTTTTTGGGTGGTGTACTTACCAGGACAGACAGACTCAGCCCCTGGCCTGTTAAGAATTCATACTTGTATGTGTGCATTGTAAAGAAGCCTGGCATTTAGACCGAACTTGGTGCTTGGCTTTATTTTAACCCACATGCATGGGGAAATGAAAACACAGGTTTGTGTAACATATCACTGGCTATACGTGTGCATGTGTATGTATCTGAAGAGTATGTTTAGGTATAGTTTAGAGGGCTTTAAGTGTTCACAGGAACCTTCTTCCCTTACTGAAAGCTACTGTTTCTAAGCCTTTGGTCGGTTTTGTTCGTCATCACTGGAGAAGGCACAAAGCTTACTTACCTTAGAACAAAAGTCATTCTTCTAACTCAAAATTTCCCATACTCGTACTGGTTTCGATTTTCCCCTGGAAGGAGACACCGTATATTAAGCCAGTAACAACGCAGCGGGTACGAAAAGCTTCCCCAAGCGGGATCCGTATAAATTAACCTCTGTTACACATCCTGAGGTGCAGATGCGGAAGTTCTGCGAGGAATTAACACTGCCGAGCACCAACAGCGCCACCCGCTGTTCGCATTTAAATACACCGCTGCTGCGTCTCCCCCCTAGTACCCGAAGTAGGGGAGGGGGTTAGACCGTTTCTCTGACCAGCTGAGGCCATTTCAAATTAACTCGGTGGTGGTAGAATAACAGCGTGGAAACCATGGTGAGGTTTCTCGAGTCAATCATCAGCTGAGCTTTAAAAATGAGAGTAAGCTAAGTGTTCGGCGGTGGCATGCTGTGAGTGGCATTACCACGGTTCATATTTAGATTATTTCAATAAGAAACTTTTTTTTTAAAGGCAGAGCTCTCCTCAATAATAATTTCAGTACATTAGTATTGCCTGAAATTTTAAAGTTCAAGGCTCTGTTTTGGCCCTGAAGAGTCAGTATTCAGTGAAATGATGCCATCGCACTCTGACAGCGATACCGCTGGTGTACTAGATTGAAAGAGGGAATGGGGAATACCAAAATTATGCCCTACGAATGAATTCAAAGTGGAAGATGACTTTGGATCTTGAAAAAGCTGCAGTGTAAATTCCTAGCATTTCTGTTGCAATCCTATGGGGAAATCCTGCAGTCTTTGCAGCTAAGGCTTGTTTTGTTGGGTTGGTTTTTTTCTGAACCTGGTACCTTCTACAACATTGGGGGTGACCAGGTGGAGCTGAGGTTAACTTGAGGGCGCGTATGGAACTTGGGAGTTCAAAGAACACTGTGTGCCTTCAGCGCAGCCTTTTGCTCTAACCATTTCACTTCTTCAGATCAGTAGATCTCCGTAAAGGAAGGCTTATCCATTATAAACTTGCCTGCCAAACTTACATCCATATAGGCTTACCAGATAAACTGAGGGGATTTGCCAGGAAGGTTAGTGCAGCAGCTCATCTTACCGTGAAAGAAAGCATTCCCCCTCGTGGAACCCCAGCAGGACGTGCTCATCCTGTCGCTGTCTCTGCAGAGGTTCGACGCTGCCTAGTTCTGTTGTGCAACATGTTTTAAAGTGTGTAACTGGCTCTGTCTTTCGTACTTTCAGAGAATACATATAGACCAATTGAAGCATGAACGTGGATTGTATTTAAACACATACAAAGAAGTGACAGCCATTCATGGTTCAACTATTAAACAGATCATACTACCGAGTTTTCAAAGGATTTTAGACACAATTATCTCAAGCTAAAAAAAAGAAAAAGAAAAAAAAAACCACCACAAAAAAAACCCCAACAACCAACCACAAAACCCAACCCCAACCAACCACAAACTAATTTTGGCAACAGCCATGATAATAGGTCACCATGTTGTGTTCTGTTTGGAATATTTTTTTGTAAATGTCTGCACTGAAGATTTCTTTTTGTTTGCCTTTATGTAAATTTTTTACGTAGCTATTTTTATACACTGTAAGGCTTTGTTCTGGGAGTTGCTGTTAATCTGATGTATAGTGTGATGGTTTTATTTCGATTGTTTTTATGACACCCTTTGAGCAGGTACATGTCTAATTCTGATTGTTATCAGTGAAGCCTCCGCTTTGTAGCGAGCACCTAGAGTGAAAGATTGTCTTAGAGGAAGATGTTGAGCTCCTTTGTCATCCTTTGAAATCGCAGTACAGAGGAAGGGTGACAGCTGTGACAAGAATAAACGAAACTGTTAATAAAAGTGAACACTTACAGAAAAAAAAAAAAAACAAACCAACCCAAAACACTCAAAGCTAAGCAGCCAGAAAGGGAATAAAGAGTTTCCACAGAGAAGTGTGGGTATTGAGCAAGGAACACAATGAAAAATTCCTAGCCTACGTGCAGACGGCGGCTAATAATCCTTTTCTTCTAGAGCAGGACACATTCTAGTGACACCTGGTCGGTCGGTCGCCTCTCTTTCACGTTAGAATTAGGATAAGGAACTGGAATTCCAGATTCATTTTGATTCCTTTATGTTATCCACTGCCTTAAAGTACTGTACCTTTTCTTCATTTCAAAAAGATACCAGTCAGAATTGGAAACTTTTTTTAAAAAGTGGTCATATCAAAGCTGCATTTTTTTTTTTTTTTTCACAAAAATAGAATATATATATATTTTTTGTGTGTTTTTGTTAACTATGCTACAGATATTGAATGCACCTTGAGATAATTTTAGTGTTTTTAACTGGTACCTAATTTATCAAACAGTACATATAATTGTAACAATGAAATGTCTATGTATCTTTAGTTACACTCAAGTTTGTAACTTTATAAACATGTTTTATGCTTGATGGGGGGTTTTTAGAACGGTACTGATGAGAGAAAGCTTTAGGGTAAACGGTGGCTAGAAAGTTGTAGGCGAGGGAGAGGAGCGTCTGCTTAGGCGAGGGGTGCGTTAACGGGAGTTAACGGGGCAGCCTTGATGGAGAGGAACGGTGGGGTGAGCAGAACATCAGGTTTCCGTTGACAAATATCCAGGGAAAAAGTAAGTTTTTATAGACTGGTAGGCAAAAATAAATATAAATAAATAAATAAAAGAAAAAGATGGGCGATAGGAAATGTATTTTGCCACTTTTGCATTATTTAGGGGGAAGAAAACACTGTTACTTGTAAATTTGTAAAATGTTAAATGTCTGGGCGGTAGTGACTGATGTCTTAATAAAAGCTTCCTGTAGTGCATTGGCATGGATTAAATACATAAGATGTCCTATAAACTCTATGCTGTATAAAATATTAGAGGGAAATCCTGTTATATGCCTCTAAACTTTGATTTGTTACTGTTTTATTTGGCAAAAAGAAAACAAAACACAATTATAATCTTGGTCAATATTTAAGCCAAAGTAAAATGGGGGAAAAAAAAAAACCAAAGTAATTTGTTTTGCATGGCTAAGCCATTCTGTTATCTCTGTAAATATTGTGATTTTTTTTTCTTTTTAGAATTTTGTTAAAAAAATTCTAAAATTTTTAAACACCTGTTTTTCCAAAAATAAAATGTGAACACACAAAAAAAAAAAGAAGTTACTTTATATACAAATATATCTTTTTCTTTTGGTGCGAGAACACTGCCAAGAGAAACACATTTTTTTAAGAAAAAACCACAGTGGGCTTGACTCTGCACAGGGAGGGCTGTAGCTGTGCCCTGTGAGGAGTGTGTGAACATCACCTGTCTTTGTTTATAACACTACAAGTATAGTTCTTAAATGCAGAGAAGAAACCTCCAAAGATCAGAAGGGAAAAAGCATAGGGAAGGGCTGAATAGTTTTCATACCACTACCCGGGGAATATGGGGGGAGAGGAGGAGGAGGAGGAGGAGGAGAAGAAGAAAAGGTCCTTCGACTTCTACAGCTACGAGGAAGGAATAAAACCAACTCCCCGCCTGGTGGGATTCTGCTGGATCTCCTATGCACTTTAAATCGTCAACCCGAGGAGCTGGGTTTTGCGCCGCTCCGAGTTCACTGTAGGCACGTTTCGAGAACCAGGAGTGCGAAAGAATTTAATGTTTCTATCCATGCCTAAACAACAATAAAACTGAAGTGTGTCTTCGCTCGCTGGTCTGGAATCTCAGTCTGCGGGGACATGGGTGAGAACACGGGGGAGGGCG
Organism: Hypotaenidia okinawae; assembly: GCA_027925045.1. Lineage (NCBI taxonomy): Eukaryota > Metazoa > Chordata > Aves > Gruiformes > Rallidae > Hypotaenidia > Hypotaenidia okinawae. Next base: position 95,759,236 of record BSDF01000001.1, read on the forward strand.
CTTACCCAGAGCTCGTGCTGTGGCCAGCTCTCATCTTGCAAAGGTGCCTCTCTCCCGTCTGGCTGGGGTGGAAAGTCCCTCGAAGTTTAGCGGGGAGGGGGCTCAGCAGGGGTGTACGGGGCCTTCTTGTGGACCAGAGGGTCAGGCCACAGAGAGCGTAAGCACTCGGAGAAAAGCAGGATCTCCCAAAAGCTCATCCTGCGGGTCTCTGCTTGTGACCTGGTTAATAAAAAGTAGCGATAAATCTGGGGGGGGGCCTGTTCAAATCTGATTTTGTACAATGCTCTGGGGGTCAGCTTACAGCACTCAGGAGGGAAAGGAAAAAAAAAATATCCCCGTTCACAAATGGTTTAAAGTCATGACAAGGGGGTGGGAAATAGCCCATCCTCTTGCGTTAAGGTTGGGAAATAAGGACAGGTTATGGTGTCTGTCCCTGGCAGCACAGGAGATGGCCACTGAGCTCGGAAGAAGCCAACGGGTTTGCAGAAGCACTGCCTGGGCTCCCCAAGCAACTGCCCGTGGCCCCAGGAGCGGGAACACGGAGGCTCTGGCACACTGCAGTGCAGACGCACCGCTGCTGAAACACCGGTGCAGAAACGTGCAGCCAGAAGGCAAAGCCTTTCGGGGGGGTGGGGGTGGAGGCAGGGAGGAGTGCTGGGGAAGAAAGTACTTGGGGTCAGTGCAACAAAAGGCATTGGGAAATTTTGTCCCGGTCCTGTGTTACAGGGCTTTACTGAACCCACAGCTGCAGCACTGCTGGGGCTCGCAGCTGGGCAGACCTGTCACTGGCTGTGAATGCTTACCCCTGTGGGCTGCCAGCAAAGCAAGTGATGTGCACCTCCCCGTCTGAGTTGTACCCATGGTTTGCCAACATCAACCCCTTACTACAGATGGTTTAAGGCACAGCGTTACACCTTTTCCTGGACAGAGAGGTTCCATTTTCACATGTTGTGAGATACAAATATATAAGCAATTCTAAATTCTACATTGATTATTACTGAATATTATGAGATACTAACAGGAGTTTTATCCCTACCAACCAGCCCCTATAGACAGGCAAAAAATTAATAGATCGAAATTTATCTTTCTTTAAGATAAATATCTTTAGGGAGCATCCAGTATTCACCTAATATCCTCAAGCCGGTGGCTCCTGCAGTTAAATCAGATTTGCTTGTAGCACCACGTGTAGCTGGATACCTTCCTGTTGACTTCATGTTTAGACAGCCATATGTATGTAATTATCCGAGCTAAGATTAAGCAGTGACATTTGAAATGAGATCATGACCTCCTGTGTCAACCACATCATTGCAAATGTTTTCTGGGTTTTCTTTTGACTTGAGTGCGTCCCTATCCAGGTGCCTGTTTCCAAGAACTGTCCAGTGCAGGTTTTTCAAGCAGATTTCTCCTCCAGGCAGAAGAGGACAGAGGGAACACAGGCAGTACGTAGCTTTTTTCCTAGTTATGTGCATCTTCCAGCCCCTGAGGGGGTCCCACACTCCTCTGGAACAGAGCAGCCACACCCTCAAGATGGATAATAATGATTCACTCCATAATTCGGTGCTGGCAAGATGGAATCCAGCCTTCCCAAATGGTGGGCTGCCAAGGGAGCGAGTGCATCACCCTTCCGTTACAGCAGGGCGCTGCAGGACAGGAGGTAGTCAGGTTGCCAGCAAACCAGCCAACCCACCCCACACCCTCCCCAGCCACTCGTGCTTCGGCAGTAACGCAGCGCATGCTTTGAATAAACGATCTGCTGCGTTTGAAATTATCAGTCAGAAACTAAGCTTATTAGTGGTTATCAAATTATGTCAAAGTCAATATTTAAAATAAGAATAACTCCCGCCAGCTACTCAGAATCCTGTAAGTGCCCCGTAATTCATAGGTTTTTTTCTCATTTACATTCTAAATAGAGACATTTATTCTGTTAGCAGCAAGGCGTTCGCTTTGATGGAGTAATGAATTTCAGCTTGAAAAGGTGGAGACTGACAAATTATTAGGAAATTTTGTTCCCTAGTGAGAAAGGATTAGCGTACTTCTCTCACACACTGCCCTCCCCCCCCCCCAAAAAATGTTTTGCCTGTTCTCGTGTTCCACCTGGTGTTAGACCTTCAGCTTCCATCATCCTCCATTCCCTGTCCTAGCGCTCATTCTCGTGTCTCCCGTGTGGATTGATTCTCTGCTGCCCTCGCCAGCGTTCATCTGTTAGTAGGTTACTCCACGGTTTAGAAATGCCACAACACGCTGGGATGCATACCAGCAGTTTAACATAACTGTAAATATAAAATGGGTGAGTGTAAACAGGAAAAAAGGAGAAACAAACCAAACTTCCCATGCTTGGGCTTCTACAAGATCCCCTGGAATTTCCCTGTTTGAGGAAAATTGCATGCCTAATCCACACCACGTATTTACATTTGTCTTCTGGAGCAATCACTACACGTACTGAAGCCCCACTTCCCAGGAAGTGGCTGGACATCCCCTGCTGATGGGAAGGAGCGAACAAATCTTTGGGATATTTTCCTGTGCTTCCAGCACAACTTTTTGCTTTATTAAACTTCCTTTATGTTGACTCACAAGAGTATTTTCCATCCTTTTGGAGCATAGGAAGTTCCGCACCAACATGCGGAGAAACTTTTTCCCAGTGAGGGTGACAGAGCACTGGAATAGGCTGCCCAGGGGGTGGTGGAGTCTCCTTCTCTGGAGATATTCAAGACCCGTCTGGATGCCTATCTCAGTGAAATGTCCTAGGGAGCTGCTTTGGCAGGGGGTTGGACCCGATGATCTCTCGAGGTCCCTTCCAACCCCTACAATTCTATGATTCTATGATCCTTTCCCTCCTCCCTGTCCTGCTGAGGAGAGGAGTGATAGAGAGGCTTGGTGAGCACCTGGTGTCCAGCCAAGGTCAACCCTCCACAGCTAGCCAGCCCTGGACTCGAGAGAGCAGAGGGAAGAAAGCAACATCCTATTTACCTCAGCAGTAACAGACTGAACTCTATTTCTGTATAGTCGTTTATTTTTTTCTGAGAAAAAGCAGTCCTGCTTTCGGTACAAACCTGTATTCAACCTCGCTCAGAAAATCTCTCTATATAATAAAGCTTATATTAAAAGAGGCCAACTACAAATCCAGAACAGGAGGAACACCGCCCTCAGCTCAAAGGTACATCATCCTGATCCTTTTTATCTCCCTGAGATTCTCACCAGAGCAGTCAAGTGATCACCTGCATAGGTGCATCACTGATGATGATCTCTTTTCTCCAGAGCTAGAGAGCAAATACAAATTCAGGTTCTGTTTCAAGTGCTCAATAATGTCTACACAACCAGGTCTGAGATTTCGTTAACACTCGTATCCATCACAAGGACATCTAGTCTAGCACGGACAATGGCATATATTTAAAGGGAAGAACATAATCAAATCCAAATTCAGGAAATGAAATGAGTTAAAGAATCAAATAAAACCTCATGTAGACAAAATATTTCCACAAATTCAATTTCGGTGATGTTGATCTAAAAGCTCTTTCTGGTTTTATTACTCCAAATCAAGAAAGATCATACTCATTTCCACAAATTTAAGAAAGTAAACACACGCAACAGCCACAACTGGCCAAAGTGACTGCACTTTCCAAACAGCAACAGGAGATGGAAATCAGATCAGGCTGACTTTCTGATAAAATTCGAGTTAGCAAGATTACCAGTGTGCAGAATAAGGTAGCTTCAATTCAATGTGCAAAGTCCTTCTAACCCCTGCTTGCTGGTCCTTGAAAAACAGGACATGCAGTCCTGGCTTTGCTGCGTGTCTTCCACACAGTGCTGGGTCCAAGATCTGCCTAATCCAAAATAGACCAGGAGTAACAGCGGAAAAGCAGAGTGTTTTCACTGGTATTTGTACACATGCTGTTGGCAGGGTGAAGAAGTACGAGCGTGGCAACCAAAGCCAGCAGTGGCTAGAAGCTCTTGGGAAAGCGACTTTTGTGGACCACCTCTGCCCAGAAGATCAATCCTTTGGTCCTTTGAGAAAGGGGTGAGAGAGAGAAGGGAAGAGTGAAATTGCCAGTAAAGGGGAGCATAACTCACTAGAAGATACCTTTGGCAACAGGTAAATCTTTTACAGGTGCAGACATTTAAACAACAGAAGGCAAATACAAGCAGCTGAGGCAGGAATGCTGCTGCAGTTGCTGCCTTCCAAGGATGCAGGCCTCAGGTGCAGCGTTTCATCTTTCCACTGTCTCCACTGCTCTCTCTGGAGTGCTGTTCAGACATTGTGCCCTCCTCTCCTCACTCCATACCTGCTCTTCTACACTGACACCAGCTAAAACCTGCCAATAGCTGTCCCCAGGAATGGATCTGGCTCCCGGGGCAGTCAGAGCTCTCCCTTTCTAAGCCATTGCTCTTAGTGGGCTCCGACTGAGGAGGCCATCAAATCCCTTGATAGAGCTTCAGAGAGGGAGCGATCTATAGCATCGGGCAGAGGTAAATTCAACAAATTAACAAACCCATCTAGCTCCAGATGCAGCAGGACAGAGATTTAAATGCTGGAAAGTAACTTTAACGGTTAGAGAAAGCATGCAGACGGTTTGGCATTAAGCAAGATATATTTGGTTCCAAAGTTTTAAGGAAGGTCTGACGGCTGAACCAGCAGAAGGATCTGGAGCAGAACTTGCTGAAGCACTAATCCTGCCTCAACATAGCAGTACATACAAAGAGAACTTTTTAAACATTTGCGTTTCTCCAATCAATGGAATTCAACTCAGAGTTCAGAGACGAACTGAGAGGGGGCAAAAAAACCCAAACAAATAACTGCAATCTGTGAAAATAATCAGGCTGGACAGGATGAGCCTCTTCAACTCTAAGGGATGTGGTGACCAAACCCAAACATCTCAGCTTCATCACCGCTTTTATTATAATAATTTATCCTTCAATGAAAAAAAAATCACATAAATCTACATGAGGAAAAGCATTCAAGGGCTTTTCAGGGTATTATTAACTAATAAACCCTTCTCAAATAATATTTTAATATGCTCGGTTCTTTCATTCAACTAGATCTTGACACAAGACAGGTGCACAATAAGTAATCCAGCATTAAAATGCATTATTCTCCACCCCTAATAAATCCATTTGAGATCTAAGGCATGGCCATTTGTTGCTGTCTGGCCATACAGAAGAGACATGGCCAAAAATGTGCTGAACGTGGCTTTAGTGGACAAGCAAAGGTGAGAGAATTTTTAAGTGGGGAAACAGCCTCCCTCCTTCCACCTTCCTGAATGAGAATTTCAGTGAGAAGACATCACAAATAGCACAACCATTATGTATTACTGATGCTCATCTACATGGGAAAAACATTAAACTCTGGCTGATTCGAAAACCAACACAGCAGGACAGAGATGATAAGGAACCAAGATGGAACAAATAATGAAATGACTCGTAAGACATTAAAGCTGACCAAGAACCATTAGAAAAGAATTCAAAGAAAATTAAATCAGAAATGAGAATTTTCCCAAGAATAAACTAAAACAACTTCTGTAAATTTTACCAGAAGAAAAATAAAGAACTGGCTACCCATCTGTAGTGGCAGATAGTAAGTATCCAGTCAGATTTGGAAAGCTGATTATAAAGTTCCAAGTAAAAATCTGAGCACCCATCCTGCTCTGAAGCAGGTACCAGAATCTGAAACTAACTGGAACAAAAATATTTACTAGGACACACCAGAGACCAAGACAGTTTTGACTGTGTGGGAGCTAATGAGCTACAATTGGGAATAATCAAAGAGCTCTTAAATCACATACATCACATTTGAGGAGGAACTCAGAGGACTGCAGATTGTGGTGGAAGACAGCATAAGTGGAGGCAGAATCAGGTCAATACTAACAACATGCTTGCAGCAGCCCCTCTTGCTGCCCTGGTGTGGTAGTTCAGCCCCAAGCAGTGGCTGAGCACCACACACTGCTGGAGTAGAAGCAGACAGAGCCTGTGTAGGCTGGGATAAGGACAGTTTGCTGACAAAAGCACCGCTGAAGTAGCACAATAATGGCTAATTACACTCACACCTGGTGATAACACAGCGCTTTACCCACCCAACAATTACAGAGTGCTGCCGGACAGCAAGGGCAGACTGGCTGGATGCCCCAACCACATTCAACTGCCCTGGAGGAACCCAGGTATGCCCCTCCCCAACCAGCTCCTTTTATGGGGGGTTATGTCAGGTGGTGTGGGAACAGCCCCTGGCTAACGCAGCTCACCTGGGCTGGCTGCTTGGGGAAGTTGACTCTGGCCTGGCCAGAACCAGGACACCTGGGTTCTATAGAGACGCAGCCACTGGAGGCCCAGATTCAGAAGAATTACGTGCTCAGGTTGTTTCCTGAGGGTCTGACTCCTTCCCACTGCAGGTTTGAGGCACAGCTGATAGGGACTACAATGCTTATTGGTTAATCATCATCTTACTCATAATTAATAAATCAAATAACCTAATTGACTAATAAACAGACTGCCGTTACCAATGCACATTATTTTGCTGGCTGTTTCACATGGCTACAGAGCCACTGTTTATCACTGTTAAACCCTATTAACTGCACGCGGCTCCTACTGCAACACAAAGCTGCACCTCCTCTCCCCACCCCATTCAACACTACGGTGCCAGTTACTCTTGTGGCTCTGCCCTCCTACACCAGCCCTGTCCGAAGCACTGTGAGTTGCCCCAAGGGGTCCCTCTGGCATGCTGGTGGTCTTGGGCCAGGGGGACAGCTACATGCCTGTCTGCAAAAGTTCTTCCCCTACTGCTGGGAAACCTGTCCTCCTTTGTTATTTACTCAGTCTACTCTGCCCTGGTCAGGCCCCACCTGGAGTACTGTGTCCAGTTCTGGGCTCCCTGGTGTAAAAAGACAGGGATCTCCTGGAGAGAGTCCAGTGGTGACAAAGATGATTAAGGGCCTGGAGCATCTTCCCTGTGAGGAAAGGCTGAATGAACTGGGGCTGTTCAGCCTTGAGAAAAGAAGACTGAGAGGAGATCTGATTAATGTTTATAAATATCTGAAGTGTGGGACACAGGGGCAAATAACCAGCCTCTTCTCAGTTGTCTGGAGAGAGAGAACAAGGGGCAATGGTTTCAAGTTGGAGCATAGGAAGTTCCACACCAATATGCAGAACTTTCTCACAGTGAGGGTGACAGAGCCCTGGGACAGGCTGTCCAGGGGGGTTGTGGAGTTTCCTTCACTGGAAATATTCAAGACCCATCTGGACACCTACCTGTGTGACCTGCCCTAGGAAACCTGCTCTGGCAGGGGGTTGGACCCGATGATCTCTGGAGGTCCCTTCCAACCCCACAATTCTGTGAATCTGTGAATTTATCTTACTTGCCATTTTTCCATTTCCAAAACCACCTTTTTGCTCCCCTTGCACCTCTTCTTCTCCAGTCACTCTCCTCCTAAACAAAGCCTGCTCATAATTACTTCTCCACCAGTCCCAATCCTGATACGTCCGTACCCAAATTCAGTGGTTCCGATATCAGTACTGGAGCAAGGTCGGCTTCATCAGGCCTTACCAAGAGTTACCTAACAGAGGTAACTTGCCTCAAAGACAAACTCCCTGCAGCCGCCCGGCTCACACTGGTTACCTTTAGCCTACATGCCCTCAGAGGCAAATCACCCTGTTTGAGCCTTGATACCACTACCTGGTTCCAGTTAAGAACAAACGCCTTCCTGTCTTCTGCATGCAGAAGTCTCTTTTTCCAGACTGCTTCCGTTCGCATGCACGACCCTGCTCGCTTTCTCAGCTGTCGTGTTACAAACCATTGCCCTTGACATGTGCTTCAGACTAGCTGCAGGTTTTCTGCCTAGACCTTCCTTCCAATACAAGACCTGGTATATCCCAGCGGGACATCTTGCTCCCGGTAATGACCTGAGGGAGGACAAAATCCATGGAGGTTGCGGCCAAACGAATCACTCATGCAACAGGCAGAGGTAGGCACGGCAAAGGAGTGGATTTAAATCCACAGCCTTCAAAAAGATAGTAGAAATGCTAGTTTTCTCCCAGCCCCCCTGGCCCCTAACCCACCTCCAAAAAACGCTGATCAAGCGCTAACTCTGCAGCATAGCAAAGCCCTGCATGGGGAGCACCTGAACCCAGTGTCACCAGTGCCTGAACATTAGAGTTCACCCTCTCACACTTCTGGCACCTGAGTGAGCCTGCCTGTAGCAAGAAATTGTTCCACTTGAACATATCACGGGCAGGGGAAAGTTTTAGGTACAGTGTAAAATCTCACAGCTAACATTAACCAGGGGTTTGGACTGTAGAGAGTTAACTTTATTAGCCACAAAGATGAAGCAATCATCACAAATGTATCCTCCTGATCCCTGATCAATCTTGACAGCTGGTGGAATTTTGGGGTGGTTTTTTTTTTTTTTTTGAATTATCAGTCCTCCTTCCCTCACGTCAGAGATCATTTCCTTCCAGCACAGTCTTGGCACCCGGAGAGCAAGGCAGTGTTAATAGGTTTCTTTTCCCCCTACTGATGCCGAACAGCCTATGATTAATCACACTGTCACCGGATCCTATTCTGATGAGAAGAGTAAGCTAAGCATTATTTATATTTCTAAATATGTTAGGCAGCTACAGTATGGCTTTAACAGTTGACATGCTGAACTTCTGTGACACTGGCTTGAGTGGCAAAATGATGCCAGTTGAGTACATGGAGATCTGCCAGCCACTTCCAGCTCCTGGGTGAAAGTACCCAAGTCCAAACAAACAAACAAAACCCAACAAACCAACCAACCGAAAAAACACAAGAATCATTTTCTCCTCCCCTTCTGAAATCTGTTTGCAGTAGAACCCCAAACTCTGTTGCCATTCCAAGTAAGGTTACCAGGGTAGCTGCTTCTTGCACGTGATTAACCTGTTCACAAGGTGCCGGTGACGTCACTTGCTTTAACACTTGCTGGTAAAAACATTCAACAGTTCAAAATCATTCAGAATTGTTTCAGCGTTGAACTGGGCTGCAACATGCTACAGCTTAGCCAGGTTTTATGTTCCTACATTCTGCAAAGCAAAGCCTCGTACAACAGGGAGATCCGGGCCCATCATCTGGGACATCTGCTCTCCTGAGTGGCCACCTCAGGCAGGAAACAGCAGCCTAACAGATTTTTCCAAACATAGGTGCTTCACCTTATTCTTTAAAGGTAAAACTTTCCCTTGTCCCTTAATATTTTTTATTGCAGTTAAATGATTTGATGGCCTAGCTGTTGACTAAGTCCCCACACATACCCTAGGACATTTAGCAGTTGTCTCAAAGCCCAGTATCACACTCAGAGCCTCATGAGGAAGTCAGACGCTATAATTTTATTACCAATTTCTTACTGAAAGCAGAACGTCAGACTGAAGCTAATCTATTCTGTTGACACAACAAGCTTCAAATTCCTGGCTTACTCTTTCCTAATCAGAAGCCTAATCAAATTTTACTTGTTAATATGATCTGATTATTAACATGCCCAGGAAGGAAATACTTCCCCCTCCCCCAGTTATTCAAGTCAGGACCCTCCTGGGCTAACCACCTAAATCCAGACACCAGCAAGTGGTGCAGACCTGCTAGTGCCTTTTGCCTGGGTGGGGTTTTGTCACCTCTTAAATAACAGGTAAAACCAGCCACAAGCCACCATGCTTGTGGACAGGCAAAGCCACTTCCGCACACCTCACCCTGGGAGATGAAAAACATCTCCCACATCTATCCCACTGTCTTATGGTGCTCCAGGTCTCAAGAGCCTGTGCCAGACAGAGGCATGTGCTGGGTTACAGCCTGCTCCTCTAGCCGGCCCTCCCCTGTGACGCAAGGCTATCACCGCTTCCTCTGCGTCTGGCAGCTATTCCCTAACCTCCAGCTGCGCCCCTCCTCCCCTTCCTGGCTCTGCGGTGCGTTTGAGGGCAAGCAGCCTGTTGCTTTGCACGGCAGCATGATAGCATCCTGCCCCTTGGTACTCATCTGGCCGGAGAGAAGGGTGAAACCTTGTAGGGGCAGCCTCTGAAGGGAAGGAGGGAGGAAAGGCTACAAGGCAACATCATCAGACGCATCAGGGACCAAAGGGGTGCAGGTGACAAAAAGCAGGGGAGTGGAAAATGCATTCCCCAGGGAAAAAAAAAAATAAAGGAGAAATCACAAACTTCCAGAGAAGCTGAGGAGCAAGAAAGGAGAGGGGAGAGCAGAGATCTGAAAGAGCAGAAAAAACGTGTGAAGACAGACTAGAAAGAACGGGGTGGCTGGCACAGGGCAGGATGGGGAAAATGGGTGAGGAAGCTATAGCAACCATCAGAGAGGTCATCAGACACTACTGAAAATGGGCATGCTGCAAAGGATGGACAAGGAACCACAGGAGGAAGACAAGGAAAGGGCAGGTTTGGGGAGATGACAGGAGACCGATGTCCTCAACACTTTCTCTTGTTTTGTACAACCACTGCTAATAACTACCCCCACTGAAAGCATGCATGAGATTTGCAGGTGCAAAGAAGCACTGTAGTGAAAAGAAACATGGAATGGGGGGTGTGTGGGGGGAAACCCTACTGAATTCTACCTTGTGCTTTCGATTCCCATGGGTGGGCACTCAGAAAGGATGAGGGGGCATTTTTGCACTTATATAGGGGTAGTGCTACTACTTGGAGATTGGGGCAGGGAGGGAGGGGAAGGGCTTTGAACATCTCTGAAAAATGTGCCCTTCCTCAGAGCACAATCCCTCAAGAAAAGGGAGCAGTGACTAGAGGGAGATAAATTATAACATGCTCCCTCCACCACGTAGCAACAAAGATAAGCTCTCAATACATATTGCTTGACTTTTCATTTTTTTTGGAAGGGGAATGAGTAAACAAATCCATCTGATGATAGATGGATGTCACCATGGACAGTTCAGGAAACAAAGTATTAAAAAAAATCATTCTAATTACAGAAAATCTTAGTGGATTTAAAGCATTTGGGGGTCATCTATCAAAATTAAAGCATGTTGTGATTAGAGAGTCACATTAGGACAGGATACATCTTGCATTACAAAGGAGTTTTCCAAATTAAAAACAACACACAGGGAAAAATGTCACCCCTTTTAGCTTCTCCTGAAATCTTAGGCAACTTGTAATTAATATGCATACGCAATGACTTGTAACTTGGTGGGTAATATCACTGTCATGTGCCTTTTTAAAACTTGGTAATTTTAATGCCATTTTTATTAATATGATTAATGCAAGCCAGTTCGTGTACACGGGAAGGAACAGAAGTAAATCAGTTAGCTGTCTGCTTCATTTAAATTCAAATTGGTAGGAATGTGTACTCCTCTCTGTCCTGAGATATCAAACAGAAAAGGAGGGGGGAAAGGCAAACAAAACCTGGGAGAAACTGAACCGTTACTTACGGAGGAGGATTGGAAGTTGTCACCCATTTAATGGAGCTTGTTCAACCATACTTTGGGACATAATTGTCCCTTCTGCAAAATGCCAAGGTGACACAGAAGGATTCTGAAGGAATTTTAATAAAAGACAATGTTTTGTTGGCTGTAAAAGAGTCTTAGATTGACAAACACCCTCCAATTGTGAGTTGGAAAATTAGAGGGGCAGTTTAATCCACTCTGCCTTGATTTAGGCTCAAAAGGTCTGTTGAAATGTGGGGTGCCATTTTTAGGAAATCAAGCTTTCTTCTATAAATTGAGTGCCTATTACAAATGAGCACACGACACTGCAACTGAAGCTCAAGGGAAGAGGAGACCAAAGCAGTTGGCATCCCTGAAAGCCAAGCCCGCTGCGCCTCAGATTAAAATGCAGTAGAGGATCATTTCCACTTAGCTGGAGCCCTCTAGCTATTGCACAACACAAGAACAGCGGTGATCCGGAGACCAGCCGCAAGCCTACATGCAGCTTGCTGGGACAATGAATATTCACCCAGCAGCACCTCTCCAAGCAGCCTCTTCTCCCATAGCTGTACTCTCTCTCTGAGGCCACCACATCTCCTCTCCCCTCCCCTCTGCTGCCGATGGCAGCATGGGCGTGGGCACGTGTGTTGGCATGCAAGCAGTCCTGCCTGAAGTCCGTTTTCTTTGTGGTTGGCTACACATTTGAAGAACTCTGAGGAAGGCTGAGGGAGCTGGGGATGTTTAGTCTGGAGAAGAGGAGGCTGAGGGGAGACCATATCACCACATACAACTACCTGACAGGAGGTTGTAGAGAGGTGGATGTTGGTCTCTCCAGCCAGGTGACAGGAGATGGGACAAGGGGAAATGCCACAAAGCTGAGCCAGGGCAGGGTCAGATTATATGTTAGGAAAAAGCTTTTCACTGAAAGAGTTGTCAGGGCCTGGAACGGGCTGCCCAGGGAGGGGGTTGAGTCACCATCCCTGGATGTGCTTAAAAAAGGGAGCAGATCAGGTACTTAGGGATATGGTTTAGCTTAGGACAGGAACAGCTGGACTCGATGATCTCAAAGGTCTTTTCTAACCTTGTCATTCTGTGTGATTCTGTAACTCATGCAGAGCCAGCCTTGTATTCCAGGAACTTTTATTTCGGTGTTTACTACGCACATGCAGTATATCCTCTATACTCGTGAGGACACGTCCTACATGCCCACGCACATGCAGTGGTGGACTGAATGTGCAGGGGACTGGATTTTACCAAAAAGCTCTGGGCATGGCTGTGTCTACGCACAGAGCCTGGTCTCTGCAGATGTGTTCAACTCAGCTGGTCAGGAAGGTCCCTCAGAGGAGGACATGGTTAGGCCCCTTGTTATAGGACACGGGCTTTGGGTAAGTCTTTGGTCAAACAGTTCTGAAGTCAAGGGGAGAAATCCTTGTCTGTGTATTCAACCAGTTCCAAACTGGGATGGGAAAATCTTCAGGGAGAGAAAGGTGCAAGAATGTGGTGAAACCAGTGCTGAATAGACAGTCAGTATAGGTGCCACCTCAGTAACTAAGGCAGGCAGTCCTGCTTTGGAAAGAGAATACCTTTGGGTAAGGCAAAGTGCACTAGACAGTCCATACTAAGCCACCTTCAGAGGAGCTAAGCATCCACTCATCAAACAGCTCCTGGGCTCTTTTTTGCTTGTTGTCTCTTCCTTTCTTAACAAAACCAGCCACAAGCAGCAAGACTCTTTCTACTTTCCCCCTTCCCCTGCCTCCTGCCTGTTTATCGTTTGTTTGATCTCCACCCTGGAAAGCCTCCCTCCTGCTAGCTTTTCTCTTGATCGAAACTGAAGCAAAAAGAATCAGTCTTCCAGCAAAAGCCTTTTTTGCCTGACGTTAAATACCCATCAAAGCATCTCAATGACTACAAATCTCTCCTGCCAGGTTTATATATTTGCCATGATTTTATCCTTTATCTTCACTTCTAACTCCTTTCCATCTTCAACCTTGCTTTATTTGATCGCTGTCTCCCATTTGTTTTTGATCTCATGGCCATAGATTTGGGTAGTGATGCGACTTCCTTAAGCACGTGATTGGCACATGTAAGTAGGCAAAAGGAGGAGGAAAGTATCCAAGTTCTTGCTTGATCCACAGACTCTCAAAACACCCCCAAAAAGATCCCTGTTGCCCAGACTGCAGATAATCCGAGTGTTGCGCTGTGGGGAATGACAGCGCTCGGGGTGCGCACACAGCACCTTCTGCAGCAGACAACAGAGACCACAGAAGATGGCCTCAAAGCACATTTGAAGCAAATTCCTGCTTTCCAAGGAAGAGTCGAGGTTATCAATGCTGCCCCACAGCCAAACAACGCACAAGAATATTTTGCTAGAAGCCAGCTAAGATAGCGCAGACACCCCGCGAAAGAGGGGCCACACCACTGAGCAGCCTTCTCACACAGCACCCACCAGCAGGAACCCTCCCCCGTTACTCAACCAAGTCGTTACAGGGTCAAAACCACCACCAAAGCACACAAACACACCACATTTCATTAGGAAACTTCAGGTTTACTGAAAAGTGGATTAAAAAAAAAAAATCACAGGGAGGGTGGGGGTGAGGGGGAAGCCAAACTAAAAGAACTCTGTTACTTTCCCAGTCTTCAAAATTAGTCCCTTCTCTTCAACACCATTCCTCTGCACTACCGCAACCTGCAAGCTCTTACAGGTTTGAGCTGGTTTTCATGTGCCCAGTTCGCTGGGCTCCTGTTTCAGGTGAGGCTGCGTGTTATTAATAGTAACTGCAGAAAAATCACCAAAGCCGAGTAGATGAGGTGCTATCGTTTCTATCTTCTGACTCCCCTCAAGCAAACAGGTAGCACCACAGCCTTCATGGCTATCACACTTTTCTACAACCCACAGGGCATGCTAATATCTGCTTTTTAATAAAAAATTAATTAAAAAGTAAAACAACGGAGAAACAAAACCAAACAAAAAACCCAACCCCCACAAAACCAACCAACCAACCAACAAAACCCTTCTCCTTTAGTAATAAGGGTTCACAGGCTTAAACCTGATCCCACAGGTGTCACACCACCATGCCTGTGTACCCATCTTCCTGGAACTTCGGTTCATACTGGGTAGAAACAAAGCAAGCACAGCGCATGGCGTGAGGAATAGTATGGGACCTCTTGCCTAGCCAGCAACTGGACTGTGCTCAACTGTGCAGCTTCCCTTCAAGTAACAGGGAAACAGGACATCTCTGCCTGATGAAAGCAGTCACATCGGCATTGCCTCCAACAGCAGCCTTCAGCTGGAGTCAACAAAAGCAGCAGTTGCCTGACCAGTTGCAGTTGCTGCACCACTGCTCACCTCTCACCACAAACCACAGCGTGCCTTCCTCCAGAGACACCCCTAAGAAGCTATTTAACTTGAGGCATCCCACATGGTCATAACCTGAGACTCCTACGATCAAGACAGTTCACCTACAAGTAAGGGGCTACCATTCAGCATCAGAGAGAACACCGAAAAGATGACAGCACCAGCCTCATAAAGACAAGTATGATTCTGCCCACTGCCAAACACTAAAAAGCATAAAGTAAAATATTAAAAAAGAAAATAAAAGAAAAAAAAAAAGAAAAGCTTAAGGTCCTCCACGTTGCATTGATTTGACTATCCAGACAAGCAATGACTGCACTTGAAGCAACACTTATAGAGCTGGCCAGGCAGCTAAAGGAAGCCAGGTACTTCAGGATGGCACAAACACCTGAGGAACAGAGAAAGGATAGATAATGAGCAGCTTTCTAATGGCATGACTGATACTTGCTGTGGAAGGAATAAGGGCAATAAAGAAGCAAAGTGTTATTGTTGATGAATGTTCTTAGGCAATGAAAAACCTAAAGTATCATGTCAGGATCTTGATGAGAGGGGCACAAGATCTCACCAGCTGTGGTACTTAAACTGCATTAGCCAGCAAGGGTGGGAACATCAATTTGAAAATTTCCTGAGCAAAATCCTAACAACAGAGGAATAGCTTCCTAATCAGGAAAGAAAAGGGATGAGGAATGCTTAGAAAATATATCAGAATAAATATGTAACAGTATACAAGAACATATAGGATGAACCAAGAGAAAAATGTGAAGTGTGAGACCGAAGGTGAGAAGAGACAACTAGCACACCACATTAAGAAGAGAGCTCTAAGAATACAATTTAAAAATTTGCATCAGCTTTTACTGATAATAGGACTAGAAGAGAGAATGAAGGTTATAAGAGAAATCCTAAAAGTTTATAAAGCCAAAAAAAGTCGCCTCACTGCTGTATTTCACGGTGTAGTAAGAAGCCAAAGTTTGTTCCATTATACTAGGGAAAAGCTTGACAGAAACAAGATAGTTCAATTAATTCAAGCATAAATTCCTTCTTATGGCTTTAGTCCAGATTATCAGCTTTTGTCTCTCATTTCCAATCACGAGGCATTTCACATATGCCCCTTTTATCTATTTCTTGGGTTGGTAGAAGAAAGACATGTACAAGTCAACCTTCACTGACTTAAGTATTTTGACAAAAACCTAAGAAACAGAAACTTCCAGCAAGAGCTGTAGTCCCTATGTGCTAAAACAGGGCACGTTTAGAAAGACCATGATCCCTTAACCACAACACAGGCTTGTTTGGATCTGTTTTAACATGAAACTATCCTCCCTTTTACAGTCTTTATGTGTTGTGCAGTCGTACAACCCTTGTATATGAAAGTGAATAAACAAACTAGCACCAGCATATCTAAAGGTAGACATAGATGCCATCAAATCTGCACAACCCATACAGTGATAAAATGACAATCACCATATCTAGCCATGGGGATAAATATTGCAATTAAAAGGGAATCGATGGTTCTCTCTGATACATGCCCATATGTACTTTTTATAAGTGCATAGTTTGCAGCTGAACAGAAGGGCAGACACTGAAAAGTGTTTTTCTCCCTTTTAACCTATGCTGGTCCCATAGTGGCTAGGAATGAATGCATGGTACATCTGCAAACCTATGTTCCTGCACTGGACACGTACTGGGAATTTTTCTCTCTTCTTTCAGCTTCAACTTAATACTTTATCAAGCAGTAATTTTTTTTTTTACCTCCTTTCCCTCTAAGCAGTTTGTCTCTCTCCTTTTATTTCCCCACCATCCCTATGTAGAAAGCCATCCCTGTGCTACTCAGCGCTTGCCTCCTGTTCCTCCTGATTCCACAGCAAGCATGTATTTCCTGAGGATCTTTTTCTGAGACTCCATACTCCAGCACAGTGGGGAATGTAGACAACACTGCCACTTGCATCAAATACAGAAAATCTGGAGAAATAGTAAGAGATGCTTTTAAAGAAAGAGAAATAATAGTCAGAGGAGAAAGAAAACAAGATGTGGACACCCACATGGAGAGAAGCCCTGTACCTTAACCCACGTGAAGTTTGTTTTCCCAGCATAGGGAGGCAAATGCCATTATTTTCACTTACCTGTTGAACTCTTCGTGACATCTCCTGCTACATCCATGATGGCTTGACTCTTCCTTCAAACTGAAATATTTTAAAATTTTTCTCTTTGCAAAAATGACCTAAAATCACCAATGAAAGATCTTGGTTGAACAATCAAACTGCCCCTGTAATGTTGGTTCCATCATTTACAGCCTGGCCTATCTCTCCCATTGATCACAGTACCACTGCAGAAAGGGCAAATTTCTTATTCTCTAGAGAGGAGGAGGAATAGGTGTTTTGCAGCTTCCCTTTGCCTTCCCCAGCACGGCGTACAATGCCAACCTCCACTTTCAGAAGTGCAAATGAGTTATGCTTATGATCTGTATTTAAATTCCAATTACCGTGCAATTAAGCTACAACCATGCTTCTCGAGAAACAATATTCTCTCACAGCATAAACAAAGGGTGAGCAAAATGATGGAGACTGTTTCTTAGAGACAACAAACCAGCTCCACATACTTCTTACTGCTTGCCACAGGGACAGTGCTTTACACCAAAAGGATGCCTCCCTCTTTATATGAATATTGCTGCTGCTAAAAGATCTTTCAAAGCATTTTGAAAACCACATACCACATGTACCAAATCTCGTGGAACCTGCTCCCCCACCAAATTAATCTGATACAGCTTTCATAAACATACCTCAGCTCAGAAACCACAGATTCTAATCAAGTGAATTTAAAGTGAAGGACTTAAAGGATTGAAAATAATTTCAACATACGTGCCCCCCCCACCAAACCCACAAAACACACTGTTCTTATCTTTATTTGGTATTTTGAGTTGCGGCCTCAAAGGCCATTTTGTCTCAAAACTCCAAGGTAAATCCTAGCAAGATGTCCTCCTATCAGGGTATGGCTTTGTAGAACTGATCACTTGGTTTACATAAGGCCCAATTCACTGACATAAACTTAGAACGCAAAAAAACGTGCCAAAGTCTTAAAGATTTCCCCCTTCTTTCCTGCTCTTGAATCCAAGAAGGCCCACTGTTGTTGCAGCTTCAAATTAGCTGACATAGAATCACAGAATCATGGAATGCTTTGGGTTGGAAGGGACCTCAAAGATCATCTAGTTCCAACCCCCTACCATGGGCAGGGACACCCTCCACCGTACTAGGCTGCCCAAAGCTGCATCCAACCCGGCCTTGAACACTGCCATGGATGAGGCTTCCACAGCATCTCTGGGTAGCCTGTGCCAGGGCCTCACACCCTCACAGGGAAGAATTTCTTTCTTATGTCTAACCTAACCCTGCCCTCTTTCAACTTGAAGCCATTACCCTGTGTCCTATCACTGCACTCCCTGATGAACAGTCCATCTCTCACTTTCCTGTAGGACCCCTTTACGTAGCAATAAGGTCTTCCCAGAGCCTTCTCTTCTCCAGGCTGAACAAGCCCAACTCTCAAAGCCTGTCTTCATAGGAGAGGTGCTCCAGCTCCGTCTTTCGTGTATTGGGGACCCCAGAGCTGGCCATGCAGCTCAGAGATCACACAAGCACTTCTAAGCTTGTTATAGGCTGTTTTTTTCCCTGAAGTCTCCTTCTCTCCATGTTATTCAGCGGGCAGGCAAATGAAATACTGTCCAATTTGTTCCTGAGTTGCTCACACAAACGCTCCTTCGGACACTCACAAAACAGCCTACCAGCCTGGCTCACAAAGTTCTGCGGTCTCTAGATGGGCTTCTCTACTTGAGCTGAAATACACATAAATCCTATTTCTTGAGCGAAAAAACTCACACAAACTTTTACTAGCACAACAGAAAATAAAACCTCTACGCTTTGGCAAGATGTCTCTAAACCTCTACAGTTTAGAGAGATTAAATATTGCAGACAGAACTCAAAAGAGGTCATCTCTTTCCTCCCTCTGTCCCCCCTTTGGCCTTCTGCACACTGGAACCCCCACCAAGGGCACATGGCAGAGCTGCTCTGGCTTAGCGACACCAAAAGCAGCTACTGGTTTTAGGTACGTCAGTGAAGCGCACCAGTTGAGAAATCTGAAAACACACTGGGTGATTGGAAGTCACTCTGGAAACCAGACCACCTGAAACTGAGGAATCCCAATCGCTCCCGAAAGAATTTCCTCACATTTGTGCAGCAACAACTCTCAGCATGGCCGACAGCTCTCCGAGTCGAGGCCAACGATAAGCACAAACCACGATGGCTGCTCTCTATCCAGAAAACTATTCCCACCACTGCACTGAAAAGTGAACCCCACATTATTTCAACACAGAGGAAAAAAAAAACCCACAGCCTCCCACTTCAAAGAACAACCTGTTGCACGTTCTGCAGACGGCGGAGGAATGAAATGTGTAACTGGATGCAGGCCGATGGCCCTCAATACAGGATGACGTGTTGAATTACTCATATTATATGGCTGGGTAGGGCTTAAATGGAGATTCCTGGAACACTGAATTCGAGCCCCAAATTAAATTAAACACACCTTGTTACTTACATGTAATACGAGCCTTCCCAAGACTTACGGGGATGTTCTCTGTGGTAGTAAGGTCTCAGGTATTTTCTAGATTTAGCAGGTTCTCCAAACCAGGCTCTGATAGAAAACTGCTGAATGACAAATGAGGTTTTCTTTGCTTAGTCATTTATCTGCAAGATTTGGTGAACCTTCTCATTACTGATTTCAAAACCACTGAATTTTATGCATAATTTCATATCTTAGAAGAAACATATTTTTGTTATAATATCAAGAGCAAATAAAATGCCTGTTCTTTCTGTCTGAGACTTGCTATTAATTTAAAGCAGCATTAAATAGGATTAGGACATATTATCTACCATGATTTTTGTTTTAAGCTAACACTGTTATTTACATTTCTCATTTACTTCTGGTGAAAGGGTCTTCATTGAATGAATAATTATCTTTTTCTTTTTTTTTTTCTTAAGAATATTTCCTTTGATTATTTTCACTTTTCTCCTTTGCAGGTACATCTGTCATGTCCCTTCTTCCTCTTTTTCCTCCAGTAAAGCTTTTTACCCCATTTTTATTGATGTGCCAGTAAGAAATAGGTAACAATCTCTTCGTTTAAACTGCGTAACTGTTTGCAACATTTCATAAACTATATAAAAAGCAGAGGTTTCTCAGTTGTTGATTAACCAAGGAGAAAAAAAGTTGGAGAATACATGTCTTCCTCATAGCCACTGTTCAATATACACCTTGAAAAACAAGGAAGAAGAGTACCAGCATCTTCCTTTCCATAAAGGCATGTGCAGTAGCTTATAAAAACTGGAAATGGATTCATATAAGCTTTTCCACCATAAAAACTGCTCTCTTAAAAAAAGAATCAAATAAATAAAAATCAATGCTTCTCCTCAAATCCCTTTCATCCCACAACCACATGCTACTAACAAATCAGCCAGCCAGTCCCCCTCCACACATCTCCTACAGCCATCCTGACAGACTTTGCTACGGTCTTGAAACCGAGAAGACCAGGCAGTCCCAAGAGGTGTTGGGTATTACTGCAGCAGAGAGCACAAATACAGTGATGATTCAGTACAAATAATACAAGGTCCCAGAAGGGGAGATCACTGGAAAATAAATTTCAGCTCAATCAAGCAAGAAAATCAATCCACATTGCTAAGGTAGTTTGTACACCAACAGGAGCCTCTGTGTATTAGCCGTTAGCCCACACGGCTGTGTTCCTTGCTAGCAAGAAATTAACCTTTGTCTTGTGCACCCCATCACAGGAACCTTGTGGGGCTCCCAAGGCAAATTACATCAACCTCTAAGTAAGCGTGGCAATGATGTGGGTTTCAGGATAGGGTGAATTTTACAGCGTTACGCTCATGGCACCACACGTGTACGCAGCGAGTTGCGCGACCACAGAAAGTGGAAAGCATACCCACAACCCCTTTGAATGAAGCCACAGACAACTTTAATTTGGTCTCAGCCCCTTAGGTATTGTTCCAGGATGTGGTTAAAACGGGAACCAAGAGCCAGTCTGACGGCAGACTCACAGCCTGCAGCGGTGCCCTGGTCAGCCAGCATCTAACATCATAAAAACAAAGCACAGATACAATTAAGAACCTGCCTCTCCTAATAATCTCGGAGTCTGTTTACTCAGCAACACCAACGCATCAAAGGGAAGGATGCCAATGCCTGAAGACAAATCTGTTTAACTCCAAGCCAGCTTCATTTATCGCTAATAGTTTTCTTGGTAGATTTAAACCTCAAGATAGATTAAAAAAAAAAGACTTGAAGGGCCTGGAAGCTGCGACATTAAACCCCTGGCAAAAAATGTTGCTATGAGAACCGACCGAGCAGTCTGCCACACAGAATTTCAGAGCTGTGCCAGAGATCACGTCCAGGTGGGGGTGAAGAGCAGTAGTGTGAAGGTGAAAACTAAAATATGGGGATCAACTAGAGTGCCAGGGCACCTCGGAATGATACAGGCAGGAACATAACGTCCCTTCCACGTGACCACGCTGCCGCGCCCCAAACACGGTCAGATTTCTCCCACTTCAGGGCACCCTTGCATGCTACAACCCAGAAATTCCCTCCTACATCCACACTCAGAAATGCTTAAACATTCTTCTAAGGTGTCAAGACATTTTTTCCTGCTGCTTTTTGCTGTCTGCTCCAAACTTCTGTCTTCTCTCACCCAATTCACTCCATACTTTCTTGTCATTTCCCCTTCACCTCCATTCCCTCGCTCCCCTTTCCATCACATTATTCCTGCTCCCCCTCCTCAAGTACATTGTGGCTCTAGCACACCACCTTCACCACCAGCTTGCTCATTCATCTTCCACACTCTCTACCTGTCCCTCACCATCCAGCTGCCTTGGCTCTGGAGGATTTCTTCCAGGTGGTCAGTCTACATTTGTGTGACATTTGATGTAAACCATCTATTTTCTGTTAGATTTTGGGACAGTTGTAATGCATAACCCCCTAGGCAGCACCATGCAAAACCAGGAACCCTATCTACAGTTATGGTCAGAAATACTGGTTTACCTAAAAACAACCCAACCCTACAAGCCTACCAGCATCACAACTGACCCATGGGCAAGGTTACCTGACAAAAACAGACTGAAAGTCTTTTGGGGCCATCAGTAGAACCATTCAGGTGTTGCTTTTTTACTTTTTCTGTGTGAGAATTTTCAAGCTACATGATAACTTATTTGACATAAAAGGTATAGAGTCAGCCTTTTACCCCCACCACTCATGGTAATGAGTTACTTTATCTGCAAGTGACTTCCCAACTTCATTGGCACATCTTAAAATTTATTCCTTCAACCCACACCTCACTCAGTACTGGAAGCAGCCAAATATAATTGTGACTTCACAAGATACAAACCCCATTTGATGGACAAACTTCTTAGCTCTCACATCGAGACACAAGCCATCTCAAATACAAGGACTGTTATTAGGAGGGGATGTCTTTATTGGTGTCTTTTCACATCGCAGAAACAGAATAGGGATCTGCTGAAATAAGCACTGGATTTCATCTCTGCCCTGACAAACAAATCACGAAACAGAAGAGTGTATTTCCAGGCTGAAAAGGGAGCAGGAAAAATTGCCAGTGATATGAACAAAGATGACAGGCTTTCTCACAGATTTCTGAACCCAGTTTGGACGACTGCATTCACAGGGGCCATTTCGATCTGACATGAAAAATCTGTGTAATGATTGAGAGACACAAGACTAGCAGAACACTTCTGGTGGATTACAGAAGAAAATACAGATGTGGTTGCAAGCTGAGATGGGAAATCATCAACTGTGTTGCTACTGAGGTGAGGGATGTGTGGTTGGTTGAGGTCCCTGCGAAGATCTGGGGTGGCAGGAAGAGAGGAGAAAGCGTCTCAGCAGGAGCAAGTGAGGACGCAAACAAAGCGATGAATCTGTTGTGGGACAAAGGCAGGGCTGAACTCGACCCAGACTGGGGAATTTGAATTTCAGAGTGAACTATAAAGAATGAAAATTTTGGCATAATGGTTCAAGAACTTTATATGGACCATTCTGGATTAGTAATGAAGATGTAAACCTCAAGAGGAGCCACCTGAAAGTCACAAGCTCAAGCAACACTACAGCTTCAGAAAGCTCCACCAGGCACTATCCTGAAGTGTTTCTGAATGGCTGGTGATGCAGACTTTGCACATCATTTGAAAATTCAGCAATATTCAATCAGCAAATTAACAAGAGAGAATTTCTCCTTAGTGCACTTACCACACTGAGGTCTAATGAAAGCTAGGGAGCATTTATTACTGTCAGTGTCCTATTCATTCCGCAGATGCACAGAAACAAGCTATCTTCTTGAGGAAATCTACGCACCTCTCCAGCTACCTAGGGACAAAAAAAGGTCTCTTAAAACCTGGCTGACTAGAGTAGCTTGATTATTCTGCAGATTCAGTTCAGCTACCCAGAAGGAGCAGATGTTTTGCAGAGGTGAGTATCACAGCCTAGTTCTGAGTCCACAGGCTGGCATCGATTGGAATTCTCTCCCCTCTGTGCTGCACCAGACTGGCATGTACACCTGCACACACATATAGACACCCTCCAAAATCCAAGATGCTAAGCTTTAAAAGAGGGATGTTTCCACTAAAATAACCATGAAGCTTTTTGTTGTTTTACCAGCATCAAAATATACTCTGAGCAGAGTGTTACTTGCTGGTTACTGTAGCAGTTATTGTGATTAAAAACCAAAAGCTGACTTTTTTCAAACAAATGTTGTAGTTAGACGGGCTGATTCCTTCACAGATCAAGACAGATGGCAAGCAGTTCCACCATCAATGGGTTTGTGCTTTTGTTTCTAGCAGGCCATGAGATTAAGCTCCACAAATTTAGGATTTTATTTATTTATTTTTAGAAGAGATTTGGGATTTAGGATTTGTTTTCAGTAAGAATTTTCCCTGGTAGATGTGAAATCATCCAAGGACAAATGCAACATCTGGGTGCAAAAGTAACACACAATGGTTTAAAATCCAAATTTATCATTTTCCTGATGGATACTCAGGCAACAGATAAACAGAAGCAGGTATCTTGTACAGAATTAATGACTGGGTCTATGAAACAAAAATTCCTGAAGCATTCCTAGAGCACCCAGCTGCTAAAATCTGATTACAGCACAATGAAGTAAAATCTGCCTTTCACGTTGTAAGAGTAAAAATGAAAGAGGTGAAATAAGGCAGCTATAGTACTACAGACAAATACACCAAACAGTTAACTTCCCTACTTAGTAATGCAACTAGTGACCTACATAATGGACAAGGGCTAAACACAAACTGAAGAAAATACCATGAGAATGTCAAAACTGAAGGTTTAATCTGACCTGCAGGAAATGGTGTTGGGAATGAAACAGTAAAAGTTGTGTTCTCATACATAGTAGAGGGGATAAATTTTATAATTTTTTTTTTTCCAGAATGCCAAAATACAGTAAGAGAAAAAGTTTTACATCTCTGAAGTATTTTTTACATGAAGTGTAAAATGAAGAATGTAAATCCACAGGACGTTAAAGAAATATCAGCGTGAGCTTACTGTAATTTTTGTCAGGAAAAAAGATCCTGTAAATTAATGTACAGTCAGACTATACATTCACCACTTTGGATTCTAAGCATTTAATGATTATCATCTTTCTGCCACACAACCATTACATGCACATTCCAGAATTACTGCCAATCCATAAACTTTTACTACTGAAATTTAGAAATGAAGTAATGCACGGGGATGGAAAGCCAATGTCTCAACGCAGTGATTCACCTTACTTCAGAGCAAGGCCTCCGTTTTGTGACTTACAAAACAGTGGCTGCTAAGACCCCTACCCAGGCTGGGCTATGCTTCTAGAGCAGCAATGAATGTTCAATAACAGAGAGACAGAGTCTTGAAAAATCACGGACCAATCCAACATTCTGTTAACATTAATTTTATAAAATACCTTACAAGAACAGATAAAGAACTTGAGCTTACATAATAACCAAACTTTAAAAAGAATATTGAATAAAATATAAATTAATTGAACACATCACTAAGTTTGCCACATGTTAGACAAGTTTATAAAAGGCATTTTCAGATAAAATAGTTATTTGAAAGAAAATCCTTCAAAATGGGAACTACTGAAGTCCTTTTTCAAGAAGTCATTCCTAAAAGCGCTATATTCCAGGTCAACAGGCAGTACCTGAATCTGCTTACAATACGGTGTTCGTTTGCTTCTAAATCTTGTCAAGCTTTAAGACACAACTTTAAATGCTTTCAGGTCAGAGTCGTCAGTGCAAAGTAAAGCTTCAAGCTGAAAATGAGAGAAGTAGAACAGAAGGAATGATCCTGGGACAAAGCTTCCTAAATTCACATTATGGAAAAAACCAAACTGTGCCGGATGCATGGTATATTGAGATAATGAATATTAACAAATTTCACTGGTGGCCATTTTAGGGTTCCAGCCAAGCCATTTACATGGCTAATCATATCAAATCCATTTATTTTATCACAGTTACAGGGTTTTTTCTACTCATCATCTTTGGAAAAGTTCCATGGTGCTGATGTCCACTATTTTGCTCAACTTCTGATTCAGCCCATTCGCTCAACATGCAGTAATTTAGCCAAAAGGAGATAAAAAAGTGAGGCCAACAGACAAACGAAAGTCTGTGATTACATTTACTTAGAAGGAGTAAGATAGCACATTTCTGAGTTTAACCAACTTTGTGGATTCAAGTACTCTCACTGAAGTCAGTGTTCCTTTAAGTTATGTATGAGCACCACACACTGCCAGGCTCAAACCCTCAAGTCTTTCAAAGTTTAAAATATGTTTAAGAACTATGATGTGTTTAGAAAATTAGACCACAGCCAGATTAATTTCCTTTAAACCTATTATTTCCCAAATAGTAAACATTAACACTCTATCAAAGCAATTTCGCCCTGTTTCACTTTAAATCTATTAACCAAATCAGGTTTGAAATAGCCTTCACGTTCCACTATTTAAAAGCATTATTAGCACAATCACTTCAAAGACTAATGAAATTCTTTTCAATTTACCACTCAGAATATCACTCATCAAGCTTTTTTTTTTTTTTAAACACTGGTGGACACAAGGAGGAGGAGCAATTTAAAAACTTTATCAGACAGCAGCTCCAGCCTCTAATTGAAACATAAGGCTGTCATTTATGCTAAGCTGCTGCATAAAATTGAGCAAATGAGTTCTCCATTCAAAATGTAAAAACTCAATCTGCAGATTGTTTGCTCAGCCTTGTAAAGCCACCCTTTTTCCTCTGTAACCATTGCTATGCTGGCAGTTACCCTAGAACCTCCTTGAGACAATTCCCGTACAACCACGGTGTTTCATTTAATAGTACAAATCATTCTGAATTTAAAATTAGCTGAAATGCTACAGTGATGTTGTAAACAACCAAATGAACAGGAGGGTTCAAGGCTACACAAACAGAAGAAAGAACCTTTTACTTGAACTACAAGCATCGAATATGTAACTTCAACCAAAACTTTTCATAAGCTGTACTCAAGGAAGGAACTTTCAAAGCAAGTTGCAAAAGCTCTTTTCTAGGACAAACTCAGAATTGTTCTCAGAAGGAACAGCAGCTCTTCCCTGCACCCTGAATTCACCTGATCATCTTTTATCACTGAAGCAGATGAATGATATCCATACTGTGCTTTGTGATGCTATGAAATAATTTCATTCATTTTAAGAATAAGTTTGGTAATGAAATGATGAACTCTGAGATATCACAATAATTTCCACTGGGTGCTTGCACTTATTTTGATGTCTGCAATTCAGCCATTTTCTGTCCTTTAAAAAATAAAAATCTTTAAACCGAATGCATTGGCTGCTCAGATCTGATCCTACAAGTGACAGAACTTTCACCACTTGCTCTGAGTGAAGGAGAACACGGGCAGCTGAAAGTGTACAATAAATATACACCTCACACTCAGCTTTGCACACTGTGAAAATCCTCATGTACTGGTCACATCTGAAAATGTGAAAAATACACTTGTAACTACTACGTGGTTTTACCTTTTCAACAGAAATAAAAGAAATGCAGATTTCAAAGTTCCCTTAAAAAAAAAAAAGCAGCAATTTTAAGAATTATTCTGGAAATATTTGGACTCAACTTTGTGTGTACTAAGAACACAATTGTCATCTTTTTCTCTCACTGAAATGGGGAAAATTTTGAATTTGGGCTCAAAAATAAAGTGTCAAAGCCCAGAGTATCAATAACCACATAAAGCTGAAATGTATTTCCAAATGAGCAGCTGGAAAGCGAGTGAATGAATTTGGGCACTAAACACATACTTGAGAATAATGAAGTGTACAGAGGAGGGGGTTACTGAAGAACTTTGCAAAAAAATAAAATATTGCTACAGTAGCAGTAGGACTTAACAGTGCATCAAAAGACTGAAAGTTTCCATGTAAATACAAACCGATCCAAGCCACAATTAACCACAGGATAATCACTCCAACAAAAACTAACCGCACTGTACTTTACAGAAGCTAAAACCAGAGTTTACCTGAATACCATTAACATGACTGAAAAAGATTCCTTCTAGTCTGGTGTGCCTCAGTTTGTACAGGTCACAGGGAACCGGTGCCATTGGTGTGTCATCACAACACAGTATTACCGCAGGCATTTGGCATTTCTCAACATTTGCAATCAAATACTCAAATCTGAAAGAGCTTTTACATGTCAGAGCTCAGTCTCACTGCTGCATGAAGGGTCTTGTTTATTGGTTGGGATCTTTTTGTGGAAACTGTATAAAAGACCTTGAGGACTACAGTCACGGAATTCATGTTAAAACAGAAAGCTGCCCAACATTACTGTCAAAATACCTTTAAGAAGGCAGTCTTAGACAGAATAATGCATTTTACATTCAGATATTTCCTCTCTCAAAAGCAAAGGAATCTCAGAAGAAAAAAAAAAAATCAGTAGTGAAGGCCACATACTTTTTTGCATTTGATGAGCTGAAATGCAAAAAACAATTAAAGCATCTTGTAAGAGAAAAAACAACAAACCAAACACACACAGAACTTCTGGAAAGTGATGATTTAGTTGATGGGATGGTCAGCGTGGAAACTGTTGGGAATGCTACAGCAGAACTGACCAAAGTACAAGGGATTATGGACAGGAACATAGTACAGGCGTCAACTAGAAAACTGTAACTTGCCAACTTGTAAACAAGAAAAAGCATTTCACAGATTAAAAGTTCTAGGGAAGTAAACTTCTTTAAATTATTTTGTCAGTTCAACCCTGATTTTAAAAAAGTATGGCTAGCAAAAATACATAAGCCTCAGCATATTTATAAGTCTTGATCAGAGCAGCCATGAGCCTTTGATAAACGGCTGGAAACAAACACCCTTCTACTAAGGATGAAAGAAAAATACTCCGTTCTCTTCTTCCTCTTGCTCCCCAATCCACGCGTGGGTACGCAAAATCCACGTGCTCCAAGAATCTCTCGATGCTGCTATAGATTGAGACGTGGGGAGACTGGTGGAGGATAACAGACAAACTCTCTTAAAATACTACGGGCCACATCAACGTTATTCTGGGCAATTTCAAGTGCCCTCTTGACTTCTTCAAAGGAATAGCCCTCTCCCATAAGTTTTGCAATTTTTGCATCCACGTTTTCCATGGAACTGTCAGAGCTGTATGCTTTCCTGTGGTGTATTTCTGGTGCAGTCCTCCGAGGAAGTGGCTTTGGGGGCCTGGCTGGTGCTTGGGAACCATCTGTTTCAAATAAAGGAGATAGAAATCGTTATATATTGGCTTAAAATAGCATCACAGGTAAGTCAAACCTCATGAAGCTGTTCTAAAAGTAAAATTCCAAAGAAACATGAAGAGAGATTTTAATTCACTGATACTCTCAGTTTAAAAATTGGACTGAAGCTGAATTTCTCAAGAACATCCAAACCAGAAATACCATAGCGAAATACCGTTTTAATAATATAATAGGAACATGAAAGTTACTATCTGAATTATCCAAGGTTGGAAGAAGAAAGTATGATGAACCAGCAAAGATGGTGGAAACAGCCCGTCAAAAGTTTAAAGGCTCTCCACTCTCAACCTACAGTTTGAGGAGTTTAAAAAACAACCAAACAACCACACAAAAGTTGATTGCAATTTTAGTTAGGACCACAATTTGTGCAGGAAAGGAATCCAGCCAAATAAGCATGAGGAGAAAAATCCTTCATTTACTGGTACATCTTGCAGGCTCTGTTCAGTCAGTTGTAGTTCTTTTCATGCGTAGATGCGATACGTAAGTACAGAAATAACTGGCTTCCTGAAAAAAACCAACACCCTAGTCCAACTCTTTTCAGTTATGGGAACAGAACATGACCCTTCCTCTCCAGTCCTCCTTTAGAAATACATCCTCTTTCCTTCTTTTCTATGGAAAGGTTACCTTCACAGTTAATGCTGGTGCTAAGAATCATGATGTGCTGATAAAAAAGAATATCTAATATTCGAAGTTGCTAATCTTCTCAGAGTCAAGTTTTGTGCTCAAGTAAACTTGGTACTTTACTGAAACCTCTTTATCCTCACTGATTCCACAATAAGAAGCTTAAATACAAGCAGGCATAGAGCAGAAAACACTTTCAAGAGCAAAGTATTTAAAAAAAAATAACTAATCCTTAATCCTTCAAAAAGGGTTCTAAAAGGTTCCATCAACAGTGTCACTGATAGATAAATTAGAGGAATTTCTTTCTGGCTCTGATATTTCCTGTTTACTTACACTGACAGCAATTGCATTCTGCAGTGTTAAGTACTTCAGAGGCAGTTTCTTAGTGATGAAAGAAAGTTGTATTTCCAGTATTACTGTCACAACATCCTACCTTATCACAACACTGGACAGAGAGAACCGTAATTCAACTGACTACATTAAACACTTCAGATGAATAAAAATAGTTCACGTTAGTGAACATCTAAGTGGGGTGTATTTTTCTCTCAACTTAGTTTCCAGGCATTCAGATCAGAGCACTGCTATAAATTTTGATTCCATTTCTTAACTCAGAGAAGATAAGCAAATAGTATTTTCAGCGGGATGGTGATATCCATAACACAACGAGAGCAATTTGAGTAAAAGCTTACAGTTAAGGGGCTAAGATTAATTTTGTTCTAATTTCATTGCCTAGTTTCCATGCAGATAGTAATGTCACAGCCCGCATATAGTAAGGGTTTTTTTTGTATTTGTTATGACTTTTCACTCTCTGAAGATGAGAAACAAAGTATATAAAGGCTAAACATTCCAGTAAAACACACCTGAAGCAGATCCAGACCTGCTATGAAGGTGTGGAAGACCCATGAAACACACTGGCTTGAGAAGTTAACAGTCGCTCAGGAAATGTGGGTAGTAACTAAAAACTACATCAGGAACAAGTTCTAATTTCCCATTTTGCTTATTTTAAAGAACTCAAGACTGTAATGG
Source organism: Hypotaenidia okinawae (assembly GCA_027925045.1). Taxonomy (NCBI): domain Eukaryota; kingdom Metazoa; phylum Chordata; class Aves; order Gruiformes; family Rallidae; genus Hypotaenidia; species Hypotaenidia okinawae. The sequence continues at coordinate 95,789,440 of BSDF01000001.1, forward strand.
AAGAATAGTCTTTAAGATAATGGTATAATGTTTGTCAAAAACAATCATCTATCTGTCACAAAGATCTCAAACTCTTTTAATATACAGGTTTTGTCATGGACTTCATTCCTACAGAGGATGAAACAAACTTAATTTGCAAACTTTAATTTTTTCCCTGAGCTTGAAGTACAGAAAAAATGCCTTGTGCGTCGATCAGATCCTTCTGTGCATTTGTTACGTAAAATATTTTTGGCTCTATCCAGTCTAATACAGGCTTAAAACTCCAGTTATTTCTTGTATAAAACCTTCATTTTGCTGAAGCTTCCAAACAAACTTTCTTAAGCCATCACATCATTTAGAGAGGTCATTTTTAATTCTGTCAGCAGATTTGCAGCACAGGCATTTTATTCTCACTACAGTGACATCTCTCTATAGCACAGATACTTTAAGATCTTCAGCCTTCTCTCTCAATTCCCATTATTATTTTTTTAAGCGCTGACATCTCTTTCAATATCTTCACATCCACATGAAATTTTAGCTGAAGCAGGGTATCACACTGGATCCTGAGCTTAAAGATACTAAGTCTAAGCTGCATGTCCATCTGGATATCCTCTCTGATGTTTCGGCCACTGCAGATGCCTAACTAAAAATTGAAATAGATTTTCTAATTGCATAATTCAATTAACAGTTTCTACAGCAAGGAGCTTCCTCTGTCAGTTGCATTTCTGTAATTCAGCACTAGATTTAACCCAGAAGCAGCGGGTTAGTGTAAAGGTAGAGACAGGCTCATTTAGTGTTTAGAAAGCGCAGAAGAAGTGGTAGGGTAAGAGCTCCATGGCACAGTGGGAGGAGGAGATTTGTAACTGCACCTACTGGCCCATCAAGCTCTTTGGCACAATCTTCTTATTTTGCAGTACTGTAGCAGATTAATCCCCTTGGGGTTAATTGAAACTCAGGCTGAAACAATGCACAACACCCTGCCGCCAACTTTTCCACATAAAAGAATTGAAATTTGCATGCAGGAGCTCAAATAAGACAAATAAGGTTGGTGGATAGACAACTGAAGACTACAGCTAGCTAGCCATTTGAATCCATTCCTTACTGAAGAACTGAATTCAGTAAAATACAGCAGACACCTGTGTTAGACACCCACTTTTCTTCTATGTTTCACACATGTCATTGGCTGTGTTCAGGTAAGATATGCTAAATATTAGCAATATCTCACTCTCTTGCTTTTATTGTAGTAATTTTTAAAAGTTATATTTAAGAAGTTTGAAAATTTATGCCTTTGGGATAGTTATGTGGGTGGTTGAAAACTATTTCTTAAGTGTTCAATACTAAACACGCTGCTGAATTACAATACATTTCTCATTACATGTTAATGACTCAATTAAACATCATGACAGCAATTTTAAAAACAGTCAAACCGAAGCATAGAAGTTAAAGGACTCTCCATGCTACTCTAGGGAGCCAGTGGCTAAATAACAATTGGATTTTAGTGTGAACTACACATCTTTTTCCTGTGAGTCCAAAGATTCACTGTATAATAGGGCTGAAATGAAAAATTTCCTAAGCCAACTGATCAGTTCAGAACAAATGCAAAACCATAAAGTTCTGAAAAAAGTTACACCTCAATGTTGGCTTTCTGAATCACAGATGAAGGTGAATCAGTTCATGCTGAAGCTCATCAGTTCTGTTCTATGAAATTACTGCCACTGTAAAAACAACTTTCCAATTAAGAGTATGACATGATCTATCACATAGTTTTCATTTCATTGAAATGGAATTGAGTATCTTGCTGTACATCATGCTGACTTAGAATGGTATTTATAGTAAAGGTCAGCACATGTGGGTGTTTTAGAAGATGGCTGTGGGAAACACACAGACAGTATAGTATTTATTAAAGTGACATCAGAAAGCTCCAAGATCTTAAGTAGCAAGCACCTTGCAGTACTTTAGGAAAGTAATAAAAAACAAATAAAATCTACCAGAGAACCACAAGAACTGCAAGAAAACTGTAGCTTTAAGAGGTAGTTATACCGTTGTCATAATTTGTATAAGACGGCTTTCAGATACCCTAAATAAGTCAGGTTAACAGTATAAGGCAAATAGAACCCTTGCAGTGTCACGTATAAAACATGCATTATGAAATAGGGGTTTTACCTAAGAATAGGTAAGAGAAACACTGTTATAGTACTAGCAGAGGTAGCCTCCTAAAAGTGCTACCGTTTACCGAAGGCATCACACTAATTCTCAAATGTGTTATTCATTAAAAAGTCTGTAGCACTCTTCAGGCTTACTTAATTTCCCCTGTACTTTGAGTTGGAAAAATATATTCTTTCATTCCTATGCCACAGCAGAGATGAACTACACATTCCTAAGAATGAGCAATAAAATTATAATTAAAAATATATATAATTTTTCCACCTGTGAGTGTTGCAATTAAACACTGATGATGATTACAACTGAAAGACTAGAGAAATAAGTTCCTTCATTTCTTTGTGCATTAGAAAAGAGTTTTCACACACAATTCCCTCTTATCTGGAGAACTAATAATGGTTTAAAGCATCACTTGGCTCGTTCTTCATTTGGTCTCCCCACAGCAAAATGATACAGGTGGAACAATCTTCCCCCTTCACCATATACCATTCACATCTAAAGAAAAGAAAATGTGTCTACAAATTGAAGAAATTACTTTAAAATGCAGGCAATGCTTTCATTTTATATTTCATATAGTTAATTTACTTAATTTGTGTAGCTTTCCTTTGTATATTTATTTGTGCTGCTTGAAAACTGTAAGCAAATTTCTGTGGCAGAGGAATTGCTTCTACTGGACTTGTTTCATGCAAATAGAACACTGTAATTTGTTTAACTGAAAAACATTTAAAATTTTCTTAGAACTTCAGACAAACATATTAATAAAAAAAGATCAGAAAATGATACTACTATCAAAAGTGAAGCTGATTTTTTTTTTTTTTTTAAAGGAGGAATGAAACACAGATGGAAGTGATGTGCCTGTGGCCCCTGCAGGACTTCTTACCTCTTGTGGGCTTTAAAGGTAGCAGAAAAATCTCTGCCTTTCACCAAAAATAAGGAACAGTAGAACTCACATAAACATTCAGTTTGGCAGCTGGAGAAATTGATGGCATAGTATCTACACCACAGACCACAGGTAGCCACTTCTACCTTTATTGCTGCATTTTTGTATCTGTTATCCTTTGATGACTTCATTTTCATAAAGCAGTATTACCACTGCCATTTGTTGCCCAGAATGACAAAAACCTCACTGGACTTCATAAAGTTGTAATTTTCTACAGGAGCAGTTTTCTACCTTACCTGAAGAGGGAGGAAGTTGATCATAGTCTTGAGATGTCCTATTTGTTTTGACGTTTTCTCCAGTTACTCTACGAGCAGGTGGCAAAGGAACATGACCAGTTATTGGATCAAAATGGGGATCTATAATAACAGAAGAAAATAGGTGTCTTAGAATAATCCAAATTATTGGGGGTGTGGGGGGAGGCTGATGCATAGAACCTAGCCTTAAAATAGCCTCCCTTCAGCAGAGCCATGGATCCAGACAGGTGCTTGCCCTTAACATATGCACATATACATCCAAATTCAACACTTGCATAGCAGACATGTAACTGTCGTGCAGTGACAAAAACAGAAACACAGCTCAAACGTGGTCTACCCTGCCCTGCCTGTGGCTCTTCTGCTTACATAGAATCCCCTGAGTTGGAAGGGACCTGTAAGGATGATCAAGTCCAACTCCTGGCTCCACACAGGGCCAGCCAAGTCAGAGCATGGGACTGAGCGCATTGTTCAGACACTTCTTAAACTCAGCCAAGCTGTGTGCTGTGACCACTTCCCTGGGGAGCCTGTGCCAGTGACTGACCACTCTCTCAGTAAAGAGCCTCTTCCTAATATCCAACCCAAACCTCCCCCGCTGCAGCTTCATGCCATACCCTTGGGTTCTATCACTGGTCACCAAAGAGAGGAGCTCGGTGCCTGCCCCTTTGCTCCCCCTCCTAAGGAAGCCATAGGCTGCAATGAGGTCTACATCCATACCTAGTCCTGACACTGCAAGGAGTGTGGCTGCAAAGCCTGAGGCAGCACAAGTAGAATTATCACAGCTATTTGGCTTGGTTAGAGCTTGGTAACACTCCCATGATTTGCAGTTCACAAAAGCCTGCAGGATTTCCTATTCATACAGTCCCAGCTAGGGGTAAATACTGATTGCAGGGTCTGGTAAAGGCCATGACTAGGCCTTCGGGTCTCTCTACTGATTGCAGGAACAGAATTTAAGAAATGAGAGAAATATATAGTCCTGGCATATTGTGTCTGGACTCCTAAGAGTGTTTGCATGTCACTGCAACTTTTTGCTGTTGTTGATGATGAGATTATTATTCTAATCTGACAGGCTTTGATGGATAGCTGAGAAGTCACCCCCAAGAGTGGTATGGAAAACAATCATCAAAACCTCATCATAAATCATCTACAGCAGTTTATTTGACAAGTTTCAGTGTGAGTAATATGGCTTTAGAAATACCATATGAATAAGAAAAGACCAATCCACACAACCATGTATGCCTAAGTAGATGCACACACTGATTAAGATGAAATAAAAACTGCTGCTATAAGATTGCATATGTAAATATGAAGAACAATACATACACTTCCCAGACTTTTAATGAAAAGCAATTAGATGGGTGTTTGGGGTTTTTTTTTTACCACCACCAGTGATGTTTCTTTGGTTATTTGGAAATAACTCTTAGTAATTTAAATCTCTGCATGTTTCTTGGAACTGCACACAGATTGACAGACAGTGTGTGTGTGTCTGCGCGTGAGGGTTTCTATTTTTCCTCTCCATTCTCATTAGAACTGAATGGCACAGCGTGTGTTTCTGCATCAGATGATACAACTGAAGCACCCATTCAGACTGGGCTGAACAATAAAAACATTCCATAGGAGGTCATTGCAGTTCAACCTAAACCAGCTCATTTTCATCTCTCAGCTAGTATCACTCGCAAAGGTCAGCCGAACACCTGACAACCCGTCAGGCTATTACAGAGTTGCACAGGATTGCCCGTCATCTATATTCTGGCATTCCTGTGATACTATCACCAAAACATTTCATTTATCCCCCTCCATACAGTTTCTATGAAAAACAAATCAGAGGGGAAAGACATCTAACTGCACCACAAGGCAGATAATCATTGAAAATATTCCTGAGAGAGGAGAACTTAAGACACGGACATCCTTTAGAAGCTTCCATGGGGGAAAAAAGGTCACTTCACAGAAATACACTGTAACCCACCCAAATCCTCTTGTAATCTGTACCATCAGCAGGTAACTCATTCAACTTCATTAACCTGACAATCAGACACTTTTCAACTCAAAGAGGAAACTGGTAAACTGTGAACATAGCTTTTACACCTTTTAGAAGCAAAACATCAGCCTGAAAAATTATCAGTGTGATTCTTTGGAAAAGATAGGTTAAAAAAAAAAAAGGTTGTACACGAAAGGAACCTGCAAGTATGTTCATAATTAATACAGTTTTGCAGCAAAAATTTTACAGCCGTTCTAACAAAGCAAGGATGTTCTTATTTTCTAGTTTTTCCCCAAATTCCAACTTGAAAATAAACCCCATGAACTATGTTTTACTATAGAAAACGAAAGAGTTGACAAAAAGTTACAGACCAGAAATAAAGATTACAACAGAAAACTTGGCACTTAACAACTCTTACTAGAAATTAGTTTAAATTTAAAATTTACTATTTCTCAACGTGTAGTCTCATATAGAAATACTGACCTTACTTCATTACCTTGCAATAACGAAAAGTCTTTTTATATACACTGAATTGTTTTATCTCCACCATTAAAAAAAAAAGTATACAAAATATTTTACAATAAGTATAGGCTGCATAACAGAGTTCTGAAGCTTGATGACAACTTTAACACAGAACAGATCAGTTTGTGAAGTAAAGGAAAATTAGATAAAATACGTTCCTTCCTTTGTCTACCTACCAGAATGAAGGAACAGTTCATGTCCTGAAGGAGGTCGGCTTCCTGAGCCAGCAGGTTTTGTGTGCTCAATCATGCTGTGCCGAGCAGGTGGCGGTGGTGGTGGTAGTGAAGGGGGTGAGCTATCAAATGCATCTTCGCCTGCATTTAAAAAAAAGAATTATTAGATGAGCAAACTTCATTAAGAACTGCAGAGTAAAGAGTGAAGCTTAAAATTTATTTTTCCCTGGCTGCTGAGGCCATTATTCCTAGGGTTCATCTAGAAGTTCAGTGATTCCAGTAATGAAATTATAAACCTGACTCTTACTATGCACAATCTTTTCCTAAAACATGCTCTGAATGACCTTTGGCAGTGCTCAGGGTTGGGTTTTTTTTGGGGGGGGGGGGGGGAGAGATTTCGTTTAGTGGCTCAATTGCAAAGAGTGTATTGTAACAAAAACTTTCACTGGATATTACTGTAGAATAACAGCTGTGCTTCAGTGGCTAAACAAAAATAATTATATGCAAACATCAGTGCTGACTACATTGAGTCTGCCACATTTATGCTGTGTGTTATCTTTATCTGCTGTTCTAAAGCTCTGGCCTCAGATATAAACTAAACCTTTCAGAGCTCGGCAAAAGAACGTACCCCCTACACAAAGGTGGTGCAGACGGGACTAAGGTTACCAAGCAGTGTAATTTCTGTGTGTTCTTCTGCCTTCAATTCTATGTTCCTCAACTCAGGAATACTTCGGGGACCAGAAAGAACACAGCAAATGTTCAAAAGGTTTTATGGGACCAGAAAATTGGATGATGACACATAATACTACAGTCTTACAATCATGCTGCTGAGTGTATCAGTGAAGGTGTAGGTGCTGGCCAAGTGCAGCCCCACTACATATGTGGAGTTCATTGACATCTGTGTAGAAGAATGGAACAGAAATCACGGTTGGAAAAGGCAGCTTGTGATGATTGTAGGCAGCAGTGAGTTCTGAACTGCCCTTTGACAATGGAAAAAAGCCAGAAACAAAATGCATTAATGTCGTTTTCACTGACTTAAATACCACCATTCTTCTTTGTATTTGATAAAAGAAACACAATCATTTAAGCTGCAATATGAAAAATGCTCCACTCTTGCATTAAATTGCAATGCTCAAACTTCACATTAAGGGACCAAAAATTATAATTTATTTTAAGGAAAATGGTTTTGCTTTCCTTTGTAGGTTCAATACAGATTTAGTACACTCTTCATATGTCTTGCTTGAGGGCTTACAGTCAGGTACCAAGCATAGATTATTGACACAAATATTGACTTACAGCTGTAATATTTAGCCCATAGCTTGTTTGGTATTCTTAACATACTCAACATTGGTTATTTTTCATTAAATTTGGCATTTGGTTTGTACAGGCGTTAACCATTAAATGTAATCAAGGAAAAAGTCTGCGACCTAAAGGGGGCACCAGAAGATCATAATCGGAGGGTGTCCTGTTGAGCAAAGAGCTGTGTTTTGGGTTCTCTCTGGTAGGAGGTCGTGCAGGTGGCAAAGGTACCGGAACAGCAGGTGCATCATAGACATCTCCTGAATGACACAATCACAAGAAGTGAATGTTTTCTTGCTGTACCTCTAGAACGGCACAGAGTAAATTTTCCTGCTGATCAGTGAAAAATAAAAACGTACCTAACTCTGGATGCTTTGACTTCTTCATCTCAGAAGCAGTATTGTGTGTCCCATTCGTTACTCCAGCACACTGACCATTCTCACACACCCTGAAGACAGACGTTAAAAGGAAGCAATCAACCAGCTATCCAAGTATTCATTCCAAGAACAACCAAGTACCTGAGCTGGCAGTCCATTACATGGAAACGAATGATAAGCAGACACCTGTGTTAGAGGCCCAGAGCAGATACTGGTTAACCAACAACAAAAAAATCCTTTGAAGGATTATACTGCTCTCTTGATGGCATAGTACCATGGCTTAAGTTACTTACTCAAGGCTGCAACAGAAGAACTACTAACATTAAACACAACCCTCACTTTAGAGCTCAGGTCATTAGTTTATTCACACAACAAAGGCATGGACTTAATCCTATTTCACCTTCCCAGCTATTGAACTTCTCTGAGCAGAAATATGGTAAAGGGACATGTGGATTCTGGTAATCCATGCTGAAGGACACAGAAAAGCCATCTAGCAAAATAAAACAAGAAAAAACCCCACAAAACTACAAAAAGAACCCACCACATCACTAGCAATAGTGAATTTAAACTAAGCTCTTGCCACACATTTAAAAAATAAATTCAAAATTTAACCAGCCAAAGCAGTTTTGCAGTCACCTATTCATTTCTGTATCAAAACACTGACCCTCATAGATACTTCCATCACAGTTTACTGTGGGGGTTTTACTTTTACATGGAAGCATGTTATGCCCTCAAAATTAAAAAAACAGTCTAAAATTAAATATTAACATCACCTAAAACAAACAGTACAATGTTTCCTATACTCTTATCAGAAAAATATTGGGTATTATTTTTGTAAGGTGACTGTTCAAAATCTGCAGGGAAAAACATATAACAAAAGCTTTTTCATATTAATAAATATTGCTCAAATAAATGTGAAATAATTGGGAAATCACTCCTCCGATTAGTCTGTAGATTCTGTATATTCAGAAAGAACCAGAGTTTCTTTGGAAAAAGGCCACAAAGCTGAACAATTCCAGTTTAAAAATAAAAAACCCAACCCACCACGCACTGTTACTGCTAAATAATGGCAAATCTGCTAGGGATATATACAACTAAAATTTCCTTTCTTGGGTTTTTAACAATAATACAAAGTTTAATAAATCTATCCACTTTGGCCATATGGAAAGGAGGGATGAATAAAGGTCTGGAAGCATTTAAAATATATAAACAGGAAAGAGGAAGTGAAATTATGTTCATGGTCCCAGGAGTTATAACTAGGAGTAATGAAATCAATGTAAGAATAATTATGAGACTTAAAAACCAAACCAAACCAAACAAAAAAACCTAATGGTAAAGAGCTACTTTGTTATGAATTAATTTCCCCAGGGAAGTGGTAGAGGAAGTATTGCTTCTATCTTTGAGATTAAATCAGTTCAATCTCTCAAATGCAGCGGATGCAACACTTCCTTTGACTCCTCAGCATCTACACCAAATAACTAAGAATATTTTTCTACTTCAATTTGAATCTATTCTGCATTTGCAATAATCTACCCAGCCACAGCCACTAAGATAATTGACCGTGGCACCGCTTCCTTATAAGGAGTCCAGTTAAGTTATCAGCTTGCAAATCGTGCTGAAATACCTGTTTACATCAACAGTAAACACTGTGAAAAATGGCAGCAAATGAGTACCAAAAAGCAAGCTTTCTGTCTTTTTCCATTTGGAAAAAGCTTTATTAGGAAACAACAGTGAGTGTAATAATGTATCACTCTTCTAAGAGTAGTCTAATGCTGAAATTCCTCCATTTCTTGTTGCTGAACTTGTCCCATATCTGGGAAGAGATGATCAGCTGTAACAAGCCACACAATTAACGGATCTGCCCAACAGTCACACTTTGAATCATTCTTTTTTTATTATTCTCGCAATATTTTTTGCACTGTTGTATCTACCTGCAAAATGTCTTTGTGGCAATACAGATTTGGGGGTAGGATGTAAGAATGACATAGGTCCTAAACTACAAAACATCCAGAAGGAATTCTGAGTTTCAGTTTTACTGCAAACTCTACGTACGAATCAAGAATCAAGGAAGCAACACCTAGGAAAGAAGTAAGAGGTGGTGACTCTAGGGGACATGACTGAAAGGCACCAAAAACTTACGACAATTGAAACAAAAAATGAACAAAATATTGTTGCATTGCTAAACTCTACTGACAAGTTAAGCTTTATTGACACTGAAATTTAAAAGAAGTGAGTTAAAGGAACACAGCATCAACCCAAATCAAGGTTCTTTTTGAAAGCCTTCTCAGCTTTCACAACTAAGCAGTGAGATCAGCTGAGACATTTTAAGTATATGGAACTTCATGTATTTCCATGCACAAATATTCAACAGGATTTTGTTGGTTTGTTTTGGTTTTTTTTATGCTCAGGAGAATTGTTTGGTTTAAGCTAAAGTTCTTGTAAGAATATATGAGCTGGTAGTTTTAATCACAGAGTAACCTGGATAGCAAACTGAAGTATTTTCTCTGTAGTGGGTCATGGATTAATGCCAAAACACCCACCATAAGCACAAGACCAAATATGCTAGCTAAAAAATAAACTAAAAACTAGAAGAAACTAGACATCAGCTTTCCATCTACAACCTCTATTACTAATTCTAATGGCCAGGTGAAACCCTGTACCAGTCAATCGAAGCACTCAACTTTTCTGCAGAAAAGTGATACTGGAAAAAGAGAACCTCCTAGTTTTCCAGGTCATTTTCTCAAGAAACTTTCAGGGTGCATTCTAGATATTAGCATTCTAATCTGGTGAGGAGTATGAATTGAAACAGTTCTCCACAAGTCATCCCCACTTACAGCACTTTGGTTTGCACTGCAGAGATGTCTCAGAGCACACAAACTCAATTTCTTCTGGATGATGTTAACTCCAAAGATGTGCTGCAGTTACTGAAGAGTAATTGTGCAGCCACAGCACCACATTACAGCTAGGCTGAATCCAAAACTTACCATGTGGACGTGGGGTCCTTGGAGTCAGTTGGTACAGGCTCACTCCTACTGCAACACCTTACACACTAACCTACACGCAGCCCTCAGAAGCTGCTAGATGGGGGTTAATCTGTCTACACACTGCTGTCTTCTGGTGAAGACTTCTCATATAAAAAAAACAGGTTACATCCTGTTTAACTCTACTCACACAAGCAATTAGATGACTTTGCATGTTACACAAAGACATTCCCATCCATGTTAGCACAACACACACAAAAGGTAAAAAGGATTATTTTTTCTTCCTAGTTTTTTTGTTTAGCTAAAACTAGAGAGTTTTATTAATTGTTGACTTTTTCTTTTTAAAGTCTCATAGAGTAGACAGGAATTCAAGTACTCAAGACCATAAAGCTCAGGCAACTGTGCAACACTCATATCTACACAGCAAAGGCTGCATCAACATTTCTAAGACAGACAGACTTTTTAACCTGCATGCAAGGACTGATCAGGCTATTATTTTTTCCACTTCTTCTAAATGTCTGATTGAAGAGGTCTAAAAACCGCAACTGGTTAATTTTGGCATGAGAGAGATATCAAGCTTGATTGATGGCGAGTTCTTCACACGGCAGTATGTGTGATATGCAATTTTAACAGCAGAAGAATCTGAACTTTTTAGATAAAAAAGTTGATTTTAATACCATACTTCTGTCCTACAAGACTACTAGAGAGTTGGCCCTTTTTCTCTCCATGAATTATTCTTTTAAATTCCAGACAGATTTTCTTTATGAGTCAAATACGAAGAAGTTCACCAGGAATGACACAGACTTCAGTTGCCATGTCCCGTGCCTCCAAATCTCCTTGCCACAATCCATTAATAAATCAGAACTGTGAGAGTCTGAAGATATTATTTAAGACCACGTTTAAAGCAAGAGAGAGATTTTCCACCTGATCTTAAAAAAGGTTATCTTCCTGAGAAGGACAAAGAAAATACACTGTGAAACAAAAAGTGCCAAATGAAACAAAAAGTGCCAAAAGACATAGTTCATGCAGGACAAAAAAACCCACAAGTATGTACATACCACTGCCAATTCACATATTTTTCAGTGCAGTATTGCTTCTTAAAATTAATTACGTAAAATGTGAAAGTTTAAGATTTTCAAAGCTGACCGTGGGAATGTCAGTGACATAGTTCTCCTAAAAGTTGTTTTTGCAAGAGTTTTGAGGGTTGTATCTCTTGGTCGGTTCTGAAAGCCTTAGCCTATGGGGAAAACTGCAGGAATGGCATTCAAAAGCAAAAACTACCCAGTTCTGACACAACAGAGGTACAATCAAGTGCATGTCACAGGTTTATGACTGTTGTGGTGGTCAGGTGATAGATGCATAAGTGATCCAAGCTTGAAAAGATATGACGTTTCAGAAGGTAGGCAAGCTTAACCATTGTAAATGTTGAATCCAGTTAAATTTTGGAAAAAGCAGAGTTTTTGTTAAGTCAGCTGCTTTAAAGGCTACTAAATAACCTTACCGAGAAAGAGGTTTTATATTATGACTATGAGGTGGTTGTGAGCTCAGTATTACTGGATGTGAAGAAGGAACTTTGTATTCATCATCATCATCTGTGTGACCCCTTGATTTATCAGAGAGAGAATTTGCTGAAGGAACAGGGCACCTGAGGAGATGAGAAAAAGATCAGTTTCTCTTTAGCTGTTAGATAATTGACTTCAGTACAATACAGAAAATAATTCTCCTTATACACATCGTTAATACACATCTGCTACATGTTAAGGTAACAACATTGCCATGTCAAAGGAAAACTTGTAAGGTTACTGGCTTTTTTTGTCACTAAGAATGCTCAGAGGAAAGGACAGCTGACCTTCTAAGAGTTAAACAGCTACTTTAAGCAAGCACAACCTAGCAGAGAATTGCAAAGAATTAGAGTCCTAAATAGGCACTTACAAGACTTAATCTGTTTGCATTTATCAAAAGAACTAAACAAAGTTAATTCAGAGCAAATAGTATTTAGCAGGGCTGTGAGGCAGCTGATAGTACCCCTCCCCTTTCAGTGAAGTCTCATTCTGGATATTATCAAACTCATAGAATTTCCCTGGATTTTAAATTATTTTTACCTCAAACAATTATTGTCTTTGTCTTCCCAGGCAGTGATTTATATAACTTCTTGAAAGCAGTGGAAGACCAGGAGAGAGGAAGACTTTACAATCTCCACTTGCAGGTAACAAGTTCCATTGTGGAGAACACTGCTGGACGCAAGATTTTTTTATTTTTTTTTTTAAAATGAAAGACTAGTTCCTACTATCTGGTTTTCTGTTAGATGGCTGTCAACAAAATGATGGGGAAAAATTTCATTTTAGTGAGCAGTCTGGGGGAAAGGAATTTTGTTAGATGCTAACAAGCTCAAACTATCTTTTGACCTTCATAAAATGTAACAGGCTAGGTTATAGGTCTAGCAATCCACATCACGTACTGTCTTATACATAGAGCCCTTCTGTTTATAGCAATTATTCCTCTACATTAGGATAAATAAATTCACAAAACATCTGAAATACAAAAGCTTACATTAAGGACTTAATTTAACTTCAGCTTGATCATACATGAAAACCACAAGCAGAAGTTTGATTCTTTAACCAGCTGAACATGAAGAGCACTAAGCGCCCAACTTTGTAAATCCTCTGGGTATTACATTAATTATGTAGTGCACAGCACCTTTATTCTTTGCCACAGAAAAGACAACAACTGGAGCACCTCAAATAACGATGTACAATGCATCCACAGCCATTTTGATCTGTGGCTTGAAAGTTCAGCTAATGGCCCCTCAGCCGAACTACATGCTACATCACAAAGATCTATCTAGCTCATACATCATTTAGGGAAATTTATAAGGAAATATGAGGAGGGACCGGACATGCTTTCTCTTCCTGTAGTCTAATTAGTTTGATTTTATCCCAAGGGCAAGAGCTGAAAGGGCAGGCCAGGCCCATCTCCTCATAGCACCTGACTCACACAGCACACGCACACGTCTGCACGAAGGAAAAACACACGTCCCTCACAGTTTACTGCAGATGATGCCATGTGGCTGCAATACATCCAGGTACTGTGTGAACAAAACTGAACTGCTAACTACCGTGGAGTACTAGATAGTTGCTAAATTAACAATTACATAAAGAGAGAAAGAAAAAGAACAGAGAAAGAAGGAGCAAATGTGCCGCCTTTGTTTAAATATATTCTAATTCTAGACCTCCATAGATACCTGTAACTTCTCAGACACTCTTTCCTTCAATCAGCAACATACTTTTTACTTCAGACACAAGTTCACGAAAGATGGGAATCCCAACTTCTTTTGCAAAGACATGCTAGCCAAAGGCAGTGGTAAGATTTATGACACTGAACTGCAAACTCCACACTGCAGTTTTCAACCATCTTCTGTAGAGGGAGCAAAGGCAGCAATGTAGTGTGAAATTGCCCTTTCTGACTTCCATTTCTTAGGTGGACGAGGGGCTTACGTCCCTGCTGTATGGCCGTTTACAGAACAGAAAGTAAAGACTTGATGGGTCAGTGAGAACTCTGTCGCTTTCTCAGGTAGACACTGCAGCATTTCTCAGTTGAAAGGCCCACAAAGAATAAGCTTTCTCATTTCTGTAGAGGCGCAAGCAGTGTGGTGATGGGGTGTGGTGTGTGTGTGTATGCATATATATATATATATGCACATATATAAATCTGTGTCTTTTGAAAATAATTACAAATTGAATTGCTGGCCTCTGCAGATAGCAATGCTTGAAATACTGATATCTAGACTAGAAACACCCAAGACTGAACAAACCAGGTTGGTAGTACTGTTTGAAGACCTCTTCAAAGGCTATTACAGGGAAACAACCACCCAAACCCCCTTCCCTGAAGGCTCTTTCTGAAGCTTGTTATAAAAGAGATTTTTATTCCTGGAATACTGTGAATTAAGTTTAATATTTTTAAGGAAATCTGCAGAGTAAAACTGAACTAAGTATAGCACTATAATAGCTACTGTTGAAAACAGTTCTCAGATGGGAAAGCTGGTAGATTTGCTTACTGACAATTTCGTAACTAAATAAATTTGGTATACTTAATGAACAGAAAAAAGTTTTCCACTCTTCACCTAGTTCATGCCTCTGCTTTTATTCTTATATATTCAGTAGACACAAGGACCTAACTTATGTGGTAACAAAGCTCCACCTTTATTGACAGGATACCAGTACTTATACATATGCCAAAATCAATTTCCCAACATTATTTCACTGCTGAGAAACTGTTACTGGCTTGAAGCAATTATTAAAAGCATACATTCCAAGTCTCCTGCTTTTATGTACTGTGTAGGCTTTGACACACACAGCCTTCACGACAGTGAAGTCTCTCCCTATATTTAAAGTAAGGAAAATATCTTCAAGGTTTTAAGTATCATGGTGTGGTTAATATTTAAAAGGTGCTTCTAATCTGTAAAGTAGCAGAGGAGTTAGAGTACTAACATATAGTTAATATGGTCTTTGTTAGGGTCCTAAAATTGTCCTATACCTACATTTTATTACTATTTCAGAATTAATTTTTTTAATCATATTGCTCTTTGAATTTACTCTAGCTGTAATAACTAACTCCAAACGTATTTTGCACTGTTCTGCTAGGCGTTTATCCCATTCCATATTCGCTATTACTGAAATTTCTTCAAAATGTTTCATTAAATCTGCATTGTTCTAACACTAACTCTGTATTGTTCTACACAAACCCACCAGGAAGATAAACAGACAAATATTTTAGGTTTTGGTAACTAAACAGATGAATATTGTCATTATAAGTAAAGACATGAAACACTGAGGCATCTGTTTATCAAGCTGGTGAAATTCTCTATAATTACTCTTTAAAAAACTTCATTGCTCTTACATCTTTAGAAAATCTGTGTACAGAGGAATACAAAACTGACCAGTACAGCATATGCATGCACTCTCTAGTTCCTTTCTCACTCTTTAAACAGAAATATTCTATAATCCAAAATCGGAATTACATTCTGGTAAGAGCTGACTCTGTATTTTCTGGTTTGTTGAACAGAAGGCTAGATGTCAATCTCTCTTACCCAACTGAGCACCAAAGAGCAAAAGATGTGAGAATTCATTTTTCTTGAGCCACCTAATGTCCAGCTTAGTTGTAAACAGAACTCCAGGGAAAACAACTTCTCTCATTTATTTGGAAGTATTCCAGGAAAAGGTTCCCCTTCCATCATTTACTGGTAAATTGATTGACAAAACTCAGACACAATGAGCTTGTAGTCCATGTATTTCAGTCTGGATCAGGACTGTGCTTTTGAAATGAATCCCTTTTATCTCCTCACTTACCATTCCTTTATTTGCACCGAGGAATGCACAACTTGTATACTTTTCAGATTAAACTAAAATACATGATACACTCCAAGTGTGCTCCCACTAGTTCTGATTGCCAAAGACTGTTCACATTCATGGGACAAGACTGCAGCTAGATCAACTACTGCCCCATAACATGTACAGCACAGACATCAGGCCTTTACTATCAACTGTTCTCCTCCATGGAGAGTACTACTTGCTAGAGCAGACAAAAGCTTTCATCTTGTAAGGCTTTAAGCAAACTCTAATTCATCAAAATAAGCATTAAGTGATATGGACCAGATGACCAAGTCAAGACTTGTCAACTGTCCTTGAGTGCTCTACCCTTAAAACCAAAGTGCATACAAAGCAGTACACCTTCATTCACAGAGGAAGACACGATCTTCTATTTACCACAGGGTAAGCCTGTGTGCCACACTGCGGATTATCACTGAACAGCTGATGCATCCAAACCCACTGGCCTGCTATGCTACGACCCAAGGGCACGTTGTGTCATCCAGAGCATCCACTCTCAGATGTCTGGAACCTGCATGTCTGCAGTGATCCTTCTAATGCTGCTGGAGAAGTACCCTGCCAAAGGCTGATGCCAAGTAAGCCAGGATTTCCAAGTCACACTGGCCTTTAATGGAACCATCACTTCACCTTCAAAGTTCTTTAGCAAGATAGAAGGGATAGCAAGAGGAGAAACACCTCCCCGTGATACTTGTCCATTAACTACCTCAAAGCAACTAGATATTCCATACTTGGAATTGGATGTCTTGTTACATACTCAAAACCAGATGCTCTCTCACAGAAACATCACGGGTATAAAGCACTCTCAAGCAAAGAGGACAGTTTCCTATTGACATAGCAAAACGGGACATACTCACAGGAATAAAACAAACACTAACTTGAAAATTTCTAAGTTTTGAGGAAGAACAGCTCTGTATCTTCCACATAGAAATTGTATTTATTTTTTCAATAATAAAATATGAATTTGATCAAAGCTGCTAAAACTCATCTGACATTATTACAGCAGTCTAATAAAAGATAATAATTGTTTGAACATGCAGGGTCAGTAACATAGCAACTGAGTGGAAAATGAAAATCAGAGACTTGGTTAACATGAGTCCAATAACTCATTATTAAAGTATGCTTAATACTAATGAATTTAGTGAAATGAAAATAAATCAGCAGAGTGCTTAAGAATAAAAAAGCCGTATTTTTAATGCCTTTTTCAGTACATAGTCAAACAAGTTAAGTAGGGATATTTTAGAATTGTGAAGTTTCAACTAAAGGTTGTTTTGCCTCCTCGTTATTTAGATTAAGACATTTCATTCATGGTCAATGTATCCTTCAGTCAAACCTTTGAAATGATAATAATAATAATAATAAGTAGAAAAAGTAAAATGACTTGCAGCTGTATGAAACAAACTACCTCTCAAGCCATAACTCCGCGGAGACTGGAAAGCAGAAAAAGCAAATCAGAAACTTGAAGCAGAATGACTGCAGTGGCACAGTTGTGAAAAGCAAGAGTATTCTGCATCAAGCACAGCTCAACATATTTATAAGAGCTTAGGGCAGTCAATTTAACAAGAGGAAAAAGATCTCTGGCATTTTCAATTAAATCATGTAAATAATCTTTAGGTTGTCTTTTTGAAAGCAGTTGTTGTGCTTGGTAGAAATATTGAACTTATCAAACTTGCTATTTTTTAACAGTGCCCTACAACCCCCCCAGTTTTTCCACCTACATACTGGCACATAATTTTATAGATTATTGGGATATTTTCTAGTGGTAACAAAAACTTATTTTAAATTAAAGTAGATATATTAGTGTTTCAAAAAACAACATATGAAGATCCATTTTTAATTTTAACAGCCATTCCATGTGACATTTTAGTAGCTGTTAATGAGATCATCTGAACATCTTACCTCTAGGTTACATACTGGTATTTTTATATTTTAAAAATCAAAATTTAAAATATGCCTTATACTTTTAAAAATTTTTAATTACCCAATCTGAAATGAAAGTTAAATCTGTCCTGAGAAGTTTACGGAGTTTGATTTGAGCAACTGAAGATTTTCTTTTGGCTGGAATACAACTATTTTCTATTCAGAAGACATCAGTTAACGGAGATGTTTCTTTTGACCAAACTAAATCCACACATTTTAGTTTTGGATTGTCTTGAGGTGGATTTTGTGCCTGTCCACATTGCCATGGTATCTTGGGGCGCTTCCAGTCAACACTGCCTGCTGCATGTATACACTGCACTTTGATTCTAGGCTACGTCTGCAAAAATCTCAGTTAAAAAATGGGATTTTCAAGAAGCAGAATGTTTATTTCAAAATTATAAAAAATAAATGTAAGAATCTTCCCCTCTTCAGAATTCAATTTGTTTTGGTATATGCAAGTGTTTAGGATGTCTATCAGAGTCATTGCTTGCTCCTCCTGATTAACAGATCGTGGAACATCCCAGGGGTTGCATTGTATCATGGAAGGAGTAGTCAATCCAAGGAGACCAATTTACAGGGGGCACTGATTACATGAGATATTCAAATTGTACTCCTATGATACCCTCATAACTCAATCACGTTACATCACAACATTCAATTACAAAAATGATTGGATGTTCTAAAATTTGTTTCTGAACTGAAAGTAAACATGGAGAAATCCAACTCAGCAATTATTCCAACAGAACACATTTCTGAAAGAAAGAGTCAGTGCTCCACTGCATCTTTATTCTAGCACTAAGAAGGAGAAAACCCAGTGTATTAATGAACTGCTGAAACATATTGGTCTTTTATGTTGCCACTAACTGAACAAGAATGAAAGGAGTGCTGAAGATACGGCAAAGCTACACACTAATGAGAAAATTCTCAGCATTAATATGTACTGACTGCCCAATTATTTTACTTAACAGCAAGAATCACAAGGAGTATATTGGAAATAAACTAACTGCAGGATAAAATCCAACATTGAGATATACTCTGATTTCCTAAAAAAAAAAACTCCAACATTTACAAACTACTTGTATGGCACTTCCAAGTTTTCTGTCTTAAATATCTTTTGTTCTGTAGAAAATTCTGTGTGATTCAGAGTCCAAAGATACTTGCTATGCACAGCAACATCTTGGTACCAAATAAACAGCCATGTTACTAGAAGACTAAGAGTAGTCTGCAATATAAATGATGACGTTTCCCAAACCATATTCTGGAACTCAGAGAGATTGACTCCATCTAGAAGAGGTATAAAATGTTTCTGTCTGTTTTGGTTTTACCCACAAAAAAGAAAAGATACTGGTGTGAATCCTGGATAAAGCTCCACAAGTAGAAAGCCCAGAAAGTATGAGTCCATCAGGGGCAGAGCACACAGAAATCATGCTATTTAGCCTTTGCACTTTCCCTAGAATCTCTTATCTCCTGCAGTAAATAACCTCTGACCAGACTTCTGTAGTGGCAGAAGCAAAACCAGGTGGTGCCCACTTCCACTGCCAAATGCCTGTGAGCAAGATCTGCCACAATTTGTTCTCTCTTCCTATAAAAATGTAGTATGTTCAATTAACATTAGAACTGCTCCCACTTAATCTACACAGGTTACGTTTCCTTTATAAAGCCACATTAAAGTTCACAGAAAATGTATTCATTACATTAATTTTATTTATTTATTTTCCCTGTTTTGCTTTCAGCACCAGAGAATCGGTGCTATTATCTAACTTTAATTAACGCGTTTCTTTTACAAATGAAGTTAACTTACTTTATACTAGGAATGATGGAGGCAGCTGGAAGAGGGGGTGAAAGCCGTGGAGGGACATCATACTCTTCATTTATCAGATGACCATTTGAAAAGACCTAAAAATTGCAGAAGTGTTACAGTCATCATGGGTGTTCATCCACTAGGTATTACAAAATAGTCCTTGAGAAGATGATGGGTAAAGGCTCTCCTAGGAGTTCATACTTCAGAGCTGTCACCCAGAGTGATTCTTTCATCCCTGTTTCACCTTACCCCGTTTGGGAGCTGCAGAACATGATACCTTAAAACCTCACCAAAATGTGAAATTCCACATCATGGTTACTAGATTGACCACTCAATGAAAGCTGAACTGCTTGGGGGGAAATTGAGATTTTGGCATTGCAGACTGATCAACGTGAGAGAGAGAAGCACACTAGGAAGATAAACAGGTACAGCACACTAAACATATTAACATGTTTTTTAAAAATCTGTGATACAGTGCTTGCCAGAATCCACTCCCTACCCACAGGATTGTCTTCCTGATTCTTGGCTTTTCCCAATAGCAAAAATATTATACCCCACCCGATCATGGATGACCCGATACAGCCTGGAAGAGTAATTCAGAGTTGTCAGTTGCTTCATTTTACCAAATGGCTTAGATCTATAACCCAAAGATGATAGTTTAAACAGCATTTGGTTAACGAAACACATATGTGACTTCTCCAGACTACAAGGGCACTTCTACACCAAGTATTTATTCTGATTTGAGAATTATTTATTACATTTGCTTCAATACTGCACCAGACCACAACTGGAATGCCCTACGATGATATAAACCCCAAATCCTTTTAAAATCAGATGACAAACTAAACATTTTAAAAAAGAGCCCAGTTGTAAATAAAGTTTTGTGGCTTGACTCAATGCTGATATAAGGACATTCTAATTATGTGTAAAATCATAGACTTCTTAAGCACCTTTCATCATATATGTCAATGTTGTTTGTCAATTCTAATTGAATTTCAGTAGCATACTTTCAAAATAACTAAAACATCCACATGAAAACCAGTATAAAATGGAGATAGAAAGGTTAAGTAGCTTGTGTTCTCGGGAAAAGCAAATAGAAAAATGTATGATTCCTAACTATTGTAGCTTAACCACAAATCTATCCTTCTTAGCACAAGTTATGTACTCTTCAAGAAAAGGAAAAAAAAAAAGCAGTGGCTTTGTGTCAAGAACCTGCTCTAGGAATAAATTTCCAAGGTGCTTTGATAAAACTGATTAGAGCAGAATTAGGATGTTCTTCTTAGGCCATCTGTTGGCCTTGATCTCTTTTCAAACCTAAGCACCCCAACTGTACATGGTCTTACAAGTTGTCTGAAGCAGTCTAATGCCAGAACTACTCCCTCTACACTCTCCCCCCAGGTATCTTGCTTGAACATACAGAAACAATCCTTCGCTGCTTTTCATAGAAGAAACACTGTTGTTATAGACATACATACTATTCACTGCAACCAAGGACGGAGAAAATATACTTCTGCTGTGGGTGCCAATCAGCTGCCCTCTAGCCAAACCAAGCTAGACAATCAGTGCAAAGGTTGTAAGTGGCAGCTCTTGAACACCCTCAGCACCGAAGATGGGTTACTGGACATCCCACTGGGCATTTGTCCGAGAAAAGAGAAAAGCTGCTACGGACAAATTACAACTCCAGCAGCTGGAGTTCTGATTTAAACACAGAGGAGTAAAATTTCAGTTAAATATATGTGCATTACTGTAAACAACTGACATTGAAAAAGGTTTTGACAATAACACCAAACCAAAGAATGGGGTTGTGCCACTGAGTGCTTTGGAGGATGCTGCCCATAAAGCCAGTGGTAAAGATACCATAAACAATTCTACAGTTACGTTGGCTTTGGACGTATTTGTTTCCCCTTTACATCTTTTCCATTAGAGTATACTCAACATCATGACTAATGTAATGCTCTTTTGAAAATAATGTTTTACTGATGAACAACACAACTGACCTTTAGAATATTTAGCTTTTTATGTTAATCCACACAATGTATCTGACATTTAAGTATACCCGTATACATTATCTGTACATATTGCCAACATTACAGATTGAAGAGGTTGCCAAGTTCTGACTCCACTTATGACAGTGGTAACAGGAATATCTATTATTCCATCAGCAACTGCATACACAATTTTGACATCAGTCACCTCCAAAGTGTACCTGAGATGCTATAAAATTGTATTAGAGCTCACAGTGTTACATTATCACATACCAACTGTATAGATAATTTTTTAAAAGAATATAGCAATTCTAAAATTTTCTTCCCAAGCAATTTTTTTTGTTTTCATGTTAAAATTGTAGCTTAGAACCTCCCATACTGCTGCTTTACAAATCACAGTATTTATTCATTTACACCAGCTTATTTTTAAGTCATGACACAGAAGATTCTGAAACAGCAGATCAACACTAAACTACTGGCATTTCAGCCAATGCAAGACCATGCTGCTTTAGGGTATCAAGTTAGGATTCAACATATTTGGCTCATTTCATACCTTGGCACCTTCTGCAGGCAGCTCATGACGTCGGTGTTTCCTCATAAATCCTGGATCAGAACTTATGCGGTTGTGCCTTCCATTTATGTTTGAAATTGCTGTCAGTCCTGGTTTGGGAGAAGCATCACTCCCTATTCGACATCCTACCAGCTGACTCGTCCCAAACACATCCCTGGGACACCAGCCTTCAAGGGGCATCGGCTGGTCTCTGGAAGGCACGCTTTCTGGGTGATGCAGGTGTCTGCTTATCCTGTTGTCGGGTGGAATTGGAGGTGGTCTCTCTGGTGGGGGTGGTGGAGGATCACGCAAGGGAGGTGGTGGTGCTGGCAAAGGTTTGTCTTGTTTCCTCACCATACAAGGAGAAGACTAAACAACACAGGAAGTTTAAAAAAAAAAAAAAGAAGTTACCTATAGGCATGCATATTTCTCTCACAATCCAATACAGCTTTACCTTTTCTAACAGAGGTATTTTCAAGGCATCACAAGATTACTTGCCAGAAGGTGAAATATAAGTCCTGTCTTTCCATTCTATAGACAACCTGGCCTCTCTTCAGAAAGCACAATCTCATTTCTGCTGTTGCAGAGTAACTCAAGGAAGGAGGTGGACAGGAGAAAAGAACAGTGACTGAGGCAGATTTATCTGACTTTTGCTTTTTTCCTTTGCTTTGATCCTTGAGATCACTCAGCTGCTGGTATGAATTCTGAGCAATGTTTGGAAAAAGCTGAAAACCAAGTCACCAAAAAAACCCACCCCAAACTAAACCTTACACAGGTAGCCTTAAGAGCAGAAGTTTGAGAAAACCAAAACATTTTCATTAGGAGTGAATTGCTAACAGTGTTTAACAAAGTAAAACTTGGGCCAGGCATTTCAAAAACGTTCTTCTCTTACCACCAGCTACTGTAATTTTCCTGGACTCCGGTAAGTCTCCATGTTATTACCACTCAAAGAGACAGAAGCCACAAAAGTTCTAAAGTAAGAACAGTACCTGCTCTCACTCCAGAGGTTAACCCACCACTACTCCTTGAGCAGCAGCTCAACACATTAGGCTGAAAATAAAGTTATTCTACCCTGCATGTCTACTCATATAAATAGGACAGCATATCTGATAAAGTTTTTAATTCAGCTGCTACTTAAGAAAAATAACTATTCTCATTGTCATGACAGGAATGTAATGGCTAGGGCTGAATTTTTTGTTATGGCTTATGGTTTTCCATTGCAGAAAAACAGTTTTTTGACTGAAATGGTAATGTTGGCAAGACTAAATTGTCTTTAAAAAAAACCAATTACTTTTTCAAAGAATGAAATTAGCCCCCATTGTCCCCACATTATTTACTTTTCAACACCCTCCTTTTTTTTTTTCCCAGATAAAGTTTCAAGGAGAAAACCAACATTTTCAAAGTAACATCACTAGAAAATTTAAAGCAATATTAATGGCATTTCTAATTTTTTTTAAGACATGAACTTGTAAAAATATACTATTGTAAAATTCCCTTGGATAATATAAAAAATGTGGAATCCTAAAGAACCTATTCAAAATTATCTTTTTTTATTTTTTGGTCTAAATTATAAGCTGCTACAATCTTTAAAAAAAAAGAGGTTGATTTTCAAGCCAGGAGTAAAATACTGACAAAATAAATAGGGCACTTCATACTAGATTATTATGAGCACACAAGTTTCAAGTCATGTTTTGACCTTGAGTTTGAATTCATCATCTAAAAATCAGAGTTTAAATCTAATACCCCTTCTCTACAGCAATCACAACAAAATGATCAACTCACAATAGAGAGCAACAAAAATAGTTTTTGTTCTCATTCACGCTTATCCACTCAAAAATCATTACATCTTTAGTATTATTAGTTTCACAAAAGAGCATACAATTTACTAGCTATAGAGTCATTATTATTTCCCTTGAAACTGGAATCCTAA
The DNA here is from genome assembly GCA_027925045.1 of Hypotaenidia okinawae. Classification (NCBI taxonomy): domain Eukaryota; kingdom Metazoa; phylum Chordata; class Aves; order Gruiformes; family Rallidae; genus Hypotaenidia; species Hypotaenidia okinawae. The sequence continues at coordinate 95,813,667 of BSDF01000001.1, forward strand.
TATATGCCAGTTAAGGTTTTGAAAGCAGGGTATCTGCACATATTTTTCTTGTGAGGATACTGTGGCAATTGAACATAAATCATCATCAGAGCACAACATATAATTTAAATGAGATAATGACCTTAAATCTATTTTCAGGAAGCTTTAATTTCTATTTATTCTCATAAATCGGGATTTATTACAGAACTGATCCATTACAGAGATATCTTTGTAATTCTGACCACAGACAAGTGCAATATAGTTGTCAGACAAACAGAGGTCACATTTGACCAACACATGTAGCTGTGAACATCTGACTATGTAAGGTGTTATGCAATGGGACAGGCACTCACCAAAGTCAACTGAGGGAGGTAAAAGTTACAATCAATGGATCTAATAGAAAGGTTTTCTAAGTTTTGGGGTTTTGGTTGGGTTTTTTGTCAGGAGTTGGAAGTTCTTTTGGGCAGAGCAAACTGCTGAGAAGAAATTACACATGGAAAATTTCATAGTAGTGTATTTTCCAAAAAGAAAAAAAAGCTCACCCTGAGGGCAGCTGAATACTTTCTCAATGTTTGTGTGTATACAAATGAAAGTTCAGGAAGTCTTACCTTCGGCGATCCAGTCGGGCTGGCACATGGTGACCGTGCTACTCCCTTCTGAATAAGATCCAGTCGAGGAGGTACAGGTGGAAGACTAAGATGTGGGATTTGCAGGGGATCTGGAAGTGGTTTTCTTCTTTGTGCGAGAGGGGAAGATCCTGGGGAAGTCACTGGTGAATTCTGTCTCTCATTGCACTTCAAGATTAAAAACAAAAAAAAGAGAGAGAAAATACCAGTGCTTACCTGATGACCAAGTATACAGCTTCCATTCCATGACTAAAACATTTGATACTTGTCAGGTGGTTACTAATCAACATGTTTCATAATGGACACCCTGCTACTCTTAATAGATAGTATAGGTGGCTTATCTTCTGGTTACTGAAAAAGAAGTCTACAAGTCATTCTACCTTCAAAACTAAGAGTTGTCTTCATTTTTGATGAAAATAAAAGAATATATAGTCCAGTAATCGGCTTGAAAAACAAGCAGTCATTATCATACAAAGGGGAACAACCACAAACAGACACAACACTCTGCTGTAGTACTGCTACTCTCAACGATGCTTTTATTCAGAGTGTATTTCATCTAAAATTCTATACATGACTTAAAAGCTGGATGCCTATGATATTGTCTATTAACTGCAGCCCATTTTCAATATGCATTCCACAGAAAATAGAATGTATGTGTCTTCTGAAAATACATGAATCAAAATCATCAGCAAGCCAGTAGGCAAAGCAGTTATTCCTTCCCTGATTAATTTGCTGATTTACAAAAATCATTTTAGAACAATCCAGTTTAACATTTTAGCAAATACTAAAGTAATGACACACACAGAGACTTAGCATCCACCCCCAATGACAAATTATGATTTTTTTTTCCCCTTGATTCGTCCTTTCAAATTCATCAGAACCAAAGGTTTCCATCCTCCACCCATTTTTGCAACTAGCTCCTGGACCTCATCTGGCTGAGTTTTAGCAAAGACAGTTTAGCTGTTTGCATAAATCAGATGAAGTTACTTCTGTGAACCCACTGTATTTGTATCAGTGTACTGTAGGCAAACCTGGATGTTTATCCTGTTCCCTGCTTTCCCGGACAGAAGATGTGAGTAGTTGAAGACATTCACACCAAGCCTCAGCCTCAGGCCACTTGTGCACTGAGGCATCCTTGTGCTCTCACTATGTCACTTGCCTATAGAGGCTAACAATCTACCATCTTCTTAAGGCAAGAACATAAAATTGCTCACAAAAATACACCCATTTGATAAGCTAAATCGCTTCGAAGGTAACCTCTCTCCCCTCTTTTTGTCAGCTTTTTCCCACCAATGCCATACATCCCATAGTGATAATGGGGATGGGACTAGGAAGTTCTCTAACAAGGTAAAAAAGTAAATAACATTGCCTTTATTTACATATAGTAACTATGTTAAAGATTCTGAAAACTTAAAAAATTCATAAGGAGAGCCGGAAAAAAAATCTGGCTCCTTGCCCTACCCTATGCACTACAGCTCAGTTTAATACTCTCTTCTATGCAGTTGGGATTGCAATTAGATTTCCTTCAGGAAAAGGAGCCACCACAGTGTTAAAGGGTGAAACTACGAGAAAAAAATGAGAGAGGAGTGAAGAAGTGCTGGGCAGCGAGAAGGCTGAAGTTCAATTCCATTGTCAGAATGATTTATTTTGTGATGAGTAGGGTCTTAAAACTCGATGTCAACAACTACACCTCCAATTTCAAGAGATTGAGCAATGCAAGATTCATGCTCTTCATGCTACTGGAAGCTTCCCAGTTTCTCCTTTCTATAAAGAAATAGTCACAATGTTAATATTAATTGGCTTGAATGCAGTCCTTAAATTTTATTTGCTTTAGTTGGTGAATATCCCTGACCTTGACTGAAAGTCCATGAGGAAAAACACATGAACGATTATGAGGTGCTTAGCCTCTCTAAATGTTATGGGAAGTTGAATAACTAAGCTAGATATGTATCTCGCAAGCACGCTTGAGCAACCGTAATTATAAAATTACTACAAATTGAATGTCAATTCATTTTCCTTAACAGAAAGCATCTATCAATTAAATAGCATATTAAATTCTGTATCGTTTAATAGCATTACTTTTCAAAGTTTAGTTGTAACTCCATCCAGCATTCCTAAAAGTCAAGAGCCATGTAACATAATATATTCAATGCTTTGGCGTCAGCATCATGAATTTATTTCCCAAACTGTTTGAAATGGGAGAAAATGAGGAGGTGCCTCACCGCCAAAAAGCTACAATAATTTAAACGAAATTACTGTAGTAGTCTCTAAATTTTAGGTGTTGCACAACATACTGTGTCTCAGTCAGCAAGGAATAGCTCCAGAAGATCTAAGAAACAATCCTATATATATAAAGGACTTTGGAAACAAACACTAAGAGAAATAGGAAAAGCTGAAAACAGAGTTCTGGACAGGAAACATTTGTTTGGAATTTAGAATGTTCTAACTGTCATACCATCTCATTAGTTAACCTGACTTCCTAAAAAGATAACCTGAGAAAGTCGCAAAAGTGTGTGAATCCACAGTTACAGGTACAATGTAGTGATGGCATTTTAAGAATACCCATGGCTACTCCTCTATGAAAACCTGCTTTTAGACATTTCTGGTCACATCCACGTGAGAGTTCTTTTCTCTTGCCATAACAGGAGTCCAGGTCCAGATGATACAGAAATAATGAAAATATTCACATTAAAAAGAGGGGACTGATGTTATTTTCAGGTTAATGGAAACAAGTGGCTGAAAGGAACACGATAGGTGTAGTAGTTACCTAGTAGACAGCAACAAAAACTAGAACAATATGAAAACTAGAACAAACTTATTTAACAATTCATGATTCTTAGAACCCGGCATGGTTTTAATTCTATTGAAACAGGAGATTAATTTATGTGGTAAACTTTTAGCTCCCTACATATCTAGTATTTAGCTATCTCTAACCATCATATTCCATAAATGGTAAATCATAACTGCTAAAATGAAATGGAAACTTTGCAAAGTTGTAAGCATGTGAAAAAACTTGAGTTTAAGCTTAAGCTTACATCAATGTCTTGTTTCAGAATAGTAAAATAGTCTTTCCACCTCCTGAACTATCAGAACATGCTGGGGCCCCAGAGATTTCAAAAAGAAAACTGGTGATGGCCACCAGTTTAAAGAGTAACTTCTAAAGCATGAGATGAAGAGAAGAAAAAAAAAAAACCAAAAAAACCCCAAAACCCCCACCATCTGACAGCAAAAGCAGGTTCTCTCCCCTACAAGGAAGCTTAATCCATATCAGCACTTGGTGTTGAAGTAAGAATGCTTTCCTGGGAGGAACTAAAACTATGATTCCTTGTTTAGATCTACTGAAACTAAAAACAAAACAAAGAAGCCAAAATGCTCCACAGCAACAAACAGGTTTTTTCAGCACCAAGTATCAGATTTCCATCATATTCCCATTACAAAAACCCTGTGTTTTTCCTGTCCACCCCCACACAATCTGTCCAGCTGCATCACTCGATGTTTGCTGACAGCAAGGCCAACATGATGTCTGCACTTCACGCGGATGCCAGGGCATTAGCAGATGAACGTAATGCCGACTCTTTCTGGCAGACTCCCTACAGATGAAGAGATTTAAATTTTTTTTCTTTTTGTCACCTAGGGAAGATTTGTGTATTTTCCATTCACTGGAAATAAAGCAGCAACGAGAGCAGCAGGCTGACAAGAAGATAAAACAAGGAAGCGATTAAGACACAAACTAATACAAATGAACTAGCAGTGACAGAAGACAGACCTGCAGCGTACAAAGGGGCTCTGCTGCACCACGCACCGACCTGTGCAATAAAGATGTAATTAAGGAAAAGAACACAAGCCTCCTTTGTAACAATGTGGACTTCATCTGGCTGGCATGACTGCTGCCAAGGGAAAAGCAGCTGTGACTTACTTTGCAAATGTACTGCGGTGTTATTTAATCAGATATATTTATTACTGGGATATACTGGTATCAGTTTGCCCCCAGTGGTTGTGAATTCAAGAATTAGGCTGCTTCTGACATTGATTACAATTTCTAGCAAAGGTTTTTCAGATGGAAATATTAGCAGTCGGGTTACTGCATCAAAGAGTTTAGGCTTCAAATGCTTTTCTACCCAATAGGCACTTACAAAAAGCATAACACCACAAATCCTAGCAAGTGACTGCCTGAGGAATATTATCTGATTGTTAATGTCCTGCTGGAGCAAACTAAGTAATATATAAACTGCATAATGTGACATCTAAGAAGGTTCAAGCACACCTACACTAGAAGTGGACTTTTCATTTCCAACTAGTTCCCCAAAGTTCCTTTATTTCACGTCAGCTAAGAGTAACTCATGTATTTCAACATTTCCTGTTAGGATAAATCGTGATCTAAACAGATTAGTATCATCTGGACTTAAAAATCTGTATGAGGATATAAAGTTACAGCACTTAACACTTACTGCTGTGAACTTTTCTTTATGTAGACAGGTTTGTTCTTTATCTCATCTTACCTTTGCTGACCCAAGAAAAATGCACGTGAAGGTAGGAGACGAAGTTCAGGCTGTGAGACTGCCTGGGGAATCGGTAAAATAGACTTTAACAATGGGAGGCACGCTGCCTCGCAGCATTTACGCCTCTTTCAAATACTAATAACTAAGCAGCGGAGGCCTCTCTTGTCACGTAGCATGACTTTAAACAATTCCTACAAGCCAGGTGTACCATTAAGAAGGAAGTGACATGCAAGTTAAGAAATGTATGCCTGAGGGAATACCTGGGTACATATTTGGAGCCTGATGTTACAGGCTTCATCAAGAACAGTGTGGCCAGCAGGTCAAGGGAGGTGATTCCACCCCTCTACTCTGCTCTCGTGAGACCCCACCTGCAGTGCGCTGGATCCAGCTCTGGGGTCCCCAGTACAGGAAAGACAGACCTGTTGCAGCGAGTCCAGAGGAGGGCCACCAAGATGATCAGGGGGCTGAAACACCTCTTCTATGAAGACAGGCTGAGAGAGTTGGGCTTGTTCAGCCTGGAGAAGAGATGGCTCTGGGAAGACTTAATTGCTGCCTACCAACACTTAAAGGGGTCCTATAGGAAAGAGGGAGAGGGACTGTTCATCAGGGAGTGCAGTGACAGGACAAGAGGGAATGGCTTCAAGCAGAAAGAGGGCAGGTTTACATTGGACATTAAGAAGAAATTCTTCCCTGTGAGGGCAGTGAGGCCCTGGCACAGGCTGTCCAGAGAAGCTGTGGCTGCCTCCTCCCTGGCAGTGTTCAAGGCCAGGCTGGATGGGGCTTTGGGCAGCCTGGGATAGTGAAGGTGTCCCTGCCCATGGCAGCAGGGATGGAACTAGATGATCTTTGAGGTCCCTTCCAACCCAAAGCAGCCTGTGATTCCATGATCTATGTTCCTGTATTTTATAGGATGAAATTAAAAACATTATTACTACATAGTATATGCCTCTCTTCATTAACAGACAGAAATCAACTTAATAATGGGGAAATGAGGGAGAGAAGTCAAAAAACATACCGTCCTCTCACATTTTGAGAGCCAAGGTTGGTTTGGGAGTTTTTTAGTCATGATTTGTTAAATTTGACCTAAGTCATCTGCCAGAAGAAGCCTAACCATGACAAACAGAGCCTTTCAGATCTGACAATTTACTATTACTATTTTAAAGTAAAAGTGTGAATCAAAGTCAGGTTTTGGTGCATTCTAACAGCGAGGAAATTAATTCCAGAGAAGATGGTAACTCCCCAGACAAGGTAACTTCATCTAGTTTTAGAAGGAAATACTTTTAGAGAATGTTAATTCATTTCAAGCTACTGAAAATCTCATAGTGTCCTATGCTGCTAGGGTCTTTCTCTATGTTTTCATGTAATATTATTTGGATCAAATAATTATCTTGGCTATTATGAATTCAAAATTATTTGCTCTTAACAACAACTACTGCATTAGGCATTTTCCTTATTTTCCCTCTTTTAAAATGTCTTATACAAGGTAAAATGACAGATAATTCATCGGGACAAAGGAATAGTAAACATTACAGAATAATAAACCTAAGTCTACTAGAGACTCAAATACCCTCTGTAAAAAAAAACAAACCACCCAACATTTTAAATATTTACCTGAGTTGATGATCCATATGGGGTTTTTTTAATGTACATTTTATACCACTGTGCATAGCTAGCACAATCGACTTAAGAGCTGAAAAAAGGAACACTTCAGGCAATAACTGCCTTAGCTAATCTGATACCACAGGGTTAGAAATTTCTCAGCGATGAGACAATTTGCAGAGGTTTTGGCACCACTCTTCATCTTTCATAAAGAATTATCCGAAGACAATTTGGAAATTAAAAAAATATAAGCTGCTTGATGAGGCAGATAAGCAGACTAATTGCAGTGTATTTCTCTAAAGCCTCTGTTACAGCTGATCTGCTGCTGACTCATACACAACACCTAGCAAGAAAGATTCATTTTTCTTAAAGTGTATCCATTTACTCTTTCCATTAAAGACTGAGTAAGAAGCTTTGTGATTATTCTTTTCCTTACAGCAATTTCAAGTCTGAGGGCCCGCAGGGACTTAAGTCAGATACCTCTTCCAGTTTATGAGTATGCTTCAGAGATTCAGTAATAAACTGCAGAACTGGCATTTTCCTGATATCTAACTTAGATTCATAATTCATACAGGTACAGCAGGTGATTAAAAAAAAAAAGTATCTTCTTTACACTTTATTGACAATTCCAAAAAGTGTTTTTCAGCTTTTCAATTTATCAAGAAGAGCTCCTTTATAAAACCCATCCAGGCCCCTTAATCAGTGATGAACCTGAATGTGTGCTTCTTTGTGTTATGAATTTATTTCCAAGTACAAGGTGCAGAGGTAGTGAAAACTGGTAGTAACAGCCTGGAAACATTTTAGCAGTGCTCCTCCCACAAGGCTTTCAAAACAATAAGGACTGATTTGAGTATTTCCCTAACAACTCACAAAGCCCTACAGTCACTTTCATCACGACTTCAGGTCCCTGGAACCTTCCTCTTCTAGCAAGTGTAACATCCCAGCTCACTACTAGTCACAAAGAGACTTTCTCGGGAATACCACATGGTCAGGGCAGGTGATTTTCAAGGATTAACAACTTTATCTTAAAAAGCATATGACAATCTTTGCAATAAAATAAGAACTTGAATAATTGTTCACTGGGATTACACAGTAACAACAGTTACTTGCAGGTTAGCTGCAAGAACTAAATTGTCTTTGTGATCTAACCTCCACTAGTTCAACATATCAAATGATTTACAGACAATATGTGCAGCACCATGTCCACATTAACAACATCGACAAGAAACAAAAGAAAAATTCAAAATGAGTAAACTCCCAAATAACCTCATTGATGAGAAAGATAATTTCTTCTAGCAGGCTCTGAAGAAACACTGTTTAGCAGGAAAAATAAATAATGATTAAAAGAAGTAGACAAGCCGATTGAAGGCTTTGCTAACAAAAAGTGTACATAAATAATGTTATGTTCCACACAGTTGGTAAGGTTAAGAGTATCACTGTACAACCACTGATGCCAGTTTTAGAGAAGAAAACATCAGCTGAAGATCATCAAATGACCTGATAATTCAATATTTTCAACTAGGGACTTCAAGAGGTTAACAGAGAGTGGAAAATGCTGCTCCTAAACTTCAGGGAAACTAGTAGGTTTCTTTCACTAACAATGAAATTAGTGACATAAAAATATCAAGCACCAAAGCACTCAATAGATACTGAAAACAAGAGTTCTTATAGCAAAACCTATTGTTCCTTCTTTTGATAAAAGCATAATGCATTTTTGCTTTATCACGGAAGTGATAGTGTTATTAAAGCCCATCAATTCAAGGCTATCTCACAGAGGTCAGGCTGCAGACTGCAATTTAAGTCCAGGCAGGAAGGATAAACCGTTCCCAAGAGTAGGCCACGTTGTATTACATACACCACACAAGAATGATTCATATGACTTAAGAGGTTGGGAAGGATATCAGAAGTATGTATATTTACTGACAGATACTTTCCAATATGAGGATGAAACACTGCAGGGTTTGGTTTTTTAAAAACAGATAGAGCAATAAGGAAATGCCAAGATGTTACAGAATTAATTCCAAGGCAACTATTAAATCTAGATGACCTTAGTAAAAGGTAAAATACAGAAAATGCACTGTAAAATTCAGCGTTGCATGGCCTATGACAGTATGTATTATATCTATTCTAGGATAAAATACAGTAGTAAAAGCTACCAATATAAAATAAAATTTTCTTAATGATAGTGCTTATTTATCAGTGATAAAATCTCCTGTGACCACTTGAAGATCCCAACTTAACGTAGAGCACTTTCAGGACACAAACCATCGCAAAACACAATGAATAATATAAGATACACTTTTCCCACTATAACTCACATGATTAAAAGCTACTTGTGTACAATACAAATTGGTTTCCAAGTAATCTTTACAAAGCAGTAGTATCTGTAACCTATTTAGAAACTCAAGTTTAATCCTAAAACTTCTGTACATGTTTATCCATAGATGTGCAGAAAACCAGTAATACATTCTGTATGTATTAATTTTTTGTTTTCTTTAAAAAAAAAAAAAGTTAATGGAATTGTCTGTACTTGTTATTTCAGATTAGTCTCATGCTTCTTCCATTATAAACAGAGTTAACTCTGTTCAGACCAGCCAAGAATCCACAGTTCTTTTCCTCTCCTGCTCAACTTGAGTATGATTGCTGCAACAGTATTTGAAAACTTACCTTTCGGACAGAAGCCAAACGATTCATCATTAAAGACTCTTCTCTATCATCATCATCATCCAGGTCCAACATGGGCATACTAAAGCTATCAATAATACTGCAGCACCTGGAGTTTTCATCCCTTGGATCAAAAGGATCCACGATGATTGGTTCAGTTCCTTTGATTTCACAGCGGCAGAAAGGACAGCCTTGGCCATCAGATTCCTACATCAAGACAAAAAAAAAAGTAATAAATTTTTAAAAATAAAACCCAAAAATAGTTTATAAAGTAGGTCTTACATCTTTCTACACAAAAATGCCCTTAACAGGTCTCTAAAAGCTTGTAAAGCACTGGAGTAAACAGGAAACGGATTTGTAGATACTTAACTACAGTAAATTGTAAAATGACTGCATTTTAAAACTGTCCTTCTTCAAAAGATTAAGCTGCACTTAAAAAGAACTAAGCAAAATGCAACCATTATCTTTACAAAGCACCAAAATTGTAATTGTCTAAGTATTACAGGTCTGGAAGTAATACCTTGCCTTTTAGGATTACAATTTTCCTATTCTTTCAGGGGAAAGAAGGTGAGGTGTGTAGACAGAGAGATAATGCCTTGTATTATGTATCTTTTATGCTAAATATAAAGTATTTATTTTTCAATTTAAGTTAGAAAATGCAGATGAGCTTTAGGGCATGCAGCACTCATTACCTGAAGAGCACATATATAGTCCATCATGGCTGCAACATTACCATCATAGAGCAATACACATACAGAATATCTGAAGTTGAAAACAGTTTTTTATGTGTTCAAGTAACAAATCAGGATTTTACTACTTTTTCAGTAAATTATGTAAAACAAGGAACTATTTTCACATGTTATCAGAAACAAGAAGTTTCTAAGTGATATAATGTGTTATGTGATTTTGGAGCAGCTGTATTTTCATCCCTTTAACTCATTTCAGAAATATGTTTTTCTTTGTCAGAAGTATATCAAAAAGCCTTTAAAGTAGATTTTGGACTACTAATCATCAAAAATTGAATCAGAGACAGGTCTTCCAAGCACTTAAACAGAAATTTTTCCATCAAGAGGCATAATGAAAATTTGAGTTAAACAGAAAACCAAACCACACCTGAAACTGCCATGAAGTTTTGAGGCATCAAGATAATTTGATCTGAATTCAGAAATCACATCATGTCATATTTGCACTCGGGGAGACAGACAGCTAAGAAGATAGCAACACCAAAAATCAATTCTAAACAACCTACCTATCCTGAAATATCATCAGGCAAGCACAGCTTTTTGATTTCTTGGATGCAAGGACAGCTTTAATTTTTTTTTTTCTGGCATTATTTTTATCTTGACAGTTGCCAGTCTCACTAAACTGACAAGTGATTTTACAGTTTGTGGAAGAAATGTATCCCAAGGCCAGATAACTATAAATGATGTCTCCTGACAAAAGTCATCTCTATTTGGATAAACCAAAAGATTATATGTAATCTACTTTTAGCAGCCTAAATTACAAAGGACTAGTCAACATCACTTACTACTTCAATAAGTGCCTCCAAATTATATTGGCCAACTGAAGTAATCACTGTCAAGTGAACAGAAGTCATCCCTTACTCATACAATTCTTTACGTTTCATCTTTAAAAACAGCCTTACAAGATGAGACACAGAGCTTTTAATTTTCAAGGCTTTATTCTGTGTATGTTGTCAAATAGCTCTGCACTAACAGTTTCCTGTCTTTTCAAAAGCATGAAGTTCACCAAAATATATTGGGTAACCAATTGCAGCAGCAGATACTGGTCTTCAACAGTGTGAATACAGCTGCGAAATTAAAACGGAGCTCTGAGACGTTTATATGAATACACACTCTTGTCTGTGCCCACAGCAAGGTTACTTAGAACACTGAGAGAGCAGCTATCATGAACCTTGCAACACAGCATACATGCCCATACGCTTTTAGAATCAAGCCCAGACGTGTTGTTTTCAGCCAAGAACATGAAGAAAATTACATTTTACTCCCGTTGCATAATACAAAAAGGAAACAGTTGAATCAAGTCTTATTTGAGAGACTGATCTGCATAAAGGTGAGCAACTCAGAATCACCCTTAGTATTCTACGCAGGTCTGATGTTGCTTACTCAATTCTTTTCTGCTTAGTGAAAACATCTGTATTGGACCTCTTGAGGCACATCTAATGAGCCATTATGCTGCCAATTAAATACTAGCCCACCAGAAGCTTGCAACAGCTGACATTGTTACAGTGCAATATTCCTTCATTGCTTCACTAATTATACAAAAGTTAAATTTATAATGAAGTCCAAAATATACCTGGCCAATTACAGCTGATTGGGATGTTCTGATGAAGCTTGATGTTTTTGAACATGGCCTTTCTCTGAACCTAAAATACTTTGTTGTCCTCTTCTTGAATCCCTAGCTATTGGCTAAGATATCAAGGACCTTAGCTTCTCAGTTCTCTGGAATCAGAGTACATCACTGGCTCAGCACTGGAACACGCAACCATGCTACGAGACACCCAACAATCAAAAGTACAAAGATACCAGTCCTTTTTCTTACTTCTTTCAGCTAAGATGAAAAAAAGCTGCAGACACCAACTTCAGAATTTTTTTAAGTCAAAGATTAACATAGGTAGACCTATTCATCATTCACAATGAAACTGGTAGGAACAGAAAAAAAAGGTACTCTTGAAATTAGAAATACTGTTCCAGGTCAGCAGCTGCTTAGTAGTGAAATAAATGTTCTCATTTGGGTATGTCTAAGACGTAATTTTCTCTGAATTTCTGATCTGTGAGAAAATTGAAAGATTTGCATTTGGAGCAAAGTTAAATTTCAGAAAGAACACAAAATCAAAAACTGGGAACATGCCTTTTACAGCAAGCTGTATTGCTAATGGAAGAAAAACTTAAATGGTAGTTCTGATACATTGCTTTGGCTTGCTAATGATGATTTCTTAATTAGGAATTTGAAAAGAAAAACTATAGTACTTTAAGTCATATCTCAAATACGAGGATGAAAACTCATTAACTGAGATGAACTCATTTAAAACCAGGTCAAAAATGGACTAGAATCAAGGATTTTTTTTTTTACTATTCTCAGTACATTTGTAACCAAAGACTGATGCCTAACCACAGAGTGGAGTCCTGTCTGAGAACAGGATGACCTTGGACTTCTGCCCACAACATACAGATACAAAAGAGGAAAGGGGCAGGGAGCAGCAGGTAGAAATTATACTGTTTGAGAAGCACCTATTAGGGCAAAGTCTGAAGACGTAAAGAGGAATGGCCTCTACTTCTAATTCTTAAGCCAAGTGCTCATTAACTGCACTGAACTAAAGGTACAAGTCCCCCTTTTCCACAGACCGGTGTGTCCATGAACAATACTGACAAAACACACCAGCCTCCCCCCATGAAGTCTCTGTGTTCCTGGGCATACTCTGGAAATTGCATTGAGAGATCGGAGTTTCCCCTACATTCAATCTCTTACCCCAACAACTACCTAAAGTTAGGTAATTTAATAATTTACATATCATTAACAAGAATCCTAAGCTTATTTTTCCACAGGCCATTTAGTGACTTGTACTACTGACTGAATCCTTCCTCTCATTAAAGACATCCTGTCTCCTTATAAAATGCTGTCTAGCCAGTTATCCACTCCCAGCTTCTACCTGCCCACTTTGTGCCTTTTGAATACATCATGATGTGACCTCAGTAGTTGAATTGGGATCAAACACCCAGCTTTCATTGGCTGCCTACACACTGCACTCAGGGAATCACAGAATATGTTGGGTTGGAAGCGACCTTTATAGGTCATCTAGTCCAACCTCCCTGTAGTAAGCAGGGACACCTTTAACTAGACCTAGTTGCTCAGAGCTTCATCAGGCCTGACCTTGAATGCCTGCAGGGATGGGTCCTCCACCAGGACTCTGAGCAACCTGTTGCAGTGTCTCACCATACTCATAGTGAGGAACTTCCTAATGTCTAATCTGGACCTGCCCTCTTTCAGCTTGAAGCCATTCCCCCTCATCCTATTGCTACATGCCCTTAGAAACAGCCCTTCCCCATCTTTCCTGTAGGTCCCCTTCAGCTGCTGAAAGGTCACCATATAAGGTCTCCCCTGAGCCTTCTCCAGGCCAACTCTCTCAGTCTGTCTTCACAGGAGAAGAGCTCCATCCCTTTGATCATTCTTGTAGCCCTCCTCTGGACCCACTCCAAGAGATCCATGTCCTTCTTGTGTTGAGAGCTCCATAGCTGTTTCTTTGCAGGCCTACAAGTCCAGACTTTAATGATTCCTGGAACTTGGGGTTTTTTTCAGATTTTGGTCCACATAATGAAAAAGTTTATCATTATATGTATATATATATTTATATACATACACACACACACACATATATATATATGGTCCTTGAATCCTCTGAGTACCTGGAGAAGCATATACCCACACTGTAAACAGGGATGTCACAGAGAAATCCATGCATCTAACGGAACTATGATAGTACCTGCCATGCTGTAAGACAAGAAGTGCACATAAGGTGTCCACAAGGCTCTATCTTCACATCCTTGTCATTCTCTGCACAGATTTTACACAGCTGGAAAGTGGAACCCATTTCACAGTATAATTCATACTGTTCCTGTAACAAAAGAAAATATAATTCTTTACTGTGATTTGTTCACAAAGAATATACTTAAGCAATAGTGACAAATATTGCTTTGAGACCCCTGCTTTTCAACCCACTTTACATATTAGTCCAGGAAACTACTGTTACCGATCTATTTAAAAGCCACACTAGGGTTACTAAAAATCTGCCTTTTTTGCTTCATGAAACATTTATGATATACTACAATACATGAGACATTTGTGCACAACAGGTTTTCTACAATCTTCTTACATGTAACTATAATGCCAGGCATACGTCCTACTTCTCCTTAGTTAAGAAGCAGATAATGAATGCATGTGTTTAAGTGAGGAATTAAGTGATAAATGGGAACAAAATCAGGATTTCTTTCTCTAAGTATGGGTTTAGGGCTAATGAAAGTTATTGGATCGAAAACTGACAAGGAAGAGGGCTTCTTATCTACAGCAAGGATGTAGTATGGTAAATTAAAGTAAACAACCCTTGTGAAGGAAGTATGGCAAGAATACCTCTGGGATAACATGGCAACAGTCATGCAAAGATCATTCAGTACTCTGTATTCCTTGCAAGACTGACAGGAAGCCATAAGAACACCTTCAGAAGGAATAAATAACAGATAAAGTTCGAATCCAGAACAGTCTTCTAGAATTAGGTATTGTTGGGGAACTGACTATCAAATGCACTTGTGTAGAAACAAAGCTTTTAACTCTCAAAAAATATTTTTTTTTAAAGCTTAAAATAAGTAGAAAGCAGGTTAAGGGAAACTAAACAGCTATTGCTGAGTAAAGGGAGCAGAGATGAGGCTACAAAAAAGTAAAAAAAAAAGCTCCTATCTACAGCTGTAGTCAGTACGTACTAAAGATGCTTATGGTGGAGCTCTCAAAAAGAATCTATCTGCAGCAATCTAGCCCTACAGCCACTTTTATACCATCTTTTCACAGTTTAAACAGCAAAAATAACAGTTTTAAATTACTGCAGTTACATATTATTTAAGTCAGCATTCACATAGTTACCACTGGAATTAACTAATGGTGTCCTCAAAACTGCAAGTTCAAAAGTAACTGGATTGAAAATACATGACTGGCTTCTGAAGAACAAGGTAATAACTGAGAATACCTAAGCTGCCTTTCCTTTCCTTGAGGAAAAGTAAAGATATGAGGCTAGATAATCATTCTGTGCAACACAAGTATGCAATATCTCTGCATTACTATTTCATTACTGTTTTAGGACTCGATGGAAAAGAGGCAAGTCAGGTAAGCAGAAGTCCTGAGACTTTGTTCAGGTCACTGTTTTTACAAATTCTCTTACCTACAGGTATTTTCCTAATACTATCCCTGGTAACACCATATGGTAATGAATACTTATTTTCTAAAATATTTCTGGAGGTGGATGCACATAGATTTATAGAAGTCTCAGCAGGTCATTCAGCCTGAAGAAATAAAAGACCACCTGAAAAAGTATGGCTTCTACCTCATATGATGTCTTTCCTTGAACATATCCTCAAGTCTTCCAGATGCTTTTGCCAAGAAAAATGCTCTGTACTGTGCACCTTAACCATCTAGTGTGAATTTCAGCATCATTTTTAATCAAGCATTTGTCTTCTGGTACCTACTTTCTATTACTCAAGTATAAAATATCCACACTCTAGTTTATCAAATCATCACTTAAAAATCCAAGCATATCTAGATAATCTAATTTTCTCTGCAAAGTTACTCCCTTTAGGCACCTTAATTATTTCTGATGTTTTTTTCCCTGATCTCTATTTCAATCTGCACAAAGAAGAAAGGAGAGAGACCCCAGTACCAATATCTTTGTGATATATGAATTACACTTTTCCTCCTGGGCCTGTCAACAAAGTGTAGCACTCTTATTCAGGCTTCAAAAACTATCATTTGATCTCAATTTTATTTCTGTATTCCCGTCTGCCATTGGCAAGGAAACACCAAGCTACATAAACCTGTAACATAAACATCAGAAAAATCTTTAATAAATGTTAACGCACTTCTCACTTTGAAGAGTCTTAGAATAAACAAAACTTTCCAAGACATGCTGTCTGCATCACCATCAGCTCCAGAGTTTAAAGCATTATTATCCTGTTCTCCATCTGAGTCCTTCTATCAACAACATATTTTCACTCTTCCGAAATTATTTCTCACATTTTAATAAAAGCTTATTATCACTCCTAGATGAGATACTAAGGGAAGTGAAGATAGCAAAATAACTGACAAAACATACCTGTGTGACTTTTATGTGATCATGTGGCGTGGGTTCACATAATCCTGTCAAATCAGGATTATAACTTCGTCCATCTGGAAACAGATAGCTGCATCACAGGAAGATTGTTATAAATACACACATTTCTCTAGCTTTCTTAGCTAAATAATACTTATGAAATTTCAAAGTGGCAGAATAATTTACAGTAGACTAAATAAAATGCGTCATCTTTTGTCAGCCATCTTATATTCTATGCACAACTGAATTGCTACATATGCATTTTGACAAATACTCAAGCACAGAAAAGATTTTTATGCCATGTGCATACCTACCACCGGAATGCAAATGAGCTTTGATTAGCAGGTAACTTTTTGGGAGTGGCTCAACAGAATGTTATTTTAGATCTTCATTTCACAATGAGTTTATACTTGCTTATATTCCTAGTGATCTCTCCACTGTGAGCACCACACTTGGTTACTGCACAGACTATTTCAAGTAATGGAGCAGAATAGAAGGTAACACACATTTTTGTAGGTATCTATGTATTAAGATATATATATATATAATTTATAATATAAATGTAGTTTAATATTATATGTGTATATGATGATGTATCCAGCTCTGGCGTACAGGAAAGACATAGAGCTGTTGGAATGAGTACAGAGGAGGGCCACTAAGATGATCAGGGGGCTGGAGCACCTCTTCTATAAAGACAGGCCGAGAGAGTTGGGCTTGTTCAGCCTGGAAAAGAGCAGGCTCTGGGGAGACCTAATTGCAGCCTACCAATACTTAAAGGCGTCCTACAGGTAAGTGGCAGAGGGACTGTTCAGCAGGGAGTGCAGTGACAGGACAAGGGAGGTGGGACCCTGGCACAGGCTGCCCAGAGAAGCTGTGGCTGACCCCTCCCCTGGCAGTGTTCAAGGCCAGGTTGGATGGGGCTTTAGGTAACCTGGTTTAGTGAAGGGGTGTCCCTGCTCATAGCAGGGGGAAGGAACTAGATGATCTCTGAGGTCCCTTCCAACCCAAAGCATTCCATGATTCTATGTATATAAATCAGTGACAAGAATCTACACTGAGAATCCAAGATGCAGACTGGATTTCAAGCTAGAACCAGTGGCAGAATTTCAGTCCTGTGGGAAATCAGTAATAGGCTAAAGGATGTTACAGAGTCCCTAAATTGCTTTATATTCAGATTTATGTTACCTCTAACTTGGACACAGTTTCTTGAAAGTCACACTGTGAGAAAGTTGTATTTACTTAGCGTACAAAAACTTCAGTCTGCATTAAATATTCTCAGCTCTTGTTTTTGTCTGCTCTGGTTTTGTCAACACTAACATTATACAGTTTTGATTCTTTTTAATTACAGGTATGAAATCATCATGGTTTGAAAACATTCCAGGACTGAGTGAAATAGCAAGCCTCTAATGGGTTTCTCATCCTTTTGTTGAGGATTTATCAATTTTCCTGACTTTTTTTGTTTTAGGTTTTATTGGGAGGGATTGTTTTCTATTGTCTTTGCATTATGATCATGTGGATATATCAAAACATGAATTCTGACACCAAAAATCAGTCTGTTAACTCAGCCAACCTAATAAAAATGTACTACTGTTCTCTATAAACCTAGGTTCTCTTATAATTATAAATCTTTTCAGTAAACTAGTAGAACCTGGAAAATGTTCTGGCTGCACAATATATAAAAAAGCAATTACATAGCTTTCAAATCATTGTCCAGACTTAGACACATGAGTCACTGGCAGTAGTAATTGTTCAATAAGCTTAAGTGCATTTGGGACTTGGGGTGGGGGGAAGAATCAATGTGAAAGCTGCCCAATTTTCTTTTCTCCTGGAATTTATCTGCTATGACATATGGCTTTGGTTAACTTTGGTCAATGGGATTACCTGGAAAAAAGTGTTTTTCAAGTGCATAAAAGGAATGGTCCTTAAACTATGAAGAAACGCATTGAGATTCTCTATTCTATAGGTTTTATCTTTAACAGCTACCCATACAGGCATTAGAAGAACAAGGAAATGGTGTTTTCATACCTACAGTGACTACAGCCATATGTAGTTGTACTTACAATCCTTCCCGGCTGCCATCAATTAAAGCTTGAAACAGAGGCTTATTGTGAGGGATGGTCTGCAGGATGTTCCCATCGCCAGTCACGTACCCAATGGCCCACTGTCCCAGGCGAGTGCAACTCAGTCTGAAAATGTAGCTTGATAAAAACAGGATGGATAAAAAGTCAGTGTTCATCAAGAGTTCAGCAAAACAAGCGAAGAGAGCAAGGATGGCCTCTGGTGAAGACACTGAACTGGGTCTCTGGGGATCTGTGTCAGATTCCCAATTCTGCTACCTGTTCTTCATATTGCCTTAAGTAAACCTGTGTCTTTTCTGCTTGTTGATTCCTCATGGGCAGGAATATGGTAACAGCAGCACCCTACCCCCCACTTTTCATATGCTGGCTTTTAAGATCTCGAAGTGAAAACTGCACATTCCCTGTGAACAGCCCTATTGCATACGTTTAGACATACCCATAAACCTTTTCAAGAACAGTGTGTTATATTATCACGTCTCCATATTCACAACACGCAGCTTTTGTGCGTACACAGGCCAATAACCTGAACGAATGGAACCAGCTTTAGATGAAACAGAAATGGGAATGATGAATAACAAAACCTGCCCTATTAGTAATGTTAGTTGTGTGCGTACCAGAAGAGGTGCACAGGACAGAAGGACTATCACTTCTAATTCAGAAAATACCAACTGAACTTAAGTTTAAATACTTCTGTGAGTTACAGGCAATAGCTGGGTGTATATGTAACGTAGGCAGGGAGCAACGTAGAAGGAAAAGGAAGGTGATAGTCAATAGTATTGGGTGTGTTTAGTTCTTCTCACTATAAACACTAGTCTCTTTCATGCCAAACATCATCTCATATGCAAAAACCTAAGTCAGAAAAGCATCCCACAGTGAAATACCACAAAATTCAATTCAATGTCTGGTAGAGCAGCTTTTCTTAATTATACACCAATATCTTATTTCCTCCTGCACAGTTTAAAATGAGAAATCTTAGCCTCCCTGAAGGCTGGCATAGCAAAACCTTCCATAGGACCAACACTGCATTAAGTAGTAACTACTCAATTGAACAGAATCTTGTCATTTCCAGGATGTTTTAGATAGATTAAAGCAGCAATTTCTCTTCATATCTCCCCTTTCATGACCCACCATTTCACCTAAGCAATTCAGAAAGTCGTTTTCTGATATGCAATACTTATCTTAAAACTAACTCTACTTACAAGGAACACAAAGGCAACTTTGAATAATTTTTATATTACTTCTCCTTTATAAGATTATTTTTATAATAATAATTTTCCTATTACTTCTCCTTTATAACCACAAAATCAAAATCAAACCCAGAAAATGCTAAGTAGGACAATCACTCTCAAAATCAACCCAGTTACCCGACCTGCATAGTAGTCTTTATAACTACCAAGCTAAAAACCAAAACTAATCTGCTGGAACCAAAAGATGCCTGTATGTATATATGCACTTGACCAGTCAGGTAACTTAACAAAATACAGTATATTGTTTGCTAAAAATCAAAAGAAACCAAGTACAGAACACAGGTATAACTGTTGCTAGATTTCCCTAACAATTTTCAAAATGGCACACTCTCGACTGCATATACATCTGATGCTGCAGCAAAGTTAGAGACACAGACATTAGGGAAAAAAAAGCTTCTAAACTGAAAGGTAAAACTAGCAGAGTAATAAGGTTAACTAAAATAGGATTAAATTCTTTAACAGATTTTTATTTCTCCAAACTGAATGAAGAAAAAAATAGGACAGCAGAGGTGGCATAAATGGCAAAACTTCAGTTTGGATAAATCAGTATGTATAGCACCATACGGAAACTACTTAAAAACTCTCCACATCATATTTAATCTGACATTCATTTTGTGATACAGAATCATTACTGGCAAAGAAAAAAAAATCAAAACAACATGAACATGTAAGGACCACATCAACACTGATTAAATCAATAATTTGTGCTACCATGAAAGATGTTGAGATCATTTTTACTTTACTGCAAACTTTCAATGCAAATTTTGAAAATCAATTTATATTTTCAAATACGCTTTTCAAAAATGAATTGGTGGTTTTACCTAATTTACAAGAAGAAAGGAAAAGCAATGTAATTTTAAATTTTTCTTATGTTTGTTTGCACTTATTTATACTTTTGTGTGCAAATACAGTATTTTTCTTAATTCACAGCACTGGAGAAAAAATATGGCATAAAAAACAGATCATGATTACAAACTTCTTATGTTCTAAAAGATCAGCATTTTTTGAATGTGGAGTTTTGAGTTTCACTATTGGACTGTTTTTAAAAATACATTTTGATATAAATAGAATCACAAGTATATAAAAAAAATCCTTATTTCTCTGCTTTAATGCAACCACCACCCCCCCAAAAAAAAAAAAAAATTGCACCTTAAATACTGCAGTGAGCATCAGTGTTATGCAATAACCTAGAACAATTATGCAGCTTCTGAGACAGCAAGTTTATTTGGAAAGCAACAGTCAGCAAAAACTCTTACCTCCCAGGCTTATTGCTGTATTTTTGCAACCTCGCTTTCACTTCATCATACGTCAGGAATGCCATATATCCAGGATGCGTCACTGCTAAGAAGTTCCAATTCCTTAAGATTGAACCCCACGGCTAAAAAGACAAGACGAGCAGTTAAACAGATGCAGCCAGGTAGGTAAACGTTTCTAATAAAACTCAAGTCAATTTGTCAGAGACCTACAGTAGCTCATCTGACAAATACACAGTTTTGGTTAAGGTCTAAATAGTACACAAAAGAGCGTACCCAGCTTTGCTACAAGGGTTCTTCAAAAGAATTATCCCAAGAACAAAGTGAAAATTTTTAGATAAAGATTTTGTAGACCCTTGCATTTAAGGGTTATCCTATTTGTAGCTACATAAAATGTTAAACATCACGTTTAGTTAGAAACTGGAGAGTATGGGATGGTTTAATAAAAGCACAATTAAGCCTATTCTTGAGAGGTCCTGAGGCTCTTTCATAGACGATAAGTAACACTAACAAACGAAGCCTAATGAAACTACTAATTTGAGCCATCATTCCTTTTCTTATTCTCTACTGATTGATTTCTTCAGTTACCATAATGGTATTAATGCCAGAGAACAAAACAAATATTGACAGCGCTCCACCACCACAGTCTTTTCTGACCCGATTAGCAAATGCTTCAGAAAACTCAGTGAAACATGCCTGACATGCTAGCACTTTGAAGAATGCTCTTCTGCAATTCTTCTTTGAAGAAACCAAGGACGATTTTCAAGTAGTGGATTAAATATAATTATATTAAGTGTTCATTGCCGGCATTTGGAGAGACAAAAAACTGCCTCCAAGTGGTTTGCGGGCTTATTTATTTATTTATTTTTGTTTTCAAAAGATCAAGGCACGTGAAGTTTAGTAACACAAGAGGAGAGGTTTGTGTTCACGTGTGCCCTGCAAATTCCCTTTAAAAGGACTAAGGGCTAGTAAGGTAAAGCTGAAATTCTTGTGACACACGTGAGCATAGTGTTCTAACCGGTCTTCTTGAGATTGTGATACATTTCCTTAGGCAAACCCTAACCACTACTTAAACACGGATGAACACCTGTTTTCTTTTAAAATTAACACCTCTTCAAATCAGACACATGAAATAGAACAGCACCGAGGTCACAAGAAACCTCAAATGTTCAAATCTGCATGAAAGGAGAAAAAAAATAATGGCAATCCCAGATGCGACACTGCGCCTTGCCAGCTGCTCCCTGCACCCCCACCGAAGGCGGGTGGCAGGAGGCTTCATCACCAGAACAATTTTAGTTGCCCTAACTAGAGAAAAGAGGGAGCTGACTCTTCGCCTTTGACCACACCAACACAGACACTTCCTTCCTTCACAAAGACACCGCGTTCTTTCTCCTGTGTGTTGCTCAAGCACAAGCATATAAATGAAAAGGGATGATCAAAGACTTGGTACTTCGCTGTTTTGTTGGCTCCTGGTAACATAAAGTGCGTTACAAAACAAAGTCAAGTAGCGTGCAAATTACTTGGTTAATCACAACCAACAAGCTTCTAAGTTGACAGCTGACAGTATCTTCTTCAAACGCTTGGACTCTCTTCAAGGTATCACACTACTGCTCTACCTAGAAAATGATGTGACAGTACGAGGAAAAGGAAAAGGGCAAGAACTCTTGCTTCTCCTTGAACACACAGAGATGGCAAAAGGAGAAACATAAAATGGGAAACACTTTCCCGTCTATAGAAATGTTTTTGCATAAAAGGTCAAACTTCACTGAGCACATTAAGAGACAGACCGACGTTCCTTTCCTTCAAAGCATCTGCAAAATCTGCTGGGCTAACCTTATCTCTGGTCAGAGGCAGCACTTCAGAGGTGCACGCATACAGCAGGGAGGCAGGGGGAGCAACTTCACTTTTACAAGATCTTCAGAAAAAGTAGCCTTGCTTTCCTCTGTGGATAAGCATGGTTATAAAAGTAGCTTTTCTGTAACGCAACCCACAGTTGGCAAAACAGTACTTGGATTACTTAAACAACTGGGGTTTTCTCTCCGTGGGTGTATGCATATATAGTTACAGAAGCTGTTTAAAAACTAGAGAAGTAAAATGTAACCTCTGGGAGAGGTTACAGTGCAAGTTCACATCAAGAGTTATGCAGCTATTGCCCCAGTTGGTAATCAGTTTGGCAAAAATTCTCTCTCTGCTTCTTTGCTAAATTTAATCTAATCAGCCTTCCATCTTTGCACGTATCAGTGATGCTGACCCCCTTTTTCTAGCAGAAGCCATGGTCATGAATCAAACTGGTGGTGGCCTTGCAAAGAAACCAATGCAAACAGACATCTGCTGGCTTAGAGAACAAGTAGTGTAACTCTCAATCGAGGCTTCTGTCCTAGAGCCCCCACACAGGGTCAGAACAAACTGCTACTTCTCAGATCACGGAATTGCCTTTTATTTTTACATCTGATGTATAGATCTAAAACAAAGCCAAACCCAAACCCTGTTATTTGTAAACAGAATGCTTTGGGCAAAACATTCTACAGAAATGAACCTTAAATAAACACATGTCATAGTGATGTATATGGCAGTCAATCAGCCTCAGACATTTTGCATCCAGTCTGATACCAAGATTTGGGCTTGATTCCTAACCTGAACACTGGATTTGCCAAACACTGAATAAAAGGGAGAAACTTTGACAGAGTAGAAACTGATCCCAAGGCAGCAATGTTCAGACAGAAATGCTTGATCATATCAAGCTCCACATAAAAGGCAAAGTTTAGGGGGATTTGCTAAAGAAGCATAAAGTAGTGATCTATATTATTTTTTATTTCATCAAAGAGAATTCCCAAAGTTTTGTTCAAATCTCCATAATCAGTGTGTGTTTTAGTAAGTGACCAACGTTTATAGTGAAATTAAACAGAGAGATTACTTACACCATAACATTTTCAACTTTGAAGAGGTTTGACTCAAACTGGAGAAGAAATGATCAAAACCAAAACTCTATAAACTATTAATCATCTCCTGCCAAACCTTACTATCAACTTCATAATAGCACCCCTTCCCATAACAGAAAAACCATGAAAGCTCAAAGGAGATTGTCACAGAATAATATGGAAGACAAACATACAGCTCAGGCTTTGACATTAAAATTGGCATTTTGAACGTATCTCCCACAGGCTAAAGAATAATCACAGAATCACTCAGGTTGGAAAAGACCTTTAAGATTGAGTCCAACCATTAACCTGACACTGCCAAGTCCATGACCAAATCACGTCTCACATCCCTAAGTGCTTGATAACCCTTTTTAGTGAAGAATTTTTTCCTAATATCAAACCTAAACCGCTCCTGGCGCAACTCAAGGCTGCAGACTTCTTTATCGCTGTACAGGGTAAAGAAAGTAAATGATAAATAAACGGCTGTATAACTCAAAGATTCCTACCTACAAAGATATATCTGAAGTGACCAATTCAGAATCGATACACCTCATATGGATACAAACCAGCATGGCCTTCTATATTGACTAAAATACTTCAAGTATGTTCTGTAGAATGGAAACACAGTTAACGTACATACAAGCTTATTTCAGATATTACCTACCATCAATACTACAATTAATGCTATTCACAAAGACAGTCCTTTACTCTGAGTAAGTAGCACAGCATTAATGGCAAAAATATGCCCATAAAGCAAAAAGTTAGAACTACCTTTAACCTAAGAGTCACATCCAACTTCCCTTACGTGTTTGTAGAAACCCTTCACATAAATAGCGATAGAAAAGTACAATAAAAAACATGAGTAAAACTTAGAAGGTCTACATTTCTTGGAATACATTTGAGAATAGTGAAAAATAAGCAGCAAACATGAAAATATTGTAATCAAAATAAATACGAGCAGAAATTAAGCAGGTGCTGCTGGATGTTTTCAGTTTTTCAGATGTAGATGTTGATGCCCCAAACATCTGCGAAGAACTAAAAATAACACACAATTTATTTCTGAATTCTAGTGTTTCAGTTATTAAAAAAAAAAAATCCACTTCCCTGTCCGACAGGTACTTGCCTCAGGGCACTAAGCTTCTCAGATTCATAGAAGTATCTAAAATTTTCAAATCTTACCTGAAATAATCTAGTGAAGATATCAAATTCAAAAATTGAAATATAGTCATTGCAGGTCAAGTCAATAGTAGATTTGAGAGCCATTGCTTCCAAACCAGAGCTTATCTGATGAACTTCATGAAGGCACTGCCTGAACACTTTCCATGGCACTATAGTTCTGTGAGAAGGGTGGAAAATTAAATAAAATAAATACATTTTAATAAATTTAATATAAGCACATGCTTAATATTTGATACTTTATTTAGATACCAGAACTGGACTTTTAAAGAAGTGTAACATTAATCTGCTTTCTCTACATACCCCAAAAAAATTCAACTTCTCTGAAATCAATCTACTCAAATGAAAGATGAGTTTACCTTCCTTTGAACAAGATGAAAAACGTATCATTTATTTTACAACAGTAAGGGAGGATGACAAAAAGAACACTGCTGAAACTGAAATATCCTACCAAGCAGGTGTAGCAACAACCTCACACCTTCTCAAAGGTAAAGGACCAGCACTTTGCTTGGTAAAGAACTCCTCTCTTCATAACCTCTCTTCTCAGAATGATAAGCATCAAGTTAGTATTTACTGTGATGCCTTTTTTTTTAATAGCTAAAGCTCATAAACACTGGTCAAGTAATGTGATCACAATCATCCAGATACCACCAGTACTGCTGGCCTGTCACAGCCCATGACAGTTACGTGAATATCAGAAGGCACATCATGGCACATCATCACCTTCAGACATTCTTGCAGGATGGAGAGTATTTTTAGACAGTCGTGAATGTTAGAAAAGGTGGGAAATCAGAATAGAAGGAAATTAAATTTCTCCTAATACAAAGATGTGTCCTGTCAAATTCAGTTTCTACTTGCATAGGCGGAGATAATGTACATCAGTTATTTTGCCAAAGAAATGCTTGTGTTTGGAATTTGATATGAGGCTGATCACTTGAAAGTGCTTTTTTATCACTCTCAAAACTATGAGAAATCATTCAGTAACAGCAGTTCTTTTCACATCATCTACATTTTTCAGAGCTGTAACACCTTCTCTTGAAAAAAGCTCTACCTCACATTGAAAGCAGATGATTATATTTTAAAAACAATTAATAAAACAAAATGTAACCAACATATAGCTATTAACCAATACACAACTATTTTCAGGACTTAAGATCTCACACATTCACGGTACTATATTGTTACTGCTAAAATGAGAAGACTCGAGTTTCAAACTCATCAATATTTCTTGGCAATTTTTATTAGTTCACATTGCCTTATTTTTATCAGAAATTAAACATTCTCTTCCACTTTTTCTATTTTCTTTAATGGAAATGTATATTACTTGGTAGTACAGTACTGTGAAAAAAAGAAGGAAAAAGAACAACAGACTCACTGCATTAAGTTGGTTCTGCATAGTATTTATTAGGAGTTAACCTAAATTAAAATAAGTTTGAAGTACAACACTAAAGACACACTCCTGTATTCCTACTGCATCAGGCATTCACTACATTTCTAAGTGCAAAGAAATCTCCTTGCTACTTGAAGGACTATATTAAGAAAGTCGTAAATGATAAAATGTGAAGTTTAATAGATCTCAGCAGATACTTTCATCTGTGTATGAAAAACAGGAAACCACAAAGAGCTGAAGAGAGATACCACATCAGATGCCATTTAAGAAAGAATGCACATCAAATTTTGATTATGGTAAAGAGAGAATGAAACATTGCACTAAGTTCAGAGAACAAAGTAGGAAAACGTCAATGCTTTTGTGGTGTTAAAGTTGTCTTAGGTTCAAGTGCCTACTGATTATTTAGTTCCTGTAACTGTGGCTCTGAAATGTTTTCTGATTCTCTTTGTAAACCACCTTAAATGGTTACAGCTCTAGGATCATGCTGAAATGGGGTTAGGAAAGTTTTTTGCGTTTCTCTGGGGTTTGGTTTTTTTTTAGGGGGAGAGGAGGTGGTGAGGAGTAGGGGTTGTTTGGGTCTTCTGTTTATTCTCTTGTTTTGGGCTTCTTTTAAAGGATTAAGACAGTAACCCTTAAATAAAAACTAACAGAGCACCTCTCATGATTGATTGTAGCCATACAACATCTTAAAGAACTGCTTTTCCCTGCCAGCCTGAGACAGTTTCACAAAAACACGTTCATTAGATGCAACTATTAAGTAGGATCTTTCACCATCTATTCTCTAACACCCTGCACCTCCAAAGCTCCACCACCAACAGAGAAAACAAACAAAAGTCTTCACGAGAATATGTTTTCCGAGCTCTGCTGGCTAGCACTTTGGCTAAAAGAAAAACCAGATGTTAGGCAATAAGTGATGAACTAATGAAATAACACGCAGTTATTTTGTGGGACTTCTCCAAGTACAAGTGCCTGAAGAATTGGTGGCCCCAAGTTAAAACTTACTAAATTCAGCAGACCTTTTTCTGCACCTTTGTGAAATAGGTCTTTTATACTCTGCTTTCTTAAATAAAAGTGAGATTTTGTTGTTGAAACACATTAACTCCTAGTTCTCAACAGCTACTTTTACGCAGCTATCCTTCCTAAATACTTTGAAACAGCACCAGCCAGGGTTCATTACTCCCCCAGTGTGTTTCTCCAGTTTCTATACACATCTGGTGACCTTTCAGGCAGGCTGAGAAACACCCTCCTCTGCCATAGACCCAGGAGGAGGTCATGCAGAATGCTTCCCACAACGATGGTGGGGCGAGAGGTTTTTGTAGAAGCCAGGCAAGTTGAGTTTCTGTTTGAATTAACATTTCACTGCTGTTGCATTCTTGGATTTTAGGGGATAAAAAAAGGTGCCTTTGAGGGCACCTTTTCACTATTCAAAACTACAGAGTTATTTTAACTGGGAAGGTTGGCAGGGGTAGTGAGAGAGGGAAACAGGACCAATCAAACCAAGGTTGAGATTGGGACTGTCCTAGTTAATAGCATGCTTAGAGTGTTGTTTAAATCTCTAGATGTATTTTAAACAGAAAAAAAGTATTGACTTTATAGAAAGGAAAAACAGGATCCTGTTTGCAATTAAATACTGCCTGCAGCATTCAGCTCCTGAACCATAGAGGGTTTCTCCTATAAATAATTTCAGTGATGCAATATTTGTTGCATGACACCCTAATGATACCCTGTACTAAAGGCTGGCAGGTATTCTGCACATGCCTCATGCTATCAGCCTGACCTGTGGACACATGCCTAGGAGGAGATGAGTTAGTCAGCTCCGATACAGCTCATCAGAAGGATGTGATTTGACATCCTGGTAACATTAGTTGGATCCCGAATTAGGTTAGAGGAGCGCGGTGTCTCAGTACTCCAGGTATTCAGTGGTAGCTACTTAGGCAATCCCTGGCTGTAGAGCGCGTATGACTCCAGCTTAGGCAACATTCTGAGCAGTATCTCATGTGAGCAGATGGTACTACACAGTGACTGTACTTCTCACATGCTTCCCTTTCTAGAATATGATTTTTTGGGGGGAAAAAGAAAAGAATACTGAAGTAATACAAAAGTATCTGACTAGATTACATGTATATACTGTCATTGTGCTACACGTCTTACTTTATTACGAAGTCCGATTAATTCAGTATCTCCAGAAAGATAGACTTTAGAAGGAAACAAAAATAGGAAGGAAGTTCAAAATGCAGGCCTTGTACAGCAGAAAAAGGTTAAGAACATTTTACAAGGAAAACCTAATCTTTGCCAAACTTTTAGGAAATAATTCATCCAGTGTCTTTGCATTGCCTTGCCTCATCAAGAGAGAGAGCAGAAGCCCATACCAATTTAAGGAAAGAAAACACACAATAAAACAAATGATCCTGAGTACTTTTTTCTGCAATAAGCTTTCTACACACATCTTCTCTCCTAAACGAACAAAACTATCTTGTGTCTTGGCAGTTACCTTGGGATTGTCTTCTTTTTAAGAGTCCTGTCAAAAACCCTAAAAGAAGCCATTTCTCCCCCATGCCTCTCAAAATGACACTACTTCTCCCCCTTTCTTCTGCAACACTAAAATTAGTAAGCGCATTTGAAGAATGACAATGAATTCCAAAATGTTCTGATAAAAGTATAAGCTTTTTAAAAATACTTTTGTATCTATTTTACTATCATTGGCACATACGGTGTGTTTTAAACATCACCCACACAACTTCCAAATGCCTACAGAAAAAAGATTAGCATCCAGCATATAATTTTTAAGCAATTTACAAAGGAATATAGGTCCTCTCTTCCCTTCTGCCCTGATCCTGGGTACACAGAATTTTCTCAAGCTACCCAAATGTTCTGCAAAAGCAAAAAGGCATTAAAATAAACACAGAGAGGAAGCAGATATTTTCTGAGCGTGCAGAGTACAGCACTTCAGTAGAGATGGAGCTATTCTGGAATGTTAAGTGACACTGGTCCCGTCTGAACCAGAGCAGACCACAGTTACACCTAGGAAGGTAAACTTGTACCTGTGTAACTTGAAGTGAACTTTTTGCATGGAAGACACTCTCTCAAATATTGCCAGAAAGAATGACACGAAAGGGGCACTAGTGTCCACAGGAAACTCAAAAATATTCAAGCAAAAAGTGACCCAGATAGAAACAACATTCTTTGCAAGTCTGCAGTGAGTGAGCAATGTGGGGTTTAGTTTATCATCACTGAAGAGAGCATTTTCTTATGACTGCTGCTTCAGTTTTAAGTGAGAGGCCACATGTTTTCTTTGCTTCTGAACTGCAGAGCAAACAATTGACACACAGAGGCTTGAGAAGTTCAGCCCTAAGGGAAAAAAGGAATTCTGCCGTTATCGTGCCAGTACAATCGTTACATAGTGACATCATGCAGAGCAAATATAGATGAATTTAACACGAGAAACCAGAAGGTTAAAGAGAGAAAGTGAGCCTTATGAAACGGGGAAACATGCTACACCAAAAATATCCACTTCCAAAGCCACATAGCTGGACACTGCTGGAGAGACAGCAAGTCAGTACTTCCCTAGGGGACACAGGACGTCGGCATTTCCTGAAGAGTCCCTGAAGGGATACACTTATCCATGTATTTCTAACTCTGATCTCTAGTCACAAATCCTAAGCATATCCATGCTTCTTCATGTCCTTTTATACATAAAATACTGCATCTCCTGCCTATCCAGCAGGAATGTCTTCTTCACCTGTCTCACAGTCCTGTGTGCCAACTATCCTAACTTTCTTTTTTCTATCCTTTTGCGTGTGCAATTTTACCTTATCCTCAGCCATCCAGAATAGCTGTGAAGCCCATTGTCCTTTTCTGTATTTCAATTATATCTTGACATGTTCCACTGACTAGCTCTTGATTACAGTATTGCCTATCTTCTTATTTAAACCTGCTTAGCTCACATTTGTATGACAAAGAAACCCTACCAAGATTTACATCTTGCTAGCCTCCCAGGGAAGGAATGGTACCTTCTGCCCTTAGCTCAAGTTTTAAACAATGGTACCAATAAATCTATTTCCCATGCTGCTTATCAGAGGGAACCATCCTCTAAAAGCCCCACTGCCTGTTTACTTCCCTCTCTTTAAAAGTTCCTGTTGCCAAAACACCTGTCCTGACAGTGATGAAGGCTACCACACTGCACTCGGATCGCTGCCTCTTCCTCTTTCATCTCTCTGTCTTTTGGCTTCCCTTTACACTTCAGTTCACACTCAGACTTGAAGATCTCTGGGCCAGGACTGCTTCTTCAATCTGTATTTTTACAATGTTTAGCCAACAGTAGGGCTCTTGGGAACTATCAGCCACAAGAACAGGCAAACCAGTAATAAATTAAGGGGACTGACAAGGTGTTAAAACCTAGCTTATCTGAGGTCTTGCTTTCTGACAGCTAAATGTTTTGAAGTAGTTATGCATTGTGGTCTGCCTGTTTTACTGCTTCTCCTCTGAACCCAAGCCACAGAGTCTCCATCTGCTCTATCCTGAGCCAAAAAAGCACTGACCACAGCAGAACCACAACTACTCTAAATTTTGAGTATCGATATGAAATACCCTGTTTAACTGCTACTGAGAAATCAATAGCTACTTTTTCTCCTAAATTCCAATGAAAAATAAATATATTTTAAGCCTCAGCTCAGGGGAGAAAAAAAAGTATCAGGACTTTGAAATAGTAGTGTGTTTGACCCTGGCAGTGAAAGAATTTCCATTTCCTCAGAAACTAAAAGGTGGGGGGAAATCAATTTATCTGACAACAATAACAGAAATGCTTTCAATTTTTTAAGGTTTCACAATGAAGAGTAAAACCATAAATGTTAAAATAAATGGCAGAACTGTGAGGAATTGAAAATCTAAGAACATTGACATTTTGCTTGGTGATTCATTCTGCAACATGAAGATAGCCACAAATCACAAATTTCAATAGTTACAAAGCCCTGCATGACTTCACCGTAGCTTTCAAATTTGGAGGCTGGAAGGATCTGTTAGGTCATCTCACCCACTCTCCTTTCTCAGTTCATCATCACTCCCAGCGGTATTTTACACAGCCTTGCCCAGAACAGAAAACTAGCAAAAGCTGTAAGGAGCTATTAAAACCAGTGAGGAACTGAGGGAAATTAACATCAAGCACTATACAGTGATAAAATGCGGATAATGAAGAAGCTATGAGATTATGTTTTATATGCATATTTACAACCCACTGGGGGTTACTAAAGTATCTGTAAACAAATGTAACTGCTGATTACATGCCTTACAATTTCACAGTTCCATTTAACATTACTGTTTAGCTGTACATTTAACTATCATCTGCTTCAGTGCAATGATAATGGTAAACCATGGGTGAAGATTCGCTCCACTAAAAACCCTTGCTCCAGTAACTGTATTCTAGTAATTGCTACAAATCCAAAAATCACATCTTCTCAATTTCACTGTTTTCTTGCTTTTGACACCATCAAGATCTTTCTTGGTATAGGTCTTAACTGAGGATCATAACCTTGATAGGGCTGTAAATCTTGTGCCAATTCATTCCTTAGTTCTTCAGACATCTCCTTTAGTTTCTTCAAAAGGCTCTCCTCATAGCCTGTGACTATGCCAAAGAGCTCCACTCTCAGTTGGGAAAGTTCTTACTCTGTTCCCGATTTTTGTTTTCACAAAGCAAATCCAAGATTCTTTTTATTCCCTCATCTCCCCAGTAGCTTTTCTTGGTCAGACGCCTTGACAAAGCCAATACACAAAATCCACCCTGGGCCTTCTATTTGGACTCTGCTGACCTCCTACCCGCCCCCCATATTTTGGATATGTATTCTACTTTGTCCTTGTTGAAAAATAAACCCTTCTATTTCTTCCTTCATCATACTGCTGCTGTTCACTTCTTTCCTCTACCCGGAGAATAAAAACCTCATTATCTCCCACCTTGACTTATCAGTCCTCCCTGTGCATTCATTTGCTCTGCATGCCTAACCACAGTTGGCAGTTTCAGATACTCCCAGCAGCCTACTTTTAGGTGGTCAGGTTAGACACAGGTTTTATCAGTTGTTTGCAACACTCAAAATCTTTATGTAGGCTCTACTTCTAGGGAAGTGATACTAGCATATTTGCAAACTAATTTGTCATAACAGGCCCATTGTAAAAGCTGTGGCTCATGGGCATACCCACCATGTATTTCTAAATGGGATTAGAAAACAATTCACAGTTAAAAAGCTTCAGGCATTTCATTTAATGAAGAGATTAAGTGTAACGGCAAACAAACCTTCCTCTCACCCGTTTGACATACGTGCTGTAACATGCTCTACAGTTATTTAAGCACAATTAACTAAACCTGAGATAATGGTAAGGCTGCCAAGAACAGATCAACTGTTCACTTCTTAGAAGACAGGTGACAAAACCAGCTTCAATTGATTCGGGAAGAGCTAGGAACGCTAACAGCAGTCATTATTTATCTCATCTGAAAGCAAAGCAGTTGGCAAGAGATAACTGAAAAAAACATCCTGACCAGGGTTACATATGCAATTAACTGGAACTTGCCTTGATTCCTAAGCACTTTTGGTGCCTAGATGCTTTAACAACAAAAACCCCCAGCCACCACGGAAGTAAGCCACCCTATCAAAGCACACCCAGAGGGGAGGAGGTCAGAATTCATATTTGAAGTTGCATTTTATGAAGAAATTTAGATAAGCAGGAAAGAAACCCACACCATAAGAAGAAGGCATGGCAAGAGCTCTGTGGCCCTGAAAAGAATTAGGGAGAAGCACTCTGGGGATGAGTCAGGAAAAAGAGTAGTCAAGCGTAAACGGAGAGAAAGACAAGAGTAGATCCAAATTGTTCAGGCAAACTGCTCCAGCTGGAAAATTCCTCTTATCGACCTTTTTCTGACAAAAATTTATGAATATGTTACAGTATCCTATGGCTTGACATCTCAAACACCTGCCTACTGTGGCATCTCCCCAGGGAAACTGGCAGCAGTTTTGGAAGGAAACTTGAAGGGAAGCACTTGAACATCACACAGAAAGTACAAGTTAGTGGAGAAATACAAAACAGGGAAGCTGATGAAACCGGTTAAGATGAAATGATAGAAACAGAGGCTTGCAGAAGATGAGATCTGTAAACTGCAGTGACAGAAATGCAATTTGCAATAAGAACAGCTGGTAAAGGTCATTCAAGGACAAAGCCCAAGAGGAGAAGAGAAGGACTGCAAGGAGATTTAAATTCTTAGGGCTGCTACGCAAATGGGAGGAAAATGGAAACACTGACCAGAGATGATGACAGTTAAGCGATTTTTTTCAAAGCTCCTGTTTTTCTTTTTTATAGCTGACTTTTTAAAAAAGCCTCATCTGATAGAGACCCCCCTATACTTCATGTCAATTAAGCCTTCAGATAACTTTATCAGAACTTCTGTGGTATTTTGAATATCATTTTCATATTGAAACGGGTAGCACAACAAAAACATGGTCAGATTTCTTTCCTCTAACAAAAAGAAGGTTGATTCAATGACTTGATCACACTCTAACATTATCTACATGGGGAGGAAGTTTTTAGAAGACTGATGTTACCAGATAACACTACATGAAACCAAAAAGCTGGAAGCTAGCAGTAGGTGTGTTTATACTAGCAAATAAAGGAAGTGAAACTATTGCAAATTCACACTGCAAGAAATTAATTTACGTAAGTGCCAACTTAACTCTGCTGGTGCTCTAAATGAATGTTGTGATTTAAGCTGGCAGGTAGCTAAAACAGCCACACAGCCATTTGCTCAGTCCCTCCTACCAGTGGAATGGGAGAGAGAATTAAAAAAGTAGAAGTTGTGGGTTGAGAGAAAATCAGATCAGAAAAGGATACCACCACCACATACAAAAAAATCTAACAACAATAATAGAACATACAAAAAAAGTGCTGCATAATTCCTCACCACCTACTGGCTTAAGCTCATCTAGTTCTCAAGCTGTGATCCTTCCTGGCCAACTCCCCCTAGCTTGTATACTTAGCATGATGTCATATGGTATGGAATATCCCTTTGGCCAGTCTGGGCCAGCTGTCCTGGCTGTGTCCCCTCCCAGCTGAAGGCTCATGCCTCCTCGCTGGCAGGGCCCAGGAAGCTGAGAAGCCCTTGACTTAATTGTAAACACATGTCAGCAACAACTAAACATCAGTGTGTTATCAACATGATAAAAAATCCAAACCACAGCACTATATGAGCAGCTAGGAAGAAAATAAACCCTGTACCAGCTGAAACCAGGACAACATAGAATGAAAAAAAAGCTGCTTTTGCTCAGAAAACGTAACAGATTGCTGCGGGAATTGTCCTGTGATTTGCTATGGCCCACACTGAGCAAAATTTCATACTTGATGATCAAAATGACCGCTCTGTTATATGGTCAAATATACAAATCTCTTGCCTTCTCCCTCTTCAGTCACTGTTAAGGTAATAAACATCCCATGTGAGAAAGTGATGAACTATACATCTTCTGTTTAAGTATATCTGTATCATAAACAAAATTGTTTCCCAGAAACAGAAGACCTCACATCCACAACTGCCTACTTTTACATTTTCACTATTGTGTTTGCTACAAAGATTCAGCTGCCTATCAACAAGTGACATTTAGCAATCATTTTATAACCCATTCTTGAGCACAGTTCCTCCCAAAACTGCTTTTGCTCAACCTTGCTGACATACCTCCAGTTATTCTCTTTCTGCAACAAAACTTAACAGTAGTCTCTTATGACTACTTTATATGTGGTAGAGTTGTAGAAAAAAACCATTTTGATCATAAGGGATAAAAACATTATTTCCATTACTTAAAACCCACTAAATAATTGCAGTAGTTAGAAAACTAAGGATGGGATAAAGAAACCCACTGTCCCATGAGACCAACATTGAATTCCCAATTCAGGCTTTAGAGTTATCATTTGTATAATAAGTATATGTAAGATGAAGGGAGGTGATTTGCTACGCACATTATGAAAATAATGTACTACCTTCACCCTAGAATGGAACCAATAAGCTTCATGCAATCTAGTCTACCTTATGATTGAATGCAAGTGCCCTTTACAGAATTGCCCATTTGTTTTTATTCACCCTTTAAGCAAATTACAATATTGTAAAAAAAAAAAGTTAATAATGAATTTCAGCCAATTTAGAAGACTAGGACAAGAAATGACCTTTAAAGTGCCCCCCCACTTCAAATTATTTAAAATATCATTCCTTTTCATGCTTATGATTAGGAAGCATTACAGATTTTGCAAAATGTGAGTTACTTACTTATCTCCAAAGAATTTTCTCCAGAAGTCTGCAGCATCAGCTTTGGTGATGCGAAAGTTATCACCCTGGAATTGGCCATTTGGAAAAATAGCCTTGATTTCTGCTAGCATGTGGCTGAAGATGAGGGACAGCTTTGTTAGGTTTCTCCTGCAGATACAATAGGGAAAAAGAAAATCAAGTCAAATCTTTAAAATTTATTAAATTGAATCAATCTTTCAATATCTCATATATCCTACATATTTGTCTAATAATCACTGCATGACACAAGAAAAGCACTGAGCTTTCAACAGAAAACACATCAAAGAAATACAGATCAGTCATTTGTGTTCCCATGCACTTCTGAGCATGTATTTACTGTAAGTCTCCATGAATATAAAATAATCTGTTTGGCAACAGAACAGATCTGAGCTCTCAACTGCATATTCCAGATACCATTCTGATCTCCGAAAAGATTAAGCTTGTGCATTTTTAGTTAATTTAATCATCACAGAAGCAGGAATTTATAATAATTAGACAACTAATACACAGTAAAAACCCTAAACAAACCACATACCAAAACTCTCAGAATATTTTTTTATGTGTGATGTCAAACCTATTTCAGCCCAGGTTTCTAGAAATACAAACACAGGATAAGACTAGGTTTACCCTTTTTCCCTATGATAATTTTATTCTTTTTATTCTTTCTAGCTTTCCCTTACCGCAGCCAGTTCCTACTGTCCTTTATACACACGTTCTCTTTTAATTAAAGCTTGCTTTCAGTTTTCAGTGGCATGTTAGAAACCAAATCAAGCTTCTTTGTTGTCACTTCACTTCCATAATCTTTCCAGGCTTAAATCAGTTAATCAAAAATTATTTCTCATAGAAATCCCTTTTAGTATAGTGCCAAGAACAGATAATATTAAATGCAAATAATCCTTTTGTATGGAAAAATCTATGGGAGATGGTACGGAGAGAAGGGTAAAGCAATCTTTATGAAAATTGACTTCTAGACATTCCTTAGATCAGCCTGGCAGTAAAAAAGGGGCATTTTCCCATCTGATATATGAAATAGAGACCACACAGGAGACCAGGCACTTTCTGATGAAGAATTTGCATTCTAATGTATTTCAATGATACTTTAATGAATTAGAAATGTCCTGTGCTGAGTCCATTCACCTTTCATGACCTCAGGTACTAGTTCATAGTGCCTCAAACAATGTAATGAAAAACATAATTAAATGCTTATCAATCATGTAATTTGTAACTGCTTATAGACAGTATTTTAAATAAATTCAAACCTATTCATAACTCCCTACTTACATTAAAAGATGAAGATTCAATGGATGGACTTTACATATGCACACTAAAGAGCTTTCATAATATTACAAATTTTCATGCTTAAAATCTCAAAAAAAAGAAAAAGGTAGAAAAGATTTCCTGAAAACTTCCTGAAAGAATACTCAATGTAATACTGAAGTAGTAATCATTTCAACTAAATTTGCAAACAACCTCTATTACAAGTTCCTGTGGAAGCTGTGTTGCAGATTTTACTACAGTTTTTGTTATCAGGAGAGCTATGATAAAGACAGTTATTTTGAAAACAAAAGTAATTTAAGACAAACATAAACAAATAATCCCCTGATGAATACTCTTTTCCCTCCCCTCACGATTCAGAATATTTGACGGGCTAATTCTTTTGGAGTCCTTTAATTCCTCCAGTGCAATCAGATGTCTGTAATTATGATGCCCAACTGTTCCTTATTATCTGGATTTGTTCCTTGCTCTCCCCCTTCCTATTTCCTTTGTACTTTAATCACACACACGTGTTCTTTATTATTTTACTCCTCAGAACTCTAGCCTGATGCAGACAGCAAGCAACAGCTATTTTAATGTGGCTTCCTCAGCCTAGCCTAGACCCAAGATTAAGCGAGAAGGTTTCATTCTCAGGGCGGATGGGGAACAGGGTTCGGTGCAAGTTTGATAAGAGTTTTCCCTTGCCTAGTACACCATGTATGGGTGTACACCAGCAGCCTACCAAGCTGTGTGGGTACTTCTCAGGTACAAATTTCCCTCGTGAGCTATTACAAAACTTCTTAGATTTGTGAGACTTGAGCCCTGTGAACCAAAGGATGGAGTCATGCACAGGTGCCATCTAGGGCACTTCCTTGCCCGGAGGGGAGTGTGTCTGTCTGCATGCATCCATGCACATGCATTGCCAACTAGGTATAGCTGCACAGTATG
This sequence comes from Hypotaenidia okinawae, assembly GCA_027925045.1. Taxonomy (NCBI): domain Eukaryota; kingdom Metazoa; phylum Chordata; class Aves; order Gruiformes; family Rallidae; genus Hypotaenidia; species Hypotaenidia okinawae. The sequence goes on from BSDF01000001.1 coordinate 95,851,470, forward strand.
TGCCAGAGCCAACAACTGGCAGGAGCTGCACAGCAAATACACAGAAGAGACATGCATCGAAATGGTTTATCTAAATGAGAAAGCCTTCTCCTTCCTTCTGTGAACAGCACCAGTCACTAACTGCATCAGTACACTTTTGTTTCCTCACACAAGTTGTTTAAAACAAAAATTATATTTGTGTTTGTATAAGCAAGAAAAAAAAAATGTTTTGATATCGAACTAAGATGCCTACTTGGTATCTGACTGCAGAGCTGAAACTGGAAACCAACTGGAACCTTATCTGTGCCTGAACTTTCATCAGCATGTATGCACAGCAGAAAACGGCAAGTTCTTCACCATTTACATATACTGTAGCTGTGTTCCCCCCTAATTTTGATTCCTGCAGTACCAGATGATTATTTCAAGTCCTTCCTTGCTATCAAATAATTATGGTAAGTCATGTCATAGCTTTTCACTTATACATCTTTGCTTTTGAATTGTACAGCACATATTGCACCACTCATGCTTATATGTCCTTACATGATACCAGATCTCAATAACCTGAGACAGAATGAATGAAAGAATGAATCAATGACTTCAGAAACAGTTTAAGAATTACACAAAATGCAGAGATGATGCCATCAAGATGGGCCACTGCTTCTCCCTTCTCATGCTTCTGACATCTATCCATTTTAGCACATGCACCTCTGCTGTCCTGAGGATGGCTTTCCCAGGGCATCTCAATTCACTTCATCCACTTAGCAGTCTGTGTGTCTCCATTTTCTAAATTAATGACTCCTTTTTCTCTCCCCTCTGCCCTGCCCACCCCCTACACCCGAAGTTGGAACAGTGTAAAAAACCTTCTGTCTTATTTTCCAGTTGTAAGTATAAGACAAATTATTGAAGTCCTATTTATTTGAAAAACAACAGCTAAAGCCATCAGTTTGGGTATTTTGGTGAATAATCCTAACAGAAAGCAAAGAACTGGTCGATTTGAGCCACTTGCTTTAGGTCTCATTCCCACAAGAAGTCTGCATCTCTGACTGTAGTGTAGCTTTTCTTCTGGTCACAGTTCGGATGCTTGTAGTGGCAGTGGGACAACTGTACTGTCAGTCCAGTGTCACAGAAGAGCTGAGCCAGAGAGATGCTGCAGAGAGACCCTTTGACTCACTATATACTATCAGGGAGATCTTAAGAGATCATAGTGGAGCTACACTTCAAGTGCTGTCCAAATCACAGAGAAACAATGGTTTTAATGCCTCAACAGCCAGCCTTAGGGCTTAGAACTAAAATATGCTTCCACTGGCAAACTGGAGCAGGTCAGAGATGGGATGTGTTATGCCTGATACAGAGCACACATCTCCTTTATTTCTGTAAAAAACAACTTTCATGCTGATGAGAAAAACCTTATCTTTAAGACATCAAAATGAAAGAACACTACTGCCTTCTTACACATGAATGGAACTGAGATGATCATTCTTCACAATATAACAGCTTCTGTGGTAAGACTGAAGAATACTGTAACACTAAAGGATGCTATATCTACTGCATTTTGTGTAATGCGTAGTTGGGGTCTCTTCCATATTGTCTGCAGCCTACTCAACACCTATTTCTTGATATTTTTCCTATGACTCATGCTTAGCTTTTGCAAAGCAAACCGATGCCATGCAATTCAAAGCCCTCACGGAACTTGAGTTCTGAAGTACCAGTTTTTCAGTCATACTTTTTATCTGTTGCCAGACATGCTTGTAGGTAACAGATTCACTGAAGAACTTGACAAGGTTTCAACTGACCCCAGAATGCCAGACATGTAAAAGTTTGGTTTTTTAAAAAAAAAAAATCAATTTTCCTGTAGCATAAATTTGTAAAGGTCTACTGAACCAGAAAACATCTTTTCATTAATCACAAGGAAGATGGGTTTTCTTGATTTTAAAATTAAACTGTCTTTTGGAGTTATACCTTACCAGCAAGTTTTCTAAAATACAGACATTAAAGCCTGAAAGCAAAAATTGTGAGTTTGCTCATTTTTCAGTAAATAACCACATTCTGAATCAATTTTCTCTTCAACTCCATGGAGGAGGCCAGGCTGGAGAATACTGCCAAGATTTCATACCTGAAGGACTTTTTAAATACCCATACATTGTTTGACAATGGGGCTTAATAATGGAAATACTACAACATCCCAGCCATAAGCATCAGCTAGGAGCGGAAGGTATGAATAAGTCCACCCCTCCTGCATGTATTGAACAGGAAAGTGCAGCACGTCTGGCATGCAGGAAAAATAGATAAGTTTTGGCTGTGTCAACTTCGCAATCACTGTATGAAAGCTAATTTTCCTTTTTGGAAGGCAATATGGTCTAGCAAACAGAACTGGACAGGGAATTAGGCAGTGTCACTTCCTTTCTGCCACTGGTCTGATTGATGAGGTGGGAGGAACATCTGCGTCCTGCATTTACTGCCTGCCTATGCGGATTAAGGGAATAAAATACTCCAAGAGCTCCAAACAAATATGCTTGGCAGAATCAGGATATACGTAAATATACAAAGCCAAAGCATTACATCTGTGCCTCAATCCTTCATAATTACTGGATTTCAGAGACAATAATGAAGACAAAGTCATTTTAGTAATATGTACTTATAACTCATGCAACAATTTGAAATTTCATACACCTGCTTCCATCCTGTATGTGTTTATCATTTCTACTTTCATACTTGCGTTTTACTATCTCCCATGAAAACCAATTATTTTTATTTTATAACTACACATATTTCTAGAAAAAAACATAGTATAGAGGGGAAGCTAGACTGCCTATCTTTGCAGTTATGTCATTCCAAAAATTAGGCTACTGCTGGGTTTTCTTCTTTGTTGCATCCAGTAAGCATTTAATCTTTTTGCATCCATATAGATACACTTTGCTAAAGAACCACCTGCTGTAATAAACAACACAAACTTTGCAAGCTCCGACCCTGGCACAGAAAGAAAGTCTTCAGAGACAGAATAGAACGCGTTTAGCTAGGGATGTTTTCCAGATAGATCTGATACAAAAGTGTACCAGACCATTACTAAATAACCGATAACTCCTCTACAATTCTTATTTAGAAAAGCTTGTACCAAAAGACAGCTCTGCAAGCTGGCAGAATTGCAAATTGTAAAATGCTTATGAATCAAGATAAAGGAAAGTTTGAAACACCTTCATAAGGTAATATGTTTATTTTAACTTTAAAAATTCCACCCCCTCCCCCGTATTAAAGCTTCAAAATCTAAAGCAGCAGAGAGTTCACTGCATGCAATTAGTTACATTAAAAAGAGATTTCTGATCCATATGCTTGAGTTGCAGTAAAACAAAGGGATCACCCCTACAAAACACACATCACTAATTCAAAGGGAAAGAACAGAGTCTTGTGATTCAGGTACAAAGAAGGAAAGTGAAGCCCCATATTCTGAACTCTTCTACTCTGCTCTCCGAGAGTTCAGGCTTTCATTCTGTGAAAAAAGCCCTTTCCAAGTTATTTCCTGATTATAATTTGCCACCATGAGAAAAGTCATAGCTGCTCATAAAGCCTCTGACAGATTATACTTCTGCCACTAAATACTGACAAGCAACATGCAGGAATGCACCAAGTTCAGCACAAATCACAAAAAAAATAAAGTATTTCTAAAAAAGACAAGTGAATTTCTGAAGACCTCTGCAGGAACACAACTAAAAATGAAACATGCTGCTAGTGGTTCAGTCTTGATAATCCAGTATAACCCTGACTCATTTTTCCCCCTTTGTCTTCCAGAACCCCCTCTGACAGACAGTAAACATAGGGGGACGACACCAAACAAACAAGAAAACCCCCCAGTGCTGCTGTTTTAGAAAACTACAGGTGTAGAATACAGTCAGATAGCCTTTACAATGGAGCTCTCCTTATCACTTCAAGAGGAAGTAAAGGAAACTAAAGGTTCCTGTCAACATGCCTAAGAAGAAAAAAAACCAACTGTCTACCATCATATTTGGCAATCAGCTTAACTCAGAATCTGTGTAATAATTATTTTTCAAAGCTATATAAGGACAGGATATTGCTCGTGGACCAAAGTATATGGGCCTATTCTTGGGACGAAGTTTTCCTAGAACTAAGAATAAGCATGAGCTCCATTTCCTACTTGTGCCACTAACTCATGGAAGCAACACAGACAAAGAACTTCATTTTGCTGTGCTTTGGTATGCCTCATCTGTAAGCCAGGAAAAAACAAAACAAAAAGAAAAGAAAAGAAAAAAACAGAAAAGAAAAAAACCCTGCCTTAAACATGGTGCAGTTCAACCAATACTTAATTCTTCCTATGTTAAATGTGAAAAACAAGCACAAAATTGTAAAAAGCTCGCTGGAGGAAACTACTACTTTTCTCCCTGAATCCTGGAGGAGTTGAGCTTAGGAAAAGCAGGAAAGCAGCACCCTTCCTTGAGTCTCTCTGTCAGCCTCTTTGAGGCCTACAAGGAGTGTGCAAGCCCAGTGCAGCTGTGCTATTCATCATGGACACCCAAAGGAAAAATATAGCAGACTTTGGGTAAGACTTGGGCAAGGATGTTTGAGAAAGCAAAGAAAGTCACCTTGAATTTTCCTCCATCACTGATACACAAACTTCCACCAGCAGTCTGGTTCCTGTCATTCTCATATTTTAAAGAGCAGAGAAGCATCAAAACAGAAGGCGGCAATGCCCGAAGAATTCAAAATGTCATTCCCCCTTTCAAAACTGCTTAACAGCTGTCACTGCTTCTACAGGAGGTATTTGTTGCCCCATTTATGCAAAGGAAGGTAGATGGATGATCAGGGCGTCTCCAAATCTAAGAGCAATCCAGGTCTGTCTATTCACAGCGCTCTGTGATCTTTATTTCTGAACTCTCATGCCACTGCACCTACCAACAACGCTGAAACAAATGCCTATCAAAGGATTATGTTTGTTTTGTTGCTAAACAAACACTCCATACAGCAGCAAGAGAGAATAGCTCTTGTCAATTAGAGCTGGACACTGGTCTGTTAAGTTTCATTTGCTACTTTTAAAGAGTTGGTTCCTTTGGCACTTTGGTCTCCCAGTCAGCAGTATCAACTGCTTCCTCCATCCTCCTCACTTAGGTGTCTTTGTCTACCAAGGTCCAATGTTATTAACTGAACACTGATTCAAGTGTAAAGACAAATATCAGCATCTATAAATGTAAATGAAGCTGTCACAGAAATGCCCAAGAACAAAGGTAAATCCTGTTTCCGAAAAGAAAGAGAAGCTGTTTGATTCAAGGGCAAAGACAACAGAACCAAGAGAAGGGAGATGGAAAGAGATAGATGGCAAAATTGAGCTCAGTGAAACTTGAATTAAAATGAACAATAATGCAGAGCATCATAAGAAAGCCCATGAAAAAGTGCCAGCGCTTTTAGAGAAGAAATTGAATCATAGAGAAAAACTAGAAGGAGATGCAATAAATATCAAGAAAAAACATACATATTTTACATTTGCTTACTAAATGAAGATCTACTCTGTGCATTCAGGTTTACCCAGCCAACAATTCCATGGAATATGAAAGTTTCATACCATATTTAGAGAGTATGACAGTGTACAAAGGGGACCAACCATGGTCATACATATAATCTTATTTCTGGCAGTTCTTTTGAGATCTTACCATTTCAATTTTAAAATACTGTAATTACTTTTTTTTTTTGTGAGTCATAAGAAGTGTAATAGTATTTATACCAGTCAGATCTTCTGATACACAGGATCTGAGCTGAAGTTTTAAAATAACTTAGCATTCACTTTCATACATTAGGAGTGCAGAGAAGAATCAAAACTGCTGTGTTATTTTTTTTTTTAGAATATTTTAAAATGTACCATAATCAGCAGATGTGCTTATTACCTGCTGTGTCACACATGACTCCCACTGTGTGCAAGTCAACAAGACTTTAAGTCAACAAGCTGTTCCAGCATTCTGGCCAAAAGGGAATTTTCATGGCTAAGCTGTTTCTGAGGCTTGGTCAAGAGACAATGCAGAGCTGCACATTTTGCCCAACTCAACTTTTTCTCAAGTCCCTGGATTTTATTTTTTGACTCCCTCATACATTGTTACTTTTACGTCTTTGTTCTGTGGCTCTGGTAGGAGACTCAGTAATGGGATCCTAGGCAGTGGTAGGAAGCACAGTTCATTGTTTTACAAAGACTAACCCTCTTCATCCCATGTATCTTCCAGTTAAATCCATCATCACTAAACACATAGAGGAACTGTCCAACTCTGCATCTTCACAAATAGATTTTTAACAGACCTTCATATATGCCAAAGTAAGAATTTTTACACCAAGCCCTGAAATAAGACCTCATGTAGGCAGCTGCTCTCATTATAGTGCTCTTAAGAATTGTCACTAAGGCATTCTATGGGTTGTTTTTCACCTGGTCTACAAGACATGGTATTTACCAAAATGAAAGTCCAATTGAGACCTAAACAACCCCCTGAAATCCAATAATCAGCCTTCAAACCACATCTCAAGTAATTCTTAGAGCTTAAGTTATTGAATTCCTATCAAACATATAATAAAAAATTTCATTTCCTCAGATGCACTTTAATCAAATCCAACTGAAATCATTCACTGAAAATGACTTAAACATTACTTAGTGCTGAGATGCAGCTTGTTCGCAACATTCCGCTAACAAAATATCTCTGTGTCACGTAGCTAAGCAGCATCCCACAAATGTGTATGGCACAGAAACATGCAAAGTAAGATCTGTGAAACACTGAAACTGTACACAGGCCTTGGAACAATCCCTGTGTTTATTTACTAAGAGGATATAACGTGACTTTCGTTCAAACAAGCGAGTTACCATCTCCAGCCAAAAGCGGTAAACGATGCAGATATACCCTACTGGCTTTCATATATACCCTGAAGCCCCCAGCCCCCTCGTGTGGCAGGAGCACCTACCTCTACACCATTCATAAAGCCAGCTACAGTGCTGCCAGGTTGTGTCAGGAACTTCATCTGTACAGAACAGCAAGGAATGAAAAACCACATACTTGGTTCCAAATTGTCACTTGAAACAGTTTCCTGTTGCTACACCTACATACAGCCCGCAAGCATCAGGTCAGCCGGTATCTAACAGGACAGTTGGGGACAATCCAGCACCAACAGGGAATACAGCACAGACCATGGAAAAGCGTAGCATGTTTCCTCTCTATAACAAGCTGCGTGATTTCATACTAACTAGAAGAAAACAGAACTGGATGAAATCTTGTCATCGGTAATTTGGACTGAGCAAAAGCAGGTGCTAAAAAATGCAGGGATACAGCTAAAACAGCTGGATTTCTCATGAAAACTGAGGCAGAATCTTTACCTTCTGGAAGTACTGATGTCAAATTTCAGAACAGTAGTTTTCTGTACAAATCAAAATAAAACATTTTCCTTCTTCACTCCTCATCTCCCACGAGAAGCAAAGGAAGAAGACAAACTGAACCAGATTGAAGTTCTTTGTGAAAAACTTTTTTTCTTTTTTTTCTTTTTTTTGAATGAGAAATTTATACCCTGACCTGCTTACTGGATTTTTTTCCCCCCATTTCAACATTACTAAGTTTATCCCATTTCAATGACTACGTTTGTGAACTTGGGTAATCCCCCACTGCTTTCAACCAGTGGTGGTATTTTCATATGTGGATAGAATCATAGAATGCTTTTGGTTGGAAGGGACCTCAAAGATCATCTAGTTCCAACCCCCAGCCATGGGCAGGGACACCCTCACTAGACCAGGTTGCCCAAAGCCCCATCCAGCCTGGCCTTGAGCACTGTCAGGGATGGAGCTTCCACAACCTCTTTGGGCAACCTATTCCAGGGCCTCAACACCCCCATAGTAAAGAATTTCTTCCTAACTTCTCATCTAAACCTGCCCTCTTTCAGCTTGAAGCCATCACCCCTTGTCCTGTCACTGCACTCTCTGATGAACAGTCCCTCTCCCTCTTTCCTGTAGGACCCCTTCAAGTATTGGTAGGCCGCAGTTAGGTCACCCCGTAGTCTTCTCTTCTCCAGGCTGAACAAGCCCAACTCTCACAGCCTGTCTTCATAGGAGAGGTGCTCCAGCCCTCTGATCATCTTGGTGGCTCTCCTCTGGACTCACTCCAACAGCTCCATGTCTTTCCCGTACTGGGGACCCCAGAGCTGGACACAGCACTCCAGGTGGGGTCTCACAAGAACAGAGTGAAGAGGCAGAATTGGCTCCCTCAACCTGTTGGCCACACTGTTCTTGATGCAGCCCAGGACATGGTTGGCCTTCTGAGCTGCTAGCACTCACTGCCAGCTCATGTTGAGCTTGTCATTGATCAGCACCCCCAAGTCCTTCTCCTCAGGGCTGCTCTCAATACATTCTCTGCCCAGCCTGTAATTGTGCTTGGGATTGCAGTGACCCACATGCAGGACCTTGCTCTTGCCCGTCATTGAACTTCATGCAGTTCACATGGGCCCATCTCTCCAGCCTGTCACGGTCCCTCTGGATGGTATCCCTTCCCTCCAATGCGTCAACCTCACCATACAGCTTGGTGTCATCAGCAAACTTGCTGATGGTGCACTTGATCCCACTGCCCATGTCACTGACAAAGATATTGAACAGTGCTGGTCCCAGTACTGACCCCTGAGGAACACCACTTGTCATGGACCTCCACATGGACATTGAGCCATTGACCACAACTCTTTGGGTGCAACCACCCAGCCAAATCCTTATCCACCAAGTGGTCTATCTGTCAGATCCATTTGTCTCCAATTTAGAGACAAGGATGTCATATGGGAGTGTCCAAGGCTTTGGCAGAAGTCCAGAAAAATGATGTCTATCATCCTTCCCTTGTCCACCATCTCTGTTACTCCATCATAAAAGGCCACCAGATTTGTCAGGCATGATTTGCCCTTAATGAAGCCATGTGGTCTGTCACCAATCACCTCCTTAGTCTCCATGTGCCTGAGCATAGTCTCTAGGGGCATCTGCTCCATGATCTTACCAGGCACAGAGGTAAGACTGACTGGTCTGTAGTTCCCTGGGTCTTCCTTTTTCCCCTTTTTAAAAATGGGGGTTATGTTTCCCCTTTTCCACTAAGTGGGGACACTTCACCAGACTGCCAGGACTTTTCAAATATGATGGAGAGTGGCTCAGCTACTTCATCTGCCAGTTCCTTCAGGACACGCAGATGCACTTCATCAGGTCTCATGGGCTTCTGCGCCTAATATACTTTCATACAGGAGACAATCAAATGTTTTAAAGAAAGCTACATAACCATGGCCCAAGAGGGATGGTCTGGCATGAATAAATTAGAAAAAACCCTGGAAGCAAAGGGTAGGTATTAAGAATTTGTGCTCTTGGTTTGTGGTAATGAAGTACCAGCTGAGTTATACACAGATCTGCTCTGTTCAGCACATTCATGGGAAAGCAGCGAGCAGCAAGGTGACAAAATTTGCTGATTACATAAAGCTATTCAAAGGCTGGAAGACTGACATAGAACTGCAAATAGCTGCAGACTGACCAACCAACACAAATGGCAGATGAAGTTCAATGTACCTGAAGGAAAAACAGTGTGTCCAAAAAATAATCTTGACCTGAGGTACAAAAGAGCAAGGTCTGAGCTGACTGTTGCGACTAGAAACAAGACTTTGGATTGTGGTAATTCTATGGCAGTTTCATCTCAGTGCTCATTAGCAATAAAAAGCAAAGCAAATCTTATTAATTATTAGCAAAGGAACAGAGAACAAGAGAGAAAAACACAATTATGCCACTGTATAGAATCAGTCACCTCTATCAAGCCAGGGATATAAGAACAGATATGTAAGATACACATCAAAATACAAGGATTATTAAAGGTAAGAAATGGCTTCACAGTAAGAAGGAACTGAGTATGCTGGGACTCTTCGTCTTGGACAAGTAGCCACAGAGGAAATCTGACAAGAAGTCTACAAATTATGAGTGGCATAAGGAAGATGGACCGGGACTGACAGTAACTAGGACATTAAGTGATGCTGACAGGAAGCAAGCTCAAAAAATCCCTGATCCGCAGAAGTTGGTGCCTAAGGATACTGCGCAGGCAAGTTTAAAGAGGCTTGAGGGGGAGTGGAAAAACACCAGGAAGAGCAGCTTCACCAAAGGCTGCTGGAGTAACAAAGCACAACAGAATCAAGAAATCCCTGAGCTAAAACTGGCCAAAGGCTATGAGAGTATTAGGGCAATGTACTATATTACGAATGTATGCCTCATTCTTCTTTTGGTACCTACTTATGCTCAGCATGGAAAACAAGAATAACCATGATGATTCTGATTAAAGGTATGTCTTAAGAACTTCAGATACAGTACTTAAGAATAAGTTACTCTATGTTCTTAAATTCATTTGTTTCACTCATGCAATTTGAATGCACAAAGCTTGCAATACCTTATAAATGATTAACAAATTTTGGATGTCTTGGAGAATGGAAGCACTGACCAACTTAAAATCATTCTTTTTTACCCCCATAATTGGGAGTGAAAAGTTGCATTATGAATTCATCTGTGTGTTGTACTTGGAGGGTGGCCTGGCAAAGCCTGGCACCAGGAAAGGGCAGGTGATGGTGCAACACGGCATTAGGCAAAGATCCAGAGAAGTGCTGGGGCCATTCTGCAGCGGAGCACTACGCGGTGCTTCAAAATAACAGACACAACAAGGACCTAGTTGGGTACTTGCCTGCACTGGAGGAGTCAGTAGTGTTAAGAGACCTGATGGTGAAGTCAAATCACATATGTCTTCCAAGATAATCAACTTTAATAGTGACAGCAGAGTAAGAGAGTGTTCCTAAAATTAGATCAAGAGGCTCATAGAGGGCAATAGTCCAAAGAGGATGAGAAAAGGTTACTATACCACAGCTGGAGTGGAAACCTCAAAATTCTGAGGGGCAATGTGAAAATCTGTATATTTTACTCACTGTTAAATCTTTTCACGTGCAAGACATGAAACTGTCACAACTGGCAACGAAATAGCCTAAAGCTCCTTTCAGCTAAGATATTTCTTTTAAGGCAAAAAGTTCTAAGAGTCACACCCAATTTTTAGTCTCCCAGACTAAACACTTGTGCAGTTTTGCCCAGAAATGCAATTTGCTTTGCTACTTGTGAAATTAAAACACTTTATGATTATAGATTCCTGGAATGATCAGCCAGCCTCTGAAAACAAATAGCTTTGAAACAGCGATGTAAAGCTAAAGAGAAAAGTATTCTTGCTACCAAACACCAAAGCGTGTTTGGTAGCAAGAATCTAGCTACCAAACCAAGTAAGAACAGAGAAAACATCACACACAGAACTCACATCTTAAGATGAAATGAACAAAAATCTCTGGGTATTAAGAAATAGAGCTTTAAGTTTCCAACGGCTCTTTTTTCATGAATCATCCTAAAATCACTACACTACATATTCTGGCAAATTCTCATCACCTGAAAATACTTACATTAAGATTATATGAAATTGTATATACCATCTTTAGTTTTATTTTGTGGGCTCAGCATTTCATTTTCCCTAATTACATGAATATTGCAGCTAGATTTTATTTTTAAATCATGTATTCTAAAGAAACAGCAGGCTAACATACTCCAGAGTCAAACACATCTTCCTGCTTCTGGTTTTCAGACAGTTTTTCCGACAGCTTCAGAAAGAAGCATTAATTCCTGAAGCATACCATTTATTTAACTGCCCTTTTATACTATGAAGAGTCTGTGTAGATCTGAAGTGAAAGGAAACCGAAGTGAAAAAAAAAAATACAAAAAAATACAAGTGCATTCCTTCCATCTCTGGGAAGCGCAGAGCACCAGCTACCATGGCAGACGGCCTGCTGAGGTTTGGCATGGTCCAGAATACCCATGAAAAAGAGCACCACTTGGAGTGGCACACTGGGCGCCAGAAACCACTTGCACTCACACTAGCAGTTTTCATCCAGCCTAAGTGACATCTGACATGAACTGGCTGACAGAAGTGCTACTGCTGCTGGAAGTTGTACCTGAGTTACTGTAACGAATACTTGTGGATCAACAGCTATGGTTTGGTCTTACAGTCACAGCAAATTGCAAGACTATCTGATAAAGAGAACGAAAAAAAATCATTACCAAAATAATAACTATTACAGCTGTCTACAGCAGTTACATATCAAATAAGCTTGTGCAGCCAACTTTAACAACATCTCAATCTGTATCAGCAAAGACAGCATTCTGGAGAGCTTTTGTGCCCCGAGCCCCCACACAGCCTGCCCTGTCCCTGGCCAGCTTCCCAGAAAAAGCAAGGTCCTGTACACCAGCTTCCACCAGAAGTCTCACAGTACTTCTTCACTCCTCCTATTCCCTAATGGCTAAAAGTAAATTTTTCATCTGGATCCCAAGGAAGAGAGAGGAAAGAAGGTGAAAGACAGACAGGAAGGGGGGCACAGAGAAGGCAAAGGCCAAATAGTTTTCCTGGGGCTTCTTGCTTCCCACCCACCAGGCCACATTCCACAGCTCTGAAAGGGAGAGCCCCCTCTTTACTACAGAAGGAAAAAAAAAAAATTAGCCTCTGCCACAGAGCACTCTTACAAAATGCTCATCCGTGGAAAAGACTGATGCAAAACATAAAAGATCCAGTGCGCTGCCTTTATGTGCTCTCATGCTAGTCTAAATCCCACAAGATCACTGCAAACATTTGGGAAGGGAAAGAACCATACTTTATTTTATTACCCTGAACATATGCAATTCCCAAGTAGTTCTCCAAAGAGCCAGAGGATTCAAAGGCCTGGATGGTATGTCACAGAGACTCGGGGCTTCAGTCCAGAATATTAAAAGATTCACCAGCCAGAAGAAACTTTTCTTTTGCCATGATTGATGTGAGTTAAAAGGCAAAGAGATCTAGAGAAGGTCCTGTGAGCTAAATGGCAGAAGGAGGAATTGAGAAGGACATTAAGTATATTTTTTTAAAGGCAGAGAGTAAAGGAAGATACTATAAAACCTTTTGAAAGCTGAAAAATGAGAGAAGGATAAAGGTAGAATTGAAAAGTGGAAAATGTATGTTACTGATTCTTCCTTCAGAACTTTATAGTTCACATTTTCCTCCAAGTTTAGTCACCTTAATCACACATATGATTCACAACAGGCCCACTTGCTAGTAACAGAAGATACATGACTAACAAGGCAGCTATTGAAATCAAAACTTACTCTAAGGAAGACCTCAGTATATTTGAAAAATTTATTGTAGTCAAAATGTACAAGTATGTAAAGAATAACTCTCAATTTAATGTCTTCCATTTTTCAGGCTTCCCGCAGCCTGGCTGGAAGGAGTGTCGTAACGGCAACAACGCACCAACACTGAGCAGTTCATCAACTTCTCATACTAGCTGCACATAACTCTCCAGAAGAATATGAAAGCTATTTATTTCCAAAAAGCAAGCCCTTAGCATGTGTTAGGAACAATGTAAATAATTTTGAATTGAGACTGTGCTAAGCAGCAGTCTCAATTTGCAATATTTACTCAAAGAATCACAACTATGGAACCAAGAAAGTGTTTTCGAAGAGCCAGCCAACTCCGGCTTCACTTAAATGTTTTTAACAGCGTGTTTAAGCAAAATGCCACAGGGTCAACACAGCTCCTTTTGGAAGAAAGAGCAATGCTAAGTAAATCATAGCTAATCTAAACTCTCAGATCAGTTAATGGTAAGTTTGAGTGAAGTGATAGGAATGTGTTCAAGAGCCAGATTGCTTTTCCTGCAGAACAAAGTTGTGCCACAGACTGCAAAGTTGAATCCATCAAACAGGGATCATTAATATTGCAGAGGACCTCACTTGAAACAGGTGTGACCCTCTGAGCAGGTGCTGGAAGGTCACAGACATCTCGCTGCAGGCTGGGGACTTGCATACACCGTGTAATGTTCTAGTCTTCCACACTTGCATTGGTGCAAATTCAGCACCAGTAAGTGTAAAACATCACTAATTCTAACTTTGTACATCTGCAAGATGCACCTTTCTCGTGACTTCAGGCCAACACATTTAATGCCATGAATACATACCACCATTTCTTCCTTATGCAGTCCACTGCCAACCCTCTACAATGGGTATTTAAATACTTACAATGGTTATTGTTATCATCAAGGCTGTGTGGGGGGAGCTGGAGGGGGAGATCCTGGAAACATTCAATAAAAACATCCATCCCGTTTGTACACAGAAACTTAAACCCACTTTCAAACTGTACTGAAGTAATTTCACAGTTAATTCAGAGAGCTTAACAGATTCTGCTGTAAACAAGCCTTGGCTGAAAACAAAGCTCATCCCACTGCAACTCTGATGTTATATTCAGACAGCCTAAATTCCACCTAGCTCGCTATATGCTTATTTTTGAAAACTCATGAAGTAAGGCCCATTGAGAATCTGCAACTGGGAGGGCAGAGGGTGGCCTGTAAGCAAATGCAAATCAAAAGCAAATGAAAATGCAGCACATAATCCCTTCCAAATTCCTTTGATCTAAAGGAAATGTGCTTTCCCCGCATATCAGGAATGTCACTGAAAAGGACTTCTCATGATTAAAAAAATTAAGAAAATCATAGACATGTGTGTTTTGTATCAAGAATTATTATCAGAGCATTTTTTTTATAACAGTCCTGTTAGACATGTTACTACTACTGGTGAATACTCTCTCACAAACTTACAGAACTGGAAACATTTTCACTTAGAATAAGAATTTAAAAAAATTCCACTGCTTCCTGTCCAACTTTCCATGTCAAACCAAAACCAACTTCATTTTTTTTTTTGCTCAAAAATTTAAGATCTGCAGAAGTTTCAGGTCAAATATTTGTTAGGAAATCACTGGAAAGAGACCTTTATAAAAAGGTCCTCTATGGAACATGACTGAGAGTTGACACCATATATGACATCTCTCTCTAACCAGAAAGACCCTTTCAACCCAGAAATTCAGGAAAACCCTGACATAACAGAAAGGCACTGAAGATAAACCACTCTGCAACTTGCTTATAAACATCAATAGATGGCATTGAAGCATTATTTAAAAGACAGTCTGCCAACATTTATCAGGCTGCAAGGATTTATTTCCAGATTCAGAACTCAAAGGAACATTTACTAGTTTAACAGGAGCCTTGAGAGCTGTGAGTCTGACAGGTTAAGTGTTAAGGAACAAAGGCTTCATCTTCAGTGCTAGAAGAGTCTGCCTTGTATCCATGAGTTAGTTTGCATGAGTTAATCTACTATGAACTACTAATCCAGACTCAGAATGGGTTATAATGCTGATTTGTGTAACAGCATTTCTGCCGGTACCCTGCTCTACATGAAGCAGCTGTCTCAAATGAACTTTCTAGCAGTTTCATTAGCATCCCTTACAATCCTCCTAATTGGCAAAACTATATATGTAGATTTAAACAAAATTCAAAAAACTGTTCTCATGAATGGCTCAATCTGTAGCACCCAGCATTGTCTACCGAAATCTTGCCCCAATTTCTCTCTTATACAGCAGCAATTAAAAAGAACCATCATTCCACAGTTTATTATCTTTAACAACATGTAGTAAATCCTTATCCAAGTTAATAATCCTTAACTACTGACTTTTATAATTATTAGCTTCCTTTATAATCAATTTAAATTAGAGCAATGAGGTTGCTCTAGAGATTGTGACAGGACATCCAAGAACGTGTAAAAAGATTTTGATTCTAGAAGGATGTCTCCATATAGATGACTTGCTCAAGTGTCACACTGCTAAAGAGACAACAAAAGTCAACAGCAGTGATGCACTGGATTCTTGCAAGGTCCTCTAGAAAGAACAGCTAGAGAATGGTCTGCGGATTTAACCAGTCTTTGTGCCATCCCTTCTTTGCCAGTTTTAGCATTCCTCATCCAGTCCTTCACTGTTGATACAGGTTTCCTGGGATTAGCTCTCTCCATGTCTGGAAAATTTTCAGCTGATAAGGGGAGGGATATGGCTTCCCAAAGCTCCATCAGAACCGGTGTGTTTGCTCTACTATACCCTTGGGGGCACTTAGTGCCTCTTTTGCACCATCAATCGCCTGCTGGAGACTGTGCAGCTCGGCAAAAAAAAAAAAAAATTAAAATCACCTCTTCAGCAGAGAACAAAAGACTGTGATGTTATCCTTCCTTACAGAGGAAGAGGTGATCTTTTTATTACTGAATTCATATAAATCCTAATACCGAGAATATGTGCAATATATGGTGGGATTTACCCTCAACCCATGTTATAAAAGCCACATGCTGTTTCCATGTGGTAAACTGTGTTGCAAATGTCAGGTTAACACATATATATCTATATATGTAAAAAAAAAATAAATAAAAACCCCACATTTTCTTCTGTTTCTAACTTTATATGATCTTCCTAGCCTACCACATTCACCTCTGCCCTCCGGTATTTTCTTTAGACTACTCGCATTGATTTTACCATTTATTACATTGACTTGAAACATCTTTTTCAGTTAGGAGTAGGAGTGAGGTAAGTATCAGCTATCTACATAACCAATAAACTAGTTCTTTCCTGTATGCCTTTTGGTATCAGGAGATATTTAGATATATACACACACCCTCTCTACCTATATAGACATGTATATATTTATGCATATGTGTAGTTGACAGTTAGCTGAGGAAGATTGACAGTAGGCCACTTCCTCTCTAGCACTGTACAGAAGCCCCAACAAACCTGACCTGGAATGTGTGCTTGTTCAAACTCTAGGGCCCAAAATTTTGTTTGAGCTTTGCCTCCAGCCCCACTCTTTCTTTTCATGTTCTTAGTTGTACTTAAGACCTTTTAAATTCATGACATGTTCCAACCAGACACCAGCAAAACATTTACATACCTTGTATGTATGTAATGTAGAACATTATATGTTCTGCCCCCTCGGGTACAAAAAGCCTTCCTTTGTGCTTACCCTAAGTCATTCTCCTGCTCTGTGCTACCAAAGCACCTCAAAGAAAAGGCAGGATTCCCACCCCCACTCCACCCCGGGGACTCTGGCACAGGCCTATTAGCGTGCAACACCTCAGTACCACAGGGGTGACAGCTCTGGTGAAGGTTTGTTCCCAGCAGGCCGTACGGATCAGGTCTCCCTGTCTTGAGAGAACAGCATGTTCCTCTAGACATGCACGTCATACCATACCACTGACCCTGTGGATCACACAGTGAGTGGTGGCCCATTTCACTCACGAGCACAATAATGGGCAGCAGTTATAGATGAGAAACAACATCTAGGGAGAACTGGGGACCTCTATCTTGGTAACACACGTAAGGCTCACAGACAACAGTGAAACTCAGCAAATGTCTAAGTGTCTCATCAATTAAAAAGGAAGCCTAAAGATATCTGAGCCAATGTAAAAAAAAGTTTGTAGTGATTCAACCCAAACTCCTGTAATGACAATTTCTGTGGAAGAAAGTATTTCAGTTGTGAATACCAGCAACTGAAAAGCAAGAAAAAAAAAAAGGAAAAAAAACCAACCCCCAAACAGTTGGCATTCTTTAAAGAACCTTTTCTAATAAAGGTGTACCAGAAATTTTACAGTGTAAAAACCTGAATATTTACTCTCAAAAGCACAAAGCCGTATCAGTGTTGAAAACACTGCACTATCTCAGAACAAAACTATGATGCAAATATAGAAAACTATAAATACAATTACATCTGTAGTTTTTATCAAAAGTCATCAGATGTTATGCATGAGAATATCAAAACCAGAAGGAAAACATCAGGTTTTGATAAAGGTTGAGATATTCTAGGATTTATATGGAATTAAATTTTGATCTAAATCAAGACAAACCAATTCCTAGCCTAAGAAGGGAGAAACATCAAATTTTATTAAGTCCACTTGAATTTCCAGCACTCACGGTGTTGTTACAACAGGGGTGGTAATATCTAATTGAACATAAAACTCTCAGAATTTGCAGGGAAGAACTCCCCCTTTGCCTATACTTACAAAGTTGTAGATTTTGTTTACAGTTTAACTCAATTTTTCTTTTTTTAAATATCATAATTAAAATATCAGGGAACAGTGAGGTGGTAGGGTCACCATCCCTGGAGGTATTTAAAAGATGGATAGAATCATAGAATCATAGGGGTTGGAAGGGACCTCGAGAGATCATCGGGTCCAACCCCCCTGCCAAAGCAGCTCTCTAGCTCATATTGCACAGGGAGGCATCCAGACGGGTCTTGAATATCTCCAGAGAAGGAGACTCCACCACCCCCTGGGCAGCCTGTCCCAGGCCTCTGTCACCCTCACTGGGAAAAAGTTCTTCCACATGTTGGTGTGGAACTTCCTGAGCTCCAACTTGCAGCCATTGCCCCTTGTCCTGTCCCCACAGACCACTGAAAAGGGGCTGGCCAATTCCCCCTGCATCCGATGCTTAAGACACTTATAAACATTAATTAGGTCCCCCCTTAGTCTTCTTTACTCAAGGCTGAACAGTCGCAGCTCACTCAGCCTTTCCTCATACGGGAAAGGGTAGAGGAGGGTAGAGGAGGTGCTTAGGGACACAGTTTAGTGGTGGTTTTTGTAGGTTAGGTTGATGATCTGAAAGGTCCCTTTCAACCAGACAATTTTATGATTCAGCTCATCTGAAGTCAGAGCTGATGTGTGTCACTTCCCCACATTCCTCGCCTCATGCACCATACTCCTTACCCTAGCATGAGCAGAGAGACACCTTGACCAGGGATGTCCGTCCCACGGCCACACTGTCATGCAGCTCAATCAGGTGATTCAGCAAGAGGGGGGAAGCAGTAGGGCAAGGATTAGTTTCTCTAGCTAAATCATGATTTTTCTTCTCCTGCCTTAGACTTCCAACAGAAGAATTTCAGGAGAGATCAGAGAATGAGGTAATAGCCCAACCACAGATCTTAACCAGGAATAAAGGTCTGTGTTTGTGGCTTTTTTCTCTTGGGATGTAGGCATTGGTTTGATTTTTTTGGTCTTCAGATTTGTTTGGATTTTTTTCAATATTAAAAAAAAAGTTTTCCATTTTACACTTCTTTTTCCAGCTAAAACACAAGCAAATTGCTTTACCCTGCAATTTTACTACCAAGTTGCAAAACCTCTGAAAACAGAGGTATCTAATGGAAATTCTGACACATGCTTAGTTAGAGACACCCTAATCAGAGCTGGCTTGTGCAAGCTCTTTCCATTTAAAGGTCTTTTACTTTTTTCATACATGAGATCTCTTTCTGTAAAATTCTCTATTTGGGATGGATCTTTTCCTGTTTATTTAAAAATCACTGATCTGTTCTTGCCTCACAGAGGTTATTGAAATGCAGAGTTTGGGTTTTGGGTTTTTTCCTTTTTTCAGGGAAAAAATGGAATGCATTTTCTTATAGCTAGGAAAAGTCTAGCACTTAATTGCTTTGTGTCCAGTGCATGTGAAACACTGCCAAGTCAAAGCAGCAAGTGAAAATACCAAGCAGAAACCAATTTAGACATATGTAAATCGATATTTGAAATAAAGGAGAAGAAAAGCCTGCCAGGGATAACTGTCCGATCTAAAGCCATGTGATGTATATAGATCTGTATAGATACTCCTTGGATGCCAAAAGCAGTATTCTGCTTTAAATGTTTTCAGAGAGGTAGCAAGCAACAGAAAGCAAATCTCTTTCCGCTTACATTCTGATTAAAAAAAAAAATCTTGGTGATTTTCCTGTCTTCCCACTGACTCCTGCACTAACACGATAATACCTGCTAATTCATTTTTGTTAATGATTAAATACAATGGAAAACTGTACCTTCCCCCCAACCATTACAATTGAAGAAAAATACCTATCTTTGTTTTAAACTTTCATCAATCAAGACTGGAGTTTCTCTACCACTAGGTACATAATCTTGTGCATTTTAAGATGGATCATTTACACTCCAAGTAAGGAAAGTGTTAGCACTTGCCTTCTACAAACAACCGAGTAGTTATGTAATGAACAGGAAAGTTTAAGTTCACCTTCACCAAGCAGTGAGTATCGAGAATGTTGGAGGGGTTTAATAATTGTTTCTGCTTTTCATAAAAAGCAGACAGTAGACACAAATTGCTTGGTAACACTAATAAAACTGAAAATCTGATGGTTACAAAATTCTTCATGGGATGCAATTCTTCAACTAGGTATAAAGTTTAACAATTAAAAAAAAAAGCCATACACAACAAGTGGAATACTGCTTGGAAGGTTTACGTCACCAGCAAAACAGAGGTACCTGAAAATACACATCCCCACCCAAAACTAGTTTCCCACTCTCTTCCCTTCCTCTATGGAAACAAAACGAAACCAGTAAAAACAAATTGTCCAACACTCCATCTCGCCCCACTCTCTTTGTCCCTTTGCTTACCATGAGCAAATGTCTACAAGCCTCTTTCTGATTTCCTCACCCCTGAGCAGGAATGAAATCGTCACCATCATCATCGTGAGCAGAATCCTTTTGCAAAGCGGCACAAGGCCATCCTACACCATGCGACACAGAAAGCAGTTTTACTCAGGTTTACTTTAGTAAGCAGACATTTCACCTCCAGACCTGATAAATGATTCCAAATGCATTTTCAGTTTGCCATAGGAGATGGACTACTTCCAGAAATATACATTTTGCATTCCAACAATATAAACAAAGTAGGGAAGCACTACTGTGTGTGATCTGCCCCCAAAGCCCTTGTCACTTCCACTGCACCCTACAAAAATGGATCCCATTTAGCTGCTTTAAAAAAAAAAAAACAACACAAACAAAGAAAACCAAACCCTATCACCAGTATTTGTAAATTATGTACTGCAAATAGAAATCCCATTTTCTAGATAAAAAACAATTAGCATGATGCATGGTCTGTTCCACAGTTACCCATTCCACATTCACGCTCGGCAAATGAAAAGTCACACTATGAAGAGCTAGTTTTTTCTGTCAGCATCCTCCACAGAGTCAACTAACATGGCCCTGCCAGGATACTTCTTTCATAAACAGGAAACTGAGCAAAAGGAAGACAAAGCAAGTTTACCCAAAGTGGTCCAAAAGGCTGATATGAAACCAGATGGAGGCCAAAAAACCTGGGTTGCAGGCCCTTTCTCTACCCATTAGAAAGCATCAGCTAGGAAGAAAAAGATATCTGCTCTGCTGTTTGAGCCAGAGCCCACCACTGTATCTGCACAGAAATTAAGGAAAAGGCGATGTTCTGACACAAGCTTTTCCCCCACCTCCCAATCCACAACTTCATGTAAACACCAGTGGATGGTGTAAGTAGATGCTTGTGCACATGCCAAAGATCTTTCAGTACATTAAATACCTACTCTTGTTCTTATACTAGCATAGAGTATCACTCTCAAACTTGGATCCTTCCCCACCTATTTGCTTAAACAGCTTCAAGTTCTTCAATAACAGCCGAGTCTGCTCTTGATAGCTTTACCTGTCATTTTAGATAAAATTTTAACTTCTGATTTTATGTACTTAAAACATGTTTCATATATTTTCACTTTCTCATTCTGCTTATAAAGCTCAATCTGTTTGGCATATACAAAATTTTCTTTAAATGTAACATTATTAAGCTAAAGCTTGAAACGGGCAGAGAGCCTAAGCATGGTTTTGTGGCTTGGCTTGAGTTCACACAGAAAGTACTAATGAAATTTGAAGGCAAGCAAACCCACCTATCCAAGCCCAGACCGCTATCAAAACGGCTCTGAAGCTTTTCTGCTCTATGCACCCGCTTTATAGATGCTGCAAAAATAAGACCCAGACCCCATCCTGTCCTCCTCAACATGTCCCACTGTGAAATTGAGTGATGGAGATGACAGACCACAAGATACTCGAGCTGCTCTTATCAGCCTTCTACAGTGGCAGTAGCAAAAAATAACCACTAAAACAGGTCTACTGTATCAGGGTACAATCTCTCCTGATCAAGGGAGGGACTGCCTACATCTGCAAACGCACTGCCAGGTTAGTTCTCATCCAAAGATAATGACCACAGACCATATATACATATATATATATATATATACACATATATATATATATATATATATATATATATATAAAAATAATCCAAAAGTTCAATCAAAACATTATGGAGCTCCCTTTCAAAGGGATAATTATCTTTCCACTTTGCTTAAGTGCAAACCAGCAGAATCAGAGCCAGTTAATTAAAAAGCCACATAAGTTACTTGGTTATTTTTTGCTACCCTGCTGTGCAGCTTGACACTCACCCAGCACGGCGAAAGAGAAAAGTAGGGAAAGTATTTATGAGTGACAAATTAAAGACTCTATTTTGTAACTAAGGAGCAGTTAATGATGGAATTAGTTTACAGACCCCTCGGGAATGAAGGCTTGCTCATCAGCATGAGGAAGGATTGCACAAGATGGCCTGGGCAAACTCAGGAGGACACAAAGCACACCAGGAAGGGCACTGAGAAGAGTTACACACACGTAAGATAAAACAGTTGATGAGTTTAATTAAATCTTTTTTGTTGAAACACTTCTGTAAGGACACATTGTCTATCTCTGTGCCAGGATTTTGAATTATTGTTCTTAAAATAACATTTCCAATTATTTTATTTATTACTTTCCAGACTCTTTACCGTCTGGGAGAGAAACATTTCCCAGAATCTTTTCTTTTTCTCTGTGCCTCTGTTGCATTAACTGGTTATAATCCCTTCTAGCAGCTCAAATCGCTGCCTTAGGTTCTTTTCTTCATTCCAGTGCAATGACCAAGAAGTCAGAGTACACTGACACAAATGCCCACAACTTCAATCACACAATAGCAGAACATCTCTCGGCACATGAATGAACACCACTTAGTTTTGCTCTTAAAATATTGATTAATTAGCTATTAATGTGAAACAGCAGATAGCACATCAGGAACAGTGCAGCATACATTCTACAAACAAATAACATGTAGAAAGGATGTCAATTTTTAAAAATAGCCCTTCAGGGAGCCTTGAGGATGATAGTTTGCTAGATAAAACAATGGGAACATTTAGCCATTTCCCAAGTTTAAGAATGCCTACAAAAAGTTTCATAGCAATCAACTTCTACAAAACCTATGCTACATTAGATATGATTGATACCTTTAATATATACTATTGCCTTTATGTTGCTTAAATATTGTAGTAAGCACAGTATGAAATACTTGGATGCTCTGTACCCAGAGCTCACAGTTCTCACACAGAAAATCTGAGCTTTAGTGATTTGTGTCTAAACAACTTCCAAACATGTTTTTCTTTGTTTATTATTCATTAAGTACAATTACATATTTACAAATACTGATGCTATTTTGTCCTAATGAATGTTTAGGAATACTAAGACTTTAAGAAATTCTAGTAGTGTCCTGTCTCTACAAATGCAGCTTTTCTGCCAAGGACAGATGAAATGGTTAAAATTATTTCAACATGTATGCTTCCCCACCTCCCCACCCCTGGAAAATACTTCAAAAGTTTAAGATCTTTGCTCCCATTTTAGCCAAATTAGATGAAAAATTAAATACCAAAGAGTACAGAGTATGTAATTCCAGAGTCTACTCATCTCATTAAACCCTTTAAATAATTAATCCAAGTTAGGTTAATTAACTCACTTTGTGACTCAAGTAAAGCTACTAAAGGACCGTTGCTACTGCTTAAACAAAGATTAAAGCTGCTGTAACAACACCCTGCCAGAGAGTTATCAAACACTGGAACTTCACTCATTTTGCCAAGATGTAACATGACATCAGCTCGTGGTTCATGCACATTTGTGACTGCAATAGAAGGTTGGAGTGGTGAGAAGACAAGAGTCAGCAGATAAAATTGTAAGAAGTCAACAAAGTCAGGACTGGTTTATGCTACTGAAAATGCTTAATTTATTTCCAATATCACTGCTTTACAACAATGATATTTTGCCACAGCTAAACTTTTTCCTTGTCTGCATCTGTTTTGGTATATTTTGACTTTTTGCAAACAAACTGTTTCATAAACCAGCCACACCCCAAGCAGTTTAATTCTCTGCTTATGGGATGTTTTTAATTTTTAAAGAGAGTACTAATTAACATTAACTGTATGTGTATGTGCTTATTCTGAGATTTATCTGTTTAGCCAAAGTTTGACTGAGAAAACGAATGACAACTTATTTCTATTAAGAAGAAAGCTTTACGGGACAAGGAGACTCCTACTGAATCCTTTGTAAAGCTTGTGCTTGAAATAACCAGGTTTTTTTCCTTCCAAATGACAAATACAAACGTGAGACTGAAGGAAGACAGATTTAATATAAAACTGTTTTTTCAGCTGTACAATCACATGCAAGTTTTTTAGCTAGCCCACCCTTCTCAGATAGTAGCTTCTGTCAGTAATAATTTTACTTCCTTGTGTTTTATACACCTCAAATGCAACTTCATAGAAATCGCAGAATGCGTTAGGTTGGAAGGGACCTTTAAAGGTCAGCTGGTCCAACGCCCTGCAGTAAAAGCAGGGACACCTTTAACTAGATCAGGCTGCTCAGAGCTTTGTCAAACCTGGACTGTACTTGTCAACGTGTACTAGGTTAGATGCTCAATTTACCACTAAAATGAGCAGGAATTAGAATCACAAATACCTTTGTTAATGGTCTTCCCTCATTATGCAGGGAATATAGTACATAGTATATAATATTATAAAACATTAAATAAATATCCTCACAATATTTTAGAACTGTTATTATACTTCTGCAATGTAAGAAATATCACCAAAAATCTACCACCTTTGTTGTAAAATTGTATTGTGCATTTAGCCTGGAGATATGTACGAGAGTAGAGGAACTTGCTACTACATGGGACACAGCATGCGTGCGTTCACCGATCTGAACTGACTCTCCCCCAGGGCAATCAGCACTGCCGCTCGGCCACAGAAACACCAGAGGAACCAGCTTTTGCCATGACGTTGCAAGTCTGACAAATACAAAACTATTTCTGCAAGAGTTAGGTTATTTCACAATATGTAAAGATCATTATGACATCTCTTGGGTACTTCACACGGCTACTTTAATAGATGTCATTTTCTTTCCCACAAGTAACTTGCCTTTTTTCTCCCCAGCTATCCATTTCAAAGCTCACAGCATTAGTCACCCTTTCTGTCCCCAGGAGCCCCTCAGAAACATCACTCACCAGTTTGTTCATTCATTAATTTACTTGCTGCACGCAAAAAAAATCTAAATGTTTTCATTACGATGACTTCCTTTCCCTAAAATTGTCCAGTCCATTATTTATGGCAGCAGTAGCAAACATTTTCTCCCAGGAACAATTCCAAGGTCTGGGATTCTTCTTTGCCTACTTCCAGTTCCACATTTGACGTTTTCATACCTTGGGATGGGGCATAGCTTTCACTCCAAATTATATCTTTAGACACAGAAAGATGTCAGCTTCATCTCACTTTGGCCACAATTACTTTTTTGAGAAATTATAAATTATCAAAAGGATTTTATTTATGATTCAAAAATCCACTTCTCAGCAATGCAAAACATTGCTTTAAGAATTTTTGCAAGACAGAGAATGGAGGAAGTAAAGGCTGCCTAAAAATCAAGCCTAAACTTTTTGCGTATGATGATGATGATGATGATATAACATAGCCTGTTTCAGAAATAATCTGGCAGAAAGGTGAAAGGCAGGTTATTTGGGCTTTTTTTTTTTTGAGACAATGGATTCCTTGAGTTTCTTTTAAGCTATTCTCTCCAATTTGTAGTAGTTAACTAGATTCATTTTTCTATTAATACAAACAAGAAATAATTTCTTCCCCTTTGTAACTACTTTCAAAAGTTAACTTTTTACTTTCTCCTCTAAAAGCATAAGCTCATTTTGTGACCAGTAAGCAGATACAGAGAAGAAACATTGAAGATTTCTTTGCCTAGCAAATTAAACGCCAGATCATACAAAAATAGAACCTCCTACACAAACATACTTTAAATACATTTCTTAGAAGATAGCCAGCAAGCTATTAAAGAACAGTCATGATACATGTGAGAAGCTTCACTTCTCTCAAACAGTGAGGGCATTCTCTCTGCATGTAAAACATCTATTTGCAGTAACAGAAAAAAGTTTACTTTCTCCATATTTAGGCCCAATATTTTATATTCATTTCCCAAGCTGAAGCTAAAATAGATAGAATACTTCATGACAAAGCCCCTAGTAATACAGTAGAATTAATCTGTATCAGTCGTCTGTGACCATATAAACATGAAGTATCAAACAACTATAAAAATGTAACTGTTTAGGCAGCTTGAAGGTTCCCTTCCCCAGGCAGAACTCAGCATTGGAGAGAAGCCAGCTGGAGAACACCATTCCAAAGCACTGCCTGAAACCGGAGAGAAGCAAGGAGGACAATCGTCAGCAGGCAGAAGCACCAACAGCAGCAGAGATGTCTGTCAGTGGCAGCAGTGAAAATGCCACTGGTGTACCGGCTGCGGCAAAGGCAGCTGTTACCCAAATCAACATTACGTCCCCCCGCTGCCAATCGGCACAGGTAAAGAGCCAGTCCTGTGCTCAGGCAACACATCAAACAGCTGAATTTCAGAACATATCGTACCATTCTGTACGGTTTTGATGACTGTAGTAAAGAAACACATCTTAAAGCAGTCGAAGCACCTTTTGTTTCTCATGCTTCTGTATCTGGTACTCCTGAGGGATCTCAAAAAAACCCAGACAGATGCTGATATTTTTCTGACATTTGGCTAAGCAATTCACGAAACAAAGCTGTTATTTGGACCACACCTCAGAGCTCTACAACCAATCCCACTATTTCAATTGCAAGACAAACATTAAATCTGCTCCCAGAAGCACCTGCCCAGTTCTTTTCAGATTACGACAGTATTCATTAAGTTAAATAAGACTTTGAAAGAGGCTTTGTGTAAGTTAAGGTCTTTTTTTCCCCCTCGCTCTAACATGCCTACATCAGAAAACAAAAACTCACTCAAAATTAAATCAGGGCTTAAGAAGTGATATCATTTCTCATCTACTTCTGAAGTCATGAATCTGAAATTAACACTAACAAAAGCTGTTTCAGCTGCGAGCCTTTACAAGGTCTAGTGTAGGAAACCAGACTGAACAGAGACTCCTGCTCACTCAGGACACAGAAAGGGATTGCCTCCAAAACCAAGCTGGCAGTCACAAAGCTGTTCATGACCACCAAGCTCCTGACTGAACAGATGCTGATGTAGAAACCTAGACATCTCTCTATCAGGAAAAAAAACCCAAATAATGGCTACTTATCTTTACTGTTACTCTCTCAATTTCCCCACCAACACCTATCCTCACGTGAAGGCTCTGAACAAAAGTTATTTTTGTGAACCACTCAGACACTACTGTCAACTGCTTTACAGGTGCCAGAGTAGAAATTAATAATTTAATATTCAGTAACTGAGAAGTCCAAAAGGCAGAAAAAAGTTTGCATACTTAAAATAAAAAACCCTGTAACTATAGTGGTTCTAACACTGTTAAAATTCACCTTATACTGGCACAGTCTGTGAAACAGAGTAACAGCAGACTTTGCAGGGCTGTGTTTGTCAAAATAAAAAGAAATTGACAAGTATTTCAACTATATTACAGGCTAGACTATAATCAAAGAAAGGTAAAATACCACACTAAAAACTAAGAACTTGCTTCTATTGTCTTGAGTCTCAACTGACTGTTTTGAGCTCAAGATCACCTCTTTACTTAAAATTGAGTCCTGAGGTTGCATGAATACTGATCCTGAAATTGCGCCCTTCCCATAGAGAGAGGCAATAATCAAGAAAAAGTTTAGCTTAATCCAGCTTCAATATTTGTGCCTTTAATATTTTGATATATTAGTCTAATCTTAAAGAAGGCCTGGCAAACC
Source organism: Hypotaenidia okinawae (assembly GCA_027925045.1). Classification (NCBI taxonomy): domain Eukaryota; kingdom Metazoa; phylum Chordata; class Aves; order Gruiformes; family Rallidae; genus Hypotaenidia; species Hypotaenidia okinawae. The sequence goes on from BSDF01000001.1 coordinate 95,879,217, forward strand.
AGACCGCTGCACTTAAACTTGAGTTTCCAATTGCCAGGCTTGCCTCTTTCATTCAGGGCTTCTGCTTCAGGCCATGGACATAACCCATATCCCTCAAATATGTCCAACTTGGGGTTAAAACTACCATTTTGAAAGAATGATACTTTTGCTTGACTCATCAAAATTAATATACTTACAGAAACTGCAAGAGCTCTAGTTTTCTATCAGAAAGGCAAATCTTTCTTAAAACATTTTATTTATAACATTCTATTCTAGTCTACAAAGCCAAATCACAACTACATGCTTTTAAAAATTCCACTGACCATATAATAACTCAGCAAGGGACAGAGAAGCAAAGGAGTGCTCACAAAGAACCCTAGCACAAACATATACTCTATTTAGTGGCCAACTCCACTCAAAATTTTTTTTCCCCTGAATAAATTAGATATACTTTGGCAAGTATCTGAGATGACCTTGTAAGTCCAGTCACGGTCCTGTTTAAGCCCAAGTTTTGTTTTCTTGTCCTGTTTTGGCAGAAAGGATTTCTTTGGCTGTCTGGTCACTCAAAAATCTCTAGCAGTAGATTCACGGAACATTAAATTGTCTACTCCCCCTTATTTTTGTTTCCTGAAGAAGCCATTATTTCTGTTATTGTAGCACAGGGAGACCCCAATTAAAACCAAGGCCTCCATTTCTTGGACTGTACAAACCATAAAGACTTCCAAACAAGGATGCGCCTTCAGCAAGTCTAGAGATGATAGAAAACTGGGAGGAGCACCTGATATACCAGGGGATTGTGCTACCAATCAGAGGAATCTGGAGAGGCTGGAGAAATGGGCGGACAGGAACCTCAGGCAGGTCAACAAGGAGAAGTGCTAGGTACCGTGCCACAGGAGAAATTATCCCATGCTGCAGAACATGCTGGAGGCCATCCAGCTGAATATCAGGACATCCTGAATCACTTTTTTCCTGTGAGGGTTATAAAGCACTGGTGCAGGTTGCTCACAGAGGTGGTGGAGTCTCCTTCCTTGAAGATATTATCTGGACATGGTCATGGGCAACCAATTGTAGGAGGCCCTGCTTGAGCAGAGAGGGTGGACCTGAGGCCTCCAGAAGTCCCTTCCAACCTCCGCCCATCTGTGATTCTATAATTCTGTGATCCATTTTTATTTTACAGACTTGATTAAACATAAATGTTAATTATATAAGGAATCACATAACTCATTAATTCTAGGAATATATACATGATTAGTAGTATTGCACTCTAATAGAAATTCAAGAACAAAAAACTGATCCAATACCAGAAAGTTTGTCCTTAATTTTACAAGGTACAAATATCTACTGGTATTTTAGGATCAATTAGTGGAAGTCTCAAAATATACATTCTCATTTATATTAAAAAATTTGAGAGCAGAGGAAGAGTACCAGAGCATATTAAGAGCATGTAGCAACTTTAATCCAACACTTGTATATGAAACTTAATTATACCAAAAATGCCTCTGTTCACTGTGATTGTCACTTGCTATTGCAAACTTAACCCCATGACTGAGAAAATTAAATCAACTAAGCAAATATCTCAGTCCGTATCAGTATGTGTCATATGACAGGTATGGCAAAGCATATTCTTAACGTGAAAAAGCTAAACAGAAGTATCCCTTTTGGAAGCGACTGACTGTATATTCAAAGACTTTAACTGGTTATTTGTGTGTCTGATGCTTAGCACACTACGCTAGTCAGACAAGAACACAAAGTTCTGACTGGATCATACCTGGGTTACAGGCATAGAGTTCCAATAACACTTCCTTACAGACACAGACAAAATCAAATCAGTTTTCCAGACGCAGGTAGTTGCTCTAGAAGTGAAATGAGGGGTGAAAGGTTAAACTTTCACAGCTTATAAACTATACTACTGCTGGCAAGGGAAAGAAAAAAATCACTTAAGTCTTCATGGAGGTGCTTCACTAATATAAGTTTAAGCATCTCTTTAAAAAAAGTTAGAAACCTACAAAATTCCTCCCTGTGCAAGACTTCTGTAATGCAATAGCACCCTGAATACATGGCCATACACTGCACTCCATTGACTTTTGTCTTGCAGGTCTGCTGGGGGAAAGGAAGTTTGGAACCATGGAGGGGCTCCTGCTCAGCACATACACAGCAACGGCTCAATAAGGGGCTTCCCCTGTCAAGGCAAGATTTAATCAACGGTATTTGAAACGTAGTTCAGACTGCTGCGGTAGCAGAATTCATCTAAACATCTCACAGGGAGGAAGCAGACCATGACAAATATTTCTTTTTACTGGCACTATACACAGAGATGAACAGCTGTTACAGGGAAGTACAAACCTGCCTACTATTTTCAGCAGAAGCAGGAGGACAGTCATTCTTTGAGCTGTATGACCTCTCTGAAGACAGAAGTTGTTGAACTGACTTGCTCTGTGCTGCTGTTTGGCATAAGTTTGGAGTCTAAAAAGCAAGTTTTCCAGTTTCATGAAAGCTGGCCTTTTCTCTAGGCTGAAGGGTTTAACTGTTACGGGTTCTGTAAACTGACTATATGCCTTTCATAGCCCAGAACATCAGTGGCAAACTGTTTGCCACTGCGAAAAGCAGTGAACTTGTAATAAGCTTGAGTTTAAGGGAAACCCTTATGATGGGAAATGCTGCAGAGGATGTTAGGATGAACCACAAAGCCACCTCGGGGAGACACGCATAGCCTTCCCACAGCAGTGGGTGCTGCGTGAACCAGCCCTTCAGCGGCAGCACTCCTGCTCCCAGGGCCTCATGCTCCAGAAAGAGCCGGGATGGCACTGACAGATGCGGATCTAATGCATCCTCACTGTTCTAATTTACCATACAGATTGCCTCACAGCCTGCTTAAGAGACTGGTCTACTTACTGCAGCCTATGTGGAAAGCCCTTTCAGAAGGCTGCACTACAAAGGATCGAGATGCTGGCTCACACAGCTCAGACAGCAGACAAATTCAGTGAAGGAGCTACTGATTAAAAAAAAAAAGCTAAGTGCTCTGGGAGGTAGAGTGGCAATAAAATCCTCTACTTACTGAACCACAAGAAATTTTCAAGAAAGAGATAGCTGTATTAAAGGGACCACTAGAAGTTTCAAAGTCATTCAGATGTGCTAATATACTGAAGTCTCGAAGTTTAAAAAGCGTGAAACTACAACTGCATGCTATTTCTAGAGGAGTTATGCTTCATTATAGGGCCTTAAAAATTCTTTCACCCTACAGAACAGCTGAATACTATAAACGTAACACATTAAAAGCCAGAAAATATAATACTATGACAAGACGGAACATAGACGCATGTATTTTTAAAGATTAGAATATAAAAATGAATTCAATAACAGCTGTAGATTGGGGGTCATAATAGAGCTTTTCATTGGCAGAAGTTACATAATGCGATTCAAGACATTTTATGGAAATAAAATAAAATACACAGAGCATTTACATTTGAGATTTAAATTATTTATCTTCAAATGTTAGCATTCTATGGATTTCCTTTCTTTTTTAATAGAAAACTTAAACTAAGGTACTTTATTCCTATATAGACTTTGAAAGACTTCACACATGCTGACTCCAAGTAACTTTTATGGTGGTCTGGAAGCACTGTATTCATTTTTACACCTAAAACCAAGTATTTAAGAGGAACTTAATGTAAAATTAGACATTCTTTTTTTGAAAACACTTAGTTCTCTCCACATGCACACTACTCGTCCAAAGAGAAGGTTATCCATTTGGTTTAAAATTCTGTTTATGGTAAAATAAAATTGACAGCCAAGTATGCATGTGCACACACACACAGCCCCTGCCATGAGAGGGCATGTTAAATAAAGTGTATCCATGTAGAGACCTTAACTAGACACACATCTGGCAGTTGCCCAAGAACAAATAGGAAAAGTGCACACTTACAGTAATATCTCTAAATGTTGGCCGGAAATTAAGAACACCTTACAGCAAATACAAAGAGACAAGTCAGTATAGGACTAAAACCACAAAAAAGATTACAAATTAAGACACAGAACGGAAAAGAAGTGTCTCAGAAATTCATATGCAGATGCACTTGCCTAAATTTAAAGCCAGCCTTTCAGTATTTTACTGACAAATACACATCTTACTAACAAGCCTGCAAATGTAAACTGTATCCCTGAGGCTATGATCTCACAGTTGGTACTGTAGTGGACTGCAGCCACTTATGTCAGCAGGCATAAGCAGAACAGCTCAGGTACGTAGTCTTCAACTAATCATCTTTCCTTGCTGAGCATTGATACACTCCTCTTCAGAACACAATGCAAGAAACTATACTCCTGGCAACACAGGACTGGTCAGGAGCATCTTCCGAGTTGTTCACGTGAAAGCAGACGTGAATTTGAGGCTTTTCAAGAAAATGAGAGTGCCTTACACACCAGAATACATCCTGAGGTTCAAAATGTCAGTCTCTTGCTGTATTGTATTTAGAGCCTAATAAATTTATATTCTGTTCTTCCAAGCGCAACTAAATCCTGCTGCTTAAAAATCTGCATGGCCAATGAGGTTTGAAGCACAGACTCAAGGGCCACATTCACTTTCAACTTACAGTGTTAAAGCTGGAGCTCTACCCAGGTCAGACACACCGTTCTGTGACACGCCATAGGGTTTTTTCAAACTTTGGGTAACTCTACCTTTTCTTACATACACCTAAACTTTATTAACAATGCTCTTGGAGCACATCTGTGCTATGCTTTGCTTCCGTGTTTATTCCTTATTCAAACTAGGGGTAAGAGAGCCTCCTTGCTTTACCTCGAAGACCCTTCTCTGTTCCGTATTTTGAAAGCCACAGGCCAATTTTAGACTAAGCAGGCCCAGTAGCCTGTGCCCACTCCACAGCTGAAGAAAGTAAATTATGTTATTGATTTTTACCTATTTATATAATTTTTGGTAAGGCTTTGGTTTTCCTTCTACAATCTGTTTCCTTGCAGCTCAACTGCAGACAGGTTTCAGTATCAAGAGCACACAGGACAGCACATTTGAGAGCTGGAGGGAAAGTACCACGACTGTGTCACTAATGCATGAATGAATTAGAAGGGGGTTGGCCTATATGATCTTCCGAGGTCCCTTCCAACCCCCACCATTCTGTGATTCTATGAGTCTGTAACATAAATTGTCACACAAAAAGCAAGTAACCTTGCATTACATGCTAAGCAGCCACCTTCCCTCCGAAACATAATTATGTTAGCTCAACAACTTTTACACCTGAAAGGCTGAACAGAAGTCATGCTGCCTGTGCCACTTGCTCGTCATCAGGGAACATTTTTTCAGTGTATCTTCTCCCACATGAAGCTTCCTCTGTTCCAACACCACTCGCTTCTCGTAAGTCACATTACCCAAACTAAAGGTTACTGGGAGGTTTCCTCTCCAGTCATTTCCAACAGACCTGAAATTCTCTGTGTGGTTAGGTGAACTTTACCCAGTCTGTGTTTTCAGGGCTACTGTCATCCAGCTGGTGTCTATTAAACACACACACAGTTGATCGCTGTTCAGTGAAGGCAGGATCAGATCTTCTCCCCTCCTCAACTTTTCCACAGAAAGAAAAAAGAAAAAAAAAAAAAAAGGGTGGAGAGGGGGAGGAGGGTGAAGGCTGGGGGAAAAAGGACAGGGCAGTCTGTTACCAATAGACGACATACTATTAACCTCACTCACATGTGATACATACTAAGTGTTAAACTGAAACCAGAGCCTATAAAAAAAAACTTCTATAGCCAGCTGCTATAACATTAAGATAGATAATATTTGAGGTCAGTTATTTTTACATAGCTGTGACTGATCCCTGTAAGAACCAAAATTGAAGGCAGGAGATGGACCTTCCCCTGAACAATTACTTTTTTTTCTTTGGGTGGTGGTGGTGGTCTGTGTACTTTTTATTCCCTCACTCTCTAGTCCATGGGCAACTGGCTGCAGGTCTGATTCTGAGCAGATTGGCTGAACCAGAGGATCTCTGAAGGTCCTAAGGTCCAACCTCAACCGTTCTATGATTCTCAGTTACATAAGTCCTAAGATCAGCAAGTCCATTGGAAACGCAAGACTGACAAGATGTAAAACTGAAGAATTGACTCTCCAACTCTAACAATTGCTTTTTCAGGAAGAGACTTTATTTCCATTATAGAAAGGTAACTAAACTGCTATCAACTCACTCAAAAAGGAATAAAGGATCAATAAGATGATGCCCATGAGATTCAGTTCATGAGCTGTGTGAAATGAAGTTTGAAACTAGTTTCTGTGTATCCCCAATTTTGTCTCAAAGTACTACCTGTTCAGGAGCAACACTCCACTTGAGGCATTTTGCCACTGAAAATGGAGCCCCTCAATACAAGATGCTTCAGCAGCAGTCCCTATGCTCAGGCAGGCACAGCAACAACAGCTGACACTGGGAGAACCATTTCTGTTCTTAGTGCTAGGTCATCTTTTGAGAACAGCATTTCTTTATTCCATACTGCTGAACACAAAACGCAGGGTGACCTTTGGAAATAAAAATTACAACACAAAAAAAATAAAAATCAGACCTTGGTTGTTTTACTTTTAAAACCTTCACTCCCTCTTCATAAACATTTGAATACTCAGATATAAGAGAAGTAATATGAATACAGGTTTAATCATGAGTCATTAATCCCTTTTGCTCATCTTGGCACCTTTTTTCACATGCTGTCACGTCTCCTACTACATATGATTGACTCCAAAATGCTCTATTTTCCAGTTAGTGTTTACTCTTCTGTTTTCACGCAATGAAAAAACAAATGCTTACGACTAAGTTCAACTACTCTTGCTCAGTTTGAAACACAAAGCCAGAAAAATCTAACTTTTCATAGAAGTTTAGTTATGTGCTCTGATTCTATCATTCACTATCTCCACTATGCGTATGCATGATGCCAGGCAATGCTTAGAGAGTATTAAAGCCAACCTGTCGACCACCCACATGAAAAGTAAATCTCCCCGAGTAACTCCACATCTTAAGGTGCTAGATCCTCCACCAAAGATTGCCCTGGTCTCACAGCAAATTTAGATCCAAAGAGGTTTAAATAAATCAGCTATCTTGTTATGTATCCTCCCCTTTCCAGTCAAAATATGGGAGCAAAATCTTCAGTTTGCTACAGTAATACAGAAATTGAAGTAGCAGTCTAAGGATCTGGAGACACTGTTCCTGGTGCTGCAATAAACAAGGTACATAACCCTAGGAAAATTACTTGCACACCTCTTATGTCTTTCTACAATGTCTAGTTGAAGAAAACACAAAAATGCTTTTAGATACAAGAATTAAATACTGTACAAAAGCTAGGAATATGGTAAAAATCCCACTGATGCTCATTTCACACATAACAGTAACAGATAGGCCTTTGCGTAATGTGTATCAACACGGGGGAAAGAGGGTAGGAGTCAAATGCTTCGAAATCCTTGTCTGCATGTTGGATGCTAGTAGATCTCATCACATACCAACTTTCAGAAATACAACACAATTACTTAAAAATACTCTTTAAAAAGTAAGTCTGCATGCTTATATTTCTTCTGTGAAGTTCTAGAGAGAGACATGGTAACATGTAACTCTGATATATGTAAACTAATTCTGCATATAAACTCATTATTAAAATAGTTGTGCAAAGTTTAAACAGGAGAGCTTTTTTTTTTTTTTACAATCCCTTAATCCTAGAAAACTATTTTATCAAGCCAGTTTTTTAAAATTTAGAGAAACTGCATCTCCAATGGTGAGATAAGTAATATAATCCAAGAATCATAGAATGCTGAGTTCTGCCATGAATCTTTGTGTTAGCTGGGGTGATTTCCCCAGTTCAGTGGGGTAAATCCACAAAAGCTCAACTTCTTACATCCTTAATATGACCTCTCAGTCAATGTAACAGGTGGAACAGAATTTCACTAATTTAAATACACTGGGTAATACCATCAATCAAAGGTGGAAGAGTCCAAGTTGGGATGCATATATACTTCATATATGTTACCGAGTCTGTCTTTGCCTGAAAATGAGCTTGTTTTACCCTGTAAACTAGAAGACAGACTGACTTCCAAAAGCCTGCCCGAACAACAAAAGCTTTTTGAGCAGAATAGCAGCCAGAGCAGCAGAGGCAGCACTTCACATGGGCAGGATCTCACTGTTGGAAGATTTCTGGACAACCACTGGCCAGCACTCCCCAAAAACTCGTGGTATGGGACAGAGTGAAACCAAAGCACTCCCAATTATACCACTTCATTTAAGTTAAAAAAGAACCACATGACAAATTAGAACTTCACTGGTGGGTAAATTAGATTTGAAGAGACATTCAGCTGTCTAATAAAGCTTATTCAGTTCTTCAATGTGAAGAGCACTCAAGCCCTTCAGCTGGCTTTGACTTTTGAGGTGGATAAAACGTAGTTCGTTCTCCAATTTGCCCACAAATTCCAGATTAAATATATACTATAAGCCAAATGGAATCAAATTAAATTACACACATTGAAACACTCCTCAAAGAGTTCTATTGACTGCAAATGTTGATTCTTCAGTACAAAAACACTGAGGTCATCTATAGCAAGGGGAAATTAAGACACGTCCAGTCACACAGACAGTATTTTATGTGTTCTCATTGTGATCTCTGTTAATAAACCTGATAAGCTATTCTTAATGACTGAGCCTGTACCATAAAAAGAGATTCAGAGAGAAGGGAATCCGAGGAGTTAGTACTTTTTATACAACTAAGTAAATGATCACAGACTACTAAAGATATCACTTCACAACAGAAAGCAGAATAATGCTGTTCACATTTACTGGTTTTGTCAAAAAAAAAATAATAAAAATCACAGGCCACAAAGTTACCAGACTCAGGTCTGGGTCAGTCAGGACTTCATGCATTTCCCCACCTCCTTTACTCCTCCCCAGCAAGCTTTTATGCTCCTATTCTCTCCAGCCATAACCAAGACCTTTTAAAATTAATTACGAGAGCAGCGCGTCAAACAATATATCCCAATTCTGACTGCACCAAATTCAGTCCACCTACTCACATAAGGGTAGGAGTAGACTAGTCTTTTTTTAGCACTCATTTCCATGATAGTGCTTTGTCTCACACTTTACAAATTCCAAATTTATTTGCAGCTTGAATATCTTATATTTTGCTAGGACTAGAACAGAGAGAAAAAGTTTCTGTTATTTAATTTGGATGGGGCAAATTTAGGGTGGGTATAGTAGATATCCTCTAGTGGTTCATTTGCAGATTTCTCAAAGCAAATTATACTAGACTGGGCACATATTGAATTGAGAAGCAAAGCAAAACTCCCAGCACAATCAAGTGCCTATGTTAAAAAGCTGAAGTGAGGTTGTTTAAAAATAACTACCTCTGAACATAAAAATCCAGCTATCCTTTGTAACACCACTTTGAAGAGGTAAAGTATGATACAAATAAAACTGCCACTCAAATACTAATGACATCCAAAAAAAAGTAAGCTTTCTGTACATGTCTGGTGAACACTTGCTGGACTAGCAAAATAGACATGTACTGTAATTATTCAAAGATGAAAGAGTATCTATTGAAATGCATGTGATTGTTTGAATAGTCCTTGATGGGATGGCATTAGCACTACCTATTTCTCTCCATTATAGACTAAAGAATATGTAAAATCTCAACCGCCTGTGAAAAATTACGTTATAACACTGCAGTCACAGCTGTGTTTTCTGACTGTATTATTTTTCCTCCTGGGGTGGGTGGGGGGAATACATTAATCCTAAATTCAGAGGGGAATCAGGCATTGTGAAAGAAGAAACCCTGGGGATATTTGAGCAACTGTGGTAGGGAGGGAAGCCTAATCATGAAAAGCAGGCAGAACTATTATAGTGGGAGCTCCAGGGCAGGTAGTGCTCTACAGAAATTAAAGCAGTAGTAAAATAAGAAATACGGCTAATCCAAGGCTACTTGAACAACCTCTTTTTGTTATCATGATGGGTATGCATTTTACCATCCAGCTAGTTACACTGGAATGGAGTATGCTGTTATAAACAGAGAGTATTTTTGTGATACTAACTCCAGAAAACACAATCTTCAAGAAAAAACCTATGAAGATACACAAACCGAGGTTGTTATCAGGCAGTTTGTTAAACAGCATCAAATCTATACGGAATTTAAGTAACTCTCAAATAGAGTCTTTTCATCACTCACAGATTTGCACATGCATCCACAGATATTGCAATGTTATTAGATGGTTTCTTAAAGAATAAAGGCCTAGAAGAAATGTTTGTTTTCTCTGGGGTTACTGCAAGTTTCTTCCATATTTGTTGTGAAGCATTCAGAGAAAACACGTAAATATTAGCACAGGCAACTCACATGGTATTTAGCCAAGATACCAGTGCAGTACAACATTAGAAGGACAGCAGCACTACAAACATGAATAAACTAAGTAACCAGTAACATGTTGCATGTAGAAAAAGTTGGGACACAGGCTGCCTGAGTCTTCCAATGACATTTATGACCAACACTCCACAAAGGTATTTACTGCAGAACACAGTACTTGCTGACCATTTATATATGTATTTATCATACTCTAAATCAGAGCTTTACACAAGATTTAATGCTTTAGTGACCTGTAGACTACATTACAGCAGCACAATTTTTGGACTAACATTAGAAGTAACTCACACTAAAGCGATTCACCGAATCAGATGAGCAGTCAGATAATGTACCCAACACATTTGCGTGCCACGAGCTCTCCTGGCTACCTGATTACATCTAGGTCATCCTCTAGATCATTCTTTCCCCTGCAACCTCCACCCACCCCAAAAAAGGGCTAAAAGGTTACACGACTGTTTGCTTCAGGATTTAAACTCTCCAGCTCACAGAGGAGGTTAAGCTCTTGCAAAATCTGGGCTCGCTGGTCTCTGTAGTCAAAATCACACGTTCCAGAAGATTCTCTGAAGCATGGAGGGTTTTTTCTGGTCAACTGGTGTGTATTAACAGGAGGTTCAGAACAGAAACAGAGACTCTCATGTTGCTGTTGATTCAGTATTCCTTTGCAATGTGTATCAGTATTTTTTGGTGTTTCCTAAGGGAGGCATAAAAACTAAACTAAAAGTTGGCAATCTGCATATTTGCTGTCACTATGCAAATTAACTGATACATTGCACATGTAGTTCCTCTCAAGATGTTCAAGCAAGTAGGATTCATTCCATATAAAACAACAATTAGAGGGATAATCTCCCACCACAGAAATGTGGGCCCACCTATCTGAATGTCCTAACAGGACCAGTAGAGCTGCACGAGAAATTGTTTTTACAGGAATGTCCCATTTGCCCACCTTTCCTATCAGGGATGCACAGAGCAGCTCTTTCCACCCGTGTCAGCTCTCCAACTCTGATTTCAAACTGTGGAATAACCTTGATTTGCTTATCTTCAAACTGCAGACTTGTCTAGTTGGCCTGCTGTTGCTCAAACACAGGCCTACTTAACAAAACCATTTGCCATTTAGATGGAGGTTTTTAGATGGCATTCAACCAAACAGGGCTGAAACCATATTCATTCAAAATAAGCTATTATTAGCACACCTAAGTAAAACCCAGGCTTATAACAAGAATGTTTTTTGTTACAGCACAAAGTTTTTGAAAATAATAGTAGCAAGTTATTGTTTAAGCACACAAACTAAATATTAGAAGCCTGGTGATTTCAAAATCCAACCTGAACTCCACTCCTACGCGGCCACACACATTCTACACGATCAGCAAGTCCTGCCACGCAGCTTGCCCTAGACAAGACAGCTTCTGGATTAGAGAGGAGGCTTCTATCACGGGAATGTCACAACTTGGGGGGAATATGCCTTAAATACAAGGCAGACTTAGTCCATTTCTCAGTGTACATGTAAAAATTTAAAGACTAATTTGATGCCTAAGGAAGACAGTAAACTATTACTAGAATTCTAGACCATTACAATGATAGGAAGAACCACAATGAGGCAGAAGTAGTTCAGCAAAACTAGAAGTTGCTCATACTCAAGTATAGTTTATTAGAAAAACATGACTGCTTTTTGGACTAGGCAACAGTCACAAGACCAAGCACTAGGCCACCTTATTTTACTAATGATCTCTTATAAGTCTGCAAAAATAGTGGCATTCACTATGGCTTCAGTTCACTGAATGAGAAGGTACCACTTCAGTGTAAAAAAAAGTGTGAGTCTATCACGACACCATGCCTCTAGAGATCTTCCATTCAATTTGCATACATTAATTTAATGCAGCTTATGTTCACCTGGCAGAAATTCACATTTGAGAACTAAAATAGCTGAGACTGAGCGTAAAGTTCCATCACAGAGCCAACTTTCATACGCAGGCTAAAACAAGTCTCTTAAAATAGGGAATTATTCTGGAAATGCTGACACATCTTTAACGCAGTGAGTGGGCGCCAATATAATACACACATTGTGTACACATATGTTGCTGTCTTCCTGGGAAGCTTAACTGAAAGCCCACATGGTTGATGTGGGACAGCAGGAATGCCTCTTTGAAAGTACTCATCCTGCTTATTCATAATATCTCAAATGAAACCCAAGGCATATGGTAAAATTATGCCGTTTCACAAAACGGCGCTTGTGACGACAGTTAACGATCCTTTGGAACCAAACCTACCCTTGATACTTCAACAAAAAAAAACCCCAAAACTTGTTGACAGAACTTAGACACAATAGTAAGCATTTAAATAAAATCTTAAGAGCTCGAATTTTTGAGGTCATCAACACAGTTTAATAAATTGAGTTGCATCCATTATAAAAGGACTTCTTGCAGTTGTCCTTTTTTTGCTAAAGCACACACCCACTGTAGAGGGTCAGACTCCCAGAAGAATAATGAAACAATAGATGGACCATCTGCTTCTACATAAAGCAAACTGAAAATCCAGGACTAGAGTATATGGAGTTGTAGCAAAAAGTCAACGTTACCTTCCTGATTTCTTTCATGCCACATTTTATCATCTTAGCTAAACTTTTAACAACAAATCCAACCAAAACAGCAACCACCCAGGAAGGTTATAGAACTTCCCAGGCATAAAAGTACAGGGCAGAATATGACATGACATGTTCTTTGAGAAATCTTGGTTTTTTTTCTCTTGGCAACTCTATCTCACACACAAATATTCTGCCTACCAGACCTACAGAAAGTGGCTGGCGCTTACGGAACTCGTGTTCCACAAGGGTACAGAAGGATATGAGTGTCTTAAATACCAGCTCCATGGATCTCCACAACTTAATGTCTTCACAGCTGTCAGTTGATATCACTGTAAGGCTTATTTGTCGTTGTACACCCCACGACCACCCCTCCCCAGCTTATTTAGACACATCAAGCGTAAGGCAGTTAGAACTCCCCAAGATACTTAAAAAAAAGCATGAACAACTGTCCAATGAAGACTACCTTGGAAGGACTTGCTGCAGAGTAGAGGATTACCTGAAAAAGAACTGCAAATTTACACTTTTTTTCCTGTTCATAAGTTCAGCCTCAAACTGCTGTTAACAGATACGATTCTTCTGTGCCATTACACTGGAATAATTTAGCTACTAGGTACTTCACCCATGTAATATATACTAGGAGGTGAATGTTTCCCCATTGTTGCTTTATTTAAAGGAAACGTAAGCTAATTTATTTCCCTAATATTTTAGCCAGATGTTTCCTCCCTAGATGTCACTTCTCCAGTAGCTGGGTGGGTTGGGCTTACAGTTTTTATGTCAAAACTCCTTTCAGTCATCCACTCCAGTAACAAATTGCATTCCCAGAAAACACAGATTTAATAAAGGACTGATTTTTAAAACAAATATCCAACAGTCTGCCCTCTAAGTTTCTTTAGAAATATAATTTAATATCCTAACAAATACATTTATCCTTTATATTGCCCATTACAGATTTGCATTAGCAACACTAAATTCATACCTTTCATAAATGAAAACTCTTAAAACCCCTTAGTCCTTTCAGAAGAGCATTTTGCATGGCCACTTCCTTTATGGCACTAGAAGAACAGCTATGTGCCGTTCAAACACGTCTCTTCCAGGCACAGGGCTTCATTAAAAGATTATTTCAAAATGACTGCTGGGCCCACGTGATGCTCACCCTTACAGATTCCCTTGACCCATATTTTTTCTCCCTCTCAAGAAAACTGGAAAAATGAGAGAAAACAAACAACTTGCTCAGTGGCACTTAAGACAATTCCATAAGGCAACGTTCCTTTTAGACAGGCATTACCAGCCTGTCAGACAGATATGCGTGTGGTTAATGAAACCACATATGCATAGAGTGGAGGACAGCTGCGGACCAACTGGGTCACCAGTGATCCATACTGCTGAACACCTCCCAGATGAGCACTGTCTTTGTACATTACTGTGCTCTGTAAGCGATTACAGCCCCATTCCTCATAAGGCACTCATTATGGGGATGAACAGTAAAAGGAAACACATGAACAGGATGTTACGTACCACTTTTTTTTTTTTTTTTGCTTTGAATCTTTGTGTGTTTGCTGCAGCCATGAACGAAGGAATAAGGAGGATATGCAGAGTTCTGAGCAAAATAACACAATATCATCTTCCAGCCTGCTATCCTAAAAAAGACCATTTAAAAACAGTACGGGGAGAGGATTGCTGCCTACTGACATATGACTTCCTCAGCCAGATTAAAAAAAATTAGCTATATACGCCACATTTTCTGGATTTTCCCAATTGCAGCACAGAACATGTATCATTAAGTTGTAAAAACACTGAAGCCTTGGCCCCTGGAAATGAGATGTCAGTAAGATGCAGTTATGAAGTGGGTTAAAAATTCATATGAAGTTAGAACAGACACAAACCTTTATCAGCACTCCTGTCATTCACCATTACTCTGCTACTCCAGCCAAAAAGCACAGAAACCTAAATACTACTCTTTAATCTGGGAAAACCTGAAAATGCTGTACTGTGAATTAAATTGCATAATACTTAGATATAAGTGATCTACAATGACTGAGCTAACCAGTCAAAACTAACCTAACCAGAATTAAAGCACATGTGCCCAAACTCTGACAAAAATACCAATGCGGCCTATTAATTATGACCCACTTGGCATTATTCAGATGACCTGGCAACTGGGTACGTACTTATATTTGAGAGTTTCAAAGTAGAAAGTTAACAGTTCATTACAAAACCACTAGGTTGGTTTTTTTTTTCCCTAATGTTTAAAATAAAATCTGAAATTAAATATTTTTTTTAAAAAAGGATAAAATCAATCTAAGTTATAACACAGACATCTCCTTTATTGCTGGTATATTAGTCAAGTAGATGTTCTCAAAGATATCATCATTTTTAATGATAAGCAATATTTGGAATGCAGGTTCGAAGTTTGTGACATCAACATCCAGTTCAGAATTTTCACAACAGGGTGTATATTTGAACAACAAACAGAAATGTTTTCAGGCCCTATTTCTGCATTACATCTTGCTTAAAAGTACATGACATTTATAGATTATAAAATACAACTTACAGAGCTCTACTCTAAGTGCACTGATCGAAGGCTTACATAGCATACTTGCTGAAACTTACAACTTGTGAGTTGAAAGACGTCGTTGATTTTTCTTCTGTCAAAATTAAGCATTCTCCAAAACCAAGACCAGGGTACAGAGATTTTGATATTAAACCCTAAATAATCTATTAATATGACCAATTCATTTTTTAAAGTTATGTAACAACTAATCCTCTGTAGCCTCCTAAACTGTTTGAAATGAAAAACTGAAAGTGTTTCTCTTCATCTTTACACATGAATATACACCTGTAAGGTCTCACCAAGTAACAACTAATTAAAAAATAATTAAGCATTGTTCGTACAAATGTTCTTAGCTATGACATGTTTTATTACAACCCTATACTTCATACTTCCCATGACAGACAGTCATGACTCAGAATCAACTCTGAGATGAGTTCACAGAATATTCTGTTGGCTAAGGACCTTTTTCCATTGGAAAAAATCTGAAAACAGATGCCAATAAGTTTGTCTGTCTTTCATTAGTACCCTTTAACTTGTACAAATTTTTTCTCATGTTGCCTTTTTTTTTTATACAATACAGAATAACCAGAAATGTCCTCTTTTGAGTGATATCTTCTAAATTATCTCCTATTAGAAAGGCAATGGTATTTCTGATATAGAGCTAATTAAGGTGTTGGGGAGGGGGGCTCAGGGCAAAAAAAAATGAGGTGAGCAAAGGCCTTTAGGGTATCACTAAGGCCTGCTACACACACAAAAAAAAATGGAGCAAATGAAGCTTATTATAGTATTTCTTTACTCTTAACACAAACAAAACTCCAATCTTCTACAGAATAATCCTCCATGCAAGAGAGGGAGTGAACACAGGCACAGTAGTGTGTATGTAAGTTTTAGTTCTTTGAACAAATTAGTCAACAGATGCTAGGAAAAAAACCTACACTGGTCCCCACATATATCTAATCAGGTTCTGCAAGAGATGCTTATTTTACATCACATATGGATCCTTCCCTTTCTGTCACCACTACCCAGGGTCTAACTCAACCCCACAATATGCCAAGTACTTTCTGAGAGAATCGAGATATTCTGCACTCCACGTCATACCAATCTGAATAGGCACTGGGCAGTACTTTTGGTTTGAGCTCAAGAGGAGAGATGGCAATAAATCAGGAATCAGTAAGACTCAATAAGCAACTATGGAAGTATTCCTCCCTATCACGTGACATATTGACATTGTGAAACATAGATGCAAAACTGGGGCTAATGTTTAAAATGAAATATGGTTGTAGATTTTATTTCTATATAGGCATCTGTTCAGTACCACAGACAGAACAAATTAAGGCTCTAGCTATTACTTCTGACAGCTACATATAAGAATTGTGGAACAGATAAGGTAATCTTCAAATGTATTTTTGCTATAGAAGATAGGAATCATTTTCCTATTTATTGTTGCTTCAATCTCAAAGCCATATAGTTTCACTGGTTTATCTTATGGGAGAGCAAGACAGTGTTTTGTGAACTCTCCCACAATTATATCAAATAGAGGGGGGAAGTAATTAAGTTTAATTACTTTTTCCTGAAGTTTTTCTCCCACTGTACATTCGCAGACCTTGCCCAAAGATCAGGTAATAACAGTAAAAGACTAACTCATCAGGTGGGCTGTACAGGTTCCTAATATATACAGTGCAGCAGATCTTACACTGAAATTGCACCTGTGCTGTTTGAGGATTCAAGAATAACAAGTGAAAGTCCCCTTAACTAAATATCCTTTTATAGAGACACAACAACCACCCTACCCACACAAAAATTAAAGTTTGTTCAATCAGTGGGATACCATTGATTACAATCTTTCATCTTTCTCTTTCATTTCTCACATGCCTGCTACTTCCCCTTTACTTTATTGTGCTATATCACATTAGGAAGAAATACAAGTTAAATCTACCTTCTCAGTGGACTACCAGAAAAAAAAAAAACAACCCACAACAGTGAAGTCATAAATATTATGACCAAATATTGCTGAAATAAACAAACACAACTTACCAATTTTCTGATCTCTCAAGATCTTTGCAAGTACAAAGTCAATATATTCTTCAAAATGTATTTCACTTCACAAAATGTAATGAACCAGGTAATAAATAGATTACAGTTAAGATCTTCCATTACAAAACTGGACTGCTCTACAATTCTGACATGTGAAATCTAAGCAAATGATGGTGAAAACACAGAACGTTTTACCATATGCTAGAGAAATATATAAAAATATTTCAGTATTAAACTTGCATGCACTCGAAACAGAAAAATTCAAAATGCATTAGTCATCTAAATTACAAATGAAATACTGATGACAGTCACCTGGCTGGGTACTTGGAAGTTTTATTCCTTGTAGAATGTCACTTACTGACTTCTTTTTACATTTGTGTTACAAGTAAGATGTGCTTCTTTTCAGACACAATTTACTGTTTGTCCTTTCTGTGTGCTATTTCTCCTTTGTCGATTTTTTTTTTATAGTTGCATTCATTGCACAGTTGTCCAATGACATCACATCACATTTTCCTTCTAATCAAGCAAAAAATATTCCTAAGCTTGCTCTTCAAGAACATGCTATTAAATCATTTCAAATTGTTCAATTTAAAATGAAAAAAGCCATGCCAACATATTAATCTTACCATCAGCAGAACTGTTTTATTAAAACAACAGCAAACCTACTTTTTGACTAGAACTCCCTGTTCCTCCAATATCAGTTAACAATGTTAAAACTTTGGCTCACTCTAGAGCATGCACAATATTATCTTAGAATCTGTAAAGGCAAAGTTCACTTGAGAATGTGCAGCCACTGATAAAAGAAGCTCGAGCATATAAGGTACTTTGTATGCACCTTGCTAAATAATTATACTAACTCCTTTGCGCCGTTTTTAAGATGACTCGAGTAATTTCGCTTTATTAATATTTAAGCAAAGAACAGAGTAGGAAGAAAAGAAACATAATTTTGTCAAGTGATCACAAACGATTTTTAAAATTTCATTAAATTATCACAGTACTCTCTATGCTTTCTTGCCCTTTACATTTCAATAAATGAAACTGGATAGCTCCATCCATCATCTTCTCCATCAGTATCTCATTTTGTCTCTCCTGTTCTGAACTCAAACTTCAACCATGTTAATCAAAACATATCATTTCACTTCTCAGATTGAGTTTATTTCCTACTCTGTAGAGATTAATGAAACTATAGATTTAGATACATAGCAAGCATATCTTCTAGCCTGATTCTTGATCAAGCATTCTTTGGATAAAACTATTACCACTACAGCATGCCTGTTTTCATAAGCTGGCTTTACTTTACTTTCAAAGACAGGCAAAAGATCTTCTGTTAACTAAACAGCAACCGTACCACTTGGAAGTGATTATTCCCAACTTCCTTTTCATTTCTTTATAGAATAAAAGGAAGGTTTTTATTCTTTCATGTTTCTATTTTTAATGGAAGCAATGGCACAGAAGATTAGGGAAAGGAAGGCATTTATTTTTATGACCTGAAATTAAAATTAGACACACTTATGTATTTAGGCATACATTTAGTAAAAATGGACAGCTGCTTCTAAAAGCTTTCTCTGCATTTCTCATTGCATGGTACATACCTGCCACCACAAAGGCTAGTGTCAAAGGCATCCTGAATTTTGGAAAAGCTAACTTTGATCTCCTCCGTGACTTAATAGGGGCTATCCCGTGGGCTACGCTGTTTGAAGGAATGGGAGCCTGTGAGAGCTGGCTAGCATTCAAACAGCACTTCTTCCAAGCACAGGAACGATGCATCCCTTTGTGCAGGAAATCGGGAAGGAGAGGCAGAAGACCTGCGTGGATGAACACGGAGCTGCTGAGTAAACTCAAAGAGAAGAGGAAGATCTATGAATTGTGGAAGAAGGGTCTGAGCACATGGGGAGAATACAGGAATGTAGTCAGGGCCTGTAGGGTCGCAACTAGGAAGGCTAAAGCCCTCTTGGAAAAGAAGCTGGCAAGGGACATAAAGGATAATAAAAAGGGTTTTTTTAGATACGTGAATAGCAAAAGGATGCCCAGGGATAATGTAGGTCCCTTGATGAATGAGGAGGGTGTCCTGGTAACGGGGGATACTGAGAAGGTGGAGATACTGAATGCCGCCTTTGCTTCGGTCTTCACCTCAAAGGCCCCCCGGGACCCACAGGCACTGGATGTAAATAGGAGTGTTTGGGATATGAAGAATTTCCCTCTGGTTGAGGTAGGGGAGGTCCAGGAGCGGCTCAAAGGGATAAACGCACACAAATCCATGGGACCGGATGGGATACATCCACGTGTGCTAAGGGAGCTGGCGGAGGTGATTGCTGAGCCGCTCTCTATCATCTTCAACAGGTCCTGGAGAACAGGAGAAGTGCCTGAGGACTGGAGGATAGCCAATGTCACTCCAGTCTTTAAAAAGGGCAAGAAGGAGGATCCCAGCAACTATAGGCCAGTCAGCCTCACCTCTGTCCCCGGAAAGGTAATGGAACAGCTTGCTCTGGATGCCATCTCCAAGCAATTGGAAGAGAAGAAGGTCATGAGGAGTAGTCAGCATGGATTCACCAAGGGGAAATCGTGCTCGACCAATCTCATAGCCTTCTACGATCTCATCACCGGCTGGGTAGATGGAGGGAGAGCAGTAGATGTCATCTACCTTGACTTCAGCAAGGCTTTTGATACTGTCTCCCATGACATCCTGATAGCAAAGCTGAGAAAGCATGGGATTGATGAGTGGACAGTGAGGTGGGTTGAGAATTGGCTGTCGGACTGAGCCCAGAGGGTCGTGATTCGTGGAGTGGAATCTGACTGGAGGCCTGTGACTAGCGGTGTTCCCCAGGGCTCGGTGTTGGGTCCAGTCCTGTTTAACATCTTCATTGACGACCTTGATGAGGGAATAGCCTCGACCCTCAGCAAGTACGCCGATGACACAAAGCTGGGAGGAGTGGCTGACACGCAGGAACACTGCGCTGCCATCCAGCGAGACCTGGACAGGCTGGAGAGCTGGGCAGTAAGAAACCAGATGAGGTTTAACAAAAGCAAGTGTAAAGTCTTGCACCTGGGAAGGAACAACCGTTTCTATCAGTACAGGCTGGGGGATGACCTGCTGGAGAAGAGCTCAGTGGAGAAGGACCTGGGGGTCCTGGTGGATGACAGGTTGGCCATGAGCCAGCAGTGTGCCTCGGTGGCTAAGAGAGCCAATGGGATCCTGGGGTGCATCCGGAGGAGTGTAGCCAGCAGGTCAAGGGAGGTGATCCTCCCGCTCTACTCTGCCCTGGTCAGGCCCCACCTGGAGTATTGTGTCCAGTTCTGGGCTCCCTGGTATAAAAAGGACAGGGATCTCCTGGAGAGAGTCCAGAGAAGGGCTACGAAGATGATAAAGGGCCTGGAGCATCTCCCCTATGAGGAAAGGCTGAGAAGATTGGGACTGTTCAGCCTTGAGAAGAGAAGACTAAGGGGGGACCTAATTAATGTTTACAATTATCTTAAGCAAGGGATGCAGGGGGAATCAGCCAGCCCCTTTTCAGTGGTCTGTGGAGACAGGACAAGGGGCAATGGCTGCAAGTTGGAGCATAGGAAGTTCCGCACCAACATGCGGAGAAACTTTTTCACAGTGAGGGTGACAGAGCCCTGGAATAGGCTGCCCAGGGAGGTGGTGGAGTCTCCTTCTCTGGAGATATTCAAGACCCGTCTGGATGCCTATCTCAGTGAAATGTCCTAGGGAGCCTGCTTCGGCAGGGGGTTGGACCCAATGATCTCTCGAGGTCCCTTCCAACCCCTACAATTCTATGATTCTATAAAACAAAATCCTAGTCACTGAATATAAAATATTTCTGACAGAAGTAAAGACCAAATTTTCTAAAAACCAACCATGCATTCAAAAGCAAACGATGAAAGATCCCTTCTGGGGCATTACAGGAGCTTTCCTTTCTACATGGCAGACTCAGGAGTTAGTGCTGTCTCATCTTCTAGAAGGTTCCCAAGTTGCTACCTTGATGTGATCAGCTGTGCTTTATCATACCTGAGAACACAGCTCTGCCTATAGTTGTCAACCACGGGCAGCCTGCACCGACATAGCTGCTCCCTGCAGAGACCATACAGGACGAGCACGGTGAAGGGATGAGAGCAACTGAGCTGTTATAAAGCAGAAGTGGGCACTAGTTTCCTCACCACTAGATCAGAGTTACTTCCAGACTCTGCTGACCAAGAGTACTCTATTTTCAGAAAATCACCTATCCTTCCCAGTTCATCTGTTACCCTAAATCATCTTGTAAAGCTGAAACAAAAATGATGTGGAAAACTGTCAGAATAGACACTGCATCAGTGATACTGTATAACTGTATAACTAGTAGAAATGTTGTTAGGTTTATCACAAAGGAAACATGCAGCATACAGAGTCTACAGGACTGATTCCATTACCTTTGTGCTTTTTGGGAGCTTTCACACCTGCACAAAGTAAATATAAATGATATGGCACCTTAATTTGGCAACATTATCACATGCACTTTTCACAGGAGTAAATGACTATACCAAGTACAACAAGTAAAAAAAAAAAAAAAAATCAGACTGTGTATATCCCCTTCCAACCAGCTGAACTCTGCTCAGCTGTGACTGTCAGCACCACATGACATGTAAGAAAATGTCTGAAGGAGACCTTGCGCTACCACAGAAAATACTGCCTACTTTAATAGCAGAGCAAGAAGTAGAAGACAAACTTGCTCATATTACCCCTCTTCTACCCAACTAGATATGAACCAAGGACCTAAATCAATTATAAGGATTTACAAACCATTACTTTTTCATTTAAGATCCTTTGTGGTTTTAAAATCCTTGTCTTTCTTTGCAATCTGAATAAATATTTGCCTTTGAGTTATTTTGGTGCTAATATTTCCTTTGTTCTCATTTGGTAATACCCTCCCCCAAGAAGCAAAGATGATCAAAAACATCGAGAAATTTAATTATTGCCTTACAACAACCGCAGCCACACAGCCTGTTTGCATTTATGTTGAGAACAAGCTGTTAGAACACCACCCTACCATTTGTAACCCCCACGTGTTCTCACCTGCCCTCTGCAACAAGAGTCTCTTTGTCTGAACGGTATGTTTATGTAACATTCCTTGGTTAATTTTGACTAGAACCAAAAATAGCAAATAGCTTGTGCTTCACCAAATTTGCACTGAACCTCAATTACTCATGTGGTTCAGGTACACCGGGGGTTCTTAAAGCTGTTTTGGTTCACGTCTGTGTTTACATCACACCTATGGAAGAGAGAGGGGAGACAGAGTGTGGAAATTCTCACCATAACATAAAAGCTTAAAACCACCCTCAAAATAACAAAGCCAACTCACTGCATTTCTTTCTCCCATACAACCCCATCCAGTAAGTTTTGCACTCTCTTTTCCTCTTTATTAGTTACTGTAGCCAAATTCTATTCCCAATTATTACACTACTGAAAGCATCTGTTTCCTAGGGACGGCACAGGGAAGTCTATCTCCAGAAGCCTTTCAAGCAGAGTAAGGCAGCTTCTTTTCCTAATAATCCGGTTAAAGAACCCTCTAAAAATGCAGGTAAATACAAGAGAGGAACAAATACTAGATTCCTTTGCCTCGACTTCAGCAAGATTAGAATAAAACAGTCAATATATTTGATCTCTAAAACACTTTGACATCAGTTCATTATTGGGGTTTACAGGACATGTCAGACAGCAGACTGATGTCATGTGTAACCTAACTTTTCAGCTCAGAACTTACCAAAGACTAAAAACTACATAAATAGGATAAATCACAGGATGCTAAGGAACCAACAACTTCCAACCCAAGATCACAACTTCAAATTCAATCCACTTTAGTGAAGACCACTTTCCTCATCATACAATGACCGAGTCATCTATGTGATGTTAACCAATAGACAAAACTGGGTCTATAAAAAGAGCCAATAACATCCTTTTCTGAATCTGTATGTTTTATTTGTCAAACAAGAAAGCCATCAGCCAAAACAATCGTAACTTGTCCAAACAAAATCATCCTGACTTAAAAATATACTCTTCCTGATCCTCTTCTCAATCAACAAAGTCTCCTCTGTCTGGAGACATGAATAAGTTACAAGGCTAGCTAAGTTATAAACTTCCTAACTTCCTGTAAAGAAAACTGCAAGGTTGTGGTACAAGATGAGGTAATTCAAAGAAACAGCGTAAGCTACCTCACACTCACCACAGGACAGAAGTATACAAACGGCTGTTACTGTGTTGCAGTTGACATAACCAAAGCCCATCCTGATGCTTACCCCTTGCAACTTCTGATCAAGACTGTATCTTCAGAATAGGGAGGGAAGGGGCTAGGTATTTCAGCAGTAGAAAGGTCTCTACAGAGCATGCTGAGTACTTCGATGCGCCAGTTCAGGGAGTAGATTCAAGAATCCACTGATTCAAATGATCTCAGTTTTCAACACAAGACTTAAGGAAGAGAAATGGAACACTACATAAACCCACAGACCAAAATGAACAGTAGCAAAGGAGAACCTGATCTATCACTTGAACCATAGGTGTAAGACCTCCCCAGAAGACTTAGAGAATATAAGAATTCTATACTAAGAAAACACTTAATGAAGCTGCAAAATCTAGAAATGTGCATTTGAATCAAGACATCAAACGGCACACAGGAATTTAGCGTGACTCTACAGGAACAGGAATGGTTTGTGATCACACTGAAGGACTACTCAAAACTCTGATTTTCCCCACATGTGCACCTTTTTCTATGCTGACTTCAAAACCACCTCAGCTCTTCTCCTTTTGCCATCTCCATCTGTGCTGCCCACTAGTTATAAGATATCCATCTTTTATCTTCCTCTTTGACTTCTGCAATGCCACTTAAAAACAGTAGCCAACTAACTTGGGCTGAATCAAACAGCATTTAAGAAATTATTAAAGGGAAGTATAAACCCTGGGGTTTTTAATTCATTTTTCTTCTTCTCATCATGTAAAAGGCATATAGCAGAACGCACGTGGTATTAAAACAGACAATGAACAAACTCCATCACAAGATGCACTCTGCCAAGGACATGATTTACAGGTAAGCACAGGAAAGCTCACACTTGTCTCCATCACTAGGAAATGGTTGTGTTAGCCCTGAAGACCATGTTCAGCATCTTGAATAAATCCAAACGTAATCTCCTCACTGCCGCTTTATTCCTCCTCTAGTCTTATTACTGTAACTTATGTCCTTGATTTCTACACCTGGCTAACACATTTATCTGAAAAAACTGCCAGCCTACGAAGTTGTTATTTTTTCTGGATGCATAATTCTGGAATGCAGGAAGACAAAAGGAAGTTTGGACTTCACAGAAATTATGCCTTCCAGCTTTAGCCTACCTCCCAATAAACAGCAAGGGGGCGGGGGGACCAAAACAGACAAGCAAAACCCAAAACCCAGACCCTCAAAGACACAGAAAGCCTTTTAAGAAGAGTAGATGTACCTGATCTAGAAATTTTAATAAGTTGGTGCTAATAACCCTTAAAAAGTAAAATCTGTGGGGAAAAAAAATAAGTATTTCCACACAGGAAAAACTTCTGTGCAGCCTTTATCTAGTAAAGTTTACAGAATTTATTGAACATCATTTCTTACTTCATTAAGCATAAAGACATAACTATATACTAGACACTGCACCCAGAAGGTAGATACAATTCATACACAATAAGCAAAGTTGTAAGCCATAACTTTTGCTGCTCAGCAAGACTCACCCCAATAGAGTAAAGAATGACAGCACCAACCAGTCATAAACAGCTATTACATGCATTTGATGCACAGGACAGAGCGGCCACACCACCACAGCGTAAACTGTCATTTTAGCCACCTGCACATAATCTGACTGGCACCCTATCTTGTTTCATCCACAGGCTCTTTGAGAACTAGAATTCATGACAATTCTCCACAATAGAGTATTTTTGGTGTCATCGGAGAAAATACAATGACATGTGTATCGCTGCTGGTTCCTACACATACCATCACTACAGAAGTTAAAGGAGTATTCAATAGCCCTAATAGGCTAAAAGTATGCCAATTAAAAAAAAAACCAAAAACCTATACACACACAAAATGCTTCCAAATGCATCTAGTTTCTCTTTTTCATGATGACCTTTTATCCAGAAAGCTCAGAGACACTAACAGAAAACAAAGCAGAAGCGTAAGATTGAAAACCACAGAAACTGTCCCAGTGTCAAGATGAGAGGCTTTTGGCCTGCCGTTTGTTTTTTTTAAATTGACTACACTTCAATCTGATAGTCATTTTAAAGACATCTTCAGAGACGCTTATTTAAGTGACCACTCCTGTATTTGTATTTTAACACTAATAAAAAACATACTTAGGTTAATGCAGGTGTATTTTAAAGGAAAGAAGCTAAAAACATTCACAGCTTCTTTTACTAACTTACCAAGAATGAACATGATTTGGTATGATGAACCACTGCAGAGCAAAAAGGCAGCAAGCCATCGAGCTAGGCAAACAAGTATACCTTCGTTCAACTTTAAACTAGGACATGCATACAGATAAAACATCACCCTACTGGCAGATGAAAGAGGGTGCTCTAAGCTTACAAAGTCATCATCTTTAACTTGATATGGCATGAGGCACAAACCACCGAAACAACACTTATGCTTTTTTTATTTATTTCAAGCATTCTGACATACAGTCAGAATGTAATTTGTATAAGAAACCCAACTAAGAGTTTTAGCAGAGGACAAACATTTCTACTGTACTCCTTTCCTAAAGCTTCAAACTCCATCACTCTGGCAAAAATAATATAGTTGGCACCTTCTGAAATCGGTATTTAGAGACCCTGTTCTCATGATTCAGTGCACTTCATGACTACATGTTCTTTTAAAATCCCTCTTCTCCAACCACCCTGCAAGAATGACCCAAATAAGTGACAGTAAATATGCTATAACTGCACCTTCTTCAAAACCTGCTTCACAAACAACATCCTTGTGCCACCACTTATACTTCCATTCTAAGGGTAACACTTACTGTTCATTGCATGGTTGCACAGAGCATACAGCACACTTCAACAAAGGGACACTGAAAGCAGCTTTAATTTATTATGAACTGTAAGCAAAACCAGAAGTAAATGCAGGTTTCATACAATGCAGAGAAGTCTAAAACAAACCTGTATACAGAATGCAGCCATTTATGTCACCTTTCCCTTACCATAAAAAGTTCTTATTTCCTTTTCCACACTTTTATACATACAACACATGGGATAGTTAAGAGAACCTGTAAATGCAATTCTTCCAAGGGTTCTTTAAGGATGCATCTGTAGTGAAAACACTCCTTTAAATACTTAAGAATTTAAAGACAAAAAACCATTCATCGAGATCCTTACTTATCACTACAAGAGTTCAGTGTATTTTGCACCGCTGAGGCAAACTGCTCCCAGTGTATCCACAACTGGACAGTCTTTACATTAAGAAAACCCCCAGTCCTTAGACATTAAGCAAGCTTCAGACAACCTGTCAAGCACAGGAGACTACCACAGTATACCGAATAGCTATAGTCATTGCTAAAGATCTGGCAGGAACATATGTATAAGTCAAACATAACAGCAGTGACATTTACAAGAACGTAGACATTTCACTGCTTCTATCAACACTTTCACCAGCTGTAAAATTATACTGCAACCCCACTTCTGAGCTCAGGTGCAGACAGAAAGGCAGGGATTCAATCCTCCTTTCACTTCCTCTCTGTCTTCCACTCCCCACTATGTCCTTTAAAAAGTAGAGACTCTGGAAACAGCATCATATCTTTTATTTATATTATAATATATTATTATTAGAATCTACCTTGAATAGATTAAAAAAATATACCACAGGTGGTAGAGTCCGATTTCTACAAAACTGCTGCAACCCCTCCCAAAACAGAGCTGCATATTTCTCACAGAAGTTCTTGAAATATTCTTTTAAAAAATATATTAAAACCCTTTTCATTCACTACCAAGAGTACAAGTAAAGTGGATGTTAATCCCTATTATTAAAACTGAACCACTGCAAATCAGGAATCCATTAGGTTTCAGAGAATGCTTCTCAGCACCAAACTAACATTATCATCGCCTTATGCTAACATCCCACAATAGCTCAGAAATGTGAATATTGTTTTGCTCCATTTCATCACTTGTGGAAGCTCTAAGCCAATACGCATCATGGCCTCCACAGCTTTGAGAACTGGGGTAGGGAGGTCAAGCTCAATCCAAGTAACAGTCACTCTCCTTCTGCCAGAGGAAAAACCTCCATATTGTAAGGCCCTGTGAACAAGTGATTACAACGAAATTAATGTTTTATGAAGGAAATGCACTTGGTTTTAAAGGTCACAAAGTGACAGAGAAGAGCACGCAGTGGAACAAATCCAGCAAATTACCGATTGACCTGCAGGGTCAATGAATCCAAACAATAAATATTTCTGCTCTTTAAATAATTAAAAATGTCAAAACACAATGGCTGCAGACAAACTGTGTTAAGAATGCAAACAGGCCAGGCAGCCAGCTTCATATTTAAATATTTCACTTACCTGTCCTGTGACTGCTCCTCATACATTCTTTCCTTTCCTTCTTTGAAGAGTCTTATAGCCCGTTTCGATTTCTTTATGAGACTGTCAATGTAGATTTTAAAATATTCATTCTCACTGAGTTGTGCAAGTTTCTGGTTGTCATCGTATTTGCTCAGTATAAGCCGCAAGTGTTGGTAAGTGTCAGGTAAAATGTCAAGTATGTAAGGTGGGCTGTTTTTGAGTTGAAGCTTTGGATTTTGACACAATCTTACCTATAAACAACAACAAAAAAGAATGTAAAAGACAATAAATATTTTGGGGCAAAAACTGATCTGACATCTTAAAATGAATAGGTGTAAGCATAATTCTCTAACCCTGGACACAAATAATTAAATTCTACTTCCTTTATATTCCATGAAATCCCAGCATAGACTATGTCAAAGGATGTCAAATTTAACTTAATCCTATCACATCTATAAAGAGCAAAACAAACTCACATAGTTTAGGGGTTTGTTTTTAAAGAAAGAATGTCTTTGCCCTCCTACAATATGCTAAGGAGTATATTAGCAAAACACAGTATGCATCTAATGAGCAGTAGTTTTGTACATTTTCATCTGCTGCAAGTGAACTTCTTTGTAGGCACAGGCAACTGACTTATGATTACATTGTCATCTGCTGGCTCTCTCTTTTCTCTATGCAACAATATAACCTCTTAGAACCTATAGGAATTTAAAGTTTGAGAGCTCTACACATATGAAAATGTTCTGAACGTCACCAGTTGTTCAAAAGCCGTTAGCTATGACAGAAATTAAGCCACTCACAAATAGACGCTGTAAAGCAGAAAACAAAACATTATAAACTCAGTATCTCCCAGTTCATGACTGTAATAGAAGGTAACATCTTAATGGACTTGGAATTACCACATTCCTAAATGGCACAAAAATTCCTTGAGTAATATATATTACTTAAAAGAACAAGCTTTAGATGTATTGAACATCTTTATTTGAATCTAGTCTCCACTGGAAATGTTTCAGGAAGAAGGCAGTACCGGTTTCGTTTCTTCAATACATACAACAAGCCTAGCATAATTATCTCCTGGCTACCTGAACTCTCTGGTAGTTTGTTCCATCTCAATCTGTGCTAGAAAACAAAAAGAGATCAACACTAATGGGTAGGCTTTGAGTGCTACTGCACCGACTTATCTACACTCAGCTAAGACGCTGCACAGGGACACATTCTAAACATGTATTTGCAGCTGTACATATGCAAATGCTTACCAATAAATGAAGTCCATGTGGTATAAGACTTTTATAGGTATCATTTGGAGATCGCCACGTTATATATTAGTGACTTTGACATTCTTTTGAGGTAACTAACGAGGTTGTAAAAACATCTTAATACAGCCAAAAGCAGACTCCTATTCCTACTAATGTATGAACATAAAAAAAGAGGGGAGCCTTGAGCATTTCCGGGGGCAGGAAACAAGCTAACATTCGCCTCTCTAAACTCAAAAGCTATGTTGCTATTGCTGACCCCTCCTCTGATCTCTAGATCTACATGATTAAAAAATTCACTGCCTTAAGACTGTTGCCACGAACAGAGTCTTACACAACACACAGCAGAGCAAGCACAAAGTTGTTCTTACCCCCTGAAACAGACACACAAAACCACACCAGGCAATTAGATTTCGGTAACCAGAGCCATAGTTAGAGATGGAGACAAAAGAACGGACAAAAGTTGAGCACTAGCAAGTTGTAAAGAAAAAATATAGCACAGTTAGAACAGTGCAAACTCGTCACTACTATAGAAATGTTAGCACCATCCAAAACCAGTATTTAACACATGACTTTGCGATAGCTCCCCTCATTTCACTGATCCAATATTACTTTAGTAAATGTCTACTATTCTTTTACCTACTAGATAAAGTAAAAGATCAGGAATCCTCCTGACGTGTTGTAAAACAGACAGGCCTTCCCACAGAGAGACCTACCATCTCTGTAGGAAACAAAATACAGCAGATGGATGCAGGCAAATATGAATACATGAACACAACGCTGTTCAACACGCTGAAGAATGGTTCAAGGCACTAGCAGTTAAGCACTTCTAGATAAATAGCAAAGAAAAGTTTCAAGACAAGCTCTAAAATAATTTAGTGGCTCAAAAAGGAATTACTCCTCAGTTGAGGATGAAGCTAGAAACAAATGAACAGAAGTAAAGCAAAAAGATACTTGGTCATCTCTTCATCAGATGATGAAGTCTGGGACCACAGTCCGTATCTACAAAAGCAAGACAGCAAGACACTTCAAAACTGAAAATAACTTGTCTGTGTTTGATGTGATAAAGAGAAGGTTATCAGGATAAAGAAAAGGACAAACATGGTCGAAGCCGTGGGTTAAGAAATACTTGCAGCATTCTCAAAGCATACAGGTTGAACATGACGGCATTCTTTCAAGGTCAGAAAAGATAAGCTGCACTTACTGATACACAAAATAGCAAATGCCTGAAAGAGTTTTAGATGAATGGATTGATCCAGAAGGCTGAATTTATCTGAGTCACATCTCAATCTGAAAGATTCAGACACAACTTTTAAAAGAGCAGTTCAAGTAAAGGAGTTGCCCAAGTGAAGGCAGGATGATGGTATCATATCACCCCAAAAAATCAAGAAAGGAACTAACAAGAGAGACTTATGAAGGAGATTAAGCATTTTCTTTTAGTTACATTGAAGTTAAGCTGACAGCTAGAATTCTTTAAGGAGATTTCAAAAACATGAGCAAAGAATTTTACATGTGTAGACAGATCGGAAGATCATCCATGCAGAGATATATGTGAACTACTTTTCTGTCAAACAGAAGAACTGGAATCTCAAAGCAGAAGTGAAAACCTTTATACATTTTTCAACTGAACTTCTTTGATATTCCAAAAGCTTGAAACAAGATGGACATTCTCCCAAAGCCAACTAAAGATGACACAAATCATTATCACTTACTAGGCACTACAACTTTCAGGAGAAACAAGCAAGAGAGGAAAAAAAACCCCACAAAAAAAAAAAAAAAAGGCTGAAAAGAGGAAAATATTTATTCAAGGGAAAAAATGTCAGCAGTGAGAACAGACCACAGGCAGAAAAGGCTGCAATCATTTTGAATTGCTTATTTATCCAACTTAAATTTCATGATCAAAGAATTTGCTTTCTGAAGTCTATATTTTCGATCAGATGTGCCAACAAGCAGTATGTAAGTGGGTTTGTATCTATCAGAAGTGCCATTAGAAATATAAAAACAACAGGAAAAAGTTAATTGTTTATGCAGGTTGGTGTATTTTCAACAGCCAGTTCATTCAACTGCACAAAAAGAACATCCAGTTATCAAGAAGGATTAGTTTCTCTTTCAGATGTTCAAGCAAGTCTTCTTCAGGACAGTATCGTTACACAAAGTCATACACACATCAAAACAGGATCCTGTGGTCATCATGGTTTATAAGGCTTCACCTTCTGCTGAATTTATAGAGGGAAATACAGCACACCACTGGAACCTTTATGGAAGTCACGCAAAAGTTGTACAGCAAAACTCAATTAGTCTTACGCATTTTCACTGAAAAATGCAAATATTTAGCTCAGTCAGTGATCCAGTAAAGTAATACAAGGCTCTCTTCACTTTATAGATTACACAAGGTTTCAGCCCAAAGGACCTAAACTTGCAAAGACATGACTGGTAAACCACCATATGGTTTCCAGAGTCAAGATGTCCCAACACATACCACAGCAGTTCACGATTAAAAGCAAGCAATTAGAAATTACATCTGCTGACGCAAAAGATTTACCAAAGCAGCAGAAGTAGTGCACATACCTTTCTCCACAAGGAAACAGAACTCAAAGCAAAACAACAACAACAAAAATAAACCAAGCCAAAAATAAAAGACCTACATATTGTTGGTTACAGAGCAACCCTCACCGACACTTGAGGAGCGGACATGAATCATATCACTCGGTGATTTGTGTATTGTTATGACTGGAAGTAAGCATGTATATATTTAGCAAGCATTCAATCTAAAAAATGAAAAGCAATGGGTCAGCAAGTTAGTAAGAAACATCTCTCTCACTGAGATAAACCAAGAGAAGGCTAAGTTCCTTTTCACTACCTCAGAGTAAATCCAAGGAGTTACTCCAGAATCACACAATCGAATGTGATTCTGATTGTGAAGAGATAAAGCATTACCCTAATCTACCAGAAATAGATTTTGGAACAGTTAACTTAGTAACATCCAGACAAGCTTACTCTAGTGCCTACA
This sequence comes from Hypotaenidia okinawae, assembly GCA_027925045.1. Lineage (NCBI taxonomy): Eukaryota > Metazoa > Chordata > Aves > Gruiformes > Rallidae > Hypotaenidia > Hypotaenidia okinawae. The sequence goes on from BSDF01000001.1 coordinate 95,911,523, forward strand.
GGAAAAAACACCCAACACCCTAACACCCCAACACCCCCTCTTCCCTCCTCTGCTCCCCTCCCGCCCCACAAAATAAATATCACTACTCATAACATTTTTGAAGATATTTGACTTGAATTACAAGGCATTATTTCACAGCATCTTCAGAGATGAGAGTAATGGATGCCTATTGTATTCAGACAATGAATTCCTTTCAAAAAACCGAATCTTCTATTCACTTCTTAAAGCAAACAATAGTTGAAAGCCCTGGACTTGTCTGACAAAAGAACTTTTGTTCAAGGAAAGTATAGCAGCTCTGACACAATCTGTTTAAACACCTAAAGCTAGTCAAAGACAATACAAGGAAAGTAACAGAGCTAAAACAGAATTAAGTATCTAATGAGTAGGACATCCGCTAAACGCTGTTTTCAGCTGCGGTGAATGGACTAGAACAATCAGAGCAGGGGTGCCCACACTTCCAAAGCTGCGCTTCGAAAAACTCTCCTGAACGACTATCTTTGACCACACAGTACCAAAAAAAAAAAAAGTAAAAAGTATTAAAAAAGCACCCTGACACACCACAGCCAGTATAAAGGTAGCTCTGTGATGAGATACCAGAACAATTCTCCAGAAAACCACAACATGCAACGCTACCAGCAATCAATTCTTAAGAACTTCATCAGGAAAATTGGATGAAATCTGAACATTATGCTGCTTCATCATACATTTATTTCTTCCCTTTAGAAAGTACCTTAACTGCAACACATTTTGTTTTCCACAGAAAGATGTAAAGATGGAGTTTCTTTCTGACAGAGGTCTTCTCATCAAAATACAAGCAAAGGTGACCGATCACCAATCTTTATAGCTGAGAATGCACCGAGTGCTTGTCCAACAGCTACCGCACTGCAACCCTGCCATATTTTTCCATACTGGATGAAGGAATAAGCAAGAACAATGCTGATGCTACATACGCAAGGGACAGCTGACTTTGGAGGGTCGTTTTTACTTTCTTCTGATGAGAGAAAGAAAAGCTTCCATTTCTCTGTTTGAATTTTGGTTTTCCTTCCAGTGTCAGCAGGACTTAAAACTTCCCATCAACTTCGACTAAGTAATATGCTGGAGACTGCCATGGTCATAACCAATGGTTGTCTTTTCTAAATCCTTTGTGAAGCAATGACATTTCCTTGACTTGGAAGGTTACACATTAACGTAACAATTACATGAAGCGTTGCAAAGCATAACCAACATGCTCAGAGTTTCAACTACTGTGCTCTGGACACTCACTTAGATGCTGCTGAAAACTTGGATGCTGACAAATGCTAATTTAAAGAAAACCACATTACTAAGTTACAGAGTTAAAACAGCTTTTACTCACTAAGTCAATAGTACAAGCTTTGGGGACATGCTCTAATTTGCTCCTACATAATTATTAAATACCAAATCAAATTGCTATCCCCACTTATGTAGTCAAACAACTGGGTGGGCCGTGACAGAGCACCCAAACAGTTTAGACCATATAGTTAATCTTCACAGTAGAAAAAAAGTACTGAAAAGTGATTAAAAGTTGCTGAAATATTCCTGTTTTAAAAACTCCTATTCAGAACATGTCACAATTTTATCGGATTGAAACCCACAATAGAAAAGCATGCACAATAGTACTGCCAACTCTGAATAGCCCAAGCAGTAAATTAACCCAACCTCTCCCATGTTTACATAATAGGCATTCTCTCCCAAAGTTGTTCTCAAGATAACCATTATCTTCTAATAATAATAATACACAGCTAGTTTCTATGTTTTCCAATCATTGGGTTTAAAATTTCTCAGGGGGAAAAAAAAATCCACATGTAATTTACGCATAGTTTAAAGGAAGACCTAGACTTATTTAGCAATATTATTTTTTATTTTACAGGATTAAAACTTTCTAGAATACACATCATGTTTTAAAAATAGCAGCTCACTTGTTAGAAGTTCAGAGATACATGGTCAGGTTGCTTATACAATGCTAGCACTGGAAAGCAGGGCTAACCTTCCAAGCCACAAAAGGAATATTACCCTTTGCATTGCAAAGGAATTTTAAAAAATTATATTTTTGGTTCTAAATGATAAAGCTACTGCTTACCCATGAGAAAATCAGCTGGGAAACCTAGACATTTATGCTAACACTGAATCCCCTCTAATGATGCAGTTAGTATTATAGATTCACATTAAAAAAGATATACCAGTACACCTCAAAAAGTACAGATCCCAGTGGGCGAATTATAAAAAGAAAGATGCAGATACAAGATATGCAGAGAAATAACAATTCACATTCACTGATTACTTGCAACAAGATACTCTGTTGGGTTTTTTTAATTCCTTGCAAGTATGTTGCTTACAGCAACTTCCAGGAGCATCATCCCAACATCCTGCCCTGATAAAACTCTCTCAAAATCCTTTACTTTTTTTAAACTGGTAACATAAGTTTAAAGCGAAGAGACTGAAGCAGAACTGCAGCCTTCTGTCTATTCTAACACCTAAAGCATCAGCCCATGAAAAAACAAACATTACCTTAGATTCTGAACAATTCAAGAGCATGACATAGAACCAGTTATACACAGAGAAGTCTGCATGGTATCTATGTAGCCAGAACTTTTACATACACAGTAAAACCACTCACATACTGCTATTCTGTAAGAACTATGCTATCTGTGTTACTGCTTTTATTGAAAACTAGTAATTCATACAGAATATCTCATCTCCCAAAGGAGGAAACTGCATAAAGAAATTAAAGAAAGGTAACAAATGACAGTTTTAAAGAAAGAAACGTAAACCAGAAATTGAGCGCTAGTTTTTAATCCTGATTTTTTCCACCCTTTGGCCATGGTAACAGCTTTACTTTGTATCCATTTTCCCTTTCCCTAACATCTTTAGAAGGGGAGAAAACTTTAGCTACCTCATTGCAGCAAAAAGATGGCTAGCACAGCTATTATAGTTAAAGAATAAACAAGGGTAACGACTGTTATTACAACAAGCAAAATCGGTTTCAAAGCCACAATCTTACCATGGGTGGCACCCCACTGACTTTGCAGAGCCTACCACATTCACTAGGTATTAATTTGACCAGTGACCCACTGCAGAAATCAGCCATAGGACACACTCCAAAAATGGGATCTGAAACAACAGTTGATCTAGCAGGCTTCTATTTCTGATGCTAATCCCTGGGTTTGATCTAGACAGAGGAGAAAATGACCTTCCTGTGCCTACTGCTACATCAGGGTAAGAGACTTAAATCTGTTTGCCAACTTATTAAATTTGCTCAAACACATCCTTTCACTATAAGTACCAAAAGCTACAAACTCAAGCAGCAAGCTACAGCATTCTCACGCTATGACATCATACTGTCTGGTATACTTTAATATCATTTGAAAATAAAATTGGATTAAATGAGAGCAGCTTAAAGAGGATAAAGATCCAAACTGAGGACACTTATCAAGTAAAATAAAAAAAAAAAAAAAAAGAAAGCACAGCAGCACAATGTCCAGCCTTTCCAGTGACTTCAGTAGAGCAGGCCTCACCGGCTGTGCTGATGCTCTCTTGTAGTAGTGATAAATAGTTATCCTCCATCAGCTGAGTAAAAGCAATCCACAAATCCAAGCAGCAGGGTTAAGATTTACTGGGAACTGAGAATATACAAACGTATCAGGGGACAACCTTATCATACAGATTTGTAAATGGCCTGACTGAGGGGGAAATTAAGCCATACATTCCCCACATGGTTTCCACGCTGGAAAACTTCCCTCTACTGAAAAAGACCGCCTGCTTCCAAGTATTTAAACTTGCAGTTCTTACTGCAAGACCTCATTGTTTACACATCCTCATCGCTAATATGGAAATGTCAATAAAGTCTTTGTGATGATAGCTATTTCTATCAAGGCTAATTTTTATGCTTATCATCATTATCCATCCAAAACTGTGGTGGAAAGACACATGCTATTCTTGGAGCAACATGAAGGAGAGGAGGACTCAATTGAATACTCAGAAATTACTGCCTGTCAAGGTATATTACATGAAATAATCACCGTATCAGCATAACCACTGAGGAACTTTGAGAACCATTACAAGAGCCACAGGGAAAGCGAAAGGTTACAATACTTCATGAAGAATCACCGCGTTAAAAAAGTTGTAACTCTTGCCATACAAACCCAAGGCTAACAGGTAGCAGTGCTCACTCCCCAGCAGTTTCAAGAGGAAGTTCTAAGTATCAACTCATATGCAAAACAGAGCCCCTCTATCTCCTGAACAGTTATCCGTGTTACAATCAAACTGTTTCTACCATAAGGAAGGCACTCTCCACGCTATCCTATCATCCTACAAGCTGTTATTTTGTACGGTACCAAACAGAATGTGTCCGGCTGGTGCAAAGAATGGCAAGATCAGAAAACAAAATGCAGTCTATCCTCCTTACTTCCTGAAAAATTAGTTTCAGTACAGTGTTTTTCTAGTTTCAAAATGAAGAGCACAAGTACTTAAAAGTCATTAAAATGCAGAACACACACTTAAAAGTTAGGCGTGCCATACTAATCTGTTTACTAAACTGACAAGAGTGACATCCCCCAGTCCCCACGCACATTCCTAAAAGCACAAGCGTATCTATGTTGCCATCATGAGCACGTCTCACAGGACGATTAGCTTAACTCAAGTTTCATACTTCAGAGGTCTTGTTCGCAGACTAACAATGTGATCCAACACGAAACACACAGAATATGTGATAACAAGTCTAAGTTAAGCAGCTTTTCGTTAGGACAGCTCTTGCAAGTTTGAGTCATTTAAAAGGATCCGAAATTAACAATAGCCTAAGGCAAACACACACATTTGTTTTCCCTCCACAAACGTAGATTAAAAAAAACATAGCCAGAGGCCACAGGAAGAAAAAAAGACAGACAAACGGTGCTTAAATAGCCTAAAACGTAAGTCCCCTTACTTCCCGAGGCACCCGCAGCAGAGCAGAGCTGCAGGAAGCCACCGTTTCTCCATGTGTACCCACTTAAATAGCCCCATTCTTCACCGTGAGCACACACGAACGCACACAGACACTCACCACTTTGTCCATAAGCTTCCAGGTCTTCTCCACAGTCCTCCGGTCGGCAGCTGCCTGCTTGGGGGGCCCACAGCATCCTGAATGGCATCAATGAAGCCCAGGATCCGTCCCTTGCGCGGGTTCCGGCCGTTCAGGGAATTGGCCATCTGGGAGCCGAGCTGGCCGCAACGACAGAGAAACACAGACTCACAAGGTGCTCCGCAAACATCTCGTCATACAACTGGCCGCAGCCAGTGAGGTAACACTTCCTTCTTCACAGGCAGGAAAGGGCAAGACCAGGGCATGTTTAGGAACAAGTTTAACTTTTCACGACGAAACCGCGTAAACCCACCTGGCCCGAGTTTACACTGGCAGGAGCGATCCCGGATTTATTGTCAACACCGGGAGGCGGGAGGGGGGAACCTACCCGACGCCGGCGGGGCCCGACCGCGGCTATCCGAGGGCCCGGCCCACCCCGCGCCCAGCCCCGCGCCGCTCCGCTCCCCTGCCCTCGCCGGCCCCTCCGCCCAGCCGGCCGCGGACCCCGCCGTACCGGCGGGCAGCGGGCACATGCCCGTCACTAGACAACAAAAGCGGAAGACGCGCAGCGGCCGCGCCAGGGTTGTGGGGGAGAGGTGGAGGAGGGGGAGCAGAGAAGCACAGACAGGCAGCAATCCACAAGGCACACGAGCGCCCGGGCAGCGGGGGCAGGGGCGGCCAGGGACCTCGCTCCCGGCGCACCCGTTACGTACTGATTTAGCACCGCGCAGCTCTGTGCCGACAGCCCGAGGAGTCGCCGAGAAGAGGCAGGAGCAGGCGGGGAGGGAGGGGGGAAGGCAGGCTTCTCCCGGGGCGGCGGCAGCGGCGGAGCGCAGGCGAAGCGTCTCGTCGGACGAGGCTCTCTCCTCTCCCAACGCCAGCGGCCGGCTTCAGTGCGCCGGGAGGCAAGCAGAGCGCATCCCGCGCCGCCGCCCGTTCCCCGTCCCGGCCGCCGCGCCGAGGGGCGGACGTCGGCGGTCGCTACGCTCGAGTGCGGCGCCAGCTCCGCGCACACGCCGGCCGCCCCGCAGGACTCTGCCCTGTGGTGCTGCTGCCACCGCTGCTGCTGCCGCCGCTCCCGCTGCTGGCGGCGGGCGGCCCCAGGGACGCATGGAGAGCTACTGCCCCGCCACCCGCATCGCTCTGCCCGTAACACAGCCCAACCCGCCCGGTGGGTGGGTATGTACGCGCGTGTGTGTGTGTAAAGAGAGAGAGAGGAGAGGAGTCCTATGGACACATGCAAGAGAGAGAAAGATATAGATATATATGCACACGCACAGGTCTGTATGTGTCACCGCTCGTAGCCCCCGGCAGGCTATGGTCTCCCCTCACTCCTAGAAAGTGAGGCTGGCTCCACGGCGGCGGCGGTAGCTGTCCCGCTCCCGCCCCCTCCCCGCGGCGCTCTGGCGGCCGCTCCTCTCCTCGGAACATGCCCACCCCCGGGACAACACTCAGCTCCGCGCATGCGCATCGCGAAAGCAGCGGAGGGAGGCTAGGCGGCGACTCCGGGGAACCGAGCCCCCTTCTCACAGGCGGGAGCCGCAGCCCCAGCGCAGCCAATCAGAAGAGGAAGTGCGTTTGTTTGACGCGCCCGCCAGCAAGTGAGCCCGGAGCTGGGAACGGGGCGGGGTAGCGGCTGGGAGAAGGCATCGGCGGTGGGGAGGGGGCGGGAAGGAGGGAGAGTCTGGAAGGGCTGAGACTGATAGGAGAGCTGTCCAGTGGTTGGACTCGGAGAGAGGGGGGTGGAGCTTCCGGTCCCGCCTTGTCAAAGTTGCCAGCCTGCGTAGGGTTTGAGGGATTAGTTTGGGGCTTATTGGGGTTGAAGGGGGGCGGGCGGTTTTGGATGAGACTCCGAGGTTGTCCTTGGCTGTGGGATGCCTAGGGGCCAGGGCAGCGTGTTGCTCCTTCCTTCGGTGAAGTTGTGGTGCCCCTCCTTGCTGGAGCACTTGACACATACATTAAAAATAAACAGTTGTTCTCTGCCACCTCCTTGAGTGCTCTGCCTTTGCGCTTCCCCTGAGTGCCTTAGAGATTTGGGGGGGGGTGAGGGGTGGTGTGTGTGCTCTCAAAGAACGGGAACTTCTTTTCCTTCCCTATGTCTGGTTTCTTAATAAAAGGGTTTTGTTGTTGTTCGGTTGTTTTTGTGGGCTTTGGTTTCTTCTTTTTTTTTTTTTTTTTTGGGGGGGGGGGGGGGAGGGGTGTTAGGTGCTTATATTTCCCATGTTGGAAATGGGGTGGAGAACTGTGTCAAGTGTTGGGGGCCAGAAGGGTCTGAAAGGCCCTGAGGGCATATGTGAACGCTTTATGGCTAAAAACACCTCACGTTTATTGTGATGTGAGTGCTTACCATGGGGATGTGGTAGAGTACAACCAGTGACTAGTATTTTATGCTTTTTTTTTTTTTTAGGATGTTTTCCTCTCAAACTTCTGTATTACCTCTGAATGTTGGAGAGAAAGGAGTGTGGCTTACCCACATAGGGTACAAGGCATTTGACTTCAGATTCTATTGAAGATGTTTCAAGGAATAATTGCATTTTGCAAGTGTTAATCTTCTAATTAATTACCATACAAGGAAACAAATTTTAAAAAAATCCCAACATGTACTCTGTTTTCTGCAGACAATTTAAAGGAGTGGTTTTAAGTTTTAGCTTTCGGAATATCAACAAGTGTACTTTCTGTAGTAGTTTTCTTTATAAAGATTTATTTTTAAAAAGAGTTTGTCCTTTTTTCCTGATTTCTCCCTACTTTTCTCTGATTTTTGGGTTTTAGTAAAATAGAAGTCAGGAAAGACAGTAGAAAATCTCTCAGACTGTTTCTTCATATGCCTTTTATGTATATTGTCACTTACAGATATTTTTAGCACAGGTATCTTCCTGCTGATTTACAATATGTTGAGTTTCTCCTTTGGGCATACATATAACAATAAAATCATGCTTATAATTTCTTCTTCAAAGGTCATTGTTCCACTATAGCTTTAAAAGATACATTGGCAGATACTTGCCTTAACTGGGTTGGAAGCTTCTCATTTCACTGTTAGATCTGTACATTATTCTTATCTCTACTCTGTGTCGTTTTAAATGCTGGTTTAAAACTCTGGCAGCTCTTGTTATCCTTTTTTCAGTTTGGAGCTCAGCTTGCGTAAGCTTAGGTTGGTAGTGACTGTTGCTATCTCTGGTTTGGTTGCAGATAAAGCAGAGGATCTGACATTTTGTCTGAACTTGTGAAATCTTTGATTCTTGTTCTCGGTTGCTTTGTTTTCACTGTTGTTATGTCATTCTCTTCATATTCCACACGCTGCCAAGAGCTATGATCTGCGAGTTGTGCTTGGTAGCTGTCTGGGGCTGAGTCATGTTGTCTTGCAGTTCATCTGAGTGCAGAGCCAGCAGGAGAGAGCAGCTCTGTTCCCTGCATCCTTGTGTGTGTGTTGCAGTACTAAGAGAATAGCCAGCTTTATGGGGAAAGTGAGTGGTTTTCAAACACCTTTTTTCATTGCCTGTGCTGTACAGCAAGTACAGATACCATGGGAGTTACAGTCCTCAGAGTGTCTTAGGAAAGTACATTGGAAGCAGGCCAGCTGGGAGGAAGCAGGTGACAGAGGTACCTATGGCTCCTGGATCGAGATGGGTCAAGTTTTGTGTGCTGTGCTATGAAGGGCCTAGGAAACACAGCATTACTTTTTGTGGTTTCAAGCATGCCAAGTGAAAGGGCTGTTTGATGGAAGACAGCTGAGAGGTGAGGCTGAGAGAGGAGAAGCAAACAGCTGCCATGAGTTCCAGGCATATGCTTGCTAGTAGTGGAGAATGTAAGAACTTACCTTGCCCACTGGATCTAAAGTGAGGGGACATAAGCATTAAAGGCCTTTGAAAGGGTGGTGGCTGAAGGCATTGGCCACCTGGAATATTTTGATGCAGGACAGTAGAAGTATGTTGATGTAGCCAGCAAGGACATGTGGGAGGATATTCCTGCTACCCAATTTCAGGATCTCTAACAGACTAAATTAAGAAGTTGTTCTGCTATGTATAGGTCCATTGAGAGACTGCAAGATGATTCAGGAGCAGAAACGTAAGTCAGTTACTTGGATTCTCTATGGGAAAGAGAATTTTTCTCTTTGGGCTATGTGCAAAGTGCATTTGTAATTTGCTGTCTAATTCAGGCCCCCAAGTTATCTACGTACAAATAAAATGCTTCCACAGATCTCTCTTGCACATATGCTCTCTGACTAAATATTTACTTGTTATTGTATTAAAGAACATGACAGTTTGGATCTGCTGCTTTGTGTTTAATCACTGCATGAAAACACTACAGGATGGGAATGAGGTAGATCTGAGGTGACGAATTTTGAGAATTCCATGCTCTGTGAGACTGATCCTCAACCTAGACAAGGAACTAACCAGTCATGTAATGACGTCTGGATGACTGCTCCAAGGATTTGGTAAAATCCTGTGATGAAACTGGAGTGAAGGTATCTGTGAGTCAGGATATGATAAAGGAAGAAAGACCTTATAGCGACCTTCCAATACCTGAAAGGTGCCTATAAGACAGCTGGGGAAGAATTGTTCACAAGGGCATGTAGCAATAGGGTGAGTGGTAATGGTTTTAAACTAGAAAAGGGGAGATTTAGGTTGGATATTAGGAAAAAGTTCTTCACTATGTGAGGGTGGTGGATCACTGTAACAGGTTGTTCAGAGGAGGTAGTGGAGGCCCCATCCTTGGAGATATTCAACATCAGGCTTGATGGGACTCTGAGCAACCTGATCTAGTGAAGATGTCCCTGCTTACTGCAGGGAGGTTGGACTAGATGGCCTTTAAAGGTCCCTTCCAACCTAACACATTCTATGATTCTAAGAAGGTGCAAAAGAAGCCTTGCTTTGAACTCTTAAATCGCTCTGTTAGGTAAGGATTTCAGATCTGAATATTTTACTGAAAGGCAAAATCATGGGACTTCTTAAAAAGCCCAGCTACTTGTTAGACAGGGAAAAACAGATGTACAAGGGATTAAAATTAAGCTAGCAGTTATATTTATCGATTGTAGTATTTTCCTATGTGTTATACTGGGTTTGGTTTTGTTGATTTTGTTGGGCTGGTTTTTTTGCTTTGCTGGTGACTCTCCTTCCTCTGGAGTTGTTGGACAGCCTTGTGAATGAAACTTTTATGTTCCTGCTCTTGAATGAATTCCATCAAAGAGCCATTGACAGTACTTGGAAGCAAGAGAGATGTTTTGGTTTTTCTTTGTCCACCAACTATTAGAATATTATTGATTTTCTGCAGTCAGTCAATGCATGTGGTTTGGAAGCTGTTTTCATTTGTGTGGGGTTTTTGCTATGTTTAAAGTGACTTTGTGCCCAAATGCTCTGAAACACGAGAACAATGAAAAGGTCAGATGTAGGTTTTATTTATAGCCACCTAAACAAGATAAGGTATTTCCCTTGTGTATGGTATAACTTTTTTAAAGGTTAGTATAGTACAGTGTACAAATATGCTGAGTTAAGCGATCTGGTAGCAATGCCTGTAAAAGCTCAAGTCAGCTATTTCAGAAGTCGAACGTGAAGTGACTTTGCCCTGGTTGTAACATAACACCCCGGCTATCCCAGCATCCTGAAACTTTCAAAGAAATCTCTTGGTGTGTTGACTGAGTATGTACGATATTATGAGAAGGCAACCGGTCATAGGGTGGTAGTGTTCTGTGATGCACTTTCGGACAGCAGTTTAATGGCAGAGCACTGATAAGGTCACGCTCTTCAGAGTCTGTGGTGCCCCGGCAGAAAGCAAACGGCCCCTCCTTGCAGGGAGACCAAGGCTCAGAGGGCTGCTAGAGCCTGCTGTTGTTTTGGTGCCCTACATCCATCTGTTCTGCAGAAACACCAAACAAACAAGGAAAAGAACAAACCAAACCACACTGCAACCCAAACAAACAAGAAAGGTTAAAAGATAACCATTTTTAACTATTTTAACAGCAAATACTTTTAAGTTCCAGGACTATTCACTTAAATGCATTGTTATTAGCCCATTCAAGAATGTACAATGTTGTATGCGTTACCCCCACCCCAAATATCCAATTATTACTAATCACCTGTAATAGCTGTTAAGAATATTAAAAGGCAGCAAATGGAAAATGTTTTCATTTTGTTATCTTACAGTGCCCTCAAGGAGGTTAGGCTCTTCAGATCTAAACAAAAATTAAGTCATTTATTTATGTTTTTGTGGGTTGTTAAACTGTCGGTCACCATTGTGGGTAACTTTTAAAGCAGACAAACTGCAACACATTTACCTGTTTTATCACAGAACACTCAGAAAGTAAAGCCACTCACCTGTGGTACTCAGAATTCCCTTACTGATAATTTAAGTAGGTATAATAGATGCTTTTCTTGCCTTAGTGGATAATTAACTAGTGAACATCAGTGGCAACAAAGGTTAGTATCCGGTTAATTCAGCTACTTCTATTTTTCCTTTAGCTCCCTGGATTATGTTTTTCATTGTTACTGAGCATCAAGCCTACTTCGTTTTTTAATATTGTTACCAGTTTCTATAAATGAAAAACATGATTGTTTTCACACATGAAATATGAGTAATGTAGCAGTTTAACCCGTTTTGCTGTCACACTACTGAAAAAAAAATACCAAACTGCTTTTCAAAGTTTCTGTGCGCTGTAGAAATCTCTTGTTGCTCCAGTGGGCTGTTGCAGCACAACTGATGATAATACGGTTTTCCTGCATTAGTTCCCTCTGCTGAGGATTTAAATCCTCTTTTTATCCTTGATTTGGAAAGAAAAGTTAAATTTGGCTCTGTCTGTACCTGTAAATAAGATGGGTTGAGCCCTGCTCTCAGGCCCTGAGACTAGGCAGCATGGCACCACAGGGCTCGTCGCTGTCATTCTTACTAAAATTGCATCACCACCACCCCCTCACATCCCCACACCCAAAATACCTGCATCCAGGGAGTGACCTCTGACCTGTGCTAACCCTGAACCTCCCTGGGATTGGTTTGGGAAAACAGCAGCTGACGTGAACCAAAACTACGAGGGAATATCCTCATAATTTAACACCACAGATTGTCGTGTGCCTAGGTCATCATGACTGTAGTAACTGTATATGGATAGAGTTGGAGTGTGTGCATGCTCATAAATACACACACACCGTAATACAGGGCCTTTAATCTTTGTTAATTTTGGTTGGACTTCATGGAAGGAAGTTTACTTTGCAGCTGGCTTCTTGGGGAGTGAACTCCTTAAAGGGCATGTTGGAAGTACTCAGCCGAGAGTTTCACTGGCCTCCAGGCTTTTGGGCTTACAGCTTCAAATCTCTAATTCCCAATAGGAGGAAATCAACATCATATCATTTCCCACGCAAAATACAGGACAACAACGTGCTTGGCTATGAACAATTAGAAAACACATTATCTGTTTGCAGAATGAGTATGAAAACTAATTGTGGGGCCAGGCCTGTGTTTCTCTATACACTTTGCTAATGAGTTCATTTGCTGTAAACTAGACAGCCCACTTCAAAACACATCTCTGCCTTAATATATTGCATTAAAAAAGCGTGTCAGCTTAATTTTAAAGCAACCTAACCCTCGGGGAGCAATTTTACTTGAGTTCTTCTGTTTCTTTTCTGTTATTAATTGCATCCATCTGCCAGAGCAGGTGCAAAGGCTTTAACTAAGTTCTATCATTTTAGCACTACCTCTTGAATTTACCCCATCTGTGCAATAGGGTAAAAACAATCAATGTCAATATCTTCTATATCTTTTTTTTTCTTTCCCCTCTTGCTCCTGCGGAGAGCCGTGACCTTAGTTCATATTAATCTCAGTCTGATACAACAATAGCAGCAATATTTAACTCCAACATCCTATTTAATATCCTGCTCAAATACAACTAGGGTTTCTTGTTCGACTTGAGAATCAGGAGCTTTATTTCTTTTCCATTCAACCATCTCCACTTTCACCAGAATTTCTAAGATTTTCACACTGTGGTAAGTGGTTGTAAAATATGCACCTAGGGACTTTCCGTTGCCGTCTTTCCCTGGAGTAGGAGTTGTACGTTGACAGGAAACAAGCCTACGTGTATTGAACACAAGGCAGAATAGTAAAGACTTCCTCTGTGTTTCTACAAGTTGAAATGACCTCAGTTATTGGAGATTTGAACTATATTACCACCAGCTTTAATTGAAATACTTGAATACGATGTTGTCATACAGACTTTTTTTTTTTCCAGCAAACAGCAATGTTTCCTGTTTAGATATTGTCTTATAGTTAAAAGAGGGAAATGCAGTGCTCTGAAATTGTAACTTAAGGGTTATTGTTTATTTGATGAGATTTCTTCTTCTGTGCCACTCATTTTCATAGCTTCTAATGTTTTGTCCGTCCTTCTAAAGGAAGACAACTTTGTGTGCTATGATCTTCTTGACTACTTGACTATGAGTTTGTGGTGTCTTTTGTTTCCTGTATACTTCAAGTTCTGCCAATATTTTGTTTGCGAGCTAAGGCAGGAACCTTTTGTCTTTTGACTGGTGTAGTAAACACATTAGATAACTTTTTTTTTCCTGCTTGCTTACCTTCATTTAAAATAAGGGGGTTTTTTTCCTTACTGAAAGCAAACCACATGTTTTGTAAGGCAAGTCACTGTTTTAGTAGAGCCTAGTAATTTTTGACATTTTGCACGGGTCATTTGCAAACACAAACCCAATGCATTTGGTATTTGTCATGATTTGCTGAATGCTTCATAGAATTCAGTTATTCTCAGGCTGAGTTTACAAGTTTTTTGCATCAGTCCCTCATTCTGCATAACGCATTTGGTGATTGTATATTTCTACTTCAATACAAGACTACTGCTTTTTAAGAGGAAAATGAAGAATAGTGAATCAGACTTCTGGGGAGAGGAATAAGTGATTTTTGCATTTCTGAAATGTTCATTTTAATGCATTAAACAGTCATGTTTTGAACAACAGTGAGTGCTACATTGAAATGTGCTTTTCCATTATTCTATTAATTCTCTTCCATGGGAGAGTATAATGCTTGTTTCCATTAAGTTTCAGATTAAGGCTGTTGTGTCAAATTAAATATAAAGAGGTCAAAGTAAAACTAATCATGAAGTGAAGATTGAATTAACATTTTTTTCCTGAAATTCTGTCATTTTTCTGTCTAGTTTTCAATGTATCCAGTTCTACATTGATGCCCCCACCATCTAGGCAGTCAGAAAATGTTCCAGGAGAACATTATCACCCTTGTATCAAACAGCGCAAAAGTGGCTTTAATTACTGAAAATAGCTTGGCTGGGTTTTGGGGGGTTTTTTTTTGGGGGGGGATGGGGGGGTGGAGGGGAATGGTGATGGTGGTGGTGTGTTTTGTGTTTCTTTTCTCTGCAGGTCTATTACCCAGTATTTTTATTTTGTTGTTAGCATTCACTTGCTGATAATTGCAAAAGCAGATACACTGGTTTATAAGCCTGTTTTGCCAGTATTTTCCTCTCTCCTTTCTGCTATTTTTGGGAGGTTTTTCTGAAGTATCTTGTATTTTACAACTTTTCTTTAGATAGTGTAGTGCTACAAGGCATAACCAAAAATGTTGTCTCATGCATTTTAATTCTTAATTTTTTTTACTGAAAAATAAAGAAGATGAAGATGAGCAAATAATCTAAGCCAGTTTCTCTACATTGCCAGCAGTCATCCATGGCCAGTGACAGTTTCTCATGGGCTTTGTCCTGCTCTCACACAACTTACCCAGGCTGTGTCCCCGTGCTCACTTTTTAAGGAATAAAGTACTCATGATTAGAGCCTTGTCTCTCTGAACAGAAGCTGTATAATTTTGGCACCAGGTAACATATGAGGTTTATACTCTACAGTAAAATGTCTGTCACTCTGAGAATTTAACTTTTCTACATAGATATGAATAAAAGACATTCTTCATAATATTTCCTAATTGTCTATAATTTTGAAGTTTGAGATTTTTTTGCACTTTTTTCTTTAGGAAAGAAGGGTAGTCTGAATGTTACAGGTTTTCATAAGAAATCACTATTCTTATTGTGTTAATATTCTTAATGTGTTAGCAGGTTGGCGAGTGTGTTGTGATTAACTCTGCCTTGGTAGAAGGGAATATCAGCAGCTGAATTTTTTAACGTTTGATGTTATTGTCCAAGCCTGCAAAGAAAGGCTGGAGGAAGTAGGAAAGCCCTAAGTCATGGAATGTTTTTCATATTATTTTCTTTTTTATATAGGCAGTATATTCATATACTTTGAAAAGTAAATGGTGATCTGTTTAGGTTCCTGTTCATGAATCACTGAAAAAAATGAGGCTGATCTTACAAAAGCAGATAATTAGTGATTTCTGAAACTTACTGAATGCGAGGGTTTCTCTTTTTTGAAGGTGCCCTCAGGTGCAGAGTTGCTTGGTAGTTCTAAAAAACCTGGGAGGCTTTCATCTACTTGCACCTGTTTTTCTGAAGGTGTTTTGAAACACACACTCCACTTTCGCTTTAGAGGCATGGCTCGAGCCACTTATTTTCCATGTGCAGCAGATTCAAGGGGAACAAAATGGTTTAACTTACCAATTCTTCTGTGCTAAGTAAATTGTGTTTGGACTACTTCTGTCAATACGCTTTTGGGTTATTCTCTCTAACCCAAGTCTGTAACCACTGAACAGCACCAGCTCGGTCGCACCGCTGACACGTGAGGCAGGGCCAGGGGCCCATTGGGTCACTGTCTCGGCAAGACGCTGATCGTGCAGATGCGGTGTATTTGCTCCTTTACCACTCTGGCTTTGCTGGTCGGTACAGGGGAAGAGACCGTAGCTTCTAGGCCGTAAGCTGGAAGAATTGATTGAAACTTGGCTCAAAACTTCAAAAAGAGATTTCTAAAAGGTATTTTCTGAAGAGGTTGAGCACTTTAAAATGGAAAAATGAATATACTCCGGGAGCTTTCTCCTTCCGGTGAGATACAGAAGCTAAGTGCAATAATCTTGCCCCCTTTTTGTACAACATCAATGCAACTTGTAGGGAATTCTTACATGTTTCTTCTTCTTTGTAACCTTGTGGTCAGCTAAAGCAGTGTAATGGCAGGAGTAATGAATTTTGTAAACCCTGAATAAAGGTATAGTCTGCTACTCTTAAATTCAATGAGACCTTACTCCCAAAGCTTTTCAACCCAATTTCATAACCTTGCACAGCCTTATGGCATAATAAAGTCCACAGAGTTCTCTTGGTTTAGTTCAGCTGAGTGTCTGTACCTGTACATCTGCCATAGCTCCTGCCCATGTACGATATCTGTTTTAATTCGCTGGCACTGAGTTTATAGGTTGTTGTGACTTTTATGGAAACCAGGCAGATATGCACTTTAAGAAAGCAGAGCACAGTAGATTATTTTTTTTTCCCTTTGTCCAAGGCTGATTATATTCTCATGTGAACTTGCTCTCCTTGACTTGCTGGCTTGCTATATTTTTTCTTTCCACTTGATTAATTTATGCTGGTTGGATTTTAAATCTATCAGATGTGATTACTGAGCAGTGAAGCCTATGAAGAGTGTAGCTGGTTTAGCCAAAAAAGCAGCAATATAGTATGTAAACTACTTGGAAATCTTCTTGGGATAAATGGGAAAAAATTATCATGGATGAATGCTAAACTAGCAAAGTTCCAGAAGGGTACTTGGTATAAGAGAGTTTGGACACTAAATAAAATGTTTTAAAAACCTTCAAGGAATGCAGTGATTACATAAACCCTCATGGAAAGTGTGTTCAATTCCAGGCCCTCTTGTGCTACTGTGTAAAGGCAGAACTAGCAGAAAGCTGTAACACCTTAACATGCATTTGTACCTCTGAATGAGGAAGAAAGGAACCAAAGAAGAGGCAAAATAATCATAGGAGCCAGAGCAAAGATGCTGTATGCAGTAAGTTGAAATATAAATCTATTTAAGAACACAGGCTTGTGGCTCTACTTAAGTGAATTGGTTTGCTGACACTCTCATGCAAACACCACCTCTGCATTTATTTTTTTTCTGGACAAAAAGCTCCCAAGTGTTCATCGTTTTTTGCATGAGTTGAGGGGCCCCTTCCTCCGCTGGGCTAAATGAGCTGTCTTCAAACGAATGAAATAGTATTTAGCGTAAATGTAGGTGATCCTTACAATGGTGTAGGTGAATGGTTTTATTACAGCTGCAATGATAGCAACAATATTGGGGGAAAAAAATATGTTGTGGAAGACGCCATATGTTTAAATCAGATGCCTTTGTTTAACACGTTTTCCAGAGTTTCTGAACTCCTGGTAGGTACCACAGCTAAAATTGTATTTACTAAGGTGATACTTTACCAAGATATTTATAGCGAGATCTTCATTGTTTACGTGAATAGCACTTGATCTATTCCCAAGTACTTGCATAGCTTATCTGACAGGCAGTTCATAGTTCAGCTTCTTTTAAAAGATACTGTACAGTGATGCTCACTCAAGCTTTCTGCACTTTCGCTTTGACCGGCTTATCTGTTTGGCATTAGAGAAGTCACAGTTTATTTTGAAAGAATGCTTGTTTGCTGAAATAGTGAAACTCGACTGAATACTGGAGGCAATGCCTGGGCAGTGAGTTTTGAGCTTAAAAAAATTAATAGTCTTTGTGAATATTTGAATGTAACTCCTTCATCCACTGAGTAGAACAGAAAAGTGTCATGAGTCTTTTCTAATTGGGCTTGCCTGTCAGAATTTCACATATTAAAATACTCTTTATAAGCTGCTTGTGAATAAGGAGATAAGTATTGGTCAGAACTTTGGCAATAGAGTGTAATAAATTTGCTGCAGTTGCAGCTCTTCTATGAAGTAGTGTACCCACAAATGCAGTCATTATGTAAAGCCTTGTTTGGATCTTGCTTGCACAATTCTATTGTGCTTTAGTGGAATATTAATATGATCTTGAAAGAAGAACATCAGATTAGCCCAAACAAACAGTAGAAAAATGTAGGGCTATTCAGTGAAGTTACCACAGGCTCACAGGGGTAGGAATAGCATCAGGGAGGTTTGGTCTTCACTCAGCTGATGTTATCTACAGAATCAGCAGGAAAAGCATGGGCACTAATTATGACTAATATTTTACTGTATCATATGAAGTATCTAAGCACCCTGTAGTCCAAGGCATTTGATTTTACTTGATCTCAAAGCCTTTTTTTCAAACGGTGGTCTTTACGGTGTAATGGTAGCATGGTATTCTTAACATATACTGATTCCTTTTCAGGAGAGATGTAAAATTAGTGCAAATTGACATCAGCAGGACTGTCTTGGTTTAAACCAAAACAGAAAATGTGGCTCTGCAGAACAGCTGAGTTTTCACAGTGGCTTTTCAGGAATGGTTAGCAGCATAGATGTAAGAATGTGTGTTAGCAAAATGTCTGTGACTTCTATAGGAAGGTCTCTGTTGTTTGGGGTTTCTTTTCTCTGTCTGTAGTGTGAGGACTAGAAAAACAAGCTTAGTTGGCTTCTAGAATTTATTCATACAGCCAGAATTTTATCCTGGGGAAAGTGGACACGTTTGGTTTCAGAGTTTTTCCATAGATGGGACTGCTTAAAAGCAACTTTAAATTACAACTGCTTGGTTGCAGTTATCAAAGGATTATTTTTTAATTTATTTTTTTTTAAACTGGACACTGGGACCAGTGCCTAAAAACCAAATGAGCTCAGTTACTTTGAGGTCTTTTAATTTTTGAGTTAAACTCATACAGCCAAATGAGTCAGTTTAATCTTCTCTGTGTACAGCTGGTGCAATGGAAAGGAATGATCCTTTTAAATAGCTGTGACTGTCATAGTTATTGCAAAAGGATGAATGGGGGAGGAAAGTTAAATAAATTATTGGGAAAAAGTCTAGGCCAATGATGACTAGTAGTGTGATAAGTTACAGTAAGGAGAAAATTACTTAAACTGTAATATGAAAGCTGTGTATTTAGAAAACTCATCGTGACTATGCTCCACATTCTGGCCTTGCCCTACATTATACTTGCATGATGACTGGGCGAACTTGAGTCTATGAATTTGCTATTAAAATTAAATTTAATAAAACCTCCTTGCTTGTTAGACTTAACATCAAATCATTGAAACCTTTTTGAAATGCTAAGAGATGAGTAAACCTGTTTTATGGATATACAAATCATGTAAGAATGGAAATCATCACTATGCAGAGTTTTACATGTAAACCTCCTCGCCCTAAAACCAAAATGTATCCTGAGGGTGCTATATTCCTATATTTTCCTACTCTTCTTCAAAATGTCTTCACTGATTACAAGATCATGCCTGGCTTCTATACAGATCAGAAAATACCTTCTTCAGTCAAAGTGGCATCTAATTTTCCCACATGCTTTTAAATTGCACAGTTAACTGAGGTCTTGAGTCTCTGTTGAATTCCCACCAGCATTCTTAGTTTGTCTTGCATATTACTGTAAGTAATATCTGTTTTATGTTACAGGGAAAATAATTGCCTATCAAAGAGAACTTTTTAAAAATAATGGATGTTCCTACCATTTATTTTGAGGGGGAAAAAAAGTTAGATACAGCAATAAAGAATTAAACTATTTAGAAAAGATCTTCAATAAAATTCTAAATCCACTTTGAAGTATTAGAAAAAGGTGTAGGAGAAAGGTCTGCCCTTTTTTTCTGTCATTGTTTGTTCTTTTTTTTCTTCTATGTGCTTTTCTTCTCAGCTCCCCAGAGATCTTTGCTTACAGTGTAATAGCAATAGTGTGTGTATCATGGAAAAGCCAATACGGTAGTTCAGTTGTAATCTTACCTCCTGCTGCCCACATAGATTCATGGGCTCTCTTCCCTTAACCTTGCATATTGATAGCTGGGAAGCTTGGAAGGACAAGTAGGATAAAAAGGAAGTTATGTGCCATACTGAGCTTCTACTAGTCCTTGTTTTTAAAAGGTGACAAAAAGGAAATTTCAACCCCCCAAAAAACAAGATTAAAGTTGAAATGGTCCTTGCCATGGTCCTACTGGAGAAATGTTCTGGGCAAGATTTTACTTCTACTCTCTCTTGTTGTCTTCCTGTCTAAGCTTCCTAATCTTCCATGGCAGTCACAGGTCAAAGTGCTGAGCCCTCTGTTCACTGAACTAGATCATGACATTATGCACCTGCTGAACAGGAGATACTGTATTGCTGTTGAGGAAGCAAGAGGCATCTTTGTGGGTGGGCTTGGCTCTATGTCTTCACAGGGTTTCAGATTCCATAGCGCTATGTCTAATGGAAAAGAAGAATAAACAGGAGAACTGAGCTCACTTTTCTACAGAGCATTTGCCTGGAGCAACTTTCTTGGGCGTAGCACAGCTGCAGGCAGGTGGCTGCTAGAAAGCGTGCTAGTTGTGGACTGGCAAGCAACAGTGCTCAGCCATGGTGCAAGAACTTCACTGTGCAAAAGCTTGCCATCTCTGATTGTTTCAGATCAGCTAGGGTTTGGACAACTGGGTGTTCAGTGCAACTCAGATAGAAATCTAATCTGCAAAAGGTGTTTACTGTCACAACCTGGGAACCTTCTCAGTGCCCAACACCTACTGCTTTCCTTTTGAGCAGTCAGAGTTTCCAAAATACATGGGCCTCTTAAGTGGGCATGTACTTCTATTCATTATTTCCTAATGCCAGTGCAAATGCTTCAGCTTCAGAGGCACTGAAAGGCCTCTCTCACCTTTGTAGAAAGTATTTTTGTATCAGTGAGCGTGCAGAGCTGTTGCATCATACAGAGGTATCTGGAACCATAGAGGTCTGCTAGAGTGGATAGAAGAGCATGACCTCTGTGGATTGTGATGAGATGGTTCTTGGTTAATGTGTGAGACTGGATGTAGCACTTTCTGGGCTATGAGCCTGTTTACTGGGCACTTAGGCACTAGGGGAAAAAAATACTGTAAACTCTAATGCAAACTGCCGCTGCTAAATTTCTGTTGGAGTCCAGAAAATGAAGTTGGAAAACTTTGTGTTGAAGTCAAGGCCCACTGAAATTCATACAGTGTAACCATATTAACACGTGCGATTATTAATAGAAATGGATAATACCGTAGTGCTATTTCTGAGCTGTTTTCAAGCAGGTCTGTCTCCGTTTCCTGGCTGCATGACTTTGAAAGAGCCTGCAAAGAGCTTGCCTGAGCTGGGGCGTTTCTCTCCTGCAGTGTCACCTGCTACCATCACTGGGCAGGTTGGGTGCAACCCTACGGTTCTCTGGAAAGCAGCAACACAAAAGGGCTCTGGATGCAGTTTGTGCCTGCAGTGCCCGCTCTGAAGCCAGAACACAGCCTTGCCCGTTGACAAGTGCTCCGGGGAGCTGTTCCTCCACAACACTTTGCAGTCCTCCACCAGCACAGGAGTTCTGTATTTCCTGCAAAAGACCTGGTTTGCTCGTTTCGAAATCTATCCGTTCATTTGACAGGTGATGGATCTTTGAACTACAGTTGCTATTAATAAACATGTAGAAACGCCAGATACTCACCACCCTCTAACTAGCCTACTATCTTTCTGTTCCTATGCTTCTAAAAAACATGAGCACCTTCTATTCACCGAGCTGTGACACAGCTGCCTTCCAAGGGAGGCTTTTCTGCCTTTCTTCTGTGCTGCCAAGAAGTTTCCTCAGTCACTGCCCTCAGCGCTGCTGCTCTGTAACAAAGGCAGGTACATGGGCAACCCACTTCTATGCCCAGGCAGGGGGGATGGGGGGCAAGCAGCTTGCTTGTTAGCTGCGTGGGTGTACTTTCTAGCTGGGTGCCCCAGAAAGCATTTGTGGGAGATGTTATCCCTGACAGGAGTCGGCACCAAATACAGGCAGACAGTGTGGAATGAGAGAGATGCTCACTTCAGTTGTTGGGCAGCATCCTTTCTGCTGGCTGATGCAGGAATAGAACAGAAGATGGTCCTGAAAAAGCTGGTTTTTTCCTTGCAGTGTGTATACTAATATCAACTGCTGTCTTTGGTTTCAATTATCTTTTTTTTTCTATGACCCATATAAATAAGGATAAAGTTCATTGCCCAAGTTAGAGGAATTCTGCAGTGCTTATTCCAGAGCTGTAAGCATTTTGAAGTGCTTTGGTACGCTTGCCTAGTGAAATCTCGACTCCAGGAACTAGCCAACATTCCCTTTTTTTCAGTCAGTTTTATTCTCTTCAAATACTGCATACTGCATGCAGTCTGTTTAACTTAGCCTATATGCTGGAGTTTTAAGTACCCAACTTGTTTGTCAGGAGGGCAAGAGACAAGGAAGGAGAATGAGTGTGAATAGCAGAGCAGGCATGAAGGCTATAGCAAACTTGTAGCCAACTTCTGGAATTGCAGATGGAGTGCTGTGGAATTTGATACAGATGGAAAAAATAGGAGTTGAAAAACTTAAAATTTCCAATGTGGGTGCCATTTTGAGTAGGCTGTGTGGGTGGAGAATGGTGCTAAATGCCAAGCAGGCGAGTACAAATGAGAGTCTCTTTCCAACTAGTAACAGACAGCTAGTAATGGAAAAAAAAAAGGTAGTTTAAATATCCTAATGCAGCTGTTTAGTAATAAATCACTAATAGTTACTGTTAAAGCTCAGCTCATCAGCATGTGCTGCTTTCTTGCCTGTAGAGTTCTTTTCCAGGGTATGTTTTTTATGATATCCCTATTTAGTATCTTACCCTATGTAGTCAGATGGTTCACGTGGCTCTGAAATCTTTTTTTTGGTCAGACTATATTTTGAGCAGGTCAAAAGTGGATTTGACTATCATTCTTCAGTATGAAAGTAGCACTACATCGAAGAACTCTGCTCCTTACAGACTGAGCATGTAGCATGAGTGTTACTGGACATCTCTACTGCTTTGTTCTCAGATCCTTGGTTCAAGTTCTGATGCTTTATTTTGGCATTAGGCCCAGTTTTAGGAGATCTTTTCTCTTCATTTGCTCCAGATGTATTTCCTGTGTATTCATGTGACTCTCCTTAAAAAAAAAAAAAAAAAAAGAGTGTGCAACAAACAACTTGTAATTACAAAATTAAAATAATTTAAAAATCCCTTTAGGAAACAGCTCCAGTAACTGTTTAAGAGGCAGTTCCTACCTTGAGAGTGCATGACAATACCCAGGCACTGGTACATTATGTGGAGGAAAAAGTGATGGTCAAGGTTATTCTGCTTGATAGTCACTAAGGATTGAGAGTGTCCCTTATTACTTGTCAGTCAAAGGTAGATCCCAAATGACCTGAAAGAATCTGATATTCAAGATGGATTCATGCCCCTTTGATCGCAGAAATCCTTTGTAATGAATGGCCCAAAACTTTTCTTCCCTCCTGTGAGGCTCTAGAAGAAGCTGTAAAAGTTTTTTGATATTTGTATGTATAATAGTCTGGACCAAATTTGAACTAAGTGGAAATGATTAGTGTTCCTTAATTTTTTAGAAGAATCTATTAAAATGCAGAGCATCTCTATTGTAATGCAGACAGTTTAACTCTGTGTGTGTAGGAAAGGGGTATAAGGGTAGTAATCACTTGGGGTTTTATGTTCTGGGAGAACCTTTCTGTCAGTCTTCAGCTTCTGAGGGGAAGGTGTAGTTCTTGCAATCTTGTCTTCTACAAGAATCCATCACAACAATATTTAAGCATCCTCTTTCAGTTACAGCCAGAAAGTAAGGCTGAGATATAAGTATTGCATACCAGAAGTGGCAATGACTCAGTTCAACAAGCTTCCCAAAATTACAGTTGGTTCCCTTCAGAGAGAACTGACACTGCAATGCATGTGGAAATTATCTCAGTGAAAGAAGGACACGTGCCCTTGTGATTGAAATTCAGAATTTAAGAGCAACATTTGGTGTGAGGCAGTAATCGGGAAGTCGTTTGAGATGCAAAATCAACAAAGAAACCTTCAGTATACAAGAAGAAACTATAACCACATGTTGTGGTTCATAAGTAATATGAAGTTTTCCTTCCACTGAATTTTAAATGGTAAATATAGGGCTTGGAGGAGGTAGGTTGGTTGTTCTTTTATCCTACGCATTTGTAAAGTATTTGGAATGCAGTCTGGTGCTCCCAAGTCTTCCTGCTGCAGCTGGGGGAGAGGCGGCTTAACCCTGGTGTCTGTTCATGAGTGGCTGTCTATTGAGATTATAGCCCAGGCAAAGGGAAATGCATCATTTTACTACCTCTCCCAGCTGTGGTCACAAGACACTGACTCAGACACACCTGTGAGTCAGAATTCCTCTTTCCTTCCTGCTGCCTGCTAGTAGTACTGTGCCTCTTATTTTGGCTGTAACCTTTACTGCTGTTCTCAACTTCAGCATTGTGTCACTTAATCTGAACAGGCAGGAGAAGTGAAATTAAGCTGTCTCTTACTGTCCTCTTCCAACCCATCTGTTGTTAAAAGAGGGCAAGCAGTTAGAAAAGTCCTCTGTTCCTCCGTGCTTGAGTGCAGAATTCGGGTAGGCAGTAAAGAATTACAAAGGGACTTCTCTTTTTTTCATCTGAACTGATAAGTAACTAAGCCTGAGATACGCCAACAGGAACTGGACAGAAGAAAATCAAAGGTCATGATGTTTCTTAAATGCGGTGGAGGCTTTTACACAAGCTGCTCCTCTGAAGGATAGCCACGTGGTTTATTTAAATTAGTTTGCTTTCCTCTTGTTTCACAGGCAGTTGGGCTGTTGACTGAGCCTCTGTTGTCACCTTACGCTTTTACTTTCCAGAACATGATTTGCTATTGATTTTTAACCTCCTCTTAAAAGCACCTACTCGTTCAGCTCATTTTTTTTCAAACACTATTCATTTATTTTTGGCGCCTCACTTTTGAGTTGTCTGCCTTCGTTCCTCTGAAGGGTGTGATAGAAGTCCCGAATTACCTGCTTTGTTGAGACATTTCAAGTTTGCTATCTGAAATAAGAGATAATTTAGGAAGAAGAAGTACATCTCTGTGCTGATAATTGTAATGGTAGAATACCTACTTAGACATGCAGACAATAATCTCTAGCAAGTGAAAAAAAACAACCCGCCCTACAATATATTTAGACATCAGTGAGAAATGAAATGAGTTAACAACAGGAGAAACAAATGGTCTGTGGTTAATTCGATCACTTCCTTTGCTACAAAAAAAGCGGTCATCAAGTTTTAGAGGGCTTATTCAAATGTGACGGGGACAGCCCCTAAGCAACAGTAGCAGGAACATCCACCACTAATCATTTTCCTTTGCCAGTTTTTATTCCAGTCCTGCAATTGTTCTGCTCACAAAAAGGAAATATGACAAAGATGGTTTTGCTTGAACAGGGACAGTCAGACTAAATGTTCAAAGGTACAGCTGCTGAAACCTCTTAGAGATTTAAATTTTAAATAAAAGTTACTTTATAATAAGCTGTTGCCTATGGAATATAGCCAACAACCTAGCACAGAACTTGTCTTTGCTTTCCTTTTATTATGCACAACCTGCTTCAACCTGGGGACTACCGGAACAAGGAGTAAGGGTGCTAAAATGCAAGGTGCCTTTTGTTTTATGAAAACAGTAGGACAGAATCACAGAATCCTATACAAGTTTTGCTTTCTTAAAATTGAGCATGGTTTGAATTCTAAACTGTACACAGAAATTTAAAATGGAAATTCAACCAGAGCTGAAAGAGGCACATCTTATGGATCTGATTTTGAGTCAGATTGAGCAAAAAGCTTTACAAAAAATATTTTAAAAAATCATTACTTTTATCATCTAACCAAAATTCTAGTAATGACAGTCTAAGAGCTTGACCCTGGAAGATACGGAACAGCTATGATCTTGTTTCAGTATCAAGTCTGAATCTGGCTGTTGTTCAAAATACAGATTAAGAGAGTACTTCCATGGAAGACTTTTCATTTTAAACAGCTTATTCATTATTTGATAAGTAGTGTCATTATTTCCCCTTCACCCCACATCCCAGTGCTTTCACACTGTATGGCTGTTTCATTACACATTAACTTTTTGCATAGAAAAACGTCATGTTTAATTTTGGGAATTCGGTATATGGAACTGCTCTTTCCCTTTACAAACAGTTTGAGTATCTCTGCTAGCATTTAGTAATAAAGCCTGCAACCATTTTGTTTGAAAACACTTAGCACTTAGAAGTTTGAAAAGGTTGGCATTGCTCAGCAAACAATCTTTTGGGGTGTTCTGCTAGGTTGAGAGAGGGTCTGCATGGATTTGGTATCCATCCAGGACTTCTCACATTCAAAGGCACGTCTTCCTGAGTGGTTGTTAGATTCTTTGCTTACTTGGCATCAACATTAGCCTGCAATAAATCTTGCAGTAAGTGCAACCCACTCACTGACAGTTCACTCTGAAGAGGATCAAGAGAAACAGGCCAAAGCTACCAACTTCCTAGAGGTAAAGAGACCAAAAGTGTTAACCATGGGGAGTCCGAGAGCAAAGGTAGCTTCAGTAATACAACGCAGTGTCTACACATACAGAGAGAGCTCTGTCAGGGGGTATGTGTCACATCCGTATGACATTTAATGAAAGCTTACAAAGAAGCAGCCTGTTAATCTGATTACTAGTGGAAAATCAGCGCTTTTGCTAATGGCAACAGGCTTTCAGTGCAGCAAGAAAAATGCATTGGTTGGTAGTCTTTGTTACAGGTATCTATAATTTGCTGTCTTTCCATTTTGGGATGGAATTTTGATCTTTATTTCACTTAAGTTCTCTACCTGGTATTTCTGCATTCACCTTGTCTAGAATGTGAGGTCCGATTTTGTTGGTTTGGTTTTTGTTTTAGCTGTTTTGATGGTTGGTTTTTTGGTGTTTTTTTGGAGGGTGCGTTTTTTATGAATTTGCTTTGGACAATGCTGTCCATCCTGCAATTATCTTCTGTGGATGAAAGTGGGCATTTGCAACTGAGAAGCTACTAGCATTTGCAGAAAATCTTTTTTTTTTTTTTTTTTAAAGCACCTAGTCTTGCATGAAAGTGTGAAAAGCTCAGAGTGTTTTGGTTTGGATGTTGTCTCCTAGGACAGCTACACAAAAAGCGTGAAACAGAACTAAACCCAAGGGAAGAAACAGAACTAAACTCAGGGGAAGAAACAGAATAGTCATTACATTCTGTTTATCTTGTTTGTTTGCAGGGGATTTTGTTTGGAGGGGTCCTCTTCTCATTTAAGCAATGTTGTGTTTATTTTAAAGGGTAACATACCAAATCTCCAAGTGTAGGTGGAAATATTGCGGGCAATTAACATGATGTTTCACTAGCAACTAGTAAGTATAATCTATAAACTCTTCCAAAGATCTCTTTCTCTTAGACGTGTAACTAGTTTTCAAGAAGAACTGTGGCAGGCGCAGCATAAACCATAGAATCATAGAATCATAGGGGTTGGAAGGGACCTCGAGAGATCATCGGGTCCAATCCCACTGCCAAAGCAGCTCCCTAGCTCATACAGATAGGTGTCCAGACGGGTCTTGAATATCTCCAGAGAAGGAGACTCCACCACCCCCTGGGCAGCCTGTCCCAGGCCTCTGTCACCCTCACTGTGAAAAAGTTCTTCCGCATGTTGGTGCGGAACTTCCTGTGCTCCAACTTGCAGCCATTGCCCCTTGTCCTGTCTCCACAGACCACTGAAAAGGGGCTGGCTGATTCCCCCTGCACCCCCTGCTTAAGATAATTATAAACATTAATTAGGTCCCCCCTTAGTCTTCTCTTCTCAAGACTGAACAGTCTCAGCTCACTCAGCCTCTCCTCATAGGGGAGATGCTCCAGGCCCTTAATCATCTTCGTAGCCCTTCTTTGGATTCTCTCCAGGAGATCCCTGTCTTTTTTATACCAGGGAGCCCAGAACTGGACACAATACTCCAGGTGGGGCCTGACCAGGTGTCATGGTTTCACCCCGGCTGTGGGCCGAGATCCACGCAGCTGTGTGCTTCTTAAAGTAAAAGAGCAGGGGAGGAGGGAAAAAGGGGGGAAACAAGGGAAGGGAAAAGGAAAGGGCAAATAACTCCAAAACCAAGAAACTAAGAGGCTCGTGGGTTGGGATAAGGATAGTTTACTAAGATAACAGAAAGATAAAATATAACAATGCTAACAGGACTTTAGAGCAAAAGAATATGAAACTATTGATACCCAATGCAGTTTCTCCCCGAACCACACAACTCAGGCCGTACCACCCAGAGCTGTCCCAGAACCTGACCGTCCCCCCTAGAAGCATGCGTCCCGCCACCGCCCCTCTTCTTCCTCCCCTCAGCCCCCCATTATCCTGGGCAGGATGTAATTGGCATGGAATACACTCTTTGGCCCATCTGGGTCACCTGTCCTGGCTTCGCCCCTCCTTTCTCATGAATAGAGAAATACGAAGAAGCTGAGAAAGTCCTTGACTGTCTGACTGCAACTAAGAACATCAGGGTGTTATCAGCACTGCTTTCATTTTAACTCCCAAACACAGCATTCCATCAGCTGCTACAAATGAAGTTAACTCTATCCTGACTGAAACCAAGACACCAGGGCAGAGTAGAGGGGGAGGATCACCTCCTTTGACCTGCTGGCCACACTCCTCCGGATGCACCCCAGGATCCCATTGTCTCTCTTAGTACCCAGGGAACACTGCTGGCTCATAGCCAACCTGTCATCAACCAGGACCCCCAGGTCTTTCTCCACAGAGCTCTTCTCCAGCAGCTCATCCCCCAGCCTGTACTGATACAAATGGTTATTCCTTCCCAGGTGCAAGACTTTACACTTGCTTTTGTTGAACTTCATCTGGTTCTCCCTGCCAAGCTCTCCAGGTCTCTCTGAACGGCAGTGCAGTGTTCCTGCGTGTCAGCCACTCCTCCCAGCTTTGTATCATCCAATACTTGCTGAGGGTGGATGCTATTCCCTCATCAAGGTCATCAATGAAGATACTAAGCAGGACTGGACCCAACACTGAGCCCTGAACACGGTTCAGTTAAAAGAAGGTACACTGTATTCAAGAACACATTTTGCTTGGGTGTTCATAATACATCAATTTCAACAGATTATATTCCTTTAGCAAGTCATTAGTAACAGTTTATTTTCTGAGTTGTTGCTGCTTGTATTATTAACCTACAATGTCTCTACATCGGAGTATCCTCTGTGAAACTGAGTAAGAGTCTGCAGCAGGAGTGGAATTGATAGTCTGTTCTCTCTCTTCCTCTTTTTGGGACATTCACCACTTTAACTTTTGGGAAGCACCTCACAAAGATAGCAGTCAAAAAGAGTTCCAGTCAGTCTGCTTTCAAATGGGCTCCAGATCCTGGGATACTTACAATTACATAGCCCATTAACGGATGGAGGAATTATTTTCAGAAGCAGGCAATGGTAGCAGCTGAATAGGAATGTATTTTTATCCTACCAAGGGTTCAAAATATACTTTCAATGCCCAAGCATGTTTTTTGCTTGCCTTTTGATTTCTATTATTTTGATTTCTGCTTTTGGATTGAGTTTGTTCATGGTTTTCTCCATGAATTAGGCCACCAAATGTTTGGGTCCAACACTTGCCTGCTGGAAAATATTTCATCATGGATACACCATTTTTAGGATAAGTATATGTAACTTAGCAGCCAAATACTTAGAAGCTCTTAATTTTATTTCATTTGAAAATCTAGGAGTCAGCAAAAGTTAGTGACTCGTGATCTTGAATGCCAGGAAGTGGCAATAGTCATACACTGGAAGTTTAGCTCATATTTTAAAATATACAGAAATTATGTATTTGTAGTATTCTGCAGACTCTAAAAAACTTAAAATCTCTAATAGCTGTGGAAACCTTACGATTTCTTTAACCATGTACATGCTCTATACTTATAATAAGGGAGATAGTCATTGTATATTCATATTCTAGAGAATTTCATCAGTCTCTGGCAATGTAGTTTGATGAAGATCTTGACTCAGATTTTTGCAAGATGCCTGTGGGTAGTTTTCAAGAGTGGCTTAAACTTTTGGGCCTACAAGTTCCCTTTACAAATAGGAGTTAGGAGCCCCTGCTGAGTCCTTTCTGTTAGGTTATTCATAGAAAGTTATGAGTGGGTGTTAGGAGCTAATCTTATAAAACAGTTTTATATGATAGAGTCCAACTGTGTGCATAAGGATAGGCTGGGCCACTTACATGCAGGTGGTCATCGGTGCATTTGCAGGGTTGACACCTAGAGGAAATATAAAAAAACCTGGGAACATGTGGTGGAAGTAGCTCTAGCTCTTGTTAAAGATCAACGTGCCAGTGTGATTTACGGGGAAGTGGGTGTTGGCTGTCTCTCCTTCTCATCCTATAAAACAAAGCATATCAGTGTCCCTGACGGAGAGGCGAGAGAAGGAACTTCATGGCCTTTGCCACCAAACCCGGTCCGGCGGCAGCCCTGCAACAGGCATCATGCTTCTGAAGCCTGTGCTGCTTTCAAGGAGTGCTTACTGCTCCCCTGTCACCTTAAAGCACAGGGGGACCTCCAAAATGTAACTGATCCTTTTCTAATAAAAACATCTCTCTGTCTCTTCTTTGGAAATGCTGTAAGGAAGCACGCTGTGTGTAACAGGATTTCCTTCCACGTGTAACCAGGAAGAGAAGTACATATTTGTACACAAGGATGAAATTAACTGCAAACTGTCTTTTCCTCCCTCTTCCCCCTGCCCTGGCTTTGTTTTGTGGGGGTTTGTAGCTGGCATCAGAATGACCGCAGGTGAACTCATGTTTCCTGCTTTTTGGTTTAATGCAGTATAATTTTTAATGCTGCTGACAGGCTTGGATGCTGAAATTCAACCTCTGGTTATTTTGAGAGCAGATATAACAGACAGCTGCAGTTGCGTGTTCTTGAGACTGTCCCACACGTAAGACTTCTCCCCGATCTCTGGGGACCACTTAACCTGGCAAAGTGGAGAACTTGGTGTCAGAATTTATTCAGTCCTTGGACTCTCTTCTAAGGGTATGCAAAATGTCATGGCAGCATTGTCATAGCAACCACCACTCACTTGGATCCAAACACTGACCACCGCTTTTACAGACAGCGGCTTTGTCTTTCAAACATGTGCAGATCGGAGCTAGTGACCTGTGGGTAGGCATGCTTTGTATGCCAGTATCGATGTACTTAGCTAAGAGCTGATTTTATTAGAAAATAATTGGTAGTGGCAGTGTAAAGAGATAATTTCATGCTTGATTTTGACAGCTAAGTTGGATGCCCTTTTCCCTCAAGTGTGTGTGTGTGTGTGTGTTGCGGGGGAGGGAGGGGCGCGAGTTGAGCTCATAAATTTAGTTTTCCGCATTTTAACAAAAGTCAAAAGCAGTTCAATCCTCCTAAATATGTGCCCTGTCTGAGTCTCTAGAGTTTGAGTGAAGAGAGCATGAAGAAGTCACTGAGTAGCTACCTATCAGCTCTTCAATTCCTTCACAGTCAGTAAATGTGCAGCACTGGGAGGCGTTTGAGCATCTGCATAGATACTGGCATGTTTTTGTACACTTGAGGCTGTATTATTTCACTTTCATTTAAGTGCGGGATCCTGGGCAGAATCTGATCACAAACAGATAGGGAAGTGGTATAATGGTTGTGATACTATGTGAACATTTAATTTATTTAATAAAAGGCTATAATTGAACAAATTTGACCAGTATTTATCTTTTTAAGAGCTCCTGGAGAGTTATGGGTGAAGAGAGTAGAAATTAAGGGTTTGCTGTAATCCTGTTCCCTCTCAGGTTCTTTCATTACAATCCATTCTAGGGTATTATAAGTAACCCAGTATCTGTTCCAGCTCTTAATGAATCATTCTGAACATGTAAAACTCCTATTTATGTAGGCAGCTGCATAAGTTCTGAAACTTTTAAGGGTTTGGAATTGTGCTGCACCAGTGGCCAATTCCCACATGGTGCATATTTCTATCCCTTGTTTGTGAATGAGTATGTTTTGGTTCCTCCTTAACATTTACAGGAAGCAACAATGCTGTTACTACTCTGGGCCTGGATTTTTGTTGGGGTTTTTTCCCAGACAGAGCCACGAGAGCGAGTACGTCACTTGGCAATCTAAAAAGCTTTACCTTCTTGAAAAAGAAGTTACTTGCAGCACCATATAAGGCCATGAGCTCTTTCTTGTTAAGCAACAAGGTTTTGCCGGTGGGGACAGTTACTTCTATCTCCTGAAATGTTCAAGTTTAAAAACTTTATACTTTTTTCCCAACAGCTCTTCTGTGTTCAGAGAGAAATTTTCAGACCGGGGCAGCCTAATTTATGAAGCAAACTGCATCTGCAACAGAATAGGAAGCAAGACAAATGGCAGAAGTTTATTGCCACCTCTGCAAAACAAAGCAATCAAGCTAGGATGAAGTTTCAAAGGTTGGTTTCTAAGCTGCGTTAGGTTTTAATTAGTGAAAGAACCCCGTGGCTTAATTGTCACTTGTTTATGAATAAGAAATGTTGCTATACTAAAACTCTGGGTACATTTTATGTTAGACTGACACTTCAATTCTAGTTCAGTGTTTAAGTTTTAATTTCTGTATTTTGAAAGTATATTTCAACCAGTATCAATAATAAAAATGCCTTGATAATTAAAAGTTTTTCAGCTGAATTGCTTCCATCACTGTAATAAAAAAGAATAGATTAGAGGTTATGATTACCTAAATGCCATTCCAGCCTATAATACAGCAGCTGTTTAGCAACAGCCCAGGACCTGTATTTCATTTTAGAGAGGTTCTGAAATCCTTCTTTGCCCTAAACTCAAAGGATTTAAATAAATATATTCAGGGGAAGGAAAAAAAAACAAAATAAAAATCCCACTGAATCATCCCTTGCCAGAAAGTGACAACATAGTTTTGGTTACCAGTTTAAAATCTGACTAAGGACCATACCATACTGCCCATTGCAAGGAACGCTAATGAATTGGTAGAAGCCTCAGCTCTTAGTTTGTGTGGGATGAGGAAGGAAATAGCAATCTATGAAGCATTCCTCCTTACCTAGTAGAAGCTGCCTTAAACCACACTTTCTCTGGATAGGGAATCCTCTGTGATTTTGGGGGGAGGGGCTAGAAGATTCCTGCCTGCTACAGGGGGAACATCAGTGTCAGGCCTCTCAATTTTATAACATGTTACTTAATCCCTGACATAGTTACCTGTACTTGGAGGTCCAGTGGTACCGATTCAGCATTATTACCTCAAGAGCCCCTGAACTCACTTTTGAAGGAAGCTCTTACTTGTCACAGCAGCAAAGAAACACCTTGGAAGCACGTCTCCTAAACAAACCAACACCGGAAACAAGTTAATTCTTGCAACTGATGATGAAAAAATGGCAGCCTCAACCAAAAGCCTGTGACAGTCGGGTGTTCGGGGCTGCCTGCGACTGTCTGTTCTGAAACTGTTGGGAAGTTATACCCAACATAGAGGTTGAGATGGGAACTTAGAGACTTCAAAACTCAGGTGGCCACAGGGTCCACCTTTCCTAAACAAGGTGCCACAGTTTGAGTCCCAAACTCTGATCTCGGCGTGACAAAGCTCAAAGTCTGCAGAAACAGCCTAAACAACAACTTGTATGCTTTATGGCTCTGACTCTCTGGTTTATGATGGCTTGCAAAACAGTGCATATTGACAGCAATACCCTAAATACAGTAGTTTTGTAGCAATGCAATGTATTTTTGGAAGTTGTCCTGCCCTTTTATGTATCTGCAGCCTAATGCTGTCCTACTCTCTCTCCATTAAGAGGAGATATTATAAAGTTTGTTGGCTTTTACTTTACTTTTTACTTTAACACAAACAAGGGGTTTTCCTCCTGGAATGTGACTCAACAGAGAAGTCAACCATTTCTTTAGCTTTAAAGTTGTTAAAATGGACTCTGGGTTAAGAAGAACTAGTTCCCAGCCTGTTTCTATAAAGGCTTGCTTCAGGCTAAAACCTGAGGTTTCTTTCTTGAAGCAGCCTGGGACACCCTTCTTGTGACCAGATGTGTTATGCACTTATTTAATGAGACTCGCCCTCTTCCCTTCTCAGCTGAGCTCAATGCTACCTGGGCTCAAGGTTTACATTGCTATGCCTGACTCATGCTTTCAGAGTGACTGCATTAAAATGATATGGGGATCCCATTTTGCTGTCACGTAGGTGAGTGGTGCCAGGCATTTAAATTCTTGCAGACCCTGGGTGCTGCTGTTAATTATTCTCTTAATAGAATAATAGAAGGCCATGCTAGTGATGTGAGTCATTTTGTCTTGCCTTTCATTTGTAGTATGGCTGCTACTAAGAATTACATGTTTGGCAAAATGTCCTAATAGAAAACATTGCTTTGTAATTTAAACAACTTTTTTTCTCCACTCTAAGTCCAAGTTTTTATTTCGATATACAGATAGGGTCAAGCTTAAAGTGGTTGTTAAAGTGTCTATGATGACAGCAAATGACCTAACAGTAACTTTGGGAAGCTTTTTGCATGATTTCCAGGAGCTGTAGGGCAACTGAAGTAATAAACGATGACTCATAAAGAATAAAAGAAGCTGAAGTGGGAATTTACAGGAAAAAGTGTAAGCCATGGCTTTTCCCCTCTGTGATTTCACAGCTATTTCTATTAGAGGCAAAGGAACCCTTGCATGCCTAGAGAGAAAACAAAATGACCAAGGAAATAGACATTCCTTGAGAACAAGGACTTAGCATGGACTAAGGTACTAATCTCCAAATTTTGGTGCAGGAAGAACTAAATAGTACCCTTTTTCTTCTTTTTTTTGTTTTTTACCTTTTTTTTTTTCTCTCTCTCTCTAGTAATGGAATCTGCTGAGGTTGAGGTGCATCCACACCACCTTCACGATTCAGCAGTTGAAGTTGTGGTGTTGTTCACAATCAAATTCTTCAAATAAGAGCTACGGAAGAAGTTCGCCACTGTCCCAGTATGACAGGACTGTGAAAGCCCCTACCTGGCTGTGTATTTTACTGTAACTGAGGTAAAGGATGCAAAACTGATCTAGTGAGAGGTGTCCCAGCCCATGGCAGAAGGGGGTGGAACTAGATGATCTTTAAGGTCCCGTCCAGCCCTAAGTGTTCTGTGATTCTATGCAAACATTATGACTGGTGTCTTCCTGAGCCCTGTGCTACACAGAGAAAGGCTTGCATATGCAGAAGCTGCTCCTGAAATTAGGATTTTTTTTTTTAAAAAAGAGACATTACTGCTTTCAACTACACAAACAGAAAAATAACAAAAGCCAGCTAGATGTAATTTCTCGTTAACACAATTTCCCTCCTAAGGTCTGCCAGGTTTTCAAAAAGCTCTTTTTGAGATGCACAGAACTGCTCTATATAGCTGCCTGGACTCAGGGTGGATGTTTACTGTTTGCATATCTGCAAAGGCCTAGCAGCAAAGAAAGACCAAAAAGACAAAAAAACCCCAGTATTTTAAGGATAAATTCTTGTATTACAAAAGCTCTCATTCTGCTCCTTGCTATGAATGCAGCAAGGAAGCATCTACCTACAGATGCCCTGTGTTGTAGCTGGTGTTAGCGTAACACCAGATCCACAAAAGGAAAAGACTTCCAGTGCTTTTGCTTTGTGCTGGCGTGGTGCCATCCAGATGTAGCAGCCAGAAGGAAACATTCCTTTCAGTGCTTTTGCTTTGTGCTGGCGTGGTGCCATCCAGATGTAGCAGCCAGAAGGAAACATTCCTTTCAGTGACGTTCACTGCCCTAAGCTAGAAACAAAGTAGGAAGATATGCTGCTCTCACGCTTGCGAATTTGGAGGCAGTGCCAATACAAGCCATGACTGAGGCTCTCAAAGGATGCAAATCCACGTCACCACTTCGAATTCAGTGATGCAACCTGAGTTAACATTAACTATATCCTTAACATATCCTTTCTAAGGTTTCAACCATTTTAAAGCCTTTGGACAATGAGAATTACCTGTACACAGTCCTATGGGTTTGTTTTTCCCATCTATATGGGTTTCCTACCTGCATCTCATTCAAAGCAGGTAGGCCTGGCTTGTTTCCATTTGCCCTGGAAATTTGCATGAAGAACCATGGTTAGAGTCCCCACTCTTGTCTTAAGGCTAGAATGAAACATGTTGCACTCCCATGGGGAAACCATAGAGGAACAGGTTGCTACATACGTATAAAATATACTGAAACAGCTGATGCTAACCTTTCTAGGTGAAATAAAAGGCTATTAAACTGAGAAACAACAGAGAGTGTCTGTCTTCTTTGGGGAGGAAGCACTGTTCTGTATCTTGTTCTATACAAATTGCTCTGATTTTTAAAGTTGTCAGTTATCCAACCAACCATTTGAGGCTTCAGTAAGGGGAATGTCTTCCAGCCTGGACTGGAAGAGCAGTCCGGATCGGTCTACCTGTTGCAGCATCATCTTTTTTGCAATACCTGGTGGACACCAGAAGAGAAGTTCCTTCTCTTAGTATTTTTCTTCTCTTTTATTTTTTGCCATACAGTCTTAAAATGAAGGTCACACTTTCCTGGCCTTTGGCAGATTACAAGGTATTCTGGGCAGTGTATTGGAACATTTCACATTATGTATGCTATACTTGTTTGAAATGGTAATTTCATACTTACAGTATGCTGCAGGCTCAAAAGTAGCCTGTGCCTCAGGTACTGTGTTTTATGCCTTTGCTTTTTTTATTACTTCCTTGTAAAGCTTCAAACGGGAAATGAAATCACACTATTCAGAAGGAACAATCCTTACCTCCAGTTGTTAGGGTCTGTATTTTTCACTGAAACCAAAGGCAGGAGTCTTGCTAACTTGAAGAAAGGGGGTTTAATTTATATCCTGGCTTGTTTACCAATGAAGAAATGTAAAAGACATGCATGCCTTTATCTGAAGGGAAGGTGAAAGAACAACTAATGGAAGGAACATGAAAATTGCTTGGGCCAGTATAATTTGAGACTGTATCTTGAACTTTGAGAGCCTGACCACCTCAACGTCCAGGTCTAAGTGGACAACAAGATTTCTGGCTGCAGTCTAAGAGCTGGGTGCACACCAGCTCCCCAAGCCAGCCAGTCCTCCCATGACTTGGCAAACCAGAACTGCATGTACATAACCAAATAAAACTCAGAACTTTTAGCCAAGTTCTTGACCTGAATGAGGAGTGGATCAGGACCCATGAGTTTATACGCTTATATACATATAGTTTGTACGCAACCTAAATACTGTAGTCAGAGGTCATGGGGTCAGATTTTGAAAAGTCCCTGACACAATTCGTTAACTGTGTTCATTCACCTAGGTCCCGTGGAAATTAATGCACAGATACCACTGAGAACCTGGACATAGGTGTTCACCCTCATCTTTACACAACAGAGAACGAAGATTAATAGTAGAGTGCAGTAAGGGAATTTGGTTGGGAATGCTGATGAAAGCCAAATAGTTGCAGATCAAGAAATACAGCATTGGCAGTCATTAGCATGAAACAGTAACAAAAACATTAAATGTTTCAGAGCAAAATTAGAAAATATTTTCATTCATACACTTAGAAATTTTAAGTAGAACAGTCCACTATGAACTGTACCAAACCAGTAAGTTCTGTTACCATGGATATGGAATTAAAGCTATGTTTACATTCCAAAGGGAGCTCTAGGAGATTGAAACTTGACATTCGTATCTACAGATGTAAATTTAGCTTTTAGGAGTCATTGTCTCCTATGTACCTCTCTGTTCATCTCCAGGTTAAATTTATTTTGCCTGCTGAGAGAGGTGATGATTATGGAACATAAACTCAGCACATTTATGCGGCAAGGAGAGTAGTCAAAGCGGAGGTATTCAAACCTCAAATTGTTTAGTTTACACACAGTTTGATTTGGATGCTAGAAAAACATGAAACTTGCTAGAAAACAATTAGCATACAGTATGTTGAAATCAGCATACAAATTTTTATACTTTAATGCATCAAACTTCATTATTCATCATAGAAAGCTGTTAGAGAGTAGAACATCTATATGGAAGGATCATCATGGTATTTCAGGGGAAATTTATTTTTGAATCCATGTCATTAAAGCTAAAATAATTCAGTATATCCTTTCTAAACACACAAAAGGTAGAGGAGCTCACCAAAACCACAGAGGAATGGATTTTTTCCACCTTTTTGACGTGTGTTTAAGATTCAGATTACTGAAAGACAAGGAGAAAGATTTCTCTTTTAGACAGGATTAATGCTAGTTCTGTCTCAAACAGTAATGATTACTCACTAAAATCCTGATTAGTCATCCGCTAATGACTATATGGAAGAAACTTAGGTTAAAACAGTTGTTATGCTCTGGAGTGGAATACTTCCCAGCTTTCTGCACGTGGCATGATTTTAAGAAGTCTGTGCAGGCAGCACTGGCAATGCTGGGCCTCTCAAGAAAAAAGTAAGCCAGTATTTCTGTGACATAAGCATAGCTTACTCAGAGCTTATGTGCTTTTTCTTTGCAACACCATTCACCTTTTGGCTAACTGCATTAAAGACAAAATCTCTTTCACTTTGGTTTCTTAGATACCGTCAATGCTGCATTTTCCTCAGAGCCACCTCTTGCTTAATAACTTGTAAAAAGCTCCAGAGTTCAACATTGGTGAGTGAAACCTCTATAACCAATGCATCAGCTGAGTATCTGGTGCCATATTACAGCAGATTCCTGTGTATACCCGCCAGCTCACTACAATCAATGCAGTTTGCTCTTTAAGCATTGAAAATTGCCTAGAAGTCCTGCAACAAGAGAGGCCACCACTGCAGCCTGAATAATGACTTCCATCTGCGCCTGCAGCAAAAGACAGAGACAGTTGGATGCAGTCTTACTGTCCCGTTTGCTCTGGGTTGCTGTTCTGGAAGGTAGATGCTAGGCAAGGTAATCACAGTGCAAAATGGTTTAGGTAATATAATAGGGTAACAACAAAGTTATCTTATAGGTTGTGGTTGGAAGGTAGAGAGGAAGGTGTTCAAAGAAAGCTGAACTAGAGAATTTCTTGAAGTTCCTCCTCCTAGCCATACATTCCCATCATCTTATAATTAAAATAAGTCAGCATGAGAGATGGAAATAAACAGTGCCTGTCAATTTCATGCAAATATTAATTATTCTTTTGGGAGAAAATCCAAGCTAAGCTTCATTGGTGCAGAGAATGCAACCTAAATTTTATGTTTTGGAGGTATAGATAACCCTTTGGTTCCATCTGTTGCTGATGTAATTCTGGTGAATGCATATTTAAGCTACGCTCTGTCTTTTCAGATCCGTCAGGAGCTAGGTGGGTTTGAATATGTTTGATTATATACTCACCACATCAGAATAACTGCAAAACATTCAAACAGGGATGCTAGATTGAGGTGAGTCTTGTTATTTTTGGCACAGTTGGCCTAGGATGCACCATATTTGAAGTAGTCTGCATCTCACTCCCGTTGTCCTCAATAAATCTAACAAGCCTAGGAATTTATCTAGATAGGTTGGTATCCTATTTCCACAGAAGAGCTATTTGATCTTTTAGAAATTTTTCTCATTACTAGGTAAAGTGAAAAGCTTTTCCTAATAATTTCATAATCATGCCCATTTGTCTATTTTTCTTTAAATCTCCAGTTCTGCAATATACAAATGCCAAGAATATTCCAAGACTCAGAGCAGATATAACAGAAAAGTGAATCTAAATAATGCTAATGTCAATAAAAGTGATTCTGATTGCTATCTTATTTACATGTTATTACTGGCCAGAGCAAAACCAATGATGACAGTTTTGCCTTTAAGATTGGTTATGCATTGTAGACAAAGTTTAGGCTCAATACAAATTTTCCTCATAGAATGACTAACAAAAATAAGACTCTTTTACCTTTTTTGACCTAATTAATTAGGTCAATTCTAACCACAAAGCCCCTTCACAGGTTATGTCTATTGGCAGCAAAAAGCAGTCAGCCTTGACTACACTGAAGCCAGATAGACAAGCCTATTCAACAAGGGTTCTTGGCTCCACCGATGTTAAATGAAATCTGCTGGGACTGGGTCACATTCAACAAGGGCTCTTGGCTCCACTGATGTTAAATGAAATCTGCTGGGACTGGGTCACCTGACCTTTGCCAAGTGAGAAGCTACACAAGAACTGTGAAACAGTTTGAGGGACTACAAGGAGTAGCTGCATCAAGTATGGAATGTTGCTGTCTTCTATATACAGTGAGACTGGTGGTGTTTCTTTACTGTATGAACTGAGAGCTTATTGGAAGTGGCTGAAATTTGGAAGCTGGCAAGTAAGTGTTCCTGTGTTCTGTGATTGCTGCTGTGGACTACAGGCTTCCTTCATCTGACCTATTTTCAGTGAAATTACTTAGATTGATTATGAGCTCCCTTTTTTTTTCCCTAACCTCTGAAAAAAGATCAAGTGTGTGTGGGTAGACTGGATCCAGAAGAGTGCTGTTAGTGTTTTTTAAGGTTAAAGAGCAGTTTGTATGAAAGATGTGTTTTAATGTGAATTCCGTATTTTCCTTATGGATGAACCAAGTATTTGGACCTGTCCTTGAGCTTGAATGCACTTTTAAAGTAATGCTTTCTTGTTTATATGAGATGTTCTTATCAACTCATGCAGCTAAATGATTATAGGGAATGAGGATTCAAATAATGTGTTGGGTTGGGGGGAAGGAGCTAAAATGAGTGGGACAAATGTAGAGCAAATTCAACAACTTATAAAATACTCTTTGGGGGTTTTTTCCTCATGTTCTTTGTGATTTATTTTCTAAACTCAGTGGTTGAGTGGTTTTGTCATTGAGCTAGCCTTCCTGTTGGAGGAAAAATGTTTGGTATATTTTTATTTTCCCTGCCTTCCTCTTTATGTATATCCACTGGTTTAGACTTATGAAGTACTAGTATATTTTTGGAGCAATGCCAAGTAGGATTATCACCTTTCATTTTTCATTTTGGTACTTATAAAATATAAGCATATATACCAATTATAAAATCTTTGAATTGATAAAGGAAACTGAGAACATATGGTAAAAGTGGCCATTTGAAGTAATAACTTGAGAAGTGATAGAAATATGTAATTTTAAAGATTTTTATCTTAGAACATCTTCATTCTTAAAGCATCTAGGATTTAAATGCTGCTTCATCAGATTTCTTGTCCCTCACTAATTATGGAACATGATAGTTTTAAGTGATAAATATTTTCAAAAATTTATTTCAAGGTTTAAACAAAATTAAAGAGGTGCTGAGAGGAAAAAAAGTTACTATCACTATTAGAGTTATAGTCAGTTAAATTGGAAAAAACCCTTTATGATAATCAAGTTCAACCATTAACCTAACACTGCCAAATCTACCACTAAACCATGTCCCTAAGCGCTGCATCTATGTGTGGTTTAAATGTCTCCAGTGTCAGTGATGAAATAGGTGCCTTGATGAAATAGCAGCCTGTTTGTGTGCTTGACAACCCTTTTGTTGAAGAAATTTTTCCTAACGTACACTCTAAATCTCCTCTGCTGTGCAACTGGAGGCCATTTCCTCCTGCCCTATCACACCTGACTTGGGGGTAGAGACCAACACTCACCTGGCTACAGCCTCCTTTTGGGAAGGTGTGAAGAGTGAGCAGGTCTCCTCCCCTTCAGACTCCTTTTTGCTCCAGGTGCTAAACAAGCCCAGCTCCCTCAGCTGTTCCTACCAAGGCTTGTCTTCTAGAGCTTTCACCAACTTCATCACCTGTCTTTGAACATGCTCCAGCACCTCAGCATCTTTTTTGGAGCAAGGGGTCCCAAAACAAATGCAGTGTTCATGGTGTGGCTTCACCATTGCGGAGCATGAAGTAGATGATTGCTACCCTAGTCCTCCTTGCCATAATATTTCTGATACAAACTGGATTGCTATTGGCTCAGCCCACATTCAACCAGCCATTGACCAACACCCCCAGATCCCTTTTTCCCAGGCAGCTTCCCAGACACTCTTTGCTGGGTGTGTAGCATTGTATGAGGTTGTTGTGACCCAAGTGCAGGACATGGCACTTGGCCTTATTGAACTTTGTACAACTGGTTCTTTCTGGTCCATTGAGCCAGCCTGTCCATGTCCCTTGGTAGAGTCTTCCTACCCTTGAGCCAATTAGTGCTCCCACACAACATGGTGTAGTCTGCAGGCTTACTGAGGGTGCACTGGATCCCTTTGTCCAGATAATTAACTAAGATATTAAAGGGAACCAACCCAAATACTGAGCTCTGTGTAACACCACTTGTGATTGGCCACCAACTGGGTTTAATTCCATTCACCATGACTCTTGGTCTGGACATCCAACCACAATTTCTCTCAGTGAAGTGTATGTATGCCTGTCCAAACAGTGAGCAGGTATTTTCTCCAGGAGAATGCTGTGGAGAGAGGTGTTGAAGGCTTTACTAAAGTTCAGGAACATCCACAGTCTTTCCCTCATCCACTAAGCAGGTTGCATGGTTGTGGGAGGTCAGGTCGGTCGAAGAGGACCTGCCTTTCATAAACCCATGCATTTTTGAGACGGTGATAGAGTTTATCTTTAGTTTGTAAGTATTGGATAGCCGTGTGTTTATCAGTGTTATCTTCTCAGACCATGACAGTTATTTAATCAGTCAAGCTATTTTCATGGTCTTTGTAATCTGTTTACAAAGATTTGGGTGTAGGAAAGATTCAACACACTTAAATACCTCAAATGCAAGCAAGAATCTACCTGACTGCAGTTTGACCTGTGAATAGCAATGCTTCTAGAGTGCTTGCTTAATTTTTTAGTTTTGATGGAAGATTCGGTGTATGTTTACGTTGCTTTCTGTTTGTATAACATTAGGGGAAAAATTGCCATTAAAAAGCCACCACTTCGAACCTAAATACAGTACCTGCAGTGATCTAGAAATTACTGATTTCCAAGGGGGTTTGAAAGAAAGGATTTGTCACTGTATGAACAAAGACAGACTTAGGAGAAATATAGTGGTTTTGTTATAACAGACTCTGACAATGCATATTGGTCTAAGTTAATATTGCTTAATTAACAAAGTTTTGAGGGTAATAAACAGCCTCTTATGTTTAGCTTGAACTATTGTGTCAATGTGTATTCAGGACAATGAAGGATTGTTTTTCTTTTTTTTAAATTTCTTTGTAGAGTACTCAGCCTCAAGCAGTGCACACTCATAAAGAATTTGTGGTTAATTTCTAAAGTAACGCTCAGGAATTATTATGTATATGCAAGCCCTTGCAAGTAGAAATTTTTTTGGCTTTTGCCTTTTGTTTAATTTTATGTCCTTGGGGATATATTTCAGTAAGAAGTTCCTGTGAGTTTGTGTGTGGCCTTTGTTAAGACTTACTATTCGTGATAAGCCTTGTCCAAAGAGATTTGTCTTCTCAGGCAGAAGGAGAGGATGGAGACTTGGTAGAGAGGTGCCATTTTAGGGGATACCTTTTGTTTCTTTGCTGAAAAATAAAATGAGCTACTAGTATCAATATGAATAGACATTTCATGAATGACTTAGTACCGATGTAGATACTAATGAAATTCTGGTCAGAGGCCCAAGGCTAATGCTGCTAAAGCAATATTAGCTCATGCACCAGGGTAACTATGGACTTGTGTAGATTCTGGGAGTGCACAGGTTTGCTTCCGTTATTACCTTCTACGTGACGTGTTGAGCATGGAGCTTAATTCCCATATCTGTAACGTGGGCACAATCATCCACACCCCCCTTCCCCTTGCTAATGTACACCTTATAAGCAGCTGTTTGCTATGCTGAACACCAGCTAACACCTATTTTCATTTATTGCCTTTGGTGTGACTGCATACAGCAGAAGCAGATCTGGGGCTTTGAGCAGAGGGGAATAAATCAGGATGTGCAGCCTTAAAATACTTTTTTTTTTTTTTTTTCCTAAGCCTTGAAAAACTGGCAACAGTAAATT
This sequence comes from Hypotaenidia okinawae, assembly GCA_027925045.1. Classification (NCBI taxonomy): domain Eukaryota; kingdom Metazoa; phylum Chordata; class Aves; order Gruiformes; family Rallidae; genus Hypotaenidia; species Hypotaenidia okinawae. The sequence continues at coordinate 95,955,268 of BSDF01000001.1, forward strand.
CAAGCAGAATTGCAGACCAGTAGTACACTGTAATATGCTGTTCTGTACTTCCAGCACATAGGCGCATTAGTCCCAGGATATCCATTATTTCAAAACACTAAATAGCTGTAATGGGGTGATATATTCATATAATTACAGCTAGTGGCAGGAACAGAATTTGGAACCTGTTCCTGGGCACTTACAAGGGCTGTGCGTGAGGCAGCTGAATAGAAACAGCCGCTTAAGACTGTGATGGGTAGGTACATCAGCTATCCTATAGAAACACCTCTAGCACCTTCTGTCTCCCACCACTCTTGTTCTGTCAAAACCTGCTACTCTGGTGATGTAGGCAGTGGGGTTTTTTTTCCATCTTTTCTTTTTCCCAACCAGTTAAAACCCAGATTTAGTGGCCTTTGCCTTCAGAACTGATAGTGGTGGTAGTCTGTAGTGTCATGTTAGTCTAAAAGCACATTTGGTGGCTTTAAATACCAGGAAATAAGTTTCTCTCTGTTTAATAAGCTTTTTTTCATTTTCTTTAACAGAAAGAGGGGGAAAAACTCCAACCCCGATGGTGAATACAGAGCATAGTAGAATAGCTTTCCTTCAGAAATAGAGTTGCATACTTCTTCCTGACATGGGACTTATCACCTCCTGGGGATGTAAAACTGTTCTTTGGTGCTGAGCACATGCTTCCAGTCCCAGCCATAAACTATCTTTGGACCAGTGGACTCAGAATGTGCAGATCTGCTGGTCATTTCACCAGAAATACCATGTGAAACCATAATTTCTAGACTAATTAGTTGGCATTTCTAATTTTCTTCTCATTTCTCATTCCCATGCTTGTTTTAAACCTGGAAGAAGAGCTTTTAGAGCTAGTAACTGATTTGTGAGGATTTTGTGAATGTCTGTTTGGAGGTCATTTCCCATAGGCAATTCCCTCATTCACATTAAAATCAGACTACTACCTAGCACTTGATACAGATGGGTGAGTTTGGTATAAAACTCAAGGGGACATGATTTTTTCCTTTGTATGCGCTCATGTTGCAGAGGGGCTGGGGAGGTTGTTATTTATACTACTATTGTTTCTGCCGGCTTTGACAAAATAGCAGCTGGTTCTACTAATGAATGTTTAAGGTGCCCATTTTTTTTTCCTCTCCAGTCTCATGCATGCTGCAGGGAAATATATTCCAAAGGGAACATTTCATGACACAAATATTCATGAAACAACAATATAGTTCCCAAGGCGTAGGCGCTGTTTTATTTCCTTGACAGAGTTCTTTGGCGGTTTTTCTCCTGTGGTCAGCCTTGTGAAAGAGAGGGATGAATAATCATGAGAATCAAATCACCTTAAACTTTGGACAGATTTATATCTGCATAGGAATAGTGTAGATTTGTGAATGCAGAGGAGGATTTGCAGCAATCATTTGGTATTCCTCTAAGCTTGCTGCTGGGAAAATCAATGGTAAAGCTCTTGGACTTGAAGAACCTTAAAAAATATTTAACCTTAGTTGTTCAGGTTTGAAATGGCCTGTATGAGCAAATACGTGTCCATCTGAAGTCTTGGCAATGGTATCAAACTGGTTTTCTTAATCAGTGCGTGCTGCCCAGTATAAAACTGCTTCTAAAAGCAGTTGACCAGCTGATATATTAAAAACTGAAGTTAATCTCTTTAAAGTCACTTTCTTGAAACTAAAACTTCTAGGAGTTTATAGGGTTTTGATTTATATGCTGTGAAAACAGCAGTTACTTACAAACAGTACATTCTTGCACAACTTCACTTCTAGTGAAAGTAACACGAAAGCCTCGCCGCAGTAAGTGCGATAGATTGCTTCTTTAAACTTGACAGTAATTAAACTAACTTAAAGTTCACAAAACCTAGGTTAAGAAATAAACAGCCCAATAACCTATGACTTCTGTCTCTATGTATTACATTCATGATTTCAAGATTTTCTCCAGAAGGTCTAGAATTCCTTCTACTTTATTTGTGAAATGTACTAAAATGTTCAGTTTAACTGCGTGATGTGGTGAAGATCTGCTGAATGTTATGTTACTTGTAATAAAGGGAAGAAGATCCTGATGCTTGTTCTCCCCATTACAAATCCAAGTTCAGTATCTTTTGAACTTTTGTCCTGCTTGCTCTTATGAGTCATGTTATGATAACAGCTACAGTTGCTATTGGAAATCAAGTCTGTGCTCTGTTAGGACTTCGCACTGTAAGAGAACACCCTCTCTAAAACTACCTGCTGATTCCAGCTTACATTTATCCTGGAGGTGGCTGGGTGTTAGTCATTGTTTTCTTCTCTCTCTCCCAGCTGCCAAGAGCTAACAATTTTTTTTTTATTGTTTGTTCATCTTTGGTGAAACTTGTCTTCCACTTGAACCAAATGTCAACTCAGTTCCCAGCCCGAGGCTTCAAATCAACAAGGCACACTTCCAAAGAGAATACCTGAGCTGGATTTTTAAGGGCTCTAGAGTCTCTTGCCCCTTCTTAGGGAAGGTCTCTTTAGGTGGAAGGCATGAAAGGTTTGGGCCAAACCTTAAGATTTGTGCATGCCTAGAGTAAGAAAAAATAAAAAGTAAAGGAAACATCACATTCAAATTTGTAGTAAGGAATAGCACAGGCAACGCACAAGGCCAGTGAATCAGACATGGATTTAATAGTAAGGGGGTTTCCTTTCTTGCTTTCCCTCATTGCTTTATTGCAAAATATAAGCTACACCTCCTGCTGTAGCTTATATTTTGCAATAAAGCAATGAGGGAAAGCAAGGAGACTGCCACCCTTAGCCATCCATTTCTTGAATGTATCTGATGCTAACTTTGAAACAGGCGTTACTGCCTGACAAGCTCCTGAGAAATGCCCCTGCACAATTGCTGATAACAGAAACTGGTTTTTGTTTGAGTGAATACCCATGTGCTTTTCTGGTACTTGTTCATCTCTAATTGCCCACAGGCCTTTCTACTTCACCCATTTTGAACTATCCTGGTAAAACCAAAAGACCTACAAGATCTGATTTCAGGGTCTCTCCTAGAGTTTCTACACAGCAGAGACACTAGTAATCGAGCCCCAGAATTATCCAACTCCTAATGCTTAGAAGCATTGTCTCTGAGTTTTGTTTCCTTTTGTCCTGTCTGTCTCCCACCTTTTTTATAGGATAAGGCAGCAAAACCGATTATGCTCATTTAAGTTCTGTTACTGATGGGATATATAACAACAATACAGATTGTTCTTCCACCTCACCTTCTCCTTACCTGAAATGAAGCAGGAGGCGGCCAAGGGCTTCCATTACCTACAGTACATCTGCAGGACTAGTAGGAATCCATTCTGCTTTTATGAACACTGGGGTAACCACAAATTATGACCAACTGAAATTAGAGTGAGATATTTAGTAACACTGCTGTGCAGAAGCCTCTCTCCTTTATAATTTTCAAAGTGCTGTACAAACACTGCGTGTAGCTGCAATGATCAGTGGTAATTTTACCTAGCCCTTTATTTTGCAGTTTCAACATGCATTTATCTATTTTATTGATCCGTAAGCTGAAGCCAAGAGGAAAGAAGCCCAAGCTGTCCCTACTAAAGCCAATACAGAAAGTCCACACTGCTTTTAGAACAAATCCGATCATGATCAGATTGTGAACATCTTGCCTGAGGCCATTTAATAAATAGTTTATACAGGTAGGAGTGGAATAAAGGCACTCTACATTCTATAATAGTGTTCTAACTACTGAAAAATGAAAGTGTAGCATTAAATGTGTTTGTTAGCGTCCTTTTAGCAGCAACGCTATCAACTTTGTGGGTTAGTTTTCGGGGGTTTCATCAAGCAAACAATATTTTAATTTTGTTTTCTAATGTTGAAGAGATTCAAATATATATATGGTCAAATTCAATCCTTTGTGTGTTAGGAAATTAAGTGTACCTATTGATGGAGTAATGTATTGTGCATTTTTACTTGTGTACCAGAGTGAATTTGGCCTCATGTCAAATAAGGAAATGCTCTTAAGTGGATAAAATCTAACAGTCATCTGTTTATTAACAGTTTTAATGCTGACCTGTAGTTTTGGAATTAAGAATCAATTATTCCTGACTCCTATATGACCACAAACCAGATATTTCACAGAATCCTTTCAGTTGGAAGAGATCTCAAAGATAATCTAGTTCCAACCTCCCCTGCCATGGGCAGGGACATCTTCACTAGCCCAGGCTGCCCAAAGCCCCATTCATCCTGGCCTTGAACACTGCCAGGGAGGGGGCAGCCTGTGCCAGGGCCTCACCGCCCTCACAGGGAAGAATTTCTTCTTACCGTCCAATGTAAACCTGCCCGCTTTCAGCTTGAAGCCATTCCCTCTTGTCCTATCACTGCACTCCCTGGTGAACAGTCCCTTTCCAGCTTTCCTGTAGAACACCTTTAAATATTGGTAGGCCACAATTAAGTCTTCCCAGAGCCATCTCTTCTCCAGGCTGAACAAGCCCAACTCTCTCAGCCTGTCTTCATAGGAGAGGTGTTTCAGCCCCCTGATGATCTTTGTGGACTTTCTTTGGACTCACTCCAACAACTCCATGTCTTTCCTGTACTGGGGACCCCAGAGCTGGACACAGTACTCTAGGTGGGGTGTCACGAGAACAGAGCCAAAAAAAGCCCCCAAACAAACTCAACCACAAAACCCCAAACCTGTTTGTTCTTCAGGGCTTTTTTGTCTGTCTGTAGTTTAAAAGGGAAGAACTTGAAGTGGTAAGGATGATGTTATCTTTATGTTTGACAGTCAAAGTGGGTTGAGCTTTTGGTTCCATCTTTAGACTCCGGTGAGGTGCCTTGAGGCAGCATGAGTAGAAGATGGAAAAAGAATCTCTTCAAAAAGATTCAGAAATCATTTTGATAAGTCTGTATTTCCTTGCCTGACTTGACAGTTTTATTTCTTTGTAGTGCCACTGGCTATTGCTGTCTTTGATTCTCCGAACTCAACATACTGCAGTAAAGCACTTAATACCTTACAGAATTTGAAATTGTTTGTACTAAGGCAAAGTGGGGGGTGAGGGGAAAAGTGATAAAGGTGGTGGGTTCAGTAACAGCTGCAACTGGCTCATTACAGGGTTTCTGAGTTTTGGTTCCTGCTGGAGCCCTCTGGTAATTCAACTTTAAGCAACACAAGTCTTGAGAGACAGAGACATGAAAGCCTCAAGGAAGAACAGGGAAACAAGATGAAGCAGGTTAGGCGGTAAGAAGATACGTATGCAGAAGAAAGCAAAACTGTGATAATCCTTCTCTACATCAATACACTCAATGAGTGATTTGATTTTATTTTTCTTTCTGAAGCTGCATATAACTGCTTCAGATACTGTGTGGCATTTGATGCCATATGTCCACTTAGAGCTCTTCTTTTTTTGATTATGTGCTGCTCAATATACACTACTTCACATACTACTGTGTATATCAGAACTTTTGTCCCTCTTGTATGGGCTTATGCCCCACTTCTAAAGTGGTTGGGAAGTCAGTGTAATGGCCTGGGTTGTGCAGAGGAGCCAGAACAGGAAAAAAATTACATCCATTAGTAGCTTCAGGATCTGAACCTTCTGAATCGTTTGTTTTTTTAAAAAAACCCAGCCAACCAAAAAAAAAAAAAGAAGCCCCCACAAAAACCCTAAACTTCAAAGTCTTATCCCAGAAAGACGATGTCACGGTAGCCCTGAAACCCGTCAGAAGCAAAGTAGTGGTGGTTCTGTCATGTGATGTTTTCTGGACTCTCATTAGAGTTTCTGAATCCCACACAAAGCTTTTGTTTGGGGTTTTCTAGTTTCATTGAAATAATAAAAAAAGTGAAATTTTATTTTGTTCTTCTATCAGCCCTGAATTCAAGAAACTGTGAGAAAGGGGAGTGACCCCAAGTTGGCTCTGGGCATAGCAGTGGCAGCGCTGGCTATATCGCTGGATATCACTTGCATCCTGCCTATGTTTGGACATCAGTGGTTTTGACAACAATAACTGAAATGGGAAAGGTACAGGGAGATGAGGAGTGCTGCTGTTCTTCCCATACAGCTGGTGGGATGATATCAGTGACATCATCAACGAGGAGTTGCAATACCAGACCATTAAATCTTTCTCAATCTATAAGGTGAGCAGAAAAATACTGGGCAAGTCCAAAGCTTTTTATGAGGAGCTGCTACTATTCCTGACCATTTGCATCCTGGTTTGAGCTGTTAACAGAGCTTATGACAGGGGGAAGGGAGGAAAGAAAATGAAATTTATGCAACAGCAGAGAAGAAAAGGCAAAGAAAGTTTGGGGGGGGAAGAAAGAAGATGAATGTGCTGTTTAGGGATTTTTGAGACAAATTGCCCTCCAAGGGAGATTGTGCTTGGCACGTGCTTTGCTGTTACTCAAAACTGAGAACTATTTTGAAACTGCAAGTCTGACATATCACGTGTCTGCCCTGCCACGCTTGCATCTCCTCCAGGGTCTCTGCCACTGTGATCTCTACTTAACTGAGCAAAACACATGAAAATCCTGCAACAGGTTACCACTTCCAAATGACTTTAAATTTGCCTATCTCTGCTTTATAAGTCATTCTGTTTTAATTTAGACCTAATGCACCGCACAGAAAATATGGTAACACTTCTCTTGGCTTAAATGAAGCAGTCCATTAAGTAGACCTGTCCATGGGTTTAATCCAAGCCTGCTGTTCTGGCTCTTACAAGCTGGCAGTTTAAAGAAATGGAATTCCTGTAGTTAGTCCCCACGTCATTAGGTACCTCAAAAGCATGTAATAGCCAAACTTTGGATATCAGGGCATTAAAATTCATGCTGTTGTTTATTGCTGTCAGTGTGTATTTGTGTGACATGGGATACAACTTACTAGCTAGTGCAAAATAATGAATTCTGAAAACTTCTAGATAAAACTGTGGGTGCTTGCCTGGTATCTTACAAGCAATCATAACTTTTGCCATGAAAGCAGACTTTTCTTTTTGTGCATCTTTCTTTGCTCTCAGCAGTAAGAAGAGAGAATATATAAACTATATAACAGCCAAGGGGCTTAATATTCAGTTTTGCTACAACAGATTTTTAAGCATGTGGGGAAGTTGTTGGGGGAACATTCTGCTCCCTTTGCTCTGAAGTTCTAAGTTTAGAAAATGAAGAACTTTAGTCTTTTTGCTGTAGTACTTTTGATATTGGCACTGCCAGGCAAGAGTAATTTTCACTTAACTGATTAATGCACCACCGAATTTTTTCATGGCAGTGCCTGTGCAATTAGTTAATCCTTTTGAAATGTTGAGTATTCCAGTGGTGGGACATAAGTGAGAACTTGTGAGCTGAGAAAGTTGCAACTACTATGAGGGCAGTCAGGCCCTAGCACAGGCTGCCCAGAGAAGCTGTGGGCAGCCTGTGCTAGGGCCCCTGCCCCTCCCTGAGAGGGTTCAAGGCCAGGCTGAATGGGGCTTTGAGCAACCTGGTCTATTGGAGGGTGTCCCTCCCCATGGCAGGGGTTTGGTACTAGGTGATCTTTGAGGTGCCTTCCAAACCAAAGCATTCTGTGACTTCTGTGAACGAAGGGTGGAATCCATCTGGGTGATTCGTGAAGTGAAGAACCAGTCTGACATTCAGATCAAATGAAAAAAGCAAGCAGGAGAGCTGCAAAAAGGTTTGCCTCTGAGAGACCCAAGTGAATAAAATCAAATTTGAATCTCTTTTGAAGTGACAATTTTCAGATGACATCCAGCCTTCTAGACTGTGCAAGGCTTGGTATCAAATCTAATCATGTCTGGTTCTGAGAGGCCTTGAACTAAGGGTCCCGCCCACAGGAAAATAACAAGAATGTTCCACAATATTTGGAAGTGGTGGCCATCCTACAGGCTCTCCTGTCAAAAGAGGATGTGCCAGGGCTGAGACACAACATGAATGCTTTGTAGCTTAGAGCAGGGGGAAGGACAGAGAGAAAGGATAACAAGAGATTGATAGAAAAGTTTGGGGAGGCTTTGATGTAACCTTTGCTATAGGTACTTCTTTCAAAGATGAATGCCTGAGAAGGTTACAGGGATCGAACAAGTGCGGGGTGGGCAGAGGACAGCTTGCTGGCTTCTGTGGACAGTGCATAAATCTTCGTTCCTCATGGTCTCCTCACTTCCTTGTCCTGTCACTTTTTTTAGCCCAGATGACTAACTGGCAAATACCAAACTGCTTCACAAGCGAAATACAAAAAAAGCCAGGGGAAGACAGTGCAGTAGTGACACTCCCATGCACCTATTAATCGGGCAGAGACTGTGTCAACCCGTCTCTCAGTTGCTCCAAAGCAGCAGGTGTCTTGGGGTGCTCATAAAGGCTGACTACTGTAAATTTTCCAAAGATCTAAGAATACATCTGTACCCATAACGTAAGCTAAAGATTTATTATGAGAAAAATCTTTATTCAGTTATTTTTCCCCACCCACAATGGGACAGCTTCTGCTGCTTAAAAATGAAAGTGAGAGTGGCAGGTGAGCTGAAAGATACATTTTACATCTCTTTCACTGGGACTCTTCCTGTGTTTGAGCAGGGCTCACTGGTTTGCTTATCTGGAAATAGTAATGGTAATATCCATGTTTTGAAATATGCTTTACGTAAATTGAGAGTATGCACTAAAATTTAGGACACTCATAGTTGATTCCCTCTTCTGCAGAATTTCATCTTTGCATCTTCCACCTATCACAGATATGATCACTTCTTGCATCCTCTGGCTGTTCATTTTCCTGAATTGAAACCTCCTACGGGTCTAAGGCAAAAAGAGGAAAGTGAACAGCACGTGTCTTCTTGTGGGATAAGTTTAATGCTTTTCCTTTATGCCTCTAGCACTGCCACCAATGGTTTGGCTCTCAGCAACTTCACCCCCAACAGCAAGTTTAACTGTTAATGCAAAGTTGGTTTTCCCAACTTATTGGCTCATCTGGATATTGATTGTTGCTGGTTTGTTGGGTTTTTTAGCAAATCTGATCAGCTGGAAGACACATCTTCAAGTCTAAGACACCTATCCTTCCAACATCTGGTTTTACAGAACTGCTATATAATAAAGTGGGCTTGTATATTTAGTAACACTGTGTGGCAAATATACGGTTACATACAGTAAACTCCCAGTTATCCAAACCTCCATTTATAAACAATCTCTGTAATTCTTTCTTCTTTTGACTGCTGATAGCTTGAATTCAACGTTATCCAAATACACTGGATAAACCAAATGTGGTTTGGCAACCAGGCTTCTATTATATTTAAGCTTGGTTCATAATGTGGCAATAGTCTGGTAATGATACATATCCAATTTTCCGTAACATACTCAAAAACCTGTGGATAAAACACAGTTGCATAAATGCTAGGACTGTTTTTCTTCAAATTACAGTGGTGTAAGAAGAGAATGTATTTTTAAGAGTACAGACAAAAAAGTTTCCTGCTTACTCAGTTACAAAGGACTGTGAAGATCAGTTTCAGTGCCTCCATAGCCCTTTCTGTGAACTTTTCCCTCGCTTTCCTGCAAATGTTCTGGGTACAGAGCGTCTTATTGGGTGGGAATAAAGACCTTTGAATCTGACCCTTTCTTATATATTGCTATGAGCTAATTTCCAAGAAATTGGTAGTATTTTGCTTAGCTCCTACCTTTTGTCTGCTACCTATGCTCTGGAATAGTGGAACCACCTCCACTTTCTTTCCATTACAGATATTGTTCCTTCCCAACTGATGGCCTAAATATGCCTTCAGCCACGCCCCCTACCTCACCACTGCCCACCCCCCACCCCCTCCATCTGTATCACCTGCTTTAAGACAGCAGACTACAGTAAAAATTTCCTGAGGCTTGTGTCACACCAGAGAGAGATACAGCTTGTGTGATTCAAACTCTACTTCACAGCCTTAGTCCCCTTCTGCTGAGAGGGGTATGACAACCTAGTTCCAGTTCAGTGATCCAGAAAAAGGATGTAGAGTTCCTTCTCTGTAACTTTTTGCCTGCTTGTCACCCTTGTAGGCAGTCTTACAACTGCTTCAACCCTTCCTTTGGGTGCCTGTTGCTGGCCAGAGGAATTCCTCCAGCAGAAAATGCTCCTAGACCTGGAGTCAGAAGCATTTGTTTCCATAGAGCCCATAAGGCAGAACTAAATTAAACAATTGCATTTTATCTTTAATTATCTTAGGCTAACCTGGCTGCGTGATCATATATACCATGTCCTGCTGTGTGGAGCCTGACCCAAGTCTATGGAAAAGTAAATACATGCCTGGTAGAAACAATTTCCAGGCTTGAAGCCTTTATTTCTCATTGTGGCAGATGGCATATGTTTTGTTTATCAGTGTTCTTATATTACTAAGTCATGTTCCATTAAAAATAAATACAAATTGCTGGGCAGCACAGCAGCAAGGTTATACGTGAGGCTCCTTGTTTGTTGTGCAGCAGCTGTTCCTTTGAGGTTGGGGTGGGATGTTCTGTAAGGAAGGGAGATGTCCCCTTCTCTGGGGTCCAGCAAGCCTGCTTGAGAAAGAAATGTATCTTTAGTGTATGAGAGGGAAAAACAAGGAGATGGGAAAGGTGTGGCTGTCCCCTGCACATGTATGCCCAGCTTAGAGTTGGCATCGGGTTAGGGTGGCTAGTGGAAGAACAGTAAAGGGAGTAAAAATAAGGCCTTAGAGGTGAGAAAGGAAGGATCCTTTTTTCAGGTAATATATATTGGTTTTTTCCTATCAGCAGACAGGCATATTTGGTTGCAATATTTATGTACTGATTGTTTATGTATACCTAAAATGTTTAGGCTCTGCATTTCAAAATCCTTTTGGTTTATTTTGAGGAGTTCAGATTGTGAGATAGGTTTAAGATGATCCTCTTGAGACTTTTTGCTCATGCTAGTAATCTTGGAATTGAGTAGGTTTATGAAAACTTATTCACAAGGACAGTAAAACTGCAAAAGTTTGAGTATTTTCTGTGTGCTTTAGAATTGATTTTTCTCATCTAAAGTAGAGATACAAAACTCTGAGTATTTGAATTTTGAATGTTTTCAATTTAAAAAAAAAAAAACCAACCAAAAAAAAGCAGCACAAAACCCTGGAACTTGATCTTCTGCCTAGAATAAATTTCCATGACCATTTAAATAAATGTGAATGCATCAAAATTACCATTTTTCTTTGGAGTGTCACCATTGCCTCAATAAGAAGATCCTGCCTTACTAAAAATTGTATCAGCTCACTGGAATCTTTTTCTGACCACTAAATAGATTCCTACTGGTGATGAATTGTCGTCTTATGAAGTGTGAACCAGAATCCTCCTGACCAGTTGTGCTTACTAAAGTTCTCATGCTATTTTTAAAGTAACAGTGGAAGTGCTTTAGCAGGGGGTTGGACTAGATGATCCGCAGAGGTCCATTCCAACTCATTTTGTGACTCAGTATTTGTTTGCCAGACTACCCAGTCCAAGACTGTATTAATATTGGGTATGTTTTGGCTTAACAAACCTACTCTTCTATTTCCTCTGTGTTCTCAATGCAATTTTTAATGGAGTCTAACACCATGCCTCTTGTGTTGTCTAAAGACTTACCAGCTTTTATTTTTTAGTAGAACATAGATTCAAAAAGTTCAGATTGTAGCTTTTCTACAAGACTACGTAGCCATGACAGTTCATATCACTTAATGAAATAGAGCCTTGAGTGGTTTGTGATTTGGGTAATGGGAATAGATGGACATGAGTCCTTTTCTTTTTTCTACTCCTGTGAATGAGAATGGTAACTTTGGTTTGGATTTAATGTCAAGATTTCTGCTGTATTCAGGAGAGAGTGGATTAATACCTGGAAATGGCTGTTCGATATTTGGTCTGTCAAAGATGTGGTTACAGAAGTCTCTCATTCTCCCCCTCTGTGTGTGACCTTTGATAAGTCCTTCCACTTCTGCTTTCTCCGTTTTCAGTAGGTAAAGGATGATAATGGTTACCAAATCTCTTACTTTTATTGTGAGAATTAATAGACTAATGATTTTAAAGCCCTCTAGCTCATCAAAAATAGTTCAGACTATTATTCCTCCTTTCCCCCTCCCCTGTTATTAATGACTTAAGAGGAGTTTGAGTTAGTGAAGTGGTAGTGAAAATATATACCCCGAGCTTAGTTCCAAGAAACATCCACCACTCCTAAATCATAAAAAGGAAACAGATTGTTTGGCAGGGTTTCCAGCTCTGTCCATGAATGAGTCTTATTGAAATTGCTGAATCATTCTGCACAATATTTTATGTTCTTTAAAAACCCGCACATTCAGTAAATCACCCTACAACTCCAATGTTACTTAAATTAACAAATGAGTTTTATCAGGCCATTAATTCAGGCTTTTAAAAAATTTTATATGGCTGCTATAGATTTGTGTAAAGCATTCAATATGCTTGATCATTCTGCATTGATTTTAAAATTCAAAAGCATCAGCCTGAGCTTTAACAGCACCTCGTTGGTTTGAACCTCCTTTAGCTTAATGGCCTTAATTTGCTTTAACTGAAACATGTTCAGAGTGGAAAATTTAAGGACTGAAGTAAAAATGGTGAAAGGCAAGAGAATTGTAGAATACCTGTAGGAAGCAAAAGATGTGGAAAGGAGGAATATAAAGTGTATTTGAGCACAGGCCAGTTGGTAGAGAAGATATTCAAAAGAAACAAGTATATATGATAGTCCCAAAGACCATAGGTGACGTGGGTGTCTTGCTGTCATGTGTGCCTTTGAAAGTCTCCTAAGATTTGCATCTCCTAAAGCCTTTATTCTTCTCCTCTTGAATTCAGTAGCAAATCTCCTGATGACTTTGTTGGAACAAAATCAAACTTAAACTGTTCAAAGTATCCCACAAAGAGGTTAAGCAGCAGTTGTGTAGGAGCAATTAATAAGCAAGCATAGACTGTATTTGAGGAACAGATGGCATAATTGCCCCTTCTTACAGCACTGATACAGAAAATCGACAGTGATAACTGCCAGGGGTGTTTGGAATAGACTTGATAGCTGCTTCTAGGATGTGGAGGAGTGAAATCACTTTTCTTAGGAGAAATGCAATTTTTGGCTTTTAGTTTTCTCTCTCTGCTTTGATCTTTCTACTGGGAGTCTGAAATGAACTCCTTTTTGTTCAAGATTTTTCCTGTTATCAACTGGATACTAGTCTGCATGCAAATCTTACTGTAGTGTGGTCACTTACTAAATCTAGTAAATACTTCAGGGTTTTTATTATAGCGTTAACTTGCCTTTAGTTGAAAAGTATGCTATTTCTAGGGGTGAGTAAACAGGTACCAAAATGTTCCAAGTTGGCCTATCTTCCCTCTTCATCCAATGATAGAACTAAACTTGGAAAAGTATAAGGGTCTGGCATTTTTTAAGATTATACATCATAATTCTTGCTGAAGTCTTAAGACATCTTTCTCCTGGGAATATGTGGCATAATAAAAGTCTGGCCAGTACATTTGTATGACCGCAGTTGCCATCCACTGCATCTGTTGCAATCCAGTTGATTAAAGACTTTGTGACCAGCAGCCATGAGGATCCTGTTCTAGTAGCAGTTCTTTGTGGGTCACTGTCCAATTCAGATTTCTGACCTGATACCCTATTTGGGAATAATGATGCTACTGCTTGGCTATCTCTAAATCCCATCAGTAGTGTTTTTCCATTCTCCCCTGTCTTCCCTGTTGTAGTTGTATGGCCCAGCTTATATGGTCCAGTTGTTACAGTCCAGGAGATATAAAAGTGTTCAGCTGTGAAAGTGTGTGAGAGTGATTAGAATGTACTTGCTTTGAAATTAATAAAGACTCGGTGTCCATATACTTCATGTTTCTCCCACTTTGGAGATTTTGGGATGTAGCAGTGCTTCTTTCTGATCAGAGGCTATGGTGATGGTCGTTTGCACATCGCAACAGTAGTACAGAGCTTGCTTCTCCCAGGTGAATGCTGAATTGCTGACAAAGTGGGCCAAATCCTGTGTTCTTGTGGTCAGAATGTCCATATTTCACAGTGATGGGCTGATGGCTGGCAAACTAGTGGTGTTAATGTTCCTAGAGTTGCTTGCTTGTGTCTCTCTAGGGATAGCTGCCCGTACTATTTCCTGGTATGGCAGTGTGGGTTTTGGGGAATAGGTAGTCTCTTGTCTGGCTCAAAACACAAGAGGGAAGACAAGTATAAAATAGAATTTGCAACTTTTTAGATATGTCTCAGTCTCTTTAAAATATCCCGCCTTAGCAAGCTTGTAGTGTTTGCTCTTTCAATGCTCTTTCTTCTCTTTCCTGAGCACGTGCCTCTATTGGACAGAATTTTATTATACGTTACCAAACTCGATGTATATTCTACCTGAATCTGAACTCACAAAAGCCTGTGCTTATATGATTCATCATGTAGTCTTCAAAAACTATAAGTAATTTAATATATACTCTTAAGTACATATAACTGGGCAAACTCATGCAAAATTTTTGACACACTTTTGCACTATGAGTAAATAGGCAATCTAGGAAAGAGTAAAACTTACTCTCATGTTGAATCGGCTTCAAAACAATTCACATGCTAATGAGGCTTTTCCTCAACTTGTCAGGGTTTTCTTTTAAACAAAAATTAAATAAAACCTTCCAAATCTCTGCTCAAACAGGGTCAGCCAGACCAGGTTGTCTATCTGGGTTCTGAGCATCTACATGGATGGAGACTTGGCAGCCTCTCTCGGGATCCTGTGGAAGTGTTTGATCATCCTTGCAATAAAAAAATAGTTTCTTCCTTTGTTCATACATAACTCTTTCTGTGTATTTCAATTTGTGCTGGTTGCCTCTTGCAGTGTTATATCTTAATTTTGCTGTGCTTTCTCTAATTGCTATTATAGTTTGTATATGTAATTATCAAAATAATTAATTTCTCGGTTTTGATTTTGAAAATGTTTGCTCTTTTTATGGATTCCATAAAACTGATGATTTTGAAAGGGGCAGGAGGAGAGTCAACATGATGCAAAAAGAAAAATAATCATACTCTAAGCAGACAACAGTCCTCTCATTTGTTTCTGCTCTGATTGTTCCATGGTTGCTCGGGAGGAGGGAGAGAAGATTTAAAAGAAACCCTAAAAAGCCCCAAAATAGAACAACCACCAAAAAAACCCAACCAGAAAGATCTAACAAAGTTAGGTGAGTACTTATGACAGCCAACTGATGCCTCCAGTAAGATCATAACCTTAAGGAAAGTACCATAAGAAGAAATTGCTTTGGTTTATTTAGTATTTCTTTTTTTGTCCTCAAGAATAAGGGTGCTGCGAGGTTTGTCCGTACTCCCAGGGTGAGATGATTCAGTTTTGCAGTCGCAGTAAAATCATTCCTCAAGCCAGGCACCCTTTCACTGTATGGCTAGGTAGACAATATCTATCTTCCATGGCTCTTTCCTTGCTGTGCCTGCCTCAACATTTCCTCTTCATGCCCCTGCTGAAACTATTTAGTGGTGTTGGTGAGGAAAGAAGTCTGAGGGCAAGAGTGAATGGGTTTCTGTCCCCTGCCTATGGTCCTCTCCCTCCTGGGAGGGTTGGCAGAGCCAAATGCAGAGTGGGGCTGTGGCTTTTCTTATCTTTGAGCAGTGAAATGCAATTTCGTTTATAATGTGGGCAAAAGCTTGTGCTGGTACCAGCCTTGGAATGGAAAAGACTTCTTCCGAAGCAGGCCTTCATAACAACAGCTGAAACTCTCTGCATAACCTCAATTGTTCTTCTCCAGTACTTGAGAGAAATGCATTAGTTAATTACTAATTAATATTATTGCCAGTTTGTTCCTGGGTAAGTCTGCTGTTTATTTTACTTCAGAGTGCTGTGAAATAGCTCTCCTGTTCCATAGTATGCAGGTGTTTTGCTTCAACCTGGGAAACACGGTACAGAGGTAAACACATGGATGGCTCTTAATGACCACCTCTCTTACAAACCCTTATTTCTCAGGTATGCCTCCCACCTATTCTTGTGTTACCTATCCATTCTCTCCCTGTGTGTGAGTTCAGTGCTAGGCTCTGTGCCTGTGTTGTTCTACTTAGGGGTAGCATGGCATAGGCAGCAGTAGTCACTTCATACCTTTTTGCAGAGGTGACACCTGCAGTAACATCTCCATTTAATGGCCCCCAACTCACTGATTCATTCTTAAAGCAGTAAACACTAAAGATGCAAAATCTGCTTGTTAGCTGTAGTAGCTCTGTTCTTATTTCACTAACCATAACATCCATGCCTTTCTTCCTAAGGGTATTAGTATGATAATGAACCCGTATGAATAATCAGTTATTGAGTTTAGAGGCCAAATTGGGTTGGAAGTTAATAATTTTGAGTCAACCAATTTACTTCAAACTAAAATGTGGGAATATTTTCCCCTAAATTACATAACATCTATTTCTTCCTGATTTTTCTTTATTAGAAAATTTTTTTCAGTTTTTAGAACACAGCATTTCAATGTATAGAAGTCTTTTTTTTTTTCTGTTGGAATTCTCTGAATTGTGTGAATTCCTATTGTAAACTTCAAATTGACAACTGCAAATGATACTACTTCTTATTTCTGTAATATATCAAATAGAGTGTTTACTTGGCTTTGTTATTCTGTCTTGTTGCAAGTGTTTATACACTTGCCAGCACAGCCATACTTATGAGCTATTTAGAAATTAGTTGGATGCAAGAGGGACTGCATTCTACTTCGTGGATGCAGTGTAAGAGGATGTGCTCAGTTCAAGAACTGTTATTCACCTTTCTGCTGAGAACCCCTTGTAAAAGTACAGTTTATCATACCACGTCTCCCACTTGTCTTAAACTTATTCACCCCATTTGTTTGGGCTTTTTTTACTCCTTACTGGAATTAATGTTTCATAATGCAGTGGTTGCTAAATGACTTCTAGTCATGTAATACCTTTATAATGGCAATTTAAAAGGTTGTAACTATGTGAAGGGTCAGACCTAGAGGGTGATGGTGAATAGGGTTACATCTGGCTGGCAGCCAGTCACTAGTGGGGTTCCCCAGGGCTCCATTTTAGGCCCAGTTCTTTTTAATATTTTCATAAATGACCTGGACACAGGAGTAGAGGGTGTCTTAAGTAAATTATCACATGGCACCAAACTGGGAGGAGCTGTTGACTCTGAGGGAGGAGAAGCCTTGTGAAGAGGCCTGGACAGAGCAGAGAGAGGCGTAATCACCAATAGCATAAAGTTTAACAAGGACAAGTGCCAGATTCTGCACTTGGGAAGGAGGCAGCCCTGGCTGCACCTCTAGCTTGGGGGATCAGATGCTGGAGGCCAGCCGTGTTGAGAGGCACTTGGGGGTCTTGGTTGACAGCAAGTTAAATGTGAGCCAGCAGTGTGCTCAAGCATCCAGGAGGGCCAACCATATCTTGGGGTGCATCAAGCACAGCATTGTCAACCAGTCCAGGGAGGGGATTGTCCCACTCTACACTGCACTGGTGCAGCCTCACCTCCAGTACTGTGGGCAGTTTTGTGTGCCACAGGACAAGAGAGACACATGAATATTGGAGCGTGTCCTAAGGAGGGCAACAAGGATGGTGAAGGATCTGTAGGGGAAGTCTTAGGAGGAGATGCTGAAGTCCCTTGGTTTGTTCCGCCTGAAGGAAAGGAGGCTGAGGGGAGACCTCATCATGGTCTATGGCTTCCTGGCAAAGGGGCAGGTGCCAATCTCCTGTCTTTGGTGACCAGTGATAGAACCCAAGGGAATGGCATGAAGGTGTGACAGGGGAAGTGTAGGTTGGATATTAGGAAGAGGTTCATTACTTAGATGGTGGTCAGCTACTAGGACAGACTCCCTAGGGAAGTAGTCACATTACCTAGCCTGACTGAGTTCAAGAAGTGTCTGGACAATCCACTCAGTCCCATGCTCTGATTTGGCTGACCCTGTGTGGAGCCAGGAGTTGGACTCTATAATCCTTATGGATCACTTCAACTCAGGAGATTCTATGCTTTAATACAGTGGTTCAGAGAAAGGTGTAGAGGGTGGAAGAATAATCTGTGAGAATTTTTAGAATGGGGTAGCAGAGATTTTGACCTTCAATTCTTGTGTGAAGTATAAAAAAAAGCATCTCCCTTTGCTGCCTTCTCCTCTTTACTAGCCCTCAAAGGATTAAATTTCCTTCTAGTTTTGAGTAAGCAAGCTACTAATATATTACATAGTGGTAAATAGAACAGGGGATACAGTGAAGCCTTAGCTTTAACAAAACCCAACAAGCAAGCAAATTGTGTGTGTCTGGCTTTGCAGTTTAGTGTATGTTAGGGGATTCTGTGTTGGTATTGGTTTGCTGAATTTTTCATAATTGATCATTTACGTACACTTGGTATATACTGAGTTTCTGATTTATGAAATGTACCTAGTGGTCAAAAGATTTATGATTTATATCAGTAATTTATGTGCCTGGTGACACCTGATTTATTAATCAAGAAAATGATTTCTCAGTCAGGCAAGTGCTTTGTGAATATGACTGATTTATAAGTATAGGAATTAATGTATGGTTCATGTACCTGATTTATAAGTAGCATTACTGTCATACAGATGGTTTGAAACTCAATACTTTATACTTTAGATGTAAATATCTATTTTAATAATAAAAATAGACTGATTTATATGACTAATCTGTAAATCTTAATTCTAGATTTTAGCAGGTCATGCTTTGATTTACTTTATTTCTCAAACAGGTTATTTTCCAAGGTCCAGATTTTGTAATCGCAGTTTAGTTTATGGTTATTTATTTTCCATTCTTCTTGTTTCATGTTCTTACCAAGATGAATTACTTTCTCTGTCCTCTTTAGGGTACTGCCTTGATGAATGTTGTATATCGGTGTTTTTCTATCACTTCACACCTTCTCTCATAGTAATGCTTTATGCACAGCCTTCATACTTACCAATAATTTCTGACCCCTGTTTTTGTCTGGATGCCACTTCAAGAGCATTTAGTGCTTTTTCTTAGTAGCTGCATACAAATTACCACAGAAAACAAACTAATGAATGGATAGAAACTGTAGCCAAGGTTGATAATACTTCACAGATCTGTTAGAGGCTTGACAATTTGGGCTATAAACCAAGTACTTTGAGAGAGCGTGCTTTCAGTTACATAATTAAATCAAGAGAATTTGTTCCATCTTGAGATCAAAAGAAAAGAAGGTGCCCATAAGGTGGATCTTTCTGCTGGTTTCAATCAGCTTTGGGTTGTATCTAGAATTTATATTGCAGTATTTAATCTTATTTGTTTTCACTCCATACTGTTTCTCTCTTTAAGTCAGCTTTTACTGCAATCTGCGCACACACACACACACAATATATTCTATTCCACTGCGGAATTCTTAATTAAGGAGCAAAGATCTTGAGCTCTACTTAAAAATAAATAAATTAGACCAAGATTTTAACTGCATATGATACAGCAGATCTGAGCCCTTTCTTTGGTATAGCTTCAAAAAATTAGTAATTTGGAAGCATACAACCAATACTTTAACCAAACACTTTCTGATTGGGCTATTCATAGTGAGAATTCAGATCATTATTGAAATGCTTATTATTGGTCATCTGGGTTTTTTTCCTGATTAATGGTTTAATCTTCATACAGTCTAAACAAATTGCTACTAAATGAGTTGTGATTACAGTCACTGCAAACATATGCAGGAAAAACAACTCAGGCTTACTAATTTCTCAAGGAATGTTGTAGATGAGGAAGATGGGGTGGTGTGCATTTTTGTAGTAGCAGTTATATGTAATATTACAGCAGGATTTTTTTAGGCCTTGACTTAGGTATGGTGTCCCTCGTTTTGCAAGGAAAAAGTCAAGGAGGAGAAAGAAGGCTTAATGGATATGAATAACCCAAGTCACTTTCACATTTGAGTTAGGGATAGATCCCACTGTACCATAAATAGTACGTGGGGAGTCACAAAATGCCAGGATTGAGACAATGGGAGCTATGACCCCTTTAGTCAACAGTTAAATTCATGAGTGTTTGAGCTGACATTGCAGGTAATATACCAACTAACTGAGATTCTGTATCACAGTGAAGGTGGGGCATGACCAAGTGAGATTGCCCTGGCATAGAGCTGAATGGAAAGCGTTGGGAATGCAAAACCATCCAGGAGATATTAAATATGGTACAGTCACATCTTGACACAGAGCTTAAGGTGGATGAGATATGTTGATGGGGACAAAGAGGAATTCTGGAAGTCCAAAGCAATAAAGTGATTGGCCCAAAGCCAGAGATGGTGAGAAAGAAATCTGAGTATTTCAGGGTGCTCAGATTTATAAATAAAGCTTGCTTTGTGTTCTCTCTTCTGATCTACAGTCGCTCCATTTAAACAACATAAGCTGCAATAAACTGTAAAGGATTTTGCAGGGCAGAAACTTCAACAAGATCTTATGTTAATTAGAACAAGCTTGAGTAGCTTCAGATCTTATGAAGAGCATCATTTTTACGATCAAATTCATGTTGAGGAGATTCACTAACAGCCCATTAACTCACTGTAAAAGATCTGATAAGGTTTAGATGAGCTACAAAATTGACTGTATTTCTTGCAACATTAATTACAATTTAAACTTTAACATGCTTACAACTGTTGCTTTTAGAATAAAAGAATAATTTTAAATGACAAAACATTAGGCTTTTATGCATTCTACTTCATTTGTGCTACCATATTTTTAAGTTATTGTGGTATTAAGTACTGTGACTTTATAGGAGGCTGGAAAATCATAGAATGCTGTGGGTTGGAAGGGATCTCAAAGATCATCTAGTTCCAACCCGTCATTAGATCAGGTTGCCCATAGCCCCATCCAACCTGGCTTCCACAACCTCTCTGGGCAGCCTGTGCCAGGGCCTCACCACACTCACAGTAAAGAATTTCTTCCTAACTTCTCATCTAACCCTGCCCTCTTTCAGCTTGAAGCCATTACCCCTTGTCCTGTCACTGCACTCCCTGACGAACAGCCCCTCTCCCCTTTTCCTGTAGGATCCCTTTAAGTATTGGTAGGCTGCAATTAGGTCTGACAATTCTCTAGACTTTTTTGTATAATGAAAATTTGCAGCTGTAGAAAGTACTTAATAATTGTTAACTCTGATTTTGTCCTGTGAAAACTGAAAAGAAATATTTTTCTGACTGAAGTCTGAACATTTAACCTAAAAAAATCACAGAAAAGAGGATTTTGGGACCAAACTGATCTCCAGATTGAGAGTCATAGAGCTATCTGCAAAACACAGAGTTTTGTTATGTTGAAAGTCCTGCTAACCTCATGATTTGTTTTTTGTTTTTTTTTTTTTTTCTGAACTACAGTATCTATGATGCTTTGGGTCCTACCTCTGCCTTTGTCCCATCGGTCCTTTCATGTATTCACCAAAGCCCTGCGTAGTACTGACTCTGAGTCAGACAGAAGGGAAGGGCAACTAACATCAAATTATAATTTCCTACTGCAGTATGTCCAGTGGAGAGAGTTTTATGTAAAGTTAGGTCAAAATAAATATTTGCTGTTTCATTTGACAAACTTGCTTTAGTAAATTTTGAAGTGTTACAATAGTTTTATTTATGTGTGTCCAGAGATATCCTGGAGTTTTGCTCTTTTGTTCGCTGATATTCCAAATTTATATTCCACTTCATAAAAAAACAAACCCTTGGAATTTCCTACAGGACAAAAGCAATAATTTACAATGAGTTTCACCTCTAGCTGTTTTGTTAGTATTGGAGTACTCATGAGGCTTTGGATTCATATGTTTGGTTACAGTACTAGTACCTATGTGATAAATCAGTACCCATAGCAGGTTTCTCTGATTCCAGAATTGAAAGAACAAAAGACTGGATTCTCAGCTGGTTGGTGTAAACTTTGCTGACTGCAGCCTCCCACCATTTACATCAGTTCTGTGTTGGTTTCACTGTTGACTTCTTATTTGGCCTTTATCCACACAAATGCTTTAATGGTGTTATGTAGTTGCCCAAACATTTTTGTTAGCTTCTCCGTTTTACATTTTTAAATACTTGCAGAAACATATATAGACACAGTATGTGTGACTGTGTCTTCTCTTCTATCCCTTTCCTTAAAAAGGTTGGTTTACTTCCTATCATCAGGTTACGAACGTACCCTGTGAATTTATCCTGAGCTTACAGCTGCAACTCTTGCATCCCACTCCAGTACTTTCTCATGAGGCTTTCTTAAGAAGAAATTAATGAGAAACATCGCTGGATGAATTGCTCAGTTCTGAGTGTGTGCGTCTGTAAGCGTCCAGGCCTCAGGAGGAGAGACCTTTTGGAAATATCTGCTGTTGGCAAGCCGTGGAATCTCCTAACACCACAAGGAATTGTACAAATGTGACTAACAAGTGAGTGTAATGTTGTTTGTCTAGTGCGTCATCAAGAGATATATGGTCATTTTATGTGAACTTGCTCCCTCTGTCATAGAAACACTTCGAGTTGTTATTAACTCCTTCTTGGACAGCTGGATCGTTGTGCGGCTAGGTCCTGTGTTTAGGCCCCCTTTTTTTAAAGGGAAGGTACTGCAGCAAAATTCTTAGTTGTGGAATATTAAGGTAGATATTGCAGCTTCTGTGACAGAAAACATACTAGCTTGGGTAAAGAGCACAGGATCACTGGGAGGAAACAAAGCAGGCAGAGCGGCAACCAGAACATCATTCTGTATGTGCAGATTCTCTTATTTGGAGGTTTTGTTTCCTTCTCTTACTTGAACCAGCAGGTGCAGAGATTCATGGCAGTGAGCCATGAGTGCCAGAACTGAAATGATCAACAAAGTGTACTTGAACCTCCAATGTTTAGTTGCTATCAAAGGCCAAGCAGAAAAACCAGAGTGGCTTTTCTTTTACCTAAGCTGCCGTGCCCGTTTCTCTGCTACACATTGGCTTGTGTTTTAAACATGAAGCCCAGTGCATGAGCAGCAGGATACACTGCATTATTAAACTGTATCACAGCTACTTGGATCCAAGCACCAGTCTCTGCAGTAGCCTCCTAGGAAGTGCGCATTGCTGAAAGAACGTAATGACTGATGGAGTTAAAACGGTGGTGTTATTGGAGTACTGTGTTACTGTGGCATATACCACTCCAAATTGGTTTCCAACAAAGCTGAGTCCTAAACAGTGTTGAAATACTGAATTCTTACAGTCCAATGTGTTGAGTTGCAGTGGAAAGCATGCATTTAAATATTCAGAAAAACATTAAGCTTAAGAGCTTTCTTGGGAAATTCAGTAACTATCACAGTTAAACTGCTGTTTGTTGCTGTGAGAGATAAAATCTTAAAGCAATACTTACCATTTTAAGAAATATGATGTGCAGTATGGTACCAATTACCTAATCTCTGATCACTAATACAAAGGTATTTCTGTTGGAGAGAGCAGTAGTAACTGAGACACGGGTGCAGTTTGGGGTGATGAGTTTCTTATTTAATTAGTTACGTTTGTGAGGAATCCTCTCCTGATGAGTTATTTGCTAATCATGCAGGGTGTCAGCAGCACAAACAAGGAGAGGCAAAATCACTTTTATTTTCTGTGGCTGTGAACCACTCCTGTGATAGTAATATCAGAGGTTGGTGGGTTGCTCCTGTTTCACTTGAAGCCACTGAGATTTTGTATGGATTTCAGGAAAAACTGTGTCACCAAGTAGACCTCAAAATTGTGAACTACTACTACTGCTGCTGAAGATGCCTTAGAGCTTTGATGCAGGGCTCTGGACAACACCACTGTGAAGCTTTAGCTTCAGGTGCTTACACCACCCCTCTGCTAGAGGCTGTTGTACCCACAGTATGTTTATGCACAAAGTCCTTGCACACAACTTAAAAATGCCAACAAGGAGTTTGAGCTATGATGCCAAAGCATAAAATGAAGCCATCAGGATGGATGTCTGTATTCCTTACTGTTGGTCCTGTAAGGATGGGTAGAAAAGGTTATAAGCTGCAGCAGCATGATTTGCTCCAGCTCATCTGTTAAATCCATCCTTAGCTTCATTTTAATTACCACCACCCTGGCTTTCTTCAGAACACAGCCTGGCCTTGACAACTATCATCAGGTTGGATGCTAAGTTTGTGAGTTGACAAACTGAGTGAGAGCTTGAAAAAGGTGGTTTCTTTCAGTATGCTAGTTTGCATTTGTAGCTGCACTTCTGTCGTTTCAAGAAACAAAGCTGCATTTTTTTTTTTTTTTAATAAAGTAGGGTTGTTGATTTGTTACCATAACATTTAGAAGACATGTAAGCCTTTTAATGACCCCAGTCCCACTTTTGAGTGACTGAGTTGCATTGCTATGAATTCATTTTAGATGCCAGTTACTTGGCTGGTGTAAATGGCTGGAATTTATCTGATTAGAGGTAAATATTTATAATTTTTTGAGAGTTGAAGCCCAACTGACATTCAAGCTTCTCTGCATGCACCAGTCAATGGAATAAGGATAGTGTCTGTCTTCCAACAGATCTATTTGCAGCCCAATTTTTCAATATCTCCATGATATTTTGTTTTTTATGTATCCAAATGTTGTGCCTGATGCTTCCTCTGTTTAAATCGTGTTAAGGACTTGAAAGTGGGATGGGGGAGAGAAGTGCTGGTACACTTACTTTAAAAAATTCTGGTGACTTCTCTGATGTCATTAAGAACCCATGTTCTGGAGAAATCAACTTTTCCAACACCCTACTTCATAATATTAAAATCAGTAAAAGTCAAATAGCTGGCTTGCATCATCCCTTTTACTATTTGACTAGACTAATGTCTCTAATAAAATTCAGCTTAAAGCATGAGTCATAGTTTGTAGAAGGGTGAACTTTAGTAACCACCACAGTAAGCATCACTTCTTTTGCCTACAGGTGTACATATGCAGGTTATACTTCTTGTCCCCAGATAGTCAGGAACTTGAGTTTGGATGAGCATGTGTAGCTACTGCAGTCCTGAAAAGACTTGAGCATTTGCTCACCTTTACTTGAATGATTTTGCTGGATCTTTCAAGGCAATGCAGCAGCAGCTATAGCCTGGAAAAAAATTTCTGTTCGGCTGAGGTGGTGTAACCCCAAAGCAGCATCCCAAAGTAGTGGTCTACCTTTAACTGTTAGTACAACAGATTACTGTGACATCTGTCTAACCTTCCAAAGCTGGTAATGCAGTTTTATGATTCCCAGTGAATTTACAGTGTTACATATTTGTGCCTATGCCAAAAACTGGAAGCAGATGCTCTGGGTCACCAAAGCTGGCAGAAAATGGTGAGTGGTTAACCAGTGCCAAGATAAAACATCTGTAGTAAAAGAAAAAAAAACACAACCCTGCAACCCCTCTACTGAAACCTGTGCTTTTGGGGGAGTAATTTACTTAAACAGGTCATATTTATGTCAGCAAAACCCTCAATATTCATTGTTAACTGCAACAACATAAATGTTAATAATCAAGGACTTCAGGAACCATTTACAGAGATGACAGTGTTCTCTAAATAATTAAACATCACATTACTTTCACATATGAATCCCGATGAGCTTCTGTACTAATGTGCCTAGGAATTGCTTGGCACTGATTACAGGAAAAATAATTCTTTGTGAGGAGATGACAAGCGTGATTTTTAAAATCCAGACTTCTGAAAAATTAGTGACTCTCTTTCCTGGCGTTTGCTTAAGGCGAAATAGTGTTGCTGAGGATGTTTTACGGTACAGTGAATTGGAAATAGAGACTGTGGGATACCACAGCAGTCACAGTGGGAGGAGGATGGGACTGGACATAAGCATGGCAGTGGGACATCCTAGACAATCTTTGTCACTTGAGCCAGATTGTGCACTGCCGCAGGGGTGGGGCAACGTGCCTTAGGGTCTCTTTGTAAATCCATGGTTGCTGTAAATAAGAGGACAAAGAGAGAGAATTAAAATGTCTACTGATTAATGCTTAATATTTTACCAAGCTCATCTTTCCAAGAACAAGATTTAGGATGTGCTTTTCCAGGAGCAGGGAGAGATTAAGTTGGCTATGTGGATGTAAGGTATGAGAGCTGGGAAGAGAGGTGACATCTGGTGCAGATCTCAAACACCCACACAAGGAGACGAATAGATCATCATTCCATGTTTAATTCCTGTTTACTAAGAGTTCCAGTTCTTTGCTGGAATTGTCACCATACAGAATAAATTGGTATGCAAATCAGGTTGCTTTACTTATGGTACACTTCTTTACTATAGTACAGGAAGAAGGAAAAATGCTAGTATTCTTATTTAAACACAGTTGGAAGACAAAAGTAAATAAACTAGTCCTTAAGTGACATGTCAACTCTTTATCACATGCCAACCTATCTTAGTAGGTTCAGATCCAGAAGAGAATTCATCTATACAGACTATCATTTTCTTATTCCTGCTACATACCTTAGACTTTTCCCTTTCCTTAAGGCACATCTGTGGGGAATGGAGATTATTGCTCTTTGAAACCTTGATCACTAGGAGAAGGTTTTTGAAAGGGGCAGGCTTTCCACTGTTTTCCTGAGAACAACTGTATTTTGATCTCTGAATGTTTCACAACCAAGGGCTGTTAATTAAAGGATTTCACATGCCTGATCGTGTTGACAGTTGTGCTGTTTTTTGCTGGAATAATGTTAATTTCCTTCGTAGTAGTTAGGATGGGGCTATGGTTTGGATTTGTGCTGGAAACAGCATTGATAACAGAGGGATGTTTTTGTTACTGCTGAGCAGTGCTCACACAGATCCGAGGCCTTTGCTGCCTCTCACCCCCACCAGCAAGTGAGCTGAAGGGTGCACAAGAAGCTGGGAGGGGACTGTCACAAATGAAGTTTTGTTACAGAGCTTTGGTTTTAGTAACTATTTAGGAATATTTTTTTATATATACATATAGATCACAATATTAGTTTGTATTGTTATTAAGAGCACTTAATCATCAGCCAATGAAACAGAGCAACTCAATGGAATTTGTTACAATCAAAATAGCAACTCAGTTAAAGATTCAAGAAGGGCAAGGGTCACCCAATACACACAGCAGCAGGGTTGAGCACACAGATCAGGGTTAAATAAAAATCACATGTACAGGCAGGCAGACAAACAATCCCAGATCAAATTACACAGGCAGGAAAACAGTCCTGAACCAAACTGCCTGTGTGCACACAGAGATAGACAAATAGTTCTGAAACAGCTGTACGCACACAGACATTAACCTATGATTAAAACTTACCTTTTTGTGAGCTTCTTGAATTGTTCACTTTAATGTGCTGGCATTCATCAGTGAGCAGCTGGAGAACCCCGTGAAACCAGGCCCTTGAGTCCTTGTGAAATTGTCAATGCACAGTCTTCCAGTCCTCATAAATCTAGCTGGAGAGGCATCCCAGCTCAGGGGAGATCCTGGGTCACACAGCCCACTGCAGTCCTGGAGACCTCACTTTTGGATTGCTATTTATAGGATCTAGAGACGGTGGGCTTTGGTTAGAATTTTCTATCCTGGCTGCAGCTTGTGCTGAGTCATTCTGGTAGATAATTTAGGGGGCAGGCGGCCCAGGTCTGTCCAGAGAGTGTTTGCTGCCCAAGTTACTGTGCTTGTATCCAAGATAATAGCACAATGGGTCTTATCCTGAGTTCTCAGAGTGGCCTGGAGGTACTACACAACAGCTGACCTCAGCACACCAAAGGGATATTCCATGCTGTATGACATCATGCTCAGCATATAGAGCTGGAGGAAGAAGGGGGAAGGTTTGGACTGATGGCATTTTTGTCTTCCTAAGTGACCATAGGCATGATGGAGGCTTGTTATCCTGGAGATGGCGGAACCCCTGATGCCTGACTATGGGGAGTGCTGAATAAATTCCTGGGTTTGCCTTGCTTGCATGCCTGGGTTTTACTTTACCTATTAAATCATCTCTATCTCAACCCAGGAATTTTCTCACTTTTGTTCTTCTGATTCTCCCCAACTGTGAGAGAAGTGAGTGCCTGTGTGGGGCTGAGTTGCTGCCTGGGTTAAACCGTGGCTACAACCTAATGCTTTAGAGTGTAATTGAGCAGATAGGGATGGGTACTGATCTACCCTGCATTGCTTGCTCTGAGGTTGTCTGTCAGTTATGGGAGGGGGTACTAGGAGTTCTGAGCCTTCTGGAGCTTGAGATCCTTTTGCTCCGAAACTTACATCGGTGCCCTTCTTGCCTATTTATTCCTATTCAGCATTTGTCTAGTTGATTTTCTTTGCCTCAGCATGCTAACCTGCACCTTACTAGTTGAATTGCATCCTCCTTTTTTCAGATCTCTCTCAGTTTTTCATGATCACTTTGAATTCTCTTTGTAACCTCCAGTGTAGTGGCAATCGTTCACAGCTTGAGGTACCTGCGAAATTAATAATCTTTGTCTTTTTCATCAGCCAGCTTATTAAAGAAAGCATGAAACAGTCCTGTACTTAGGATAGGCCCCTGTGGAACCTTGTGATGTGTATTCCGAAGATGGTTTGAAAATCAGTTCCCATAATGAAGTATACATATTGGCTAATAAACATTATGAAATGATTTTTTATATTGCATAGGGAACCCAAGTGTGTGGTTTCCTCATAAACTTCATGGTATAATATACTACCTTAACAACTAGTTCTTGAGTTTGTGTGAAGAAGTTTGCTTTGGTTTGTTTCTTCTAAGAACGGAAACAGCTGGAAGATTGTTAGCAAGGCACTTCTGGTTTATAGGGCACTGTAAGTGAAGAGAACACTTGAAGAAGCATGTTACTATCTGCAAGAGTTTACAATAAAGTTGGAAAATCCCCTAATATCTGCAGTTATACATGCTGCATCCCAGATGGTAAGAAGAGTAGGCTGATTTATGCTCATCTGGTGCCATAGGCTGCTCACGACAAAAATATTCATGACCCTGCTTCAATGGCCTCTAGATCTGCTCTGAACGTGAAATAGCTGTTTTGC
This sequence comes from Hypotaenidia okinawae, assembly GCA_027925045.1. Taxonomy (NCBI): domain Eukaryota; kingdom Metazoa; phylum Chordata; class Aves; order Gruiformes; family Rallidae; genus Hypotaenidia; species Hypotaenidia okinawae. The sequence goes on from BSDF01000001.1 coordinate 95,984,044, forward strand.
AGAGGCATCTTCCTCTTATCTTAGCAGGGGTCTTTATGTTAATAGCTATTCTTCAGTAAGTTCCAGTAGTCATTATGGATAGGAATAGATGCTATTTTCCGTTTTTTTACTGCTGTGCTTAGAGAAGCTCTTGGGCATGTATTGTCAGGGAGCTCAGGGAAGTGGATATGGAAATAATCACCTTTCAGAACTCATGCAAGGGGCCAAGGACTGCCAGAAGTCATGCAGACACTGTCAAAGGAGGCACATAGTGTATTCTCTGAGCTAGAAGACATCTTGATCCAGTACTGTTCCATATAGGGTTACCAGTTAGGGTCTGACAGCAGCATTGCAAATTTTATCTCTTAAGCTGGGGTTGTTGCCATGTGGCTGCTGGTATCTGGGACCAGGCTGGTTGTGTCCACCCTGTTTGGATGAGTATGCTGCACTTCATTCATGTTTGTGTTTCCAGGGCTAATATTGATCTGGTTTGTCTGTAACCAGGGGCATAAACTCGCACATACCCCTACAGACTGACACTGTTACATCAGTTCAAAGGCAGACTTCAAAGTTTTCCTTGTCTTGCTGCTAACATCTCACTTGTTGACTGAAAACTGATATTTTGGTACTATCAAAAGTTTGGTACCCTGAGTGTTGTCTAAATCTGAAGAGATGCTGGAAAAGCAGAAACTTTGTTTTATCTACTAGGTATTTTTGAGTATGGTGTCAGGGAGAGCAGACCACACTCTATGTGTGGATTTAGTACCAGGCTCAGACTCAAAACAAATTAAAAGGGAGCTATCTCACATTTTGTTAAATGGCCTGTAACCCCTGTTAATGAAAAGTGGTATCTGCATGCGATGCCCTCATGAGGGTTCCATTAATCTCACCCAAGCTGGTGGGTCTTTGCAAGAAGACTTGAGTAGACTTGGGTGGATTGAGAGAGAGAAAAGGGTCACATGTCTTAAGTGAATAATGAACCTTCTGAGTGTATGAACTACCACAGCCCACAACTCTGCTGCGCTCACAGGATGAAATACGGTGTGCATCATGAATCACTCTCGGTAGTGGGAGAGTGTTGAGCAGGCATCAGTTGACTTTGTAGGTCCTCTTGTGATGATGAAATTCCTTGTTGAAACTAGAGTGTAAAGAGGAGTTAGCTGGAAAGCTGTTTACAGTATATCAAACAAGCAACAGCCACCTCTTGATTGTGTGGATGTCTTTTGTGGTGGACCTGTGTGTCATCACATTTGTGATAGGTGCTTTAACAAATAACAATGTCTTTCTAACAGGAAAAGAACTGTTAGAACTGGTACCAACTATGAAAAAGCACCTGTGCAGGCATAATGATACCTACCTGCATGTGAAAAATGTCCTCCCCTGTGTAGTTTAAGCCAGACACTTAGTGAAAGTAGGTTTTGTAGCTGTAGACCATCATGGATATGAGGGAAATTTAGTGCCTCTAATTAGAGAAAATACTGCCTTTCTCTGCAAACCTGTCCTTAGTAATTGAAGAATAATGGGTTAAACCACTATGATCATTAAATATGTGAAGAAGAAGGTACACTTATTTCAGTTTGCCTTTTAAAAAATGGCTCATAAATAATTTAAAACTCTTTGCTTCAGGGTTTTTTAAACACATAACTAAAAATTAGGCTCCTAATTACATGTTAATAGTACAGTGGCAAAATGGCAAGGAAGAAGAGAATTGTAATTACTTATTCTCCCTGGCCTTATTTCAGCAAGTCATTTTAAACTTGTGGTTTAAAACCTCCAGTAGTCAGAGAAAAAAAGGACTACAGGCACTAAGTAGCATAAAGATGGCAGCCACAGGAAAACTGAAACTGCAGTGTGGAAGTGGTGTTCTACAATGCTTGCTATTAGAAATGTGTGAAGGGTGGAGGTTCCGTTTCAGGAGAGGCTTTGAGTGTGCAGTGAAACCTAAATAAAAGTGAGCTCTCTTTTTCCAAAAGCAAAACAGAAATGGGCACACTATTCCATATGAACAGAAAGATTGATTTTCAGCAGTCGCAATAGTTCATTTTGGAAGGTGACAGGAGAAGGTTCTCTGGTGCAGTGGCTTAATTCCATTATGGACATCCATGTGTGCTTTTTGGGAAAGGGGATGGTTGGTGTTCATGAGACTTGGTCCTGAAAAAGTGTATGTACTGAACTGCCTGAGATGTGATGGTTGGCAGATACTAGTGGAATGGATTCTTGCTTTTTAAGGTTTTGTAGTGCCCTATTCTTTGCTATGAAACAGCAATGTTTGCTCTATGCTTCTAATGAACGGTGAAGTATGCTTCTAATACTGGTGAAGTGGTTTACTGTTTTGACTCATGCCTGGTGGCAAAATATAGAACTTTAGTAGCTTGTAAAGAGCAAGAGAACATTTTTAATTGACTAGAACAAATCTGCTAAATTTCTTACAACTCTTCTGTCATTAACGCTTGCGTTTCAGCTCAGTTTTCTTTGTTGTGTCCAGGTGGCCAGAACAAAGGTAAAGTAGCAGATCAAAGGTAGTAGAAAATAAAAGCAAACTCTGTTTTATTTTAAGCCCACCTCTGACATGTTGGTTCTTCCTTTGTAGAAGTACCAGATCATCTTAGTAATGTGACTGCATAGAGTAAAGGATAATGCAGACCTGTGATGTGTGTTCATATTGCTGATATCTTGATGACTATTAGTAACTCACCAGTTCACCTTATAGTTGCTGAAAAATACTGCAAGCTTTTGCAGGCTTTTGACATTGCATTGATGGTTCTGTGATTAAATCAGGGTTATCACTCCATCTTTTGGCTCAGAAAGTAGTAAGTCTCGGCTTCCTACTTTATGGAGGATCTTTTCTTGATGATGTTGAATGAACTCTAGATGAATTGAATGTTCTTCATGTTATTACCCAGAAGTTCTTTGGCTAGTTTCAGGAAGTGAAATCTTTAGCTTTCTCATGGTCTCTTCAGTGAAATAGCAATGTAGTCTGTATTGTACTGCAGCAACAAAGCATTTGGAGGCTTGTATGCTTTTTGTTGTGAAAGAGGGAGTCAGCAGAGAATCAACAGAGTCTCTATTTGCTTGATTCCTTTTATAATGTTACATATTTTCGTCTGCAAAGGGGTAGAATTTCTGCCTGGCTGGTGAAGCTTGTGGGTGACCTTGTTCTACCTTCTTTTATTTTTTTTTTTTTACCAGCATTCAAAGCAGAATACTATCATTTTCTATAATTTACAAAGGTATCAACAGATGGTTTAAAGCTTTCAGCTATATAGACAACATTTAATTTTACTGCCACAAAGATAAAGCTCCTCTTGCAATAGAAGAGAATGGCAAGTGAGAAATGTCTGGAACAGAAAGGAAGGCTTGCTGCTCTTGCCTTGAGGGTGGGATGATGAAGCTACGAAGTGGTGCTGCAGGGAGAAAATTTCTTTTCCCCCAGCAGATTATATTGTCTTACAGACTGTTCTTTGCAGGACAGCAGCCACAAGTCTGGTGCTTTATACAATAAAGGCCATGAAGAGTGGCTGTGTTGCAGATCACAGCATTTTATTAACCTGGGCTACACCCTGTTCCATCAATTCTAGAGCTGATCTCATTTGTCAATTAAATATATTACCTCTATCACTAGGAATGTTAGGACTAAGGCAATAACTAAAAATTTCCTTGTCCATGTGTGTTGGGTTTGTTTCCCTATTCTTCCAAAAGGTACTGTTGTCATCCAAGCCTAATTCAACTTTGTGGACAGTGATACATCCTCACTGACTTTCACAGGTTTGGACCAACATCAGCTGTGATGCATTTTAAGTGGGACTGCAGGCACATATCAGAACTGTCAGCAGCGTATGTATCATCTTTGCCAACTGTTCCTTATGTGCTGCAGGTCCGAACAAGCGTGGCTGAGCAATATGGCACATGCTCCCCTTAAGGAGAAAGCACACTGATGCTGCTCTGTGACTATCACTCTTGCTTCACATTCTCCACAATGTAGCAGTAAGGCAGTAATTGAGAAGCAATTGCTAAGTATTTTAGAGCACTGCCAAATAACTTGACTGGATCCGCAGACTGACTTACTGAATACAGAGCACAGAAGCTCAAAGGATTTGTAAACAGTCTCTGTGATTAATCATGATGTCCTCTTTTAAGTTTTTGTGTGTGTGTGTGTGTTTAACATAAACAAAATGGGCAAAATTATTTTCCTGGGGGAAACAAAGTCATCTCCATATTGAATTCAGTCAAGTAATTGCAGATCCCATGGTTTAATATCTTGCATGAAGCAGGAATTTTCACTCTGATCATGCCTAGGGAGAGGACTAATGGGGAGAGTTAATCATTGCTTGAAGACAAGCCATTGCTTTCCTTCAGCTTTCTTCCCTTCCTACTTCAGCTGCCCAGACTTTGAGCTGAGACTTATACACTGCACACACTTTCATGACAAACAAGTCGTTCAGCAGAAAGAGAAATAGGCTATGCTGTAATCTGGGGAAACATGTGAAATAACTCTTTAGGGAAAAAAAATCTCTCCCAGTCAAGATATCCTGGGGGGACTGGATTTTGTCTTTCTAATTTCTACAGTAGTATTGGAATTAGAGACCAAAACAACCCATTTTTTGAAGTATCACCCTTTATTAATATAAATATTTATATAATAATAATAATTTTTAAAAAGTGATTAACAGCAGCAAGTTTTACTGAAGGTCCTATATTTTATGTAGTCAAACCCAGGTTAGTAGCTTTGTGCTGTAGTCTTCATCTTATAGTCTGAGCCAATGTGGTCTTGAGCCTAGTAAATATCTGAAGAGAGAACTCCTGAAGACAGAGGGTCTCCAATGTTGAGCAGTAGGCAAACCATGGCTGAAAAAGCAGCATGAACAATATGCGTGTGCTAGAACAGCCAACAGGGTCTGCTTGGAATGGAAGCCCTTCTATTGGTATCCCTGTACATAGCAACTTTTGCTGGCCAATGCTCCCCGAGCTCACCTGGGTCTAATGTGTATGTTGTTGATGTGCTGAGATAAAGTTTATTTTTTCATATATAATAGATTTAAAAATAAGCTGTTAGAGAGGTGGGAATCTAGAACACCAAGCTCTGCTCTCCCTTTGAATCAGAATGTGAAATTATCTGTTGCTCACATATCTCACTTTTCTTTAAACTTAAGTTGCTTCTCCAGATTGCTCTTGACTGTTTAGAATTGCAGAGAAGAACAGTTGGATCGGGAGAGCGTTCCACAAAGCATAGCTTCCTCTTTCATTTTTATCTGCAACCTGAGACTCTGAAAGTGCTGTTCAGTAGGCATCACTTTAATTTTCAGTTAGGGATATGATCAATACCACAGAATTTGACATCTAACACAGTCAAGTTACTTTAGCGTGTGGAATACTTCTTTCTTCCAAGAGTTGGGTTTTTTTCAGCATAGCTTTGACAGGCATTTACTATGGGTCCTAAATAATATTAAAAGTTTATGCCCCCTATTACTGCTATGCCAGACCAAGTGTTCATTCTACGCTAGGCATCTGTCTTCACTCTCCATTTTTACCCGCAGGATCTCCATGTACCATCCTCAATGGTTCAAGGGTCAATCAAATAATTATTTGACACCTTAAGCACAGAAGAGGGGCGGCAGTATTTGAATCCTTGTCCAGCATACATGTCTCTAACTCTCACTAGTGCCCCTTTCTTATCCCTCTTTATTTGGGAGACAGTTCTTTACATTTTCATCGTGTGAGGAGCTATGTGTCCCTGCTTTTGCCATAGCATGGTTCTCTGGAATTCCATTGTTCCAGTGCATCTGTGAACCCCATAAGAAGCCCATGCTCCTTGTTTTCTCTTCTCAATTCTGACAAAAATTCTGTCAATACCTTTGTACTTCCATGGTGTGGTGCCAACTTCTTTTTTCCCTATATCAGGAAACGATTACGCACTCTCCATTCTCTTCTTACCATCAGTTATTCCCCTGTTCATTTTTATTTTAACTCTGGGTCATGTCACTAAAAGGAAAATGGCTCAGACCTTAGATGTATAAAGCATTTTTCCTGATGAAATTACACAATTCACTGAACGTACAGATACGCTACCATGTGATGGATAGAAAAATGTTAGGTTGAATATACAGTCTTGTTTTGCCTGACCAACAGAGCAGACATAACCTGCCTCTGAGCAGGATTGGAAGACATTCACTGTAAACTCCTGCTTGCATCATGGTGATGGTACATGCAGGCAGCCTCATTCTTAGCAGATTTGAGTCAGGTTTTTCCACCTCCCTTGAACAAATAAAGAAGGTGTTTGGATTTGTTTTATGGACGAAGGCAACTTAGAAATGATGGTGTAATAGAGAAGAATATATCTGAAGAGGATGCCCTGACCTCAGTTCCTACAGCAGCAAAACCTGAGAAATCTACTGTTTTCCATTTATTTCTCTCCCTTGCTTCTGAAATAAAAATCCTACCCGAAAAGGAGGTCTGTCTTGGGCATAGAAGTGTAAGGTACTTCTCAAATGTGGCCTTGTGGAAGGCCTCTGCTGAAGGCAATCATAGGATTGCTAAGCACCGTTAGCCGCATTAAGCAGCAATATTGTCAGGTCCTCAGATTTTTGTGGTGGTTTGCATGATGCCTCAAGTCTCCCAGCGGTTGCCATAACCTGGGAATCTCTTTCATTTTCTGTCAGAAACCAATATTCTAGTCCATGGGGGAAATGGAGACGAAGGTTTCTGCCATTCCCCAGTGTTTGGAAGCTAAAAAGAAAATAATACTAAAGCAATAAAACTCCAGCAGCCTGAATTGAGTGTGTGGGATTTGGCAATGCTGAAACAGTTTTACAGCAGGATGACTGAAGCAGATTGCATCTGAATACAGGGAGTTCCCCCTTCCTTCTGCATTCTGTGAGAGGATTTCTTGTTGAGGGTTGTGTTAAAGAGCACCCGAGCATTCTGTATGCTACAAGAACAGGCTGTGCTGTGTTTGGGAGGGAGGAACAGTGGCTTGGATGCAGCTGGACAGCTGGATGATGTGTCCTGTTTGACTTCTTGCATTATGAACAGTCAAGCTGACTTTGATCTTGATTGACTGGGGGATCCTTCAGATAAATCTCAGGGAGTGGAAAGAGTGTCTAGTCTAACACAGTTTGCATAGGAAAGCTGTTGTCATGTATTATTTCTTATTTTTCCTGGAGAAAACCTCTGCTCTCAGATCAGCCCAAGGCTGGGTCAGTTTGTTTAGAAAATACACCATTTCCAAAGGCTGACTTCTCTGAGAAAAAGCAGGAGTTTTCTTGGAGGGTGAAATACACCTGCTGCCTTTTTAATATTGTGGTATACAACTGATTTTGTTCTGTCCTTTTGATGAGATGGTAGCTCTCTGAAAGCCCTCAGAGTTCAGTGGGATCAAGGATTGCCTGCAAGAGCTTGCATTAGGTTGTAGGCTGTTAAAATGAGAATCACTGAGGACTCCTGTTGTGGTTGAGCAAGGAGACCAGCCTCAGGCAGAAGATAGGAAGCCTGTGCAGAGAAGCGAGTATAATCTACTTTTCTGATATTTGGTGGTGATGCCAGCTGGGGATAAGGGCTGCACAGTGCTGGATGCTGTTCAGGTAATCTCTGCCCTGTGTCAAAGGGCTGCGAGACCCAGCAGGTGTTAGTACAGAGCTGTAAATGCAGGAAAGATGGGCTCATCTTTGCATCAATTGGTATTGTGGCGATCTTAATTGACGCAAGGGAGGCACTGATCTAACCAGTACCAACAGGCAATAGTCTGTCAGCATCAAAGCGGCTGTGGGCATGACTCGGGTTCGGCTGCGGTGGGGTGCGGACGTGTCAGCTGCTCTGCCAGTGCAGAACCACAGGAAGAAGAACGGCTGCTGCTGTCTTGGACTCCCTTTTCTCCTCCCTTCCTCCCCCACTTCCTTTTCTTTCTCTTTTCCTCCTCTTGCAGACACAATCAGCTGACAGGTTCGTCTGCTTGGACAGAAAGGCTTGGGATGGAGAATTGGTCCTCTTACAGATGGAAAATTCCCACTGACGTGAAGCTGCTGGAGGGCTCAGGGCCAGTTTCTGCATCAGGCAATGGAGTTTTAGCTCACTTCTAATCTACCCTACCTGTCTCTTCAGGCAGAACAAAACTCTGTGCAGGCAGCTTCCCGGAGGCATCAGACACCATCAGGACTCTTGCTCTGATGATCTAAACTAGCCCTGCCCTTTAAGTTCCCTACATTGCAGAAAGAACAGGCAGACTAACTGGCTCCTTGGTCTTCTCTGTATGCCCAGATTTCAGAGAGACTTTGGTGTGGCTGAGAACTTTCCACTTCTCCAGGCATTTCATCCTTCTCTTCCATTGCTCTGCTTTAGTCTGCCTGACCACAATCCGTGTTTCCAGGTGTTTGAGGGAGAGAGCTTTTCAGACAGGACACTTCAATCCTTTTCACTTAGTTAGAGAGGGGCCTGATAAAGCAGCAGGTCAGACATAGTTGCAGCCTGAAGTCCTGTTGTTGGCATAATTTTCCTGCTATAACAACTTTCTGTGAACTGGCTCTCCTGAGAGACTCTGGGGAAATACTTGCTTGCCCAGCACTTAAAGGAAGGGATTTTAATTCTGATACCAAGGTGTTGCCATAGTAATATGGAAGAAAAAATAATTTCCTTTTTTTTTGGGGGGGGGGGGGAAGGGAGAAAGACACGAGACACGGTGGTAGAAAGAGGGAATGAGACGGGTTGAGGCATGTAGCCAGGCAGAAAAGAAAGTGTAATGGCTTGTGAGTAAGGAACTTTAAAAAAAATCAATCAAAATGAGATTTACTTGAAAATGCTCACTGCAGATCTGCCTTCTGCTAAAATCTAGTGTAAGGCAGTGTTGCATTCAGGAGAAAGCTGGAGTTGGTGTGGGGTGTTAGTGGTTCTCTAACCTGTTTGCTGCAAGAAGGCCAGGGCTGGGTATCATTCTGATAGGTTTGATTCACTTGCAGAGACCTCAGGCAGAAAAACCCCATCTTTTTCCTTTAACAGCAGAAGCATTTTCTTTTTTTCTTTTCTTATTCCAATGTATTAACTGGAAACTAAATTTATAAACCTGAAAATAAACTACTAAGCAAGTTCTACTTACAGTCTGCAAGTTCTGGTAACCATTTCCTCCCTCTTATTGGTTTCATGACCTCCATTCCCCCTCCTCCAGACACCCATAAAAGCTGTTGATGGGGGAAGAGGTAGGAGTTGGTTTGAGCTCACTGGGGTAGAAAGTCAAATTTATCCATTTTGATTTTTCTCCTGCTTTGGCCAAGTGGTGGAAAATTGCTTTTTGCTCATAGGAAAGACTCGTAACTTCTTTATTTTAAAAGTTTTATGAGCTCATGGGTACTGGAGGGACTATAGAACTGTTAGCTATTTTGTTGCTGTTATGTTCATTTTTGGAAGCACTTGTGGGCTTGAAGGATTCCTCCATTCAGAATCTACTCAGAAGCCCTTGAATTGAATTGACTCGTAGATTCAACTGATGATGCAAGTTGTGTGTGTGTATCCTATACATAGGGATTTCCCATGTCTCATGATAAGAATCCTTTGTGCTCTTCCTATGCATGCCTTACATAAGGCTTATTTTTTGGTGTTTTTCCTACCATTGCATTTAAAACACTGGGAAGAAGCAAGAGGGTTCTCCAAATTTGCGCTGAAACAGTTTGCCAATTTTCTCAGTTGTTTTCATAGGGAATCTGAGTCTTGGTTCCTAACCAGTTTCAACAGTGTTCTACATTATGAGGTCCTGGTCAAACCCAGTGACAAATCTAGTCTGTGTATACAGCTTTCTGTCTGTATAAACTTCTTATGCCATCTCATTTCAGAATGAAATCACTTCCTCTCCTGTGCTATAATGTTTGAGGGATTAACTACATATTGCTTACTAGAAGGGGGACTGAATGTCACTTGGCTGCCTTGAGAACACAACCTCAGAACATAGGGTACATGTAGAGTATTTGCTACATTTGGGCCAGGTGTTTTACTGTGGGATATGTGCCTGTGAAGAGACCTGTGGCAGCACCAGAGAGGTTCGAGGAGCAGGTGTATGGAGAACACAGGACAGACTTCAATTAGATGCTGTGATGAAGGGTATAGATCAGAGACTTCTCTGGGAGCTAACCTGAAAGGAAAAAAAAAACCCCACAAACTACTGTTTAAATTCAATGCATTCTCAGTTAAACGGTATTGCAAAAGGTGTTTGATTGTTTATCTGTGGGCACAGATACAGAACAACTTCTTCCAGGGCAAAGGGGTTATTTTTTCCTCTCTTCATTGTATTGAACAGACCATATCAAACTTTGTACGTACCTTTTTGGTCTCAGATGACATGGAGTTCAGACTACAGGGAGGTCAGCTGCAAGAATGTGTTTCAAGATTATGATCCAGGAAGCACTTAATCTTCTCTGTTCTCTAAGATTTAATGAGGAAAAAAAGGCTGGCATTTAAAAAAAAAAAAAGAAAAACAATGTCTGTTACTAGCTGGCAGCTATACTGGTAACTTGAATACAGAGTCAATGGGGAGAATTAATAAAGCATTTTCAGGATGGAGCTGAGCTATATTTTTAAGGTAGAATCATAGAATGTGTTGTATTGGAAGATGCATCAAAGATTTAGACCCAACCCCCTGCCATGGGCAGGGACACCCTCCACTAGACCAGGTTGCCCGAAGCCCCATCCATCCTGTCCTTGAACACTGCCAGGGAGGGGGCAGCCACGGCTTCTCTGGGCAGCCTGTAAGGATGTTTGGTTTGCCATATATACATGAAAATATGTATACCTGGAATGGGGATAAGGAAAACACTTTCTTAGGTGCATCAACCGGATACTTGAAAAATGAAAACATGTTTTCAAAAAGTGATCCCCTTTAACTTAGATGCTACCATAGAAGCTTAGAAACAGAAGAAGCAGCACAGTTGAACAAGTCATCCCTAATCATTTTTAAGAGCAGCTTGGTAAATTAACGAGAATTGGGCTTGACAACTGGCTTTGTTCTGAGGAAGCTGAATCTTCTTTATTTTTCCCCAGCATCTTTACCTTTCTATAAACTATGACATCACCTAAAAAAATCAGAAGATACCGACATATTGTCAGCTATACGGGGCGGGAGTGTAAGTGTATGAATTTATGATACTTTGTTTTCTGTGAAATCAAAATACAGCTGTATGTTTATATGTGCATATTTAAGATGAGTAGGTGTACAATGCAAATTTGTGGATTTTTTTCTTCCCGGCTGCAAGCCTGAGAAGAGGATCAGTGCTATAGGCAGACTTGGCATGCAAATCCCAGTTCCACAGCTCAGACTGTCTGTCTGTACTACAGCTGACCTCTGCTTTTTAGGAAGCTCTGACCTGGTTTGAGAAACCACATATGGAAATGAGCTTGAACACCCACATCTGAAACCTCAAAAGTCCAAACTTTCTTTGCCCTTGATTTCACTTCACAAGAAGTATATGGTTTTGAAGGGTTGTTGGATATGCATTTATAGAAAGCAGAACTTACATTGTAATGTTTTGGATCAAAACTATGATTCTGACCAAAATTAACTGATTTTGACCATTGTAGAAACGCAAACACTGACAGAGAATTTTAAATCCTCTGTCCAGGTCCATAATCTCCATTCTAATGGGATAATTGAGTAGCAGCAGGCTTATTGGAAGCTCATCTTTAATGACAAGTTGATTAAGTTCATCCATCTTTTTAGTGTAAAGATGCAAACATAAAATCCTGCACACTGCTTTGGAAAGTGGGAGCTCCGTCTGGTGGAGACCAGAGCCTTGGAAAGCCCCACCATAGTGTTGGGAAAGAATGCAGATGGGGTGTGCACAGTCAGTGAGGGTGATTTGGGGTCTGTTTGAGTGTCATTGTTAATTTGTGAGCTCTCCCCAAACTCCTGAGAGATTTTACAGTACTATCTTTTGTGTTCTTCTGTGGCTGCTGTAAGCAGTGATGTCACCTAGACTTAAATACTTTGAACTGAGGAGAGGCTCTAGGGATGCCTTTTCAAGTCTGTTTTAAAGTTGTTTTCAAGTAAGCTGGTCTTTTTTCTTCTAAACACACAGTATCTGTAGATAATTAACTCACTGTAAAAAGACAGTTGTTACGGAAAAGCTAGAAGGCACATTCCTCCCTCAGGTTAAGTCTGACACGGGGTCTGCTGAAGTCGCATCAGGCCATCATGTAATTTATTTTAAACTTATTGAATATGTTGCCTCGGGGCCACATTATTTCTAGGAAATCCACGTGTAGAAATTGCACAGGCATGACATAAATTACCTCGAAGTTGCTGCAGACACATTGTGATGTTACGGTCATCGGTAAGAAAGAGTCAGTCCCCTCGTAAGGCAACATGTCTCTCAGGCTTCCTGTGCTGAGTGACGAATTACAGGGACACAGAAGAACTGAGGATTCTGTTCAAAATAGTTTGTAGAGCTTTCTCCTGAAATGTCAAGTGCTAAATAAACCTCGCCTCAGTGACAGGAGTGCTGGGAATAATCCTGAACCTTGGGGGCCTCAGCCAGTAGACAGAGGTGTTATCTTTAATCAGGGGCTACAAATGAAAAAAACAACAAGGCTGAATTTATGGAGTGGAACACTGTCTGATGAGACCGGGACTGCACCACCACCCAGAGCAAGACTGGAGATTCGATGACTTGTCCCATTTCTGGTATACACCATGAGCCTGGAGCACCAAGTGTTGCTGGTCGGTGCTGCTCTGGAGAGACTACCCCTCACTTTTTTGGCTGAAGGAAAAAGCTCCTCAGTGGTATCAGGCAGCCAGCCAGCTATCTTTTCTTGGTTTTCAATATTTTCCTGGATTATGAAAGACTGTAACGAGACCATAAATATTGATAATCTCTTCCTGGAACATCTGGAGGGGTTAACAAAAGAATATTGTGGCTTGGTAGGAGCTTCCTAATGAATGCGAGGATTTCCTGATGGCTTTCCTTGGAAAGGACAACGTGGTGAGGGAAGTGACTTATGCATGACTCTAATAGCTTTAAAGGCCATTAGAAAATATCTTGAAATAGCCTCTTCTGAGTTGTATTTTAAGGGTTTTGTCTCCCTCATCCATAGAAAAACTCATTCAGTGGGGAGGCTATGACATGAAGGATATATAACAGACTTTGAGCAGTAAGTGTTTAATGTTAGCATCTGCATTTTCTCAGCAGCACTCTGACACTCGATCCGTAAAAGAAATACTGGCTCTACAAGGATCTAGAACCAGTAAAGTCCTGAGAATTTATTTTTTTCAGTTTCAACAGAGACACACAAAATTTGAGAGCCACAACATTTATATTTCAAAGTTTTTGCATCTAAGGAGGGCAAGAAAGTATCCAGAAAATACTTTTAGCATTGACAAAACACAGCAGACAGGTACGTTACTCCTATTATGTTCTTCTGGCAGACATTCATGATGATAGTTCTCAGTGTACAGACAATAGCAGGGTCACTGCATGTTTCTGTGGAGTAATGGTGCCTGTGATGTATTGGCTTCAAAACTGCTTTATTAAATTTCTTCCCCCTGAGTCAGATCCTCAGATGGTGAAAATAATTGTATCCTTGGCAGAGCATATGCTCCTTGTTATTTTATTTTTTTTAAGTCTGCGAAGAAAACTAAAGCTAGTTGGATGCAACTGCATGTGTATATTCCTTGACCTAAATTATTGACTTGCCCTCCCTTCCACTTCTGCTTTGCTCCTTTGGCCAGCTGATACACTGGCAATTTCCAGTCGTACTGGATTGGCTAGGTCATGTTAAACTAGGGACCAGTTTGGGTGCAGAACCATGCACATCCAAAAAACACTGTTGCTGTCTGAGATCCAAATCCAAGTATCACTGAGGAAGCAGTGAAAGGTGCTATTGCTGTAACAAGGTCACAGTGTAGAAATAAATTACTTCAGCAAGTTACCATTCTGTGATACCTGGTTGCTAACTTACCACATTCCTTTCACAGAAATTCACGCTGAATAAAATACAGCTGAGGAAGAAGACTAACTTAACCATTGCTAAGGGGTTTAGGTGAGACTTGCACAGATCTATTTCTGTGATACCATTCATATCAGTATGGATGATTTTCTTTCTCCACCTAGCTAAAACCATTGCCTTTGTTTATGGTAAGTTAGCAGCAGTAGTTTGTGTGTTGTGCTCCCATTTGAAAGTGTTCTACGAGGGTAGAAAAGTAGCAACAACTGTATGCAGCAGAAGGCCGCAGGCCTTGTCCAATGAAGGCTGGGTTGGGTTCTCAAGGACACTGGTGGTGACAGGATGTTAAGTGAGCAGCAAACTGAGAAGCCTGGACTAGAGCCTAGGTCACTTCACTCCCCCTCCCAGGCGCTTCCTGTCAGGAGAGATTGCTTGTTACCAGGGGCCCAGATCCCAAACGCTTTGGTTGAAGTGCGTGTTGTAGTGGGTGAATTTTGAAATAGGTCAGGCACTGTGACATGGACCGTTGTTCAGCTGCGTTTCAGTGTGATCAAAAAGATGAGTAGGAGGGGATGTAGCTAATGTGCTGGGTGACCTTCACTGCGTGACTTAACATCGCTGCATCTCCATTTCCCGTAATGTGAAGCACATCTCTCAAACTGCTGTTTACGTTTCTGGATATGATCCATTATTTAAATGTAGATGATAATTCTAAATGTTGTTGACTTTCTGAGATGGTCTGTCAGATTTATACTATGTGTCCAGCCCAGGGGAAAGGAGTCAAAGCATAAGTAATAAAACAGTACCCCTGTTCTTAGAGAAAGAAAGAAACTCCATTCAAAATTGGTAGAACACTTAAATCCCCTACTCTTAGAAATGATTGAATGCTTATTTTTAACTGCGTGCTTTGGGTTTTGTAGTTTTGTGTATAATGAATTACAACGAATTTATTTGCACTACTGAGAGTGGAAAATATACCATGCTGAGATGCATCACATATCTCAGCTGCTTGTTCTCCATAGTGTGAGATTCAAAATGACTAGACCAAGGATGATTAAATCTTTCTCGCCCCTCACCCACCATCCCCAAGTACATTTTGGTTAAATTGACAAAGTTGTCCTCGTGCTTTTAGTCATGTGAAGCATGTCACAATGGTAGATAGCACTGTAGGAAGGGAAAAAAGCTTGGTCAGCGATATGGTACAGGTGTAGACTCCGAAGTCTAGCATCTCATGGTTTGTTTCACTTTTTAAATTCCATTTACCATTTTAAAAGTGGATAGTGGATTCTGAAAGCCAGCAGCAAAATAGGCAGTATTGTGAAGATACATAGGATGAAGCTCAGGACTATGGAAGCCCAGCTGTCCTGAAAAGGTTAAGGGCTTTGAAAAATCTTTCCAAATTGGTGACTCTTTTTAGCACCTGGCTTGGTGGAACAGGGTAAGTTCAGTTGTACTGCTGCGTGTATGTTAGGATATTGGTCGTGGTGTATTTTGAAGATGAAATACTGCCTGCAGTTCTCCTCCTTTTCTTCTTTACAACTTTTGTGTAATTCTGCATAAAGTCTCACTTACACTACGCTTGCTACACAGCCCTGCCTCTAGATCTGAACCCTGCTGGGCTGGGTGCTGCCCTTTGCACAAAAGCTGTGCTATCTCCATCTGAAAGAGCTTGTAATAACTACAGTAGGAGGATCTTCACTTATCTGCAGCCTTGTGGAGCTGTTGACGCTTGCACAGAAAAGGTATAATATGCCACCAGGTTATGATTAATTAGCAAATTACGGTCTTTTAGTGAGACTTTTCCTCAGCTCTGTGTAAATAGTAAGGGAATGGGCAGGGCTGCAGTGAGGGAGCAATGTGTTGTATTTGAAGCGTTGGGTGAGATTTTAGATTTTGCAGCATGCTTTGCAGAGCACAGGAAGCAAAAAATGTGAGGTTGTGCTCATACCATGTTATCTTGCTATTCAGCTACTTAGTGCCAGTGCAGCCTTACTGCTGAAGGCTGTGATTTTTGTCAGCTGCTAAACTGAATCTAACTTGTTCTGGTTTGAATGACGGGTCACCCGGGGAAACTCACAGTGAAGACAGTAACAAGCCCCTCGGTAGGAAATGTTCTTCTCTTTCAGGACTGACCCAGCTTGGTGATGCTACTGACAAAACGCTGTTCAACACAAGTTGCAGGATCCACCGTGGCAGATGAGCAGTGTGTGCCTTGCAGAGCTCTGACCGTAGAAGCTGGCCGCTGCATGGCTGAGGAGAGCAGCTGAGCTCTGCTGCTGGTATTCCTAACAGCCTGCAGGGAGCCAAATCCCTGCCTACCATCATTGCAGAGGCTGGGCTGTCTGCTACAGGGGTAACTTTCACCCTACTTTAGTGTCAGCTTTCCTCCCAAGCCCTGCCAAGGAATTCCTTTGCCTGCTGCTCAAGCCCAGAGTCCAGACACATCCCTGTTAAACCTTCCCCTCCCTCAGAACCACAGGTGATGAAAGGAGTTGTGTGCATGGGATTTCCCACGAGGGAAATCCCCCTTAGCACCAGCTGAAAGCTTCACCCTGAGAGGGTGGCACTGACTGCCCTTTGAGAAGCCACTCTGTGCTTTCGAAGCACTAAGGCCTGCAGCTCAAGTGAACATGAAGGACAGGCAAAGGAGCGTGGACAGAAGCAGTGCTTTTCCACCCCTCAAATAAATAGGGTAGACAGGGAGGCTCTTTACTAACTTTGCCATTGAAATACTTTGTGTGCATCTGTGTGCTACTCTGCATTTCAGGGTAAATATCAATCAGAAAACATTTTTCAGGAGCTGACCCTGTGCAAGCTGACAGTAAAAGCTGCAAAGGTCCCTTCGTTAGTATTAGCTTGTAGGCTCCTGCCCTTCCAGTGTGTGCTTGCATTTTGTCAGGGTGGAGTCATTGCTTGCACTTGTGTTATCAGGTCTCCTATTTTTCCTAAAATAGCTTTCTCCTAGACTCTTCTTTTTTCAGTGCATACGGCACAGTTGTCAGGGTTTGTTTTCATCAGGGTTGGACTCATTTCTGTGAAGGAATAGTCTGTGGGGTACTTGCTCGTTATACAAAATTCTCACACTGTCCTAATATGTGGCCCTAACGTAGTGTGCATAGCTGTAAAGGATCTGAACGTAAGCTGAAAAATAACCCAGACCAAATGAACCCTGACCATTCCTTCTGAGTGTACCGTGGGTGTATTCATTATTGCTGCAGGATGTGTTTGCTAGTCAGGGTCTGGTAAAAGCGTCCATTAACTGTAAGACCTTTAAGCTCTTTTTTTTTTTTTTTTAAAAGAATTAATATTAAACATTGTCTGGTGCCCTCTGTAGCAGCATTTTACTTAACATCAGATTTTTCCTTGGGCTATGGGGGATTTTTCTATCAACCTGTGCATTTCTACCCTATTCATAGCCTTGTTTGTAGGCCTGGTAGAAACGGATGTCTAAAGTAACAGAAGTGAAAAGGCCAGGGCAGACATTGGAAATGGAGTGTGTTGCAGACATGCAGTTAACTTTGCCCAGACTTTAAAAAAATATATTTGAGAGGCACAAAATCCATTTGAGGAGAAATACAATGTCATATTTATTATACACATTCTATATGAACATGCTAAATCAGAATGACAAAACTATGAACCTGATTTCTAATGTGGCCTCAAAGTTTGCCTGGCTTGCTGGAGGTCAGCTGCTGGGTTATAGGGTTAGTCCGATTAGATGACGGATAAAATCCATATCCCGACTAAAGGGGGCGAGAGGAGAGAACATGGCTACTTAGTTTCCTAAGCAGCATGGATCCAGAAATTTTATTTCCAAGTCTGTTACTGACTCAGCATAGGTTCTTAGTGCAGTCATAAGGTTAAAGTTTCAAAGGATGTCTGTTTGTTGAGAAGGTCTCAACAACTGAAAAATATTGGTCTCTTTTTCTTGGAAGTGCTATGAACTTTTAAAACTGTTATTGGAGCAAAGCTACCACCAAAGCATGTGGCACTTTGCTTATGGAGAAGTTTGCAGTTGGAGTTCCCCTAATCCCCAAGTTTTCAAAACTTAATAGACATTTTTGAGAATGTAGCCTTCTCTCGATCTGTTTTTCATCCTGTTCAATGGACATAGTCATGCCTTACATTTTGCACAGGTATTAGAATGCATGATTAGTATAGAAATGCTTTGGGATCCTTGCACAATAAATTTTTGCGGAAAAAATTCATGATGATGTTTGCACTATCAAAAGCTTTGATTAATCAGTTCTTCAGAAGCTTCTCCATTCCCAAGAATGATTATGCAGTTGTATGATGAGCTGGTACCTCTGGCTTATGTTCATTGCCCTGCAGACATGCACTAAACATTAGGGGTTCACTGAGTTACACTGTGAACTCTTATTTCCTTTCTGTCCCCTAACATTGAGTGTAGCTTGAAGTCCCTTTAAGGTTGTGCCAATGCCATGAGCTCCTGTTCCCTCCAAGTTTCATGGAAAGTATTTGCTGATGGTGAATCATAATCTGTTCTGATTGTGGTATCACAGGTGTTGGTATCCCAACTTCAGAGCTGGAGAGGAGGAAAGTACTTACCTTGGCATTGTTTTTCAGTCTCTTTCAATGGAATTTCTCCAGTATGTAGGATCATCAGTGAAAGTATTATAAAGAAATGTATCAATGATAAAAACACATTAAACTTGTTAAGATTCCTTTTAAAAAATTGAGTTGCATTGCTTGTAACTTTAAGCAGGGCTTGAAGTACCTGGCTAGCTGCCAGTTTGTCATATTCACAGCCTAGGCCAGAAGGCCACGAGTCAAGAGGAAGATGTCCAGTCAGGCTCTGGTTTTGCACTGGAGTAACATCACTAGGTTTGATTACTCCCTGACATTATACCAGCATTTGTAAGATTGAAATCAGACCTGCCTTTGAATCTGAAGTTTATTTTCCCCAGGATAACCCTTGTGACTGGAGTCTGGCTTGGACAAAAAGAAGGTGTTTGGGTGAATGTAAAACCAAATAGAGCTGTGGAAACAGAAGGTACAGAGAGACCGGTGTTACATTTAGCAAATGTTTGTGTCTGCTGAAGTGTTAGTGTTCGTGCAGGTTGCAACTGTTCTGTCTTTGGGGGTTTTTTGGCATTGTAGTGGAAAAAAAGTGGTGTCTTGAGTCACTCTAATGTTTATCACCATCAGATCAAAGGGCAGAGTTAGGTTTATGTTTTCACAGAGGAGATTGATGCTGCCACACAGCTGTCCCTTCCTTCTCCTGAACACATCGAGACTGAATGTTTTACAGATTGAAAGCTTGGCCCTGGTTAGGGATCTGAAATAAAACTTCTATTGTCTCAAGTGTTTTGGTGTTTGCTCTAAAGAAATCATCAACCTTGGTTGTTTATTTTTTCTTTTGCAGGAAAGGAGGGAGGCAGGGTAGTCATCCATGCATCTGTTTGGAATCCTAGCTTTAGAAGTCTAAAAATAAACAAGCCCTACAGTCCACCCATAATCAGTGTATGCTGACACTCTTAAGCAAGGGACAATATACACTTCAGAATCACTTTAGCTTAAAAAAAAGTATAGACTAAGGGAAAAAAATCAGTTTACTACTTTAAAACTTAAAAAAAAAGTGTTTTTACACATCTGCACAAATACAAATTCTTATTTCTAATAAGGCCAGGACACTACTATTTTAATTCTTTTTTTGTAATCCACTGTTCCTTTTATCTCTTGCTCTGATCCAGCAGAGGATTGACTTGGATGATGTGAGAAACCACTGAAATACTTCTGTGCTGATATGAAAGGTTATAGGAGGTTATCTCGGAAAGAGGGGGTGTGTGCTCAGTTGTTTTTGCACACAAGGCAAAATTAAATTAAAGCATGACAAATCTTTTGCAGGGCAACCCAATGAGCTGTGGTCTATATATGGCATCAGTTAAAGGTTTCTACCTTGAGGTCTACATAGAAATATTGTTAGCTTAAGGGGGAATGGTAGAGAAGGCTTCAGGACAAATTATGTTGTGTGGTATCCATAATCCTAAAACTATTGCTAATCTACAGTGTTGCTGTTATGATTTATGGAGTGGCAGAGCAACAGCAGGGACCTGTAATGGGGGGTTGGGGTGGAATGGTGTGTGCCTGTGGCCACCTTTGAATTTCCTGGGATTTAATTCCATTTCCTCTGGTGTATAGAGGTATTTACACAGCCATAAAGACAGAAAATATTAGGAGCTGAGGAGACAGCTGTAGCACATGAATAGATGCTTGTTTGCATGTATTTATATACATGCGTATACATAAAATAAACACAGAAATCTACATTGTACTCATAATTAAATCAGAGAGTCATTTAGTGTTAAGATTCCCAGAGTGTCCATTCATAGTCATGAAAAAGTTCATTTTCTCTGGATCTGCTCATCTGTTGCTTTTTCTTTTTTTTTTTTTCTTTTAAAAAAAATTTCTGTCTTTATGATTCCCTTTGAAGCCTTCCTAGTGCAGGAGAACCCAAAGCATAAAAACCAGGAATGCCTGACTGGAAAGGTCAAAGAATTGTTATCTCTTGTTAATTTGGTTTGGGTGAAAAATCTGCTCACAGGGTAGTATTGCTACCAGGAGCTGATTTGATGCCTATGGGTGGGGATGGGATCTTTGTCCAAACCACGTAGGTTGCAAGTTCTCTTAATTCTTCTATGTTATGATGCTTTGAGACACAGTGGGCTGTTGTTGAGAACATAGATACTACCATCATCTCTAAAGACAGAAGCTGATTTAATTGGAGAAAGATGAAAAAGGCACATAGAGGACCAGGAGAACCACTGGAGCAGAGGGAAGGCTCATCTGGTGTTACGTGCTAGAGGAAATTCCCTGTGGGGAGTTAGTAGGCTGTCTTTACAAACTCCTGAATTTTGTTCATTTTTGGAGCTCTCTCATGAGCCTCACTGGATTAGTTGCTCTTTACTAAAATTCCTGGGACACGTTTCACTCTGTTCTTTTCTAACTTCCTCAAGCAGGCTCGTGCATTTTCTTGTTTATTTAAATCTTTGTCTTTCCATCTCAGAATAGTTTCTTCCCTCTGTAGCTGTTGAGCTACGCACAAGGTCGGATAATTACTCAGAACTTCCTGGAAAGCTTCTTGTTTGTTTTAGACAAAAGTACTCAGGAAGTTCCTCAGCTCTTCCAGCAGAGCTGTACTGGCAGCTTCCGATCCTCCAACTGCACTCACTGCATTTTTTGGAAGACAAGCTAGAATCGTTTACAGTCCAGTACTAAACTCAGGGTATGTCAGTGTTATTCCATATATTTCAAATCCCAAGACTATTTTCAAGGTCTTTTGCACCTCAGTTAATAGAAGAATGTCTCCTCACTCACTGTGATGGCAATGTAATAAGTCAGGCTTTTTGGTGTTCCCCACCAAGTCTGCCATCTTAGATGAGCATGTTACAGCTCCAGATGCAAAATTGGTGTCCTTATAGCTCATATTCCCCTTCTGCACATGGGCTGTCATTTTCACTTGGTGATACTTCACCCTGCTTCAGCCACTTTCTGCAACGCACAGACTCAAGTAGCTAAATGTCTGTACTTTAAGGAGGTAATTGGCATAAAAGCCCTGAACACAAACAATTTGGCACATGGATTCTTCTTACCCTCACAGCCCCCCATGGCTCATTTCAAAGTGTAAGTAGGCTGAATGTTTCCTGTGATGTTGAGTGATGAGGCAATCGTTTTATGTATATCTCTCTTCATGCTCTATGTTGCTCTCAGCCCTCTGTGAGCAGAAATGTGCTGATACAAGCAAGGGAGTGGTGAGAGACTCTTGTGTGTAGTCTGTATATAAAGTTTTAATTCTCCCAACAGCCATTACGCACTGGTATTGGCAACTCCTTCCTGCTTCTACACCTCTCAGTTCTCCACACCTACATGATGAGATGTCTGTGGGAGGGAGGCCTACAAGCTGTTGAATTCAGCTGTTTCCTTAGAAGTGCTAACTATGTAAACAAGGCCAGCCACTACCAATGTGAAAGTGTTACTGACGTGGCTAAAGTAGTTTAGATAGATTTCTAGTGTGTGACAATGCTTGTAAGACTGTCTTTAATCAATACAGGTTCTGATGGCATCTTAGCTTCAGCCACCATTAATTGCATGGTGCTTTGAAATAGATTGCAAGGGTTCCACAGAAGGAGCCTGTACTGACTTGGTTTCCATCAGCTGGTCAAATATTTTTGTTGTAGGCTAAATCACTTTGTAATCAGCTCTTCAGTTTTCAGCCTGGGTCTGCATTTCTTCTCTAGGAAAAAAAAGTGGGAGGGAAGGATAAAACCACAACAAACACCCTGAAAAAAACATACTTCTGCTACAGCAACCATTGTTCTTCAGCCAGGTGAATCTCACTATCAAACAGCATTTTGTGTAACCTAATCTAACTCTTCGGGGCTGAATTGCTTTCCAAATTACTGAGACTTGGTATGGCAGCCCTTTGGTAGTTGCTCACACATGTACGCTGTTTAGATACACAGATGATTTGTTTGCATCATTTCCTCCACAGAAAGGAGGGTGCTGACAGACAGACGCCGAACCAACAGGAAAAAATAACTTCATGTTCAGCTCAATGGATTCGGTTCAGCTAGTAGTGAAAGAGTGAGGTTCACTTCTGTTTGTCCTCCTGGCATGCAAAGAAGGCCTACTTTGCAAACAGGTAGGTCTGCATAGAATGTAAACGCAGTATCATTCCTAATCTTTTATTGTATCAGGAAGCTGGAAAAACTGTTTTTGCAAGTGGTCTATATCCCCGTCTTTTCTCTTTGAGAGTAGATCATGGAAGTTTGTTCCAAAGTGTCATGAGATACTGAGTTGTATTGAAACTTTAGTTCACTGCCTCTGAAAAAGTATTAGTCAAGGCAGAAATGATGAGAACTGGTAGCACTAAGTCTCCTTTGCTCTTTGGTGCTCAAAGGTCATCAAAACTGGGTCATAAGCGGAGCTCATGTAGAGCTTTCCTGTCTCTCAGCACATGAAGGCAAATTCAGACTCTACTTGGCAGGCATCTTTTTAAAACCTGGAGATTTGAAGTTAGATTATGGGTGCCATTTAAATAAAATAATCTTGAATTATTATTGCAGAGGAACAAAAAGTACATGTTCTCTGTCTTTGTGAAATATCGGTGCCAAATTATAGTAATTTATAGCTATTTCAAAACTGGATCCAAGCCCCACAAATATGTTCACAAAGCTTATAAAAACTGTAGCCAGTTAACACTTTACTTGCTTGAAGGAAAAAAAAAATTCTCATTTCAATCTTATAGTGCAAAATGTATAACATTCTTTTCATTGGACAGTTTCTAAATCTTTCTAATGGTAGACTGGTTTTTTTTAAAAAGTTTTATGCATGGGAGAGCATGATATTTTCTCTAGTTCAGCTTTTTAGCCTCAATGCTTCTGAAATTGAGAGATTATTATTATTTTGGATCCTTGTTCAGAAACTGGACAGACATTAGCATTCAAAGCAGGACAGTAATTCTGTAGTGACAGGAAAATGATGGTCAGACCAGGCAAGGAAATTCTCCAATAAGAAACAGACTACATCCTTGAGAAAAACACAGAACGGCTGCGGATATTTAAATTTTTTGTGCCACTTCTATTTCTTGTATTCATGATGTCTAAGAGCTCAAAGTACATGAACTCATAAGCTTTGGTCTATCTTTGTTATGATTGCTAATGCTGTCTCCATTTTTGAGAAGGTTGTGCACGTGTGTGTGAACGAGGAGGAGAGGAAAAGGTTTTTGAGCCTAGCATTTAGTAGGACAGGAGAAAGTCTGCCAGCTCATTTTGTATGGGCCAGATACAGGAGGGTTACAATTTCATGTCTACTAACATGGAATGGATTCAAACCAGCAGACCAGAGATGAAGTGATTTGTTTTCCTTTACTAGTTCCCTTAATTCTCTCAACACTTGCATTCTCTCTTTCGTAGGCCTGATTATATTTGTCATGCAATGTGTTTGTGGTAAATGAATATGTATGAAGTGTGCACCACTTGTTTAGCAGCTGAGCAACTGGTTATGAAAATTGCTTGTTGGAAATATTTTCTACCTAGACAGCTCTGCTTATAATGCTTTTTTGTTTGTTTTTTTTTTAATTTCTTCACCAAGCCTGTGTCCTTATCCCCTCCCTCCCTGGTCCCTGACCCCTCAGTAATTCTCAGTATGTGGGCTTGCTAATAGATCTCCACTCAATTTGTAAGAAGCATTTTGTTTGTTGTATTTATGGATCAAGAAGGATGGATAGTTTGTTCAATAAATCTTGTGGTAATCCACTCTCTAGTTTAATTGCCTAACAAGCACTAGACTGCACCTGTTCCTTACCTGGATGTATGTTTAACGTTTTTTATTTAAATTATTAGCATATTGCCTTCCCTGGGCACAACTACTTTCCACACAGTCTGTGAGTATTTCTGCGAATAACAGAAGCTCGGTGTTTCCATGAGTAGTAACCACTCATCCTCAAGTTCCTGGAAAAATAGCCAGAAGGGAATAAAGGAAACCAGAACAAATTACAACTGGGAATGCATGAGTGTATCTATGGATATTATTTTCCTCTTGTTCTTCTATTCTTAGAATTTCACATCGTCTTATGCTTTTTAAGACAGAACAAACTTAATGAGGCAGAAGGACAATGGTAAATGCCTAACTGCTTTGGTGATAGAAGCATGATTTTCTCTAGCTCAGATTTCCAGTGATTTGTTTGACTTACATTTGAACTATCATTTAACTTTTTTCTTTAGAAGGCTAAGGTTATGAAAGAGAAATTGCTGAGTGCTTTACTCATAATGGATAGGCTAAAGCTTCCCAGAAAGTCTTGGAGATCCAGCAGTTCAGTACTAACAGTGACAGCTATGTGTTTTATAACCTTTTCTAGGCAGTACGTCAATCTAGGGTGAAAGGAATTCATTACAATGGATCTCAAGGAATGGCAATCTAAGTCTTGCTTTTCCAGCAGAACCTCTGTAGTATTTCCTTAATAACAATTCACCTCAGGAGACTCAATTTCATAGATTTGAACTTAGGGCTTGTGAAATAGCCTTCAGGGTAAGCACAGAATAACATTTGTCCTACTGCTCTTTTCTGCTTCTGGTGGAGGAGCTCTGCCAGCAATGCAGAAGGGTAGTTAAGACCCTATGGCTCAGATGGCTCAGGTAGTGGGTACCGTTTGTAATGTCTGTGTCATGTCTCTGAGTGCTAGACAGAATTATTTTATACACGCTATAAAAATTCTCCATCAGAAAGAGATTATTTTGAATTCCGACCAATCGGGGACAAACTACTGATTAAAGATGATATGAGTTTGTATGCCATAACCTCACGTTTAAAATGAGGAATGTGGCCCTTCTAAGCAGGGGACTGCCAGACTTGTTCTTGATATGCATGCAGAAGTTGCGAAAGAACTCAGTCCTCAACTTCACTTGGAGAGGAGTGTGGGAAGTGATGTGTGCCGAATTCTAATATTTCAGGTCACTTCCCTTCCAATTTTGTGTTCTTTGTGCTTCACTTTGTCAGGTAAGGGTCAAGGACTGGGGTTTCCAAAACAATATGGGAGCCACAAGGGAGGGACTCCACAGTCCATTTCTGTGTGAAGCAGAGTTTTGGAAATCTAGCAATTGCTTGATACTCCCTAAAATAATGATTTACTACTTCCTGTAGTTATTCAGCTGTGATGTCGTTTTTGTCCTGTGAATCTCCAGATCCCATGGAAATGTATCTGAGGGCAGTTCTTTCTTCCTGGATTATTCTGGCAGAAGCATTATGCTGTCACACAGCTGATTTGATTAGCAGGGGAAAGAACAGCCCTGAATTTACTGTGTGGGCTTTTTAACAGACTTGCCAGCTTTCTCTTGTGCAACTAAGATATTTGATTCATTCTGCTGCCCTGTGGAGTCACCTCATCTTTACCGTATTTGACATTTAACAACTCAGTTGAATTTGCCCAAAAGAGGTGTTGGGGGCAGGGGGAGCAACTAAAAGGAATTTCCTGCTAAATTAAAGCATGACTTAAGCTGGAACACCTCATTGCCAAGATGCAGCAACCACTACTTGCGCTGCTAAGGAGAGCAAACAGCAGAGATCGTGGATATCATTTGGGTAAAGAAAGAGAGGGGTGGAGCAGCCTGTAGCCCTCTCTGGGCTCACCGATGATAGCCAAATCTAGAGTGGGCATGAAATGTTACTCACTTTAGTGCTGCTGCCTTGGAAAGTCATCAGGTGTGACAAGAACAATCAAGAGGACTGAACTCATCCTTGCAGTGAAGCTGCCTCTCAGGGAGAGGTGCCGATGTGTGTTCTCCTGGACTGCTGCTTTCCAAACACTTCCTCAGCCATGGTTTCATTTGTTCATGTGGCAGCTGTCTCTGACCCAAAGGCAGGTTACCTTCTCTGCCGCAGGCTGCACCAAAGATGAAAAAGCATGGCCCTTACCTCTAAGCATTGTGTCTTTAACTTTTTTTACTTCCTCTTAAAACTGTCTTTCTTATCAGTTATACAAAATCTTTTCAAGGGGTGCTATATCTGATTTGACAGCTTTCATGCCGCCTAAGCACAACAGTGACTGGGGGGTGCACTAATTACACTGTGCTTGAACTACAGCCAAACGGCACAATGTTCTTCTGGAGTTTAAAATAAACCCTGTCTAACAGCAGTACCAGTTTACAGCAGCTTCGCATGTTTCAAACATGTTTCCGATCATGTTCTGTTTGTTGTCTTTTAGGCCTTTATCATCCGTGTTGAAACAGAGTGAACGGGTTTTGATATGGCTGTTAAAGTTTTGTGAGGGCTTTCTGAGGTTGGTTTTTTGTCACAGACTTGTTGTGTTTGGGGTTTTTTTGTGAGGGAGGTCCTCTTGCCAAGGAGATATGGAATTCCTAAAGCCCTCTTCCACCTGTATGACAGTTATTTCCATCACTAGTTGAAGAATATTTCTTATTATTTTCATACCCCTGAGTTGATGCTTAGTTCTATTTGGCATACTTACAACTATTGCGAAGCACTTCTATGTCATTTTAATGTAGAAATAGAGGCTTTGTATTTCTACAGAAAGGCATTTTCTGTGTGTTTGTCTCCACATCCAGTAATTGGAGCTATCTCAGTGAAGACCAAAACTATGAGTTTGCCAGTTACCTTTTCCATCAAACTCCTTTACATCTGCTTTTGAGTAAAGTCCCAACTTTTTAGTTTTCTGCTTTCAACATGTTTTTAAAGTTAAAAATCTCTGAATTTTTTTCACTTTTTGACAAAAAGTCCTAGTAAATCTAGATGACACAATGTCTTGCAGACTTTTGTTTGTTTAGCCAAAGGTAAAAGGAGAGAGGTAGAAAAAGAAATAATATAATTTGCTTATCATTTTACAAAAGGTAAGCCAACCTTCAAGAATTGACAGGATTAAGGAGGGCTGTCTTGATTATAGATTCTGCTTATATTTCCCTCCTTACCTGTTCTGATACCACAGGTGTTAGTGTTTCTTGAGCAAATGGAGATATCAGTGTACCTTAATGATTTGTTTATAGATCCTAAGAATGAGGAGTTAACATCCTCAGAGGAAGTACAACCTGGCAGTAAGCCAACATGCCTTAAAGAATGAAGTCTTCTGCAGGGTTGGGCAGTGTCCCAGGAGGCCTCACGTGACTTCATGTAACGTATTATACCAACACTACCACCTACAGGAGTTCAACAAAAGAGATACAGAACTTCACCAAATGCAAAATAAAACAGAAATCAAGGCTTTTCCAGTACGGTCTGACCTTCCTCAATATCCAGCGTTTTGGGGTAAATCCTTAGCTACAGCAGGAACCCTTAAGACGCATTTCTTGTCTCGTGAATCCAAACATTTCTATGGGGAGTCATGCTTCATGCTTTGAGAAAGGCATCTGTTGTTGCATTGTAACCCACCATGCCAGAAATTTCCCCCCTCTACAGGTTTTAAATGCGAGCAAGTGTGTTTTAAATTAAAACCTTACAATTGTCCTTAAATTAGAGGCACATCTGTATTAAAACTTGGCTTCAGGGAGATGTGCATGTTACCTTTTTTTGGTTCATTGCTTTTTTTGGTTTGTTTATATATAGGTATACGACAGCATGAGTACTTTAGTGGTAGTTGTGTGTGTGGTACTTGTATTCCTTGCACAGATGTTGTATGTATCTCATTGCTTTTAGTAAGCTGCTGTTAAGCCAGCACAAACAGAAATGTCTGAAAATAGATGAAGGGGATTTAGAAGAAAATACGTCAGCACTTGTGTGAAGTTCTCCTGCACTTTGAGGGATTCTGTTTCTAGTCATCCACTATCATTGCTTACGCTATTTCTAATTATTTACCCAAAGAAAGGAAATTGCAAAGCTGTAGGTTTGCAAAGTATTTACACTGAATGAACGGGATGTTACATTTCCTCACTTTATCACTTTCTTTTTGGTCATTGCCTAGCTGAGAGAGATGACCCCATCAGTAGAAGACAAGTATAAATTTGCACCTTTAAAAGAAAGGAGTGCTAAACGTTCTTGTCATGGGCAGCAATGCACTTAAAGTTGTGCTCAAGCTCAGTGGATTTCAGTAAAGCTTAGCTGGGAGAACAGTGGTAGGCATAATACGCAAAAGCCAAGGTTGCGTAGTACCCGGTGGAATCCACTTTTCAATAAAATGCACCAAAATGGCAATTAGATCATCCCCATCAGAATTATCAGTGAGAAATAAATATATTGAGAGCTGCTTCAGTGGCTTCTATTCTGTGTCATCTCATTTCCTTGTTGGCATTTAATCTCCCCTGCCGGCTAGCTAAAGCTCAGATTTCTGAGGTGGTACCTATGAGATTTGCTCTGGATGCTCTGTGCATTTATATTTCTATCTCCCAAACTTGCTAAAAGTTCCATTTTTGTTTTTACAAGAAAATTTCAGGCTCAGTCCATTGGTTGTGTCATCTCTGGAAGCAGTCAGGTCACATCTGCAAACCTGACTTCCAAGTGTTTGGCCTAAGTAGAAGAACATGTGTGACAGGGTTCCTG
Source organism: Hypotaenidia okinawae (assembly GCA_027925045.1). Taxonomy (NCBI): domain Eukaryota; kingdom Metazoa; phylum Chordata; class Aves; order Gruiformes; family Rallidae; genus Hypotaenidia; species Hypotaenidia okinawae. The sequence continues at coordinate 96,012,937 of BSDF01000001.1, forward strand.
GTTAGTATGGTGACCATGGGACAGAAGGGTAAGCTGAGGAACTCTTGTTTGGTGACACTTGTAGGCAGCTGCACTTCTCAGGTGGCTATGGCACTTTCAGTGCAGGCACTACTCAGAAAGAACGTTCTCTGTTTCATAAATGGAAGTTAAAGGCACCCAGGAGAGCAGGGCAAGCTGACAATTGATTTGAATATTTAATCCACAACTTCACTCTTTGGCTGGGTTTTTTTCTTTAGCACTTCTAGGCTAACTCTTCAGCTTTCAGATGTGTTTTCTAGATAAAATTCATGAGAACATTTTTAACTTTTTAACAAGTGAACTGCAGGACGAGGCAGTAAGAATCTGCCCATGGGGGAGCTGGGCAGCAAGACTCAGGGGCTGAGCTGAGACACACAGGCAAAACTCATAATAAAACATTAAAATAGAGAAGTAAAACTGGCTTGCCCAGAATCTGAGCAATACTTCCTGTCAGCTCTGAGAAGAGCATTGATAACAGCAACAGAATACAAGGTTACTTCATGGTCATTGTATCTGTGAAGGAGTCTTGAGTAGCTGCAGCTAGCTGCAGGATGTTGTATAAGCCTACTTTGATGCTATGCATAAAACTATTCCTGTGAGATACCCGAGGAGTTCTTGGGAGGCTCTCCTGTGAGATCTGAACAGTAGCATTTGGGAAGCTTGTCTTAATTAGAATTTCAGACAGAAGCAGACATTAAAAAAAAAAACCCAACCAAAACACCACCCAACCAAAACCCAAAGGCGTGAAAGAGAGTGAAAACCACTGAGTCGATTGTGTCTGCAAAGTCAGACATCCAAAAGGTCACAGTTCTTGGTTCTTCCTCTGTGTCCCTTGGGTATTAAGCCCTAGTATTTTCACAATCTTCTCTATATTAAACCTTGCAAACCACTTAAGACGCTTAAAATGAACAGTGCCAGTATTAATTTATCTGTCCTTGGTTTTGGAGGTTAAGCTTCAGGTTGACATGTTGCTTTATAATATAACGTGGATTGAAAAGTTCTGATATTAAAAAGATAAAAATCAGTATGTTTACTCAAAATAATTAAAACTGAGCAGTAGAATAACAATAATTATTATAACCTTGGAAAGCCATCATGAAAGTTTACTGTTCTCGGAAAATGATCTCATTTGTTTTTCCCATGATAGAAAGTGGTTTTTAGGTAGGGGGATAACTAACTCCTCCTCTTGGGCCTTTGGCCAAATAGTGTGCTACAAGTATGAAATACCCACATGCAGACATCATATCCTGCAAGATGGTACTGAAATATTTTCTGTACCTTACTTTTGAGAGTAGTTGACTTTAAGCAAGCTTTTTTTATTGGTGTTTTCCAAGTTTACGAAGTAGACAAGGATCATTGCACTTGTGTCAGTATTCAGACAAGTAGTATGTTTTGCTTTGGGCAAGACTGTTGTCACATTCTGCTTCAGGACAAATGTTTGCAGAATCAAGGCTGAATAAGCTTTTTTGGGGTTTTTGTGTGTATAATTACAGTAGGTGAAAGGATGGCATACTAGCTCCATGCATGCTTTTTTTCATAAAAAAAGATTAAAATACAGTTGTCAGTCCTTCTACAACTACCACCGTTTAGACTGTAAGTTAATCAAATTCCTTGAGGTCTCTAAAACTGGCTTTAAAATCAAGTATCAAACCACCCGCTTCCTCAACAGCTTGTGTGCTATGTAGTCTATTTGCAAATGTAATGTACAGACCTCAATGACCTCTAAACTTACATTGAGCTTTGTACATGGGATCTTGCAAGGTATCATTTTGATGAGTACCATCTTACCTGTTGGCCAGCCTTAATGCCTTAGCATGATTTCACAGGTGAATCTCAGCAACCAGCCAGAGACTTCACCAGTGCTTGGAACGGATCTGGCAGACAGTCTGCCTGAGACAAGGGCAGTGCCCTTCTTCCAAGAACCATTACACTGAAGTAGTTCAAAATATGATGCTGCTGTACCTTTTTGTACCACTTTGTCTTCAGGCCTGCCTTTTTGCTAAGCAACTGGATAAAATCAGTAAGGGGGAGAGTCTGAGTGATAGTTACACAGCTTTTGTGTACTTAAAGAAGTGTTCCTGGAAAAGAGATGGTCACACATAGTGCAGGCACTTTCTCAGAAACATGAGCTCCGAAGTTGTTCATAGGGAGCAAGTCTAGTTCAAGAACTGACTATAAACCGTGAATTTAGAGAATGAGCTGACTCTCCAGCAATTTGCATGCCTTGTGGGACTCAAAGGCCCACTGTTTCTGTGTGAAGCTTGTATAATATATGTGATCAGAGACATATCAGCTTTTCTGAAGTTTTCCCAGAAGGAACACCTTTCATACAGAGCAGTTTGCGTTGGTGTTATGTAGAGTGATGCATGACCTGGTAAGCACCTTGTCATGCATCATCTGCTCTGCAGAAACTGTCTGTCTGTGTGGCCCATGTAAGGCCTCTGGGGCAGTTCTGGCCCTACCTGGGCAGATATTTGGGCACCCTTGACTTGCTGCAATTAAAAAATGTCCATGTGGTCACTTATCAGCTTCTGGTGCATGGTACGTTCTGGATACAGCAGAGATCTAATAATCCCATAGCCTGAATGTTGAGTGTGGCAATGCAGAAGGTTCAAGTACTTGATGAAACAATTAAAAGATGGGGCATGACCATTGTGTTTGGTTTTACCAAACTACTGAGTTTTTATTCTTCTTTTATAAATTGTGAATGGTATTAACAAACAGTGTGGGCTTGGTGAGGCTATTTCCACCAGATATACATCTGTGGGGGGCAGGGAATTAAGTCTATGTGGTTAGGTTAACGCCTAATTTACACAAGAGTGAGATCAGAATCAGGCAACCTTTGTGAAGTTATCTTTGTTTGTAGTAACTATGTGTTGCTTTAAAATAATGTGTCAGCTTCTTCAGGGCCCCAACAGAAATGCCTCTGTGCAGGCAGACGTAGCATGGGGAATAAACAAGAGGGGTGAGATGTGCACATGTCTGTAGGACTACAATTTTACTGACATCATGGAAATGTGGTAGGATGTATGATATGACTAGCATGTTGGGATGGAAGGATATGTGCCCTTTAGGAAGGACAGGCAAGGGAGGTGATGAGGGGGTGTTAGTCACTGATATAGAGAGCATCTGGAGCACATGGAGTTCTGCCTGGGGATGAGTCTGGAGCTGACTGAGAGCCTATAAGTCAGGATTAAAGGGAGGATAGGGACAGAGGACATTATAGCAAGGGTCTGCTACAGGCCACCTGTCTGAGAAGACCAAGTGAATGAGGCCCTCTGTAGACAGATAGGAGCAGTCTCATGTTCACAAGACCAAGTACTCATGGGGTAATTCAACTACCCTGGTATCCGTTGGAGGGACAATGCACCAGGACATAAGCAATCCAGGGAGTTCCTGGGATGCATCAATGTTTACTACTTTTTTCAAGTGCTAGAGAAGTCAATGAGAGGTGCCATTCTGGACCTTGTTCTCACCAAGGAAGGGTTGGTAGGGGATGTGAAGGTCAGGGACAGCCTTGGTTGGGGTGGCCATGAAACAGTAGAGTTCAAGATCCTCAGGCAGCGAGAAGGGAGCTCAGCAAGCTCACTTGGACTTCATGAGAGCAGACTTTGGCCTCTTCAGGGACATGTTTGGTAGAGTACCGTGGGACGAAGCCCCAGAGGGAAGTTGAGCCTGAAAAAGCTGGCTAGTATTCAGGGATCACCTTCTCCAAGCTCAAGAGTGATATATTTAACAAAGAAAAAGTCAGACTAAAATGCCCAGAAGCCTGCAGTGTTCAAGGCCAGGTTGAATGGGGCTTTGGGCAACCTGAGCTAGTGGAGGGTATCCCTGCCCATGGGAGGGGGATTGGGACTAGATGGTCTTCAAGGTTCCTTCCAACCCAAACAAGTCTGTGATTCTATGAATATGTATACACTCGGTGCTGTATATGGCAGTTAATGAGGTCTTTAGCCCTGTTTATCTGTTGATGCTACAGAAACATAGAAAGAATTTTAAGGTAGCTTGGAATGGTACTAATTTGCTTGTTCCTCATTATTTCAGCTCATAAAGATGTTGATTTGCATACTGGATATATTCCTGATTTGTATTTTAAGATTACTTCATTTCCTGTTATGGTTGTAATGCAAACGACCTTTATATATTGAGAAATACATTGTGCTCTCAAAAGAGGCTAGAAGATATTATTTTGGAAAGGTAATATTTTGCAATTGCTGTGCTTTCACTGTTCTCATTTTTTATCATTGAAGGTGGAAGCTCTTCTTAAATCCAAATGTACAGTGCTCTGCTGCATCCACCACAGCAAAGTCCTCTTAATAGCAGCTGAAATCCTTTAATTGAGTCTTCCAGAAGACCAGCTCCAGACAAACAGCAGGGGAGAAATACATTGCATCAGTGGTCTCAATGAAGTTGACTTCACTGGAGCAAAGAGAGCAGGATTGGACTAAGTTAGTAGAGTTATGAGTGTTTGGGGATAAAATAATGATTCACCAAACCAGGAATGAAAGTATTCAGGCAATCTCAGCTGTAATTATCACTGTTCATAGCTATAATGTTCTTGGGATCTATGTAACACTTTGCATGTGTGAATTGCTCATCACATTGCTAATTATCTCAAAGCATAGGCAGTTCCTTGCCTGAACGTGGCTGCAAAAGAGGGTGAGGATCTTTCAAACAGTCACACATATAGGCAGCTACAGCAATTATCTTCTTATCTTGTGTCTTTGAGATGATGCTTTTGTGACCGCATCATGCATCTGTATCTGTGGACTTGCCTAAGAATGTCAAAGTACTTTCAGCCAAATATGGCAGAGTGCTAGACATCTAAAAAATTCAAATTTCCAAAACATTTTAGGGAAATAGAAGATTAAATACTGAAAAGACATTCAATTGCTGTTGCCACTAAGGGAAAGGCTGCAATGTTTCCCATTTTCTATGGGACACTAGAGAGTTTACATGATACAGATAGGAAAACAGCAGGAAACTCTCCTGTCAGTTTTCACCTCCTTAGACACAAGAGAATCCAACCACAAGGCAAAGGGTGATATGAAACCAGATTTCATTCTTTGTGATATTGTGGAAGAAGAATTAAATCTGTCTTTTTAAAAGCACAGTGATTCTGAAGCAGCTCCTCTCTTGTGAACAAGCAGACACAAAAAGACAGAACCCAGCCTCCACTTTTTCAAGCTTGCAGTAAAGTACTTTCCTTGTCATCCAAGATGAGTGCCATGAAAAGAACTGAGATTCTGGAAAAATTAATTGAAAAGACATTTTCCTCTTGGAAAATGCTATTTCATTTGAAATATAATTTTTGTACAGGGACATGCCAATTTCGGTGCAATTGTATATAAAGAACCTGATACCCAAGTATCAATAAGACTGTGTGTTGCTTTCATTGTTTACAATGTATTTTGCATTGTATTATAAAATAAGAAAAAACATAGGGAAAACTTCTATATTTGATCAAAGCAGAACTTTCTGAAAAGCCTATACAGTGCCAATTTAGATTTCATGAGGAAATCTGTTTTTCTTTCAGATTCAGAAGAAAAATAAATTTAAGAAATTTGAAAATTCCTGTAGAGAACAATTTTTGTTTCTAATTGCTACCACTATTATCCATTCTGGCCATAAGGAACCTCCTTCCACAGTGCTCTATCTAAAAGCATGTTTAATTCCTTCTAAATAATTTATAATGTATATTTAATGTATTTTAAGGATGGATATCTAGCAGGCTTTGTAGGCTAAAGAAAGCCAACTTGATTATTTTTATCTCTATGTATCTGTCTGTTTTCTCACACCACTGCAAGTGAGGTGAAAAGGCTATTTCCATATCTAAAATGTATATGCTAGGGGGGTTAAAAAAAAGTGTATTGGGATGCTATTGCTAAATTCTGGGAATACAGACATGGACCCAAGAATAGTATGGTTGGTCAATATTTTTTTTAGGGTTTTTTTCTTTTGATTCAAATGGGGGATCTGGTAAAAATGTCACTGCTATCAGGATTTTGTTTCTTAACACTATTCAAAGGACATTTCTGTAAAAATCAACTCTTCTTCCTTAGATCTTCTTAACAGGGTTGTAACATAAGGAACTCTTACATATAGAATACGGGGAAAAATATTGACATGGCAATTTTTAAGTAGTATTTTTAAAAATTCCAAAGATCTGGTGCTTTTTGAAGATTTTGGTGGCAAAAACAATAGACACGAAGTCCATGCTAAGAGATTTAAAAACTGTGAAGTCTTGAAGCGGCTGAAGTTTTCTTTGGTTTGGACTTGTATACACATCACAAAGTGGTGATGGTGGGACTGCAAACTAATGGGGAAAACAGTAATCTTCTAAAAAGTCATGCACTTTCAAATACAGTAATTTTTTTCTTTTTTTAAGTTTAAAAAAAAACAGGTGAAATGATACCGCTTTGCTTAATTCCTGTAGTGCCTTTTGGAAATTGAAATACCAAAGATATTCTGAACTTCCTTCCAATAAAAGGAAGTATTTTATTGGAAAATAGTTAATCTTGAATCAATATATTTCTCATCAAAGGAGGAGAATGCTGTTAAGGGGAAATGGCCTTACTTGTGGGGAAAGTTAATATAAGAAAATACATTAAAACCGAGTGGAAGTTTATGAGCCTGTGGCTGAAGATTTTCTTCATCTGGGAGGTGGTATGATGAGGGCAAAAGAAAAATAATGACCTATAGAACTGTAAAGTTTCCTTGGGGTTTCATTCTTCCAGGCACCTTCTTGGTGCCAGAGGCTCTAGTTTTCTTCTCTCTGTTTCACTAGGTCATTCCTGTCAGCATCTTGGGGGTTGCCCTGGGAAGAAAGCAAGCTAAAACAAAGCAAGAAGATGCTGAGGCTAGGCTGTAATCCTATACATTAAGCTGTAGTTATTTAGAAATTGAGTCAGGCTCATGAGAAATAGTCCAGCAAAGCTGCCCCCAGCTGCTTGCCAGGTTCCTGGAAGTGGAGCAGGAGTCCTGGCCCAGGAGAAGTGGTTTGTGGCATGGATTTGAAGGGAAGCCAGTGCACTTTCTCCACTTGTGAGCTGTGGAGTGCTGTGTGTGGGACACTGCCTGTCTGGCCTGAACCATAGCTGGAAACTGTGAGATCTGATTTGGTACAAAGCTCATGCCCACCACCGCTGCCATTTCACCTCTTTATTAGTCACCCAGGGCTGGATTGCTCACAGGAGCCTTGTGCAGGAGTAGATTGGAGGAGCTTCATGTTGAGCTGACCCTGAAAGGTACCGCATGCTGTTGCCATAATCCTGCCCAGCACATTAGTATGTGTACAAATCTAAATTTACAGCCTTTCTCACAGCTGGAGGAGGAGGTTAACAGCTGTTTTACACTATGTAAAACTTCAGTAGCTGCACCTGTAAATAGAGGCAAAGTGGAATTTTGCTCCCTAGGCATCTGAGAGGAGCTGGACTTCCAGGTGTCATTCTGAACCAGAAGCCAGCAGTAATAACATGTATCACACCTGCATCTTCAGTCTTGACATTTTCTGCTGGATCTAGCTTCCCCTCTCCCCACCCCACCCCCCATCCCCCCAGCACTTTTCATCAAAGAAGAAACATTAGGCTGTTGCAACTTCCTACTCTTCTTAGAGGTGTGAAAGAAGAGTGTTACATGTGAGAACCCATCACACCTGTAGCAGGACAGGCGTGAGTGGTGGCAGCGCATGAGAGATGAGGTCAAGTGGCTTATTGCATAGCTGCAGAGGTGGACAGCCTGTGAATTGTTATTGGAGATTCATCACCTGCCTCCCAGCATTGGACAGGCATGCTCTATGCAAATACCTGGTCATAAATAATTATTAATAGTAATCTGCTGTAGCTGCAGAGTTCAGATGTCAATACTAATGAAGTGAAACTAGCAGCATCTCTCTGCGTGCATTAAGTGTTAACCATGGCGTTTGATGTTAATCAGTTATGAACACCAGTGAGGTCAGATGCTTGCAAAAGACAAATATCTTTCTCAGATAACCTGGCCTACTGGAGGGTGTCCCTGCCTGTCTCAGGGGGTGCAACTAGATGATCCTTGAGGTCCTTTCCAACCCAAAGCATTCTGTGATTCTTTTGCTTACAGCTTTGCCAGCTATTCCATTTATTCCTAATGTGTGCCTTCTACACCCCTCCAGGTGGTAGAGTAGTACAGAAGGGACTGTGTAAGAATTCACTTTCCATAAATAGCTGCTTCTGCATTTAGAAAATGATCAGTATCACCAAGATTGTGTTGTGGAATGAGGCAAGAGTGAAGGGTAGCACACTGGTGAGGCAGAAATTGTGTTTAAATTAGTTGAAGCAGGTTATTTTCTTGGGAAGTTTGAATTTTTGAAAATGTAGATCTCAGTGGATACACATCTCAAGAAACACAGAGAATCCTGTAATAAAAAGAGAAATGATCTAACTCATTTTGAGCTAGGCAGTTTGTCAAAATCCACAGCAATCTGGGTAGGAAGAAAAATTTATGTTAGAAGTCAGGCATTTCCTTGCATGTAATCCTGCTTACTTACAAAGAGTATTCATGGTGTTCATAGTGGCTTTGTTCATAATTCAGTCTCTTTTCTATCCAGCCCTTATCAGAAGTGCATTTTTTATCTCCCCAGAGGCTTTTCTCAGGGCTACATTTCCCAAGTGTGTGCTGGCTTGTCTTCCTGAGAACCAGAGAGGGTTGCAGCTTGGTGTAAAGCTGCATTGCTGCTGCTGCAGGGAACTGCAGTAGCAGTAATGGTAAGAATTGAGAAATGAGGACAGGAGCTGCATCTCTTTTACTCCTTCATGTAAATCATGTAACACTCCATGGCTTCCTGGGGCCTTGTTCTTTGCTCCTTTGGTGTTTTGCTATTTCGCTTTCTGTCCTCTTGTGTGACTTGAGTACAGCTTTGTCTCAGGTGTTGGCCACGTAGTGTTGTGGCTACGTAAGCATAGTAAGAGGAATCTTAAATGGGAAGTGAGGATCTTGGTGAACTTTATCACAGCCCTTCAAAAGAAGAAACGTGGTTCTGTGGGACAACATCTCTGATAAGATCAGCTCACACAGAGAAAGCAGATGTAACAAAAGAAGATGATGACAAAAACAGGGCACTGGTAAATCTATCCCATAGATGGTCTTGCAATCAAATGAGTGCATGATCTTCAGAGGTTAACTCTTTCTGTGTGTGGATCTACCTGATGTGAGCATACTGGTAGAGCAGAGGCAGCTAAGGTTTCGCAGGTCTGGAAAGTTGTATTTTTGTTGTCCTTTGCCTGGCTGTGCTCAGATTTCCAAGGGCACAGGGGAGCTACCTAACCTGTCATTATTATGTACAGATGCATTTGTTTCCAAGACATACATTGGTAGCATCAGTCGTTGGCACTCTCTCTGTTTTCTGATTGCAGGTGTGTTCAACTAATATAAAATTCAACCCTTCTAGAAGTATCGCACTGTGCAGCAGCTTTCCAGTGTGTTGATGTTTTGCTTTTTCCAAGAAAATTCTAGAGGCAGATGCAGACTATACAGCACTACTACTTACCCAAGTCTCTTACTGAAATTTGGGTGAAATCCTTGTTCTCAGCTATTCTCTTGCCCAGAATCTCTTCTGTTCCCTCTATGCAGAGACTGACAAGCTGCAAGGAAGGCTTACAATCCTTCTGCAATTTGGGCAAGCAGATTCCACAGTAGACTTTGCCTGTTTTCCTAAGGTTTCTTTGCCTGTGTCTCTTGGACCTGTGTGAATGGAAGGGTGCTGTCCTGTGGTTTCCCCTGTACCAGAAAGTACTGTTGCTCACCATGGACAAGAGCCTTCAGTCAGGCTAAAACCGGAAACAAGACAACATCACTGTTTTTTTAAAGCAGTGTGTTTTGAGGAAGTCACAACACCAACCTGTGTCAGGGAGGAGAACAACCTAGAGGGTACATAATGCTTCTGAAGTGGTTACTTCTGAGGACTATATTGTGCACTTAACCCTAAGGTGAGATTGCCATCTGTGCTTGGGTTACACAGAAGCCAACGTTGGCTGGGTTACTTTGTTAAATAGTGGCAGAAATACTCATTCCAGTCTAGAAGATTTCCCTTTCTTCACAAAAAATCAAATGCAGTCTGTGATCTTGTTAATCATCCTTGCAATTGATCTTTAGAACATGGCTTTGAATGCCACCATCAAATGCATCATGGACAAAAGCACGACTCTCACAGATAAGATTTATTTTTTTTTTTAGGTTGCGTGATACAAAAAGTTAAAAGTCTAGATGAAATATTTTAAAATACTGCCATTTAATTTGACTTGCTTAGTTAAGGGAAAAGGCTCTTCAATTTGAGAGTTTTTCTAATTTCTATTTAAGGATCAATCAAGCTTCTGAGACTTTGCCTCTTATTGGGAACACAGCAGGACAGCATCATCATTTGTGTTCCCTATGGCTGCAAATCAGCAGTCTGTCTTACATAACACAACCTGTTATGCTGATAGTTTCCCAATTTTAGCAGAGTGTCAGGTACATTAGGACACACCTGCATTTCTGCCTGGAATTTCCCATACGGATTTGAAACCACATCCCATGGCCTATGAAGCGTGTTTCAGAGAGGTGGTATCTTTCTGTTCTCCTCTTCCTGAGAGAGCATGGAGATTGCATCAGTTCTTGGTGTGTATTAGTGCATCTAAAGAGAGAGTTATTTCTCACGCTGACTGGAACTGTGGCCAGTGGCTGTCAAATACTCCATGCTCCTAACTATTCTCCATCTTCCACTTCAGCCTGTGAGAAGTGCCTCTGTTCTTGGGCAGGATCTTTGTTATTTTTATACTGCTTGAGGATCCCTCTGTGACAGGAAAACTCTGTCCTTGTGCTAGGATCTAGCCCAGAGGAAAGAGAGTGTGGGGTTAAGGCCTGACCATTCAGGTACAGTTATATCATCTGTAGTTCTCTGACCACCTGTCTCAACCTTTATGCGGTGCATTGAAATTGATGACAGTTTCATGTAAATAAAGACTTCTGCCCCCATCCCTCTTCATAAAACTTAATGCATTCCTCATTTGTTTATTTTAATATCATAGATTTCTTTTGTCAATAAAAAGAATGATAGTCTAACCAGATTATGGCTGTATTTTGAGAGCTTTCTTGACGGCTGGCATGGTCCTTTGGCTTTGCTTAAAGCATCTTTTTCCAAAGTCCTTTGAATTGGACTATTTACTAGTGGCTGCAAGAACTTGGGATTCAGCCAATTGGTTCCCCTTGCCTTAATTTTGTTTCTGAACATTTCAATTAATGTTTGTCTGAGCTGGTTTTTCATTGTGAATTGTTTCAAATGGGTCTGCTGAGTCCTGCAGCCTTGCAAACTGCTTTCATTTAGAACCACAATTTCATAAGAGCTTGCACAGGGAGCAAGAGAGCAAGCAAGTGGGAGACCCTTTCCCTCTGAGCTTTCCCAGGTTAGGTTGCCAGTTACCTGCCAAAACATGACATTTTAAGAACCTACAGAAGCATTCAAAGCCTACCTCAACTATCCAGTTTGATCCTAACCTTGCTAAGAGCAGGCTTGGGCATGAATGCCACATGTTATGTTAAAGAGTTTGCTCAAGAGCTGCATTTCCATGCACTGACCCCTAAAAAATTCACTAGAGCTCCTACCTGTTTCCCCACTGTGACAACATAACATTGTCTGAGAGAGCAAGGAGATGAGCTTACACCTCCTTACCAGCACTTGAAAGCTGTTAGAGGAGCCGTGTGGAGAGATACGGGTCACATCTTGTAGTTCCATTCTCCTATGCTGGATAGAGAAAGGTCTTTATACATGTGGAAAAGCTTGAAAAAAACCCCACTACTTAATTATTAACTGAGATTTCCCTTTGCAGCTGTGCAAAGGCGTGTTTGAGTTCTGCATGACCCCCTAGATATGCAATTAAATTACAGATTGTATGCTCTCCAGTATACTTTAAGGACTATTTGCTTGGGAATGATTAAGGCTAATCCACAATATGTCTGAACTAGTAAGTTTAGGAGTAGTATCGATGTACTCAAAATATCTTTCTGTTACCGTGCTATGCATGTTTGATGCAGCAGCATGGAACACTGCATAGGTTAAATGAACTTGGAGTTTAGGTCTGTGGCTTACTCTGCAGCCTGAGCTAATTACTGTAAAGTCAGCAGCATCATGCTACCACAGTCACTGAAGTGCAGGCTCACCTTGAGAAAAGCTTGGCCGGAGGGTATGTAATAAAGAATTTATCTAACAAGTTTTTGTCCATCTGGTTACAAACTCTGATAGCTGTGACATTGAGAAAGAAGGCTCATTACAAACTGATTTTGTTTAGGGTACAAAAGTGGGACATCTGAGGTCTTAACAGTTCCAAGGCAACATGCTCCTGTGGAGGCAGAAGCATGATCATCTGTTGTGCCTTGTTTTGATCCTTACACCTCAAATTTATAAAGATGAGAGACATTTTAAATCCTATAAAGTGTAGCTTATAAACATTTTGCTAAGCCTTATTAATAGAAATGATTTAACAAAATATATAATTTTTAAAAACTCTACGTGGTAGATGCTACTTGTGCTGATCTTGGCTCTGCAACTCTGTTTTTCCATTTCTGTAGGCATGCTGGTAACCCTAGGACCAGGGAGTCTTGGTCTGCTGTGAACTGCTTCATGTGATGATGGACAGTAATAATTGATTGCCATCATCTAATTTTATTTCTTTCTATGAAAACAATAAACTGTAAAAGTAACCTTTCAATAAACAGATCAATAAGTAAAACCTTTCTACTGTAGCCTTCTAGAATGGGGGATAGTAAGCTCTTTTCTACGTGGGCCTCTAGAGAGAACGCAGAGGCTGTTTGACCTTGCGTTGGAATAATGAACCCAAAGAATGAAAATTGGAAGTTGTTTTACCAGACTTTGCTAGTAGTACTGTGATCCACAAAAGACTTGCCAGGGAAGAAGAGGAGGTAATGGGAGTATTTCCTTTCCTGTTCCCAGTGGACCTACAGGAGATGCACTGTTACATGTATTAACTCTCCTTTTTGCTGTGTTGTCAAGCAAATGCTGCCAACCTCACATTCCACATGGTGCCTGGGAAGTATAGTGCCTATAGCATGTTGAAAGTTACCTTAGGAGCCCTGAACATCATCAGCTTTTGGGTCTTACTGACTACTAAGTAGCCCAAATTGTGTTTTTTAAGTGCAACTACCAGCCATAGAGCTGATATCTTATAATCCAAGCATTATAACTTCAGGTATTCTTTAAGCCACAGGAGCAGATGGTTTCATTCAAATAAAACCTTGAGATTTTTCGTGGCAGAGAAAGAAGAGAAAACCAGGAATAATACAGTATAACCATAATTTTTCCAAACCAGAATATTTTCTAAGAGGCATCAGAGTCCCTTTGACGCATGCCCAAGTTTAGCAGAACCCTTTGGAATGTGCTTCATCATGAAAACACAGTTTAATGGTCTTTGTCCAAACAATAAGATAATCCAGAAGTGTTTTTTTTTTTCTTTTAGTTTCTTTTAGATTTCTTTCCAGCATTCTTCACCCAGGTTGCTTCATTTATGCAGGTTGTGGTGTCAGAAGTATTTGTTCCTGGAGGATTCCAGCAGAAAGATTTCTTGCAGAAAGACAATAGGTGGAATAAATGTTTTCTCTTATTTTGCCCTATCTTTTTTCACTAACAGAGGGAGGAATTTAGAAATACAAGTTCAAGACATCACTTAAGGAGGAGTGAAGGGATATGTAGGATGATTGCCATGGGAAGGTGCGCAATTACCCCCCACTGCTGCTTTAATGGATTGAGATTATACATGGAACATACAGGAGCAGGGGAGATCAGAAACGTGTTTCCTAGGAGGCTGACAGAAGACATGCAGAGGAAGTGATTATTTCTAGAAGTCACTGACTAATCTAAGCGGGGAAGAGTGGACATCTGGTTTAGTTAGTTGAAGAGCTGCTGTTAGGTCAACCAGCCAATGAAGTGCAAGATAAACCTCTGAAGAACAAGATGTTACCCTGACATCAGTCATGAAGATCATTGAGGTCAGGAAGCAAACAAGATGGGTGAAGCTGTGGCTCTAAGTCAGTGATAGAAGTTTCTTGAAAGAATTTCACTTGGCATGCTCACTCTTGACAGCATCAGAGCTACCCTTTTGTTTATCAGATGCCACAGGTAAACATTATTTAATCCCTGAAGTGAGTAATATTTTGTGGCTTTCTTAATGTTGCTGTACCATATTATCTAAACATTTTCAGATGTTATTTGTTTTGAAATAATTTCTTTTAAAGCCTTATGGGAACTCTTCAGAAGCAACCTTCCTTTTATTTCAGCTTCAAAAAATGTGACCATGGTATATCAGGATGAAGAGATTTTACTATCCTGCTTCCGGTTAGAATGAAATTGTAAGGGGCTTAAGGTGATATGTATAGATAAGAAATGGTAACATATTTCCTTTTAAATTTTTAACATTCCCTACATATAAAGGGGGAAAGTTTGGTTGGGTTTTTTTTCCCCTCATTAGGGTCACCGCAGCCAATTGAAGTTGCAGTGTACGTGGATGCACAAGCATGCAAGTATGCCAGGTAATCCTGTACCTTTTCCTAATTTCTGTGTCTTTCATCTGAAATTGCAAAGCATACAGTCCAGGCTGTGGACCACTTCAAAGATGATGATGGAAACTTTGAACTTGGTGCAGCTCCCCAGAGCAGAGAGTTGGAGGTTTGATGTGCCTCTGGCAGCTCTGTTGCTGGAGAGGCATGGAGTGTTCTCCTCTTAACTGGAGTTTCTCAAGGGCTGTGGTTCTATGCCAGATCACTCTTTAGATAAGAGACCAAGCCAGATCAGCATTTTTCATAACAAAAGTCCAGAAGTAACATAGCTCTTCTTACTCACTGGCAAAGGAAGATGCCAAATCTAACAGGCTAAGCAAGTCTAAAAACTGAGTCTTTGTTTTACTTTTATTTTGGAAACTAAATTATTGATAAGTGCAAGAAATCTGTGGATAAGAGTGTGCTCTGGAGCTGTCTTTACTGACAAGACATGTAGAACCATATTCTTTTCAATGAGATTTCATATTCCCATGTGAAAGAGTCTTACTGATAGATCCAGTGATTCACTAATTTTGTTGAAAACAGTTATGCTTAGTAGCTAGACAGGGGTTTAGCTAAAGGATTTGCAACTGTCAGGTGTCCAGCAATTGATACTTTCCAGTATCTTTTCCTCTTGGAGGGATGACAGATGTGGAGAGTTTGAAAGAATGGAGTAACATAGTATAGAGGAAAAAGGACTGTGTCAAGAAGGATGGGGGCAAAATTTTCGTATGTGCTGCTGTGAAGTGAAAGGAATATCATCTGCAAAGGTTATGGAGTCTTTGCCATCAGAGGTTTTAAAGAACACAAGAGGAAAGTGAAGGTAGGCTGCATTTGGTACTAATTTAAGTTCATTGTCAATGTTTTTTCTGTGATTCATGTAAATGACTCTGGCAATGGCTTGTTGCTTGACATGGCAACAACAGGAAAAAAACCTTCTTTGTTACATTAATGGTCCATAAGAGCAGTTTTCCAATATAAAGTTACTGTGATAAATACTATCTTAATCTAATGATGTTTAGTAAGTAGTTAAACTAGACATAAATATGTTGGTGGGAGCAGGGAGAGCAGCAGAGAGGCATGTTGGAAAGGGAGAGAATGGAGCCTCTAGTGTGGTTAGCCCATGGGTCCAATTTAGAGAAAAGTTGCACCTTGTCTGGCTTTCCCCTTAAGTTATAGGAGGGAAAGACCCAAACAGCCTACCAAACTGCCAGTCCTGCACCATAGTAAAAACAGTGGCTGGTTAGAGATTTGTCCTATAGCAAAGAGTCTATATGGAAATGCTGCAAAGAACTCACATGTTATTCCAGAGAAAGATTTAACCAGTGCCTTTCAGATCCTGTCTGTTCTGGCAGACCCACAGACAGGCCCAAGGACCAAAATTATCATAGCTTCTACGAATTACAGAATGGGTTCCAGGGCTTTGTGTAGCCATAATTGCCATGTCGCTGCTCCAGCCACATCCATAAAACCTACAAGGGAGTGTTCAGAATAAAGCTCTTTAGCCTTGATCCATGCTGTTGGTGTGAGAGGCTGTATTTTGCAGTAGGGTGGGGGCTCTTTGGGGCCCTCTTGCATAAGGGAGGGCAGAATGGGACTTCCCCTTCTGAAAAGATTCTGTTGTGGGGCTTGGATGTTTGGCTGTGTTTTTTCCCATACGCTTTCCCGAAATACTTTTAAACGTAGACTATTCATCAGCAACATTATACTCATTTGCCTTTAAAGCTTTCTCTTCAAGTCTCTCAATGGCATTTAGCCCAAAAAATGGTAAAATTATATCATTGAGGAAACCAGCTTAAAGCTTACTGGAAAAGTTTATACAGTTCATCTGATCTCTTTTGTTTCATTTTAGTGCCTAAGTAAGTGTAATCTGTTGGCTGCGAGATGAAAATACATCCACAGAAAACTGTCTTTACTAAAATATGTATAAGGCACGGTCACCAACCCAACACCATGCATGACACTTGAGCACATATTTTCCTGTTGATGTTGAGGAAAACCTATTGGGAAAATAGGAAGGAAAATGTTACTTTGGTATTTCTGGTGGCAAAATATACTATTGCATTTTTTTGTCTTGAAATTTCTCTTAGGAACAACCACATCTCATAACTGCCTCAGTAAGGGCGCCATACTGTAAGCAATCCTGACAGCAAACAGCCACAGTGATCTTATCACCTGTATTTATATATATATAAAAAAATGGTACCTCCCTTGTTATTCATATTGATATTCCCACTGACTTCTGCTGCCTCCCAAGAACAACTCACACAGCCATCATCTGCCTTGAACCAATAGCAGTATGCCGTTTACCTTCTTAGCCAATAAAATGTAAACTCATTAGTTTGCACTTACTTCTGAGAGAAGAGCTATAGAGCCAGAAATATTGCCTACAGATTGATCCATGGTGTCTTCAGATCAGGAGGCTGAAATGTGACCATTTTTACATGCAGGGGTTTTGGGGGAGTATCTTCTGAGGGAGGTCTGGCATCTGGACATACTGTTGTTTCCACTGCCTAAAAGCTTTCCTCTTATAGACTGTATAACCTCAGTCTTGAACTTTGTTTATACCACGGGAGTCATGTTCTCTATGACTCACAGAGCCTCTGGCAAACAAAAATATTTAGCCTTTTTTGAAGGGTAAAGAGGCTTCAGAGCAATGCTGAATTGAAAAGACTGTTAGCTGGGCCGAGGAGAAAGCTGCTCACATGGACCTCTGGTTAAAGAGAGAGGATCTTAGTTATACTTCAACAGTGGTATGGGCTGAAGGAAAATGGAGGGAAAGCTAAGGCACTGTGTGTGAAAACTCATTAATAAAAACTTGTGGCTGACAATGCTGTAGTCTGAACCTCGAACCCAGGTGTCTGATGCCCAAATATTGAGCATCCACATCTGACCTGCCCTTGGAGGCCACAATAGGATGCTGAAGACCCCTCAGACTGTCTCTTTACTTCTTCAAGACTCATCTTCCTCAGATGTCAGACAGTCCCCACTGCATAAATCAGGGCAGACTTGAAGTGTAGGAGTCATCACTAATCAAAAATTCTTCTCATTATACTGAAAAACAGTAAAAACTCTCAAAAATTCATAGGAAAGACAACATAAAATATCTCTTCTGCTCTTAAAATCATTTTGCCATCATCTATGTGACCCTAGTCATAAATTCTGATCTGTAAGAAGCTGGTAATTTGCTGTAATCAGACTGTCCTGTAAACAGGGAGAAGTGTGAAAGGTAAGCTATGTTAGGAAAACATAGCTGGAAAGCTATAAATCAGAAAGCACTACTTGGTCATCTCAGGCATCCAAATCCTTGATTGAAGTTTGTTGCCATCTGAAGTGGAGGGAGAAGGGAGGACACGTGGAAACAGCTGGGTGGTGAGAGGCAGCCTGTGGTTTCACTGGATGAGGTGTGCCTGCATGAATCACAGCCCATGTGGTTTGGGCCTCCTCACTCACAGAACGCCTTGGGGAAGGTTATTCCACCTTCCCACACCTGGAGGGGAGAGCCATGGGGGTTTTCACAGACCCACCATGTATGAAAAAACAGCTATAATATCAGCATGATTTGAAACAGAGTAGGTCCGGGGTACAACAAACACAACATAGGCCAGAATTGGTGTTCACAGTGAAGTCCACATGCTTATGCAGCAAAGGAACAGAACAAGACATTGGTAATAGTGCTGTCAGATTAGTTTCACTCCAGCTTATCTTTTGATCCCTTCTCTAGTGGTAAAGCAATTCCAGCCAGAGCTGTGTAAACCTGGCATTTCTTGTCACGTAGTTGAATAATAAGCACTAAGTGGCTGACGTCTGTTCGTATGCTTACTGTGCTTCATGCTGATAAGCTTTTTCCACAGGTAGGGAAAATAAAGTCCCTTATTAACCAGGGCTTTAGTGGGGCTCTGTGGCAGAGCCCTGTAAGGCATAAGACAAAGTAATTTACCGTCAGAGATAAAGAGGCTGATTCTCAGTCACAGCAGTCGGTTGAAGCGTTAGTTTATACTCACTTAGGATCTGGCTGCGAGACCTTGTTTGGCACTGTTATCCCATATTTATACTAGCATAAGCCAGTTGGAAATCACCAAGGATCCGGAGGGTGGTTCCTCACAGGGACTGCTCCTACACCCATTTTGGTTTAGGGTTTTCTTGCTGGGAAAAGTGAACACACTCACAAGCGCAATAGAACAGAAAATTAAGAGCCACCTTTTGGCAAGAAAGCTGCTATTACCATAAAGCAACATGATTTATATGCCAGTTATTTTTTTTTATTGGCATCTCTGAGCTGCAGTGCCATTATTTGAGCTGAGCACATCCTGAGAACAGCATGTAAATGCTCACAACTACAAGATTCCTTTACTTTTGTGTTCAACTTAATCAGGTTATTAAAAATTATTTTCAGTCTTGAGGTGGGGAAAGCCTTCTCAGTGTCTGTACGTGCCTTTCATCATACAGCAGCTATGATGCTCTTTCATTCTCTGTAATTCAGAGGCATAATTTCACTGTAGTTAACCAAAGTAATTATGTGTCTTTGCAACTAAAACTGAGGCTGGAGATAGGGTTTACTTGTAGGAGGAGATTCAGTCATTTTCTTCTGAGCTGTGACCTTTAGAGAATGAGCCACGCTTTTGCTTTGTCCAAGCTGGCTTGCTGAAATACAGTTGGAGACTTCCCCCACCTCCCCTCACCACTGCCCCCCTCCACCCCCCATTCCCCTTCTACCTAAGACTTACTGGAAACATCATTTTAAGGAGAGAAAGTAGCCTGTTTGCAGAGCTATGTCTCTTACAGTGTGAAGATACTGGAGCAACTTGTATCTGAATTGGCTTCCAGTGTATTTAAAAGTCCAGCTCAAAGACTCTCATCTGGTTTGTAAAACATGTGATTTGCTTTTTTCCTTTTTTTTATCACTCACTGCTGAAAGTTACTGCAACAGCTGAGATCTGTTTGCCTGTCAGCACTTAGACATCCATTTCTTGGTCTTTAAGAGTGAGGAGCTCTTGCCCATGCTTTTCCCTAGGAAAAACTACCCTGAGACTATGGTTCTGGTTTCCATCCCCAGCTCCCCTCTGAAAGGACAGTCTGGATTCAGATGAGTGTGTTGTGATGTGGAATTGTGAGGACCTTGGATGCAGCTGCTGGAGTAACTGGCCACTTGGAACTCAAATTGCATTTTCCTCTGTATGTGTTTTGTCTAAGTGCAGGTCAAAAACCTGCATAAGAATCTGATGGTTCCAGAAGCTCCTGTGTACTCATGCTTTGATACAGGCAAAATGGAGACAATTCAGCACATGGCAACACAGATAATTACAGGAGCTGGCATGATTGCCTACAAGGAAAGATTGAAAATGTGGAATGTGCCTAACTTGGCTAAGCAACAGCTGATGTTGCACAGGATCATCCTCTAGATGGTTAAAGTGCCAGATGAAGGCAAATGAATCAGTGTGGACACGTGAAATGGGACGAACACAGAGGTAGGAAGCATTTAGGCTGAACAACAGCCAGTGTCATAAAGAGAAAGACATAGGTGATCAGCAAGTCCCAACCTTTTTCATACTGGGAATTCCCAGCATTACAGTCTCCTCTTCTGGGAGAGGCAGGCTGGAAAATAGAACAGACCAAATAAGGGCAGACAGGTTGTGACCCGGCCTTTTCCGTGTGGAATAATTTATGTATTAGATGTAGGATGGTTTTCAAAGAAAATGCTGGAAAAATTCATGAAACACACAGGCAGGCCAATGTAGCAGTGAGTGGTCCACAGGGTTCAATTAGGAAACTGTAGAAGGATGGATTAGAGCACCTTAGTAAGACTTGTTGCATCTCCTAACTGTGAGATTAATGCCAAATGTATTCAGCAAACAAAAAGAAGCTAAAAATAAAATCACAAGGCATAATGATTTCCAGTTGTATTTGCTTCCTGTCTCATTCCAATGATCAAACAGTAAAGCCAGCAGCTTTTATCCATCTTAATCCGTGGGTCACTGAATGCACCATTCTCAAATTCCAGGGCTCAGTTTGTGCCACATGGATTTCTCTCTGTCAAGGCAATTCCTATGACAGAGCTTGCAGCATTTCTGAATTTCCTTTCTGATTTTTAAGGGTTTTTTGGGGTATATGCAGGAAATACATCTTTCCAAGGTAATCAAATCATTGTATTGTATTTAAGGTACTAGAAAAGAGGAAAGAATAATATTAATCCAAAGAACACCATGGGTGCCCACGCTCTGTTTAATCTAGCCCAACAGTTATTCTCAGTGCACACAGGCCACACAACACACTGATATTGTGTGTAAAAATATGTCCTGTTGCCAATTACTGCATCTTCTACATATCTTTTACCTTTGAACTCGTACCTGGAGATACTGCCAGTCTAGAAATGTCCATTATTACTCTTTTCAGCCTTTCTGAAGTTCAGTCTGGAGCGAAGGTATGGGTAATTTACAGACCACTTGAACAGCTATATAGAAGCCTAATACAAAATTCCTATTGTGCTAGTCAAGTTGTGATAATGTGCCCAAAAAAACAGGGACCTAGACATGGTTTTGTCCTTTGTACACATACATAATCTGGTAGTACTTATCTCATTTTCCTATTTTATACCCAAGAAGATAAGAAGAAGGCATACCTTCTTTTTTTCCCCTCCAATGATGCTTTTTGGGAAACCCTGCTATAGTAATGATTCATGCTGACTAACAGATGAGCAATTTTTGACGAGTTTCAGAAGGCATTTGTTCCTTTTCCTGAAATTATGTGATTTCTGTTAATGCAGTCACTGAAAAGCTAAGCAAATTTAGCATCAGGAACATTAGCTCTAGGACTGTCTGGCTAGCATCAGCCACACAAGTCTGGAGAGAATCTGCCAATGGAAGAGCAAAGGGTTAAGTTCTGGTTTTAGTTTGTGCATTTGTTACTATTGAAAACAGTAGCTGTATGGGAGTAATAAAGCGGTACTTGGCCTTAAGCCTTTCTGAACAGCCAAAAAGTGCTGCATTATCTGGATACTCTTTTGCAGACTACCTCCCTCCAGGAAAAAACCTGTATGTACTGGATGTTCTTGAAAATACTGAACAGAGCTGCAAGCATACAGCCTCATAATTAACCCATCTCGTAAAAAATAAGTGTCTTCCTAAACTATGCTGAACTATGCTGGGATGATGGTGTTCAAAACTCAGCTCTGGTAGAGACCTCCGAACTGAAGCACTGTAATAAGGAGAGAATTTGTAAGAGGAAACCTGTGAGATAAAAACAATGTGATAGATGAGAGAGAGAGGGTGGGGGCTAAAATCGGACTGAAGCAGTTGTTTTATTTTTCTTGCTTTGCTTTCTTTTTTCTTTTGTAGAAAAGAAAAAAACCCAAACAGGCAAGGTGGGTGTAGGACAACTCCCTAGGCAGGGCTCAATTGGAAGTCTTAAATCCTTAAATAAATGTCTTAGGAAATAGGTATTGATCCTTGCCTGGAGAATAGTGCCAAAAACATTTATCAAAGGGGCAGGTGAAAAGACTTGGGGTTTTTTGTTTGTTTTGTTGGGTTTTGGTTTTTTTAGCTTACTGTGAACACAAGCAGTCTGAGTGGAAACTTTATTGTTAATGTTTTGCACCTCATCCCATGCCACTTCCATGTATGTTTTTGAAATATGGGCAATGCACTAAAACTGTTGTAAACTTTTTGTTTCCTGCAGTCTATTTAGATGCAAGAGCATGCAGTAATCACCATTAGGCTCCTGGTAACCCCCATAGAGTGGGCATGTGCCTGATTTTGCATATTCTCCATAAATTTTGTTGGATTTTTCCCCATTGCCTTTAAGATGGTGAACCTAAGGACCTGTGCCTCAAGCTCTGTTTATTGAATTTCGTGCTAGGATGAGTGAGAGTGGGTTAATAAACTAGTGCTAGATGTTTCTGTCTCTCTCTCTTTATACATATATATATACACACACACACACACACACGTGCTTTACCCTGACCCTGCAGCTGCTTGGTACATCTCACACAGCTGGTAGTAGCTGCAGCATCCAGTGCTGCTGGTGTTTGTTCACATGTCTGGCAAAGTAAGTGGAAACAGGTATTCCTGGAAAACACCACTCTCTCCTTATATTTTATCTTTGTTCCTAACAGCTAAAAAGGAGGACTGATGCAAGGCTCATTTACAAGTTGGAACTTAAAGGGCCTCTTTTAAAACGGAAGGGGCAAGTTCTGCTCTTTTCAATAAGTGTCTCTGTGCATGGAGTACTTAAACCAATTTACCTAAAAAGGAGGACACACCATGGATTTAGTTTTAGCATAGTAATTTTCAGTGTGGAAGTCCTCTTGTCTGTCTAAGCATGACGTCTTTTGTCTGAACTTTGTCCTGTATGATTTTAAAACTATGGTAAGAATGCTAAAGGAATTTTGCCTTGACTTCTTCCCTTTAAGTTGTTCAGTTTTGAATACATGAGGAGATTAAGAGCATGCTTAGAGAAGGTTAATGTTGGGGACTTCTATAGCCTGTGTGATTACACATGGCTAGCTCTTAATTCAGCTCTACAGCCTGGCTATAGCTTGGACTTGAAACATTCAGGTTGTGTTTAGGAAGGATCTCAGGATAGAATAAGATGGGCCTGCTTGGTCCTAGATATGTAAGATGTATGAACTTGCTGTCGGTCTTCGGGCTCCACCTTGGGGAGTTCCTGAGGCTGCTTGTCCTCAGTCTGTACCTGGGTGTACATGTAAGCGATGAAGAGACTGAGCAGGTTTGACCTGGACAACAGCTTCAAACTTGGGTTTGGCTTCCAGTGTGAACATACTGTGAGGAAACATTTGAAGAAGCCATTTGAAGAAACAGCAAAGTGCCCTGAGGATTTCTTGAGAAGCTGAGGAAACACATACCAACCTTAGATGCAAACCTTAACAAATAATGGTTAAGTACTTCCAGAGTCTTTGAAGGGAAGAGTGTGGTATGTGAGTGATGTGTTTCACTTAAGCTTAGACTGATTAAGAATGATTTAAGAGAAACAGTTATGCATTCAAGTTGTTATTCCTTAAAATACTTCAGGCTGGATAGAAACAGACTGAAGTGCCTGAAGGTGCAAATATCTATTAATTTAGTTAATTAGGACTTTGAAAACCCCACTTCCCCCAAAAAAACCTCCCACATCTCTATCTATAGAAGTTCAACTGTCTCTGTAAATCAGCATCCTCAGTTATTCCAGAAATGAGAGATGTATAAATGTCCTGCAAACTGACACCTAAGATTGGAAAAATTGGGAAAAACTTGACACGGCACAGTAGTGGAATTGTAGTCATGAATATCTGTTATTGCTGTGTTGTTCTTAGCAATTCAGTGATGCAGCAAGACCATCACTATGATGTCCTGGCAGGTTATCAATGGCGAAGGTGTACTAAAAGAATTTAAATTTGCTGGGGTAAAAGCAAAATACAGAAGAGAGAAAAGATGAAAGAAAATATCCTGAAAATAATTTTTTCCTTATTTTGAAAGTTGCTTTTTCAAAAGTCTAACATTTCTTGAATGAAGAAACTACAGATTTCTTATCTATGTGTTATTTTTCCTCTAGTAGTGCTGTAAGACACTACAGCTGGCATACATCAACTTGTGTAAAAAAAAAACCTTCGACCACTAGAGAATTCAGGAAAAGCACCTGCATTCTAATTTTTTTTAAGTAAGGAAAGTTACTGTATTTGGGGATTTGTCTTTAGATTTATATCTCATGTAAGAAGCCAGAGTAAAAGTAGGAACAGAAATGTTCGTGGTTTTGTGTTGGAACATATCCATTCAAGTTCGTGCTGTATTTCAGAGGTGAAACAATACTGCAGGCTTACATAGACTTCATCTAGCTAACCGTATCCTCATTAAGTAGTATAAAAAGAGGGATTGCTGAAAAGGCAGTGACCACAGCAGTGGAAGTGTGGTCTTAAGAGTCTTCTACAGACACAAGCAGGATAAATTTTTCTACCTCAGTTTTGGTGAGCATATGCACTGCCTCTTGGGCACGTAAACAGTTTGACAGTAACCAGCAGATAGCTCCCAGGCACAAAAGATGGAGATGCCAACATCCAGCAGCTATGATGTGAAAAAGCAGTGTGGAATATTTATCTTCATTTTAAGAGTTGCATACGTAAAACAGTACCCTGGTAATTCACTTTGCAAAAATATGAAATGATCTGCCTTCTCTCATAATTTTTCTGCATCAGGAGGTCACAGGCATTTCATTAGTTGCTCAGTCTACATTTGAGGTAGTCATAATATTACTGTAGTGTGATGGTTTCGTGAGGCCAGGAATGTATCTATATTTTGTGTCCAGTTCTGGGCTCCCTAGTATAAAAAGGACAGGGATCTCCTTGAGAGAGTCCAAAGAAGGGCTGTGAAGATGATTAAGAGCTTGGAGCATCTCCCCTGTGAGGAGAGGCTGAATAAGCTGGGACTGTTCGGTCTTGAGAAGAGAAGATTAAGGGAGGACCTAATTAATGTTTATAAATACCTTAAGCATGGGATGCAGGGGGAATCAGCCAGCCCCTTTTCAGTGGTCTGTGGAGACAGGACAAGGGGCAATGGCTGCAAGTTGGAGCACAGGAAGTTCCACACCAACATGCGGAAGAACTTTTTCCCAGTGAGGGTGACAGAGCCCTGGGACAGGCTGCCCAGGGAGGTGGTGGAGTCTCCTTCTCTGTAGATATTCAAGACACATCTGGACGCCTCCCTGTGCAATATGAGCTAGAGAGCTGCTCTGGCAGGGGGTTGAACCTGATGATCTCTCAAGGTCCCTTCCAACCCCTACGATTCTGTGATTCTATGAAAAGCTTTAAGTGTGTGCACGCACCTAGTTTTACACTTGTGCAGGATAATATGTCTCATTTCATCTTGAAGCGGCATTATAGTTCATGAGATGTTCACAAGTACAGATGACTCAATCCAACTGGAAATGCTTTCTGATATTTTTTTTAATGTTCCATTTCATTGTGTGTAAGTGCTGCTGAAGGAGCACCGTGTAGGTGGAATTACTTAAGGGTTAGTAAGGGTGATGTCACCTAATGGGATTATTTGTTTGGACTCAACAGGATAGCTAAGCAGTAAAGAATGTCTGATTTCTTTCTTCGCACAAAACTGATGTGAGGAAGTTCCCAAATAAAGAATAGTTCACATAACGCATGGGAACAGTCCTGAGATAAGAGAAAAGATTTTATATGTGTACAAAACAAACTCTAAACCATCTTGCTTATCCACCCTTACTCAAATTGTTTGCTGTTTGCCCTCAGGAATAATTGGATTGTTTTGTTGTTTTTGGGTTTTCTTCCCCATAATCACAGGGATTAAGATGTTTTCAATCCATTGGTGCCCTAACTCACTGGTAAAAAAGTGAGCATACGGCGATTCTCTGAGAAGGATCTTCAGAGAGTATTTGATCTTTCCTTGCAAGTTTGTAATTGGTTTGCTGCTATAGGCATTGCTCTTTTTTATGTGTCAGCATGAATTTTAAGAAAGACATCCGTGAATCAAGTCCCAAACTAGTGTCTGTTTGGGGACACATATGCAAATAATGGAGGTGGGTTCTCTTGTCTTTGTTGAAGGGTTAAGTATGAGTGGAGAGGAGGAGGACAGAAAGACTGGAGAGAACAAAGGAGACAAGCGAGTTGAAAAAAGAGGATGGGGAGAGGCAGATGAGAAAAAGACATGAGTGTGAAGGAAGGAAAATGGTTTGAGAAGAAGGAACTGAGAAGACTCAAGGGAAGTAATCTTTGACACTGAGAAAGTTGTCATTTTCAGTATGATTATTCTGAAACTGGTACCTGAGGCTTAGAGAGTCTCAGGAGCATGAGCCAAGATGTGCCTGTGGTTGGGTTTCTCATGAGGGTGTGGGCAAGACACTGCCCTCAGCTGGGTGTAATGTATGTCAGCGTTGTACCAAATGTGCATCTTGACCTACTGGAAATCACACATTGCCACATTTCCTTAATAATTTGAAAACAATTGATAGAAAAAATAATACACCCTGATATGGAATTGAATAAAACTTCTAGGTGAAAGTAATCTTACTGGTAGGCTGTGGAAATGAGGGAGGAGGAAAAAAATATCTCCCAAACTAGCTGCAATTAAGAAAATATACATTTCATTTTTCCAAATTCAAATGCAATTTTTCTTTATTCTTGATAAAGCTGAATTCTGATCCCAGAAAGTGTCCTATTAAGGTGAGCCAACATTGCACCAACTACTGCTTCCTTTCATGTCTCAAAGATACTATGACAGCAGCCTGAGGCTTTTATGTGGGACTGAAAGTGATAGGTAACAATTTTGTTTTAGGGCAGGAGAGCAGAGAAATAAAATACTGGACACATCCATGTGAAGTTGCATAAAACCTGCAAACTTTTAGCAGTTCAATGGATGAGTCTTCCTTCACACTTTTTGACAGGATGAGGAGAGAGAGTGGTTTTGGCAAGATTCTGTTTGGGATTTGCAACTTTTCATCAGGCCTTAATCGTCAAACTGGTCAAGGTATCTCTGCTGCTTTCCTTACCATGTTTTCACACCAAAGTTTTGTGATTCAATAGAGAAAATCTAAAAACTATTGACATGAGGCCACTATTTGCAGAATCATTTCCTTAGGTATTATTGATGATGCAGTCATGCTCACACTCTCAATTCACACATAGCAACTAAGGTGGTAGAGTATCCACAAAGCTGAGGTATATGAAGATCGATCTTTTTCCGCTCTTTGCTCTTAATTTTTGAATTATCCATGTTGATATGTTGTTTTTCTTGGCTGCTGGAATCTACTTATATCACAGAGTGAGAGATCTGCACACCTCTAGAGAAAAGAGGTAGGGGATTGCATTGCAGGGGACCAGAACTATTTCACTGGCCAGGAGTACAATAAAATCATGTCCAGTTTGCTCTATCCCTGTAACCTGCTCTCCCTGGCATGACTGGTTAGTATTCTGCTATAGCTTGAAGTGGCAACTTAAGTTTTGCATATACCTACATCTGTGTGAATTTGGACTAATTTTTATTTTCCCTAAGATGCCTATATGCTACCAAGGTAATATATAATATCATTTGCTTTAGAAAGGACCAGGTCTTTATCCTTTGTTTTGGGGTTTTGTGAGTCCTTCACTAGTCTAATGCTTCATATAACTGGTGAGTGTTTTTTCTTATGATCATAGTTTTTTGGATGCCTAAATGGGTAGTGATGTATTGCAAAAATAAGTTTTCCTCTTCGAGTCAGAGTTCTTAGCTTCCCTCTTTTTCTCTTAACAGTTTAGGTGTTTTAAGACTTAAACTTTTTTGTTTTTAAATTTATTTTTACTTTTATCTTTTTCCTTAAAGTCCTGGGAATTTGAGATTTATCTGGCATGGTTGAATGGGAGTTAGATGTCCTAGTAACCAGTGGAGAAGGTGCCCAGCCATGTTTTGTTTCTGACAGTACTGGTGGGAATTCTCTCTCCTGCTTGTCATAAAAAGTCTTTTGTGCAGCTCCCCCTTTCTTTAGGCTTTAATCCAGCAAAACACTTTCAGCGCACAAGTGGTCTCATTTGCTTTCAGTGACAATATTCACAGACTTAACATAAAACATGTGTTGGAGTGCTTTGCTGGGTCAGGGCCTGCCTTACTTGAGCTGCATATCAAGTCTGCATGTATGTTGTTCTAGAAGTTTCATAACTCTGCAGTGTCAATTCCCCATTATATTCAGCATTGTCAGATAATGCGTGTTTGTGGAAGAGCACAGATTAACCAAAGCACATGTGGATAGAAACACAGATGTGCTCCTAGATGCGCTCATTAGAGCTGGAGTATTCAGGACCGACATTCCTTATACAGTTATGTTTGCAAAGAGCAAATGTTGCATTCCCCCTTCTCCCTCCCACCCCCCTCCAAACCCGAGTTGTGTTTCATTTTAAGATTTCAGAATGACGACTTGGGGAAATAATCAATAAAGTAATTAAAATAGCCAAGCTCTGCATACTCGTGTTCATGCCAGGCATAGTGATTAATAGTGAATTTCCCATTGAAAGCACCAGTGGATACTAACATGACTTGAAACCGAGCCCTGGTTTACTCAGGTCTCACCATCTGTCTATTTGAATTTTTCTTTTTCTTTCTTTTTTTTTTGTTTAAAGTTGGTCTAGCTTCACACAGAGTCAAGAAAAGAAATTTTAGATGAGATGAGAGGCTCGAGCAGCCCTCGTTTTTTGTCAGTAGCAAGCTAAAGGCATCCCTCATGTATACTCCGTTACCTGTCCCTGTGCAACCTCTGGAGCTTTGCCTGTATCAGGC
The DNA here is from genome assembly GCA_027925045.1 of Hypotaenidia okinawae. NCBI lineage: Eukaryota > Metazoa > Chordata > Aves > Gruiformes > Rallidae > Hypotaenidia > Hypotaenidia okinawae. The sequence continues at coordinate 96,041,766 of BSDF01000001.1, forward strand.
AGAGCCGGTATGAGTTGGCTTTCAGCGGCCATGGTAGCCCAGACACCCGCTGGTTTTCTGCACTGCGAAGCCCTGTGAGTGTCAGTGCCTCCTCAGTCTGTTGGTATCCATCTGTACACACCTGAGGGAGCAGCCCAGGGTTGTTTGTGCCGAGACATGCTGAAAGCATGCCCACGCTGCAGTTTCTGCTTTAAGGTAGGTAGCAGAGGTATTGGGGAGCCGCCTACCAAGAAGTGATAGACTGATTGCTCCTTCTGCTTGTCAGCTCTTGGCATAGGTTGGTTAGTTGGAAGCTGTGTCATGCCTTTCCGACACTGCAGTCGTCAGCACAACTTCCCTTACGTACTGGGAACAAAACAGAGACTTTATCTTCTGCTTAGGAGATGCTAAATTAAGGGTCCGTGTGGCTCAGACAGGGAGTTAGTCTCAAAGCAGAGTGTCCCCTGAGCCAGTTGAAATCGTAACCCATGCTGATTCTACCTCCTATTTTTGCCATTTGGTCCTTTTTTTTTAAATAATCTTTTAATCAGAATTGACAACTCTGGAATGGGGTATGGGAGATCTCAGATCTGCAATCATTTTCCTGGAAATAGTTAACTCTGAGAAAGGCTTGAGATGCAATTTCATTTAGACTGGCAAACCCTCACAATCTCAACCCTCCCCAAAATCCTGGACATAGAGTAGATTTTGGTCCTGTATGTATTGTGCTGACTGCATTTTGAAGAACACATAGAAAAAAATATTTTCCCTTTTGAAAAAAAAAATACAGTAAGACACCAGTTGTCTTAAAAGTTTTAGGGTTTTTTTTTTTATTAACAAACATTCTTTCTACATAATTTTGGTTTTCAGTTGAGCGGTTTGCTGAAACTCAAACCTGAATATTCTGTTCCAGTTCTTAGTGTTGGAGATATTTTGCTTTTGACAGTGCATGATTCTGTGGCCACAGCTCCTGAATGAGGAAGACTTCATCCTTCTTTTTTGCACTTGTAAAGAAATGCTTTGACTTCACAATTTCCAAAGTAGAAAATCCAGCTTTAAAAGAGGTTTTTCTTTCCTTGAAAATGCCTATACAAAATGAAATAGATTTAGAAAAAAAAAATAATAATCATGACTTAACTCAAAGTCTCATTTAGAGATGGGACCCTACCCTGCATAATGACAGTGCAGCTGTTGTGTTTTGGTGTGTAGGAACTGAAATAGAATCAACCTCTTCTTCCCACAAAACCTCCTGCATTTTCCAGGGCAGCATGACCAGGAGTCTTTTCTTTGTAACCTTCGGCAACCACTAAACCAGCTCTAATTGTCATCTTAATATAGAAGGGATAGTGTTTTCACATACTGCTAGACATGGTCCTGGTGACCCAGGAGATGGTGGCGTGATGCTGACTTCTACTAAGTATGCACTCAGCAGACTTCTACTGAGGTATGCACATACTGAGGTATGAAGTCTGGGCAATTTGTGTGTCAGATGAGGTGATGGGGGAGATGGTGGTTTCAACATGTGTTTCTGTGGTTAAAATTCTAACTTTAGTAAATTCTTTCCTGTTAAATTTTTCAGTATTTGCAGGTATGTGTGCATTTTTCACTGCTTGTGGTGGTAAGAACAGTGCCTAGGTGATCCAAGACAGGATCTTTCTAGTCCTCTTATCTTGTTTTGTAATGTTACTATTTTTTGGTAGAGATTCATGTCTTATTTCTTCATGGTGGATGAGATGTGGCTATAAGCAAAGCAGTGCTTCAAATGTGGATTGCAAGGGCCTTTAACATCTTCCTGAATTGGAAATATCTATGTTTTCTGCCCAAATAAAAAAAACCAAACCCAAATCCATTCCAAAGTTTGTTTCTATTGGTATCTCTCAGAAAGGGACAAACCTTGTGAGGGAGGGACGCAATAGGACTAAGAGTTAAGATGTACATTTTAATGTGATCAATGCATTGCGTGCTTAGCCCAAGTACTGTGAGAAATGGTGGAAGATGACAGTGCAAGCTTCAGCTGAGGAGGCTGTGCTGGACCCTGGGGTTTGGCAGAGAAGTCAATCTTGACTTTTGTCAAGATAAAAAACAAGTGGTATGTTAGCTTATGCATTTTAATTGATGCGTTTTAAACAGCGCCTTGTGTTTGTCTCAGATGTGGTTTGAAGTTTTCACATTAGAATGTGTTAGGTAGCTGATCACGGTCTGTTAAACATATCTCAAAGATGTTAGACCGTATCTCTGCTTTAAGACAGAAGTAAAAATACATACCTCCTTTCAGTTCCAGCCCAGCTAGCTGGAGATGGCTTTTGCCTCAGGCTGCTCATCATTGCCCACAAGATGAGGAATTATGCCTCTAGCCCGGTGATTAGCGTGAGCACTCCCTAAACCGCACATTAGGGAACATCAGCCAAGTCTGCTCAAACCACCCAATTAACATCTTAAACTAACCTGCTGGCTTTTTTCTGAGATGGGTTAGGGAGACCTCCTGTGAAGCTGCTCTCCCAGCAGAACAGCGTGTGTTTGTGTGACATGAGGCTCGGTAGCTCTGGAGGAGCGTTTCCAGCAGAGGGTAACCAGAAATAGGAACTATCGGGAAGAAGAGGTAAACGCCGCCACCTGAAGAGTGACCAAATGTCCGCAGGGCCCAGCTTGGTTTGTGGGAGAAGGCAAAAGAGAACGGCTGGGTGTGGTGGGGGTAAGGCAGTGATGGGATGTGTAGAAAGGCAACACGTTTATTTCTGAGGGTTCTTTTTGTGTTGTCTCTGTCCTGCACTCCAGTAAGCTTGCCTTTTCCACGTGCTTCCATCTTGAAGCATGCATCCTTGACTCTTCATCTCTCTGAGCCTGGTATCTGCAGCTGGCTGAAGCAGCAGCTTTTTCTAGCGGATGCTCCCCACATGATTGCTGCCTTTTCTAAATCAGGCCCAGAAGGTGTTTATGAGACTTCTGCTTCTGCTGTTCTTCCTCTCTCCACTATACATCAGCCCCAACTATATCTGCTTTGGGAGTCTAATGATCTAAAGCCAGATGTTAGAAACATAGATAATAAGACAGAAGGATGTTTATGCCTGGGGAAAATAGGGATATATCTTTTTATATTTTTTTTTTCTTACTCATACAACTCTCCTGCCACTTTAAAGTGTGAAGTGTGTTCCCTTTTAAAGAGAACAGCAGCTCTCCCATTGGGTACGCCTGCAAAGTGCTGGAAATCATTTGTGTCACTTTTTGTACTTTAACCATCCTAATGTTACTTCATTCTGAGATCAAGGGATGTGCTGGGACAAAAAAATTTCACATTGCCAGTTTAAAGAGGACCTGAGGAAACACGTGCGTTCCTGGTTGTCACAGCATAAGCCTTGGTTGTCTGAAAGTATGTGAGAGAAATTGAGTGGAGAGGCAAATACAGGGGGAGTAAGTAAGCCTCCTAAACCTGATTTTCACTTTCCTTGAGTCAGGCAACAAAAAACCACTCCTGTGACATGTCTATATCATATCTTATCTAGTTAAAGCTTTGAAGAGCTGATACTGTAGTGTTAATGTTAACCTGACCGACAGAATCTTTCCTGGAGTTGACATGAGCAAATATATCAAGAAGATAAATTAATCACTCTGGTGAGCTTCATTAGTACCAGTGTGGGAAAAGATGAGATTGTATCTCCCATGCTAACCAGGAGTCCTTTATCCCACTCCTACAAAGGGTTGTGCCTGAGGGAAGAATGGCTAAGAATGAAGAAAGTGGATTTTGGGAGTGGAAAACTGTTGACATGAAGGGAATTCAAGAGGAATAATCAATGGGATGTATGACCAAATCCCCTATTCTTGAAATAAAAGTATATTTGGTCTGTGAATTTGCCAAAACAAGTTCCACTGAGATTCCTCTGATTCATGTAATATTTCACCTAAGGGATCAGGATAAACTCTGGAAATGGTGAAAGCTCGTGGAAGAAGTTTGAGCCCACAGCTTTTCTCAAACTGTCTGTATAGATCCGGTCATTGTTGTATTTGCATAGTACCCAGAGCCAAACCAAAAACTCCTGTAAGTCACTATTGGCTGCTACCTCAATATACATCTTTACATAAAGCACAGACTTTGCTCTCTGTAGCATCTAGTTGGATAGGGAAGTCAGAAGGGAGGGCTCTGGGTAACTTTTATGGCTCCTGGAAAAGGCCTATCTAGTGTTTTCTACCCAAAGCATTTCACAAAAGATACTGTTCTACTTGCTTTACAAAAAGGGAGTACTAAAACATACAAGCTGAGAAGCTCTGGGACTGGAAAGCAAGGAAATGGCACACTGAAAAGAGAATCTTGCTTCCTGATACCCTGGGTAGTCACTGCTCTGCTGGGCTTGGCACACCAACCAATCTCTTTCCGTATGCCCTACAGCCCTTTGCTCAGTGGCTTCTAGAAGGCACTCACTGTGGTGGGGGGTAATGGAGGCTCCACCACAGTGAAGGCTTTTTCTCACTTGTTTCAAGATGCTGGTGAAATGCATTCCCAATTGTGTTGGATCTGTATCTTTAATTTCCTCACCACCTGCAGCATCTTTTGAATCTCTTTTATTCCGAGGGAAATGCTTTTATTAAAGCCACAAATAAACCACATCGTGGGTCACTAGAGACTTGCAGGAAAAAAAGCAGAGACTAACACATTACATGTGGAAGGGATGACAGAATAACAGAGGCTGTAGCGTGGACAGGAGTAGATGTATGCTTGGGGCAACTACAGATGCTGGCTGCATTGAAAAGCAGTGAAAGATCATGACTACAGAAAAGAAAAAGCAGTCACATAGGAGCCATTTACCAAAGAGTAAGAAGTGGGATTTGTGAATCGTCATGCTTTTTTAGTCCTAACACCAGTTTTAGAGCTTGATTGGGAGGGGAGGAAGAAGATATAAACTGAAATGAATCTGATAGTGAGTCAAAATGTTTAAGAACAATATACAGAGGTCTGCCTGAATCACCAAGAAAATGTAATGGACTGGGTTTTCCTTTATGACTAAGGAGTCATAACTCATGACTGCCAAGTGAGAAACAGCCTGTTGGTCTTTGTTGAAAACTGGAAGCAAAAAGGTAACCATGTCTTAACCTTTTTATAATCTTGTGGTATTAATACTTAGTATCAGGCAGCGGACTCCCAGGGCCTGATGAATTTTTAGCCAATAGAATGAGTTGATCTAATTATCAGTATTGAAAAAAAGGTCTTATCCTAAACATTGTGGAGGGCTCAGGCCAGAACACACACCTGAGCAGTCCTGTTTGTCTCTAGGCTAGCTGAAAAGGCCTCATTTTGTTCTGGGTCTGGAGGGGTCTCTGGGTACAGCATCTTTGGGACAGTCAGTTTAAGCCCTAAAATCTGAACTCTTCCCTCTCTCACTCTGTTTCTAGGACAAGGATCTCTCCTTCAAAGTAGATATTTTTAAAATTTTCTTCTGCAGGTATTGCTAGCACCAACAGTTCACACACTGGTAAAGTAAAGGACTTCTTGGTCCACCAGGAAGTTTGCTGCAAGTTGGGTATTAATTCACACATGGAGTGAAGCTGCATACCCACATGGAGAGCCTGAAGCAGTGTTTATTGATACATGCTCAAAGGAGAAAGCTGCATTGCTATTGCACGCTTCTCTGACAAACTGGTCCTGGGGTTTCCAGTCGTGCCCACGTGTAAGCCTGTGGTCTGTGCCCCACTGAGAAGGAGTGGTCCTCCACCACCTGTTGGTTAAAAGCGTGTGTGTGGAGGGGAGGTGGATCTGTTAGCTGAAGTGGCACCTCCCATATGTTTCAGGTGTATGGGTGAATAAACCGTGACTAACTCTGTGGTGTGACACCAGAGGTCACGTAATCGTATTGAGAGCATTGGGAGTGAAGACATGTGAGTCAGAGTAACACAGTTATGTGTTGTAAAGTGTCAAGGGTGAACCATGTGTAATACCGATTAACTGTGGTATGACAGATAGACCAGGGTTTGCGAATGCTAACGAACCTTCTGGTTGATCATGATACAACTGATGTCTGATAAGAATCTGGGTCAGGTTTCTTCTCTATCCATGCTACAAGATGTTTTGGTCAGGGGAATGAAAACCTGGCTCTGATACTATTAAAGCTGAGGGGTCCAGAAGTATATCTAAAGCCGTTTACTGAAGAACAGTGTGAAGACAACATTCGTGAGAGTAGCAAGGTAGCATGAGATAAAAGAATTTAAAGGAGACAACATCTTGCCTCTACAGAGAGAACTGACTTATGTCTCCTGACTGATGTGGCGCAAATGCCACAGTAAGTGTTTCTGGAAATGCAGAACAAGACCTTCTCTGAGAGGCTGAGAATGGACCTGTCTTGTTTGGATGTTACTAGTGTTTGCCAGAAAACTGTGAGGTGGTCAGCAAATATAGGATACGGGAAAGGGGGAACAGTAGCAAATGAAAAAGGTGTTTGCCTTTGTGAAATGACCAAAAACTCACGAGGAAATTAGAGCAAGGAAATACTGCCAGGAATAGTTGAAAAGTAGTATTGACACATAAAAATGAAGAAAAAGGGGTTTGCACCACCAGGTAGTACTTCTTCCCCCTGCCTTCCCATTTTTTGAATATTAAAAAGTTTTTCTTCTTTTATATCCACACTTAATATTTACAAAGGGGAAAATAGTACCTGCTCAGAGTGGCTAGGGAAGCTCTTTACATTTTCCTACATTCCTGGTGTTAGTTAATATTTACAGGAGCCATTCTCGAGGCTATAGAGGAGCATATATTTGAACATAGAGCTTTCTGCCAAATACATCTGGCAGAAAGGTTACTAATATGTTTGGTTTTGAACGCAAGCACCTGCTCAAGGCTGGAATGTTGACATTTAGTATCTGCATACGGTGTGCTTGCAGCTCTGTTGTATAGGGCATACATGTTACGCTGGTAAATATTTCTTCTCTCGCTGTCCTGGAGACTAAAATGGTTTAGCTGTAGAAGAGGGAGAATTAGCAATAGCAGTGCACTCTTCTGTTCCAGCAGTGATAAACATTTGACTGTCATTATGTTCAGCTTGGACTATTTTGTAAATATTCTGAGCTCTCCATGTGCGGGTTGTCATCACTCTAGTAATCTAGTTCCATCTTGCAAACTTTTATCCATAAAATTAAACCAACAGGCCTTAATGGGACAAAATGTGTGAGAAATGGGTACCAACAGGCACAGCTGAAGAAATGGGCCCTTAGAGAATACTGCAGTATTTAGAGTCTGAGATAACATAGTCCAGCACAAATGTTTTCACTAATAGATAGCAATGTGTTACAAAATCTAAAGCACCATTCTTGGAGTACTGGGCTACATGATACAGAGCTGTTGGGAAGTACACTGGCAATGAACATATGCTTTTCAGATGGTGCCAAGCTACGTTTTAACAAACTTTAAGTATTTCAATTGTCATAGATTTTCTTTAAAATTATATGTCAGGCAATGAGTGTGAAGCAGCTGTCATATTCCTGATGGGAATAGAATCTCTCCATTTGTATTCAAAGCTTATATTGTCAGTCCTGGTGCTATGAGAAGATACAAACACGTCAGTCAAAAACATCTGTTACTTGTAATGGATTAAAAAGCACCTAGTCTAAACACACACCTCTTACAAGGTTAGATTTCAGCCAAATTTGAAAGTTTTTAAAACCTTCAAAGCTGAGGGTTTTACTAAGGTTTAAGTTCATCCTGTGCATAATTGAGGTTAAGTTTTCATGGCTAGGCTCTAAAACATCAGGAAAACATCCCAACAACTTCATAAATCAGAATAGATTTGTTGCCACTGAAACCAGATGAACAATAGACTTATTCACAAAACTGATGCTACACATTTTATTTCAAGGATCAGAAAAAGAATCGAAGTCGAATGGATTGACTGTTTTACTACAAACAATTTAGCCACCTTCACTAGAGTCCAGGGACAGTGTGTCTGTAGTGGGGCCTCATCTGCAGAGCACTTTCCCCGAGGAAGCCCGTCACATCCCACAGGACCTGTGTTCAGTCTGGTAAGTCACTCCATCTTGGGCCATGCCATTGTTAGTCCTTGATCACTTCATCTGTCCTTCTGCACAGATGGGCAGTGGACTTTACTGGGGGGCTGGGGGAGGGGGATGGGAATGGTGGTGCCCATGTGCTGGACATGGATCATTAAAGTCAACATTAGCAGATTATGTAGGGCTCAGGTGTCTTCTTGGGGGGATACACCAAATAAATTATTTATATTTATAGTCATCCAAGATAATTAGCTGCCATAGATTGAAACGTGGTACAGGCTGGGCTGTCTCCCTCCCTAGGTTACAGAGCCAAACTCTTGTAAACAAGGGGTGTAAATGGGTCAGTTGCTTGTTGGCCCTGCCAAATCAGAATTTGTACCTTCAGCTCAGTAGGAACAAATTAGTTGTGACTGCAGTCATCCTTCGCCACTCTTGCTCTAGCGTGTTCCTTTGCATACTGATCCTTAGACAATGTAAATTAACACAGCTCCCCCGACAGAAAGGCCTGTGCTTCTTCGGCTGAGCCGTGAGTATGGATATGGATGGATTAATGGCATCTGCATGTCTCCTGCATGGTTGTTATTGTATACAGCGATGGGGAACAAGGATATCCTGGATTATGAAACCTTTGATAGTCTTGTTTCTGACTGAAGAGGGGCTCATGTAAACCAGCTTTGGTGTCTTTGTACTCTTCAGTGTGCTCCCATCTGGAAAGGCTTACAAGCACAAATGCCTTTAGGCAGCTTGCATCCTTGAGCAGGATAGTTTTGCAGAGATGGGGCTGCGTATGTGGTAAGCAGCCCCGTGTGTGCTGAGGAGCGCTGGCTGTATGAACAGCCACGTGGAATCAGCTCAGGACCAACTCTGAACCTGAGCTGTTTCCAGGAAGAGCAGCACAGCATATCTGCACCACGTTCCACACATTCACCAGTGTATTGCCACGTGAACATAACCTCACTGCTTCCACACCTGCACCAGCTCCGCGTGCAGCTGGGGCCATGTAAACACAGTTCAGTGCCTGAAGTAATAAGCCATGTTGGACATAAACTGTCTCAGTGGGCTCTGCATCCTCCATGCAATCTCTATTTCCATAGGCACAGGGGTCTGTTCCATGCCTTTGAAGCACTAAATCTGTGTCCATATTAGATAATTGCCCAAGTACAATTGTATCAATTGTGCAACTACATAACCACAGGCTGTCCAGCTTTCAAATGTGCTTTAGATACACGCATTTAGTTTTATTTTTGCTGCTGTGCTCCCTGATGTCCTTCCTGGTCAACACTTAGGCTGAAAGGAGAAGCCCCTTCTGTGTGGGAGAGGGAAGGGGGTAAAGAACAGCTGCTTTCAAGTGCTACTTTTAGAAGCCCAATTTAAAGCAAAATTTTTCCAAAGCACGCTTCAGCCTTTTTACTTCTGTGAGAGCAGTGCTTTACCCCATGTGCATCATACGTGAGCAAAATGGGTGCATTTTTTTCTGGCAGAAAGGTAGTTGTTTTCTTTGAGGTTTTTGTGTCCCATGTGCATTCAAGTGCTGCGTGGAATGATGTGAAAGGGGCTTTTTCTGAGTCAGTGTGTTGTCTCAGTCAAAGGGCTGCTAGAGTTTTAGGCTGTCTGTATTATCTTAGCGGTGATTTTGTGTCACTAAATAACAAGCTATTAGCACAACCTTGCCATTGGGGTTTGTCACACTTTGTGTGTCAGTGTGTACATGTGCTTTTTTTGCTAAATCTCATCTCTCCCAGCCTATAGTCCAGTCATTTAACGTGAAGTTCGCAAACAGCATAATAATGCTGGAGATCACAAAGGAGGGAGCTAATGGCTGCAGCTGCTATTGTAAACCTGATTTCCACAGGCTCAGCAGGGCTTGGCATATCAGAGGCAAGTTCAGTGAAAGGGGCCCTGCTGCTGCAGCTGTGCCTGAGCTCTTGGATTGTTGTTGTCCTCCCCGAATAGAAGCTGGGCCGTGGAAGCTCCTGACCGCCTCCTGCAATACACGGAGTGGTCTGGGCCCCAGCATGGGGCCTTACTAAGCGCTGCAGCTTCCCTGAGGTTAAATGGAAGGTGTTGCTGTACAGGTCAGTATAAGCTCAGGTGCTGGGTGAAGACTGAGGAAGCTCTGCGGGGAGATATTCTGTGATTTGCCCTCAAAGAAGACATCACAGCCCCAGAGAATGCCCCCCTATGCCCCTATGCCAGCTCAAAGTTGATAGTTTCTTCCTAATGGCTTCTTTCAAACTTGTGACTTTCCTTATGGAGGAAGAACATAAGGCCTTGTGCATCGTATGTTTTCTGTCCTTAAAGATGTTTGTTGAGAGTATACTCTATTGGTGTCCACCCAGTAATTCTCCTTTTTGCATGTGGTCTCCCTTGATGCCTCCTATTTGATGCCAGGTTCAGGCTTTCAGTACCTACAAGGAAGTCACAGAGTGGACCATGGAAGGACTAAGCATTTTCCCTTTATCCTCTCCTGTTGCTCTTCTCTCACGTTAATGTCATGCCACGTCTGGTGAAAGAGGAGAGCACTAGCAGTCTTAGTGTATATACATCTCCTCCTTAAATTTGTATTTAAGGTGTTTGAAAGCACCAGTGACATTGAGGATGAAAAAGAAGACTCATGTCATTTCCAGTAATGTCTTGAGTTCCTGTGCAAATACAGTGCTTTATTCTTGTAGATAAGCTGGCTGTGCTGTGACACTGTATATGTTGAAGAGATGGATTTTGTTGAGATATTTTGGCCAGCACCCTATGGGCTTCTGTTTATATGGATTAGAATGTGCTGGTGGCTTTCCTTTCCTTTCCTTTTTTTTTGTCTGTATAGTTTTCAAAATGTAATGCAGTGCATTTGTATATCAAATATACCAATGGGTGCCATCTAGCACCCCTTAAATGATTAGGCCCACAGTGTTGTAGTCTACCTATATTTTTTAAAAAATAAATTATGCAGTTATTTTTTGTGTGTTATAAGCTTAGAGCCTTCTCTCCCCATTTCAGGCAAATTTGAAATTATTTTAAAGATAATTAAGTACTTACAAACTGGCATCAGGGAAGAGAAAATCTGTCCAAATGCTGCCCATGCTGTGGGAAACAGAAGAAAACTTGGCAACTGCATAAGCTAACTAATCAATTAGCACATACGCACTGTCCTGCCAATGTGCATGCATGTATCTACAGATAACCCACAGCATATGGTGTTTCTTGCCTAGCAGGTATGATGTGGGGGATATGTAAGGCTCAGGTTATTGCAGCAGAGGAGAAAGAACCCCAAACAGAAGGTGCAAAGGTGTTGGAAGCAGGAAGGGATATTTGCATACTTGAAAGATAATGTTTTGGTGAAAATGCTAGAGTTATTTTACAGCGAGGATGTGGATTACACAGCAGAACCTGTGAGTGGTTCTTATGGACCAAGTTCTGTTTTACTTAGATATCTCACAACCTTGTATGCATATGCCACGGTCACACATTTTGCCCTTCCTTGCACTGCTGGTGTAAGCATTATCTTTCTAACACATCGATACCCGCAAGCCTCGTCTGTATCATTTTAAAACATTAACACTGCAAAATCTAAATGCTTTTAACACTCTGCCTTTATGTGACTTTCTCAGGGTCTCATAGCAAGTCTTCTGTAGGGGAGGAAGGAACTGAAGCTGCCTCTGCTGAGTTGCAGGGCAGTATTTGCATATGCCGAAAGCATGGGCTGCATTTGCCAGCACAGAGCCCTGGAGGCTGGCAGGGGTTTGCTTCTGCTGGTGGCTGAGCCCTACCAGATCGGTCTTGCATAACAAAACCTGCCCCGTTGCCCAGTTCACACCAGAGCCTCTGCAGTACCGTTGCCCCTCATGCAGAAAATGTTGTTTTCAACAACAGTTGCCCAACTCTGCTAGCGATGCATCCTTCTGTCTGCAGGTAGCAAGCTGGAATAAAGGCATCGCTCCACATTTTAAGGACTTGTGCTGTGAAGCCTTGGCTCGTTTCCACAGGGAACACAGTGCTTTCAGCTCTTATTAAAGACAAGTCAACCATCACTGAATCAGATTCTTAGTCCTTCTAGCAAGAAGGCAACTTGAAGTAAGACCATGTGGTGGTTGTGGTGGGGAAGGGAGTAGAGAGTTGTTGCTTTTAATCCATAAAGTATTTTTGAAATTTCATTGAAAATACCAGCAAGGGTATTAGAAAGCACCTTTTTTTTTCCTTTTCTCTAAAATATGTTTTACATTTTTTATATGAAACTTTGAAAATATTTGAAGGAAACCAAATACCTTTACAAAGTATATCGATACTCAAAAGGTAAAGGAAAGTTCTGATAAAAAAAATTTTGCCAGCTCCTATGTACTAATGACATTTAATATTCATTCTTAATTTAAAAATCTCATAGTTCAAAGACTTTTAAAAGTTTTTAAATTTCCTCTCTATGTTTTTTTGCCTGACGTTACTAATGTGTTCAAATCAGCTCAGCTTCAATTAAGAAGATGAATGTATTGAGACTCCCAGCAAGACTGTCTGTCAGTAGCATGGGATTATATGATCCTGCCATTTGGCTCCATGTTTGCTCTTGGTGAGCTGATAATTTCATCTCACCCTCCCTGAAGTTGCGTTTCATTCTCCATAAATTCTTTAGTGCCTCTTTAAGCCTCTCGTATTGGAGCACTTTGTCTTCTGAAATGCCCTAGTTTGATCCATCATTATGGTGGCATGTCACATTCAGTTACTGTATATGTCTCACTAGGTGCAATGTAATGCTGGCTGCCAACATAACTAATTGTGAGTGAGCCTTACTTGTGAGGCAGTTTGCTGAAAAACGCAGCTGAGAATACCGTTTTCAGAGTATCTGCTCTTTGAACTGTCTTGGCATCAGTGAAATGCTTCATTATAAAGAGGCATAATAGAAGCATGGGCTGTGTCCAGGCCAGGGAACTTCTGCCCAAACTCCCCACTGTTGCTCCCCTTGGTTCGGCTCTGCCGGTGATAGTATCTAAGAGGACAAATGAATAGACTGCTGATTCCCAAAGCTTTTGGAGGGACGCTCACAGTTGTGGCTGCCACAACCTTCTGCTCTGTTCACACTTGCCCTCTACAAGCCAGTCTCCCTCTTCTGCTGTCTGAAATGGCTACGGCTCCCTTCTTTTCCCCACCCCGGGTCCTTCCCCTCCCACATGCCTTGCTCCATGGCCCTATGCTTTTTCTCCTACTATGCTGCTGGCTCTGACCAGTGCCGACGCTGGGACTAAGTGAGCAAGCCCAGCAGAGCTTGTTCAGCTTCATTTGACGCTGTGCCCACACATCCTGGTGCGCACCGTCAGCTGGGAATTGGTGATGTGAACACAGCTCTGCTTGCAGCTTCCAGCACAAGCATTTCATCCTGTGCCAAGCATGTCAGTATGACACCCAAATTTAGCATGCCAGTCACTGTTGTTTCTCCTGCTACAGCTCAGGCAGACAGAGTGGGAAATTGTGGCAAAAATACTCTGTTCAAAGAGAGATTGATAGTGCCATTAATAAAGCTATTGGTAGCAAATAACACCTCTGTATAGAGAGAGACTCACATTGCCCTTTACAACCATCTGTCCCTTCTTTGTCTCTCTCCCATGCTATCTTTGCGCTTTTTGCTGTAACATCTATTGGAAACACTTTTGCCTTATTGGTTCCCCAAGCTTATGAAAGTAGAGTTTCCCCCTCCAGAGAGAATGAATTACACCTTGCTGTAACCCTGCTGTATAGCATAAAAGGTTTGCAGTTTTAAATTTTAGCTTTCTGAGCCCACCTTTGATAGTCAGAAGCACTGTGGGTGCTGTGCAGGTAGTCTGATTGATCCAAACTATGCCTGATGCAAATCTTGCTCATGTGATCAGTCCTCTCTTTTTTTGCCTAAAAATGGCATTTTCAACAGTGTCAACACCTGAAGGATCATCCTTAGCATCTAAAACAGCAGTGCATGAAATGGTGGGTCTTTTTTGCAGGTGGTCTTCAAATTCAGTTCTTATTGCTAGCTCTGTCACTTCTGACACTGTGAGCATGCTCATTTCCCACCTCCCCCTATAACTTGAGATTATATACAGTAATACACTGCAGAATCCCTTCCTCCCCACTTTCTCAGCCTGTAGACTGCTTTTGAAATACATTTTCTCTGCAACCGGGGATGATAAAAAGAAACTACTTCTAATGGTAATGGGAAATCTTGCCTTATCATTCCCCTATCCTCTCAGGATCTGCAGCCTAAAGAGGAACATTAAATATGCAATGCTGTACGAAAACTGGAAGAGATACGGTTATGTTGTTCATTTCATACTTTAAGGATATGTAAAGCTGTTAATAATCCAGGAGAAGCTCGGGTTTAGAGAAAACTAAGACCTATAATGAACTTTGGCTATACATACCACTATGCTTCCTATGGATGTGCTTTCTTTTCCCTCCATTGTCTTCCTTCTGGAATAGAAAAGTGTTTTTACTTGTTAAGACTTAATTTTCTTATAAATATTCTTTGGCCCCAAGCACATAACAATGATCTGAAAGGGAGGCATGAAGCTTTGAAAAGGGCTTATTGAATTTCTTCTACACCAGCTACCAGAGCAGCTTTTCTCAGGAACTTATTACTGAGTATGGACCTGCCTGGGAACTGAGACTTCAGTTTGGTTTAGAGTGTATGCAAACCACCACGCTCTGTGTTGTACATCTGGTTATGGTTTTATGCAGCTATCCTTGACATTTCTGAGCCCTTTCTATGTAAAAGAAAAACAGCAAAGTCATTAAGTACTTGCAAGAGAAGTGAACCATTAGTTTGAAAGAGTTTTGAGCAATCAGATTTTGGCCCTCAAGCTATACAGTTTTAAAAATAGTCTTTCTTGAGTCTTCCAGGAGATGCAACAATAGCTGTGAGGATCAGACTCTAATGTTTTAACTTCCTGTATGTGGCTACGCACCAATAAACTACTTGTTATGTCAGTAGTGATAATTCTCAAGGTCATGGGCATTTTCTGCTCTAATCTTAGTCTGCTTTCACTATCAAAGTGAGATGACAGCTGTGTGCATGTGTGCTATGAGTGCAAACTGAATTCAAAACACTGTACAACATTTCCTGATTTTCAAGGGCAAAGCCAAAGCTAGATCATCTCCCAGTTTTGCTTTTCACTTAGAAGAGAAAAGGAGAAAAAAACACAAGTGAGGGTAATCAGAGAGTTGAGCTTTGCAACTGCGTTATTTATTTTCATTAAAATCACAATGGTAGCTGCAAATGGCTTTGGAAATGTTTAATTACCTCTTTCATCAATGGCTGTTTGACACGCAAATGAAGGGTAAGCAGGCTTCAGGCTTGAGTGGCCTCAACTTCCAACATCAGTACGGTGTTAGATCAGCACAGGCTTATTATGATATTGCAACTTTTTTAAAATTTCAATAGATTAATTTATTCGGTTGGTTTCGTTTTTATGGCTGGTTGAGAATTCTTCTTGTCAGTACGGTTTGAGAATTCCTAGGTAGAAAAGCCTCAGGAGTGATGTAGTGGAGAGGCTTCTGACAAGGAGAAGACTTTGCTGGGTGGGCTTTTTTTTTTCTTTTTTAGGTGCAATAGCTGTGCTTAAAGTTGGCTGAATATCACTCTAAGAAAAAGAAAAGTTTCCAAATATCTATTCACATAGATTTACTTTGCAGAATGCGTGACCCCCTTACTCCTTACAACTGCAGCTTTATTTCCTAAAAAGCTTTAGTTCCCAGGAAGGAAAGTGTTATAGATACTCCTGCCAACATATATCCATCTGTGAATGTTGGAGTGAATATTTATATGTTTTAATCAGAACATGGGGAAGGCTGCTTGTGGCCTGGGAGTCATTTGGTCAGGAAGCAGATGGCTGCATGGCTGCAACGAGCACACGGTGCGAGTTACTAGGACCAGTCATTGTTGCTTTCTGAGCAACACTGATAAATAGTGAAGACGACGTGCAGTCTGGAGAAGAAGTGTGTTTCCACAAGTGACTTTTTCAGTGTCTCTGCATTTGTAAATTATACTGTTTCATTACATCAGTTGCACTTCTGATATGTAAATGGAAAAGGTAACCATGATCTTTGAATACCCAACCAGATGTCATAGTTAGGTCTGAATGCAGCAGCAAACACGTGTCATGTCTGTTGAGAACTAGGTAGTACATGCTTTAGAATTAGAAGGAAAAAAAAAATAAAAATTATGGCCTGTACTTCATGAAAACACTGCTAAATTATTCCAGACATTTCTCCAGTTGACTTGTCGTGTGTTCAGGTCTCAGGGACCAGAAGCTCGGTTTTCACTGAGAAATGCTGCCTCAAGTGTGGGACTGGTTCTGTTCTGGCATGTCTTTGTTACCAGTTAGGACGGACTTGACTTGCTGTTATCAAGGCTTCACTTGCATTAAATATTTCCCTTCATTTGCCTGAATTGTGTGTTATGCTTTAACCTCTTGGGTTTGGGCAGCCCCATAAATATTTATAGAAGAGATTTAGGTTAATAATAATAATAAATTAGTTACTATTAAAATGCTGCTTGTATATGATTATGCTTTTGGTAGAGACTCAGCACAGAATTTCTAAATCTAATATCAGAATAAAGAGTAGATTAAGAGTTCTCATTGTTCAAATACATTTGCGGGAGCAAATCAGTTCCTTCTTCTGCTGGATCAGTATCAGTGTTCCTGGATGTCAAAATGCAAGCATGTCCTTCAGATAAAATATTGCTTTCTTTGTATGGTGGTCATGAAACTCAATGCATCTTTCACAAATTGAAATTACATTAACATAAAATTACTGTAAAAATAGAATTGGGCTGAAGGGTGGTATTTTTAGTGAGTATTTTGACTGCTGTGATTGTATTTTCTTATGTAATAATAATGATGATTGGAGCTCGCTTCCCTTAAGCTGATCTCCATCATTCATTCATCCATAAATTGCATTTGAATGCAGATTGAATCCTGGGTGGAGAATTATTTCATACAGCTTTTCACCTTTTGATCTTTTATTCAGTTGAGCTAGTGGGATGCCCTGCTTCCATTTCTAAGGTTTTTCCTTCATCTTTGCCTTTGAATAAGGCACTGAAGAACTCTTTGATACTTTCTTTCAACCTAAAAATGTTTTTCTTAACCTTTGTAATACATGTTAAGTTTAAAATGGAGGGAGCTAATGCTCCATTTGTAAAGTTCTATACATGCAGACTGAAACTTTTCTCTGCTTCCTCCTGACAGGCTTGGAGCCAACTTTGCTGGGGGGTTGAGGGGGATAAACATAAAGAACGTCTTGCAAGCCCAGGGGTGCAGCAGTGAATTAGCCAGCTTCTCCTATCAATATCATCATCAGTTCTAGGGAAAAAAATGCTTTTGTAGTTTTCCCCTGTGTAAAAGACTCTGTTCACTGGATCCACCCAGGATTTATGGCACTAGCTCTCCCCTTAGGATGCCTATTATGTGTCATGCAGAAAAAAGATTGGAATATTTTCCGAATTATTCTGGGCATACCTCAGTCCTCAAGTCCTTCAGTGAGTCCTACCCCAGAGTCAGACAGAGCAATGAACTGCATTATAAAAAAAGTAGCCTTGTTGATATTCCTCTACCCCCTGCTCAGGAAAGGGGCAAAAAATACCACCATGAAAGTTGCACTCCTGCTGGGGGAAGAATGCCATGAAGTACTTAAGGGTTTTGTGCATTCAAAATATTTTGCAGATTGCAGATTCCCCCTTGATAATCTGGGAAGGGCTTTGTCACTTCAATTTTGCTCTGAGATGATTTGGCCAGGGTTATTCTGCAAAACTGTAACAGGATAAAGATTAGAAAGCTTGGATACCTGAGTTGTCACCAGGAGATGTAGGAGAGACCTCAATATTTTCCTTCTGGGCAGCTGTAATGATGCCTTTGTGTTGCCCTGAGCTGGCTTCACTAGAACAGAAAGGTTGTTTTTACTGTCAGATCCTTCCTATCACAAAGTCCTTGGTTTATCATCTTGCAGTGGTTTGTCTGTCAAGTTCAGTTTTATGCTGTCTGCTCACAGCTTCTCAGTCCTCTGGCAACTTAAAGATAAATATCACACAGGAAGGATACCCTTCTTTGTGGAAGTTTTGCATTTCTTCACCCTCCACCTATGGCTGTGATCTTGCACCACATAGTAGTCTATGGAACAGGAGAGTTCCTTGTCTGCACTTATAATTACCCTGCCTGATGAAACAGGATCCCATTATTTAATTACTGTCCCCCTCTTTGGTTAACTACAGTCACTAGTATTTAGTAAGGCACCACTCTTTCTATTTAGGAGTCCTGGATTCTTGGTCTGAAGAGCTGTGATCCCACAATCATGCCTACTTTATTTTAGCAGTTTTCATATTGTTGTTTCAAGTGATTTGGTTAATCAGCAATAATTACTATAAAGAACTGGAGACCAATTACCATGGTATGATGCGGTGAGATTTGTCATACAAACATCTACAAAGTGACTGTACTGACTTGCAGGCAGCACTGATGTCAATGTTGAAATCAGAAACAGTTTCAGATTTTCAGAGCCAGCTATATACAGCATGCTCCTGTCCAATCCCATGCTCAAGTTTTCATTGACTACCATACAGACTGTTTCTTAAGTGAAATAATGATTCCTTAAACCAAGAAACTATGGATTTAGCTCGCCAATATGGTATGCCAATCATCTGATGAATCGTGTATCATTCCCAAATTGTGAATTTTCTTGGAACACTATTTTAACCACATGCTGCCAGGAAGACATTGCTTTTCTTCCTTTTCTTTTATTCAAGCTGAAAAGTAAGAGGAGATTTGGGGAATTTATGTTGCCGACATGGATGTATTGGATCTGGCTGGGCAGGAGATAACTTTCTTCATAGCAGCCTGTATGGTGCTGTGTTTAGGATTTGTGACTAAAACAGTGTTGATAACTCACCAGTGTTTTGTCTACGGCTAAACAGTGTTCTCATGGTGTCACAACTTTCTTTCTCCAACTCTATCCCCTTTGCCAGTGAGTAGGCTGAGGGTCACAGCAGGACAGCTGACCCAAATTGACCGAAGGGATATCCTGTGCCATGTAACACCACACTCAGCAAAAAAAAAAAAAGCTGGCTGTGTAGAACAAGAGAAAGGTGAGGGCTTTTCCTTTCAAGGTGGCTATTTCATGGAGACTGTCTGGGGTTCAGTCTGCTTGAGGTGGTGAGTGATCAGCTTTCCATCACTTGTTTATTTCATCTTTCCTTTGACTATTAAACTGTCTTTATCTCAACCCATGAGTTTTTTGGATTTTGCTCTTTCTATTTTGTCCACATTCCAGTAAGTAGAGAGGGGTGAGCTGTGTGGGTGCTTGGCTTCTGGTCAGGGTCAATCCACCACAATTGAAAGCTTTTAAAATGAAAACTTTAATCCTCTTCTACACAAGAAACTGCCAGCATCGCTCTCTAAGATGCTCAGCCTGGCTCCCTGGTCAGGCCTATTCCTTAGCCTCCTTTTCCCATTGCAGATCAGCCCAACGCTTGTCCTATCCTTTCATCTTTCTGATGGCAAAACCCTGTTCTGCTTCCAGTTTTGAGGAGAGCTGAATGAGCCCTCTATTTGCTAGCTACAATGAAATTAGCATTTGCCTAGCTGAATTGGTTGTGAACTCCTTGTAACAAAAGTTTTTAAGGGACAGAATGTAATAGTATAAAGAATAAATTATTTTTGAGTACTGTGGGGGCGTGGTGGTTCCTGATTGGCACGTTAGGTCTGTAGGCTAGAACTTGATAGCAGTACTCCAGCTATATACCATCTGCATTTCTTGTAATGACAAAAATAATCACTGTTTTTCTGCACTGCTGTCAAAATGCTGAGCCAACATGCCGATCTGGGAGTGTGATCTGGAGTTCTGGTCTGGCTAGATCAGCTGTGCATTTCAGCCAATTCCAGCAGCAGATTCTGTAATACTGGTGAGGTTTGAGCCAGGAAAAGTACAGATGTTGCAGTATTTTACAAGTACTTAGGCAGTTTGAAAGACTCGGTCCAGTCCTTGGACCTTCTTCTAGTTGTCTTGCATGACACTTGTGTCACAGAGTGGAAGCAAAAGCAGGCAATCCAGCAAAAGCAGGAATTTGCCCACTAGAAGCATCCATACTGTTGGTCAGAGCCACTTAATAGCTCTTAATATTTACTCATCTAATATTTGCATTACCAGAGAGAAAGGATATTCAGCTGCAATAGTGGATCCTTGAACTCAGAGACAGTTTGTTATAGATGTGGTTATTAGGGTTCTTGGGGTCATCAGAGATTTATTAGCGTTTTCTTTGCCCACTGTCTTCTCTCAAATGTACTGACAAGCCATTTCTAGTCCTCACTGATTCTGAGATGACCTGATCCAGTTTGCTCTGACAGCCATTACAGTCATAAACTTAGGATCTTATGTTGCTGTTTCAGGGTGAGATTAATATTTAGACTTCAAAAGTACTGCAAGGAGGAGACCCATCAGTCAGAGACGGTACTTTTGGGTAAGTCTCACCCTACATTTGTGCTTTGTTTTTATTTTTACGGAGCTTCAACAGTTATACATGGATGACTAAAACACCATTTTATCAGAATTGCTTTAGCAGCGAGGTGAAGAAATGGATGGAATTGTTCCAATGTCTTGCCAAACCAGTCAGTTCAGTGCATTCCACAAGATTTACATTAACACAGAGAGTTTACTGTTGTGCTTTCTTATGAGATATGCATATGAGAGTAGAAGAAAGACTAGGGGGTAGGCATAAATCCACCTGTTATTCTAGTCTTAGTGGTATTACCATCCAGAAAGCATCAGTCTTTTCCTGGCACTTTGTTTGTGCTGGGCCATCTTGGTATGCAGCATAAGGTTTATATGAAAAATCCATTAAATGTATCAGTTACTGTGACTGTCTACAGAAACACATACTTTTTTGGATCATCCAGGAATATAAAGACCCTAGTAAAGAATGCATGATATAAAGTGGTACTGAATGATGATGTTAATATGACTATTCTGTCATGAAAATAAGATGCAAATTTCTGTTGTAACAAACATTTCTGAAGCGGGTGCTAGAGAAAGCACCTCTTGCCAAATGCAAATGCCTCATTGAGACTTGACCTCCAGCAGTTACAACAAAGTACAGTTCATAATTTCTGCTTGTGTTGCTCTGTGGAATTCGTGTGCATTGATCTTGACCTTGGATTTGCTGTTAAGCTGGAGAACGGTCAAAATACTTCTTGCACAGACAGAAAACTCTTTTGGCAATACCTTTCTTTGAACACGTATATCATTAAAAGAAGACCCCAAACAACTCAGAACTTTAAGTCTGCCTGCATTACAGACAGACCTTACAAGCTTTTTGCAAGAAACTGAGGTCCAACAGGAGGTAATTCACCTTACATCTACTCATCTGTAGCACTGCAATAAAACACGTCAAAAGTGCTTTTATGGAAAGACAAAACTTTTTTTCATTTTTGGCAAATAAAAATCATCATCCAGCTGTGTCTCTTGCATCAGCCTGTGACTACACAGCTTTGTGCACCAGCATTGGTCCTGGTGATATTGTATCTCTACCTCCACTACATATCTTGGTCTCTAGTGACTCCTCAGTGCTTTCCAGAACCTGACCACTGAATGTTTGTACAGCAAAAAATGGACAGCTTTCCATAACCAAATGTGTGATTTCTCATTCACACCTTCCATGTAATCACATAGTTTTGGTCTACTCTACCTCTTCTTCCCCTTGCATCTAATTTCCTAAGCCTCGAATGCGTTATTGAATAATTTCAACATTCTTCTGTAATCCTAGTACACTGTTCCTTCAATTTGTCTGAAGTATTCCAATTTTTATTCAGTGCAGTCTATAATAACTTGGGGTTAGCATATTTTCTTATTTAAATGTGGTACAAAGTAATGTGTCAGCACAGCACTAAAAGAGAGCTCTGTAATTACTTTAGGGATCGGTGAAGGATGACCAAGTCTGTTGATACATGCACTGTGCTTCCTCTTCAGCAATAGGAAAATCAGAAAGGTGTAGATAACAGCCCTTGTGCTTAAAGGAACATTCACAGTCAATTGAAATAGTACTGAACGTGACTTAAGATGGTGAGATGGTGACATGCAGAGGTACCTACTGGGCTTGAAATCTGTCATACTGTTTTGCTGCATTTTTGGGAAAATTTCTCCGCTCGTGTTTTTACTGTATGCTATTTTTTTTTCTCTGTATATTCTATGACAATTCTAGATCCTGACATGTGGTAAGGTTTTTTCCCAGGTAAACTCCATGGAGGAGTCAGGCTCAGGAATACTCGATGCAGCTGCCAGAGGCAGGGAACAATGTTCTTCCAAAACCACTGTGAGAATCAGACACTTCTGCTCCATATATAAGGTATACTTCCATATGCTACCATCTCTAGCAAATAACAGTATATACATTAAAACAACAGCACTACATGCAACTTTCCTCTATAGAGCAGATAGGGAAGAACAATAATTTATAAACCATCATTAACACTTTATTTAGCTTAATATACTAACAGAAAGCCTTTACTTGCTACTTTGGTGGGGACAGAGAAGTGGTGACTGTTTGCTGCAGGGACTCTTTGGCACTCACTCACTTTGTCCTTGGTTGGTGGTGTGCATTTTAGGTTAGTAAATCCAGCAGGTTTGTCACTGGGAGGTTTTTTTAAGGGCAGGTCCAAGGCCTCAAGTCTAATTTTGCTAGTTCAGTGCAAGAACAACTGGAGCATACCCAAGAGAGCAGGTGCCCAAGTGTGTATTGGCTCCTCTGCAGGCACGCTTGCACAGGCTGTGCACATATTGGCAGGGAATGGAATGTGCAATGCCCACAACCTGTTCTGAACTTTCTCTTCCACTGTGCTAGAGTTGCAGACACCCTGCCTCTGGTTTTGTGGCAAGGACACCAGGAGACAAAGTAACAAGAATGTCTAGTAAGGTGAAGATTCCCTTGGTGCTACCTCACAGAGTGGGGAGCAGACCAATGTCGAGCCATTTCTAGGGTGGGGAAATCATGAAGAGCTGCTCAGTGTTCTCCCAAATGGAGCTGGAGCCAGATCTTATTAATGGCAGCTGGAAAAATGGTTCAGAATAGTAATATGTCCTTTAGTAAAAGCATACAATATCTGTGCTAACAACAGGTCTCATCCTCATTTAATGTTTTCCAGACTGCTGTGATTAATTTGAAGTACTTTATCTCATGGGCATTAATTTTATGGATCTACATAAAGAAGCACCTTTTTTCATAGTTCAAAGTGTCCTTGTTACATATCCCCAAGACATGTAATCATGCCAACCCTGTAGATCTTCTGTTCAATTCCAGGGGTTGCTTCTTGGGCCTCCCAAACTGTGCAGTTTGCCGACAGGTTTCACCAAGTTATACCTTTTGGAGAAATGGATGTTGGTCTCTTCACCCACGTGATAGGTGATAGCACGAGGGGGGAATGGGCTCAACCTGTGCCAGGACAGGTTTAGATTAGACATTAGGAAAAAATTCTTTACTGAAAGGGTTGTCAGGCATTGGAACAAGCTGCCCAGGGAGGCGGTTGAGTCACTGACCCTGGATATATTTAAAAGACGGGTAGATGAGGTACTTAGGGATATGGTTTAGTAGAGGGCAGGTGTGGTTGGACTCGATGATCTCAAAAGTCTTTTCCAACCTTGTGATTGTGATTCTCCTCCCTCTTGTTGATTGGTTGGGTTGCTAGCAAAATGATTTACACTGACTTGAATTTTGAACAATGGCTTCTTTGCTGCCACCAACTTAAGTTCAAAACATTGTCAGGCTTTATGAAAAAAGCTGTTTGTTTAAATGGGATCCATTCCTGAGACAACAGTTCAGTTATGTTGACTTTGCTGTGAAGACAGGCCTAAGCAGGTAGATTCTTCCTGCTTCCCTTAAAGACTTTATATACAGATACTGTCCTCTTAAGGAGGAAAACTAGAGAGTTAGTTTAGCACTCATGCTGTAAATCAAGGTGGAGAAGAGTGATCTCAAATCATAAATGCAAGGGTCTGTGTGGTAGACTTTCATGCGTGCAGAAGACAATGAAGATTCACTGGCATTCTGTCTGTGAAGATTCAGATACCACTGTTGCTTTGATTAAATTGTAAATCTTTCTGTTGTGGTAGAAACATTGCCTGATGAGGTAATGGATGGCTTTAAAACAACGACTTTCTTTGGAAACACATGTCTGACCTTACTGGTTTTTTCTACAGCTATCAAGAGCTTAAGATATTGATTTGTCTGCTCAGGCTGATTACCAGAACTAAAAGATAGCCTAATTTCTCTATGGCTCTGTCTAAACAAGAGTAGCCTGACCTAGTAACGTGTTTCCTCCTTTGTCTACATGCTAACTCTAGAATTACATTGTTTTTCTCTGCTTAGCCCCAGGATGTAAAAACTCCCTCCCTTCCCATGTGTTTGCTGAGGAAAATATGACTTGACAAATATATCCCTTGTTTAGAGATTCTACTCTAAAGGATTCTACTCTGAGGGAAGTTTAAATTTATTTCCCAAAAAAGATGATTTCTTCTGCCTTTCTTTCTACTGTCTTTC
Source organism: Hypotaenidia okinawae (assembly GCA_027925045.1). Lineage (NCBI taxonomy): Eukaryota > Metazoa > Chordata > Aves > Gruiformes > Rallidae > Hypotaenidia > Hypotaenidia okinawae. The sequence goes on from BSDF01000001.1 coordinate 96,066,256, forward strand.
TACCTGTCCCTTCCCTTTCCTGATGTTTAAAAGGAGCTTATGCATTTTGCATTTTTCCAAGTTGTCCAGAGGTAAAAAAGGGGAGGAACATGCAGCCATGGTAAACCTCAGGGCTGCTGAAGTTGCGTGGAAGGCAAACTGAGATGTAAAGCCCAGACTCACCACCAAAGACCATAGGGAAGCTGGACAGCCATGTGAGGACAGGGTATGGTGTTTGCTTCTGATGGAATTTGGTGATGTGTCTGACTGGGGCAAATCACAGTGTCTAGGAAGCAGAGGAAGGTATTCCTCTTTTCTAATGTTCCCATGAGGTGAAGAAGTGCTATTTCTGTCTTACTGATGACAAGCTTGATGACAAATGGAAGTCTACACAAAGGCTAACTCTAGTCACTAAGCACCCCCAAAAATGGGCTCCTTTGTCTGGAGGAACATCTCTGTTTCTACAAGCTACATGAAAAACAAAGGTTTGCTTAACTATAGCCAGCCTTTTGCCAATCTCCCTCACTTCTGCCCTCCCTTAAAGAGTGACTTTCTTTTGGTCATGCAGAAATGATTAAATAGTACCTTGGAGCAAGGAACACCTCCCACTTCTTATAATTGCCAGGCTAGTATGCTGGCCACTCGACCATCTTTCCTGACTGTTGTTTCGCTGCATGTAACCATTAAATAAAGTTTTCCTGTGGATATTTATGTAGAGTGCCTATGGTACTTCAACAGAAGCAACTGGCAGAAAAGTCTCTCTCAAATTGCTCTGTTACCACTGACTCCAGACTTCTTTAGATAGTAGCTGATAAAGTTCAAAACATTAATTTCCACCAAAAACCAGGAACTGGAAGCCCAGGGAGTTAATAGGGCTTTTTCATCTCAGCCTAACTCTCTGATCTAATTTCAGATAGCAGGATGTATGCCAACTTTATCCACTAATTAGAGTTACTCTTTGGAGATTATTTGTAGCAGACCTCCAAGCTTTTTATAACAAAAATGCACTGACAGTCCTGCCAGCATAAATATGTTAGATGTTTGTAGTGCAGAGGCCATTTGAATTATGCAATGAATTGTTACAAAGAGCTTTAAAATATATCAGGCTTCACAAACACTAATTTTATCTGGAAACCATGGGTCTGTATTTCCCCAGAAATGCTGCCAGTTTTGTCTCTCTTCTTTCAGGTGCCAAAAGTTTTTAAATAATAAAGAATGGGGTGACATTAGTGATTCCATTTTATTTTTCATTTCTTCTTTGATCCTGTTTTCAACACTGCTGTTGGTACCATGTTCTGCTGGACTCTGGTTGTACTCACTTGGAATTAGGCCTCTACTCTCTAGAATGCTCCTTGCTCTAGGAGAAAGCAAGGTTCTCTTTCATCACAACAGAGAAGTCTGCCCACAATCCTTTATTCTCACTCTTGCTACCCTCACAGTGGGCTTCAGCTTTCTCAGGGAGTTGTGCCTCCCAGCATAGCTATCCATCAGAAGAAAAAGACACAGAATCTAATCCTGAGGAATGAAGAATACAAATAAGAATGTGGTGGCAGAAGTGAGTTTATAAGATTCCTTTCATTAATGTCTTTTTTTTTCTTTCTTGTAGCACTCATATTTTAAGCTTCTGTCTCACTTTTCATTCAAGGTTGAGTTATTTTACGTTCAATTTCTGTTACATCTAGGCAATAGTGGCCACAAAGCAGTTTATAAACTTAACCAAGCCTCACATAACCCCTTTGAGAAATTCCCTGAGCTTTATAGCATAGGTAAAGTGATGAGTCAGTGAGAACAATGCTGAGAACAGAACCACCTCTCCACTTCCATTGCTGTCCATCCCTCACTCATGAAAATGGGAAAATGTGCCGTTACTGACTGCAGCTTCTCCTTCCATGCTTACTAAAGAACTCTGCTCAGGAAAAGATAGCGCTTCCAAGGCAGTGGGGAAAACAATAACCCACCAGAGAAAGGGAATGCATGTATCCTGACCTTTGTGGGTTTTAATGTTTGGTTTTTTTAAATATCTATTTGAAAAGTGTCAGAATGCCTTGGGTGCTGAACTCCTGGATACCTCCTCTTCCTATACCTTCTCTAAACCAGCTGCCCTGGCCAGTCTTCAGCTTCCAGGGTGACTTTCATATCATATGTAGAGAACTGTGGTGCGTCACAGGTGAGTCAGAAAAATGAAGATATGAAATAATTGAACTGAAATATGCTTGAAATATCAGGAAGCATTTTCAAAGAAAGATATTTTTATTTTAAGGCTTTTGACACTGGAAATATTTTATTCAGTTGAAATTCCATTTTTCCAGCAAAGGCAATTTGTGACAAAAAGTATGTCCAACCCAGGCCTATGCTCTCTTTATTTTACTTTTTTAAAGTATATCTAAAGAATTTCTAGTAGTCTTTTTTCTATGTGCATCTTGCATTTAAAATTCATGTCTTGTTTAACCTGAAAGTCTATGGATGACTGGAGAACTGGAAGAATGACAGAAAAATCAAGCAAGCAAAACCAAATTAATTTGGGAGGTGAAATGGGTTGTATTTTGATTCTCCATTGCCACTCAACTGTATGGCCATTTACACTTGCATGATATGCTAGTACTGATATAAAATGTGAGAGGAGTTTCAAGTGGGTAGTGTTTTCTTGCTCTGCCTAGTAAATTTAGCAGCAGATTTATAAGAGGTAGATTGTGTCGCTGTGGAGGAACAGCTTAAAGTCACAGCCCTCTTCCTCGGTGAAATGAATTTACAGCAGCTAAGAAACCCAAAAGTTGAAATCCACTGCTGAGATCATATGCGCTCTTCCTCTGAGCTGTTTCAGTGACCAGGCTGCCTGCCAACACCTTTGTGTCAATCAGGCAAGCTAGGGTGATCTTGAAATATTTTAACACTGCTTCAGTAGTTGTCTTCCCCGTCCTGCTCCATATTAATGTAGCCTGGTAGTCCATGCTGGAGGGTGGCTGAAGACTTGTGAATCCCTGTGCGGGTGGTGAGTAGATCCAGGTCTGAAAACAACTATGCAAAACAGAAGGCAGTAGAATATCTGGCCCTTTGTTCTTTTTAATTAACCTCTATTGGAAGAAATACCTAAGATAGAACGATTTCAACACTGACTTTTAATGCAAGGATAGAAGAGCTGCCAATCCGAGGAGAAATGCAGAAATATAAGGAAGATGAATACAGAGATCCCTAGGTTTTCAAAAAGAAAAAAAGAAAATCAGTCAGAGATCTTAACTTTGTTTTAATTCTTATAACAGATGCAACCTCCACTCTTTCAGACCACTTTAAGGCAGATAAGTTGAAAAAAACTCCTCGGGAATGGAAAATTTTCCTTTTCTTCATTGGCTGATGTACTTTTAAGGGCAGCAAGAAATGTAGCTGTGGCCACATGTAAGGCAGTGAGCCCAGCTTGCAGTGCTCAGAAGTGCGATGCCACCTGCCAAAGCCGTGTACCAGCATGGAGGCTGGCCTGCTGCATGCTCAGGAGAGGATGGGGGGACCACATGGGGTGAATTATGTCCTAGCGCAAAAGGTGACTGTGTACAACAGAGGATGGCATGGTGCTCCCAGGGTAACACAGCTAGGAAATGTAAATAAACAGTTGCTTGGTCACTTCAGAGACTACATCAGTGAAAACATTTTCTTTGAAAAAAAGGTATGTGGGTGGTTTGGCCAGCAGCAATATTTTGGTTTTGTCTACTGTAGGGAATTATTTTTTTCCCAAACTCAGACAGCCAGCTTAATTTAGAGCATATTTAAATTACCCTAGGAGTAATGTTGGTATTAAATGAGTGCCAGGACTATGGTGGTGAACTTCAGCAACACTGTGTGTTGGGCATTGCTGAAAATCTGGATCCTGGCAGTAATTCATTAGAAATCCGGTGTAAGGGTTCATAATTTTCAGAGTATGAAATGGAAAAGGAAGGAGAAGTGAAAAGCAGTGTGTAGAAAAGTGTAAAATAGCACCTAATCAAGTGGCAGTTTTATCTTCTTTTAGTTGCCTTCTTTGGTGTCCCCCACATTTTTGCACATAAACTTGCACCTACCTGTTTTATGACTGTTTCATTCCATGGAACATATATCACTAGACGTGATCTGTCTGACCTAATAAACTGTCACCCTGAACTGCTGTAAGCATAGGCATAGTGATGAGTAGATGCCTTGGGATCCCTGAAAGGTGATGCTTAATACTATTGATCAAAATACATTAATCCTAATGTATATTGGATTTACTTCCAAATGTCTGGACAGTGTGATATTTCAAAAACAATCTCACTGAAGCAAGCCTTGCGTGCCACAGGAAATTTAACACATCTTAGTTTTCATAAAGTGCTGAGCTTACTGGGTGGGATTCAAAAAGATGGAGTTTAAAAAAGGAGATGGGAGGAGATCAGCTTTGCAGCCTTTAATTTTTAGAGGCCAAGTTATGGACGTGGAATGCCGAACTGTAAGTCAAGACCTACTGCCTCCCAAAATGTCCCCTGGGAGTAGCAAAACCCTCAGTTTGGATCCAAAACTTCCATCCCTCTGGATCCAAAACTACCACTAGTTGGAAAGCCAGCTGGAGATACACAGTGTACAGAAATGCAGGGCATACTGAAGTGCTCCACAGTAATTATTGCTTTCCAACCTGCACTCCTGTGTGAAAGAGTAATTGCACGAAACAGTGACTATAGAACAGAGGTATGGAGTTTGGGTATTAATACAGTGAGGAGGGGAAAAGCACCTCTCAGGATTGTGTACATACTTGGCATTTTATCTGAAACTCTCTTTCAGTGCATCAGTCTCGTCCTCTTCCACTCAGTCCCTGAAAATTCAACCCTGCTTGAGTCTGCCTTGCTTGAGTATAGGAAAACAGGTTTCCAAATGCACTCCTGAAACTTGAGTGGGCTGCTCTGCTGACCTGCTCAAAGTCTTGAAAGGAAGATTAGCTTAACTTTGCTCACCAAACCAAGGTCAGAGGTTCAGTCTGTGTTAGTAAGCTCCGATGTCAGTGAGGAGAGAAAGGCATTTAGTCAGTCTCCTGCTCCAAGTCGCCCTCAGGAGCTTGCTTCTCTCCTCATTGCAGGAGAGGCTGGCCACTTTACTTAGAATCATAGAATCATAGAATTGTAGGGGTTGGAAGGGACCTCGAGAGATCATCGGGTCCAACCCCCCTGCCAAAGCAGCTCCCTAGGACATTTCACTCAGATAGGCATCCAGACGGGTCTTGAATATCTCCAGAGAAGGAGACTCCACCACCCCCTGGGCAGCCTGTCCCAGGCCTCTGTCACCCTCACTGTGAAAAAGTTTCTCCGCATGTTGGTGCGGAACTTCCTGTGCTCCAACTTGCAGCCATTGCCCCTTGTCCTGTCTCCACAAACCACTGAAAAGGGGCTGGCTGATTCCCCCTGCATCCCTTGCTTAAGATTATTGTAAACATTAATTAGGTCCCCCCTTAGTCTTCTCTTCTCAAGGCTGAACAGTCCCAATCTTCTCAGCCTTTCCTCATAGGGGAGATGCTCCAGGCCCTTTATCATCTTTGTAGCCCTTCTTTGGACTCTCTCCAGGAGATCCCTGTCCTTTTTATAACAGGGAGCCCAGAACTGGACACAATACTCCAGGTGGGGCCTGACCAGGGCAGAGTAGAGGGGGAGGATCACCTCCCTTGACCTGCTGGCTACACTCCTCCGGATGCACCCCAGGATCCCATTGGCTCTCTTAGCCACCGAGGCACACTGCTGGCTCATGGCCAACCTGTCATCCACCAGGACCCCCAGGTCCTTCTCCACTGAGCTCTTCTCCAGCAGGTCATCCCCCAGCCTGTACTGATAGAAACGGTTGTTCCTTCCCAGGTGCAAGACTTTACACTTGCTTTTGTTGAACCTCATCTGGTTTCTCCCTGCCCAGCTCTCCAGCCTGTCCAGGTCTCGCTGGATGGCAGCCTAAGCTGGGTCCCAGCATTTGTTGCCAGATGCTGTTTCTCACTGCCTGAAAGGACTCTTGAAAGGCTAGGTCCACCAAACTGTTCTCAGAGGTCTGCTTTGTAGCAGCTGCCAAACTATGTTCAGCCCACTCCTGGTGCCTGAAAGCAGCACTTGGCTGCAGTTGAAGATCTGGTCTCCTGAGCTTAGTTCAGGAGATATATCACTGCAGCTGATGTGATGTTATTCTGCTGAAGACGAATATCATGATGACGAGCTGTCATCGTGTCAGTGTCATGTTTCCATGGACCTTGAGACCTGAACAGCATTGGCTAAGCACAACAGCCTGTGGGGAATGATAAGCTAAAGCTCTCATTTATTACCATTTCCTCTGAAATCATCTATGCCCCTGCCTGGTGCTCAAGCTGTACTTCTGCATTATCTGCCTCTCCAGACAGGAGAATATAGCAAATGCAAAATCCCCGCTCCATTAAGATCTTTGTCAGGCTCACCCATTTGAAAGACCTGGAAGAGACAATCTCAAGCTTCAACATTTTGTGTTAGTGCTTAACAGCAGACCCTTAAGGCTGTTGTTACCCCTGGGGTTCAAACCAAGGGGGAACAGATTGGATAAAGAGAGATTATTCAAGAAACTTCTTGAGTCATTTAAAATGCAGGCACCAGCCTGTACTGTCCAAATACACAGTGTTAATGGTCCTTAGAGAACAAAAATCAAAAGTTAATGAAAATATTTAATTTTCTATGCTTGTACTCATGCTAAGCCCTGGGATTTTGAAAGCATCTGACTCCTCACATCCAGAATGACACACATTTGAATTCTGAATAACTTAAATGTTTTAATCATTGTGGTTTCATTATAACTTAATCACTACTGATAGTTTTGGGGTGGTTTTTTTTGGTTTGTTTTTGTTTTAACTACTTGTTACTCAAATATTTTATCAAAGAAAGAAATATGACCATGGATTTTAACAATAAAAAAGTCTTATCCCTTGGACAGCAGTTAAGCAAACTTTCACTAGCTGAAGAGTGGGCTCAAAATGCTGAGCTCTTCCCCTGTCCCACTTGCTGTTCATTGATGGGGCTCTTCACCAGCCTCTCACTGTCTGTTAGGTCGCTAAATCCTGAAGGATTTAAATGCTGTGCCTGAGGCGCTGTGAGGAATTGGTTCCTTGGCCTTCCAGATGTCCACTTCTCACAAGCAACCAATGTATTTATCTGTAGGAGATGTGAAGCAGAGGGGCTGATGCTGAAGCCCAGCAGTATAGTATGAGCTCTGCGTCTGACTCGGCATGTGACCTCCTGGAGTCACTTCGAGCCAGCTTCTCAAAGCTATGAAGGTGTCAGTGAGTTCTGCCTATTCAGCATTTGCTGAAGAGTGTTAACACCTGTTCCCAGAGTAAAACCAGCCTTACCTGCAAAACCCTTGCGCATTGGTGTAGCTATATTTCTATCAATGCTTTTCTCAGCCTAGAAACATGGGTTACAAATGAAGGGCAAGGAAAAAGGAAGGCACAGCACTTCTTATACTGCAAGAATCTGAAATGCTGAGCCAACTGAAGGCTGCAGGTATTCCAACCTAATTGCCAAGAAATTAAAAGAATCTAAGTCCATGTCATGCATTGACAGATAGCTTCTTTGCCATTTTTGTTTTCACTTTCTTCAATAATTTGCATTTTTTACCACTGCTAAGCAGAAAACACTTCTTTTCTCTGGAGTGGGTGGCTGTAGCTTTATGAGATGTCATAACTTCTTCTGTTTAAGAAGAAAAGAGCTCTGCGTATGGCTCCGTATCTGGTATAGCAATGCACTGTGATTGGAGGCTTATTTTTTCGGAGTTCCCAGAAATCAAGACCTTCTGCCTCTGAAGTGTAGTTCTCCAGCACATATACCTGTGGGCACATAGGTGGACATACACATAAACACAAATATACACATAATTATCCTATTTTCTTTACTGACTGCTCAAAATGGGTGTGGTTTTGAGGCACAGAATTCTAGTCATCTGAAAACTGGACATGTAGCCTAAACTACATATATATATATAGTCAGGGCTTCTGTAGTCAGTCAGGAGAGACCGTCATATCCAGGGGATTATTCATCGCTTTAAGATTAATTTCAGGGGTTGATTAACTTTGACTGGATATGTGTCCTTCTGGTCATTAAAACTGGATGGAGTAAATCCCATCCCGAGTGACTAAGGCAACTATCCTGTGAAGTTGTCTAAATACCTTTAATTCTTATTACCATTTCTTAAGATATGACAATATGCAGTATTTAGGGAACATTAAAGCAAATTGCACATACTCAAGCCCATGGGACCTGAAAAACGCACTACTGAGGGAGTGGTCCAATATCATTGTGAGGCCACTCTCAGTCTCTGAAAAGTCATGGCAATTGGATGAGATTCTGCAGGACTGAAGAATGCAGATGTCACTTGCACCTTCATGAATGACAAGAAGCAGGATCCAGGGATCTACAGGAAAGTCAGATTCACCTCTATCCCTGAAAGGTGATGCGGCAAATAATTCTGGAAACCATTTCCAACACAGGAAAAACAAAGAGGTGATTTGAGTTGTCAGATATATAAAGGGCAAGCGATGCCTGACTGACATGGTAGCTTTCTGTGATGGGACAGCTCTCTTGGTGAGTGAGGGGAGAGCAATAGATGCTGTTTATCTTGACTTCAGTAAGGCTTTCATAATGTCCTGAGAGGCAACCTAATGTACGGGAACATGCTAGGAACATGCATAGTGAAGTGGATTAAAACTAGTTGAATTGCAAGACTCAAAGAGTTGTGATCCATGGCATGAAGTACAGTCTGACATCAGTCACTAGCGCTGTATTCTGGGGGGAGATACTGGGCCCAATATTTTTTAATATCTTTTATAACCACTTGGATGATGGGGCAGAATTAAGCTCATTAAGTGTGCTGATGGTAGAAAACTGGGAGGTGTGGTTGATAAATGAGATAGTTGTCTCCCCGTCAGAGGAACTTCAACCAAAGTATGTGCAAAGTCCTGCACCTGGGGAGAAATAACCCTATGTGTGTGGGATCTATCCAAGGATTTTTGCAGAAAAAGACCTGGAGATCCTGGTGGACATCAAGATAAATGTGACCCAGCAACTCGCCCTTGTGGCAAAGTAGTCCAACAGCAATGCACCCTGCATTAGGAAGAGTATCATCAGCAGGTTGAAGGAGGTGATCTTTTACCTCTACACAGTCTTGGTGAGACCACAGATGGAGTTCTGTGTCCATTCCTGGGTTCCCCAATACAAGAGAGACATGGACATACTGGAGAAAGCTCATTGAATGTCCACTATGATGATTAAGGGACTGTTGCATGCATAAGGAGAAACTGTACAGGTTGCCATTATTTAACTTTCTATGTATCTTATCACTATGTATAAATGCCTTTGAATAAAGAAGATGGAATATGGCTCTTATCAGTGTTGCTCAGTGAAAGGACAAAAAGCAATGGTCACAAACTGAAATACTAGAAATTCCATGTAAACATAAGAAAAGCTTTTTCACTGGTGGTGTATCTTGAAACAGATTCTCCAGAGTGCTGTGGAGTCTCCATTCTTCGATATACTCAAACTCAACTGGATGTGGTCCTGGGCAGCCTGCTCCAGCTGATCCTCCTTTGAGCAGGAGAGTTAGACTAGACAATCTCCCGCGGTTCCTGCCAGTTTCAGCTGGTCTGTGCTTCTGTGATCACAGAGAGTCTTCAGAGCTTCCAGAACCACAGCCAAACCTTTCTTTGTCTCTCCTACCGTTAACAAAACAGCGAGAGCTCTCTCCTCCACAGCCAGTCTGCCTTTGAAAGTAGTAGAATGTGAAATCCATGGAAATATTGTAGAAATGCAAAATATGTAATTGTTGCTGTTTTACTATTAATATGTAATTAATTTTATTTTGTTTAATGACAGGAATAAATAGCTCCTGAATGTATAGTTAACGCACAAAGAAAACCCACAAAACTGTTAGGGAATAGCAGCTCCACAAAGGAACATCTGTTAAAGGAAATGACCTGCACAAAGTCATTGCCAGTCTGTTATTCACTAACTGGCTACCTATTGGGAACTAAATGACGTAAATGAGTTATACTCATTGGCTTTTCATCTCCAGGCTCAAATCCCTAATAAGGCACCTGGTGACAATGAGTCTCTGAGGCCTCCATTCCAATCCCCCCATTAGGCACCATAGAAATGAGCACACTAGTGGCCTTGCCTGGAGGGAGAAACCAGACTAGGACAGCCCATGTGTCTGTTCCACAGTGGGGTGGAGGTGCAGCAGCCAAGTGGACTGGTGCTTTTGTGTAGTGCCAAGGTGCTTCACACCACCTCTATTGATCCATAACTTTCATGAGCTCTATCTAGGCTGGCTCATAATTTGAAAAGCCCTGTCTTCTGTTACTTCCAGGAAGCCCTCCAAGGGCGGGGGGTGGAGGAATACCTGAAGTTTGTGATTGAATAGGCCAAGTCGCATAGGATCCCCAGGTATGAAAATGTTTGTCAATATCAATTGGATTATATACAAATGGTTCGGAGAACAAATGAAGGACAGTCTGTCTGCATTTTTTTCTCTTCACAGGCCGCTCAGGCTGTTGTGAAGACTACACTGTGAGTGACAGGAGGAAGAGGACCTGTCAGGGATCAGCGTGTTGTTTCGCACAGGGGGTGCTGCTTTTCTCTGCTGATGCAGATATGTCAGTGGGGTGAAAGAGTGGTGTGAGCCTGAGATAGTTTTTGTAGGGAAGGACTTCTGTGAACAATATGAATAAAGAAAGGAGTCGTTGTCTTAGTATACAAGGGAAAAAGAAGTTTCTTGAAATCTTCACAATTTTGAGAGTCATCCCCCTACTGCCACGGATTAATGTAAGGATATTCTTAGTATCATAGGCTGTCTGCCCTTCCTGCAAAACAAGGGTGAATAATGGGGTCGGAGGGATTCCTATGCACCGCCAGGCCTGGCAGCCTGAGTTTCCCAACCTGCCACACTAATGCAAGATGTCATCAGCTCCAGGGTAGACAGAGCTAGATACCTGTTTGATTCAAAGTTCAAGGCTCTCATACCATATATATTTACCTGACAGAGCACCAGAGCAATGTGGTTACTGTCATAAAGTGCTGGGAGAGGGTTTCCTGGAGGAGTTGTGTGCATTTAGAGTCACATTTCTAAGGCTCAACTGAACTATTCCCGTTGACAAAGTAAGGATGATGTGTTGAAGTGAAGCACTGATAAGAAGTAAAAACACTTTGTTTGTTCTTATCAGGAGCTATTTACAAACCTGCCAAACTGGAAAACAGTAACAACTTTTTTTTTTTCCATCTTTTGCTTAGCGATTATGAAATTCTTACTGGTGCGTAACCTTTCTTCCTTGTTGATGGTTAAGAGACTATCTCACAAAACTCTGGATTAAATTGATGTGTTCACTGCTTTAATCTTGGGGAAGCAAATTAATCTCCCCTGACATTCTGATGGCTTTACCGAGATGACATAAAGAATTACACTGGCAGGAGGATGCAGGTGAATTCCAAAAGCAGAGATCCCAATTAGCTGTTGTGGAATAATTCACAGCTGCCCTTCAACCCTTCAAATATGATACACTGGATTCTGTACACTCTATCCAGCTTTGGATCTGAAAAAAGCAAAATGAAAGCAGGTATTTAAAGGGCATCCCTATACCTAAAGAGATGCCTGGAACTATTGATGAATATTCATGATTTGGCCCGAAATTTAACTCTGAAATTACATTGAGTTCAGGAAAACAAGAATTCTCTTTAATACAAAAATGTCAGTGTATTGTTCTTTGTCTCCTGAAGCAGAACCAAAGGGACACGCTCTGATTTTATTCACATGAATAGTAATGACAAGAGAGAAGAGGTATATGAAATTTGAGGGTTAGAGAATGTGTATTACTTGTTAGGAATAACAAATTGGCTAGCAATTAGGCACATGTTGTAGAAAGAAGCACAAATCTTTCTCACTGATTTCAATCTTCTCTTGCACTACAGTCTCTTGGATGCCCTAACCATTACACAATAGATTCAACCTTTGTAGTCCATTTAAGCTTAAATGTAATTGGGCCAGAGAAAGTGATCCCTTATTTTCTGTTGATGACCCTGATGAGGTGCACTCTCATTTTTTCCCATTATCGATTTGAGAAACCCTTTCCAGTGCAAGGTTAGCCGGGATCCCAAGGAGAGACAGTCACAGATCCCATCTGCAAGGAATGGGTGAAGAACCTTGAAGAATCTCATCCCTTGAAGGCCCAGACACAAGTTCTGCAGATGTCCCTGTCAAGAATTATATGCCTAGTTCTGGGAGAGATTCTGTTTCATCAAATTAATATTGTCTGACCAATAATAAGTAAATGCATAAATCATTACTACCAGACCCACATATCTTTGAACATTTTAAGATCTCAGCCTCTGAATAACTTTAGGCACTATGATTGAAAATACTGTTGTTGGGGTCCTGTTTCTTTGGTGTATAGGGGATACCTTTCCACTTGCAGAGACTTACACAATCTTTCAACAAGGTTGTGGAAAACTCTGGCCTTTTACATAGTTGTTTGAGGCTGAAAAAGAAACTGAATCTATTGCTGCCTACAGTAGAAATTTAAGGTAAGGAATTTGTTATCTAAATTGAGGTCTATTTACTTGCTTTATATCAAATTATAGTGTGACTTTTTCTTGGTAAAAAGCAGCAAAAACATATGGCATAGTATGTTTGTATGACATAAATAATGCTGCACCTATGTTTCCTTAGCTGCTTTGTCATACAAATATGTGTTTGTGTTCATAATTTTGTGTGCAGTGAGCCAACAGCTTCACTGAATCACATCCCTCTGTTGGCATTTAGATTTGAAGCAAGTGGGGAATTTGAAGATGGAATCTCAGCTTCTCATTGCTGAATTTCTTGATGGCCACGTGGTCAATATTTTGTAATAATATGATAATATGTTTATGATAATATAGTTGCTATGGAAAGACTATTATTTAATTTATATTTATTTACATGAATTGTGTGGTATCATAAAAGACCAAGATGCTGTCACAGAGGAAGAGTTGCTCTCCGGCATGCTTCATATTAAATTCTTACCTTGTGGATGATGACCACATAGGTTATATACCATCAGTCCCTTTCGAGAGAGTCATATGGGATGATGGGCTTCCAACACTGAAGGAAATCACATCATCAAGCCTTGGGACCCTTATAATCCAAATTTATCCCTTTAGCAGAACCTTAAATAGGACTAAAATGGTTCATTCACTTTGAACACTTTTGCACAGTGAGCATTTCAACCTTATGCAGCGGTTGCTATCAAAGTTAATTCTTACAAAACTATTGTTTCACTGATGTATCTGAGATATTAGTGTTATCTGTAGCACAGTAATGGGAAGTGCTGCAGTACTTTAGAGTCCATAAACTTAATTCTTTAATCCAAAGAAATACGAGATTATTCTTTTTCATAAATCTTTAGGTACAAAAATCCTATTGACAGTCATAGCATCGACGAAAATCATCTAGTCCGTCCTTCTGCCTTAAGGCAGGATAAGCAATACACAAACTGTTCCTGGCAGATACTGTCTAATCTGTTTTTGAACACCTCTGATGATGGAGACCCCGACACCTCCCTAGGCAATCTGTTGTTGTACTTCACTGTCCTTGTGATGAGATTTCACCGTGGGAGGGAAGGTATTGAAAAATACAGGAGAATTGAGGAAACAAAGGAGAGGCCAAGGGTTACAGTCGTAAGGGAGGTTTGCAAAACCAATACTTTTTATGTGGATCAGTACATAAAGGGTATCTGAGGATAGTGGGATGATGTAGTATATAGGGATAAAATGGTTCCTGCTGCAAATAGAAAAGGTGCCTGTCTTTTTAATTTTTCCCATCCCATAAACTCTGTCATTCTATATTATTGGGAAAGTCTGGGATTACAAAAGAAATTGTATTCTTTGATCACAGGCCTAACACTAAACCATTCTAACAGGGATTTGGAATTGCAGATGCATTAGGAAGACAGAATACCGCTCCTGGCTAGATTAAAGTGAAAGTTCTTGAATAATTCCTTCCTCCACTTCAGAGAAAAAAAAACTTATCTCCCAGAAAAATCAAAACAAGTAAAAAATACTCATCTTGATTGCTTTGTATCTAGCTCTGTGCTGTAGGCCAAGTTGTAAGGAGGGTGTTTACAGCAATGAGGCGCTAATGTATTCATTGGAACCCAAAGTGTTCTCTGAAAAATACCGAAGTACAAAAGCAATTACCATTAATCATTATATACAATGAAAGTGACATTATCATCAAGTGATAGCACAGTTCTGAAACAATACATTACCACCCAGGATAAAAGAGCAGTTTCTGCATTGCTATTGCTGTTATCTCATGAATGCTTATGTCTTTTGTCTTTTTTCTTTTTGTTTTGCTGTCCAGGTGGGTTTTGAGTTTGGTAAAGAGCATGGTTTTCCAACAGAGAAAGTTAATTTTCCATGATAACAAAGAGCATGGCTATTGCAACCTTTGGGTGTGCAAACTGGAAATATTTGCCCTCAAATAAGGTTGTGCAAAGGGAGGTAATGGCTTCTGGCCAAGTGAAATTCCGCTTCCATGCAGAAAAGCAGTGCCAGCTCTCTGTATCTCTATACCCTGCCAATTACTGAAGCAAACCCTGGGCCAAGGGCTGCCCTTCCCCATCAAGCGTGTGAAATTGCCTGAACGCGACTCGCAGTCAATTCCAGTATGAGCGAAGAAGAAAGGTGGGGAGGGCAACCTGGGGCAGCAGAAGTCAAGGAAAGCTCAGTCAAAGAAGCAAAAGCCTTCATCTGATGATGATGAGGCAAGGAATGCCAAAGAATATTAGCTAGAATATAACTTTCACTTGATAATTGAATGCTGTTTTGTATGGCTTAGCGACATCAGTATGTAACTTCTGAATTTTGCACCGAACCAGCAATTTCTGAGGCCCCTGCAATAATACCGTGGGCAAGGAGCACCACTGCATTGTGGGAAAATTCGATGTCACTAACGAGATGGGCTGCATAGCCATTTGCCCTGACAATAACAGCTTCTCCTGTACCTATCCCAAAAAATTGTTAGAGTAACTAGGGTGTGTGCTACCGTGCTACCTGAGGGAAAATGGGCTGATACAGAGGAGGCTCAGGAAAAAACAAACACCAAGCTGAGGGTGTGAAATCATGCCTTACCTTTTTTTTTAATCTCTAGGTCTGTAAGAAACTCCAAACCTTTAGTGCACTGCTGGCAATGTTATTTAAATCACTGAAAGAAGATGGTGTGCTCCTGTGGCTGCAGCACAGCAATTAAGGGAAAGCTTGTACTACCACTTCATAAATTTTTACCTGTTTTCTAGGTAATTTGGGCATCTGTTTATTAAAATTCTGTTGCAATCACTCAGAGCAGTCTGTTTAAGTGAGGAGCAGTTGTAGATGAGTGACTGTCCAACATGTTGCTAGCTATGCTGGAGAAACTTGGGAAAAAAACTTGGCAAACTTTAGCTTTCTGCTTAGCCCTCTCCCCCTCCAGATTCTCCCTAAAACCTGAATTGGGGAGGGTTTGTTTTGCAAAAAAATGAACATTTATATAGTATGGAGCTGGGGAGAGAAAATATAATATGGAAAGCCTCTCTTCTTTCAGGAGATGCATTATATACATAAATCATTCTCTTACATGTCTACCTATCTCATTAATTGCCTCCTTATATGTATACAAGCACATTTTATTCCAGGGAATGGTTTAAGTCAACTCTGAAATTCAAGTTTACCAGAATGAGAACAGGAACTGTGTGTAAGCATCTTACTAAGACATTGCACGTTAGCTTAGGATAGTATAGCATTTTCAAATGTTTAATTTCATTCTGTATAAAACACATTCCTGGTGTCAGGAGATAGCTTTGATGATATTTCTTTGCTGTAGTGTCATTAGAGCTACTCATAGAGCTCTGTACTGATGTCTTGGCCTAAACCTGAAAAATAACAATGTAAATATTTTATTGTATTACTACAGAAATAGGACAAGCCAGTTGTGTTGTCCAAACAAAACGCTGTGTGAATCTTGTATGTTTTTGTCTGCCACCCCTGTTTTATGTATATGCCTGGCACCTCCAAAATTGGTTCTAAAACAAATATTTTCTTGAATGATATGAACAACTCTGAGTATGATAACTGTGAAAATCTCCTGAGATTTCTGAGAGGTTACAGCTTTTAGTAAATTTAGAATTCAGAAAAAGTATGGATGCCCACTAGAATATTTTTAGTCCCTTCTCCTGTATTTAATGTGATAGATACAAGAAGTTTGTTTCTTCTTTGATTAAAGTCACTTCCTCTTACATATTCAGCCTTTGGTAATGTCCATATGAAAAATAAACTACTGGTATTGAACAAAATCAATGTCATGTTTATCTGAAAAAGGCTTTGCCAAGGTTTTGCATTGACTTTTGGGAAACATTGTTTTCTTGACTTCCTGTAAAAGATGCCTTAGTTCTGTATTTCCAATATCCTTAGCTATTGCATTTGGATTTGTCAGCCACCACTTATGTTAACTTCCTTTCCTTAATTCCAGTGTTGTTCCATTCCAACTGTCTGGGTATTTGTATGTGCGTAGCTGGAGATAACAATAAAACCCAAAATTACTGACAAATTAAGTATTAATGCTTTGTTCATAATTAGAAAGAAGATTATTTGTCCCCAACTAGGTTTTAAGTGGATTCAGCCTAACATTCCTCCAAAGTTGCAATGCTCTGAAAATCTTCCACTTCAAATATTTAACACTGACTAAAAATTTAGACATGAGGATCGAAGAGTACAGATTAAGTTTGCATGAGTTCTCTTTAAGGATCTACAACAACTCTAAAAGCTTTCCTAGTCCCTGAAACTTCCAGATGCAGCCCGTATATTTCTGACCCATTTAAAGAGAAATTTGAGATGCTTCTTGTTGGAGTGAATAGCTAAATATCCTATGTGGCTTGCAATGAATTCTGCTATGTTTAGATATGATTCCTTCCCTCTCTCTCTTTGTTTTATAAAAAAATTAACAGGGTGCTCATCTCTGGGAAAGATGGTCATTAGGGAGAGGTGCTCTGTTGTCATCTGTAGTCTGAAACTCTCTGTCATTTAAGTTTTGTGTTCTTCTCCAGGCTATTACTTTTCATTTGTTTATTCATTGACTTAATTTATCTGCATTTTGGTTTTTTGCTGTTGTGTTAAACATTGTGTAAAGACAAAATAGGAATTAATTCCTTCTTTCTGGTATTGGATACACGTGAATTTTTTAATATGGCAATTCCTGATCTTTCCTGGATATTTATAGATCACAACTGAGATGCTCTTTCTTGCACTTTTGGATAAGTGAGTCGAGGAGGATGAACCCAGCTCAAATTCACATCCCAGCTCTGAGGCAGGCATCTTATCCCATCTTAAGAGGCAGGGATGTTAGACCCATGCAGACCACTGATTTACTTTGTGTTTCTTATGGTACTTACTGCCACAGTGGCAGCCAGCACCATAACCTCTGGGTGATGTTTAGCTCAAAAAATATGTCTAGATACCAGATTCTGTAGAGCTTCAGTTTAGCACTGCCATGCATGCAGCTGTCCTCCACGGTCCAGAGTTATGAATTACACCTTTTGCCTGCTGCTGGCTTGTGTAGAAGTTGGAGTTTGGACTGAAGGGATATCTCAAGGGTTCAGAGTAAAGGGATGCCTGAAGCAAAGTGAGCAGGTTCGGTAGATAGCTGCTGTTAAAGGGAAACAGCCCAGTAGCCAATGCATACTGGTAAGTAGGGCAGTGAGGCTGTTGAAAGGGTTGAGTACCTTTCTCTGGTATGGGGGTGGAGAAGGCAGCAGGAAGATTTCTTCTTTGCTTTGAGTCCACATGGTTCTCTGGAGAGAAATGGAAGCAAAGGGGCTGTTCTGTGGATAAGGACACAGCTGGATGGTCTGAGGCTTCTCAGAAGAGAATAAAAAAAAAAATCTGACAGACTTCTGATTTGTTTTCACTGCTCTTTCACAGAGATCTGTGAAAGCTGTGCATATTGAGAACAAAGCACACCACACTTAGAAAATACTTTGTTAGGGCAGTCTTGTTTAACCAGGAAGTCATTCAGTAACTCTTGAGGTTTCAGCTGATACTTTCAGGTACAATTCAGTTTAAAGAGATTTTTATCTTTGCCTTGTTTCTCCTCTAAAATCCATGAATACTACAGGAAAAATTGATTATATGTCACCAGTAAAAATATTGCAGAAAATCTTTATATTTCCTTGGAATAGAAAGTATGCAGTTGCAGGCAGTATAGTATTAGCTGCTATCCAAATACATCAGTGTTTCATTCTCTAAGTGGTGTTGTATGCAAATGCGTTGATCTGTCTTGAAATTTTCCTGCCTCCCCTGGAGCATCTAATGGGAGGCTTCTCTGTGTACAGATATTTGGTTTTAAGTTGGCCAGATCCAGGGAAGCTGATGGGAACAAGAGAGGCCAAGTCATGCTGAGGTAAAAATGAACAAGAAATGTGATATTCATATTACCTTCCATATTCCTTCCCCTATCACATTTAATAGTGTCTGTTCCCAGAGTTCCAGGTTAAAGGGAGGTTAGTGTGAATTGTCATAGGTAGTAAATTGGTAGAACTACTGAGGAGAGCAGCAACAGATTGAAAATGCATTTGCCTGCAATTTGGTGCATTTGTTTCATTAAGCCATGTTTTTCTACCCAATTGTCTTCAACAAGGTATTTTTCAAAATTCACCATGTGATTACTTGGCTGAATAAAGAAACCCATCAAGCTGTAACAGCAGTGCTGTTACATTTTGTGCTGAGGCATTGATGAGGCTTGATTCATGTGTTCTGACAGAGGCTGATCAATACAGTGTGCTTCCTTGAAAAACTGTGGTTTGCAGGACAAACAGCTTTCACAACAAAGCGCCTTTGTATTTGATTTGTTTGTAAATATGCCTGGATTGCATGTGTAAAGAATGAAGAGCTATGAGCATGGAGATCATAGTGGCATTTGAGAATAGGATGGTATCATCGTATTCTTTGTCAAACAGGTCAAGGGTGCAAGAGCCCAGCACCAATGGGTGATAACATGCTCCTACCATTGATTTAGGAGTGGGGTTTTACAGCAATTGTAGTCCTAAATCAGATTAGAGATTGATGATAAAAAGCCTCTGGATGACTCTGTGAATTAGTCTTTGGGTTACCTGGTGCAAATCTAGGGTGACCCATATGAAAGCTCCTGTCCCTAGGTGAAAGAAAGATTTTCAATTTTTTTTGGTGGAATCTGATTAGTAATGCTCCTAGACTGCTTGTTTGTTTGACATTGCCAAAACGTCTAGCAAGGTTATTATGATATGAGTGCACTGTCAGTTACAAGTCCAAAATATATACAGCATCGAAACTGCTTTAGCAGTGAGAGAGGGGCTGGAGCTGTCACAATTTCAGATTAGCAGCTGTCCCCTCTGGGCAGTAGCATTACTGCTTATTGGGGAATTGAGGCATCCCAGCACTTTCCTTTGGAAGAGACAGGCAAGGCTGCTGAAGGAGACCATCAAGCCTGAGAGCAAAGCACGTGAACAGCCAGAGGCTTAGAGTTCCAAGCTGCTGCATCAACGGTAGAAGGCCTGGAGGCATGTCAGCGTGGCACATGCAAGCCAGAGGCCAAATCGCTCTTGTGGTGCCTGTGCCATGCTGGGTGTTTACATGCACGGCCTCCCACTCTGTGTGTGAGCCCTCAAGATGCGGAGCAGTTACCTCTGAACTTCCAATGGCAGGCAGCCTGCCCATAGAGGACAGAAGTTACAGATACAGTTAGCTGGTATTAAATCTGCTATTTATTTTATTTTATTTTAAAAAAGCGCTAAAGCAAAAACATAGCCTACCAGCCGGCTGATTTTTAAGACATATCTTCTTGGAGGCTTTTCTACTGGAGAAAGATAAGGGAATATTCTTATGGATCACATTGAGGATGTTCCCTTCATAGTGACAAGAAGGGAAAAAGGTCTATGAGATAAGATTAAGAGATAGAGGTGACTGAGTGGTCAAGGCCAGTGCTGACAGGCAATTGGAGGGGGCAGGTTAAGAAGTACAGGAAAAAGGAGATGAGAAATCGAGACAGTGCTGAACCCTTCACTCGTAATAGAGCATGATTGGT
The DNA here is from genome assembly GCA_027925045.1 of Hypotaenidia okinawae. Lineage (NCBI taxonomy): Eukaryota > Metazoa > Chordata > Aves > Gruiformes > Rallidae > Hypotaenidia > Hypotaenidia okinawae. The sequence goes on from BSDF01000001.1 coordinate 96,086,332, forward strand.
GGGCACTGTGGTGAAGGAAACCTCTCCTGTCTGCACATCTTGTTTCCCAGTAACATAATGAGAAATCATTTGATGAATCTTTCTTGTAAGTTTATCAATGCATCGTATACAGTGCGCTGTTTCTGCAGCCTGTGGAAGCTGTTGTAATGTATCTTATTACTTCCAGAGTAAGAAGAGCCATCATTTCCAGAAATGAGAGCACTCTTTATAATTATGGGGAACGAGTTATGCATAATATATGCAGACTTTAAAAATAAAGATTATCTGCTCTGCGGATATCCACACAGTATTAACAGACTGAATGTAGGAATCTCTCCGGTGGCAAGCAAGCAGGAATTAAAACAATGAAGAAGGTAAGGATCTTGTAGCAGATAATGGGAAGGAACTGTCAAAAAAAGAAATTGAGAAAATTCCTTGGCTGCCAGTGAGTGATTGGACGTGAAAGCTTACAAAGAGGACATTGCTTCTAAAGATGCCATCATTGAGAAATAGAGTGGGGGGAAGAGAGGGAGAAAGCGCTACCCAAGGAGTGTTAGTCAGAGTTGAATGACACAAGAAAAACAGATGCAAGGAGGTCTTGTTTATCCCACCTGGCAAAAATATCAGGTGAGGGATCTTGTAAATGTGTTAGGGGAGAGATAGGAGGAGAGGGAAGGAAGTAATCTGGCAGTCAGAGATCCCAGATTACCTGAGACAATGTGTAAATACAAGCTCTGTCTTGCCATCAGGAAATCTTACAAACGTCATTTTGTCTCAGATTTCGGAGGAAGTATGGTAACCAGTGGCAGGACATCAGAAGACAGAAGGCCTGCCTCAAACCTATGCATCCTGCTGTCACTGTGTGCACGACCTAAGATGACAGCTGGCATTCACAGTGTGTTCAACAGGTCAGCAAATATATTGATTAACTTAACAGACAGGCCACCAGTGTCAGATTGTGTGGCTGGACACAGAGGGGTCATGTAAAACTCAGGGCAAATCTCCTCCCCCACATTGATTTTTACGGAGTTTTTTGTTCTAACTCTCCTATTTTGGAGACTCTTTATACTAACTCTGTGCCTTAGGTGCTAGGTACTTTGTTTTTATTGATGGTATTGAAGAGATAAACAATTGCTTGTTAAGATAAAGTTCCTTTTCCTTGGAGCCTTGAGCAACCTGGTATAGTGAGAGGTGTCCCTGCCCATGGCAGCAGGATTGGAACTTGATCTTTAAGGTCCCTTCCAACCCTAACCATTCTATAATTCTATGATTCTTTCTGAACTGATTTAGATGTTTATGCTTGTTACTAGTTCTTAAGGGGAAAAAAGGTTAATATTCTACTGTTGGCCAACTCTGTTGCTTTACTGCACCTTGGGAACAGGGTGATGCTCAAAGGGATTGTCCCGAGTGGCTGAGCCACATGGCTTTACCCAGAATGATGTGGTCAAATCCAGGATGGGTCTTCAGTGGACAGGCTGTAGTGTGTCTACGCTTGGCACCTATTCACTCCCTGCACTGAAAAGCATCATGTAAAACTACTTGAAGGTACTTTTAGTAGGGCTGTTTCTTGTTTGGAGTTCAGGTGTCTTGTATTTCTCCTCAGTCCTAAATTCTGTCATTAACCTCACTACTTACCTTGTGTAAAGCTGGTTTCTTCTGCTTTGTGCTTGTTACCATAAGGTAGTTGGTACTGAACTTCCCTTAGTAATTTTTAAATAGGTCATTTTTTTTTCTGAGTATTGTTAGTATTTGAACACTTGGCTCCAGCACTTGTAGTGTATGTCTGGCCTTTCTTCCCTTCCATGCACAATAACAGACAGTAGCCTCTTCAAAAGCGTGGAAATTTTTAAGTAACTCTAGTTCCATCAAAGTCAATTGGATTTATTCTCTAAGTGTTTCAGTCACACTGGCAAGTTATGTCTAAGTTGTCTGGGTGTTGAGCTCTCACAGATTTCACCAGCAATTGGACCTAGATAATTTAAGGATGTGCCTTAGGTTCAGGTCCTCAACATTTTGCTTAGGTGTGTTTTCGCTGTTCACATTATTATTGAAGAAATCACTTTATGCAGATGATGGAAAATTCTGTTGGCATCCTGGTCTCTCTGGGAAATGAGATCCACGCACACGCTTTCTCTGCAGGCCAGCTGCTCCTGGAACCTTGCTTCACTCAGACACCCTCCCAGCAAAGGTCCGGTAAATACAGTGGACAGTTCAAGTGAGGGCTTTCAATAAACTTGCCCCTCTTGCTAGCCTAGCCACTTAGCTCTTTCTAAGACAATCGTGCCATCTCTTTAATCACCTTTTCCCTTTCTTCTGAGTACTCTCTGGTCTGCTAATCGTTTGTTGGTAATGACAGTGCTCAGCACAGGGCACAGCATTCCAGGTGTGATTGCATCCGCGCCGAACTTTTTATTCAACGGTATCACTTTTTATTCAACGGTATCGTTAGTCATCACTGTTTGCTGTATAGAGGGCAAAGGGAGTGACTTTTCCAGTCCAAACAGCTTTAGTCATATCTTGAGGCTGGCATGCAGGAGCGTGCACCCTGTAAAGGACTGGGCTCACAGTTTCATTATCAGACACAGCTCCTTCTTCCAGCCAACCACTCCCAGATAAACAGAATTCTGTGCTTTGCCATTTTGCTGCTGTGTATTAATACAGATTCCTCTGTAGGGGCCGAGAAGCTGATACTCAGTGATTGCAGTTAAACCACTTTTTCCATGATTATAATGAGAAGGGCCTGGTGAGATCACAGGAAAGCAAGCCACGCATACAGGGCATTTTCTGTAGTTTATATTAAAATTATAAATAACTGCAGAAAAACAGGATGTTTGGGAGATTAAAAATGTGCATTATTTCCTTTATGGCATTGCTTCTTCTGAACTGGCAGTAGCATTGCACTATTTATTCTCTGCAGGGCGTCAAGCAGAGGTTGAGAAAGTGGATGTCTACTCCCTGAAGCAATTTGTTTTAGCAATGCTGTTGAAACACAGCTCAGAATTATCTTTAATATGAATGAGAAGCTGGAACCACTTGAAAAGGCAGATGGGGGGATTTTCCAAATCTATAAACCTGCTTCCATCATAGTTTGCTTGTGAATTCATGATGTTTCCAGCTCCTGGCAGCTTAAGCTTGTCACGCCACACATAGGTTTTTACCTGGACCGTGCTAGGAAAGTCTGTCTCGGTATCAGGGTTTATTTTGCTCTCCTTGCTGTACAAGTTTCATTTCAGAATCCATAGGACTGTTTCTTTCTCATTGTTGACTGGCTTTTAGCTTGCACAGGGGAGTTGCACCTGAATATAGGGCTGAATAGCTAGTTTGCCACCCAGGACTGCAGACAGACCCATAGATAACCAGCAGTGATCACAGGCACAGGCTGGTTCACATTCAGGGTAGACCTTGTCCTTGTCTCACAATGTGAAAGGCTACAGGTTGGGTTTTTCGTCTTTTTTTAGGAGGTTTTTGTCTTGATTTTCGCTGAAGTAAGTAGTCTGCTACTTGTAAAAGTCAGAGTAGAGGAGAGGGAATGTTGTAGACATGAACTTGTGCAAATGTACTGAATTTCACACTGCTTGCTGTTTCTAACCCTCATGGTAGCAAAGACTGGAAACACATTCTTAGAACTGTAGAACTGTAGAACACATTCTTACCATGTATACATTTCTTAGAATATCTGTCTTGGAAATGCTGAACATTATGAAAATTTGTCCAAAAAAGCCTCTAAAGCAACCAGGATTATTGATGTCTACAATGTCAAGATGGTACTTGAGTTAATCACAACTATCAGTTTCTCAGTATTCCTCATCCAGGCAAGTCATCTGCAAATTAATTTTGCCCTACAACAGGATAACCTGCCAGAATAGAACGTCTGACTGGAAGTCACTGCTTGCCCAACATGGACAAGGGGAAGTTGGTTGTCCCCACATTGGATGCCTGTATTGGATGACCAGTGATGGCTCTCCTGTTGGAAAGCTAACTGCCAGGAGTAGCAGAGGTGTGTTTGGTCCTGGGAGAGAGAAGAGGTGTGTTAGGCAGCCTCTTATTCCTCTCAGCACACTTATGACTGTCTTTAATTCTTGCCAAGCCCATGGTGGGTTGGAACACTTTCTCAGCCTACCTGACTAGAGAAAACACAGGTTGTCAAGAGAAGAGTAGGAAGTTGTGTCTGATGAGCCTCATGATGGCACAGAGAAGTCCAACTGTACTAAATGGAACTGTGCTTCTCCATGTGTGACTCAGCAGGGCTTGACTTGTCTGATCACTAGTTTTGGCTTGTTTTTGATACCAGGAGATAGAATTCATGATTGCTGACCCACAGCATGGCTCAATGATACCTTGCATAGTTTCTTTCAAATTGCTCTCTTACTGCCTGAGGTGGGTAAGTTACCCTCTGTGGCTTAATTCAAGCTGTAGAAAGATCCACCCCAAGGATCAAAGGACCTGTATTTAAACGTTGGTAAAAGTACACGTGATAGACAGTCTATAGTTGCTGCTAATAAAATTCATTTTTGTCCAGGTTTTTATGTTTAAGAAGACAGATTTACAAAACAACAAAAGTAGTCTTTGCATAGTGATACTCATGAGTCAATAGAGGCACAATTGTTTGTTATGTTCTTTATTTTGGATGCTTTGCTTATCATGTTTGAATAGGGCTGAGATCTGACTACACCGCACATTAAAACTACACAGACTTGTAGCTTTGAAGATGGCTACAGTAACCTTTGCCTCCTGTTCTAAAGCACTGGATAAATGCATATCCAGAGGATGTGAAGGTCAGCCAGGTTTTCTTAGAAATAGGAGAGATATTAGAGGCTTTTCCTTGGCACATGATCTGTGCTTTAAAAATTAGTTTTTTGTGAAAATAATCCTGATGAGCATGTTTGTCATGTCTCTTCAAATCATACAAATTCTTTTATACCCTGTGGGTTTTCAAGCCTTTCTTTTTAAATACTCTGTAGCCTGTACTGAAGTAATCTCCAATTCTAGGATTTTGACTGTAGAGAAAATAATTGCTTCTTACATGATCCTGAGTTGTAACTGAATATAAAGTTATACTGGCACTACTATTTTTTTCCTTAGCCTTTTATATCCCCTCTTTCATTTTATTACTTCAGTTATCTGCATCAACCTTGCAGTGCATATCAGAGCTACAAGTCTTATTTTAGATTGGGTATCACTCTTAATAATTAGGAATTCTAGCCTAATGGACAGCGGGTGTTTTTTTCTTTCTCTTTGTTGTGTCTAAACAGAACATACAAGGGATTTTTGTTTCTTTTTTGCTTTTTTTCATTTTTTTGTGTTTTTTTTTTTTTTTTTAAACTGGAAAGAGATAAGAAATAAAGAGGTGAAGAATTACTTAAACGTTGAGTCTTGTATAGCCTTGCTTTTACTTATTGTCCCCTTAGGCTGTTCAGAGCAGAAATTGCGTGAGTAGGAGTTGTGGTGGTTATATTAATAGATTACACTTTGCGTTATTTTGTATGCCAGCCTTACAAGAGGTCCCTGGAACCTGTGCCTATATTTGATGAATTAAAAGAAACAATAATGGCATACAGGAAAGACTCCTCTTTTTAAAGAGCTGTGAAGTATAGAAATGTTAGTCTTTGAAATGTTGCAGGCAGAGGATAGTACTAGTTTCTTTCATCACATACAAAGGAGAAGCACGGCTCACTGTCTCACTGATTGCCTCTAATCTGGCAAGCTTTCTTGAATGACACAAGAAGGTAGCTGAACAGCAGCTACCCAAGAAAATGCCTATAAAACCTCCTTTAAATCAATATCTCTGTGCTTGACTCCAATGCTTTCTGCCTTTCCAGCTGGCTTGCTTACTGCCTGAGCACCTACAGAAGGTGTGGGCAGAGCGAGACACACCAGGACAGGTCTGGAGAAACTCCAGCCATTTCTCCTGGCGTCTAATATCTGGGTACAATTTCTACTGATAGCTTGGGTTCCTGTCCCACCCCACTGTCAGTAATCTCTTTCTTGCTCCTGCTTGTTGGCAGAGCTCCACCCTACCAGATCTTTTTCATTTGTATTATTTACCCTGTGACTGCTGCTCCCCAGCACATGCCTCCCCGAGGGTCTCAAAATCTCACCCTGTCTTATTCACAGCATCTGTTCTCCTTCCAGGCGTCTGTGTGAGGGCAGCCAGCATTGCCTGCTTTAAAGAAAAGTGCTTTAATCATCATGAGTGACAGGGAATAAAAGTCGATTCTTCTTAACCTCCTCCTTGTGATGAGGAGGGTTGCTCTGCAGTGTCTCTTGCTTCACTTGTAGTCTTAAAGGCTATTTATACAAACATGCAACTCACTTTTCTTCTGTCTCTTGCATACAGACATCCTATGAATGTGTGCAAATAAATCCATGTGAACAAATATTCATATTAGCTTTACTGTTAATTCTAGTTATTTGTTAATCCTTTATCAATAACGGCTCCAAATGTCTCTCCCACTTCGTGCATATCTGTCAAAAATCATTGACATCCTATCACTCAAAAACTACTCAGTCTTTATTTGTTGTCTTGCTGTAAATACGCAGTAACAGAGGCAGGCTGAGAAAGCCTACTGGGTAAAAATTCTGTCAAAAATACAACTTCTAATGAAAGTGAGTAAATTTGATGAGTTTGGTACATATGACTGTAAAGCCGACTTCTCATAATGAGGATTCTGTTTAGTTTTTTCCCCAGAAATCACTTTCGAATTATTATTTAATGTCTGGATCATACTACAGTATAATAATTTAGAAGTTAATTGTCTCTGAATATTTTAGTCTTTGAACATTTTCCTTGGAGAATTTTGAAACACTCAAGCTTCATTCCTGTCCTGAAAGCAGTGGGGTAGCAAAATATCAAAATCCTCCATGAATTAAGTCTTACAACCTTTTCATGTTAAAAAATCCTGATCCTGCAGGCTTAATTCAGGATATACTCCTTTCATTTCAATGAGCTCATGTGAAACTCGAGATATCGTGTTCTCATGAAGTACAAACAGATGGGTGAAATGCCACTGGTTCATCACATGATATTTTACCCACAAGCCATCTAGGAAAATTAATTTTCCTAATGTGTAGAGCTCTTACATATTCTACTTTGCAGGTCACGCTAGTTGAAAGCTATTGAGCACATTCTCTAGCATTTGAGCAATCTTTTCTTCCAACACTGATCTTATCATAGAATCTCCTGAGTTGGAAGGGACCCATAAGGATGTTGAGCCCAACTCCTGGCTCCACACAGGGCCAGCCAAGTCAGAGCATGGGACTGAGTGCATCATCTGCATGCTTCGTGAACTCAGCCAGTATGGGTGCTGTGACCACTTCCCTGGGGAGCCTGTGCCAGTGCCCAACAGCCCTCTCAGTAAAAAACCTCTTCCTAATATCCAACCTACACCTCCCCTGTCTCAGCTTCATGCAGCTTCCTTGGATTCTGCAATTCTGATTTTGTTCCTGGTGATCACCGATTTTTAACTCTAATGAATTTTTGAAAATTCAAGGAAGGAATTCCATGTATGAAGCTGTCCAAAGTGGCTGAGTAACTGTCTAGCAGAGAAACTCATCTTGACTGACCCTCTTATTAGAGTCTAGCCTGGTCTGGAAGTATTCTTGTTGGATTTACACTGTCATCTTAAAAAAAAATGATAGCCCTGCTTTCACCATCAGAATAAAAGCAATTATGAACTATTTTAAGCTAATAGCTTTAACACAAAATAAATTAATGTGATCGTTTTTTTCAACTGCTTCTGACTAATATTCTGTCAGCTAGGTATTACAATTAATCTTAATTCATATAAGAGGTAAAAAGGCATTTTTGTACTGGAGTCTTTATGCAAGCTCTCTGCTTAAATAATTAAGTCTTAACCTCTTTTGGAACGAGCCTGTGGTGTTCAGTGCCATCCTAGCTGCATGTCAGAGCATGTGATTTATTTCCTGTTCAGCTTTTCTTTATTTTCCCCAAATAAGGGTATAACATTAAGGTATGTCAAACATACTGAGGCTACCTAAGGGAAAAAAAAAAGATGAAAAAATGAGATGCAGGCAAATTTATAGTCTCTGATGCTTCTTTTGTGGTATCTGCCACTGTTGCTTGAGTGCTTCTTCTACCACCGCAGGCTATTAAATACTGGCAGTTTTAGATGGAACAGTTTCTTAATGGTTATTCTCTTTTTGAAGTTTGTGGCTCATATACAGGTGTCTCCTATGCCAGAACATAGGATATACTCAACTGTAGATCTCTAGGGCTCTGTGTGGTACTAGAGATTGATGGGTATTGTCTTGCTGAAAAACCAAAACAGTCTAATTAATTGATTTGCTGTCCCTAGAATGTCAGTTTAAGAGCACCAGGTGTTCCACATGGAAACAGTCATTGCACTGCAACTTCAGTGTCCTACTTCTGACTCAGACAAGTGTCCCTGGTCCTCCTTCCCCTCTCCTACTCCAAGCATCATATCTGACCTGTATCTAGGCATGGGAAGAATTTCTTTTCTCAGATTATGTGTTTTTTCCTTTTAGTTTTATCTTTTTTTTTTTTTTTCTTTGCCCCATGCCACTGGACATACTTGACTGAATATAGTAATGGCAGTTGTAAGCATACAAATAGGAGGGTCCATGGTGAGATTTCACACTGAATCTCATTTTATTAGGGATTGGACATGTAAGTGTCGAGACTGCAGAAAAGCCACCAGTTCACAAAAAAAGCCTGCCTGTTTTTTGTATAAATTTTCAAGCTGGTAATTGGGATAGAATAGACAGATCTCATGGGATGTGTCAGTGCATAGTTCCAGACAAATTCAGGCTTAGATCTCATACTGAAAGAGATGGAGCCATTACCAGGTGGTACAGGAGCAAGGAGTAGGTGTTGTAAACCAGGACCTGTTTTGCTCATTCTGGATGTCTAGGCTGACTCTGAAGCTGGAGGCCATGATCATTAGTAGTCAGGGCCGTCCATTCTTACTTGCTTTTAGCTTGCTTCATGAAATTCAGGATAAAAATTGTGCTGGGATTTATGACTGTTCAAGTCAATGAGATCCATATTTTATATTTTCCAAGACCTGAGAAGACTTATAGAGTACACCTAAAATCTGTCCATACTACAGATAATGGGGCAGTATTAGAAAAGTATGGATATCCTGATTATTTTTTCCTCAAATTTGTAAGTAAATAAATTATTTAAATAGTGGTAAGGTTGGGGTCTTTTTGCTCTGTAATGTTGTTACCAAAAGAAGCTGGACTAACACATGATATATTTGCAGGTTTATTCTCTCTGGCTTTATTTAAACTGGATATATAGGAATATTTTCTGACTCTGAGAAAACATCATTATCCTAGCTCCATTCAAAGCTAATGTCAAGAGCCAGAAACATAATTCCTTTATTTTCCCCAACTGTGCATCAAACCCAGTTGCAGAGGCTAGAAAGAAAATACAGGCTTTAAACATGTACAAAGAATTCATTCCTCCATCTTCTTTATTTTATTTTGCTGTTGGTGGTGTTGTTGCTCACTTGCAGTAATTTTGGACATACCACTCAGGACCAGGAAAGCATCAAGAGAAACACTACACCATTAATCCTGGATGGTGCATTTTTCAAGAAGTGATGTTCAGAAAGTCTGCTGCACCTATGTAGACCAGATGAATACATGACACCTGATGCTTCTGTTTTCACCAGAGATATGCTTGTCTGCTGGTACCTCCCCTACAGACTTAAAGCCTGGACAGACAGATTTGTGTTTGATGTAAGTTCCCACTGACAAAAGCTGAGGAACAGGTCCTAGAATCCATTTTTCATTTTAGGGCAGTTCATAAAAAGAAAATAGACTTACATTTCACTGCAAGCTATTTGACTATCTGACAGGTGAAGAACACCAGTTAAGCAAACAGAAAAGGTGGTGAAAAACTGAGCTCAGAGATGCTTATATTCAAACTGAAACGAAGGAAAGGGCAATACATTAGTTACTAAGGCAACTGTTTGTTTAATGCTAAATCATTTCCTCATTGAAGAGAGCAGCTTCTGTTTCAAATTAATTTCCTAAGCTGTGCTTGCACTGCTCACTCTTTCCCCTTACCACGTTTCATAATAAGCACAACCTTTTGCCAGCATCTTCCAGCCCCCCTCTAACCATTGAACCATACCGCTCACTGAGCAGTCAGGGTGCAGGTATGAGGCAGAGATTATGCAGTTTGTGGCCTTGGTTCTAATCCATCAGAAACTAACAGCATCACAAGAGCTTCTACCTAAGACCGTAATGACTGCCACTGACTTACTGGAAAGCTGCATAAAAGTACAGTGACCAAAGAGAGAGAGGAAAAAGGATAAGGTTAGTCAGGGTTCATTCCCTTGATTATTTTTGAAGCATAGATGGTGGCAATCAGAAAAATTAGGTCTTCTAATACCAGGCACTCTACCACTTCCTGAAGAAAACTTGGTAGAAAAATCTTACAGGTTACCATATTAATCTCTAGTCAAATCTACTCAGCATGTTTGCCAATGTATTTCAAACTCTGGTTATACTTATAATCTTTTTTCACTTGTTTTATCATTTCAGGGCTTAATTCAAGTTTAGAATCTATATTGTAAGTAGTTCAAATGTGTGCCATTTCCTGAGTTCTACTTTGGAAACTTTGTGTTTTAAACTAGTCATACAATATGTGATTGAAAAATCCTTATTCAACGTGGTTGTGGGTTTTGGTTTTTTGGCTTTTCTTTTACTTCTAGGTATGGTAACTTTACTTCTGAAAGCACTTCTGAAAATAAAGGATTTAAATTTTCAGAGGAAAAAAGGTTTTTTATATGATTTTCCATTCAAAATACTGGTATTTCTTGATGTTTTAAGAATCATAGACATTCTTTTTTATTGATCAGCATATGTTTCTCAGTATCAAATAACATGATTTCATAAATAGTAATGATCTGAATGTGATGGTTTTATTTATGAAAATATTCATGACTCCTTCTCTGGAGTTTTAGAATTCAATCAGTTTTAGCATCTATTAAGGAAGGAATTTAGATGAAGAGAGGAATTACCCATATGTAAGAACATTGTGAGAACATATGTCAGAACTAGTGTTAAAGCTGTATTTCAGAGGCCAGGAAGTGCAGGGGTGAAATGATAACTGCCAAAAGTCAAGCTGAGACAGATCTTGTAAAGGAAATTTAAGCAAATTGTGAAAGATTTTTCAGCGATGTAAATAAAAAGAAAAGGAGAAAAAAAGAAAAGGAAATATGGTGCACTGAAGATTGGGATAGAATTAAAGACGATCTCATTTCCTATTATAAATACTTTATTTTCTTTGAAGCTGAGGGAGAAAGAAGAAAATGATAGAGGAGATAGTTAATGGGATGAAGGGAATAGAAATTTCCACAACTAAGATATGAACAATAAACATAATGATCTCATTTCACTCTAGTTCACAGGGCTCCTTTGTCTTTGATACCTGAAGGGACTGGCATGTGAAAATGGATGTCCAGCACAAGAGTTTTCAATCAAATAAAAATTGAGGAATCAAATAATAGTGGGCTTTTTTCAATAGAGAACAGCAAATGTATTGCCAGTATTTAGGCATGGTGTGGCAAGGGAAAAGGCATGGTGTGGCAAGGGAAAAGGCAATCCATAAAGCTGTGGGCCTGTCTAACTAAGCACGTTTGTGCATATGACTTTGCACTTATTTTGAATGGAAGAATAATAGAGTATATACAGGATCAGGTGCCACATCAGTTTATCAGAGCAAGTTCATTATAACTTATATGTCTATGTTTGTTTGCTTGTTTGTTTTAAGATACCTTCTTTTTAGGCAAAGGAAATTCAGCAAGTGTTGCTTAACCCACAGTAGAGCATCTGACAGGGTACAGAATACAAAATTAAGTATTCAGCTGAGGAAGATGTGAACTTGTGTAAGAACTATACAGTGGTATCTGGTTTAGTGGGGAAATGACTATGGAGGGAAGCATTTAAGCTGGAAGGATGCTATTACCAGTGTTCCTTAAAGATGAGTCTCAAAAGCAATCTTGGTTAGTATTTTCATAAATAAATCTGGCACAAAATGAGGAAGGAGAAAATAGACTGCAGTGATGACACAGCCCTAGGAGGGGCCATCAATGCAGTGTAGGACTGGAATGTTACACTGAGAACTGGATGACCTTAAGGACAGTAAAAGAAATAGGATGAAATTAATAGTCAGTCCAGGGTAGTATGTAGGGCTAGACACATTCAGATTCCGAACAAAACCTTCTGCTGTCAACAGGATTGCCATCACCTGGGGAAAAAGCAATATGAGGAGAGAGAAAGCCTGTTTCTCAGGATGTTACAGGATGACTATGTAGCACAGCCATGAGGGAACAGGGAAAAGGGTGAAAGTGGGAGCAATTACAGGTGAGATACTGCCAACAGAGGGGAAATGGTAATTTCATTGTGTGAGACTCAGTTGAGGCCTCATGTAGAATATTGTGTAGAGAGCAGTGCTCTGCAACGGATGGATAAGATTAAATAAACCTCGACCAAGTGGGAGCTACTTGAATAATGTGGGGAATGGAAATCTATGAGCATTGACCTGGCTAATCTAATGAAGTATGAGAGGAGATTGATCACCCTAAGTAAATACAGTACTACATAATAGGGGGAGAAGCATGTATAAATCATGTGTGATTACATTAAGGTTAGAAGTGAAGGGGAGTTCTCTAACCATAAGAGAAGTGAGTCCTTAAACAGTCTTTCAATAGGAGTTGCAGATGTAAAGTATCCACCTGGTCTCCAGATAGGTCTCAGGTGGCTTCTGGATGGATTTTATGTTGTGGTGCTTGTACAGAGAGGGATTGGACAATGAGACCCAGGACAAAGTGCCTTCAGCTCAGTCCATGCACTGATGCAACCTACCAGTTGTACCCCCAGTACCAACATGGATGATTCTCATTTTGCAGAGAAGACCTGGCAGACACTGGGTTTGTCCTGCAGCACCTGTAGTTACAGTAAAGAGTTATCTTTGCCTGCACAGATAATGAGGATTTATGCACTAGCATCTGGCTTCTTGAAGGTCATCTTTTGACTACATCTTTCTCTATTTTTGCCCTCTGTTGCTCCTCTTCCTTCATTTTACCCCCTTTGCTATCTACATTCGTTCATTTTACTCCCAGTTTCCACAGTTTCCTTCTCTAGGGCTTCGAATGTCATTTGCAATATTGTAAGTAATAATAGTAAATATGGTCCTTTGCTTCTGTGCAGTATAGCTGTATATAAATACAGGGGTCTCCCAAGGCTCCTTTCCTTTTAAAATAAGTAAGAGTCTATGCTATGTATTTTAGACCTAGGTTATAGCAGCAGCAGCTTAAAAAAACGATGCCAGTAAATCGTATGGCTTCCCCCAAAGGAAAAGCATCCATGCTTAATGAGACTTTGAGGAGGCAGTTCAGAAGCACATCATGGCCTTGGTTGTCTGAGTCCTTGTCAAGTCACCTTTGTGCAACTCTTTTTTTCTGTCAACATCTCTCCAGTGCACAAAAGGATTTGAAGTAGGAGTCATGAAACAGGAGGGTTGTGGCTTTACTGCAGGGCTACCAGCTGGAGGCTTGTGCAGATGAAAGCAAATGAGTCCCTCAAATAATAGCATTTAAGAGATGCCTTGGAGGTGAAACAAAACATTCACAATAAAACAGTATGTTGCCTACTATGCTGAATTTTATAAGATGTGTTGAGTACCACCCAAAAGTAGACCCAAATGAGGGAACTCTGTGAGGAAATCTTCTCTTGAATCACAAACCTGGTTAAACTTAAATATCTGGTTTTGTGATGAAGTTTCAGTTTGTGAAGTTTTCAGCCACATCCTTCTGTTGTAACTTCACTTAAAGAAAGGAAATTGGTTTTTGATTGATAGATGGAAATTTTAAGATTACATCTCATTTTTGTGGACAGTAGATGGATTTGTGCCAACTTAAATGAGAATTAACAGTGTGCCCCGAAGGACTTTGTCTAAGTTTCCTTTCTCGTTGGCGTTCTGCAGTACTTCATATGTCAACTGATCTCCTCAGTGGCATTCAGCAGTGAGAGCTTCGGTAGTCAGGTTTTAAATGGATTTGCGCCTTTCTGTGTTTTTGTTGTTGTTAAGTGCCTGTGATTGTATTCTTAAAATGCCCAGTAAGGAACTCCAGTCAACTGATGTCCACTAAAAAGCAACTGCACAAAAGTAATTCACTGCCCTAAGTAAAAGCCCAACAGAGTGATTTTCATCAGTGTCTCCTGTTGACTCCATTTGCAAATATGCATCCAGGTTTCAGCTGAAATGTGTCCAGAAATCTGGTATGTTGGAACAATATAGCTTGTGAAATGCATTGATTTTGCTCTTCTTAAGAACTCATCCTTTGGGCTGATAGACGCAATGGACTCAGAGACACAGTGTCGTCACTGAATATTGTCCACTGTTGTTGAGTAGCATGGAAAAAACGACATTGTTTGATCAAGCTAGCAGCTGCCTTAACCTGAGCTCCTACACACAGGTTAATTCTGTATCACACCATTCAGAGTGACACTAGAAGAGGCCATTTGTGAGGTAAGAAATGCATTGCTTTATTGTGTGCATATACTTCCATCAAGAGTGTGCTGAAAAACAGCTTGTGTTTGGGGCTGGAATATTTATGGAGCATCTTGCAAATAATTTTCAAATTCTGCCGTTTAGCACCTTCTTCATGCCATATGTTCTGCCATATCTTTCTGAGCATCTTTTTCTAACTGAGATGTTAAATCTTGGTATACTAAATCTCACAGTTCTGGGAAGAGCGCGGGGAGGTTGGGGGTGGGGACACGATCGGGTTTTTTCATTTGTTTTAATTTACAGTTATTGAGCTAACATATTCTCTTACCCCAACTCCCAGAATGAAATTCAGTTATACACTCTGAAGCTGTGCAACACATTTAGATAAAGCGTATCTATTTATGGCTGGCCTATTACATTTTACGAGGCAGAAGGGGAGGCGTGGTTCATCCATTTTACTGTGTACTCCCAAGTTTAAACCTCATCATAAGCTAGCACAAAAGGTGATGGAGCTGAGTACCTGGCAGGCCGGTGACTGAAATGCCAGATAAGCTCAGGTTTTTTTCCTCTCCCAGAAGATGTCTCAAAGAAGAGACACTTTAAAAGAATCAGGGCTTGTAGGGGTGTTGTCAAGAAAGTCACTGCTTATCTCTCTTTTGGCGAGGAGTAAGATGTCTTGAATTATTTTGAGTTTGTCATTAAGCAGGAGTGCTACCTTAGCGTAACTTGCTTCCCAAACTCAGCTCAGCATCTCATCAGATTAGCTTTTCTTTTTCTTTTCTCTTCTATATATTCTAAATATATAATGTTGGTCTTGTAGTTGGTTAAAAAAACCTCAGCTTTTAACAGCTCTACCCCTCCATTTTCATCATATATTGCTAATAAACAGAATCCAAATAAGGGAGTGAAGGTAGGAGGTGAAGACGACAGCAAATTTTTCAAAATACACTAACATTCAAGTTTTTCAAATGTTTTCATTTGGGTTCACTTACTGCTCTCTACAACTTCCTGAGAGGAGGTTGTAAAGAGGTGGATGTCAGTCTTTCCTCTCAAGTAGCAAGTGACAGGATAAGAAAAAGGGGTTTGAAAGGGTTGTCAAACACTGCAACAGTCTGCTCAAGGAAGCCATCCCTGGGGGTATTTAAAACACACATAGATGTGGCGTTTAGTTTAATGGTGGACTTGGCAGCACTAGTTTAACAGTAGGATTTGATGATCTTAAAAGTCTTTTTCACCTAAATGTCTCTATTATTCTGGTTTTTGGAACATACTTATGAGCCAGTAAACTTGGTGCTAGTCTATAAAATCCTCTTCTGCCAGAATTCTCCTTAATTTACAATTCTGAACCATCGTATTGGAAAGGAAATGACCATAACATCAGTAGAAAACAGGCAGTTATTATATATCCAAAAAATTGACTTTTTGAAACAACTGAGGACCTGATCAGTGTAGCTCCTGAAGGGCAAAAATACTGACCTCTGGCTGCCAAATGTCTGCCCGGTAATTTCATTATCGGTCATTTTGTGTAGGGGCTTGGGTTTTTCAGTGCTCCTGAATTTCCAGCTTCCCATGTAGGCCTAGGTTTGTTGTTATGTGTCTCATCTGTTGTACCTGTATTTTGCAAAGTTTTCCCAAAATTTCCAATAGGTATGTCTCCCTCCAGCCACTCCAAAGTGATAGTTGGATTCTGGGTGATTGATAGGAGATGTCTTAGCTCTACATCTGAAGCATAACACTGTAAATCATGGGTTTTCATTTGTAAGGAGTAAAATTGTATTCACCTTTTGCCACCATTTATCATTCTGAGGCTAGGCTTGATATGTGCTGTTGGTTAAGCTCTGAGAAATCAGGCCATGTATCTTATGAAGACTGTGCATGGCACCCTTTTACACTTGTACATATGTCGATAGAGGAAACAGGCTTATACTTCCTCGAATGCTTTCTGCATGTTAATATGCTCCAGTATATGACTGCATAAGCCTGTTGCTCAGAAGGTTACCAAGATGAAAGTTTTGCTTTTATAAGTAAAGCACAAACCTAATCATGCCTGCATCTTTGAATTCTTATCTCCTTAGGGATAAGGTCTATTTATCTGAAACTTTTTCTTCTGCAAGCTGAAGAATGGACTAGCAACTGTATTTCTCTATATCAGTTTGTCCTGTGGGAAATTGTTTCCTTGTTTTTCCAGAAGTCTTGGTCTAAACCAACTCCTCACAGGCACCTTAGGAGCCAAAACAGGTTATTAGAGATCTCCCTCTGGTTATAGGTTTTCTCAAAGCCTCTCATTTAATATGTTTTTATTCATTTGAAGTTTCCCAAATAGGATAAAGACTATAAGTACTAGCCAAGTTTGAAGCAAGTAATATTAACCCCTTCTGATTTGACACAAGTGAAGAGGCACAAAACAACCCTCAGAGGAGCGGGTTCCATGGCTGTAACTCCAGTAAACTGAAAGGGCCTACAGACTGCTGATTTGAAGTTACCATAGACCAAGATATAATTTTTCTTGGAGGAAACCATCCTATCTCAAAAATGCCCCAGCAGTTTAGGTTTTGTGTGGATATAGTACAGGAGACCTAGGGAAATTCCAGATGAGAAAACTGAGGAAGCTATTCCAGAGATGCACTTATTTTTATCAGGATAGTGCAAAGGTGAATCTGCAACTTCCCAGAAATACATTCCTGGCACTGAAATACCTTTCCATGGTATATAGTCAGAAGCAGTGCAGAGGTAATTTGTGTTGTAACAAAATTAGTTAAGAATGTGAGCCATCAATCCTGTGTTTCCTGTACCTTGGAAGAATTGGGCCAAAGAGTGGCAAAGGGCTTTGTGTTTCCTTTTTGCTCTGTTGCTACCTCTTGCAGAGAAATATATAACACATCAGAGAAAACTTTTTTTGCCCTGTGGAATGAAAGATGCAAAAGTTGCAGCAAATTCAACATGAACTTCATTACAAGAGTGCAGGCTCTTGTCACAGTCCAGATAACTTATATCAGCAATGTAGACCAACATCCATGAGCTGATTTATAATGATGTAGGTTAACAGATTACACCAACTATGTAGATATGTCCCTACTCCATTTAATCATTAACATTAGTCCAGAACATGCATTTTTTAAAAATAGAAATCAGAACATGTGTTTTAAGTAGTTTATTGATAGGAATATATGAGAAAGGGGCTCCAGACAAAATTATAAACCTGTATGGTGACCAACGCTGAGTCCATCTTTTACATTTGAGGTTTTGTAGCTATACCTTTTATTAGTTTTCTTTTTTCAGTGTACTTATTTCTAAAAAAAAAAAGTAGACAAAAGTAAATAAGTAAATGAACAAAACCATTTCACAGTGATAGAAGGAAAGTCAAGAAAGGTTAAGAAAGTACGGTCATGTAGATATGTTGTAAACAGATCATGTATAAAGGTCAGTAAGCTACATAAACAATACTACCTTTTTTTAAAAAGATTAAAGCTGATACATTCATGTTCACAAAATGCAGGTTGAAGTGGTGTCTTGTTTAATTACATCCCATTTAACTGCACTTTCATGATAAGAACACTGATCACAGGCCTGGCCACCAGCAATTACATCACTTGTTTAGCCAGTTCCTCTGTTCATTTTGGCTTCTCACCCCTTGACTTGCTCACAGTAGCTTAATTGGGAGCAGTATCAAACTTGTTTTGTTTATGTATACACAGCTGAACACTCTGTGTGCTTGTTTAATATGGCTGAACTTTGCTTAGACTGTCTGTTTTTCAGTTAAGTGAAATATAAGAAGGACAAAGAATAATTTCACAGACCTTGTTTTAAATTAATAGCTTGATTTGTTGCTGAATTTTTCCTGTCATTCAGTGGCCCTACCGGAGGCTGTTTTCCACAACTGCACTGGTGCATAAAATGCCCTCTGCTTGGTTAGGCTACAAAACAGGCAGGTATCTGGCATTTAAAGGGAAAAATAGTTTTCTTTTAATCTTCACCATCTTTGGGTGTTTATAATCTTCCTGCTTGGTCTAAGATCAGCAACTACCTGATAGTTCACATCCTCTGGGAGCACGAGGTGCCCTGAGGAAGGACCACATGTGGATATAATCTCATTTATACTGACTTATGGAGGAAGCCTGTGGTGCTGTGTGTTGCTGTTAAGAAGGAGGGCTGAGGGGGACAATGCACCTTTCAGCCAGGTATGCTGCATGGTAAACTGCAAGTGAGGGAGAACAGGGCTTTGGCAGCAGCACTGTACACTCAAAGCTGAAGGAGATGAGAGGATGACCAACCTTCCCTGTCATGCCTGGGGAGGGGGCTCTCCTCCTGACGAAGAGGGGAAATGACCTCAGGCCTGTCAGGTTGTCCTGGTTCTGGCCAGGCCAGAGTCAACCTCCCCAAGTAGCCAGCCGAGGTGATCTGAGTTGGCCTGGGCTGTTTCCACACCACCTGGCATCACGCCCCCATAAAAAAGGCTGAGGAGGGGCATGGGCTGGGTGCCTCCAGGTTAGTGTGAGTGTGTCTGGGGCATTGGATCCATCCATCCATCCATCCATCCATCCATCCATCCATCCATCCTTGTGTTGTGCAGCCCACCATAATGGTCGAGTTGGTAAGGCACTCTGTATTACCACTGTGTGTGTGTAATTGGCTGTTATTGTTCTCCTTTCATGGTGCTTTTGTCAGCAAAGTGTCCTTATCCCAACCCAGGAGGCTCTGTCTGCTTGACCTCCTGGAGTAAGTGAGCAACTCTGGTGCTCAGCCACTGCTTGGGTCTGAACCACCACAGGGCGGTTTTCCCTGCCCACTCCCTCCATGCTATCTCTGTGCACTGGGGACACTGTAAGGGCAGTCAGGGCTGGAGCTGTGCCCTTCAGCCAGAGGGAGGGTGGTGGCTTCAAGGGACATGTGGGCCGCCCTCCCCTGCCCACCCCACTCTGACCAGGGACAGTATCACACACCAGTGTTTGTCATTGGCCCTGTTCTACCAATCCAGACCAGCCTGCCTGGAGTTGCTGCTGTTCATCTGCCATCCCCTCTCAGAAGGGAGACTGACAGAGCCTGGCCCGGAGGCCTGTAGCAGATCCAGAGGGCTACCTACCATGGCTGTCCTCTGGGACTCTAGTCAAGTGGCTTGCCCTCTCTGAGCTTCTTATGCAACAGAGATAATATTTCTCTCTCTTGGTGGGTGCCAGAAGGAAAATATATTCATAGTAGTGAGGGGTCACATGCTGCAGTTGCATGGGGTGTGATTACTTTCGCTATTAATTACAGTTATTAGTTTGGATGTTTTCCAGTGCACTGAGGGAGATTGCCTCTCCATGGAGCAAGAAGTATTGGCAGCATACTACTAAATTCAGTCAGTGTATTTTCTCCCTTTCCTAAGTGTCATCTGAATTTTAAAAGTAATTTAAAAAAAAAGTACACAAAAAAAATGAAGAAAAAGTGAGAGGGAACAAATTTTTACAGTTTTGGGAAGAAACTTTTTAAACAGCCTCTGAGAAGCTAAGGAAGTAGGTAACAGTTGACCTTTTCAGACATGTATTTTCAGAGAGCACAAGGAGAGGATGAGAGAGGACAGAAAGGAGAACACCTGGAGGGAAACCCAGAACAAACACAGGAGGAGCATGCATAGTAGGTCTCTAGCCCCTCATTACTTATTATTTATTTTTGAGAGGCATAAGGTGAAGCTAGGGCTAAGGAGGAATTTTCAGGCTCAGCTAAAGATTATAAACTAGCTGCTGAGACAACAAGCTTTTCAGATGTCTTTAAGGTCCTTTCACATGCACACTCACATTGGCAGGGATGGTGGGCAAGGGCTTAGAGTGCTCAAAGCTAAATACAGCCAAAGTTTTGCCATTCTTGGGAACGCTTGAACCTAGCTGCATGGCACTGCAGTCCAAAAGGAGATTGTGAAGCCTAGGAAAGTAGATTTGTCCTTGGCTGTAGTCTGTGACTTGGTGCAACTGCACCTGATCTGAAAATTTGTCTTGCTGAAAGCAAATGTATCCATAAAGCAACTGTCAAATGTGAGTCACCCAAAATATGTCACCTAGCTGCTGACAATAACTGTTAGAACTATACTGTACTTCTGAAACTCAAAACTTCAAAAATTACACAAGTCATCATATGGGTAGGGCAAAAATGCACTGTGTGGATTGTTAGGGCATTCTTCTGCAGCTTTCTTTATATCCAATACAGTCAATTTTCCCTGAAGTCAGGAGAGCTGTAACATAAAAATTGGAGACAACAGCAGGGAAGGCTATGAAAATTCTGGGCAGAGCTCTGCTTTTAATCAGTCAGCTGCTAGTGGGGCTCATCTAATGTTCATATCTAAATTTACATAATTTCTTATCTCAAGAATATGAACATAAGTGTAATATTTGCTAAGAGTAAAATGCTTGTTTCATTGGACCTGCTTTCAGCATGTAGCCACTTGCTGCACAGAATAATTTGGAACTTGGGATCATTAACAAAAAATCTCAAAGCTTATTCTTGCAGTATTCCTGCTTCTTCCTAGGTCTCTCCCATGGGTATAGATGGAACTGTTTCCTGCTGATTTCCTCTAACTTTTGTGTTACTTTGCACTTTATGTAGTGATACACCTGTTTGAAACAGAAAAAACATTCCTTTGAATTTGAGAATACATGAGGGGATAGTAGTTTAGGATAATTAATTTATTAGAGAAAGATTAATCTTTTTTTTTTAATGAAGAAGCAGTCCTACCTAGTTTTGAAAGTAAAAAAAGTATTTATAGCAGTTACATTGAAATTCTACTTGTGCAAACTTCTTTTACCTGGGTGTGAAAATTCAAAAATACCACGAGTGAGATATTTGGCCACAAATCTATCAAAAATTGGAAGAGATGTGGTCCCAAAGCTGCAGTTTTGGCAGTGCAAGACAGGCATAATGACTTCACAACAGCTAAAAACACGTCTTCATTTTTCCATTACCTCCTGAGTTTCTGTCACTCTTTTGAGACCAGTTTTGTTTTCTGTCTATTAATGGAGATATGCTCCCAGAGGTCAGCAAGAAAGCTCTGCTTGTCAACTTCACGGGCATTCAAGTCAGGTTATATCATATGAATTTTCTTTCCCCAGCTGCAAAATACAGATGTTATTTCAGTGCAACAGAACCTTTTCTGGTTTCTGACTAAAATGAGCGTAGAAAGGTATATTCTGTCACATACTTTACACAGGAGCTGAGTATTTACCTAAGAAGACACACTAAGACACTAATCCGTGTGCAGTGGCTTCCAAGAGCAAAAAGCTTTAGGTAATTTCTCCTGTGATCTGTCAAATGCCTTTATTTTCCTTCAGCATTACTGACAGATCAGTAGGAAGAATAAGAGGCCACTTAATTAAGAACCAATAGATGTTCTGATTTGCACCTCTGCCCACCATTCTACTCCTACCTCCTTTAGGATGACTCAGCTGAGATAATCATCCAAACTACTCTAAAGCAAGGAACAGCTGCCCCTTGTCCTTTGCTCTAACAGCTAGACTGCATACTCCTTGGCACTTGCTAACATTTCTTCCAGTTGCAGTAGAAGAATAATAGCATTCTTTCATTTCTTCTAAGTGATGATCTGAGATAATCCCTTGGGCACCAATTGAACACCCTGCATTCCAGCATGCAGTCTCAAAAGGGGACAAGATAAATGATGGACCAAAAATCAGCTGTCCTCTCCATACATCTTCTGATCACCTCACTGCTTCTGTCAGTTGCTCTGTTGCTGTGAGTCAAATGAAGAATGGTTGGAGGGTTTTTAGCCAAAGTATTAATAATTTTCCATCCCTTTGTATGGCAGGAGCCCACTTAAATGACAATAAAACATCACCGACAAGGAAAAGCACGTCCCCTTAATGATCAAAGTCCCTAAATGAAACTGGCATAGAGCCTTGTCCCTCACTTGCTGAGTATTTAATCTCATCTCCTTCAAACATGGCTCAAAAGACATTTAGTGCTGCTGAGGATGCCTTTTTTCACAATAAGGTATCTGTGAGGGGCTTTCTATTGAGAGAAAATAGAGCAGTCAATACTGCTAATGGTGCTGCAGAGACACATTGGGGTGTTTTTATGTAGAGATGCTACTGAAAATGGTATAGTTACTGACACCTATTGTGATAAATGGAATTTAATATTGGCTCAAGATGAAAAGTTATAATAGAGTGAAAAGGAATTTTCTGAACACAGTCCCATGGTATAGTATAATTTAAGATACCCTGACATTTCTGACTGGAGATGATTGATTAACTGGTGCATGTATGACTGTAAAATTATGTACATAACATAATATAGCCAAAAAACATTGCTATAGTTTGTACATTCTTCTACCTGTCCTGCCTTTGTGTCGATTGTGTTTCCTTTCCATTCGATTCAGCAAAGCCCCAGAAGCTGTAATTTAAAGAACTGTTTACAGGAAGCTCCACTGGAAGCTATGTGAAGTTATTGACTATGGGGATTAGAGGTGGAACATTTATGCAGATGTGAATGGTAGATGTCCTTCTGCACCACTTGGAATCATTGGCAAAATTCCCAACAATTTCAGTGATACAGGATCAAACCTCAGGGCAGCAAGCATTGCACAGAAAATATTCTCCTAGTTGTTGGCATCTGATGTAGTTGCAGCCTCTGGGAAAAGCATCCTGATGTTGAGCATCTAAACATTATAATTAAGATAAACATATGTAGGACCAGGGCTAGAGTTGAATATATATTGGGTAGAATAACAAGAGAGAAATTAATATTTTTCACTAAGTTATTCACTGGATAAACTAATTTAGCACTTCCTCCTTCTTGTAGAATACCAAAAAACAGATCAGTTGTCTGAAACTTACTTGATAAATCACATTTCTTTCCTACATATTTTCAAAGTTTTTCTTTTTGAGCTCTTATTTGGTGGTTTTGTGCATGTTGAGTTACCTGTGTTAAATTATGATTTCTTACGCAAACCCTATAAGTCTTTTTCTTTTATAATTTTCCATTTAAAAGTTGCATGAAGTTTATAGTCTTGAAGAGCTTGAAAAGCACCTGCTACTTTGTAACCTGAGAGCAAAAAGAACATCCCATCTAAGTAAGGGAGGAAAATAAACATGATAAAGTTATCAGAGATTTTTTGTTTGCTTGTCTCTCTTGTCTCTGGGCCACAAGCCAATTTGAAAACATATCTGCAGCAGCAAATGTCAAAAAAACCCCAAAACAACAACAACAAAAAAAACCTCCAGCAAAACCCCACAAAACCCCCCAAAAAAAGGATACGAAAGATACAGCCTGATCTCTGCTATTGCTATTTCTTTTAAAGTATTTGGCATTTGCTCCAGATCAGTAGATGACTAAGTGAAGTATTAACCCAAAGAATTGGATAACCCCTGCTAATAACTCCTATGGAGAATGGTTAACCCCTGTGGTTGAATGCACATAAAGCATGAAACAAACAGCAGAAATGTTTTGAGTAAAACTGGTCTGAAGAGCAGAGTCAGACACTGTTAACCTTGGGAAACACAGAATCTTTATTCTGTGATACATTTTTCATATACCGCTCTGCCAATTTTTAATTTTCTCTCTCTCTGTCCCAACTTCTTTTTTCTCTTTCTTAATTCTTTCTATTGAGAAACAAGCTCTCCATCTGCTCTTACTTTCCATTCCATCGGTAGGTTTTCTTTTACATGTCTGCATGTACTGTTTGTAATCTGCAACGCCTGGAACATTCATACAGAATCCTAGAACAGTGGGGTTGGAAGGGACCTGTGGAGATCATCTAGTCCAACCCCTGCTAAAGCAGGATCACCTAGAGCAGGTTACACAGGACAGTGTCCAGGTGGGTTTGAATATCTCCAGAGCAGGAGACTGCACAGCGTCCCTGGGCAGCCTGTGCGAGAGCTCTGCCACCCTCACAGTGAAGTTTTTCCTCATGTTGAGCTGGAACTTACTGTGCCTGTTGTCCCTTGTCCTACCACTGGCCACCACTGAAGACAGTCTGGCCCCATCCTCTTGACACCAGTCCTTTAGCTATTCTAAGCATTGATGAGGTCCCCTCTCAGTCTTCTCCAGGCTAAACAGACCCCAATCTCGCAGCCTTTCCTCATATGCTCCAGTCCTGTAATCATCTTTGAAGTCATCTGCTGGGCTCTCTCCAGTAGATTTCCATCTCTCTTGAACTGAGGAGCCCAGAACTGGATGCAGTACTCCAGCTGTGACCTCACAGGGCAGAGTAGAGGGTGAGGATAACCTCCTTCAACCTGCTGGCTATGCTGCTCCTAATGCACCCCAGGATACCACTGGCTTTCTTTGCCACAAGGACTCATTGTCCACCAGGACTCCCAGGTCCTTCTCTGCAGAACGGCTTCTTAGCGGATCAGCCCCTAACCTGTACTGGTGCTTGGGGTTATTTCTCCCTAGGTACAGGACTTTATACTTGCCCTTGTTGAACTTCATCACGTTCCTCTCAACCCAACTCTCAAGCCTGCCCAGGTCTTCCTGAATGGCAGCGCAGCCTTCTGGTATGTCAGCAACATCTCACAGTTTTGTACGGTCAATGAACTTGCAGAGGGTACACTTTGTCCCCTCATATGCTAACCTGGAAGTGGTCCCACAAGCAGGGGAAGATCTGTCTCAAACCCTCTCTGCCAAAATGCAAGTTCTCTTTGTGAAATCTCACACAGCCCTACCCTCAGGTTTACAACAGTTAATCAGATGTTCAAACACTCACATTCAGAGAAGTTCCACCTTCCACAGCAGGCAAGTAATAATTGAAATGCAGCCCTGGCTGAGCTGTTTTGCAGTGAGAAGTGCTATTGCAATCCCTGCCTATGAGAAGAGGCCTGTTCTGCTAAGACTGTTGAGCCTCGCAGGCAATCTCCACTGCTTCTCTCTCTGTAAACACCATCAAAGCTAGTTGAGTTAATTAATTACAGACGGAGGGATTTTAATACTTGAAGATATATGTACCCAGCACGGAAAGTCTTCCAGTGAGGAAATGAAACTTTTGACTCTGCATTAGAGCTAGATATTTGAAGAAATACATCGTCACATTCAGAATGCCAGCATTTCACACCCAGAACGGTTCTGACCAGACCTGTTATCAGATAGTCCAGTTCACACTACCTTTGCTGTCTAGGAAACTAGTAGATGTGAGGCTCTTGTTGGCACAGTGAGAAGTAAGGACTGAAGGTGGCAAGTTCCTTCAACACCCATTAGCTCTGCAGCTTCAGGGGACAGGATGCAGGGTTCAGTGTCGCCATATGGAACACAGACTGAGAGAAAGAAAAATTAACCATACAACTCCCAGAAACTGTAGTTGTCCCTAGCAAAACATGCTCTTCAAAATTAAGAGGTGAGGAAATGTCTAGAAAGGTGTGAAGTTTGTACTCATCTTCTGGGGTATGTTAGCATACTCAAAAATCCTCTATGGCCTCGCATTAAATTTGCCTTCTCGGTGATGCTTTTATCCACTTCACCTGGCAGGTGAGCCCACAAAGTACATTTCTGAGTTTTTCCCCTCACAGTTCAGTAGCAAAACCATGAGTTTTGAAGGTACTGAATCCAACCCTAAAGAAACCTTGACATAAGCAAAAAAGGAAATTAACTCAGGTTTAAAAAAAAAATAAATCTCCTCCTGGAGAAATTTCTTTAATGTTCCTCTCCTTGAGCTGATGCCAGACTTCAGTGTCATGTCACGAATGGACAGGGAGTACACAAGGGAGTCTTGTGCTTTGAAAAGGAACCTACTAGGGCTGCGGAGAGGAAATTCTTGAGACACCGCTGTCATCACACAGGAAGTGGGATGCAAATACCATGCTGAAAATAATATATGGGAGAATGTCCGAGTCTGGGATAATACTTCTGGTCCCTGTTAACAGGCTTCTTATTACAAATATTTGAATGGTTTTAAGGAGTGAATCAATTCAGAATATGTTATTGCCTTTCACTGTGTTGGCATTACAGTTGTGCTTGGAAGCTCCAAAGAAGATTGAGACCTGCTGTGTTAGACAGTGTTTATGTTTAGCAAGATAAACGGTCCCTCTCTACCTTTATACAGATGAGCAACAGAGTTAATATTTGAGGTACAGACAGTGACCTGAAACACCAAGGGTTTAAGTCATTGATACAGAATAGGAAAGATCTAAATCTGTATCTCCCAAGCTCCACTCCCTGAGTTACCCACGAGTCTTTTTGCCTCTTCAGCATCTTGTTGAACAACAGATGGAGGCAGTTGACATCAATAATTTTTTAGTATCATATAAAGATAGATTGCATTGCTGAGAACTGAGCTGAGAGAGAATGGGAAAAGACCTTAATGTTCTATAATATACTGTCCAATTATTGTGCCCAAGAAACTAAGCTACATAGTTGCTTTAAGTTTAATTTGTAAAATTAAATCACAAATGTCACCCCATACAAATGACCGTGGGCAGAGGAATGAGTCACATTATAACAGACAAGATGTGTATGAAATCTGTGAATTTGCAAGCAGACACATCAATTATGTCTGAATTATTGGCAGGCTTTGCCAATCTCCAATACCTCTACTCAAATGAAAAAATATTTTTAACCTTTGGTGTGACACATGGAAATAAGATATGATGATTCAAAAGCAAATTCAAGTACCTAACCATCAGAGTTTTAAGATAAGCAAATTTATTTCAGGCATAAGATGAGTATATTAGCCGGGTTTTGGAAATCAAGTATTTTTGCAAGTTGCAGTACTAGCTAACATCATAAAAATGTCAATTAACATGCTATAATTTCTAATGGAATGTTCCATGATGGAGATGCTGAGTTGAAAAAATGCATCAAAATATTATAATTCATAAATATATATACTGCCTCAGAGTTCCACAGAGCCAGTCACACAGTGGAAGATGCCCAAACAGAAACTAGAGTGTTACAACCTAAAGCTCGCATGAGAACCTAGTTTACAGAATGATTTTATCCAGTCTGCTGTCTTTTAAATGCAGCTTTGCAGTTGCCAAAGGATGGCTATGGGGAATACTGCGCTAAGCCCTCTTCCCGTGTTCTGCCAGGTGCTTCCACAGGTAAGCTTCCACCATACTGCCATCACAGGGCCTACGAAGACTGGGCAGGGTCCCAAAGTGGCTGCCAGTCTTCAATGTAGGATCTTGGACCACCCTGGATTTTGAAGAACCCATTTTAACACACCTGCCTGCCTGCTTTAAATTCTTTCTCTTTTACCTGCTCTCTGTTAATTTATTTGCTGATTATTTTCTTTTTCCCAAATGTCCTAAATATTCCCATTCCATTTTTTTATTGCAATTGTCCCCTTAGTTTTCTTGCTTTCTGCCTAATTGTTACATCCCGCTAGGGAGAAGGGAGCAAAAGGGAAGTAAAGGCTGATGACCTTCAGCCTCTGAAACACCAAGTGTTCCTGGTTGAGAGGAATGACAGAAGGTATTTTCCCACCCTGTTTTACCCCCGACATGTGGGTGCCTACAAGTACAGGAGTTCTGCTGAGGCTGGAGGGAAAGAGATTCCTTACTTTGCCTTTGTAGCAAGGAGTGTTACTGGATTTAATTCCTGAATAGTCCTGAATGTAAGCTCTGGCAGAGGTGCAAAAATATTACAATGTAATTCAACTTTAAGTAGAAATCTCTGCTAAATTTGTCTATATCTTTAGTTCCTTATGTTGTTCCAGTTCCAGTCTAGAGATGGAGTAATATGTTACTTATGGCCCAGATATGCCAGTCCTGGAGGATTCTGTGAGCACAGAACATCACACAATGAATGGCAGGACGTGATTTTTTCACTATACATTCCAGTTTTAGTGCAGGTTTGAAAGATTCTTCTGTTACATTTCAGTGAGCCCTATTCGGCTCGGTACTCTGCCTGGTGACATGACCTCGTATCTTCACACAATTTGGAATTGTTAGCCTAGGTATCTTAAGAAACATTTAATTCTTATATGGTCTTCTGATGTTTATCTGTATCTCTTTCCTTTCAGACTAATATGAAAAGGGTCAGCAGTTTTTACAGTCTTATATTCTTTCAGATTTATTTTCAGGGATTTTGAGAGATCAGGAAAAAAAACTAACCCAACACCTCAGTGAAAACACTTTATTGATGCGTGCAATCAGGAAAGCAGCTATTTTTCACCTGGTTCCACAGAGGGATTTGGCTGGAAACCTGCAATGATGGCCTCTTTTTATGCAAACCTATAATTTTATTTATCTCTAGCATTTTTTGCAAACCCATAATTTTATTCATCTCTGGTATTATATGCAGTGGTCTGAAAATGAGCATTACTTCACTCGCAGCTTCAGGAGAGATAGTGTTTGAATCAGCAAGGGCTGTGGAAATGCTATTTGTTTGTACTCTTAAGTTCTCAGAAATGAATCGGAAGCAGAGAAGGTGCAGACTGCTAATGTGTTAGATGAAACTGAGTCACCTTCTTTTGAGAAGGGCTGCTGCAGATGTGGTATGTGCTGAGAATTCTCATGCAGGAACTAAATTAATCCTTTAGCAGTAATGTACCATTTCACAATTACCAAGCAGTTACAAATGAAGTAGCCAAGGGATTAAGGTATTATTCATTTCAGCTGCCTAAGAATACAAAGAAAGCTGCCTCATCTCTCAGACAGGCTCTTCCATCCTATGATTACCTAAGAGATTGCAGATGCTAGAAAGTGAGTCCAAAAATCTGTTTTGAGGAAAAGCCTATATAATATATACTAGCAACTTTTCTCTCTTTTGCTAGATCGTTTTGCTAATGCCATTAGTGCTTTGTCAATTAATGATGTGGTGTTACACATTCAAAGAAGTCAGAAATAGCGATGGTTAGAGTGAACTTAAAAATTCGGTTTTGCTCCTTCCTTTTGTGCAGCTGATAATCGATATTTTAATTGCAAAATCAAAATCAAATTCTGCCTTAATTAGAGGACTGTCAATCCAGAATAGTTCCACAAGGAAGAGTAATAGATTTCATGATCAGAAGTGATCTTTATTATTATCTAACATGACTTGTTACCAAAAAACCCTTCTTCAGAAATTCCTTTTAAAAGTCCTGTGTTTTTACTGGAAACACAGCAACTTGTCAGAGAGACCTCCAGACTTGATTTAAAGACTCCAAGTGATGGAGAAATGGTCGTATTCCTAGGTAAATTATTGCAGTGCTTAAATATCCTCTGTTAGACACCGGAAGGCATACCTACATTGCCATGTGATTTGCTATGGAAAAATAACAAATCCCATTTGGAATGAGCTGAGAATCAGGAGAAAGATAAACAGCTCCAGGTATACACTCAGGATCAGCATCTCTACTTTGTATTTTGTTGTGCAGTTACATCCTAAGAGACTGTGTATAAAGCCTGTGTTTTATAGACTCATGACTCTAGTATTTCATGGCTATGTCAAAACTTCAGCTTTTATTTCAAAGTTGTTATTCACATTCATACATGCCAGGAAGGATCTGAAAACAGAAACAGAGGATGGCTGCAGTGCTACTATTTTGGTTTACTGGGAATGTGAAAGCGCAGAGTGGAAATACTGAGAGGGGGTATTGGGAATTTTTATTAATTTTAGACTGTGGGCATTTGGGTCTCTATATTCCTCTTGATACAAAGGGGAACTCCCAAAAAGCCACCTTCTGCTAAGCCTGCGGGTAAAGCAGGAGTAATATATGACCCCTGTGTGGTAAGTGTGGTAGTTGTTTATAATCCCCAAACTCCCTTTCTCTAGGACATCTTAGTCTCCTTCTCTTGTGACATTTCCCATGTGAAGGGGAGTACCATGTTTGCACTCCTCTCCTACAGAGCATCTTCCCTCCCAAGTAATCAGCAGCAAAAGAGCTCGCACTGACCCCTTCCTGAGGACACTAGGGTGGCCAGGCCACCCAGGTGAATATTGGCTGGTCAGTTGCAATTTCAGAGCAACTGTTAAAACCCATGCAAGTGAAGGGGTGGGAGTGAGGGGAAGCTGCATAAAATTAGCCGTGTGATCATGAGAGGTAAGGTTTCCATTACAACAGAAAGTAGCCTCACTCTCTAACTCCTCTTCTGCAACAGGAGCACTGGCTTTTTCTGACTTCTGCCCTACAGGCTATTGTTTAAAATCAACTGCTCCCATCATCAAAAAAAAGGTACCTTTTTAAAAATAAAAAAAACCAAACAACAATCCATGTAATAACAATAGAAATAAAGCCACAGGCAAGATGACATAACACATCACTGCTGATGTTTGAAGCCAGTATTGCTTTCCATCCAGGTGTGGAACTCCATGGTTATAGACATATTTCAAGTCTCCAAACACCTTGGTATGTTACAGAACAAAATACTGCTTTTCAATATTTGCATGTGTTAGTGTGAGTGATGAAAAGCTGTGCAGTGGTAGAAGTCAGAAAACAAACGTTATCAGAGAAGCATCAGGGAACTATTTGCCTTTTTGGCTAGCTGAAATGTTGAAATACCCCCAAAATCATGACTGTAGTTCAAACTGACAGTGTAGGAGTAGGGTCTGCACCTCTGTGGAGAACTAATGCCCTTCCCATATGGTATCACAAACTAGCCAGCCTTCAATTGTCAGAATGAATTTCAGGTGAGTGCCCTTTAGGGTGCTTGCTCCAGAGATTGGTAAACTAAGGAGCCCGCATTTCTGGGTCTGCTGCCACAAGGAGCCCACATTTCTGGGTCTGCGGCCACGTGCTCAGGTAGTAAAAACTATTGAAGAGGTCACCAAGAAAATGTTGTAGCAAGGATGAATATATGTTGCAGTATAGTATTATAATGTAATAATACATTTATCTCAATATATTCTCAATTTTAACTTAATCAATCCAGAAAGGATTTCTTTAGAAAAAGGGTAAGAGGGTCAAGAAGGTGTGTGGGTTCATTCTACCCTCACAGTTCTTAAGCTGGGTACAAAAGTTTATCAACAAGACAGGAAATTAATACTTTTGAGGCTGTGTCAGCCTTGTTTCACAATTAAGTTTGGACTGATGAACGTAGCTGTAGCTGTTCCTCGGTAGCACATATGTTCTCATTTAGCTGGCCTTCAAACAATGCAGCCACTACCCTTCTCCCAGTTCTTCTGGATTAGCTTCATGACTAATTGTGGTAAAGTTTAGTATGACATGCAATGGGGCTGCTC
Organism: Hypotaenidia okinawae; assembly: GCA_027925045.1. Taxonomy (NCBI): domain Eukaryota; kingdom Metazoa; phylum Chordata; class Aves; order Gruiformes; family Rallidae; genus Hypotaenidia; species Hypotaenidia okinawae. The sequence goes on from BSDF01000001.1 coordinate 96,117,899, forward strand.
ATCTGATAAGCCAAGGGGACACATCACCAACACTGAATGACGCTGATTTTTGCAGGAATTCAGATTTGGGGATTTCTCATCCCCTCCCACCAATCCTCCTCTGAGAAGGCAAGATCAGGACGTATGCTTTAAAACCCAGGGGATGGCCTTATGTCAGACACAACAACAGATGCAGTGCCCAGAAGTGTAGGAGTTGGGAGGCTGATTTATGACCATGCTAGGGGAGAAAGTATTCCAAAAGGCCTCTTGCCATTTCCTCCTAATGCAATGGCTCTGCAGACTGGCCTTGCAGCAGGAGGGAGGTCAGCAGAACAGGATTACATAAGGCTGCTTGCTATGCAGAAAAACGCAGATGGCCTCAAAGTGTTTCATTTTTTTAAATGAAGTCACATGCCCGGGAGCCGCAGTTTGAGGCAGAAGAGGAGTCTCTGAAGCACAAGTACAGCAAGAGTGGTTTTCTTCTCATTTTAATCGAAAATAAGTCTGGAATCTCTCCAGGAAATAAGTTTTGAAGGAAAGAGTTGGCTCGCTCACAGTCCAAGCAATTTAGAATCACCTCCCATTATTTGTATTTCATCTTAAGCACTTCAGAGGCATATTCTGATACTTGCACAGATAGTCATCCAGAGGAAACTAGTTCCAAGTTCAGATGGAATCATCTGGTTGGACTGAATTCCATGGACCAGCAGGTCAACAATTTTCTGCTTCTCAGTAAAGACTACATTCACTATTATTTGCCTTGTAATGTGCTGTGGCTTCTCCTTTAGACCCCAAATATTATTCTATTCATCTTAGTCCAGAATTACGTTTTGCTTATTAGATGGCTACAGAAGGACAAATATCAGTACAAAAAATTACAACCATTGCTACACAGATTTACAATATGAAATTTCAGCTCTCAATGCATGTTTTAAGTTTTTATTGCATGTTTTACTTTTTAATTTCTTTTTTTTTAGTTAAAAAACTCTCACTTATTTCTTTCTGTTATACTTAAAGAGCCATGATATCCTGGCTTACAGGAGCTTGTTTTCCTCCTTTCACTTCAATTCATTATTGCCTATAATATACCTTTTCTTTAAAAATATAACTAAAATAAAGGTGAAAGACAAGTTACTCTAGCGCTTTAGTCATACCTGTCAAGGTGAAAATCAATTTCAGACACAGATGTGAAAGCAATGGCATTCCAACAAGTTAATTTATAAATTGAGAGAATTACTATGCTATGCATTATATATTTAAGCAAACTTTATGTTCCAAATAAGTACTAGGATGACAGTGCTGTAATTGGATTCTTCTCATTTGTGTGGCAGTAGAACCATTTACACAATGCTTCCCTTCCTTTTTGCCAAGGCAGATCTTTTCTTCCTTGCCTTGCCTCTCAGTGGACACACCTTACAAGTCCTTGCAATTTTCCTAGGTGTCATCCTGAGCCTAAGGCACACTGCGGGAACTCCCAATACGGACAAATTTTTGTGTAGCCTGCTGTGAAGTACATGAGAGGATGAAGTCTCCACAGTACCTCAAGTGAACTAGTCTCCTGCTTTCCTACCCGCAAGTACTAGTAAGCTTTTCAGAACGTCTAACCCAAATCTGCCTTCCTGCAATTAAGTTGGTTCTTCTTCAGTTCATCAAGGACGTGGAGAACGGGTTATTTTACATCTCTTCGCGGCAATCTGGACGCAGGCTTAAAACTAAGTGGGTGAGGAGATAATGTAATACACTAAGCGTGCGGACAGGGAGAAAAATAGTGAATCAGCTGCTGAACATCTTAAGTGTCTTTGTATTAATCTGTAAGAAAGATGAATAAGACAGAAGATGGGGGAGTCCACTGCATGATCAACATTATGTTAGAATTGTGTCTGAGCAGTGGCCTGAATCACCACCCTGGAATTTTTGTTTAGAAAAGTTTAGCCTGTCAATGAGGGTCCTCAGTTTGAAGTTTTCTCTTAGTTTTATCTTCTCCAGATCAAACCCACACAGTTCATTTCTTTGCAGATCTTGCCTTTTGAACCTTTTCTAGTTTGCTTTTTGTTTGTTTGTTTGTTTGTTTGTTCTTCCTGTTCTCCAAAGAGCTCTCTTGAGGTGGGAAAAGATACTGAACAGATAATCCAACAATTGTCATAGAAATGAGTCAGAAAACTGGTATCTAGAGCCGTAAACTGGTATCTAGAGCTTCTTTATAATGGAGCAAGTGTCTTCATTTGCCTCATGAAAATGGTGCAGCTGCATCCCCGAAGTACAAACAACAAGGCCAGGTTAGTCCCAGCATTTTTCCATGGTTGCTAACAAAAGTGCCCCTTAGCATAGCAATGCTGTGTACACCTGTTCAACAAAACAGGCCTGAGCTCACATCTCCATTTTAATGTGACATTCAAACAGGTAGTAGCCTTTAACTGTCCCATTACAATCATGAGACCTTTTAAAATACATGTCTAAGGAAGCAAAAAACAGGTTCCTGAAATAATTAAGAAGAGTTTGTGGTCCCTCTGTCACCCACAAAGTAGTCTTTCTATTAGTCTGAACAGGGAATTGTCTTCCAGTATCTGAGAGATACGTGAGAATGCTGTGACTACTTACAGGAAGAAGAGCATCACCATGCCAGGAGCCCAGGCAGGGATGCAACATCAGGTGGTAGCAGAAGGACGTGCCTGCGAGCACAGCGCTTTGATGCATGGGGCCTCTGCTAAATGTCATCTTCCTAGGCAAAGTTTAGTGCCACAGCCTCCCCTCTGTAGTGGGACCTCATACCCCCAAGCGAGCACAGCTAGTGAGGGAATAATAAATCAGGGCAGCCAGCTGCGCCTGCCAGGAAAGGTCAGGCAGACAGAGAAAGGCTGGGGGCAGCAGGGTGGGATGATGCAAACGCAGGCTTGGTTGTGAGGAAGGAGCTGACGCAGGAGTCAGCGTTGTGAGCCCTGAGAGGCTTCACAGGAAGCATGGAAGGTAGCTACTTCTTCAAGGGAGGAGAAGGGGGAAAAAAGATGGTGGGCTCATTCAGTATGAAATAATTGAGGAGTTGAGGTCAGTGAGAGAACTCGAATTGCTGTGGAACAGGAAATACTGTTTAACACAGGAAAAAAAGGGTGTCAAACAGTAAGAGATGCAGTCACTTAACCAGAATCTGTGTGGGTTTTGTAGAGACACAACAGGAAATTGCCTGCAGCACCTGGCGAGCGCTGTCTTCAACCTCTCACACTGAAGAAATAAAATAGACCAGCTTGTTTCTGGGGCCGTGTTGGATGCGTACACAAGTATTTGTTTTGCAGGTTTTAGGGAGGGAGTGGTAGAAGAAGGTTTTGTTGCAGAATTCACGACTTAATTGCAAGCTGATACATTCCGTAAATATTTCATTCCTACAGCCAGGCAGCACTTGGAAACCAGCCAGGGTGCCTCTGATCTCCAGTTGCTAATGAAATTATACTGTGCCGTTGCTTTCCTATTTGAAAAATATCCTGCAATATTCAGATGATAGATTGGCTAGTTTTTCTTCCCGCATTTTTGCCTGGGTTAGTAGGTCTGACCGTCCAGTTTCATTGGGAGGCTTATTAATCCTCTTGAAAGAACAGCAGACCTGCAATAAGTTCTGGAGGGGAGGGGGTGATGCTGACCTTATTCTCTCCCTAAATTCTTTATTCCTTCTAAAACCCCAGCGGCCTGAGGTGGGCCGGGCCGGGCCCCCGCCGGTGCGGCTCCCGGGGCGGCGGCGGCGGGCTCGGAGCTCCCCCCGCTGGTCAGTCCCGCCCGGGCTCGCAGCGGCAGCCGGGGAGAGGGGCCAAGAACTGAGTGGGGGCCGCCTCACGAGTCTCCTGCGGGGCTTCTGCTCAGGCTGATGATGACTGCCATCCTGCAGCCCAGGAAAAAATCTAGGTGCCCCGCATGGCGAATTTCCGTGTTGAATAGCAATACGTTTGGGGAGGGAAACGAGGGGACGGCAGGTTTAGTTTTGTTTTTATTTTATTTTATTTTATTTTATTTTATTTTATTTTATTTTATTTTATTTTTTCCCCCTCTTCAAGATTCTTCTTCCTGCAGGGCAGGTGAAGGTGAATGTAGTCGGGCTTTCACGCAGAAAGGTATTGCTGACTAAAAATGGGCTTGATGGCTCACATGAAATGGTTCTCTCATTTACTGACCCTGTCCCCCTGTTCCGCCCCCTCTAGCACAAACGTGCCCATGACCTGTGGATTATCACCAACATGTTTTGGTGTGGGGGCATGGCAGGTTAGTCAGCAGATTTGTCCGGTGCCGTCACCTTGCCAACAAAACTGACCTGATATACCACATTGCCTGTTGGGTGCAGGGGTGCAGGGAAACAGAATTAGGGAGGGTGGAAGCCTTTTTAAAAGTCCAAAGTAGAGTTTCCTAATGGGTTTTGCCAGACAATGAGAATACCTGGCTGGATCTGTTACAGCACCAGCACCGCTTGCTCTCTGGGTCACCGAGACAGCTCTTTGAGAGCCTCTGTCTTTATGCAGAGGAGCTGTGCTGCCTGGGCTGACTGTTGCTATCAGCTCTATAGTAAGAGCCTCTCAGCGCCTGGCGTCTCCAGAGGCTTTGCTGTTTCACCTTCTACGGGGGCCATGGTCTGTTTATCTCTATTGCTTCTGTTGAAGTGTTCCGTTCTCCAGCCAAAGCAGTTTTGCAAAATTCCTCACTTATCTGCTAATTAACCCCTCTCCTCATCAGGCATCAGTAAGACTCTTAAAATACAATTTAATTTTTTTCCCTGAAGTCCATTTCTTTCCCTTTACACTTTCAGTTTTCTATTTTCTGCTGGTAAATTGTCCTTCCATCCAAATTTCCATCCTCCTCACTCTTCTGATTAGTCCCACTTTCTCAAAAAAAAATAAAAATAAAAATTTGCAGTTACAGTATCATTTGGGGAAGGAACGGGGCAGGGGGAAGTAGTCAATAGCTGAAAGCTGTCCTTTTACTCACCTCTGCCAAGAAACTGCTTACAATCTCTCCGCTCCATTCAGAGACTACCACTGAATGACCTTTCCAAGGGTCAAGTACTAACAGGGATTGGTATTCACGTACAGAATGTTTTCAACCACTGCATCCTGAAATGTGAATTACAGTGTTCTGTATTCCAAATACAACATAAAGGTTTTTATTTGTCAAAGTGGAGCACCTCAACTAACTGGAGGCAAAGTAGTTTTTTCTGAGGACATGTTTTATCAAAATGTCCTCCTCTCTGGGACAGAAAATTTCAAGTGAAGTTGCCAAGGACTAAACGATTGCCCCCTCTCCAACTCATACTGTGTTTGATACTATCTTGGCTGCCATTTCCACGGCAACTGTGAGCAAAGCAGTGTGGTAAGGCAGTGAGTAGAAGACCGTCACAAGAAAATTAAATGACACAAGAAGTGGCATTAGAGATTTGTAATGAGAGGGTTACTGAGAGAGCTCGAGCAGCATAAATGTCAGGGAACAAGCATGCTGTGAGAGGTGTGATTGCTCAAATGAGCATTGAATGTTCATGGTTACAAAAGGCCCCTGTGCCATTTTCCATAAAAGTAGGGACGTTGAAATCCAATGATCCACCAAATTCTTTCACTCTTCTCATCATATAAAGTTCCTTATCTAGTTGCAATTTGATACGCAATTTTTCCTCCTTTGTATTTTACACACAGAAGAGTTCTCATCTCAGCACTGCACAAATGGTGAATTTATTCCCATTTGTTGTGAACAGAGCCTGATTAAATTTCCTAAATACAAAATATCTTGAACAATAATGGTGACTTTAGAAGAAGTTGGGTTGTAATATGCTTTTCCACATGCTAGTTTTAAAAAATGGAAAACATGACGTGGTCTAAATGACTCGAGTTAGTGAACACTAGAATTTGATAATCCAAAAGAATTAGCTGTCCTCTCAATGAAGTGGTTTGGAAAATCCGTACGTTTTAAGTGCAGAAGAATGTAAGTGGTTTTGCAGCCTAACTCCTTGGGTTTAGTTCATCTCTAAACTCAGGTTTTAGGACCTCACTTCCTGGATGACAGCCGCCTTCAAGATGTTGCGTTTTTAGTGTACATGGTGAATGCTGTTCCCCTGGCTGTCTTCAGTAAGCCCTGCCATCAGCAAGCACTTTAAAGTATCCCCAAGTTTTTCACTGCAATTTTGCTTGACCTTTCCAGGCCTTTCCTCTTAGGTGTCTGGTTTTGCCAGTCCACAGAGGAGCTGGTCAGGTGAAGTATCGCTGGAAAGTAAAAATCATTTCATTTTCCCTAGAGCAAACTTTGAGTTTTTGAACTGGTTGCTCCCCAGCCAAAAGACCCTGGCATAAGGGGTGCTTGTGCCACCCAGTACAATCCCTCCTTGCTCTTTGCCCTGGAGAAAACAAGCCTGATGAAGGACTCTTGCAAGAGGCAAGGAAAATCATAGAATGGGTTGGGTTGGGAAGGATGTTAGAGAAAGTCTTGTTGCAACCCCTCTACTATGGAAATGTTCATCCTTGTTCTCTCAGGAGCTGAGAGATTTGCAAGGGCAGATAAATAGTGTCTCACATTAGAAGCAAAAATAAGTTAGAAGCTAACGTCAGTTCTGCTTCATTTTTGCTGTGGAAAAAAAATAGGTCCTGTTCCTCCCCTCTGTCTTCCTGTTCTCCCTCACCACAGCAAATTGGGCCCAAGGGGAACTCTGCATCTGGCCTGGGAAGGGGGAGAGGGCTCCCCAGGGCCAAGCCCACCAGCTGACCTACCAGGATGGCTAAGAGAGCTGGGCAGTGTCTAGGGCAGGGGCACGCTCAGGTAATGCTGGATGAATAATTGAGGGATTGTTTTGGTGCTGCTCTGCTAAAAAACTCAGTACCTGACACCAGAAGATCACTTTCCCCAAAAAATCCAGTGTTTTGTTCACCTGCATCCTACTTATTTTTGGTGTATAGATAAAAGGATTATGATTTTTTTCAAGATTTGTCTTTCAGTTTCTGTCAAATTTAAATCAAATTAATGCTAAGATGAATAGGATTCCACCTGAAAAGTGAAAAATGAAGGAGCTCCTTGGAACTAGTAATAGTAACGAAAAAAAGTATTTCCACAATGAGGACTTCATGCTGCCAGCATCTAAACTATATACTTTGAGGGTTTTGAAATCCCTCAGTACACACACGCACCCACATTTCTTATGGGCCAAATGCTGAGTTCACTCATGGTTTAAGGTGATCCCATCCTTCAGCATATTAAATGTTTGCTAGATACAGGTGCCAAACCGAGTAGGGAAATTATCACAGGCTAGTGGATGTACGATGTTGCTGGGAATATAGAGAGTAAGCTTAGTCTTAAGACTGAAATCTGTGTAACTAATGCTGCATTCGTTGGAAAAATAACCGGGAACAAAAAGATTATTTATCACATTGTGGCTACCAGGGAAAAGCACAAAGCTTAACACTGTTGGTTAAGCTGAAGAACTCCTACCCCAGGGGCTCAGATCACTTGGCTGCACAAATCTGGGAGAGCTGGCAATGCCCATCGGACACACACAGGAGGTAAAGCAAGAAATAATGTCCAAAGGCCAGACCACAATTTCAGTACAATCTTTGTCCCTAATATAATGTGGGTCCTTTTTTTGTTGGTTTAAAAATCCTTCTATTTTTGCTGGTCTCAGTAGTTCTCTTTCACTAACGCATTGGTATTACCTAGCATAGGAAACATAACTCAAGTGACCTAATTTTTGGCAGTTATAAGGGCCATAACAGGAAGTATTACTTTTATTTCACACCATTAGGTCAGATTAATTTTATCAGCTGGAATTCATGCTAGAGTCCACGGGATATTAAAGGCCTTCTCATGCTTCTGCTTGGTTTATGAAGGAAAAAATAAGAATAATCTTTTCTCGTAAGACTGATACTTGTTGTAGGGGCAACACTTTACATGGACTTCTCCATCACCTTTTTTTTAATGGTCAATGGAATATTGGGGGGCAATGAATCAAAACTGAGTTTTGTTTACACTTTTTCCCTCTCCTTTGTCAGGTTACTGCTCCCTTCTACACTTAACTTTATTTTCATCTTTTCTCTTTCAAATAGTCCCTTATAAGCCCCTTTTCTCCTCTCAAATAGTCTACAAACTGCCTGGTTTTATTTTTTTTTTCACTTCTGTAATAATCATATCTTTAAGATGTTTTAGTGGTAAAGAGGCAGTTGTATGGTCTAGAGACTTGTGTAATTAAGTAGTCAGAGCTTGCACCCTGAAATAAATGGATCTCTGCTAAATTGCTTTGCTCTCAGTGGTTGTTGAACGCTGATGTTACTGTGCTAAGGAACCACAGGTAGCAATTTACCTCTCTCAAACACTCTGGAAATGAGGATGGTGATGGAAATGTGCTTAAATAGAGCTGAGAGCAGTGGGAGCCAGTCGCAAGGAAGACAGACAGAATATAGCCTCATTTTTATGACAATAGATGACTCACAGTTTTTAATAGCTTGGTGTTAACTCAGGCAGGGATAACTAACGACAATATTCCACATTACAGGAATTTGAGGAGTGATACCTGTACTCCAGGTAAAAATGAAACATATGGGATACGGCTTTGAAATGGAGTAGAAAAAGAAAATGAACACAGAGAAATATGTGTGTGTGTTCTGAGGCTAAAGAGCTGATCTGTCAATTTGCAAGGGGCTACATGAGATCCTGATCAGCACTTATGATGGGGTCTAAGGGAAAATGTGAAGAGAGAGGCTTTTGGAAAACCAGAATTAACCTTCAACAAAGCGTGCTGATTTGACAAGGAAAGGCAATCACAAGGGCAAAACAGAGAGGAGAATGGTGCTCTGACAACAGAACATTTCTGCAGGTCACTGCAGAAAGTCTGGGAAGGAGATGTGGGTAGAAACAGAAGCAAAGCTCAAAGTCTTTTGTAAGTTCACAAATGCAAGACACAGAGCTGCCTGTATTATACAAGCAACAAAATGCCGTATACTGTGAAAAACATTCAAGCATTGTGCTGTGTTACACTGATATCCACAAATTTGCAAATACTTGTTGACCATGAAGAGCTTGGACAAGAGGACATCACGAGCACCATTTGTGCAAGGTAATGCATCATGAGCAATGGACAAGATTTCAGCAGAACATAAATGAGCTCTTAGCCTGAAAGAAAATGGAATATTTATTAATTTTAAGCTGTACACAGGTGTACAAGCCGGTGTTTTGTCAGAGACAGTGGTAGTAGCAAAGAAAGAAGATCCCAGATAAGATAAATAGATAGAATCCACATTTGCAGTTGTGATTTTATTGCCATTAAGAGAGTGAGTGGAGTGAAGTAAATGCATGAGTATATAACATATTTCAAAGGTAAAATTTGTAATAATACCAGGGACAAAAATACCCTTTACTGATTTTAAAACATACCAAGTTTTTTATCTTAGGCAGTGGTGCTTCATCTTAGAAGGAAAGGTGACAAAGTTGGAACAAGAGTTTTAGGATGATCTCTCGGTGGAGAAGAAAGCATTCAGCAGAATAAAAAATATACCTGAAAGCCAAATTGTACACTGTCCAATGGAAGAGCAAAGGAGTTGGTTAAGGTTATCACTGTAGGAAAAAGAACAAGGAATAGAATAAACAGAAAGAAATTCACTTTCTGTAGGAAAAAAACCCAAGCATTTCTCTAAGCAATAGGATGAAGGAATCCCATAGGTTACATTTCTTGGTTAAGTGTTTCTTTGACTGAAATATGCAAGGATATTCTGCCACCTCTGCAAACACAAAAAAACAATTTCCTCTGTTTCCCATAGCAGATCGCCCCTGCAGAGTACTGGTAAAATCTGGGCTGCCATGTTTGTCTATAGAAATTGCCTGAAAAGATAAAAAATCCTGGGGGAAATGAACTAATCCTGCTCTTACTTCTCCTCTGTCTTGAATGAAACCTGTAGCAACTGAGTATCTGTAAGTCCTCTCCCTCATTCTGTAATTTTGGTTGGACATGCTAAGGCACACACACTGCCAGGACAGCACATTATGGTTGGTTCAGTAAGAAATTACAGAATCACAGAATAACAAGGTTGGAAAAGACCTTTAAGATCATCAAATCCAATCATTCCTGTCCTAAGCTAAACCATATCCCAAAGTACCTCATCTACCCTTTTTTTAAACACATCCAGGGAAGGTGACTCAATCCCCTCCCTGGGCAGCCTGTTCCAGGCCCTGACAACTCTTTCAGTGAAAAGCTTTTTCCTGACATCTAATCTGAACCTGCCCTGACTCAGCTTTGTTCCATTTCCCCTTGTCCCATCTCCTGTCACCTGGCTGGAGAGACCATCGTCCACCTCTCTGCACCTCCCTGTCAGGTAATTGTATGTGGTGATAAGGTCTCCCCTCAGCCTTCTCTTCTCTAGGCTAAACATCCCCAGCTCCCTCAGCCGCTCCTCATAGGATTTACCCTCCAGCCCCTTCCCCAGCCTGGTTGCCCTTCTCTGGACTCGCTCAAGCACCTCAATGTCCTTCTTATGGTGAAGAGCCCAGAACTGGACACAGCACTCGAGGTGCGGCCTCACCAATGCCGAGTACAGGAGCACAATCACTTCCCTAGACCTACTGGCCACACTATTTTTGATACAAGTCAGGATGACATTGGCCTCACTGGCCACCTGGGCACACTGCTGGCTCATATTCAGTCAGCAGTCAATCACCAGCCCCCTTCCAGGTCCTTCTCTGCCTGACAGCTCTCCAGCCAGTCTCTCCCAAGCCTGTAGCACTGCATGGGGTTGTTATGTCCCATGTGCAGCACTCTACTCTTGGAGTTATTAAACCTCAGCCCATTGGTCTCAGCCTATTGGTCCAGCCTGTTCAGGTCAAGTTGGGCTAATTAGGCTAATTCTTTCACTATGTATCGTTCAAACAAACCAAATAGCAACAACAAAGTAAAAATGGAACCTAAGCAGTTCCTAGGTATGTTTCTGCATCTGTGTCCTCCAAGTGGTAGTGGCAAATGTCTTTAGAAAAGCAAAGTGGCATGTAAGTAGTGTGGCCTTCGAGAGGCACTGCTTCTTCAAACTAATGTTTAGACTATCTTATGCCAAGTGTTTTGTGGTGGAGTACATAAAATGGGATTTGATGGGATTAGCAGAGCAGTTGCTGTAGTTCAGCCAGATGAAAAGATCTCACTGTATGCTGTTTTATTTATAATGCTGATTTCATCCTTGGATATATGTTTGATCCTTTTTGTTGTCTACTAGCTGACCTCTGCAGCTAATTCTCTGTATTTGCTAAATATATGACTAGGTGTAAACTGCCAGCAGTGTAATCAGAAAGCCTAACTAGCACAAAAGACAAGCCAGTATGCAGTACTGCATTTCATGTCTTAGCAACCAAATCCAACATCTTCTCATTCTACAGGCATCTAATATGTTTTCTGCAGGTTTGACAACATTAGTTCTGCAATGTTTTCCTGTGTTTTTGGGCTAAGATAGCCACTTATAGTCATTTAGTTCAGCTCTACGAAACTGAATTTTCCAAGTGGCATTAATGCGATAAAAATGAGAAATACTATTCTTTTCCCTCTTTTTTTTTTTTTTTTTTTTTTTGCCAAAGTGCTTTTGGAACCCAGGTAACTATTTTATTTTATTTTTTAAAATCAGTAGCATCCTCTACCAAGGAGATTTCCTAGGCATTACATGACAAACATAATACATGTTTTGAACTTGCCACCTGCCAGTTTTCTTTGACACCCTCTAGTTCTTTTTTTTTGGAAGTGAGAATGAATGATCTGTTCATCTTTACTTAGTTTCTGCTGGGTGAACAACATTACCCTGCCTTACCTGCTTAATGGTCTTTGAATATAGATTAAAGTAGGTAGCAAGGGGAGTTATGTGTCATGCAGTGGAGCTTTCTTAAAATAATGCGTGGGAAGAAGGGAAGTAGCCTGGAGTTTTCAGCTCCTGCTAATTGCCTCCTTCACCAGCTTACTGCAACTTGTTCCACACCCTGCAGTTTGTGTTCATGCTGCCATAGAAGTGAGTTAGGAGTACCTGAACATGAAAGGCCTTCTGGTGTGTAGTGAAGCTTTACTATTTGTCCCACCTTTTAGAAGATAAAAGCTTCTAACTAGCTTATTTTATTCTAATTCTGCAGTTGAGATAGCCTTATCTGTCCTTCAAGCCCATTAATCAGTTTCCCCATCCAGAAGCAGGGTACAGAAGTAGAAAATTTTGTGTCATGAACTCATGCATTCCCCAGCCTTAACAACCAAATTTAAGCCACCAGTTCTAAATTAGAAATGCAGATAAGACTTTGTAAGCTTGGGTCCCTTATAAGGACCCTTTTATCCTGTGATGAGCTTCAAGTCCTGTTGTTCCTTTCTAGCTCTGCCTTTGTGGATCTCTGCAATCAGGTAATTTGCTCTTATTTTTCTGTCATAGAGAAAACTGATTCTGGTCATGTCCAACAAGGGGTTTTGAATAAGATGGTGGTTTTTCTCTGCCTCTGTTTATAGGGGTAAAGTTTCAGCAGATTTGCTCGAGACCCTTGGCAAACAGTAAGGGAGAGCACAGTTACAGCTAGCTTCATATTTGAGTTAAGATTTCTCTGTTTATTCTCTGTATTTATTTAAATCAAACCATTTTATAAGAAAGGGGAATTTAAATTTTCCAATGTCTTGTAGGTTCTTGGACAGTCTTTAATTACTATGGGAAATTAGACATGAAGTGTTTTTATTATCCTGAATTCTTTCTGGATGGGTGTGTGCTTCTGACTCCCACTTTCCCTGAGAACCTTCTGCTGACCCTCCCCCAAAATGTGGTGAGTCCTATGGAGAAAGTGCAATAGCTCTTTCACTTTGTTCCAAATATGCCTGCAAGATGAAGTGAGGGATCTTGGCCATTTGTTAAACAGCAGTACTTCGACCCTCAACAAGGTTATTTATTTCAGACTTTTTGACAGTATATTTCAGAATTAAGAAGTCTAATTACTGAATACTATGGTTTTATTTAGTGTGATGCAATCTTTCATTCCCAATGTGCAGGCTATATTTACTACTGATCACACTTTTTGTTATTGTTCTTTCGGTTTATAAGCAATTTTTTTAAAAGTAGTATTATAACACATTTTGTACTACATGATAAATTCCTTGTTAATCGCCAGTTTCCAAATGCTACTCTCCGTGCCTACTTTATCCTAAGCCTGTACATGTGATCAGTATGTATCAAGGGAAGTGCATAGAATTTGGGGTGGGAATGGAAGAATAAATTATTCCCCCTTTAGGAAACTTGCCTGTGCACTTGTTATCTTTGCTCCACCTACAGACCTGAATTAAATAGATGCTCAAAAGGTGTTGACCTTGGAAGAAACTTTGTAATGGGTAAAAAAGAATTGTGATAAGGAGGGAGTTGTGACAAGTGGTTGTAAGAATGCATTAAACAAACCAGGTAAATAGGAGCTACTGCTAGAAATTATGGTTGAATGGGTAAACTTTGTGTAAACACTAGGTAGTCATCCGGTTAATTAAATTACCCAAGAATGATGTCCAGTGAGAAGAGGTTGAAGTGTCTTACTCAGAAATGCAAAGGTTGTCAAAAATATTTTGATAGAAGTATTGATTGCTTTGACTTTCTTGTTTTGTTGCAGTAATGTTCCCTGTTGTGGTTTAACTTATTGAGGCAGCTGTAACAACCACACAGATGTTTAGTCACTCCCCACCTCCACTGCGATGGGAGAGAGAATCAAACAAGGGCGGGTGGAGGGAGGGAGGTAGAACTTGAGGGTTGAGATAAGGACAGTATAATAGGACAGAAAAGGAAAACAATGATAAAAGAATATACAAAACAAATGATACACAGTACAATTGCTTACCAGACATAGCCAATACTGTGCTAGTTCTTCAGCTGAACTGCTTCTCAGACCATCTTCCAGTTGTATATTGAGCATGGCATTATATGGTATGGGATATCTCTTTGGCCAGTTCAGGTCAGCTGTCCTGGCTGTGTGCCCTCCCAGCATCTTGGGCACCTCTGTCATCTTGCTGGCAGGCCAGTATGAGAAACTGAAAAGTCTGTGACTGCTTGGCAGCAACTAAAATATCAGTGTGTTATTCACATTATTTTCATTCTAAATCCAAAACACAGCACTGTACCAGCTGCCAGGAAGAAAATTAACTCTATCTCAGCCAAAACCAGGACATCCCTAAAGCCCCACTTTGATCAAGTTGAACCAGTTGTTTTCTTCAGTTTTTTCACTGATGTTGCTTATGGGTGAGGCATTTTGTTGCTGAGGGCTAGAAAATACCTTAATCACATACTACTAGGTCACCATCTTTCCGTAAACAAATTACTTACATTCCTATATGGCCTCCATTACCAAAGGAATCTGTGCCCTGAGTTATGCTCCTTATGCTTAGTGCTGGTGAGCACTGCTGGCTGGGATCTCTGAATTTCACTGGACATTATCAAACACTGGCAGCATAGAATTGATGAGAAGTAGAAGCAACAAAAGATTTGTTCAGCAGCCAACACAGGTAAGATGTTCAGAGATGAATGCTATCTCCTGTGGCTGGTAAAATGTGTGGTTGCTTATACTTAATGTCCCTGGGGAAGGAAGGTAAAGTGAGGACAATGGGGCAGACAATGTGCTTTTTAAGTTACATGAATATTCTTTCTTCAAATTTCTTGCCTCCTTTCTTTTCATGAAAGTGAGATTAGACACGCGTAGCAGTCAGTTCCACTGCTTGATGACCATTTTGCTGAAGAAATTTTTCTTCATATCCTATCTAAACCTCCCTTGCTACATCTTGAGGCTGTTTCTTCTTGTCCTATCCCCTCTTACTTGGTAGAAAAGACCAATGCCCACCAGGCTACATCCTGTCTTGTAGTGAAGGGTCCCAAATCAAACACAGCGTTTAAGGGGCAGCCTCACTGGTGACCAACCTGGGCATGTTGCTGGCTCATATTCAGCCAGTTGTAAACACCCCTGTGTCCTTTTCTACCAGGCAGCTTTCCAGTTGCTATTTCCTTTGCTTGTAGTGTTGGGTGGGGTGGTTGTAACCCAAGTGCAGGACCTGGCACTTGGCCTTGTTGAGCATCATACAGATGGTCCCAACCTATCAAGCCATCCTGTCCAGATCCCTCTAGAGCCTTCTTACCCTCCAGCATATCAACATTCTTGTACAACTTGATGTTGTCTGCAAACTTCCTGAGGGTGCACTTGATCCCCTTGTGCAGATCATTGTTAAAGATATTAATCTGATATATTCCATGAGACTTGAAAATTACTGCTAAAAATAAAAATCAGAAATGTTGCTGAAGTACTTATACCCTGACAGATATGCCAGCTGAAGGAAGGGGTTTGAGGTAGCCAACCTACCTTAATGTGCCAAGGAAATGCTGGGCAGCAAACAAATGGTTTAGGTCTGCATGTTACCCCTACTCGTTACAGCATCTGGGCCGTAGACTAGGAGAAGTCTGAACAAGTTCTAAAAAAATGCAAGTGTGATCAGGGGTAAGGAAGAAGCAATAATTAATAAAATGCTCTACTAAAATCCTTTTCTTTTCCATTTCCAGAATCCAACATCCTCCACAGACATCTTTGCAGCCATTCCCCTCTCTGTAAACACCATATGTCTCATGTTTTTCGTAAGTTGTATTTTGTACTACCTTTTAGTAAACTAGCCAGAAAATTAGGAAGTACAGCAAAAATAATCAAAACCTGTAACTATTAAAAAATACAGGGCACTTTTATCTTCTGTTTCTGTGAGAACAAGAAATAGCCTAGTGACTTTGAATAGCTAGATGTCTTAGGAATAACGTATCACCTCTGTCTTCCTCTATCTCTCAGTGTGGAGGGTGTTCCTAGGAGAGAGTAAATTGTATGTCTGTAGTGTAGGTGCTGAAATAGCTGGTGCTACTGGCAGTTGGGTATGAATTTGAGCAACTCTAATATGTGCTGGAGTTTAAGCCTTCCTTCAGTTTCTTTATGATAAAGACAGTTAAGAGAGAAAAAAAGGAAAAAGATCTGTTAAGATTCTCTCTGTTCCTCTCCATAGATTCATACTCAGATGACTTTCTGTCAGTTGAAAGTGCAAAGCATAAATGTGAATACCAGTATCTACTAAGTTATAACATCCTTGTATGAGACGTGACATTCTACATAACTCCTCAGCTTTTAGAGTTTGGGTTCAAGAACATTAAGTGCTTGTACCATGGTAAGTGATAATATCGTATCAAATAGTCTCTACAGGAGTAATTTTTTTTTTGAGACACCAACCTGAGGGATCCCTCTCTGAGGAGGTTTTATTACTCATGCAGGTTGCTGACACAACAGAACTGAGAAGAGGTTTGGTGGGCAGTGGCAGTAATGAGGTCTGGGCCCTGATAGCTTGGAGTCCCGTGGTAGGATTCTTTGTCACAGTTAAAGATTTGACTGCAGATGGGAAGTTTTCTCATGTTGGGGCACTCAGTACTTCTCTAGCCCCTGTAAATTCCCCGAGGCTTAGTATGAATTGAGGTCACACTGTAACATACTCAATGCAGGCCATGGATGGTCTTTCATCTCTACCTAGCTACCTGTTTCCAGTAATTTTATAGCAAATTTGACATCCAGAATATTGAGACCTACTTCAAAGACCTTTACTCTCTGTCCGATGTAGACAAAATTGGCTTTAAATTTATTTAGTTGGATGAGAGAGTCAGATAAAAGCACACACATGCTTGCATGCAGAAACTGAGTTTGATCAAACTAGGCTAAAAGCAAACACCAGTCTTAGCTTTTTCTTGTCAATTTTTACTTAGAATTTTGTAATAACTGAGATTGTGCTATGAAGTTGTGTTTCATAAAGTAGAGTTGCTCTGATCCTACAAATGTCTTCATGGATTGTTTTTTTCACATCCTGCTGATTACCAATGCAACTGCCTTCAGCAGTTATAAAGGTTATATATGTGTCTGCATAGGTAGGTCCTGTAGAAAAACCTCAGAAAGCCAAGGTTGCACTTGCACCAGTACAAGGTTGAACGATTAACTTTCTTTAGCAAAAATTCACTGTCAACAATGGCTTCCGATTCTTGGTGGGGCTAGATCCGTGCTATAGAAGACTTGCCTGCTTTATGAAGAACTTAATTGAGAATTAGAAGGAAAGAGAACAATGTGGTTATCACATCTATCATGCTAGTGTTGGTCACTCTTAATAGGCTTTGACTTTTTTGCTCAAGACTATCTCAGGTTCCATTGTTCTGTTGGGAAAAAAAAAAAACCAATGACAAAAAGCAATCAAAAAACCCCACCAAAAACCCAAACAAGCAAAACCAGCTCTACTCTTGCCCCTCTGTTTTGGGGTTTTTTTTTAATTTTACCTATTATCAGGAATCAAAAATTGGAAACAAATCTTACTTTCAAGTTAAATCCAACACAGAGCAGAATATATGTATAAATTATTTGGGATTTCTTCTGATGAATGACTAGCCAAAAGAGACTTTGAGTGTCTTAGGCAGTCAGATAAAATCCTGATGACCTATTTTGCAAAGATTGGTAGAAGAAAAAATAGCTTGCTTCATCTCTAACCTTTGTTCAGTGCAGTTCATTCATGGGCTCCTGTGGCAGTTTGGATTGAACCCTGGATGCTTTGGCTATTAAAACTGTAAAAAAAAAAAAGGTTTTAAGAATGTACAAACTAGAAAGTAGTTCTCAGGTCCATTTTAAGAGCCACAAAATTGTACTTGTGCTTGGTTGCAGGTCAAAGCACCTGAGATAAGGCTTATTTTGCAGTCCAACAAAACCAATATGGACCTGTAATCTTCACTATGCTCTATGCTAGCTGTGCTTGCAAACTCTTATTTAAAAATGGCGGGGGGAGGGGTGGGGGAGGGGGAGGAGGCACTCCTGCCACATTGTTGGGGGGAAAAGGGAGTAAAATCATGACTGAAGTGAAGTCTGCTGAGAAGGGAGGGGTGGGGGAAGGTGTTTGAAGTTCTGGTTGTGCTTCTCATTATCTGACTCTGGTGTCCCTGGGTGTGCAGTGCAGTGTCATATGTTAAAGAGTTTCTCTCCTTTATTCTGTGCTGAGTCTGTTGTGCCTGTGATGCTGATTGAGGGATGATCTCTCCCTATCCTTATCTCAACTCCTAAGCCTCTCAGTCTATATTTTCTCCCCTGTCCAACTAAAAAGGAGAATGATAGACTGACTATCACACCTGCCTTTCAGGGAATAGGGTATTAGGTACTCATGGGGATTAATTAATGCTCCCTGCTAATTTGACCATTCCTGTTAACATGCAGTAAGGTATGAGGCTTTCTGAAAGGAGAGCTGCTGTTCCTTCATGTCAGTAAACTGTCTTAGTTTCATTCTGGGGGTGACAAACTCCAAATAATTTGGCAGACGCTTTTGCAGAGCTTCCCTGATCGCATCTGTTATTTCTGCTGCTACAGTTTCAGACATGATAAAGAATATCAGGACTCATGCTGGAAATTCTAATGCTACATAAGGGGAAATTTTCTATAATATGAGGTAAAATAAAGCACTTGAAAAGTAGGCTTCAGTTCAGGTCATCCTGTTGCTGAGGGCCTGGGAGTGAGTTAACTTGAGTTAAATTGCCACCAGAGATGAGCGGGCTTGTGCAGGTAGTGAGTCTCACTGAAGCTGGTGATTCTGTCCAGTAGCTTGGAGCATTACAGGCAACAGCAGCCAGCATCCTGTTGGAGTGGTGGATTTATTACTTCCAGGGGCAGCCTTGCTCTGTGGGACTTCTCATAAATGGCCATGACAGCCTTGCCCTGTATCTGCCCTGCTTTCCCACCTCTTTAGATCTAGTAAAGATGTCCCTGCTTGCTGCAGAGGGGTTGGACTAAATGACCTTTCGAAAATCCCTTCCAACCTACTGCGTTCTGTGATACATTCTATGATTTGGATGCTCTGTAGGTACTTCCTGTAAAGGTGGAATAAGAATCAGAGTGAGATTGTGAGCCACAGAAGCACAAGATGAGTGTCCTCCAATAATCCCTTTCTGTATTTGGATACCAGTATCTTGCTGACCATGGTTGTCTGCATACAACTCTCTGTTTCTCTAGAGAGTAGAAATGTGCTCATGTGTTTGTTGTTCAGGTACAGCTGTCAGTGGGTAAAGCATCTTGTTCTGAAGAGTCTTTGCTGCTGTCATATCAAGCGATGTTGATGGCTCTGATCAGGAAGCCCTCTGCGAGACACATGAAATTCTTTTTCTGAGTACACAAAGACTGTATCATTGTCAAGAGTGTCAAGTGCTTCAACACAGTGGTATCCAAGATAGAGAAAAAGCCTGTGCTATGAAGAGAGTAACTCTTTCTACAGAATTGGAAGATGTTGACCTTATAATAGTCATCAGTGGGCATTGTAATTGCAGATGTGGAAATCCACCAGGCCAGGCTTTCTTCCTTCCAATCCCAACAGCAAATTAGTTCTTTGAGTAACGGGTTTTTCTGTGAATCCCTGGATAAAGACCAGGTGTCACACTTGTATAAATTCACTTGGTTTTGTTAAACAAAATTTTACAAAACTTCACTTGTGGAGTCCAGTTCTCTCTTCTGATAAACCAGTGGTTATTTAGGAGAAGGATGGCTATAGCGTGTCCTCTGATGTTTAAGCTAAAGATACAGGACTTACGTATGAAATCTGTTTGGCAGGGTTGTGAATAATACAAGTAGGAGTCAAATGTTTCAGTGTGGTTTAATGCTATGGAAATTAATTCAATATTCATCATTATCCACAGAGCGTCTCCAGAGGTTTTTACAGTAATGTCACAGCAAATCTATTCAGCTCTTAAGAAAAGAGAGACCATGCTCACAGCTGAGTTAATTTATATTAATACCTAGCATAACAGAAGTTATTTCACAAGATCTTTAGGCATTATGTCTACAATTAAAGAGTACATCCTTTATCACCTTATCTCATTTACTAAGTGTTGGTTCTCATCTATTTGCAAATTTTGCAAGCTCAGAACTCTTAAAGCTCTATTTTTCAAAATAGCACGTATTCCTAAACTGTGCTTCTACAAAAGATTAATTATTTTAAGGTTTTTACTGTAGAAAACAAGGAAACTTCAATACTGATAGGTTGGGGATTTTTGCTGCTTAAATTTACATATGTAAATTTCCCTAGGTTACAAAAATCTATTCAAGTTTTAAATTCTCAGTGCTAATGCTAACAATAGCTACATTCACTACAGTGTGATTACACTGGGTAGACTTAACATCTAGAAAAGCCACTTGGGTCTATTATGTGGTTTCATAAATACAAATTACTTGTGATAGAATTCATCAATGAATTGTACAGTAGAAATAGTTTTGGTATCAGCATCAGGACTGCATTGCATACCTTGCTGTTGTATGCTCCAAATACTACCATGCTGCCACTCAGAACCTCTAAGTACTTAATTCCCTTAAATATCAGGGAACAATAAAGCATGTCAGAACACACGAATGGCTGTCATGTGTCTAAATGGATATTTAACCCAACACCTTGTTTTCAGCCAAGATGATCTAAAATGCTCTTTCTGATGTCTGTTTTGAAAATGAAGAGTGATTAATTTATATCACTTCTAACTCTCATAATAATTATATCCTATAAAGTAGAAAACCTGCTACCCTAATCAACGTTCTGTCTGAATGTGACAGTAAGGTACCTCAAGTTCTGAGGAAGCAGTTGACAAATTGTGCATGGAAAATTGCAAAGTAAGTCTTGTTGGATACAGGTCATAAGGTGGAGGAATACTGCTCTAGTAATAGAGTTTTGTTTCACTAAATCTTATCTAGAGAAAGGGATCAGAGTCAAGTG
Source organism: Hypotaenidia okinawae (assembly GCA_027925045.1). Lineage (NCBI taxonomy): Eukaryota > Metazoa > Chordata > Aves > Gruiformes > Rallidae > Hypotaenidia > Hypotaenidia okinawae. The sequence goes on from BSDF01000001.1 coordinate 96,138,624, forward strand.
GGCTTGTCTTGTATACAAAAAGATATTTTCTAGAAGCAGGCTTACAGGTCCTTAACATGTACCCAGATCTGTAATCTAGCAAGAAGACAGAAGGAGTGTAGCCACCAGGTGCTTTGTGGCTGCAGATCCCTGGGTATGTGTTTATGCAGTTAGCCATGGCTGTGCATCAGTGGCCCCGCTCTAACTAGTGCTCTACCTATGTTGTTTGACGTTGACCATGGGGTGTCTTCAGGAGTTCTAGTAGTACCTGATGTCTCAGTCCTGCAGTGTAAAAGGGCTTTAGGAGTTATTCATTATTTGCTTTAAGGTGTCTTTGCACAACTCTAACGTTGAAAAAAGTGTTCAGCTGCATTTATCAAACCTGTTCAAATATTAGGTAACCACAGGAAAGCAGTTTCCCAACTTCTTTAAACATCCAATTTTGGAATAGTTTATTCAAACAGCCATGGAGATGAGATGCTGGACTTCATTTCACCCTCCAGGGAATGGCACAGCAGAGTAGACTGTAGGAAGTGGGCCACACAAAAATGAAGGACCATGCCAGGAGAACTGCATAGAAAATTAACACTGCATTAATAAATATTATGGGAATTATTTGGGGTGTGTGTGTGAAAATATCTATTTTTCATAATAAAATTTGTTACTGACCTCTGACTAAACGCTTTACAAGTTATAGTAACAACAAGTAATTTGCTATTTGAAATGTGTGGCTATCAATTTTATTTAGTTGCTTTAGAAAGAACATCTGGTGAAGATACATTTACAGACAGATAATGATGTTAGTATCAAACCTTATCAGAAGTGATTGCATTCCAGCAATTAAATTAGATTTCCCTGAAGCAGGATAATTGAACTACTATGCAGTGTTTTGCCAAGATTTATCCCCTTCTGTAAATCTACTTGTGTCAGCTCTGTAGCCTTTCAGGTGATTCTGAAAGATAGAGGAATCTCCAAAGATACGAGCTTGTGTGTGTTTGTAGCTTATCCCAGACAGATAGGATGGTGATACCTAAAAATGTCTTATAATGATGCTGCTGTTACACACATCTCATAGAATGCTTTGCATTGGAAAGGACCTCCAAGATAATCTAATTTAGATTGTTTGATGATTTGTGTGTATGTATTTTGTTTGCTTTTTATTTTTTAAAACTTGGAGTGTTGTAGGCACCGAGGTACTCCTCTGAAGTGTTTGAGTCTCTTTTTGTGTAGAAAGACGGGATACTGAGTTCAGCACTATGACTGCCAGGTACTAACATCCCATTGTGGATAGAGTCTTTGGTCTTCCAGCTGCCTCCTGCAACATTTTATATCTGTCAATAAGAATAGTATCACTTCTCTCTCCTAGACTCCCCTGCCAAGTGAAGGGGAAAACTGATACCAGCAAGGATAAAAAAAATTGTCAGACTTCTAGATTTCTCAATGAGTACTTGAAAAGGAGAAATCTTTGTAGAACCCAAGGCTGCTTATCCTCAGGGAGTTTGGGCATTCTCATGCTCTGAGTGCATTTCTTGCATATCCATGTGTTGTGCCACGTGTAGCTCACAAGCCATTCAAATGTGCCTCCTCTGCTGGGTTACCAGCAGTGCTCAGCTGATACACAGATGATGGGGGTGTTCAAACTGCTCTGTGTATTAGGAAGTGAGCTGGGGAGGGTGCTGAGGCTAGTGGTGCAGTGACATATAGAGCCCAGCTCTATCCTGCAATGGAGACAGGAGACTTCTAGAAGACCGTGGTATCCTCATTGCTATCCATTCACTCCTTGATCACCATTGTCTTCAGCTTACTTTGGTATGAGCTGGATGTCAAATTAATATTTTGGCTTGTGGGATCATGAAAATGGGGTACCCAAGCTGTATATTTTTAATACAGAGTCTTCTGACACAGCTCATACGAGACAATAACTTATGCTTCAGTCTTGTGTTTTATACTCCAAAATGTACTACATCTAGAAGTCTCTCTCTTTTTTTTTTTTTTTCATTTGAAGTATCTAAAGAAGAATTCATATATTTCGTTAAAAATAAAAAAGTACCTGGTAGCATTGCCCTTTGCAGGGGCACTGTGCCCTACGAGTTTCTTCTGGTCAGTGACAGCAAGCATGTCATGGTTGGGACAGCCTCTGATGCATGATACATGCAGCCATCAAGCAAGCAGCCACCTAAGAGCACCTTTGCAGCTTTTAGTTTGACCCAGTCATAAGAAGAATCTCCGAGTGCAACAAAGAAAGTATACTGAATTCACTAAGTTAACCTTAAAAAGAATATTAGAAGAGTTAAGTGTGAAATAGTGCATGCAAAGGTGAACAGTTCAGAGAACAATCCCTACTTGAGAAACAGCTTCTAAATAGCAGGCAGAGATCGGAGCACATAAATTACCTATGTGCCAAACTACCTGAAAATAATTTGGATACTCACTGAAGCAAACTATTGTATCCGATGGTTCACTGCTAGGGCAGATCCATCTGCTTTCATTTCACTTTATTTCTACACCCTGTAAGAAAATCAACATACTTTCGCTGCCCTGGTCTACAGTCCATAAAATCAGAACTATTAAAATTCCTTCTGTCTTGAATGGAGGTCTGAACACGCACTGTTTTTATTAGAAAGTGTTTTATTGTTCTGTGATTACTTCATCAAAAGGAAGGTAGGAATGAGTAGCTCAGACTTGGGTTAGAAGTTCAGAACCATTGACTTAACCTTTTGGTTTCAGTTCGCTATCAGATGCCAAACTGCAAAGCTGGCACAGAGTATATATATTTAACATAACTGTAAGAGTTTATAGGATGTCTGCTGTTAGAGCTGAGGCACTGAGAGAGTTGTGAGATACTTTTTTAACCCTGCCTGGGGCCTTTGTCTAAACACAGATTTAAAACTGTTATCCTTGTAAATAATAGGAAATAGATATCTGACTCTTCAAGTGGTGATATGCAGACAGCAAACAGAAATGGGAAACATGGCAGGTTTGGATGTGGGCACAAAAGGTATCAGCAGTTGAGACACAAAATAGGACCAAGCAGGCCAGACATGTAGAGAAAATCACTGGTTCATTAGACTTCTTTTCTTAGATTCTGTTAGAGTATTGATCCAATCTATAACGTATTGGATAAAATCAGCATCCTGTTTACTCTTGGTAATTGCTGATCACATTGGCCTCTTTGCAAGAACAAGGTGCTAAATAATGGCTTTATGGGCATAATTCTGGGGATAGTACTAAGCTGGATTAACAAGCTTCTTTCAGATTTTACAGTAAACCAGAGATCATTAAAAGAATAACACCAGAATAGCTAAAATCCCTGACCCCTCACTGTGAGGTTCACGTCCTTGTAATGCTCAGTTCAGAACAGAAATTTACGGTTGGATCTCTTGTATACAAGCTGAGCATTTCAGGTGCTAGAGTTAATGTGTTTTCTTTCTATTACTGTGCACGCCATGTGTTCTTATAAAGCTTGTCATCAGCTGTCCTTGGCACACTGTGAGCCATAAAAACATTTTAAAATTGCTTAGGTAATTGAAGATTGCTTAAAAACACATCATCCTATGCTCTCCATGTTAAACAAATGAGGAAGGAAAAATGCCACATGGGCTAAATTCTGTTCCTCTGGAAGGCAAGAGGAGTTTTACCTCTGCTTTCCATAGGAACAGAGAGAAAAAGTTCTATAGTGAGTTTCTTAGATATGCAGAGAGGTGTTGTGTGTTGGTAGATTGTTAAAGCCAGCCTTCATGATTTATCAAAGGCAATTTTATTCATGGGATTTAGGCTTCAACAGCTCCAGCAGGCATGGCACGTGAATCTGGAAATCCCTATCTGCGTTGTTTGATGCCTAGATGCTTTTGAAAATCTAGCCTTACAAGCCAAAGTATGGAAAAAACCCCTCCTGACTTCAAGCAGAACAAACCCCTCCTTTGATATGTCCTACACAACATTTTTTATGAGACACAGTTGTAAATTTCAGTATTTAAGTATTTCCTTGGTCAGGGTTGAAGCACAATAAATCCAGACTAAGTGTGAGAAGCTCTTTTTTTTTTTTTTTTTTTTCTTTTTCAACTTCATGAAAAATTTTGGGTTTAGTCAAGAGTGAATTGTAAACCCCTGCACTTGAAAGTATCATTTTTCTGGAGTAAATATTACCAAGCTAAGGTGTGAGCAATTATTTGAGGGTGGGAAATTCCAGATTTGGAAGAAAGGGGTTAGCACTTATTGGGCGGGTAGCTTTTTATATAGTTGACAATCATCTGAGTGACAGAGATGGTAATAATGTTACAGGGGATCTCTACTGGGATGGATTAGAGAGAATCACAAAGCTAAGATGACTGGAATCTCATTGTAAATGTAATTTGTCTCACAGCTATTGCCATGCTGTATCTAGTAGCTGAGTAGAGAACATTATGCTTGCCTTTAATTCAGTGAGAGTCACAATAGATAAATTGGAGGTCAAAAAGGCCTTCTGGGAGAGCTCTTGCTGAAAGGGTTATATAAATGTAAAGTATTATTATTATTTATGACCAGATTGAGTCAAATGTCATGTTGGATGCATTTCATCAATCTGAGATTAGGCTTGGGTCTGTAGCTCAGCAGCGGCTCGGTGACAGACACTGATAGGGGGATGTTTTACCAGGCTAAGCAGAAACTCAAATAAAACAGCGAGTGCTTCTTTACAACAGCCCTCCCATCCAGTGATATTTCTGAGGACTGGCATTTGGATGAGCAGATGGGGTGGCGCAGAGCTCTTTCCACCAGGGCAAGAAGTGACGCACAGACGTTTGCCCACTGCTGACGGGCTTCACTTGGATCACAGAAAGATTTTTGCCACATGATAGAGCTGTGGAAACTGATTTCAATATTTTATTAAATCCACGAATTACAGCTGTATAGAAATGTTAGGAATACTGACAAACTTGCTGCCAATATGTGCAGCGTACTCTGTCCTTGGGGAAACCTTTACGTCAGCGAGCTCTTGCCTCCCAGGAAAAGGGAGATGTCCTCTCACACCCTCTCCTCCTCCCTGCTCATTATGAGTGTGTGTGTGCATGTATAAAAATCATAGGGAAAAGAAATAAGAAAGATTTTTCCCACTAAAACTAGGGATACATACCTCCAGCCCACAGAAACATATAATAAAAAATACCTATTTTCTGTTATCGAAACAGCTACCTTTCTCCTTTTGAATTTTCTCTTCATTGGCTTTAATTAAGTTTACCCTAAGAAGCTTGTGAGACCAGATAACCTTGTTACATGAAAGAAAAAGATTACACGCTATGGGGTGGTTCCTGCTAACTTGGCCATCGTTTATAAAGCCAGGATTTAATATCCTCTAAGCTTTTCTGTTTGCAGACTCATTTTATTTAAACTGCATTGATATAAAACTGCTCAGCAGATTAGAGAAGCAGCCCCATAGCCTTTAATTTCAGTGTCACTTTCCAGCTGTTTTGGTCAGGCTTCATGCCTGGATTTAATGCATTTGTGCACTAAAATGAAAATACATCTCAATGATAAATCCTTTCCAAAGCAGAAGGAAATAGCGGTAAATAACATCTGTGGAAATCAAATGAAAATAAAAACAAAAGCCCACAGGAAAACCAGATACAATAGGGAACCTGAAAGCAAACTGAATATAGAGTTCAGGCTTAAAAAGAGTGATCCAAATCCCTAAAAATATCCATAGATAGAGGATGAGGAATTTGTGACCTACCACTTCTACAGATTTGTCAGTTCCAGATGTACAGGGGACCAGTTATTAAAAGACATGTTGCAACTCTGGGACTAATCCAAGGCGCCTTGAACTCATCAGAGATATCTGGAAGTTCATTACAGATATTCATGACAGTCGCTGATTATCCCAGAAATAAATTCATGCAATGATATGCTCTTGAAATTGAGACAACGAGGAATGGCAGAGAGATCTCCCTTTCAGCCATCTATTAAAAGAATAAATCCATGTATGCCAGCTGTTTCATTTGGGTCATCTTTACATGCCCAGAACTAAGCACCTAAATATTTATGATGTCTTCTTTATTTATATATTTAATTTATTTCCCCAGAGGCTCTGAGATGCTTCTGCCCAAGACTGAAGACAAGCACAATACAAAATCAGCTATAAAATCAGATGCAAATTTTTTAGGCAGCTAGACGTTGTCATCTGCCTTTGAAAATCTTGGTTTGGCTAACAGTTAGAGCCACAAGCTCTGCATAGCCTCAAATTATACTCCTCCTCACCTAGTGCTTCTAGTTTTTCAGGTGTAAGTTCTAGACTGTCTGACCATGTCAGTCCCAGAGTGCTTGGAGGTGTGGAGCATACCTGTGATGTAAGGAAAAAAAAAGACAAGGGAGAACTTAGCCTTGCATCCTCCCAAGACACACTTTGGTTTTAATTTTTTTTCTCTCTCCTACACCAAACAGTATAGATGAGAGTCAGAGGAATACCATAACTTCCATAAGTATCCACTTGCATTTAAATAGAATTTTACTCTGGCTTTACCAAGTTATGAATGCATGATTTATTCCATTTTACCCAAGTAAATGAAGGAAACACTTTAAGCTTGTCCTTTCCTGTTATGCCATGGACATCTAACAGTACTTCCACATCTAAGATATCATAAAAGTGACTTCAAGTATACAGGACAGGAATGTTTCATAGCTCTTGTTTTATTGTGATTTATGTAAAGAAGTAGAAGGAAATAGCATCCTCGTAGTTGAATTTGATGGACACGTACTACGGCGTATTCCACAGGACTGCCTCAGCTTGCAATATGGGGATTGCTTATGGAAACTTCAATCTAGTGTAGTTTGTGGATAGAGAAAAAGTGAGAAATAACAACTGAGTCAGACAGGGCTCTGACTCATCCCAGAAAAAAATTATGTGTATTCACACAACTTTGGAAAATTACAGGAATGTGAAACAAGGTGAGATGTCAGAAAATCAGAGATATGTTACTGAAAAGCTGGAGAGTATCCTCTTCAAAGACTATAATTACTTAAGGCAAATATGGCTTAAACCATGACAAAGGTAGCTTATGGTGACTTTGTGCACATTGCGGGAAGATAATGAACTGTAGATTCAATTAAATCACTAAAACAATGTATTTCCTAAGCAGTGATTTTTCTATGGGTTTTTGTTGGGCTTTGGTTGAGGTTGTTTGTTGTTGCTTTTTTTGTTTGTGTTTAGTTTGGGGCGAAGTGCGGGGGAGGGGGTGTAATGAAAACTATTCCTTCCTTGTTTACGCAGAGTTACAGGTGGAGAGAAAAAATCAAAACTGCCTGCATTGACCTATTATGTCTGCTAAATCCCAGCCCAGTCTCTGAAAAAAATCTCATTTGCTCTTTATAATATCTAGTGGTTTGTTTCAGCAGTTCTATATGTTGCAAGAAAATTTCCACCACATCCCCAGGAGACTACTCCGCAGTCTAAAAAACCTCATTCTAGGATGCTGAGATTTTTAAAAAATTGTATTCCAATTGATCTTTTAAAATAGCATGTACAATCCCAACTAAACTGAAAAGAACTGCAGAAGTCTCTAAGCAAAAGTCTGCTCAAAAAACCAAAGCGTGTCCTTGACTGGAGAAACAGACATAGAGCATGCAGAGGTGAGATGGGGATGAAAATAATAATCCCTTCATAAATAACCTTCATCAAGAGAGGAAACAGTAGTGTAGCAGAGGAATTCCATGTTATTTCCTTTGATACGCTACTTTTATCTCACACGGCACCCAGAAAAAACTATCTGCAGAAATCTGGTGTGCCTCCCCCTGGAACAGGGAAGTTATTTGTAGCAAACCTGTACAGCCCTCCCATGCTTGTTCCTGGGAGCCCCAGTTGCAGCCAGTATGGCAAGCCTGTGGGCTGCTCTGACGGAAGGACCTGGATCAGCACGGAGCCCGTTGTACAGGAGTGTTTGTGGCTCGTGTGTCAGATCCCTTAGAAATGAGTATGATTGATCTGAGGGTGATCCTCCCTCTCTACTCTGCCCTGGTCAGGCCCCACCTGGAGTATTGGGTCCAGTTCTGGGCTACCTGGTATAAAAAAGACAGGGATCTCCTGGAGAGACTCCAGAGGAGGGCTACGAAGATGATTAAGGGCCTGGAGCATCTCCCCTATGAGGACAGGCTGAAAGAGCTGGGTCTGTTCAGCTTTGAGAAAAGACCTTATAAATGTTAATAAATATCTTAAGTATGGGATGCAGGGGGAATTGGCCAGCCCCTTTTCAGTGGTCTGTGGAGACAGGACAAGGGGCAATGGCTGCAAGTTGGAGCACAGGAAGTTCCACACCAACATGCGGAAGAACTTTTTCCCAGTGAGGGTGACAGAGCCCTGGGACAGGCTGCCCAGGGGGGTGGTGGAGTCTCCTTCTCTGGAGATATTCAAGACACATCTGGACGCCTATCTGTGCAATATGAGCTAGGGAGCTGCTTTGGCAGGGGGTTGGACCCGATGATCTCTGGAGGTCCCTTCCAACCCCTATGATTCTGTGATTTTTCCTCTTGCTTTGCTTTTTCCCCCAAAGAACAATTCGCATAGGAACTGCATGAAGGTGACGAACTGCTGTTTCAGGGTACGCCCACTGCCGGGGAGGCAAAAGTAGAATGAAAAGCATGGTGAGCAGGAAAAAAAATTCTTCTGAGATCAGTAACTCTTCTTCTTTAACCGTCCACCAGGCCAAAAAAATAGAAAAGTATCAGAAGCAAGGAGCTTTTTAAAGAGATTATTTAGATTGTTACCCCACAGAGAAATTACTTGAGTAATTCCAGCAGTTGCTCACAGAAACTATGTAAAATGTCCAAAGCCACAGGGCAAATGGAATCCCCAAAATCCTGACAGCTTTGAAAGAAAGATATGAAAATGCCTGCATCCCTGGGGGGGAAATCTTTTCTGTGTGACCAAGGCCAGAGATTATTTTAACAAGGTCTAAACAGGCACAGCAGCTGAATAATACTAAAACCAAATTTCCGTGAACATTTATGGGTGTTATATGTTAATTAGAAAACATGTTTTCTTTGAAGAGTTATGCCGATGAGGGAACTCAGTAAGGAACCTCACATTTCTTAAATTCAGTCCTTGTTTAGGTTTGCAAGAGGGGAGAAATTTGCAATTAAAATAATTATACTCTCAATACCACTTTTTGCTCAATAGCAAGTATACAAGAAACCTAAAGTCAGTCAGCCTTCCCAACTTCATTGTAGTATAATTGCTGTAAATTATTTTTTTTAATAATTTTTGAACGAATCTTTTGTTTATGTTGTAGTCCTGACTTGGCATTTCTGTAATCTAAATGACAAACCTGAAAATTCAGTGATCCAAGCTGGAGATCAGAAAATGTAAATTCAGGGAAGTACACGTTCTAAGCAGCATTTTAAGTTGTTTTTTTTAACTGAAACCCAAACTATTTCTTTTAAACAAAGCATTTCTGCTTTGATTACAGTGATACTCTAACTTTTCAGCATGCAAGGGCCATCTGCAGGTCTCATAACTTGCTGGGACAGGAAAAGCAGCTCTGGTTGTCCCTGTCCTGCTCTGGACTTGGGCTGCATTGCCTTGCACGCTGCCTGTGCTCCTACATTCAGAGCAGGACCAGGCAGAAACTGAAATGCATAGAGCAGAGGGGAATGGGAGAAAGCATCAGTAGATTGCAAAGGGATCTAGGCACACCAACCTTAGGCTGAATCCTAGCCTTTGTACTGGTTTGGAAACAAATTGATACATTACATATTTTTTTTTAATGGAGGAAGCTCTTTCTCTTCACACAATGTTTGATTGTTTTCATGTTGTTTCCTGGGAAAGCTGGGAGGTGACCAGCTCTCAGTGCTGGTGTCTGTGCTGCTTATTTTCTAGCTTCTGTCTCTCTAATAAAGAAAATATATCAGACCTGAGTGACACGTGCATTTGTATGTACTCACCTGACCTCCTTGTAACCCCTAGAGATGCAAGTCACAAGCCTTTCTGTGCTGCTAGTTATTCAGAGGCATAGGCAGGAGATACCTGATCATTAGCAGCTAATCTATACTGATCCCTAGCTTGCTAAGATTGTTGAGACTCCAAGGACTGGTTAGTAAGGCTCTGAGATGCCCAGAGAGGATGAAGAGGCTGACTTTCATCTCAACTTCTGACAAACCCAGTGGCATAATAAACTATTTATTATCACATGGGAGAGATGAGAGGCATTGTTCCAGCTGTGTGACGGAGCATGATGAAGGGACCCTGAGCATTCTCTGAGGAAACCTGTATCTTTGTGGAGGGTGAAGCAGGGTGGAGATTGCTGGCTGGATGCAGGAGCAATACAGCCAGATTAGCACAGCAGTATACCAGGTGGATTAACTCTCTCAGCAGACCTTGCTGTGTTTTCCAGTCTGGGGAGTTAAATTGCTTGGTATGAATTCAGGGGTAGCTCACCATACCCACTACACTCACTGGAAGCTCTCCTTGGTCAATGATTGTAAAACTATATTTTTATTTCTTAAAATCTGTGAGAAGCTTTACAATTTACATTGTGTCTTAGACGTCTTTGACTGTAGATTGTGGCTAGGAGGAAATATGATTATTAATGTGTAACCATTTCATCTACTTTCTTGCTCTTCTTTAAAAGTCTGTTAACTAAATGCAGCATGCTCTTCTGTTAAACAACCTAATAACTTGGCCTTGTACACAGCATGTATCAATTACTTCAGAGCTGATCCCAGACCATCATGATATCAAAACTGACATGGTACCTTTGCAGACCCTTGAGACAAAGGTATGGTTCAAGGTGAACGTATGTAAGGCACAGAGCCCAGTATCCTGTCAGGCACAGGAAACACAATGTGGAATTTGCTTTGTCCCTGGCATAATAGGCATACGTAAAGAGAGAGACAGGATGGCAGTTAGGGTGTAGAATGGAAGTGCAGTGTGTGCATGGAGACCAGATGTGCCTAACAGCTCCCAAGCATTTGTCCTGTAAGAGGAGAGTGGTAAACACTGAGAAACCCCATGGTGATTCTGTTGCCTGTGGGCACCTAAGCTGACACTGGCAATGCTTTGTACATTGGCAGGAGTAACAGGCGCCTGGCCCAGCCACTGTCTGTAAGAGACATCGCATGTCGAAGGCACTGGATCCACCCAGGCAGCCAAACACCACCCTGTGTAAATAGCTGTTTGGAGAGCGGGAAGCTGCCTGAAGTCACCCAGCTTCAGAAATCCTAAACGCCATCTTTGCTTGTGTAACATGTACTGGCTCCATGTATAATTGTTCTGCCTATTGGGCATGAATAATTCTTTTTACGTCCCAGTCAAAGAGCACAATTAGAAGGATGGTGTGTATTAACGGCTACGAGGCTTGGTGACAGTGATACCACAGGCAATGTCTAGCTGTCCTGATGTGTTCTTTCACGCAGGTCTGGGCCTGTGGAATTTCTCAGAGAGCCGAACTAATGATCAGTGCTGTGAGTGGTAGACAGCAGTCCTTCCAATGAAATAAAAAAGCTTTGCATCGGTGACTTGTGGTATTCAAATATGCTTAATTTATTCAATTATTTTTTTAATTGAAGTCTCCCTGGGTAGCTTTGACATCTTCAAAACAGGAAGCTGTGCTTTGGCTGCAGTTCTCACTAGCAGGTAAGACGTGCACATGGCTGTAGTAGCTAAAGGAGAAAGGTAAGGAGTAGGGAACCTCCTGCAGGAATGGGTGCGTATGTGTGCACATCCGTCTTGGGCTGACTGGGGTCTGCTGGTTTAGTGACCTGGAATTATGGTGTCATCTTGTGTTAAAGAACTAAAGATTCACATCTTTTAAACATTAGCTTGTGTTACTTCTAGCTTTCTTCTACAGAAACTGTCATTCGTTTAAGGTTTGGGTTTTTTCTGAATTTCCCAGGACCATGGTTTTTTCTGAATTTCCCAGGACCATGGTATTCTCTAGTTCCTTGTCTTGAGAATTGAAGTGTTTTCACTCTATTATTCTGGCTCATTTTTTCGTACTGAAAAAATGGTTTTGTTGGGGGGAAAACCCCCACAATGGAAAGAATCAGAAGATAAAAGCCAGAACTATAGAGAAAAGCAGTCTTGCTAAAAAATAACATAAGCTGGGTTGGGAAATGTGTAATAGTTTCATGGATTGTTGCTCTTACTGCAGAGTAAATTTTTCTATACCACAGCTTAAAAAGCCATCTGCTTTGCCAGGGTCTCATCACGGATTAATTGTTAAATTATTAAGAATCTTCCTTAAATGAAACCATTGACATATGTGGCACAGGTTAAAAGGCTCCAGACCCCAAAGTTTCTCTGCTTTCAGCAGAAGTAAGTTGCCAAACATCTCATCATCTTTCACCTCTTTAATTCCATGATGCATTCAGCACCCTTTCCGATTGCCTTCTCCAGTGCTTGCATTTTGTGTCTGTCTTGTTCTTTTTGTCTTCTCCCCGATTGCTTTGAAGAAATATAAGACCTCTGAAATGGAGTTGTTCATTTTATTCTGACATAATATCCTTCTTAACCTCCTGTCTTTACCTCCTGATTAGTGCTGCTGGGAACTATTAAACACTTGCAGCAGCCTGCCGCTGAGCTGGCTGCATTTCAGGCCGAGAGAGGTTGCACTGTAATAGCTCTCTGGAAATCAGCCTCTCTGGTTAAAGAAGAAAAAAGATTCAGTGGGAAGCTCTCCTGGTTTTGTGGCTCTTTTTACTGCTTTCTTTCTCATGTGAGAGACTGTGTTTTTGAATGACAGGATGTGTATGGGATGAGGAGACTGGAGACAAGAAGAAGAAATGGATCTGAGAGGTATTCGCAGTTCCAAAGAATATAATTTGGTCATCATAATAAAAAGTCAGCGTCAATGTTTATAACTACAACAAGTCTTTAATACAACCACTGATATATTAACAAACAGCAGAGGGAAGAATAAAAGATGGGGAGAAGGAGAACGAGCTGGAAGCACAAAGGTAAGGTTGGCTTCCTAATTGCATTTATCTATTATTAGAAGAACCAGTCCCACTTGAATACGCCAGGGCCATCACGTTTAAAGCTATAGGAGATGCCCTGCTCAGCCAGACCTGTGGTCCAACCTGCCCAGAGCTCCTTCTCTGACAGTGGTTATTTTGGGGAAGGTCACGATGCTGGGCACCCCTTGCAGTCAGCTCCTTGCCTTGGTATTGCACCAGCCTCCAGGACAGTTGGGTGCATTAGAGCATATGTCGCTGTCTTGGCCCTTTTTTTTCTATCTGTTAATAGACTTTTGTATATGGTTTCTCTAAGCCCTCTCTGCGCCCATTCCTGCAACCTGCTTTGACAGCAAGTACTACAAGCTCACTGCGTAAGGAACTACACATAATCTGTTTTAAACCAATATCCAGGTCTTGCCCAAGTGCTCCCTACTCCTAGTATTGCAGGATTTCATGAACAACAGGTCTGCACTTGGTTTATCTACTGATTTAATCAACCTTAATCTTATTCTCTACAGTTTTTTCCTGGGTTTTGTTTGGGTTTTTTTAAATTCAGACTTAAGTACTTCTCTCAAAGTGATCCTGATCTCTCCTCAATCATTTTAGTTGCCCTTCTGTGTACCTGGAACAACATACTATCATCTGGTATTTAAAACAACATTTTGTGGTTTGTTGTGTTTTTTTGAATAAGTAAATTAATCTTTAGAGTGTTTAGATGTCTCTTCAGATATTTACCAGAACAGTATCACATGGTTTCTGTCAGACCTTGGCTCTGTTGACAACTCTAGTATTTTGTATCCTCACATGTTTTCCAAGTGTGTTTTCTAGTACTAACCCCTTGAGCAGCACCTGGAAAAAACAGTTCACAGAAATTAGAAAGGTGTGTCTACTGTGCTTTCTCTTTTTTGGTAAATGCCACTAAAACTTTGTGATCACTGTTGTCTCTACTTATCTCGTATATCAAAGCATTTAGTAGCTTTCATGCCTCCAGACACAGCCGGAAGCCTTTTTTCTCCCCATGCTTATCAGTTCTAGATAAGGTTCTGGGTCCATTTGACTTGCCTGCCATGAGCAATAAGCCTTAAAGTAAAAGTAGGACCTGATAGCTCACTTAAAGGCATTTTTTGAAAGTTCTGTCTGGCACTTTTGATTATCCCTTTATCCACTGTTTGATATTTTCCTAGTCCTTCACATTACCATTCATTTTCCCTGCATTAGCAGTTTCAGCAGCCAGTATGGATATAGAATCTTCCACCCACCCAATTTGCAATTCCCATAAATCTTTATATACTTCCTTCCTCTGCAGATGGAGATATATTGACCTGTAAGGCATGGGGATATATCTGCATTCTTTCTTCATTCACTTTTCCTCAGAGAGGGTTATTTCTTTAAATTTATGTTTCTATCCGGGGAGCTTTAAACTGCACATCAGGTTTTTGTAATCTCTCTGTGTTCTTCTATTGTTTGTTCTAATCTTAGAATATAATCTATATGAACTGTAATGTCTTTGCTGTCATCAAAAATTTATTCTCCCTTGTTTTGAAAGACTGCAGGCACAAAGTGTGAGCCAAAAGGTATTTTGGGTAAACACAGTCTTAGTAATGGCTGTTAAAAGTCCACAGACATAAATCTTTTTTTTTTTTAGTGGAAAAATGCTTGGTATTTCTGCTCTACCCAGTGTAATGTGTCCAGAAAGTGTTCCACTTCAATAATCTAGTTTCACTACTCGGACCCTTAGCCCTAGCCAGTGTCCCTGCAACACTTGTGTGAGGGCTGATGTGTAGGCACAGTTATGATGGTCCTAGTCCCTACTTAGCTAAGCTCTTCCCTTTTAAGGTTTCCTTGGAGTAAACAGTCTGAAATGTCATTTCAGGCTTTCCATTAGCCTTCATAGCTCAGTGGAAGCTTTAGAAAGGTGGAGACTGGTTTCAAAGCACTTTTCAGGACAACTCTTTTTTTCTCCCCTTCACTTACCTTTGTTGCTGGCAAAGACCTTCTGCAACATGGTGTAAGGGAAAGTGCGAAATACATGGACTCATTAAAGTACTGTGTGAGTAATCTAGTCTGGCTGATGCAGCATGGCATGCTGACCTGTGTAACAGTGGAGAACCCAGCTCCTCCCTGAAGTGGCACACCTCTGCAAGTTCCTGGACTTGGAGAAATGTGTGTAGGAAGGTTGAGGTTAAAATAAAAATTAATTAAATAATTTTTTAAAAGCTCTGCCAAAGACATAAAAAGCTTCTGGGTTTTTTCCTTTCCCTTTCTGTACTATTTCTCAGGCAAAATTAATACTTTGTTTTTTCTTTTGGTAATTCTCTACCTGGCTCTTCTGCACCTCATAAACCTGGTCCCTGACTGCTTTTATAGAGGCACTCAGAAAAATGTGACCGTTCTTGGTGGTGTAGATAATTGTTGAACATTTGCTCCTTTGCAGAGACAGTTATCAGCAGAGGTGGTATTCTCAGGTGTTCTTCCAGCCTTCAGAAAATAGTTGTTACTGTAATCTGTAGGCAATTTTCCCTCTAATGCTGTAGGCATGTGCTTCTCCTTTTGTGGCTGTTTACCAATTCTCCAAGAGATTAATAGGAGAATAGTTCACTCGGTGACAATCTGAAACTTTAAAACACCCTCAAATGTCTCATTACAGACCAAATAAAATAGTTTGTTTTCTGTGAATTAGTCCCTCTCATATCTTCTTTGCTCCATTGCTTTCAAAATGCTAATCTCAGGGTGCATTTATTTGCTTGTGCCAGCCTGTTTATAGCTACTGTATCCCTTTGGTGGAAGCTTACTGTATCTCCCTCATTTGCAGTAATCAGTGAATTTCCATGATGTATAATCATAATAATAAGTCAGTCGAGGCATGTTTTTCAGAAAACTAATTTCAGTTTCTAGGGCTGGGCTGCCATCTCCACTTCTGTCACTTTATGTAAGATGAGGCAAAAATGAATCATGATGCTGGACTGAGAAGCGTTTGGAAAGAGCAGGGCTAAAGGGAGAAGAATCTCTTGCAGCGTGTTTCCAAGGAACGGGGCGACTCAGCAGTACTGCAGCACATTTAGTCTTCATAATGGTTTACGTGCTTTTTATTAAATGCTTGAAGCATCATTTTTCTTGGGCCTTTCCAGGCCTTCTGGGTTACCATAAAACAGCTGTAGGACTATCGTAGCTCACTTGATTGAACCCCGATCCATGACACACAGAGAGGCTACAAGACGTACACTGCGGTGCACCCAGCCGAAGAAACAAGGGACAGGAGGAGGTGAGGTGGGTGTGGGTCACAATGGACCCGTAGCCAGGAGTTTATGCTCCTTCAGCTCCATGCCTCTGTCGGAGGACTCTCGTAGGAACACAGCCTGTAAAAGAAACACGGAGAGGGATTCCTCCTTTTTTTGCCCCCTCACATAACGAGTCTAAGGTAAAAGCATCAAAGGGATTTCCATTGTATGGAAGAAAGAGAATGCTCTTCCTAGCTGAAACCCAACAGAGGGGAAGGGCAGGGTGAGAATGACACATGCTAACAACCAAGTTTACTTTTGACCAGGGCATTGCTATTAAATCTTTTTCACTTAAAGACATTTTGAGCTGCTTTCTGGTGATATCATAGACATATGCAATATTTTTGGTGCCCCCTTCTTCACTACCAAGAACTGGCCTCTTGCACTGCATGGCTTGTTGCTGAAGAAAAAGTATAAATGCTGCATCTAACCCTGAGGCAGTTTTCAGTTCAAGTATTGATTGACTCTGGCACTAGAGTTGAGCGTACCCTTAGCTAGCATGGACATGATTTCATTTTTTTTTTAAGCCATTACTGAAAGAAGTAGGAAGAAAGTAGATCAAGACAGCCAAATTTTTACTGAGTATTGTAGAAAATTAGTGGCTATGAGCAGACACAAAAGCATTGCAAATTTAGAAGGTTGTTTCTGCAATGTATAATATAATTAGCAATTCTGACATAGAAACTTTATCATGGAATATTTGACTGTGAAGGACCTCTGGAGGTCATTTAGTCCAGCACCCCACGCAAACTGGGTCCAGCTGGAACAGGACCTTTGTTCAGAACCTTGACCATTGGAGTTCTGAGAATCTCCAAATCTGGAGATTCCCAAACTTTTCTGGGCACCTGCCCCAGTGTTTGACCTCCCTGAAGGTGAAAAACTATAATTTCATATGCCCCAACATGTGTTCTTTGCATTGCATACATCCAATAAAAGTGTGGCTCTATCTCCTGTACACTCTTCTGTTAAGTGGATAGTTGAAGACGGAAGACTTGAAGACAGGTAGCAGAGAAGACCCGAGAAGAGGTGATAGTGATCCTAGAAATCACACAGCGTAAAGTTTTCAAACTGGCTAGCTGCATTTTTGGAATTACTGAGTGCTGGCAGACAGACAGAGCTTGGAAAGATTTGGAAATAAGATGACCTTTCACGTGATAGATCTTGATTTGCAGATGTGCTAGGGAACTATAAATCGATATTTTGTGTCTGTTCTCTGTTTCTTTTGACTCAAAACAGATTTTGGAAGATGAGCTCTAGGATCTCAGAGTTGTCATTTTTTTTAAAATATCATCTTTAAATGAAGGATAGGCTGTCTGAACTCACCACACCCTGGGTGGTTTGGGATTCTGCAGAAATGTGTGAAAGAACAGACAACTGAAAGGTTGGATATCATGTAAAATTGCTCACCTGTGCACTGAGACACTTCCAGCTTGATCAGATCAGGGCAAGGCAGAGGCAGACCTCTAGACATGTCACTGGAGGATCGCTTCCGTTCACCCTTCACTTTAAAGGAAACTAAATGTTCCAGGAGGGATTTACAAAAGGTGCCTGAAGTTGTTGGGGTTTTTTCCTGACTTGCATCTCTTCTACTTGCACATCTCATCTCAAGAAATAAGTGAAGTTAGGAGTTGCCAGCACCAGGCTCTCAGCAGCAGAAACAGGGACTGTGCTGGGGCTGCGTGGTCTGTATGAGGAAAAAGCAAACCGGCCCCACATGGGCATATTGCTGCGTGTAGCTTGGAGATGAGCCTTGTGCTCAAACTGCCATTGCTAAGAAAGGCTTCACAGCCTCAAACCTGCACTACCAGTGCGTTGACTGGAAAGAGCAGCTTCTAGCACATTTATAATGAAAAAGGCTCAATTACCTTATGTTCTTTAGACTAAGCAAACCCTCTTCCATCTCTGAACTACCCTGTTCTGTTGGAGTTTTTTCCCTAGAACTCAGGGTGAGAAGTTAATCTAAAACCAGGGTGGCTCCATGGTGACCTTCATTACAGAGCTTGCCAGCTCAGTGGCAGTTCCTGCTCCTGGTTGGCACTTTGATTCACTTGGTCACACCCAAATTATTTCTCTCTTACGGTTTTTAATCTGTGCCTCAATTTGTTTTAATGCTCGAGCTCCGAGGAAAGACATTGCCTTCTCCTTTCATTGCTCCTGTTTTGTTTCCCTGAATTTGGGGGCAAGTAAGCACAGAGACAGGCAGCCTTTAGGGCGTGTCTGAAGTCAGTTTAGAGGGGGGCAAATTGTGATGCTGCTAACCCCTGTGTAGTGCTAACACTTTCAAATATGTCTAATTACACTTTAAGATAAGGATATTAATGCCATCAATCAAGGCTGATAGCTCACTATCACAGGACCCAGCCCGCTGGCAATGCTCACATGTAATACAGCAGCCTAATTAATGGTTATAAAGGCACCACTATGCTCAACGTAGTATTCCTACCAGTTGGCTTGCAGTCATTAAATGCGGTGCAGGTGGGGTTAATGAGCTGCAGGGACCCAGGCAGGAAGGGAAGGTCAGTAGGTCCTCCTGCACCCCCAGCAGTAAAGGCAAAAAAGTTTGGGGGTTGTGTGTGCGGTGGTGGTGGTTTTGGGGTGGGGGGTGTTGGTGTTTTCTGTGGGTTTGGGTTTTTTTTTTTAAATCTTCGGCTCGCTGCCCACCCAGAGAAAAGCTCGAGTTGCTCCCGCCGCCTCCTTGCTCGCTGGGAGCCGGAATGCAGCGGCGGGTGCCCCTTTTCTGGAGCCGGGGACGGGGGAGGGCAGGCGGGCGCGCGTGTGAATGCCACCAGCGCCACCCAGCGTCGCCGCCCGCGGGCGCGGCCTCCCCGCGAGCTTGGTTTCCCCACGGGCGCAGACCCCCGCAGGCTTGGTCCCGCTGAGGGCGCGGCCCCCCAGGCCCGCGCGGCCACCTGCTCCGCATGGGACAGGTAGGAGCGGCGTTGCTCCTGCGCCGCCCTGCCCTCTTCGCTGAAGCCTTGAGGGACGCGAGGTGACAGCTCCCGGAACCCCGCAGGGCTCTTAACCGCTGCGCAACCTCCTGCTTGGTTCGCCGGTGGGCCCGCGGGCTATCAGGCGTCTGAGCCCGGGGACGTTCGGGGCTGGGGTCCGCGTGGGCCGCGCATGTGAGACTAGGAAAGTGGCTGTGTGCACAGGCTGGGTCTAGCAGGAAAACCAGCTGCATATGAAGCTAAAAGCCTTCCTTCTTTACTCTGCTTTACATGCCCTCACCCTAGTTTGTTGGGGCTTTCTCCTTCCATGTATTCCCTGAATAAATCTGACTCTCTCATACCACTGGCTTTGCAGCCTTGATCTTGGTCCTTCCCTTTTATTCAAGTGAATAAACAAACAGGGTATTTACTGTTGAGTTCAGAGGGAAGGCCTCGTGTGTGTGGTAAATCAGAAAGAGCTGGAGCATTCGCTTGTTGTGATCCCCACGCATGGACTGGTGTCAAGGAGCCACAGTCACTGACTATGAGAGTTATTCAAATTCAGTCACTGGCACGAGTACTGCATTGATGAGCTTTTAGGATGTTGCTTCTTTTCTGTGTCTCCTCTGTAGAGACAGGATGCTGCTGTGCTCTGGCTTTAGCTGCTGCTGGGGTCTGGATGCAGTGGCTGGGGAGGGGGTGGGGGGAAGAGCAGGGCCCCTGCAAGGAATCCATCCTGCTGCAGCTTCCCTCTTGCCCATGCAACCGAGGCGTGCCTCAGCCTTGGTTCTTATCTTCTCCCCACATGGCTGCCAGAAGGTGCGTGAAGGTTTGAGTTTCCAAAGCCCAGCTGTTCCCCCTGTCCGTGTTGGAGAGCAGTGCAGCAGAGAGCGAGCAGTGAAGCTGGGAGCTAAGGAAGCTTCGTGTCCCTTTTCTGACTCCGACAGCTCTGTGCAACTTATGCTGCGCACAATGGCATGCTTATGCCACGAAGGAGCATGTGCATGCTGCTGAACAGAAAGATCAGTTATTACTGCTGCCCTCAGACCCAATGAGCAACTGCATTCCCCATCCCTGCCTCAGTGCGGGCAGCCTGGATGCCAGCCTGGCTTAATACCCTCTGTGGCTGTGAGAACTTAAACTGGCATTTCCGAGCAGCACCGTGCTCTCATGTCACTGACATGCCAAGGCACCTGATGCTAGTGCTGCTGCCTCTAGTACGGGACTTCAGAGAAGCATAGTGAGCTGTCTTTAAAAAAATAAAATAAAATAAGCTATCTGGTCATTGAAGGCAAGACTCAACGCAGGCTAATTTACCTGCAGCTCAGCACTTAGTTTGAATTTAAGTGAGGCATGTTCAGAATTTAAGTGTGCTTGATTTAGCATAGAGATTTCAACTCTGTGCTTGTGCTGAGAGTTCCCCCATCACCACGTCACTGACTTTCACTTCTTCTGTTCAAGGGTCTTCAAGTAAATGCCTGGAAATAGCAGCTCTGATCTCACTTCTTGAACTAAATGATCTTTAAAGGTCCCTTCCAACCCAAACCACTCTATGATTCTTAGTCAGTGGTAGCTACAGGTACATAGCTGAGATTTGAAAGGCTTGACTGTAAATGTCTTCACCCTAAATTTCCAGCATCTGAGAAGTCCCGCTCCACAAAAAGGGTCACATCTACCTTTGAAATCTCTGACACAGAGATTTGAGATCTCAGAGACAGAAAATTATCTGGAAATCTTCCTTCATAGCTTCCAGGTTCTGAATTAGAGCTCCCAACAGCTAAAGCAGGATGTGATTAGTTCTTTTGTAGCATCAGTATTCTGGCAGTTTTGTATGTGCCAACTTGGAGAAACTTGGGCCCTGTTGAGAGTGTCTAAGGTCTTAGGACAGAAGCTGGTGGGAAGGTTTGAGACCATGTCATCTAAGTTGAAGCGCTAGTTGCCAGAGGGAAATTTTCAGACTGCCTGTTGAAGCTAAATTGAAGCTCTAGAACTTCAAAAATCACCTGCCTGAAGGGTTAGGTAGTTTCTGAAGTATCTTTGAACACACAACTTATAGCCATCTGTGCCTCAGATGCTGTATCCCAGGAGCGTTGTGAGGATAAATGTTAGATATCAGTGCTTAGATCTGAAAGTAAAGCGGGCTACATCTCTATCTGCTTTCATGTACTCACTTTATCAGGGCTTTGATAAGTCTCTTGTATCCAAGAACAACACTGTGTAGTGTAGTCAACTCAGTAAAGCTCTTGGGATTTGCAGAATGAGCACAGCAACAGCCTTTTTGTCTCATCACCACTGAATGCAGGAGATGAGCTGATGCAGCGTCCATTGCTTTGCTGATGGTCCTTCGTGTTTCTTTTTGAAGGGAAATATCTCTCTACTTCTTATCTTGGGTCTCCAGTGGTGGCTATGGAGAGCTATGAATTTGGTGAGATTGATTACTAAGCTATATGCAACCGTCTAGGGAGATTCTCAGGCGACTTCTTGGAACACTTCCCACTTTCCGTGTCCCTACTGCAGTTTGTTTCTTGAGTGCTCTGCACATGGAGATACCTCATATGAGGTTTCTGATTGACAGCACCTACCTCACACCCCTTCCCATCAGCCCCTGCATGTTCCCATAACTATAAACTCAACCCATTTCCCAGTACTGCCATGAGCATGAAACTCGTCATGGCTTTTCTCCTTTTGACTTTACCTAGTTTGCACCCTGCTAGCCTTCCTCTTGGGCCACGTGTCTTCTGTGAAGATTAATACTAGGTGAGGTGCATGAATGGCTTGCTCACCAATACAACTTTTGATCCGGATCCAGTGTTGAATTTCTGTCACATTTCTGTCAAATTAGTGAGAGCTTATGTGGGCTTTAAGCTTTATGCCAGCTTTATTCTGGCTGTGGAAGGACAGGTGATACCTAATCTGAATAAAGTTAAGCGGTTGAGGACAGCGGGTGACATTTGATCTGTGATAGAGCTTGCTGGTGCAAAATTAACCCATCAGAGTGGTTTCTCAAAGGAATTTGACTGGGTGGATCGAGTTCTTGGCAGATCAGAGTTATACCCGAGGGGCCTCAGAGTGTCTGATGTGGTACAGGATGCCCTAAAGCTGCATGTAGTGCCTGATTAAGTAATGGCCTTATATGAGCATAACACCCTTCAGAAAAAGCCTTGCTTCCATTGTCATCATAGAAATTTGGTAGTAAAGCTAGGTGCTTTTCAGCTTAAAAAACTGATGAAGTATACAGATCACTACATCAGTATTCTGTTCTTCTCCCAGGAGTGGATAGTGAGGATAGTGACCTTTGCTCTCCCTCATGCAGTTCTGGTGGTGGCTTCTTTATGTATTTTGCTTCATTCATTATTTGAGGGTTCTTAACTTTCTACTGCTTGATATTTAGAATGAACCAAATGATACTTTGGAGCAGCAGGCAAAAATCAGATTTTATTGTTCTTCTAAATCAATATTTTTAAAGAGTTCTAGAATAAAATTTTTTTATGGCACTATTAATCCTGCATGGCATTGCCATTTTTAGTTGAAGCTGTAATTTATATGATAATAACAACAACAATGGAAAACATCCTTCGGCAAGATGAAATCCAAAAGATAATATATCCTCCCATCACACTTTGGCATTTCTATCAAGAATTGGAACCACAGAGGTCTGTGAAAATGAAAGATGCTGAGAACCAGCACCTTGAAATGGCCTCCATTTCAATCTAGAGAAAGGATGATTAAAATCAATTGTTCTTGGCTAGTTTAAGAAACTTTGTAGGCAGAAAACTAAGTCTGTAGGTGGGTGCTAATAAAAAGAAACAAGCTGCGTTTCTGACAAAGGACTTCCTGTGACTTGCTGGGGGTTGCAATGTTCTTTTCATAAGAGCATCTAAATTTCCTTGCTTTGCTCACCTGGACTGTCCCCTAGGCTCAGAGCAGATATTATTGCTTTTTCAAAAACAGAGCCAAAAAACTCTGTGGGCTCAGTCCTCCCATTTAGCACAAAATTCTGATTTACCCACTCCTAACTTAAAGCAGGTGAAAGCAACACTGATGCCTTTGGCTGTAATCCTGATGGCTGAAAGTGAAAACTCCCAAGTAGTTGCCCAGATGACTACTTAACCAAGGTCTATGTTACTGGGATATTTTTAAAACTTGCGTTATCAATGGACCCTAACTTCAGGCAACTTAACTTTAAAGGAAATACTGGTAAAGACTCTTTTCACGTATGACACTGCCATCACAGATGTAGAAGGCTGGAAAGGCCTCTGAGAAATAATCTTCTCCAGCCCCTAGCAGAAAGACAGGATTCTGGTGTGCCATGACCTTCTCTCAAGACATGTCTCATCTGTTGTTGCAAAGCATCCAGCAAAGGCTGTTCTGCATCCTTTATGGGTAGCCAGTTCCTGCCTGTCACTCACTTTCCCGGTGTTGACCTTGCATCTCACCTGGCTCTTCTTTGCTGTAAGCTCAAACCACATTGCTCCTGTCTTTTTGTCTAGGCAGCCATTGATACAGTGAAATATAAATCGTCACCACAAATGGCTTTCTGTGATTTTTATACCTTGAATGTGTCGATATCAAGTGTATCATTTTATTTATCAATTGATTGTTTTGCAACAGTATCACATATTTATTTTGTGGCCCATAAAGTTCCATATCTTTTCTAGCAGCCTGGTCAGTTATTCCCTGCTTTTACTTAATCATTTGGTTTCTCTTTCCTAAGTGCAAAACCCTATTCTTGTAATTACAGTAGTTTGTCTTTCTGATTTCAGACACTTGTTCGCTCTATGAAGATCACTTTGCATTCCACGGTAAAGTCCAGTGCCTTCCACAAATCCTATTATTCAAGCTGGGATGAAAATAATGGATGGAATAGATTTAGGATTTTATTTGCAAGAATCACCATAGAAAGCTTGCTGCTAGTCCACCCTCACTTTCACAATTAGGTTCAGAGAAGAGCTCTTCTGTATGCTTTTCTCAGTGCTGCTCATTCATGATAGGGCCACATGTTCCTGATTTGCTCTTAGTAATGGCATAGAGGATGGTGTCAGAAATCCTACTGACATCAGGATTCATATATCACATTTTTTTCCTAATCTGTTGGGCCAGAGGTCCTGCTAAAATAAAATAAAAAACAAACCCAGGAAAAGTAAGGGTTTCACAAGACTTGCTTTTGGCCACTCCATTAGAATGTTCCTCAGACCTTAATAAAACTTAGTTTTTGAAATAGGTATTTAGCAAGGGCATTCTGACTATTCTGTAGTTCTCCAAGTCTCTTCTACCCTTCTTTCCTTGGCATGTTTTCCTGTTTATGAAGTAGGTACTTATCCTCCTTCTGTCCCTTAGGATCTGTCCACCCTTCATTACTTTTTTACACTAACAGCTTTAAGACTTTCCTTTAAATATTGGTAGGTTTCATCAAACATCACTCATGCAAGTATACCTAATTCATCTAAATGTTCTTTACCGTTTGCCCGAGGACGGAACAAAAGTATCAAACCAGCCTTCTTCACAGCAGCTGTTGATTGCTCTCCTTGGGCTGGTATTCTACTTTGCCTTCCTGTGCTTCTAATGTATTTTTTTTATTTAATTCTGTCTTTTGTTAGCTTTATCTTGTGCAGTACTTTTTTGTTTGTTTGTTTGTATATTTTCATGCTTGGGCTATTCCTTTATAGTCATCTGCATCTATGTGTCTTGTTTCCAGTTCTTTTTTTGCAATGCCTTTCTGATATTTAGACCTGCAACGAGCTTCTGATACAGTTGTAATATTCTCTTGCAGCGCTACTTATCTTTCATCTGCATTGGGACACTTTGTCATTGTGTCTTCAATAAATTGTCAGTAGAGCCAACTCTCAAACAGCACACCTTTATCCCTTGGATTATACACGTAACACAGTCTTCCTGGTGGTTTTGATTTTTGTTGATGTCCATCAATCCTTACTTTCCTGCTTTTGTACCATCTTTTTTCTTAGAAACATCCTTGTTTTGTGATTTTTCACAAATGATGTTCCAGACATTCCAGCCGATTTTCCCTAGTTTGAGAGAAAAAAATTGAATAAATCCTTTCCCTTAGTAGTTAGTTTCCCCAAAATGTGTTGTTTCCATCTTGGCTTTTAGCTTGAGTGCATCCCAAATGCCATCTTGGCTGTATGGTTAAGCTAAATTGACATAAGTGCTCTTTTGGGGGATTGTATGTATGTTTTATCTTGCGCAGGGAAATGGATTCATAAAATTTTCTACCTGTTTAGTGTATGGCAGTGCTACCAGGTAGTGCTTCTCTTCTGCATGACATACTGCTGTGCACTCTGATGTTAGGTAGTTTGGGAACTAGGGCATCATCAAATGCAAAAGCTGTTTGATGAACTACAGCTGATTTTTGCAGGGGTGGATGGCAGTAAGTGCTCCTTTGGTTGGCAGGAGAAATTTCACTAATCAGAGGTATATGCATGGATATATAAACACGCATCACAATGAATTTATGGATTGTCCTTGTCCTACACTACCGTCCTTGAAACTATCACACTGCTACTTCCAGTTTCCCGTTCTTATCAAATATATACTTTGTGCATTTCAACCTGGTCCCAAGTATAGCTGCTTTCATTCTCTGCTCTAAGCTGAGATTCTACAATTGGCTGCTGCTGGGAATTCCCCAGACCGCATCCTTCAGGACTTCTTGCAACTATGACTCTTCTCTCCCACCTGAACTTAGAGCTGGCACCTACCATTTTCTCACATGTTTTGCAGCCCTTTCTCCCTCTTTTCCTTGCCTGTCATTCCTAGTCATGCTGGATGCTAACGTGCCAGTCCTACAGATTGCTCCATCACGTTCCTCTAGTGCTGGCAGCATCATCCATGTACTGAGATTTCAAATTCTTCCTGTGTCATTAACCACATTCCTAACATCTGGGGATAGGTGGCTCAACAGGCGGCCTTATTGTTCTCCCCAATTTGCCTTCTGTCAGCACTTACAAGGGTGATGGTTTATGTCAAGTTTTCCCCACGCTGCCCTTTTGCAGGATGGCGTTCCGTGTTCACAAAGGCCAGTGCTCAATACTGCCCAAGGGTCCTCGTATCCTACATCCCCAGGATCCATGCTTTGGAAATCCCCCATGTGTGCTCAACATTGTGCACCAGTACTCAGCAGTGGATCAGATTAAAGAAGCCCTGCAAATCTGACAGGGAAATGGGCTAGCCCAAGCGCCATTTATACTTGTCTGCTATTTACACTGATAATTAAAAACTAATGATAGTTGTATGTCTGCCAAGAAACAAACTCCCTTGGTTGAATGGGTGAGAAGAATTCTGCAAGGCAAGATTAAAACATGTTCCCTTCTCTGCTGGGATCCAAGTGTCAACCTTTTGTTTGCGAACTGAGAAATTAATTGCTCCACAATGGAATCAGACTCTAAATTAGTGAAAGATTGTGTTGTCACTTCACTTTCAGTAGCTTATCTAGCAGAGCTGTGTCCCTGATTAGCTAGAAAACAATTACCCTGCATCATTCCATCATTCCTCTCCAGTTACATTTTTCCTTCTCTCTCTCCTATTAACCCTGTTTTAAAAACTTGAATGGTTTACATCTGTCATCAGAGAGAACTGGAGTCTTTGTCTCCAGACAGGCCTTGGGTACCCTCATGCCATGGTCAGTATTTCCCTGGGGACTGAATTTTCTAGGCCATGGGCATTTCTTCACTTGAAATTTGAGCAAGACCCCTGAGTTCATGTCAAAGTGAACCATTTCATTTCTGGCTACCCTTCACTTGCATGCTATTTCGTACAGCTTTGGAGACCAGAGATCTTCTAGGTTGTCAATGGCATAGCATGTGAAGCTGTAAAGATGATACAGTAAAATATCCACTGTATGCATTCATAAAGTTACCTTTATTCTGTTTGTTGGTATTCTGTTTTAGCGCTCCCAGAATTGGCAGAGTCTTCTGAAGGAAATTCTGGTTATCTTGTATCATTTGAAACTAGTGGATTCAGACTAAGTAATGAATTTCAACAAATACTATCTTGATTTCTCTGCATCCATTTGGAATTTCCAGCAACCTGTATTCAGCCTAAGTGTAATATTTTTGTTAGTTTGGGTTTTTTTCTTTTGTTGTTGCCATAGCTCTTCTGCCTACATAAATGGTTCCTCTCTGACCTCTCTCCCCCCTCTCCCCATCCCATCAGAGCTGAACAAATGCATGTGGTTCTTCTACCAAGGCAATGTGGTAGGAACAGAAGATAGGGAACAAGAGGGAAGTGCAGATAGTTTATATCCTTCTCCCCCTTTTAAGTCTATTCCCTGTTGTATGATGTCCATGGATCTTCCCTTCCTAGCAAGAAACACAGCACTGGAAATCAGGAAGCTTGCTCAAATGCAGCATCTTGAGCTCATGGGAAGAGTGATTCACCTCCAGTCATAGAGGAAATACGGACTTTGCATGGATAGAGGAGAAGATCCAGAGTGACAAATGACCTACGAATCTATTTAGAAGAACCTCTGAGAGCAAAGAACAAACTCAGAGGAACACCTCTGCATCATGGCAATTCTTGAAGCATCAGTACTGTGACATACTGCATTGTCATTAAGGAGAGCTTGCTCTCCTTAATCTCCTTTGTAATCTGGAAGGTCTAGCTGCAAGCCCTCTAACAATTACTGTAGAGCCAAACACACATATAAACACACACACACACATATATATGTTTATGTATTTAAAAAAATAATAATCCAGAAGCCAAAACAATCTTCAATGATTTGCTTTTACTTTAAGAACTTTAAAATAGACCCCGGTTCCCCAGGTAGTCCTTATCTGGTCATAAGTTTCAGGAGTTCAGAAGCACAAAACCTTAAGGTGATAACCAACCCCTATAAGCAGGCATGAATATCTTTGAAAGGGTAAAATCCCTGCACTAGTCTTAACGGGGAAAAAAATCCACAAGAAAAAACCTTGCCAATATGTCTAATGCTTTTAACCTTTATCAGAAAACTTTTGTGGTTTATGGTGCAATTACAGGAAAGGATTAATAATTATATAATTACATAAGATTGATGATATTCCTTTTGTGTAGAATCAGCATATCAACCCGCCCCTCTTTTCAAACAGTGAATGCATTAAAACTGTTAAGTAAAGCCAGGCTTACCACTCCATTTTGCTGGAGATCACTTGTCCCCATTAAAATTGAGAATTACCACTATTTGCAAAGGCCTCTGTTCTCAGTTTGGCAGTCAGATTTCTACACAGGTTATTGCTCTGACTTTTAGTCCAGAAAGTAGGTCTGATCTGCTTAACTTCCCATAAAAGATGTTGTCAAAAGACTTTCTGGATTCTAAGTTATATTACATCAGACTGACTCATGTCCTGATGTCCTCATCAGTGCACTCTGTCATATTCTTCTGACAGTACTCCTTTTTAGTGAACCCATGCTGATAATTTCCCTTTTTAATGAGCCAATTTCTCCATATCTTTATAAGAAGATTCCCAAATCTCTCTTTGGAAGAAGAAATAGGGTAACAAATCTTGCAAATGAGATACTTACCTTGCCATTAAAACCTTTCTAAGTCATCCCCATCCCCTCAGTTTCTATACTAGACCATGGAGAAAGATTCAATGCAGTTGGCTAAATATCTAAGGAGAGGGGGCTACTTCCTTCTATCACAGTGTAACCCTCATATATATAGGTGACTTTTATTTAGGCACCTTTGGCAAGGTTTGGACATGTGAAAGCAGGATGGTACACTTATAAGTACACAATGATGACAATTACCCAGTTATTACCTAATCCTCCCTGTGATGTGCCAAGACGAGCATGCTGTTAGGCTGAGCATTAATATATTTACCACCCTCAGGGCCATCACACACGGTGTCTCCGCTGGCCAGGCACTTGTCATGTGGGGAAATGTCAGTCTACAGAGCTCCTTGCAACAGGTTGGCCATGATCTCACAGAGCTGCCACTTCCTCCCTTGCTTCTTTATCTCATCATGTCTCTAGGCTTTTTCCTGAATCTCTAAGGCTTTGACTTCTTTGCTTTCAACTCAACTACTACCAACCTCATCTCATCTGTTCATCTTTTATTTGTTTCTTCTTTCTCCCCTTGTGTGGCTGATGGACTACGAGCTGTCTTTCTTTAGGTGGAAGAAAAGCTTTAGCTTATTGTTAAAATTCTGTCCAAAAAATGGTCCTAGATCACAGCACCCCCAGTGTATGTCTACGTATTGGCTCATGTAGAACAGGTGAGTGATGGAAAATTAGTCCTGCCTCTTCTGCAGCCAGAGGCTGAAAAGAGAGGACTTCAGAAAAAATGGTAACCCTAGGAAGATCCTCCTGAAATGGGAGCTGTTTGTCAAATTTATCATCCTGACAGAGATATAAGATATAGTCAGTACCAATAGCTCAAATCAATGATGTAAAAGAGGGAAGGAGGAAAGAAGGGGAAAACAAAACTTTGAAATTTCTGGATGGAAGCTGACTTTAAGATACAAATACTCATGAACATTTGCTACTGTGACCAGAGCACCCACTTTTTACTTCTGTCATATATTACGTTTGTAAAGCATAGTGTGAAAAAGTCTCTCGCTCTCTCTTAACTACAAAAGACTTGCCTATGAAGTTCTCTTGCCTATTCTTCTCCCCGTTCTTCTGGCCAGTTGAGACAACCTTGCAGCATCCTAAGGGGCACTGCAGGGATTCCTGAGCAGACCTTCCAGGGTCTAAGGTATTTCAGACTTCTTCTTGTCTAGCCCTGCATATATAATTATGCACTGAAGTTACAGAAACAGTATGGGCAAAACTGTACATATTAAAGGGTTTGCGACGTGTATCAGTGTATTTAGAAAATGATGAATTTAGATGGTATGTCACAAACAAAATTCAGTGATAGCTGAACAGGATTGAGGATCTTAAATCACTATTTTCTATTAAAAAAATCACATATTTCATTGCTCTACTTAGCTTTGTAAATTGCACATTTCATTTTGGATTTGATGAAACTGGTATATTGCCTATTAGTTGTGAATCCAAAACCACTCAGCACATTCTAAGTGAATATGCCAATTAAATAGGAAAGAATAACTGGGTCCTCCTACACAGACCAGAGGAGAGGAGTATTTTCTTGCAATGAAAGCCCATTCAGCTTCCCACAAACCATCTATGTGAATCCCCTGTATAGATGAATATTATGGTTCTTAGCTTAAAAGGTGTGCAGGGTGACTATTTAAACTTCAAGGTTTTAGAGTTTCAAACTTGCCTTCCATTGTCTTTTTTTTTATTTCAGTCTGTCATTTCCACAAATTTAATTCTATTTATGTCTTTAAAAAAAACCCCAAAATACCCTCTTTTCATTTTTTTGCTCCACTCATCTTTTTCTATACACAAGTCAAAAGATTGGCAGCCCTCCATAAAAAGCTATTCCTGCTTCTACTGCTGCAAAACTCTGACTCTGCTGCATAATAACTTTGTAAAAAGAAAAACATCAAAATATAATTTAAATGCACTGGTTGAGTATTTCCAACAATTTATAGAAACTCAGTACAGTTCCCCATGGCATGAAAATCTACAAATGCATTTAGACTGGTTCCTTCCATGGAAAGAAAAACCTGGGCTTAGGTTTAAAATCGAAGGAATACAGATAGTTCATCTCCACCACAGATCAGTGGGAACAAAGTGCCTATTTTTCTTTGAGCACCTAAGTCCCTTGGCCTCCTTGAAAGCCCCAGCCTGCATAGAAGTTGCCTCTAAGACACTATTCAGGGATAGCCCTGTAGAAGGTGAGGAGGCGGCCTGCCCGAGATCTGTCTCCATATAACGTAATGAGAGGCTTGAAATCTGTCCCCCAGCTCTGCTAATCTTGCTAGGATCAATTTGTTTGGGTGTAAATGGCCGCCGAGCATCAGCTGTTTAACACCGAAGCCCCACAGTCCCTTTCATTAATAAGGATGCTCAAAGAAAACATGCTGTGCTTTTATTTGTACATCTTCATCTTCTTACTCATTATAAGTAACAGTTTTACTGAGTGTTTCAATGCCTAATCATGTTGTTGTGGGTTGGTTTTTTTCCCCTTTCCAATCCATAGCCGTGGTTTAATATACCATTACAATTTAAAGCCCCTGTAAAGAAAAAGTGGTTCTTATCTGCTGCAGAAATGACTTTCATTAAGCACGTTCCGACAGTGTATGGGAGCGTGGAGGTACTCAAGGAAAAGCTGTAAATTGTGGTGCTGTTAACTGCAAACATACTAGATGGCACAGAAGCCTCAACAGCTTCAGGAATAATGAATCAAAATGATGGGGTTTTGCATTAAAGTTGATTGCAAATAAAGGCAGCAGTGTTTTCAGATTGGCACTTGACTCCTGCTACGCATTGATCAGAGCTCTTGATAGGCATGCAGCCTCAGGGACAACAGGGCTCTTCCCCAAGGAGACAGTGTCCTGAAGCTAGAAGAGATGCATGCAGCGTGACAGCATATGCCTATCGGATTGAAGCCTGATTTCCTAAGGATATTGCCTGGTTTGTCGCCTTCTCTTCCAAGCCAGTTGCTGCAGCATAGAGATCTTGGCTGATAGGCTCTTAGAGAAAAAAGTCAACAGGTTTTTATTTACCATCAGTTGTAATGTTCCATTATTACATTCAGCAGCAATCTAACAACCACAGAAGCAGTATAGATTGGAAAGCTATTAGATGCTACAGTGAAAAGCTAAAGAAAAAGAAAGCCCACATGCCCTAGTTGTTTTACCTCCCTGTTTTTCTATCTGCAGAATTGTCCTAAATAGGGGATCAGTCCTCTCTGCAAAAGATCTAACCATGCTCACTGTTAGCAAATTGAAGTAATATTCAGCCTAAATGTCCTGAATGCTCTTAATCACTTTCTCTTCTGTTTCCACCTTTGTGGAAATTAGAGAGAGAGAGTCACCATCTAGTTAATCTCCATAGTAGATAATAGTCAAAAAATGCATGGGAATATAAATCAAGGCAGAATCCAGTTTATCAGATTCTGTGTAGCTTTGAGCTCGCCTTACCAGATTCAATCACAGACACTTATTTCTGGCCCTTCTTCCTTCATATGAAACAGTGGTGTTTCTCTGTGGCATTGCCTTGGTAGCCCAAGCAGCACCAAGTTTGTAAGGTGACTGAGAAAATGCATGACTTCTTGGTGAGTTGGTCTCTTGTAACAAGTCAAATCCCTGCCAGCAGCAAAAGAAATAGTTAAACATCAACCTGAGGATAAAAATAAAGCCGTGAACTTGGGCAGAGAGATGGTTAGATTACGATTCACGTAGTGTCTCCAAAGCTCCATGACCAAACATCCTGAGTAGAAGTGTGCAAGTTAATTAACCCCTGAGAGTTTATTTTCTCTAAATTGAGCGTAAAAGCAGTTTCCTACTTCACGGAAGTGTTTGAGACTACATAATTATCAGGTAGTCCTTTGATTCGTCTTCTCTAGTTAAAAGTGGCATAGGAGTTTGAAGCACTCTTGTCATTTAAGATGTAATCATCTACAGCTTAAGGAATGCACTCGGTGGCCTACAGAGAGAGAGGACTCTCACTGAGGAATCTATTGAGGAGTCTTCTGGTGCTAATAGTTGGCTGCTGAGGGACTCAGGGAGTGGTACAGCTTCCTAGTGATCTTCAGCTTCCCACCAGAAAAGGGTATGGACCGTTATTTTCTGAATGTTAAGATGAATCATATGAAAGACCACACTTCAATAACCCATGTCCAGTCTCAGTGACTATTTACAAGTATCGAATAATGCTTAGGCATGGCAGAGATAATAATATGGGTTTTCATAAATATATATGAACAGCTGAGTATGTATTTGTGAAGTGATTGATTTTTAAGAAAAAGAATACCAAGTTTCAAATCATTTACTGAAAAAGTTGAGTCAAATTTCCCAGCTAATGTCAGATGTGAATTAGACGATGGCCAGTTTTGACTAAACCCCTATGCTATGTGGTTTACCAATTCTAAGCACCACCTTCCACATAACAGCACAGGGGTAATCTAACATAGTTAGGTCCCCTTGATTCTACCATAAAAAAGAAAAAGAAAAAAGCAGTAGTCATTGGAGTTATTTTCAAGAAAAATCCCAGTTATTTTACACCTGTGAGCCTGTTAACCTAACCTTTCTTGCAGGACTCATGCACAAAATTCAGTGGGAGTTTTCCGGGAAGCTTTGCATGTCTAGCTCCCACTAGAGCTGTTAGGAGGCATGCATGTAAATGCCTTCCACACAGATAGAGAATAACCTTTCTTTGAAGACTCTAAAGAAAATTTTTAGTTCAGTCTTACTCCAGTGTATTAAACCCAACAGACAGTCCAGAGATTTATCTTATTCTTTATCTGTCATGCTAAAATCTACAGCTCAGAAGACTGTCTTCCCACCTCTTCTTTTCTTCTTCCTCTTGCCTGATACACTTCCCTTTTATTTTCTTCTCCTCCCACTCCTTCTCTTTCATTGCTAGATGGACAGCCTAAGAATCTCCACCAATGTGAGAAATAACATCACTTTTTTTCCACCTCAGCAGTGTTACACTCTTCTGAGCTGGAAGAAAACCAAGTAAGTGCTCTATTCAGCTTGGTTCTTAGCGCAACAAATTAATAACAGAGTGGTACAACTCCTTCCCAAAGGAGGTGGCACTCACGAAAAAGGTGATACGGGGTTTCAGGGGGAAAGTGGACAAGTACTTGCTAGAGAAACCTGTTGGGAGTCACTAGATAGATGGGATCCTGGGGCGCTTTAAAAGGAGGATGGCCAGCAGGTCAAAGGAGGTGATCCTCCCCCTCTACTCTGCCCTGGTCAGGCCCCACCTGGAGTATTGTGTCCAGTTCTGGGCGCCCTGGTATAAAAAAGACAGGGATCTCCTGGAGAGAGTCCAGAGGAGGGCTATGAAGATGATTAAGGGCCTGGAGCATCTTCCCTACAAGGAAAGGCTGGATGAACTGGGGCTTCAGCCTTGAGAAAAGAAGACTGAGAGGGGATCTGATTAATGTTTATAAATTCCTAAAGTGTGGGACACAGGGGTAAATATCCACCCTCTTTTCAGTGGTCTGTGGGGACAGAACCAGGGACAACGGCCTTGTATTGGAGCACAGGAAGTTCCGCACCAACATGCAGAAGAACTTTTACACAGTGAGGGTGACAGAGCCCTGGGACAGGCTGCCCAGGGGGGTTGTGCAGTCTCCTTCTCTGGAGATATTCAAGAGCCATCTGGATGCTTACCAGTGCAATCTGTCCCAAGGATCCTGCTATCTGTCCTGTGATTCTGTGAAATGACAATCGGATAATTAAATCCCTGAACTGAACATAGCTGGTGACTGGAAGAACACTCAGACATATTAAAATGGTTGCCCTCTTATTTTCTCTCCTTTGACTAATCTTACTTGTGGCCACTGTTGGAAACCGGATACTGATCTGAAGCACTGACTGGTTTTATATCACGTTGGGCATTCCAGTATTAGTCCAAGTCTTTGTCTCACTGTATGCAGGCCCTGCACCTCAGAAGTTTAATGGATTAAATCTTCAGGGTGGCAACAGTGATGAGGAAGGGAAGGAACACCCCTGAGTGTTGCTGCACCCAGTGCCTGGGGGAAGGTACGTCATACTGAGAGTTGCTTCCCCACCCCAAACTTTCCCTAGCTATTCTGAAGTCGAGGTATATAGCATCAGATTGACCCTAGGAAAGGAGGGGAGAGCTAAACAGGTTTCCTGAGAGATTCTGTAGATGAGGAGGGGCAGCAGCAAAGAGGCTGACACAGTGAAAGCAACTGTGAAACTAAGCTTGTAACAAGCGTGTGCGCTTTTGCTGCATGTCAGTAAGGCTCAGCCCTGCAAACTGATTCTGAGGAAGGAATGCCCAAGGAAAATCAAAGACCAGCACACTGTTGCAAAGGAGTGGTCTTCCTCTGTTGGAGAGCTCATCTCAGATCTCAATGTCCTTTCCAGCATGTTGCTGGTAATTCCTTAAGCAGCAAGTGCACCTGGAATGTAGTCCAGTGGACTCCATTGAGCAAAGCTAAATTTTCCTCAAGGTTTTTGATGAAGTGTATCAACGGTAGTGTTCCTATGCTACTTTTTTGGCAAGGGCAAGAGAAGACTTCCCTACTGGCTCCAGCTACGTAGGTGAGAATTTTCCTGATGCGGTTCTTCCTGGGAGTGGAGCTACTGTTCTACCATCAGTTGCTGAACTGTGGTGTGAGGTTGCTGTGTGAAGATGAGCAGGTGCTGTGTGGCATCCTAAATATACCATATGTTGCAGTGCAGGGGATGTTGATTCTTAAATGCATAATTTGCAGTGTAATTTGCAATCCTCTTGTCACAAATTATTCAGCTCTTCAGAGCTCCTCTCTCTTGGTCTGTGTTTGTATAGCAACTAGTGTATAGTGCTCTAGTACGTATTTGGACCTTTTGACATGTAGAAGGTGTTGACACTTATTTGATTTAGTTAACTTCATCACTTTACAGCATAGTGAATGATTCCTCAAGACAGGACTACAGGTTATATCATTTAGAAATCCAGTGCAGTATAGGATATATAGGATATAATAATAGGATATATAGGATATAATAATATGTTTCTGTATATTTCTTTTATTTTGTTATTAAATAGTTGCAAAAATATCACAGATTGACTGTGGATCTTACAGTGTGTACTTCTATCATCCTCTTTCCCCCTCAAAACTCCATTCCTCCTTTTTTCTTCAGAATAACATAAAAGAGACAGATGCGTTGATTTTGCTGTTCTGTATAGCATTGCAGAGGGAATGTGTGTCTCCTAAGGCAATGCTTAAGGTTGTTCCAGCAACTGCAGCTTCCAAAGGATTGATGTCTGAGAAAAGAAACAGTTTTAAATTAAAAAAAGCAACACCACAACACAATGAAAACTAACAAACAAACAAAAAAACCCCAACACCACTTCTTTTTATATCTCTGGCTCCAAAAATGGGTCTGTAATTCATTGCACCTGTAGTCAATTACTCATTCAAAACAATTGCTATTTCACAGTGATTAGCAGCTTTGCCAATATGAGAGGCAGCCGGGTTTGCCATGGCCAAGGAGTAAAGCACAAAGCAGTGAAATCTTCTGAGCCCAGATTCTTCTGCTTTTAAAGCACAAAGAGAAAGAATCCTTCTGCTTCAAAATAAGACTTCCTTCTGAAATAAAAATAGCATTATTTTAGGTTTTAAATAGAAGGTCAGGAGTAGCAATTTTGGAGCTTTTTTATGTAAGGTGACAGACGTTCTCAGTGGAGTCCAATTGTTTTACTCTTTTTAATGGACAATATGAAAACATTTGGGATACCATGTGTCCTCAACTGCTGCAGTAGAGCCTCTTGGTCCCTGGCTCCTGCAACTTTCATCATGACAGCAATGACAACTTTATCTGTCTTTTCTCTGCTTTCCAAACCTTTGGCTTTTTCTCCCAGCTGCTAAGGCTGAATGTTTAGTGGTTGAAATATGAGGAACTGTTTCCCATCTCTTGTGTATTTTATGCATCATGTAAAACTTATGGTGAAAAAATACAAGTATAAGGAAATAACCTGGCCCTACTTCCACCCTTAGTAGGATGAACTTCACTAAGTCTGTGGTATTACACCAAAGTAAGTACATGAAAACAACTTAGGAGATACGTGTAAGGGATGGGAGATAGTGTTTAGATACTGGCTTTCTTTTTAAGAGGTGTAAAGTAATTCACTACAGATAACTGTTTGATGGAGTTACGGCTCATAAAAATGGTTCTCCTCCATCTATCTCCTCCTTCTGGATTCATTCTCTGCATGGGATCCACTCTTATTAAAACTGAGCAATGATGTTATAAAGGACAGTTAATGGAGGAAAAGTAACTTCTCCCTCTGTTTGCTTTAATGTGTTGGTGCAGTTATAAGGGAGAATCGTTCTGCTGAGAGAGATCTCCAGGAACAGTTGCTACTTTCCAGGCAAAAGCAAAGATTTAATCTCTCATATTTGTTAAGAGTTCCATGATCGTTGAATAAGATTAACCTACTATCATGGAACATAGCAATTCCATGGGAACAGCCCTGTGTGCTGTCAGAGTGTGTGAGGCTGGAAGAAAAACAGTTGTTGTTCCATATTTTGTCCTCATTTCAGGGCTAGCAGGTTTGATTAAAAGAAGCCCACAGGCTATTCCTGTCATTTTGCTGCAGCAGCCAGAGATCACTGGGGGTACCCTGGGGCATGAGCCGAATCCAGTCCATGATATTCTGAGATCTCTTATATGCCTGAACAGTGAATTCCCAGTCATTTTACTTGAAGAAAGATTGCAGCTGACCAAGCAGGCAAAATGAGAGCTAATTTGATGTCAATAGGATTAATTTTCAAGCTCTTGTTAGGCAATATGAAAAGAAAAAGCAGATCTAGGCATCAGTGAAGCATATAAACTTGAGTGTGAGATGTGACTCAATACATGGTGCTTGGCACCACACGAATACCTAAGCCTGATAGTATTTTTCAGACCTGGTAATCAGCAGCGACTCTAGTTTTCTGTATTTGATTGAATTGTTCCCTGAGAATTTCTCCTCTATTGCTTTCAAAGCAGTATAGAAGAGATCACTACTAACAATGGAAAAATTTCAAAGGCTGCTAAAACTGAGCTCAGCTTCAGCTTATTGAGGCTTATTGGAGCCTTCAAAATTAGTGTGGCAGTCTTGCAAGTACAAAATGAAGAAAGGTCCTTCATGAGGAACTGTTTTTCTGGTAGAAGGAAATATTTTAAGACACCTTCTCTTTCTGTTAATTTTTTTCTTTTTAAGAAATCGGAAGTACAGTGCCATTAGAACATAATAACATAAAAAGTAATTAATTTAAAAAAATAACACAAACTGTGGTTCAAATTTACCTTCCATTTCATGCAATATGGCTTCTGTTCTTAGAACAATTACTCTGAAAATGGTGTCGTAAGTCAGCTTTTAAGAAAGGCACTATAGGTTCTTGTAACAAGAAAGATGTAACCAACATTTGAATGTTGTCATGGTGGGGTTGGTGGGAGGAAAACTCTCCTTGCCATCGCAAGCACAGAATCCGCAGTGCTCGGGCAGTTCAAATGCCAGGAAGTAGCAGGGGCGAAACAGTAGAAACCTTTCATCAGTGCCAAGTCCTCACCACTAACAAAGATGACAAACTTAAAAGGACATCATACTTTGCTCTTTTTCCTCCTCAGCCACCCACTTGCTTGTTTCTCTGATCTACATCTGAAAGAAGACCTTGTTCGAAATCACTTGAAGATATGACAAGATAGCAGCAGATCTACATCTGAAGCTTTATATTCAGTATATGCATTTTCAGTCTTCTTATATGCCAACAAAAGAAAAATTTCACAAAAAGTTTTGCAGTGATTGTAAGACAAAAAGTTCCTACCTTTCATTTTCTGAAGTAAAACTGACAAGAGCAATTTTAGTAGCTAAAATCAATGGTGTAATAGATGGCACTGTCTTCTTTGAGATGTCCTTTCTACATTTCAACATGAAATTTGAACTACTTAACTTCTGCTGCAGGATTCAGTGTGATTGTTGCCAGGCTCAAAGATTCATAATCACAAATCAAGCTCAAAAATGGTATGGAGTTAAAATGCACATGCATGCATGCTCATACGTATGCTCACTACATCAGAGGAGCAATAAGTAGTGGGGAAATAGGAGGTATTTACTTGGCCTTCTGGTTTTAGAACTTTTAGAACTCATTTCATAGGTTTAAGCTTTTATCAACTCTGAAGGGCAAACAATCTCTAATAAAATAAAGCCGATATTCTAATGTGATAGAACCCAACCTCAGTGTAGGAAAAATGCCAAGATCTGTGATAAAATCATGAAGACTGGCAGCCCCATGTCTGCTGAGCAAAGCCAAGGCCTCATGTCTTAACATAGTGTTCTCTAATAATTACAGATAATTAATAGTTCAAGAGGGCTGCTTTGCAAGAAAAATAGGGGATAATAAAAATAAAGTGAATCATCCAGCAAGGTATTTTGCTACTGAGCTGATGTTTACAAACATACACATGCTTACATGCATACACACAATTATGTACATTCTATATATATATTTAGATGAGCATGATAAGGCATATAGATATATATGACATAGCAGTAAGGTATCTTATAAAGAAGAATTTGCCTACAGACAAGAAGTGATAAGTATATTTTATGTATGTTACTGGATGTAACAAACGGATGTCATAAGCAAGTGTTTTTCTTTCTCTTGAGCAAGGAGGGTAAAAGTCCCATTTTAGTATCTTTCAAAATCATGATTTAAAATGCAGAATGAAAAATTTAAAAAGAAGGTAAGCGTAACAAAAGGATATTGGGTAAGGAGAATGGAGGGTATCTTGTGTATGTGGTCCTTGGAAGTACAGGAGACATTACTCCTCAGTTCTTGACATCGTTTTTGCAAAGGTTCCTGGATTCTACTAGAGCAAAAGGATAA
The DNA here is from genome assembly GCA_027925045.1 of Hypotaenidia okinawae. Taxonomy (NCBI): domain Eukaryota; kingdom Metazoa; phylum Chordata; class Aves; order Gruiformes; family Rallidae; genus Hypotaenidia; species Hypotaenidia okinawae. The sequence continues at coordinate 96,178,133 of BSDF01000001.1, forward strand.
TCCTGCTTTGGAAAGAACCCAAATGCATTTGTTCTTCCTCAAATCAAAGTTCTTCCATCAGGCATTGGAAGTCCTTAGTCTTGTGATTCCCAGCACAGCTGGGAAAAAGGAAACACCTGTACTATTTTTGTTCGCTTTCCATTTCCTGTACTTTTCAGGATATAAAGACCGGTTTTGTCTGCCCAAGTATCTCAGGAAACTATTCAGTGGATGATTTTCTTCAATAATAATCTACAGTTCTCTGTCCCAGCTATCCAGAGCAAATACAGGAGAAAAATCTTCGCTCCAATCATCCTCTCATCCTACTAAATTACTTTTTCTTACTACAGTAACTGGGCTTTGACTTCTTATCCATTTAAAATGCATCTGCTGAGTTCTTCTCTTTGGTCTGTTGTGCTAAACACACAGATTCTTTTTCCTTTTTCCTTCTTCCATTTTCCGTTTTCCATTTTCCCTTTCTTTTCCCCTTCCCATTTCACTTTTTCTAATCCTCAGCACACAATCTGTCTTACCTTGAAGGTCATTCATAGCACTGTCTCCCTCCCTCCCTGTCTAGTGGAGTCCCTTATCTCGGAACATTAATTTAGCTTGCCTACAGTGAGAGAAAGTAATAAAAAATAATTGGTTATTTGCAATACTCCTAATCAAGGTTGTATTCATGTGCCTTTCTCTTTAGAGCTATAAGGTAATAATGAAAAAGTTACTTTCTGTGAAATATATCAGAATCCATTGAATCTATCATTAGCTAAATGTTATACACAAATACACTTGCTTTTCTTGAGCTGAAAGCATACAAGGGCTAAACTTTAAGAATATTAAGATGTCCACCTACTGAACACAATTTAGTTGTCCAAGATGGGCATTTCTCATTAAAATGGATATTTAACAATATGAATAATAATACTTTTGTTTAGATTGGTGCACTATGACCAGTATGAAACATCTACATTTTCATTTCCTGCATTTATAACCATTTAAATTGCAATCAGGACACAGCAGTAAGGATGATATTATGTTTACATTCTGTCTTTCTAGACAAAGACTCCACTGTCCTTTCAGAGCTGCGTGGTCATAATTGTGGCCAGCTTCTACACTAGAGCTTCTGATCTTCTGCTGAATTATTCCAGCTGGAGAAGAAACTGTGGAATGAGTTCATTGTCTGCACAGCCAAGTCTCTGTGATTTGGGGTAGGCAGTCTCTTTTTCTGTTTCTGTTTAAAGGCCACAAATGCATGTCTTTAACACAAGAGGAATCCAAAAATCCCAAAGACATTTGTGTAGGCCACAGCAACCTGGCTAACTCTCTCAGCAACCTGGCTAACATTTTCTGCTTTTTCTGAAGGCCAGAGTAGTACCATTAAAGTCTATGTGGTAGTAGGCTTTTGTCTCAGTCTCTTATCTTCCTCAATTTTAATCACTTCTCACAGTTTCCTTCACTCAAAATAATACTCCAAAATACTCTCTGTAATGTCAATCTTTTTTTTTTTCTTCCCAGCAGCCTTGCATTCTCCTTTGAGTAGAAAAAGGTACTTAACTTCTCTCTTATCCTCAGTAATCACCCCAGTTTCAATGAGGTTCAAGCGAGTTCGTAACAGAAGCTAAGTGTCAGTCCTACACCATTCTTACATGCCAGCAATACTTTGCAGTCCTGTGTAAAATAGTGGACATTTTCTATTGATCACAAACTCAATTTTACAACTTCAGACTCATATAACTTCATCCCTTTCTTGCCCTTCCCTGCCCTTCATCAGTTCAGAGATTTCTCCACAGTGCACAGCAGTTACATAGAAGGGATTATTTTGCAATTGTAGTTGTATATGAGTTTTCTTTGGGGGGGTAGGGAACCAAAACAAACAACCAAACCAAAAAAACATCAAAGCACTTTTTAAGCAACTGGGAACTATTTTACTCACCTATAAATCAAAATAGGTGATCAGGTTTTGGTCTATTTCAATGAAGCCACCAATCATTCTAGGACCGAGACCAAACATGGAAAATTGATGAGGAAATGGTGTTGATTTTAGAAAGGTAAAAGAAAATGAAAAGCAGAAGGAAGGCTTTAAATAACCTTATCTACAGAATGAAGCAAATTAGTGTCTTCCTGAGCCCTTTCGGAGCTATAGGTCTGTTAACTAAGGATGAAGCAAACTGTAAGATGTTACCTTTCGCCTTGTGTTTTTCCCTGTGCATTGTTGCTGACATCTCAGAAGCTTCAGGTATGTTCTTGTTCAATGTCAGTATCAAGCCTCCCTCCCGCTTCATTAGGAGCAGTTATTCATCCTGGCTCTTTGATGAGGTGATTTCATGAGTTTTGTTATGCTGAGCAGGAACCTGACTCTGCAAATCTCTGTTAGTGTCACAAAGAATTTTCTTGCTGAGTCCATTAGCATGTGCTGTTGAGGAAGCAATAAGGTAACGCCATTTGGTCCCATGGTTGAAGGCAACCCATACCAAAGATGGAAACCAAAGTGAAGAAAATTCAGTAGCACTGTGTGAAAATTCAGGTTCTGAAGTGACGGGAAGCGAATAGACTTCACTATAACGTAGTAGGTTTTACCAACTAGTTCTGCACTGTGGCCTAACTCTCATGGTAAGAGAGTGAATCATCCACTTAAGGATTAACTCATTCTGGTCTGACATCCTGAGAAGCACTACCAAGCCTGGTTTGTCCCTCACATTAGGTACTTCAGGAAAGGAGGGACACTGGGGGCTATGCCTAAGTAAACAGAGGCACCAAAAACAGATCTCGAGCTGTCTTTTCTGCCATTGATCCATATATAACAGGGAGGCTACTGAAATCCTCTTTGCACAATGTCACATGTTTTAGGTATAAAGGACATAAAATTCAAGGTAGTGAAAATAACATTTGCAAGGTTTGTTGAGTTTTGTTTGGGCTTTTTGTTCAGCCTCGGGGAAAAAGAATATCAGAGTTAAGGTTTCCTTTCTTTTTCTTTAAGCGATATTGTTAGTCATAAGAAAAATATGATGGCAACTTGTGATCTTTTGTATCTCTTGCTGTAACACCTACAGAGAACAATGTAGAGCAAGGATGCAGTGACATGACTTAAATTAGATCTCACTTTAGCAAGCTTCAAGAGGATATTTTATAGTAGCACAATTTCAAAAAGCAATACATTCCGTGGACTTTTTTGTACTAAATGGCAATTTCCGTTGCTGGCAATTCCCAGTATCCCCTCTGCTATTATTTTAGTAGCAGTATATCTTTGAATAAAATATTTCCTCTTTGAGAGTGCCTCAGATTCTTCTTGCAGTCTGGTCACAACCCGGACGCGAAAGCTCAGGGCTCTGGATCACACCAGGAAACACAGCGTCGCACGCGGTTGTTCTTGGGCGCGCTCTGCTGCCAGCGTACATTCTGCTGGCTGGTATTAAAGGGGTCTTTATACAGTGAATTCAGAAGAATATAAAGTGGGAGGTTTTTTTCCCAATGCAGTTTTCATACTGATGAACGCTTTAGGATGCTGCCTCAATATTCACAAACAATTAGTGAGAGGAGGAGAAGGGGAAAAAAAAAAAAGGAAAAAAGAAAAGCAGCCAAAATTCAAAACACATCATTCTGTTTGTTACTTCTGTTCAGCAAAGGGTAATGCAGTAACACAGAGCACCGTATTTCCCAGTGTCAGTCCTTCTGCTGAGTTACACATTAGCATTCAGGTCCCAGATGAGAGCAGGCTAACTTCTTGTTACTTTTTACTGGTGGATGCAAATGATTTGGATTCAGCAAGTTGTTTGAGCACACAATTGGCCATCGAATTAAATGGGACTTACTCACCCGCTTAAAACTAAACATGCCCCGCAGGCTGAACACTGTAACACTGAGATATTAAAAATAGATTAGGGTACAGCAGTACAAAAGTTGAGATCATCCACCAGCTGAATTACAGAAAGAACTGAGAAGCAAAGGAACAAATCCTGCATACGATGTTTAGTACCTTTAGGCATGATGGGATAGTAAGTAAGTTATTGTTTTCTGAGCCATTAAAGGAATGCATTGCTTTTAGAGATGTTCTTATTTCTAGTGAAATTTTAGTTTTCACAGGAAATACAGGCAGATTCTTCCTAAGGCTCACAATGTGTTTGCTAGAAACAGCCATCTGCTTCTCCTGCTTTCTCCTAAGGGGAATAAATTCCTTACATCTGGCCTGTATAATAGGACTTAGTGCCAGATCCAAGAGCCAATGAAGTTAAATGATGTCTTTCCCTTAGTCAGGAAAAAATTAGGATTGTATTGCTTTTATAGCTAACGTCTCCTGCTGCTTTTGCTGTTTTTTGTTTTGAGTCTTATTCTATTCCAGATAATGGGCAGATGTTGCTGCCCGTATATCCTTATTGCTAGATTTATGCACCCGAATTCTTTTACCTTGCTGGCATAGATGCTCAGTACTACCCATTTGCAAATGAGATTTTTAAAACTTTTAATTGCCTCAGTCTTCGAGATAAAACTGCTTAGAAAATCCAAAAATTGCCAGCCAGGTGATAACTTAAAATTTTTTTTAGATTTTTCAGCACCCTTACTTCTTCTCTGTTCAGATAATTATTTCTAATTTCTTTCAAATTTACCTGTTTCTGTTACTTTTCTGTTTATACTATTAATCTAATTCTTTGCCTGTTTGATCCGCTGCTCAGCTCTAGAAGAACAGGAGCCTCACACAGTCATCTATTCAACAGTGAGCTTGTTTTTTCTCTGCTGAGGAGCTAGATTTCACAGAACATTAAGGGTTGGAAGGGACCTTGAAAGATCATCTAGTCCAACCTCCCTGCAAGAGCAGGGTCACCTAGAGTAGGTCACACAGGAACACATCCAGCTGGGTTTTGAATGTCTTGAGAGAAGGAGGCTCCACAGCCCCTATGGGCAGCCTGTGCCAGTGCTCTACCACCCTCACAGTGAAAAAGTTTTCCCTTATGTTCACATGGAACCTCCTGTGCTCCAGCTTGCACCCACTGCCCCTTGGCCTATCGTTGGACATCACTGAGAAGAGCCTGGCTCCGTCCTCCTGACACTCGGCTTTTACATATTTATAGACATTAATGAGGTCACCCCTCCGTCTCCTCTTCTCCAGGCTCTTTCAAGAGATATGACGCCTCAGCCTGTCCTCATAAAGAAGGTGTTCCACGACCCTAATCATCTGAGTGGCCCTGCATTGGACTTTTTCAAGTAGTTCCCTGACCTTGTTAAACCAAGGGGCCCAGAACTGGACACAATATTGCAGATAACTTCACATCACATGTAGGATGGGAAATATTCCCTAGGGACTGAAGTTCCTAGGATTTTCCTGTGATATCTTCTGTGGGCAAGACCAGGTATCCATTTTAGTATGGTGGCAGTGTTACATTTTTCTGTGCTGTTTTATACCACTTGCTAAAAGTTATAGAGATGGGTGTCTGTCTTAACACAGGAGAAAAAAAAGTTTTGCATATCTAAGAAGATTTGCATATTTAAGATTTTATACTCCACTGGTACTGTTGAGTTGATTACAGAAGTAGGTGGAGAGAGAAACTCAGCAAAAATGTCTGTGTAGTATAATGCTGTTGCCACGGTGAATACTCTGTTTGCTACTGTTATGCACCTACTTGTATATATTCAGCAAGTTGAGTTGGGTGAAAACTTTGCTGATTACAGATGTGCTTTATAAAAATAGGATGGGTGGTAATAGACTATGGAATGGCTTCTACATGGTAAATAAATGAAGATGCTACCTAAAAACCAGAAACCTGAAGGGAGCTATGGCAAAAGCTTTTAATATTGCGGGTGGCTGGGGATGGAGGAGGAGGCAATGACTGCTCACTGGAGGAAAGCAAACAGAACTTGCCAGAGGCATGCTAAGGCAAACAGAGAAAGTCCCTCTGACAATGAGCAGTTCAGCTATCAAGCTCATACCCGTGGGATGTCAGGGATGCTGAATGCTTACATTGGCTCAGAAGAAATTAGACTCGTTCGTGGAAGAAAAATCTATTGGAGGTATTAAACACAAGATTGGTGATTTCTAAGGCAGGAAGTTCTTGAGCCAAAAAGTCTCCACAAACTGAAGAAATAATACCGAAGTGTCATGGTACATTCATGCTGCTCTCAAGTATTTACTTGCTTAAGTATCTACAATTGTTCACTGTTGAACAGGCAGTACTGGGCCAGATGGATCCTTAGTCTGACCTGTTCCAGTTGGTTTTATGTTCTTAAATAAAGCAGATGCTAAAAGTGTTAGCAGCTGCCTGGATTTGTGGCTTCCCTGATGCAGAATCAGTGCCTTGAACGGGACCCTGGGAAGGAGCCACTTCAGACTGAGGTCTAAGTGAGGTGCTTTAATAAAGCAGGTAGAAGATGATAACTCAAAACATTACTGGGCATTTTAGAGGACTTACAAATGATCAGTGACTTGGAAATGTGTAGTAAAGAAAATAATTCCAAGGACTTGAGATCAGAAAAATGTTTTTCTATACCTAGCCTGTAAAATCAAGATTAGACTTCACAATGCAGTGCAATGCAGTGTTTCCTGAGCAGAAAGAATACTGTATCTGGTTTAAGGATTGCCAGCAAATTGCTGCCTGTGTGTTGCATTGTTAGTGCTTGTCACTATTTGTCCTTTCTCTAGGACCTCAGTTTGTAATAAGTTCTCATTATCTAATGAAATCACCTGGAAATTGTTTATTGAATTCAGCAGATTCATCCTTAAATGCTTCAGTCGTTCTTTTCAAAGAGTCAGCAGTAATTTGTTGTCAGTCCAGATCTAATATACATCTCTGAATGTCCCTTGGGATTATCATTCTGTTCCTTCCTGACAGTCTTCACTGGTGGAGAATGCAATTATTATCATTTAAATGGTAGTTTGCTTTGATGTAAACAGCATCCTCCACAAGAACATTGTTACTGCCTTTCTTCCTCAGTGCATGCATATAACCCTAACAGTTTCATAGTGGCTTCACATGTGCATTTGCTACCATTTTTTTTTCTTTTTAAGTAGTGATTTATTATATTTGTGACACCTGTTCAAGGAATATACTTTTTTTGTGGGATTTGCTGTTGTTGTTTTCAAAACCAGTGTGTGGATATTGATGTTAAATGTGTATGTGTGTGGAACTGCCTCCTGTAGAGAGATCCCTGTTTCTGATTTTGGATAGTCTAACCAGTATTGCTAGAACCGACTGTGTGTCTGTTTGTTTAGGAAACTGGTATCAACTCTGGTGCTCTGATTTAGAGCAGCTACATAATGTTGTGGAATCGGAAAGCAGACATCAAGATGGTATCTGATGGGAAACTTCATTTTTGGTATACTGTGCTAGCAGATGCACAGGATATGTTACAAAATTGTTCCTCTCCTTGATTCAACTGTGCTTCAGGTACTTTGTGAAATCCTCTTCATGTTTTCTTTAATGTGTCCTTGACTGAAACCAATCCCTCCATCCTCTGCACCAAAGTACTGCCCTCTACTTACTCAAACCTCATCTCAAGGTACTTTCATTTTGAAGAGCTCTTAAAACTCTTTAAGTAGGGAATGTGTCGGGAGAATGGAACTTCCTGCATTTTAAGGGGAGCGTAAAAGCATTACCCAGTGTCACAGGCACGTGATGTCCTGCAGCACCTTGATGTGTGTCTGGACTGCCATTTCTACTTTCACCTTTGAGGATGTGGGATGCCCTTTCCTCTGAAAGCACCAATGCATTAACTATTTCCAGAAAAACAGGCTTTTAAATTCCCTCATGTTTAACTGGAAGGAGGAGCTTGCTACAGTAACCAGTACTACAAGGTACAGCCATCATCAAACCCCTCCAGCTCTGTACCTTCATTAGGGATCTCTAGTGGATGTTTAGTAATTCAATTATTTTTTTTTCCCCACATGTGTGCTAAGTGACAGATTTCTGCCCTCCATGCTACCACCCTGGAGAGTCCTTCTGAAAGCATGGCACAGTTGTAGTATCACTTGCTGCAAACAATGTTTAGATGTTTCACATTTCACAGTGTGAAACTCATCGGAGACTCTCGGGTATGAGGCTCTGCAGGAGCTGGTAATCAAAGAAAGCGAGTGGGAAGGATGCCCTAGTTCCTTGTTAACCTGCTCTGGCCTCCCTTAACATTCACTTGTCCTTCTGCGCTACTGGGCTCCTCTTGCTTCATATGTCTGAAACACCTTGTATTTGAGGTGGGAGACCCCTAACACAAGTCACTGCCTGCGTAGAATAAACGCAGCGAAGTGATAGCAACGATCACTTCTGTTATGTGTTACTGCAAAACAGAACACATGGTATGGGCACGCTTCCTTGTCTCGCTATGGCTTCAGAGAACACTCACCACTCCCTCCACGGCTTTTTTATTCCAACGGCCTGATTTTTTAAATAGGCCAAAAAGACCTAAACACTCCTTCCTAATACTTCTTTTAATTTTTTTTTTCTTTCTTAAAATATTTACCTTGGTTATTTTCCTCCATTCCAACAAAACACCTGAGTCTTCCAACCTGGAAAACTCTATAAGGAAGCATTTTCATACAGAAAACACTTCAACTACACTGTTTTATGGAATCAACTAAATTAATGTCAGTGGGCAGGCTGCAAGTTTTAAAAATTCTCTTTTACAGTTTAAATTACAAGAACAGCATTTGTAAAGAAAACAGGAGTACAAAGGGACAAGGGATTGGATCTAATCCAGGCTTGCATTAGAAAAGAAAATTATATTTCTTATGCCAAAATATATTTGCTTTCTCTTTTCAATAATACATAATAGATATTTTTGGGTCCCAGAATCACAGACTATCCTGACTTGGAAGGGACCCACAAGGATCGTAGAGTCCAACTCCTGATTCCACACAGGGCAACCTAGAAGTTTAACCTTATATCTAAGAGCATTGTTCAAACACTTCTTGAATACCAGCAAGATCCAGGCCTTTACTGCTTCCCTGGGGAGCTTGTTCCAGTGCTTGACCACCCTTCTTAGTTAAGAACTTTTCCTTGGCATCCCATCTGATCTTCCCTTGACGCAGCTTTAAGCCATTCCTTCGCATCATGTCACCGGACTCTAGAGAGAAGAGTTGAGCACCTCCCTCTCTGCTCCCCCTCTTTAGGAAGCTGTAGACAGATCGAGATCTCCACTGGGTCTCGATTCAATGATACATAATGATTCTCTGCACTGAACAAACCAAATACCATCTAGATACCAGGGTCAGATTCACATGTGCTCCAACTCTTAGTTTCAAAAGCTTACAACAAGGATGTATTGTGACCTTTGTTTTAGTATTTTACTAACCAAAATACTATAAAAATCTTGGGTGGGTTTTTTTTCAATTAAATGGATAAATAACATTAATACCATGAAAGAGATTTGGATTTATATAGCACTTCCCATTGACAAAGGATCTCAAAGCGATTTGCAGATAGTCATATAAATTTCTAATGAAGAATTCTTTTCCTGATTATTTCTGCTTAAATGTGTGTCTTTTTAATCACCAGAACTCCCAGCTTCACTATATTAACTGTGTCATATTCCAGTCTCCAGCCTTACAAATTATGAACTATATTTGTAACCTCCTACTGCACTAGCTGAATCCTTACTCGAATGGGTAATCCCACTGAATTCAATGAAGCGATTCACAAAATTGTTCAATGGTGTATTAAAATTTTGTGTAGCTTAGACTTATGCATATCTGAGGCAATCTCTATGGGTTAGTCAGTCTTCATAAATTTAGTAAGCCGTAGTTTAATCCCACCAGAATACTATTAGCTCATTTTTCATCTGGAATCCTACAGAAAAATTAAATCCTGAAAAGGACAAGATCCTTCTCAGAAACGTGTTGGTCCTCACGTTCTGCAAGTTCTTCCTGAGCAGTGTTGGGGGTGGCAGAAGGGGCATTTTGGACTTGCTGCACAGAAACATCAATCATTGGACAAACTTTCTTGTCCTTAAATAAAGAGCCCGGGGTCTGCTGTAAAGTACTATCACAAAGTATCATCATGCTTCACAACTTTTTATGTGCATATTTCCAGTTTGCATATGTAGATGGAGGAGGAGTTAGGTGTTTAATTTGCTTTTGTGAAAGTTTCACTTTAAGATTTCTGTCCAGATCTAAAGCAAGAGCGAGAGAGAGTTCCACCAGGAATATATGGATGAACAGGAGTCTTCCTTGCTCCCCATCAGCTACAACTGCTTGTAAAAAGCAAGTGCTAAAACCTAAATGGGTTGGAAAAATTGTAGTAGCTCGTTAAAATGGAAGCATGAAATGTTACTTTTGGATTTCAGGAACAGTGTTTTAAAACCAAACTTCAATTTTAACTTTGCACTGAAACTTACTGAATGTTTTGATCTCTGTAAAGTTATTCATTGTGTTCAGAAAAAAAATTAGTACCCCACCGCAAAGGCATTGTGTCAGGAAAGAACCAGAAGAATTTACACAATCAATGGGTATTACTGTCACTTTTCAAAGCTTTGAATCACTTTTCTCCTCTATCAGTTCTGTATTTTCAGTTAGCAATTTCACTTCTACCCCATACTACCCCCTGAAGAGCTGTTATGTGGAGCACCCCATCCTCCCCATCCATGGGGCCACCTTTGCAAGCAGATTGCATTCTGGCTGCAAACACTCTGATCTCCACACATCTGGTCTCTGTGTCATCCCTCATGGAGCCCAAGTAATCTTGTATGCCTCATGTTTGCTGAATTCAGCAAAATCATCATGGCAACATGTCATACATTTGTTTTGCAAGAGGAATTGTATGGGGTTGAACAGATTTTACACCAATACTCTTCCACGTGTCCTACAAGCCTAATCGTTGTTAGGGATGTGCTTTGGCAATCAGTACCAAAGGAACTGGTATCTCTGTGTGTAGGATATCATTTTTAATCCAAATCAGCAACAATTTGTGTGAGGTGTCTTCCTATGTTAGACAAGTGGAGATGAGAGGCTTCAAGTGACTTTGCAATGGAGACGCTCTCTCCCAAACAAGTAAAGGAAAGCAGGGGTAGACCTGAAAAGGAATTACTGAACTTCATGACCTGAAGCAGTCACTGCCAATAGTCCTTCTGCATTTTATTTTAGCTCATCATATAAATAAAATGCTTGGTCCTACCCTCTACAAGTCCTGCTTAAAGAAGGCAAACCTCTCCTTTTCTTCAGGTAAACATCTCTTCCTCAAGAGCTACGTCTTCAAGTGCTGCCTCTGCACCACTTCTCTCTCCTGAGGCAGGCTGCAGAAACTAGAAGCCCCTTTGTGTCTTTAATATGCAGGTGGGATGCTGTACAGAGGCATCAAATTACTAATGCAGAGCTAAGAACAAGGTATGACTCATTCATTCTTAGTCTTTCTAGTCCTGCACAACTCTCTGATCAAGGTGATATTCAAGGAGGATAGTTTTACAGTGTAACAATAATTTTTATGTAATTTTTTTCAAACATTTTGTATTTTAATGTTGATGCTAATTTTTGCAGGAGAAAGTATACGTACTTTGAAAAACGAGATGGTGAAGCAAATCATTCACCAAGTCTCCTTCATCTCTCGCGACCATCAGAATAATGGAAGTTTCCAAGGCTGGGAAACAGATTGATTCCAGGCATCTCGCACATTAAGGTGTGCATAAAAGCACAGCGAATGGGATGCACTGCACAAACCCCTGAACTAGTGCCCAGAGAGCTGGCCCCAAAACTGGGAGCAGATTTCACCTGAGGGGCGAGTGCCTCTGTTTGATGCTGTGCCTGAGCTAAGTGCCCCTTCTGTGAGGCAGTAGTGGTAGGCTAAGGTGACTGTAACGCTCCTGGCATCTATTTTAGCACAGTGTCAGGCTGCCCTTCATAGATGTGTTGGCTCTTGTGGAGAGAGCTGCAGGTATTGGTACCTAATCCATCACATCCTTGGATACACCCTAAGGGCACAAAAAGGTCTTTTTGCCACGGGGTTTATGGGAGGCAAACATCAAACGATGGAAGCAAGGAGACACGTATGGGGGAGCAGTATTTAACTACCTTTTTCAAGTTTTAGGAATTTCTTACTGGAAAGCGTATTGCATGAGCGTGTGATTAAAAGGAAATTGTCTTTCAAAGAAAAGGCAGAGACTAATGAGTCAAAACAAAATGATGGATTACACAGGCAAGGACAAGATGCATTTGCCTTGTGTTACAGAGGAATGGCACCGGGGAGCTGTGAGCACTGGAATAAGATAAACTCAACAGGTTTTTTAATTATTATAGGCATGAATGAGTAAAAAGCATCAAGCAGACGTGCAAAAAATATAATAGGAGTGTCAGGAATATACTGGGATATTAAAGTTCCTTAGTCTATGCTTATTCCATTATACTCTGTGGCCTAAATCTAGAGTACTTTTTTTGGCAGTTGTAAACATTCGATGAAATGCCAGTTTAGACACCAGCTATACTGTTTTTATGATGTCCAGATGTTTATGGTGGAGTTAGCTCTCCTGCTAGGGAGGTGGAAAGAGATGCTGGATTAAGTTCGTCGTTGCATGAGAGCTGTGCAGCTGTGCAAAGCCTGTACTGGTTATAATAGTTTTGCTGTGCTTTTGTAAAACAACAGAAAGGAATAATGAAGCCAGTGCTTTGGTTTAGCAAATGGTCTTTTTAAATAGCAGCCTTTTAATGTTTTGATTTGAATGGTTTGTATCTGTAGAAGGACAGATAAATAATTTGGGATTTTAGTACATGTTTTTCTCACTTCCAGTTCATATTAGAAAAAGTTCATATTAACTGGGTAAGAAGTGTGCAGCAGGCAGGATTTTGATGTTTCCACAGCAGAGAATCCCATAGGAACCTTGAATCAATTGCACAACTGAAGTGAACTTTGACTCAAGGAGATTCTGAATGGCACAAGCCTGGATGAAAAATGTTCAGAGGAGTTTGAGCTGATAGTAAACTGGGTATATAACTGGCATGCTATATGCATCTGATTTGGTACAAATAATTATATTTAAGGCTGGTTACAGGTGTTGAAGGATTGCACAGGCATAGTTATGGAAAGATATTCTACAGCATCTGAGTAGTCATCAAAATTACTTTTTATAAAGAATTAGCCTGTCTCTAAAAAGCCATAAATTGTATTTATGGTTTTAATTTTTATTTGTCTCTAGTTAAAGACCTTGTTTCCCTCTTCTTTTTTTCCCTTCTTAAACTAGTTTAATCTTGTTATGCTTAATGGAATTACAGTCCTTTTTCCTCCACACATTTTTCAGAAGGTGCATGCATTTTCATACTAATAGCCTGCATGCTGCTAAATAATCCATGCCAGACATAGTACAGTTAATCTTTCCCTATTTCTGACAGAATTAATGGTAAGAACCATTTTGCTACAGTTGAGTGTAATTTCCTATCTGGGGATATAATTAATGTCTGACAAGATATTAAGCAAATATTGAATATTGCATTGAGAATGAAGCCTTCTAAACAGTTCCTAAATTTACATGAATCATATTAATTAATTCATTTTCTGCTAACAATACAACATGCCCAGCTGTGTTCAGTGTGTAAGTTTCCAGTCTGGTAGCATCTTGGATAGAGCATAGTGGGAAATCTAAAAAAAAAAAAAAACAACCCCCAAACAAATCCAAGACTCCCACCAGTTAACTGCAGTAAACCGGATCAGAGAGCAAGGAGCTCTCCCTGCACTGATGGCCATTCACACCAGGCATCTGGCTCTTCAGCCCGCGCTGACAGGGAAGAGGAGCAGGTAGGAAACTTGATTGCCTTCTCTGCAAACAGACTTGTAGCACTTTGTGTGGTACCTCTCGTTCAACAACGAGCCTACGAGTAAGGTTTCCTTTGCAAATGTATGGTATTCCTGTTGTAGTTGTATCTGTCAGGAGCCCGAAAGGTGCTGAGCTCTCTGCCTTCCTAGAAACAGGCACACGAGCCACATCAGAGCTGGCAGCAACACAAGTAGAGCCTCTGAATATCCTGCTGTGATATGGCTTTACGCCTCTCATCAATGTTACGGTGTAACCACAGGACAAGGTCCCTGCAGCCCATTTTAGAATTTAGGAGCTTCCAGGGAGATGATCAAAAGATAAACTGAGACGTGAAAGTCTTAATGTAGGCACCGTTTTATCTGTATGTGCTGTGATGTATAGGGCAAACAAAGAGTGAAGTGGGGACTGGAGGTCCTCTTATCGCAGTGGGTCAGAAGGATCTCAGAGCCTCAGCCCTTCTTACCTTTAACATTATTTCTCATGCAGCTTGTATCCTTGAAAGAGACTTTAGAGGTATCTGAAAATGCCACGTGAGGAGTGAATTTACTATATTATGATTGATATCTGAAACTTACTGGCCATCAAAACCCCACAGGAGATATTGCCAAGTGGCACCACGCTGCCAAACTTGCCCTCTTCTCATTTCTTTCAATAGAGATTGCTGTTGAAAAAGGAGAGCCATCACCTGAATCTACTCTGCTTCAGGGACTCACAGCTTTCCAGAGCCCACAGACACTCTGAGGAACATAGGCTTGGTAAAATTGGAGATTCTTTCATTTATAAAGCCTTTGACACACACCAGTAAGCTTGGGGCAGATGATACTTTCACTTAGAACAATTCTTTGTGCCATAGCATGGCACATGGCAGGAATGTCTTAGAGGCTTTTCATAGTGATGTGATTCCAACCTAGAGTTTTTGGAATAGTATCCACCTACTCCTGTCAATAACCCTTCTTTTAGGTGTGCCTTTTGGGATTTTTTTTTTTTTAATCTGATCCTTTTTTTAAAATCTGAACTAAAAATCCTTTTATTTGAGAATCAGCTTTTAATTATCTGGTTTCAGTGTCTAATGGATGCTTCTTTGGCATTTTGCAGGGGGGTTGGACCTGATGATCTCTCGAGGTCCCTTCCAACCCCTATGATTCTGTGATTCCATGATTTCTCTGTTCTTTCCTTTGGCTACCTGGAGTATCCCCTCTTGCTTTCAGACCAAATTTGATCATATTGTCTGCCTGCCACCTGACAGTGATATCTTCCTGTGCTTCGGAATTTGTGTTAAATGAATTGTGGGTGGACTAGACCCATATTCCTGGGGTTGGTTGTATCTGATTGAGCTTAAAAGGTAGTTTAAAGGACTCTGTCCATTCTTATGCTCCTAACAGTAAATACAACACTCTCCTCCTGAAATCTGGCTTGCTTGAGGTTTTTTTGTTGGTCTTTTTTTCATGGGTTGGTATGTTTGCATGTTTTAAAACTGGTTGGCAGGCTTGAAGATTAAGGTCAGGAATAATTTTTTTTTTTGCAGTTACTGATGAGTCCTGTGGAACCAAAACAGTTCTGAGCTTTTAGAAAACATTTTCACTGATCTTTTTTGCTTCCTTGAAGTTCTGGGAGAACAAGAAACCAATTAACCAAATAAACCCACTTCCTTTTAATTAAAAGCACTGTGAGCTGGGACTGCTTCTGAGAAAGAGGAAGGAGATAGAGCCATCCAACTTGGTATGCAATCGTTGTTTTTCAGTGCTTGGTCTCTGTATGATGAGCTGAAGGAGCAGAGTAACTTCTGCAGAAGAGATACAGGCATCAAATGTTGGTCCTCAAATACATTCTTGTGCTCAAAACACTTCATTGATCCCAAAATCAGCAGGCAGCTGAAAAGCTTTTTTGTGCAAGTGTGTGTTGCCTTTACTTTTCATTATATCAGACTTCTCCCTGGAGCTGTTTCTTTGTGGGTTTGGGGCTTTCTTTTGTTTTGTTATACACTGAAGCATACAGTACTTTGGAGCCCTTTGGCTGAGTGTGAACAAGGAGATACCAGGCAATAAAAATACCAGTTGTTTTGATGATTGGGAAAATAAAAAAAAAAACCAAAACCCAAAAGTGTTGGTGTTGGATGTCTGTAAGTCTATGGCAGTCCCTCAAGTGAGTTATGATTCAGGCAAGTCTCATATGAAGAGGGATTTACATTTATTTGAAGCAAATAAACCAGCCTGGTGCCAGTTTTGGATTCTGAGAACTATGAGTTAAAAGTTAGAGTTTAAAGTTAGATGAGAGGACTCTGAGGATGAAGAAAATTAAGTAATAAGGTAACTAATGTCTGTGTTCAGATGTCATCAGGTGTCTATGGAGATTGTGGTGACACTTCATCCACTTGTTAGAGAGATACATTCATTTGTTCACAAGGAGTGCAGGGTTAGATGGGTGGCTGGAAAGACCTATATGAAACAGATGGATCCATCAAAAGCAGGGAGCTGTCCTGAGATCAGATCATCTAGGGAGTAAGAAGATAAGGGCTTGCCATGGCTGCTATTCAACGCTATATTAAAAACCAGCAACTTTAGGACTATTCTGAAAGGGGTATGTCATATGGAGCTAGTATGAAAATTTTACAAATGTTTTTGGCAAAAGTATTCTCTCTAGTGTCTCACTGAAATTTATTTGGTAATGTTTGATGAAACATTGAAGCATAGATGCAGCAAAAGCAGTTTTCTATTTTTAAAACTTTTCAGGGACTTCTTTTATTAGCCTTATAACTGCATGGTGTTCACTTCCCCTTCTCTTCTTTCCTCCTCTTGCCTCGTAACATTGATGTATCTATGCTCTTAAGTCATTCTCCCTCTGGTAGAAAGTTTGGAGATGAAAAATATACCTGCTAGAAAGTTCTCTGTGGGGAAAGATGAACTTCAGGATTTTCAGTTAGAAGAATGGAAAGTAGAACCACAGAATCCCCTTGCTCCTGATGGCAGAGCAACAAAGTGTGGGGAAAACCAAGGTGTGATGGAGCCTGCCTTGATCCCAGTTGGACTCAAACTGCAAGAGGACTCTGGAAAAGAGAGTAGGGAGGGGAAGGATGTGGGGAATGTGGAACTACAGGTCCCATGAGGCCCCATGTGAGCCTGCACTGTCATGGGAAGCACCTAGGACTCAGCCCTAAATGTAACTTTACAGTATTTATCCTCCAGTTGACACAGTTCATAATATCTTACTCTCTCAAAGGTGGTGTTATTTGATCTTTCTGTCTCATTCAGGCTAAGAACTAATGATGAATTAGACTTCTTGAAGGCAAAGGCTCTGTTTTTCTGCCGTGTCCAATTCTGATGGTCTTAAATGCCACAGTCCCACGTTTATTTAGCTTGTGAGGTGTCCTGTCTCATTTGGTGCAGAAGAGCAGCAATGAATGAAACAAGACAGTCTTGTGAATGCCTGCCATTTGTTGAAAAATGGAATTGAGAACCATTTGCGGAAATCAATGTTCTTTATGATCACCTGTAGAAAACCATATTATGTGTTTCTAATGAATTTGATCTATTTTTCTCTCTGATCATTTCTTTACTAGTAGAACTGGCAGTTTTAAACACTTTTAAATTAAAACAGATCAAGAAATACATAGAATAAATATAATGTCTTGCCTACAAATGCTGATCCTGCTCCTTTTACTGAAGCAAAAGATCTTCATAATTCATTCATGCCTCTGCAGTCATGACTTATGGAGCTTTTACACTCATGAGAGAAACATAATACTCACCCTTCATGGGTGAAATATTCTATATGGACTTGGGATTTATTCTCTATTGGTGTCTCTTGAAATGCTCATTTTAAAGGTCTGATGAAAAATTTTGTTCAAGGATTAGATTCCTTTACAGAAATTAGGGTGGTTAATCTCCAGACCACTGACACAATCTGACCAGTTTCTCTCTCTGACTATTTTGGATTATCCCAGTGTTACAGCTTCATTCCAATTTTCTTCGTGCTCAGGTTGGATGTGACATCCCAAGCCATTATGTGTGGGAGTTAGCAGAGGGAACTGTATAGAACTATTTCTGAACACAGCTATTACTGAGCGTAGCGTTTGCAGGTAGACATGAATTGCAGCAGACCTCTAGCCAACCTGTGGAAGAGTCTCTTGCTCATAGTTCAGGCCGGGCAAGTACGTGTCAGCACCTTGTGCCAGATTCCACCACGCCAAACAATCGGCCCTGTGTGGCTGACTTGGAGAATTCCAGAAAGAGTTTTGAATAGGCTGTTTAAGAATTGTAATCATGCTAGAAATAAAGCCAAGCGAAGCAGGTAGAAGTTTTATCCAGGACTTGTACCAGTAAAATACATAAACATGCAGTACATTTATATGTAGCATAGTTCTTTGCCTCACAGCTGGATACACATGTGTGTGTGTTGTTCAGACCATGGGAGCTGGGTACCAGTATGTGGTAGTTTCTAGTATGGGACCCATATCTGCTGCTCTCACTGAGACGCTGCTCTTGCCATCGCAGTCACATGCACTGTGAAATTATGTTAAAGAATTTAGTCTAAGGGCCAAATACACAGAATTGCACAGGAACATGAAGATGGCAGGAGGAGCAGAAACATGAAAAACGGGAAGTAAAAATCTTACTCGCTAATCAAGAATCCTTAAACACTGGCCTGAAGTGAATGACCTTACGCAAGATATGTTAGCCCTTTATTTACATTTCAAAATAGCACATAAGATGTCAGCTCTTCTGAAAATCTGGCTCTCTGAGTGCGTGATGGGATTTTTGTGAAATTTGAATATAACGTCTGAATATTGATTCTCTCCATGCATTACTGAGAGCAGTAGAAGCTCTTCAGAAACTAAGGGATTCAGGAAACTTCTTTGTGCCTCAGTTTACTCTTACGTACCTAATGTATCAATGGTGTTTCCAGACAGGTGTTTTGAGGCTGACTTAATGTTCATATCATAATCAGAGTAGTTCAGGTTAAACTTCATGTACAAATGTACACGTACAAATTGCAGGACAAGTGCATTTTGGCTATTACATAAATGTTTCAGTCTAAAACATCGATTAGGCATTGCCATAATTCAAATATTGTATAATTGAAACTTTTCACTGCTTTGGAGTAAGTTTTTTATCTGTTTGAGTTCTGTTTCTCACTTACTGCTGGCATAAATGTACTGTGTAACACCTCATTAGGTAATTAGTTGATTACAATTTAATTTCTTCTGTAGAATCTTCCAGAAGTAATACACTTGCAGTCTAAAACTTTATGTGGACGGTACTATTAAGTTATTGTGTTTTAAACAAATTGCATGGAGATGATTATTTCATTAAACTAGTGATTGTTCCTGTGCAGATGTGTGCTGGCAAGGAAATAATCAGATAATGGATACTGAGGCCACAGACTGAATTGCACGCTACTCCTCAGCTATCTAACCTGTAATTTTAACACAACATTTTCCCCTTCACTAACACACACTGCCATTACATTAAAATTATAGCTAAATTGCACAAAAGTCAGAAAATTCTGAAATGAGGCATTAGGTGAAACTGGAAGTTCTTTTCACGTCTATAATTAAAATAATATTTTGCTATTGGAGAAGTGCTACAAAAAAGGGGGAGAGGGATGAGAAAGATTGAGGGGGTTTTCTTGTTTGTTTCTTGGTGGTTTTTTTGGGGCCTCCATCACCAGCAGGAAGACTTAATAATAGTGACTCCAATTTGGTGTCACCATTAACTGGTAAGATGCTACAAAGGTTGTAAGATCATAATTCTGAAGAGCCTGGAGTTTCATCTCTGGAGTTTTTATTACCAGGAAAGGCTGGTTGGGTGAATCCTTGGTCCTTTTGTAGGGGTTTGTAGCTGATTTCAATCCACTTTTTAGAGCAGATTAAATGCTGACAGATGAAGAATTTCTCCTTTTTATGTATGCAGAAAGGGGACTGTCATTGTGATTTGGTCTGCAGTTATGATTTGGTCAGGCATTGGAACAAATCATCATTTGAGGTGCTCAAATCATCCATCACTGGAGGTGCTCAAAAAACATGTATATGTGGCACTCCAGGATATGTTTTAGTTGACATGGTGGTATTGGACAGACCATTGGACTTGGTGGTCTTTTCCAACCTTAAAGATTCTATGATTCCCTGTATGGCTGCGTAGTGGTGAGGAAGGGAGGAAATGCCTTGGGGAAGCCTCCTGTCCATAGGCTTCTGATGTGGCATAGGTGAAATGCATGAAGACTGATTTTAGTGTTCCCAGCACAAAAGTTGATTCAGACTGAAAGGGGGAAGAAATTGAAAAGGGGAGAGTAGAAAGTTGAGGGAAAAGGTGACAGAGTAGAATTTGAATCCTAAAAGTGTAAAAACCTGTATCAGAGTCCTCTTTCTCTGTTTCCACCCACCCTTCTGCCCCTGCAGCTTGAAAATGTCTTTAAATTAGCTTAGAAAAGACTGTAGAAAAGTGTGACATGGTAAAAGCATTAAAAATAAGGTGCAGGGCAAACATTGACAACAACAGACATTAGCCTTGGTTGAGGAAGCCACATGAGAAGGGAAAAAAAAGGGGATAGATAAGATGTACCTACATAGCAAGAATAGATCTGTCTGCTGAAGATGAAGCACGTTAATTTTCCTGGTCGCCTACTTATCTAAGAAACATATTTGTTGAAGGGTCCAAGAGAGATAACTGAAGTCAGTATCAAACTTTTTGTTAACAGTTAGGTCCTTTTCTTAAGCAAAGATGTTTTGCCTCAAGGAAGCCAAGACTTAAGCAGGGACAGATTCTGAGCATCACTTCTGTTATCCAGGTGACAGTCAAAGCAAATTGGCGAGATGGAAGGAGTAGTAGGGAGGCAGAATGGTGCACCAGGACTGACACTTTTGTTCTCTCTCTCAACTTTTTCTTACACCTCTTCCTATATCAGCATGCTCTCGACAACAGGAAATGACACAAAGCTACACCAGGGCAGGTTCAGATTAGATGTTAGGAAAAAGCTTTTCGCTGAAAGAGTTGTCAGGGCCTGGAACAGGCTGCCCAGGGAGGGGGTTGAGTCACCTTCCCTGGATGTGTTTAAAAAAAGGGTAGATGAGGTACTTTGGGATATGGTTTAGCATAGGACAGGAACGGTTGGACTTGATGATCTTAAAGGTCTTCTCCAACTCTTTAATTCTGTGATTCTGTAATTGGGCATATTGTACTGCAGCCTGTCACTTGGAAATAGTCAAACAGTCCTCTATTTCTTAAAAGTAGAAACCAGAGCAGCCTATGAAAATGATTACATCTGAGTCTCTTTCAACCAGTCTTTGATTTATTTACTTTTTTACTTCTACAATGTGCATCTACTGAACTCAGCTATTGCTGAAGGCAAGGGATGAGGAAAACGTGAACTGGTAACCACTTGGCTCATGTAAAGTGCTCTTAATCCTTGCCACAGCAGTGAGAAACATGCGTGAAAGAAATGGACTGTATCAATGTACTGGTTCTGGTCAGGCCAGACTTAACCTCCCCAAGCAGCAAGCACAGGTGAGCTGAGTTACCCTGGGCTGTTTTCCACACCACCTGACATAACTCCCCCATAAAAGCAGCTGGCTGGGAAAGGGTATGGGCTGGGTGCCTGCAGGATAGTCTGAGTGTGGCTTGGGTGGTTTGTCTCTCCTTGCTGTTGGGCAGCACTCTGTAACTGTTGACTCAATAAGGTACTCTTTCTTAGCACTGGCTGTGATTGTAACTGACCGTTATTGTTCCCCTTTCACAGTGATTTTTGTCAGCAAATTGTCTTTATCCCAGCCCACAGAGGCTCTGCCTGTTTCTCCTCTGGGAGTGAGTGAGCAGCGTGTGGTGCTCAGCCACTGTCTGGGGCTGAACCACCATGATCAAACACAGGGCTAGTAGCTAAGGTTGTGGCTGAAATTGCTCAGTACCTCCTTTTATTATAATTGTAGCTTTTATTTCCCTAATTGCCTATAACTTTGCTTAAATGCAACCTTGTGGATTGACACTTGTCACATTAAGTGTATACCTCAGCTGGAGTTGCTGACTTGAAGATTTCAGCAACAACAGTTGAGACACTTCCAAGAGTAAGATTAAGGGAAGAATGTTATTCAGGGCCATTTGCAGTCTTACGGCAGTTCCTATTCAAAAGGAGCATATGCATATAAAGCTGTCCAACTGGCACTGCCCCTGTAACCCTTATTTTGGCTTTTTCCAGCTGCTGAGCATTTGACTTTCAACCTTGATGTTGTTGCCTAGTAGTTCATGTTGGTGATACTGTGTAATTTCACAGTGAGTTCCTGCAAAAGCAAAGATTTGATCTGGATGTGCAGAACACAAACTGCAGAGAAATAAAACCATCCGGTGCTTTTCAAGGGAACCTTGATTCCATTTGTGCAGTTCTCTAGCTCCTCTTCTTGTGTTCTGATGAACATGAATCTATCTTTTAATGCATCAATCTTTGCATTAAGATCTATTTCTTTTTACTACAACATAGCTCCTATACAACTGTTCCTGATGTTTCTTGTCTCAGTTTTGGCTGACATCTATATAGTAGATCTTTGGGGAAAGAACAAAAATAAATTGACTGCAGCTGCTTTTTAAAATATTAGGTTATCTCTGGAAAGTGTTTTGTCTTTTCTTATCACTCATGCCTGTCTCCTCCATGAGCTTACTAATTGTTTTGTTTCTGTATAAGAATGGTGTGTTTCCTCTGTCATCTTCCCTTGACAATGCAAATGGTATGGAATCTAAACACGAAATTTTCTGTGTTCCATGCCAAGAATACCAGCATGCCTTTCCTCCAGCAACCTTCTGGGAGTCAGGCAAAAGATCAGATTAAGTTACCAAACTTTCACTGGCCGTGGAAGTTTTTGGTTAGGCCAAGAATCTGTTTCTCTTCTGACTTCAGACTGAAAGATACTCTCTGTACGGTGGGAAATGTCTATCTTTTAGCAGAGCAGGCAGGTCAGTGCCTAATTGTTACACCTTCTGACTGCTGGTACTGCAATAGATTTTTTAAAAACAGTGTGTGTTTGGTATTGAAGAATGGTATATCTAAATATAATAATTTAAAAGTCATATTAATTAAATCTGTTCAAAGTTTGGGTGATCAGGCTCTTCCTAAGCTTGTTTTGAAAGATTAGGAAAATATGTTTTATTCTATCTTCAGATGAAAGTGAGGCAGGACTGCGGCTGAACACTTAGGAGTGTGTAAATGTGGAATGCACACCCCTCAGGTCTTCCATGTTCTGTGCCATTAATTTGGACACCCTAATCTGATGTACTTTTCCTGTATAAAAGGCTGAAGTAAATTTTTTTGCAAGAGACTTTTCACACTCTCCATGTGAAACTGTGGCAAAATTACTTTTGCCTAATATTTCTTATCACCCTTTGCATTTTTTCAACTAATGGATTGAGAAACACAGAATACAGAGCAGAGAATTAGAAGGATGTAGATGGTTGCTAAGATGAAATTCAAGAAAGAAGTTTTCAAGTGGCTCATAAACTCAGGTCTCCAAAACTCATGAATACTGAGCAATGGTCTTTCAGCAGAGCGTGTGTGTGTGTGTTGAGAGCAGAAAAGTTCTCTAAAGAGTTTTTGCAAAAAAATCTCAGGAAGAGGAGAGATCATCAAACCTCTTCCCAGAGTTTATATGATCAGACTGTAAAAACAACACTAGATCTACTAGAATTAAAGAGAACATTGCCCTTGGGATTTCATCATTAACATTTATTCCCCTCTTGAGATTTTTTTTTTCAGGAAGGGAGCAGTAGTATTTTTTATGGAGAGAAAATGTGAAAACATGGAGAGTCACAGATATTCTGTCTACAAGAGCTACAGCAATAATAGATTAGAGTAACTACCAAAGGAAACAAAAAGTCTAGAGGCAAAATGATATAAAAGCAGAACCAAAAAAGAGGTAGTAAAATGAAGGGCTTGTAGTTTTGGATTTGAGCATTTCTTTGTTACTGTCCTTCTTGCTAAATGCATAATTACCAACCTTACAAAATGATCTGTGTTAATCAAAAAGAGGCAGTGGTTAGCAGGAGCTCAGCAGCTGGGTGTAAGTAGAGTTTTAGAAACTAAATGACAATTAAAGGCTTTTACAAAGTATATTTGTAAGCAATGAACTCAGCCTCAGCTTCCAGGGCTGGAAGGAAAATAGTAAAGCTCGATTCAGCCACAAACCACAAACTATAAATATATGACTGGCAGTGTGTCTGCCTCCTAAAATACCGTATTAACACCCTGTTTTTAACTCTTCCCCTGTGGAACAAACTCACAAGGAGCTGCAACAAAATATCGAAACCTCTGTCTCTGCTTCTGAAACCACCAGATCTGAGGAATGCTTTCTTATTTTAAAGGGAAAATAAGTAACGGTCTGAAAATGGGATGATTCTCTTAAATGTCATTGTTACCTAATATTCTTGTCTTAAACTTCATCTGAGCAATCCCAAAAAGTTCTGGGTCAAGATCTCAAAAAAAACCCAGCCTCATGTGTGGCTGATGGCAATGTGTAGAACTGAGAAGAGGCAACTAGCCCTGCCAGAACAGTGAAACCCAGAGGAGGGTCCTGGACATCCTGAAGTGACTGTAGATGCTCTCATGGTGTGAAGTTTCTCTTTTCAGAGCTTATCTCACTTATCTTTTCAGGCTGTGAGATGGTGGCCATGGCTGGCTGCCAGTGGGGACCCCAGTTAGGGGGCCTGTCTGAATGCAGGTGGCTGCCAGAGTGTCCCATAGTAATGTGGCTGAATCTTTTTCTCCAAGAGCTAAAAGGAAGAGGTGAAGCCATGGTTCACCCTTGAGGCAATGCTGCTCCATGCTTGTCTCTGGTCCTGGATTCTTCCCACTTTCCCTCTGTTTCATAACTGAAGCTCCTATACTAAAAGCCTCATTACTTGGAGAAATTTGGATGGGCAATGGAGTCAGTCTCTGGAGGTATGCATCCCTGCCCATTGGCTAGGGGATGTCTATGGTGAGTAGGACCATGAACAAAATACTTTTGATAAGTTCCTAGGTGAGCCAAATCCAGATCTGCAAGTTGAGAGCGCTCTGACCAGGAAACAGGCTCTGCATGCGTTTTACTTCACCTGCATAAAGGGGCAGAATTAAGTATTTAAGGGGTAGCATCATGTCTTAAAACATTTTGATGAATATTCCACATTGGCTTTTTTTCTAAGGCCTTAATTACAGTCAAGAATGGCCATACTACCCACTTCATTTTCCCATAGACCCAGAATCACAGGGCGTTACATAGAAAAAAAAATGCTACGCACTGGTGCTTAAAATTGAATGTCATTTTTACTTACAGACACCAGCAGGTCTTGAGTAGGAAGAAAAAAAGTACCAGGATAGTATGTGTGGTCAGCATAGAAAAGAATTGCAAACAGTGCTCACACTTCCTCACCTCTGTTGCTCCAGAAAGCAGTGCCCACAGACACTCTCTCATTCACACCTCCATTTCATTCCCTACTTCCGTTTTTGTTTAACTTCAGAATCCAACCCCCTGTTCTCTTCCTGACTGCTGTGTTTGAATCTTTCATACCTGATCTTATCAGGGAATGTACTCAAAATAACATAAGCTACTGAAGCTGCTTTTACAGATTTAATAAACAGAGGTTGATGAAGACAGTAATAGAAGATGCAGAAGCTACACAGGACTCTCTATAATTCTGCATCTCTTGTGCTTGTATTATAGCCTCACTGATTTTCCTGACACCGTACCCCAGCATCTAATAATGTTCACCCCATACACAATTCATAGAAACATACAAATTTCCTGTATGGAAAGCGAGAGAAATGAGCATTTCACAGAATCACAGAGTTGTAGGGATTGGAAGGGACCTCCAGAGATTGAGTCCAACCCCTCTGTCAAAGCAGGTTCCCTAGGACAAATTGCACAGGTAAGCATCCAGATAGGCCTTGAATATCTCCACAGAAGGAGACTACACCACCTCCCTGGACAGCCTGTCCCAGGGTTCTGTCACCCTCACTGGGAAAAAGTTCTTCTGCATATTAGTGCAGAACTTTCTATTCTCCAACTTGAAACCATTGTCCCTTTTCCTGTCCCCACAGACCACTGAAAAGGGGCTGGCTATTTGCCCCTGTGTCCCACACTTTAGATATTTATAAAAATTAATCAGATCCCCTCTCAGTCTTCTTTTCTCAAGGCTGAACAGCCCCAGCTCTTTTAGCCTCTCCTCATAGGGGAGATGTTCCAGGCCCTTAATCATCCTCGTAGCCCTTCTTTGGACTCTCTCCAGGAGATCCCTGTCCTTTTTATATCAGGGAGCCCAGAACTGGACACAATACTCCAGGTGGGACCTGACCAGAGCAGAGTAGAGGGGGAGGATCACCTCCTTTGACCTGCTGGCCATCCTCCTTTTAAAGCACCCCAGGATCCTATTGTCTCTCTTAGTCCCCAGGGAACACTGCTGGCTCATGGCCAACCTGTCATCCACCAGGACCCCCAGGTCCTTCTCCACTGAGCTCTTCTCCAGCAGCTCAGCCCAGCTCTCCAGCCTGTCCAGGTCTCGCTGGATGGCAGCGCAGTGTTCCTGTGTGTCAGCCACTCCTCCCAGCTTTGTATCATCGGGTACTTGCTGAGGGTGGGTGCTATTCCCTCATCAAGGGCATTGATGAAGATGTTAAATAAGATGTAAACAATTTTTAATTTTTTTATTTTTATTGGTTTTTAATTTTTTGTTTTCAGTGGTGTTAGAAAGAGCTACTCACGTAGCCCAGGAAACAGAAGACCTCTGTTGTGGCACTAAGTCAAGAAGAGGGAAAAGGTACTTCAGTGCTTCTCCGCTGCCCCCTGCACACTTCATAGAGATGCTACTTTCATGGTTGTAGAGAAACCCTATTAAAAGCTGATGATTCAGTACAAAGGAGAGCCTTGTCCTCTAGGATATGGATTAAGATCACCAATTTATTTCTATGCTGGGCATTCAACAAATCTCAGAATCAATGTGTAATGTTTTAGTCCTATCTGAACTTGCCTGCTTCACCTGGTCACCCTCCCAGTCTCTGAAGAGTAAAGTTCATTTAAATTTCATCCATTTTCCTCTTACTGCAGGCTTGCGTTAGCTTACTCTTTATCTGCCCTGAAGTGTGTAATGATAATAGTGTTGCTTATATAGCTCTTTTCATTTTCAAAGCACTTTACAAACATTAAGTAATTAATGGGGAAGGCAGAGCATCAAATAATGAATTTTTCAATCTATTGGTGAACTTATATAGACAGATAATATGACTTATTCACTACCTGAGTAGTTCAGAGGTGGACTTTAAATTAAAGTGCTGGCCAATTTCACTGTCACTGATGATGATAGAGAGGAAAAAAAAAATCAGTTTATGTTTCTCCTACATGAAGCCCTTTTTTTCATTTGAATTCCTGCTTCAATTTTCATTTAAAATTAGTTCCGTTCAATGGGATGCCAGAAGCACAATATACTGATTTTCACAGAAATGAAGAAATTAAGATCCACACAATTATTTCCAAATCATCAAAATCTATGGATTTGACATTTCAGCTGAAGAAATAATTTCATACAATTTTGGAAGCTACATTTGTGCAATTTCATGCTCTACAAAAAAAAAATCCATTTGGATACAGAACTGTGGCGCTTTGTGCAGACATCTCACTTTTTGGTTAATAATAATGGTTTAGCTTGAATTTTCCCATCTTTGCTTTCATTAACCACCTACCATCTTTTTCTGCCGAGGAGCAAGAGAAACTGCCAATTCACAACCAAAGTTGGAGACATGATGAAAGTAAACTAAACGGGTGGGAAAAAACCCCATCTGCTGGTGCTGTGATACGGCAGCGAAAGAAAAGCCTCTAAACTTCCCTTTTCAAAATATTTATTCTCTGATCCATGGTGTAGTAGGAAGAATGAAAGATTACCAAGCTGTGTTTCTTGTGGTGGCTGCATTTATATGTAATCAGGAAAAACTGAAGGACTTGGGAGACCGGCACTGGAGTGCACAACTTTTTGTCTCCCAGAGTTACGGCATGTCTGTGCTGGTTAACCAAGCTGAAACCATGCAAGGGCTGGTTCATGGTGAAGTCTTGTTCTCAGTCCAGGGGTAATTCCATTGAGAATAGTTTTTCACCCTTTTCAAATGTGCGTGCAGAACAGCCAGCCTTTGAATTGACCATAGAAAAGAGATGAGTCATTCTGATGGTATAAAAATAGTGGGAAGGCACCACTTACTAAGTCTTTAAAAAGAAACCCAAACCTAAACCCACATTTGGTTTGAATTAATATGTAGGTTCTCATTACTCATGACTGCTGGTAACTGCTGGCAGTGTCTGAACTGCACAGACTTTGGGGGAGTTAGCGCAAGTTAGTATTTATTTGAACGGTATTGCTGGATGAATGCTTTTCAGAGAGGGCGCTATGTATGGACAAGACAAGCTGCTGCTTGGGGCAGCGACACACTGCCTGCTTTATCTAATACAGAACACTGGAAAGCTGGGATCAGGGTTTCCAGGATGGTGACTACTTCAAAGGAAGAAGTAGTAGCTGCTGATCCTAGTCTACCCAATCTCCTTCCTTAGCCATCCCAGTAAGTTTGTCTTTTCAGGGACCTTGCTCCTCTATTTCTCTCCCAGATCTCACCCTTTTGGACCCTTTCTGTACGTGGAGCAGCAGAGAGAAGCATGGCCTTCATCCATGGATCTGAAAAAGCCCATCTTGCCAATCAGATCACAAAACCCCATAGCATCTCTGGTTTTTCCTTTGTTGCTGTCACTCTGCGTTTGAAAGAACTCAATTCTCCAGCCAGGGACCCGGGAGCTGTTCAATGAAATTTGGGTGACCAAATGCACAACAGCAAACAGCCAAAGGCACATTGATTAATCAAAATTATTTAGCAAATACTTGTGAATAAAGAGCATCTTTCAAGATGAGGTTCTTGTGAGCATTTCATTAGCAATAAAAGGAACCTGATTTATAATGACTCATCTCTGTGGTGAGCAATTGAGTCACTTTGAGCTCTCTCCATAGGGGTAGCTTCTTTCAAATGGTATTGAGCAATGTGAGGACCAGTCCTTGTTTTGTCTCCTTTGCATATCTGAAGGTAGATTTCATTCTTCATGGCAGTGTATCTGCCATATCATCAGGAGACTCTAGCTGCAGGTGAAAACTGGTTTTAGAAAGAAATCTTTCCTACTATCTCAGAATTGCTGTGATGCTGAAGAAAAGTTTGAAACAATCACAAGTCAAAGAGATTATTTCCAAAAGTTACCCAGAAACTTCTCTAAATTCTGTTTAATCCAGACAGGAAAAGGCGGCAGGGGGAAGAGGGAAGAGGCTTCTGAACATAATTTAATTCTTGATTCATTTGCAAATTGCTTGGCAAACAAGTTTATGCATATTAATTACATTTCTAATGAAAAATATTTGCAGATGCACCTGTCTTCACAGCAAAGCATAGACTGGGCTTGCAAAGCTAATATATATCATTTAGTAACTGTTGGCTCAACCATTTTGATAGAATGCGTATTGCTGGAGGAGCAAATGCTGCCACGTAATTGTTTTGCTGGTATCAGGCTGTGCAAGACACGGAGTGGCTGAGGCTGGTTGTTGGTGCAAGCCCCAAGACTCCAAGAAAGCAGTGAGAGTGGAGACACCCCACAGTAACACGACAGAGTCATTTTCTCCTGGGGCAAAGGACTAAGCACAAGAAAAACGTTCGGAAAAGTCCCCTCGTTCATGCATGCAAAGACTTGCCAGGTGTATTTTCTTGCTGTTTTCACAGGCTTTTGCCACCAGAACAGTCTTTTGAAACATGCCATCAGGGTTGATTCAGTGATTCAGTTCATGCCTGGCTTTTCTTTCATTGGCAAAACGGCCCATCCAAGACCGTAGACAGGAGCTGACAGTTTGAACTGTATTTTTCCAAACCTGAGCCCAGGCAAAATTTAGATCATGAGGAGAACAACGTGCAGCTAGAATTTGTTTCTACAGGTATATCTGATTTTTACTGGTGTGGTATGTCATGATCTGAATTTTGCAACCCATGCTTGGTTTTGTTATTTAAAAGAAGATTTGAAGTAAAATGCTTAAATTAATGTTCACTGTTTATTTCTTCTTCATTATTTAAAGTGTTTATTCAGTACCACAATTTAGTCTTCACTGAGCTTGTAATGCATCTTATATAGAATTGCCAGAACTATAATATAACATTAGTAAATCTGATGCTAAATGGTGCTTGTTAATGGTTGAAATTATAGTTTAGATCCTGAGAGTATAAAAGCATCGTGAGATCCTTTGCAGTTGGATATGGGGTTTGGAATTCATATTAATGTTGATGAAATTTATGCTCAGGGATCTGGGAGAAAATATGCACCATGAAAACTGAATGTCTCATAGCTGTGCTTCGCCACAATGCAGAGTGCTGAATCGATCCCCGCCTGTTGCAAGCCTCACTCAAGGCACTGTAATTATAGTAATTAATGGCATTGTAAAGCACTACTTATTTTTAGTAGGTTTAATTGCCAAGGATGCTTCTTTTTAAAATGCTTTGAACTGCATTCTCTGTCAGTAAGCAGAGAGGCTGTCAGGTACTTTTTTCTAATTGAGAAAAACAAATCAGTCATCAGAGTCAAAATTCTTAGGAATTGTGGAGCCATAGTTCATGCTGAGAAGGGACTTGCTCCTTCAGGAGTGACATTGATTGATTTTTAATGTGTCTGCTCATGAAGTGAGACTGTTTTAACACCTGAGCCAGGGTGTGACAAGCAATTGTGACAAGCCGTGTACAAAGCTTATCCTGTCACCTAAGTTCAGCTCAGATCACACTTACAGGGATAGTCTGAGCTTCCTGAAGATTAGTCCCTGACTGGTAAGCGCCCTGTTTTCTTTGTGGCAGGCTCGTTTTCCTCCTTCAGAAATGCACTGCAAGGAACTCTTCTACCATTTTTCTGCAGCTTAATGGGGTACAATTGAATAAATACAAGAACACGGGAAATATCCAGATTGATCAAACGAATTTCACCTCAGTGAAATCAAACAGAAGCATCATGATTTTCTGTAACATTTAACTGGCTAAGTAACACGCTGAGAAAAAATTAAAACCAGCTAAGTGAACAATATATGAAATGATTTACGGCAGATATCACCAAACCCAGGAGGCTTATGAGGAGAGAAACAGTGAATGAATCTAAAAAGCATAAAAACTCTTTCCAGTTGAATTACAAGACAGCTGATTTTAAAAGATAGAAGTTCAGGATGCAATGAAACACAATTTAATAAAATAGCGCAGATGTTAACTTAAAAAAGGGTAGCTATTAAAAAAAAAGTAAAAACAGTAGCAGTAGAATCCTACTGATGCCTACTTCTGAGGTCTGGATCCATCAGAGTACTGTCTCCTTCAGTAGACCTGGTGGGGCTAGTGGGTGACAAGGTCAAAAGTGGTTCACTGCACCCAAATCCAGGGTCCAAAACACCCAAATGCAGCCCACTATTTCTTGACATTTGAAGTCTGTCATCTGTAGCAGAGTACTTAGAGCAACAGTGCACCTTTTTTACAGATCCTGAATACTGACTCCTCAGCACAGAGTCGAATCACCAGAACCTTACTGACTAGCAAAAAGCTAGCCTTGTCCCAACCAGGTGAAGGCTCAGCTTTAAATAAAGGGGTTGAGTCAAAAGCTGAATGCTAAAATGACCATATATCACAACGGGGATTAGCACCACACTGGTTTTATATCAAAGTAATTAACGTGACCACACAAATGACTCCTAGTTTTCCATGTGAATATATGTAGTCAAAATAGGAATTGTTGGATGGTGGGAGAAAGACCATGTTGCAGGACACAGCCAGTGGGACAGACTGGTTTAAACTGCAAAAGTTTAAGGGGGTTGCAGAGCAGTCTCTGAGGCAGAAACCAGAAAAGTTGGAGCAAATAGGTAGCCTATGTTTTCTGGGGAATGGGCATTTACTGGCTTTGACTTCCTCTCTTGTTTGTTTCTTTTTTGAAAGGTTAAACACAAACACTGGGCAGGTATGTCTAGAGAGGGTGCGTTGGGCAGTAGCATGGAGCAGATGAGAAATTTATCTGCCTGCACTGTCAGAAAAGCTAGCCTTCACGAGCTGCAAGTGTGCCTGGAAGCAGTGATTTGCTATGTGATGCTCTGTGGAGGACAGCTGTCAGATGAGAAGGACTGAGCGCTGAAAATGAAGTCATTAGATTTGTTCAATCCAGTCACCTCTGACACTGCCCCTCTGCAAGTTCTACCAAACATTTGTTGACACAGTGGCATATATATTCAGCTGTGCTGTAGAGAACCAGCAGTCAGTGGAGAATTCAGACCATTTAGTTACAGTGTTCACTGAGTCTGAAGGTACTTTCTTCATCACTTGTCGTTTGTTTGGGGGATTTTTTTAAATTTTTTTTTGCCTGCTGTTGTTCCACAGAGGAAAAAATCCACCTCTGCTAATGTGGGTGTTAACATGTGGAAAGAGTTAGTCTTGAGGCAGCCATGTAGGCTGGCAGGCTAGGATCCCTTTTGTTGTTCTGCTCTACCTCTAATTTAATATCCACATAGCATTGGAAACCCAAACACAAATAATGAGGAGGCAAATGGCAAATGCACTTGTGTCAATATTTCCACTTTCTGAAGATTTCTCAAGCAGGACTTTCCATGGCCCTGTTTGCAGCTCAAGTAGAACTGTAGGAAATAATGCAAGTATGCTAAGGCGCTAAAAGCAACGCTCAACAAATAATGGCTCGGCATGTGTGCATTTTAACAAGGTGTTAATTGAGAGTAGGTTGTAGGCAAACTGGGACATCAGAGAGGGGGCTTGGTAACCAGAATCGCCTAAAAAAAAATGCTGGACTCTAATACAGAATAGGGACGAGCTCTAGTTTTTCCTACTTCAGACTGTGTTGCAATAATACCGGTTGGAACACTTGTATTTCATTTACTAAGAGCTATCACTGCAAGTTCAAAAAAACAGATGGGGATTACTTAATTGCTGAAGCAGGACTGCTCACATATTTACATACAGAAAATGAAGGAAGCCAAATACTCATTCTGACCATGTCCCATTCTTTAATCCTTTAGTTAAACTGGAAATTTGTCTTAACGCCATGCTCCCGAATCACATCACAAAACACTGAAGTCACTTTATAGCCTTTCCCCTCCCTCCTGAAAGAGCATGGCAACACTGTACTTCCATATTTCAAGTGTTTCAACCAAGGAGAAAGTCATATGAAAGGCTCTCAAAAGTACTATTTTATCTCCATATTCACTATTCAGGCTTGAAAGTGAACCCTTTTTTGGCTGCCTCACGGAATGAAATATTTAAAGGCCTGCCTTTGATTTCCTACTTTAAATAGAAAACAAAAGCACTGTTTTTAGGAAGCTAAATCACTTTTTACTCCGATACTTCATTAAGCTCACTAGAGACTTGTGTCCGTCTCAATTGTCAAAGCACTGCGAGCGATTTTAGTTTTGTAATTCCTCTTTGACTGAATCCCTTATTCCCTGCTTGGAAATGTAGTAAAGCTGAAATGTCAGTCCTACGATAGGTGGGGATATGCTTGTGGGGTTTTTTTTCCTGCAGAACTGGTGTGCATGTAGCTAATGCGGGAATTTTTGAAGTGCCCTTAATCTCCATCTGTAACTTGAAGCGAAGCGTTGATTCTTGTGCAGGGCGCAGTTACTCTTACCAAAGTGTAACTCTTGTCTACAACTGCTCCTGTAGTGATAAAACTGACCCATAGACCATGCAGATGTCCAAGGGCTGCATGGATGGCCACTTGCCTTATGATTAGATGAAAGGGAATCCCTGAGTGGCAGAAAGCCAGAGTCAGTGTTTTATCTATGTGTTCCCCTCAGTGACAATACCCTGCAGAAGAAAACATAGCCAAAAGAAGCCTTCGCAGAATCATTGCCAGCCCATATTGACCAGAGCAACTCAAAACTTCTCTGTTTGTGGGATACCCAATCTGTCCTCCTTCTTTGCCCTTAATTAGGGAGAGTACAAGATGCTGTGTGATCATGGCATCAACTTTAGCCCTTTATTCTGTCCCAAGCCATGAGAAGGTCAGGAAACAACTGCTTGCAGTCTGAACAAAAATGCCAGAACATGGCTGGACAGCCTGCATTTAGTGCAAGCCCATCCCAGTGGGAAGGCATGGAAGACCCACAGCACTTACAGCCCAGGCAGCCACCCAGCACGGCTTGGCTCTCTGACACCATGTCTCTCAAGTGGAGCACTTCAGCGTCTCTCAGCCCTGCTTGGAATTGCTCAGCTGTTGTCTTGCTCAGGGGCAATGCTCTCATGTGGTGCCACATAGGAAGGTGAATTAGCTTGATAACGCTAGGTCTGGGGTTCTTTCTTGTTCAGTCTGGTTGAAAATAATTGCGTTACAGAGAAATGTAATACGGTTCAATAGACATTACTCTAAATGCCTGTGGAACTTAGCAGAATAGAGAAAAAAATACTTACTCATAATGATTTTTGACCTGCCACTAGAATTCTCTTGCAAAAATGTTATTCCCTGTTAAATTTCACCAGAGAGTTTCAGGAAACCACTTTGAAGTTGCTGTTTTCTACAGCACTCATTAATAATTTCAACAGTAAGAACCAATAAACAAAAGAATATGGGTAGATATGCCAGCAGGAAGAAATGTCAAGCAAAATGAAGAATGGTTCATGCATCTTTTTTTTCTCCTGCATTATTCCTACAGCTAAATCATCTAGACCTTAACCTGTGCTCTACCTCTGATCAGAAATGCATCCAAATGTATTGAGGTGTTGAGTCAGGGTGGAAGTAAATTGTTCCTTGCTCTGAACAGTCAACAGCTTAAACTGTTTAAACAGCTTTCTTTTTATACAATTTCTATAGTCTGAAATTTCAGTATTAAAAATATGTAGAACCTCAAGGTTCAACATAGTGCAAGACAATTGCACGTATTCCGAACACCGGACTTCTGCCGTACATTTTGATTAAAATCCATTAATGTTTTCTAGGTCACTGTACTTACCTATAGCATGCAAAAACTGGCATGCCAGGATCTGCTCTGAGAAAGAAATGGTTGGCTGATAATTGATTTTGCCCTTCAAAAATGGAAAAAAAAAAATCCCTGAAACATGGTAAAATAATAATTACATGGAAGTGGTGTGCAGATGATAATGTCTGATTGAATACCTCCTTAACTGCAGATTCTACTACTATGGTAACAGACAAAAAACCTAATATATTCTGACTAATCAGGATTGATGCTAATTAAAGAAGAGTTCATGATAATGACTTCTCATTACTATGTGATAGCTAGAAATAGATTGTTCTACCTCTAGGTAAAATAAGCAATTAGATAACTTCTGTTTTTAAGGAGTTCTTTTTTAAGAAGTCTTATCTCATTCTCTGTTCTTTTGCTGTTGTCAAAATATTAATATGTACATGTCTGATTTTTATCACTACTCATCTAGATGCACTTTTTTTTTTACACACTCTCAGACTGCATTGTTCTTTCACTTCAATGGAATTATTTTTCTCCAGTTGCTCTAGGGAAAGCAGAGCTTAATGGTTTAAAATTTTTAAAATAGAGAATTTGAGAATAACACCTTGGATTATACACTGGAGAATACAGACAACATGAAGAATAGCAGAGATGAATCCCTCACAAAAGTGGTAGAGTTTTCTTTAGAAAAGGAAAAAGGCTTTTAACTTTGTCTTCCTAGTCATTTAACTGCCCTGTTAGAAGAATATTTGAATAGTAAAAACCCCATTTGGAAGGGGTTTCTTGTTTCTGCAGATACTAAGAAGTAAGACAAAAGGCCTGTAAAAAATCATTGGCTTTTCAATCCTCTCCTAAAACCACCATGAGAGACAGCTTCAGTATCATCACTTACATTTCTCTTCTACAAGGGTATAAGGAAACCAAAGCCTCTCCAGATCCTAGGTGTGTATAATCTGGCACCACCAGACTTTCCTGTAAGGAAGAGGTTTCATTTCAGTGACAGACAAGTTCCAGCAGACTTCTTTTCTCCTCTCTTGGATACTAGATTTTTAAAAAGTTCAAGAACTGTAAGTATTAACAAGGTGGGCTGTGTCATCATGAGCTTCTAATTGTTCTTAATAATCAAAGGACTCATTGACTTAAATTCTGGATTTCTAAGTGCCATTCATCAGAGTGATTACGCGGACTGCTACTGATAGGAGGGCAGACCTGGAGTCACTCTCTGTGAAATTAAGCTGTTGTACTTTTGAAGGAAACATTTTTAAACGTTTTTTGGTGATGGTGAAGGTTTAACAAATACCTTCTGTACTCATGCACAGTCATAAAGAGCTGTGCAGAATTAAATAAACCTGAAAACTCATTGAACTGGAGGTTTCCCTGAAAACCAGGCTTAAAAGTCTTTCAGCAAATCCATTTCAAGACTCAAAGAGGCAGGATGAACTTTGAGAGAAAATGAGCTGAATTTTGGATAAACACACAGTTTCTTGGTAGATGAATACTTGTATTTAAACCACGAGGGTTTCCAGGAAAAAAAAAAAAAGGAAACCAGAGGTTTTCCATTAATTATCACACAGAACACAGATAGTTTACTTCAGATTTCCTTTGAAACCTGAGATTTATTCAAACTCAGAAATTTCATGTGATCCTTAAGGTGCAGGGGTACATGTGAAATAAAGCAAAAGATTGTCTGCTGTACTGCACAAGAAAAACAAAAACACTGAGCATAATGAGAAGGAGATGGAATATGTAAATTACAAAGGAAAAGACTGATGAGTTTATCTATTCCCACCTGATTATGTTCATATAGAGCTGTTTTTTACAGTATATCCTTCACTGTTTTATTTTGCCTTGCTGCAAGCTCCTCTAGAAAACTCAAATAAGCAGGACCTCATGAAGCCCATGCAATCTATTACAAATGGTTGCAGAGAAAATGGTTCAGAAACCATTAATTTGTTAAAGAATGAAATGAAGTGAAGCACAAAAACAGTAATGGAAATGTAGGTTGTATTAAATGTAGAATTGTAACAATGTGTCCTTGAATATAATATATAGATTAGAAACAGAAGCGCTCACAGACAAAAGGGAAAATATGTGTGTTATCTGTAAGGGTAGAATAAGGAAACCTATGCATCAAAGAAATAATTGATTCACGTTGTATCACTGGATTCATTGTGTTCCATGATGCAACTGCTTGGACCTGAATAGCAAGTAACACTGTTCTGTTAAAGAGGAATGTGTTGCCACCTGAAATAAATGGAAAATATTCACTGTTACCAGTGGAAGGACAATGGCACACAGCTGACATGTTAATCACACATGCATTCTCCAGCCAAGTCTTTATATATAAAATTGGGCAAAGCTATATAGGCATCAACAGGACCCTTTCAAACTAACCTCCATGTTGCTTTTTAATAAGGATCTATGTGTAGACTATTCTAAATTGGATAATGTGATGCCTTTTTAAGCTTTGCAACTTTAACTCATTTAAAGAAAGTAGAAAGTAGTGTCTGGGAGACATTTAGTGACATATAGGGATTCCCAGAACACTTGAGAAGCTTGAAAATAATGTAATTATCCTTGTATCAGACTG
The DNA here is from genome assembly GCA_027925045.1 of Hypotaenidia okinawae. Classification (NCBI taxonomy): domain Eukaryota; kingdom Metazoa; phylum Chordata; class Aves; order Gruiformes; family Rallidae; genus Hypotaenidia; species Hypotaenidia okinawae. Next base: position 96,215,369 of record BSDF01000001.1, read on the forward strand.
GTTTTCCTTCTGAGTTCATGGGAACTCTACAGCTACCATCTGTGTTCATCCTAGAATATTTAAGGCCTCTGGCTAGGAAATTCTTTGTTTACTGTGAGATTTCTGTTTTATCACATAAATTATTGCAAAGATTGAAGATCTAATGGAATTTTTTTCAGCTTTCACCAATACTTTGTACAAAGGAACATTTTTCATAAGGGGGCAAGTATAAATGTTAGGTTACAGTCATTATCTGACTGGGAAAAAAATAATTACTGCCATGATCTGTACTGAGAGAGCTTTAGAACAAACAAAAAATAGTTGGCTTTAATGAAGAAAAGAAGGATATGAAGCAAGAGAAGCACAGTTAGCAAAAAGGTATATTAAGGCGCTGTTGAAAACCTCATTAGTGAAAAACAGAGTCAGAGAATAAAATGGAAATAACAGCCCACTAGTGACTTTCTTAAGGTTCATAGGAAAAAGAGAAAATTATCTAAATGTGTTTCTTTATGAAAGAACAGATCAAGCAATATATCCCAATTTCAACACAGTCTCTTTGGTTCTGATTCCAGATCATGCTTTTCAGCCGACAAGAGCAACAATCACCCTGCTGCTTGTGAGACACAGAATTTCAGTACGGACACTCTGCCTCCTAAGTGCCATAGTGAAGAAGGAACTATGGCTGCTTCATGTGAAGAAGTGGTTCATCCCAATGGCTGGTGGTAATCCCAGCAATATGTTACCGATAAGACAATGAGGATAAACTGACTCAGCCATCATTTCCAAGGAGTTGCCTGCAGTCAGATTTGCTGTATGGGGTCCTGGATAAATATTCTGAGTGATGGTTTCACACCCTGACCTGTTGTGCCATTCTGTCTAACCATGGTGTTTTAGGCTATTTTGCCAAAGCTGAAGAGCTTAACGATGTCCTGTTTTCTTTTGTGCATCCTTCCCTTTCTTTTTTCTGTCAATGTCAGGTACATTTATTTAATGTACCTGATACCTGTACCCGTTGATGTCAGATACATAGATCCACTCTCTACAGCTACCTGCAAGGTGGTTGCAGAGATGTCAGGGTTGGTCTCTTCTTTTGGGTGATAAGTGACAGGACGAGAGAGAATGGCTTAAAATTGCACCAGAGGAGATTTAGGTCAGATATCAGGAATAATTTCCTTACTGAAAGGGTTGTCAGGCATTGGAACAGGCTGCCCAGGGAGGTGGTGGAGACACCATCCCTGGAGATATCTGAAAAGCGTGTGGATGAAGTGCTTAAAGACATGATCTAGAAGTGGACTAACCAGGGTTGGGCTGTGGTTGGACTTGACGATCTTAAGGATCTCTTCCAGCCCAGGTGATTCTATGATTCTACAAGGAACGATTCATCTCCCTTCTTCTTTGTGACTTTGTGACTTTCCACCTCAGGTGAACCAAGCAGAACAGGGAAACAGGTTACCACAGGTGAACACTATAAAGGCTTGTAAAAGGTGATGCTGCTCTCACCAACCACAAGATATAACACAGCTATAGCCCTCATGTCTATTTTTTCTTTCAATGTGACAAGAAGACCTAGTCTATCTGAAAGCATTTAATGAAAGCAGCATAAAATTAAATCTACTGTAGTTTGTGATCAGTCACATATGCAGAAATATGCCTGTTAAAATCAACAATAACTACTAGGAGTCAACCATGAAGCATGCTACTTTGGAAGGACTTGAGGGTCCTTCCAAGAAAAGGAACAAGACCAAATTTTTCCATTAGAGGGAAAATGTAATAGTGCAAGGAAAAGTAGTAGGGATTTGGCGATGGCTTTTAGCTATGATTTTTTTATATATATAACAATTGTAATGGGAGTCAGGAAATACCTCTAATCACTGGCATGATCTCAGGCGAAACACTTACCATCTGGAGTGTGGGTGTTCCTATCTGTAAAATCTGAGATACACATGGAAATTCACAGGAAGAGGTGTTGCATACAACATCTAAATTATGCTGTTTGGAAGGGCTCTACCTATGGGCAATATGTGGTTCTTCAGTCATTGAACCAGCTCTGCCTGAGACTAAAGATTAAACTAAAACCAGCAGCTCAAGTTTCAGCCCTTCAGAATACAAAGGGTCAGGAAGCTTTGTATTTGAACATGCAACTGCATTTAGAGCTGGAGGGAACCTAAAGGGAAAAGAAATCCTTTGAATTAACACGTAATGGAGATGTCATATGGCTGTGATTTTGGCCTGCTGTTTAAGCTATGCAAGGTACAGAGAGTACTCTCTGCTCTCCTAGAAATACCTGTCAACTTGAGTAGAAGATCTTCTACAACAGTGTATGATGGAAAGATTTGCAAAACTTGTCTCTACTTTTTCCCCTTTAGTTTTGACCATCTTGAACAGCTTTCAGTTTTTAGAGGAACAGGGAAGAGGTTTTGAAATGTTGATATTTGCATTTCTGTCAAAATCTTGCAGCGCTGGGCAGAAGTTAGCATCACAGAGCTCTTCCCATGTCCTTTCCTATTGCGCTATCCAACTCCTGGAAGAGAATACGTAGGATGAGCTTACAGTTTTGCTGCTGTTGCTGAAATTATATGAAAAAAAACCCAAACCAAAAAACCTAGTCTTAGTCTCTTGGTATACTTCAGCAGTCCATTTATCCTGATGAATTAAACAGTTGCAGCTCTGCTGATTTCAGGAAAATCAATGAAGATGTGACAACTTGCCTTGGCTGATGAGATGGCCTGGGATACCACTTGCAGTGCCAAGCGGGAACTCAGCCTGCTGACAAAGAGCTGTCAGCATGTCGTAGTGTTTGTAGGATTCGTTGCATAATGTCACCTAAAGAGACGGTAAGGGGAAAAGGAGACACAGAAAAGTAGCAGCTGTGGGCAGAAGGCCAGACACAGTCATTTCACTGCCATATCCATTAAAAGAAAAGGGGAAAAAAACATCTGTGGCAGCTAAATTGGTATAATAAAGTCAGCAGATGAAAGCAAAAAGATCAGAAGAAAAGAAACACAAAACATAGAAAAATGAAACTGGAGAAGTTTAAACGTGCTTTTTATTTCCAGAAGTTTTCAATGGAATAAGAGGTAGAGGAAAACATTTCATTAAAAAAATATGAAGCGTAGGGACTGTTTCCTCCTTGCACAAGGAAATTGCTCACAGAAGGAAACCAGAGTTGTTTCAGTGTATCCCTCTGCACTTCCAGACGTGAGGGAGAGATGTCATCACAAGTGAGACCAGGGCATGGCTGGTGCTTGAAAATATCTGAGAAGCTGACATGATTTCCAGTAGTTCTGTTTCTTTTGCCTTTAGGGTGACACTTTTTAAAAAAGAGCTTCCAACTACTTTTCACAAACGACTTCATGGCACATTTCACAAATGTGTTGATCCTTGTGTCCTGGCAAAATTCCATTTTGGGTAATTGCATCTGCATTGGGTAATTACATCTGCATAAGCTCAGCTAGAGATATCATCCAGAGCACAGGACAAACCCTGCACACAAGCTGCTGCCCTCAACTTTAAAAAGAGCCCCTGAAGTTTATGTATTGTCATTTTTTTAACCCAAGGGTGGTAAAATCAGGATGGTTGTGTTGCTGTCTGCTTATGTTGTGCTAATCAGGTGAAGTTCACAGAGTAGGTTTACATCCTTCAGGGTAAATAGCGTTGCAGAAATGTACACTACTTCACAATGAAAAGAGTAAGGTGTGTGTATTAAGGAAAGTAAAGAAAAGAGAAGTAAGAAAGGTTAAAGCTATAGAAGAGATAAGAGGAGAGAGAAAGGAAGAGAGGGCAGAGGCACAGGAAGAGAGAGGGAGAGAAGCCAGCTGAAAGAAAAATGGCGAGGAAGAAAAATCGCGTGCATTCAATGTGACGTCCAAGCTACTGCAAATGGTCTGTGATATTATTATTATTAAATATAAAAATAGACTGAAGGCTCACATAAAATCTAGTTTTCCCATTATTTTGTAAGGTTATTAATATGCTACTATACATTGCCCTTAAAATATAGAAGCAGAACTTTCCCTTGCTGTTACTCAAATACAATGCTTGATGCCTATTGGGATGTTCCAGTATGTATCCTTACACAAGGTGACATTTGAATGCACAAGATCTCACTGAAGTTCAGTCCAGCTGACACTGAGATTTTCTCAAAGTATTTGTAAATATACTGGGCTTGTGAACACACCTGTTCCTGTTATTGTGGAGGATATGTGCTTATTTATGAAACACTGGAAGTTTGCTTATAAATAACTAATTGTAAATCATTACAAAATCAATAGAACAGGTACGTTTTGGCCAGTAGAACCGGTAGTGTTCTGATCACTGTCAATTTAATTCATGGATCACTGACATGCTAATGTACAATTGAGTTAAAAAAGAGATCTTAGGTAATGCATACGTAATGAATTCTGAAAGAGTTTTTTTTTAAAAGCAGCATGTATTGTATATGAAATCTTTTTGGGAGGACTGCTGAAGAACAGGACTGTGGAAAGAGGGTACCTTGGTAAAATAGATTCTTGATGCATGATTGGTTGTCAGTTATTGCAATGTCAGAGCCATGCATCTCCTCTTTCCATGAAATAAATCCAAATAACAAAAGCCTCTGAATACAAATAGTCTATTTGCAGTTAATTCATTTAAGTCAAGCCTACCTAGCTGCAGCTGGTTCCAGAAAATGGAATCAGCTACTCAAAGTAGTCTCATGTTTTCTCCATGGTAGCTTTAGCCACTAATCTATTTAAAAGAAAGAAGAGGCAGAACAACTCATGTTCCTACACTTTTATTGCTGCCCTATAAAATGCAAGTAACACACATGGTCTTGTTTTCCATTACTACAATTAATCATATTTAGAGCATCCTTAACCTCATCAGGTAAGTAAAAATCTGCTTTATGGATTCTGTTCTGCCACACTGGTCAGAAGGAGCTTCTGAGTTAGTTAGCATTGCCAAGCCTGAGGAGGTCTTGGAGATGTGTGGAAGGATACCTTTGGATGCCCTAAAATGCTGCCAGGCAGGATTGTGTGCCCTTGGGAACATCAGGTACCTACATCCTTTTGAAGGCTTAGCATCCAGATTTTTTTGATCCCAGCCTAATTAGTCAGCAGTCCATGCTATTGACCAGAAATAGCAGAAATATAGAAAGGATCCTAATGCAATAAGTTGAACAGTGCTTAATTCAGATCTATCCTTTGATACAGTATGCATAGTCATAGACCCAAATGCATTCTGCTTAACTGTAAATAATTTAGGAGCACAGTCTCCCTATTCAATAGCGAAAGGTAAGTAGGCCCTCTCAAAGATAATTCATGCCTTAATGGGGCTCAGTCATAATCTAGAGATGCCTATGGCCATGGACAGTAGAGGGTTCCTGTGGTGATTATATGCTTAAAGCACCTCATATAGGTAAGGCTTTTAAGCCATGGTTTTAAAGGCAAAAGGAAGAATTATGTCCTGCCAGTGGACCTCCAGTGCAACATAAGCCATAGAATTTCACCAAGCATCATTGCTTGTTTGCCAAGCCTCCTGCTTGAATTGGTGCATATCTCTTAAAAAGATCAGCTGGAGAAACTGCCTGTTTAAAACCAGGATGTTCAGTTTTATTATTATAGTTCCAACATATTTCCTAAAATTGTTGGGATGCCAGATGCCACTTCGGTGAACACCAGATGGCGGAACTTTAATCAGTAGTGAGATGTGATTTACTAGAAATGCTCCTTTACAGAAAAAGTAGATTTCAGACTTCTTTTTTGAAGTATTTTGGTTTGCTTTTCAGACTATGCATGTAAAGTTCCTTTGCTGTACAGATTTACAATAACTATCATTATTGTAAAGAAGTACCACAGAACTATAAATATTGCTTGCAATGTTACGTGGTGGGAAGTGCAACTCTTTAATATAAGGGTTCCCAAAGAATCAAGAACATCACACTATCTTTTTTTTTTCTCCTGGCTGAAAGCCTGTTTTTGTTTAGTGTTCACAGTTTGCCTTAAAATACTCTTCTCGACTTCTCAACCTCAGGGTATTGTTTCATATGGTGACAGCATGCATAGTTTTAAATATTTGTATAAGTACCAAGTTCTCTGGTTTGCTTTGTTTTGTGCTGCCTGTAACTTCCCAGCTGGGGTTCTTCCAACAACAAGAGAGCATAAAATCAAAGAGAGCTCTCCTCATCTTTCCTTCTTCCGGCCCACTCACAGGAGCAAATAAGTGGGCAGCAGCCAGAACATGATACACTGCTGTCCCCATCCATCCTGTATTCTCAGTGATCACATAGATTGTCTTTATTCAAGGAGACTGAGCTACTGAAAGGAACCCAAAAGATTTGATCACATCTTTCTGTTATGGAAGCTTTTTATGCTCTTTCTTTCAGAAGGAAGTGCAACCCCATAATAAGAAGTCCTATTTCCTCTGTGGGCCTCAGGAATAACATGACTCTGCACTGTCATACAGAAAGTTACAGTGGAAGGGTGCAGAGAGCTATTGTGATTCCCTGATTATGCCTCCATAGAGTCTATTTGTTTAAATACAATTGGGGGTTTTTGTTGTTGTTTTGGGGGTTTTTTTTAGACTTTTAACTCTGTGTGAGCATGCTTCAGAAGCTACAAGAGATTAGTGACAAGAATTTTCACTGCTGTAACCTGAGGAAATAACTAATTTGTTGCTGAAGGAGTCATTTACACCAAAGAAATCACACTCTTGATTTGAGATAGCTTGAAATAGCATAATTATACAAAGCTGAAGCCATCCCTACAGCATGTATAAGTTTGAGTGCTCTGGAGTTACTCTCACCATAAATTTCAATGTTCATATTCTTCCTTTCATAGATTCTGTCTGTTGTTTAGTGCTGTTTTTAATGTGACTCATTCAGCTTTCGTGTCCATTAAGAGGTGAATATGTGAGCTGATGCAAAGCCCAGGTACTGAAATACATGTCCTCTTTTTCAGGATGGTCCTGAACTCTGTGCTATCATAGTTGCCCAGGGTATCAGTAGTAACAGGTTTGATGTAGGATTAGACGGGAACAATTCGCTATCAGAAGTAGCTGTTGCTGCATACACCTGACATATATTTGCAAAGGGACTAGGAAGCCATTACACAAGAGGCCTGCTGCCCTGGTAGCCTCATTCCCCCCTAGGCACACAGAAGCTGCGTTGACATCTAAGATACCTCTAAAAACAACAGCTAGGTTAGAAATATAGGTGAGGTTAACTCTACTTGTGGGTTAAAAGCAATTGATCTTCCCATTTCTTCCTCTCATTTCTCTTGGATAAATAATAAACCCTGTTACAGGGAAAAAGTCAATGTATTGATTTGGTCTTACCGAATTTTTGTTTTCCCTCAGCCTCAGTTACAGGGGTCAATGAGCAGAACATACGTTGAAAGAAGAAGCAGCAGCAGAGCACGGGATGGTCAGGTCAGATGATCACTATTTGGACTGAAGTCTCTGAGCCTCTGCTCCTCTACCAACAAAATCGTATGGCATCTTTCATCCTCAGATACCTCATTGCCGAGTGCCTTGTAAAACTTGACCTTCCTCTCTAAGAATGACCTCACGCTGTGCTGAAGCACAGCTCCTCTGGGAGTACAACGTGCTGCCCATTAAGGGGCATACTGCGATATGGACAAAGCTGAAATTGATACTGGGTTATCCAATGTGTTCCAGGAAGCTTTTGGATCAACATTTTGGGACTGAATCTCCATTCAAGCCAAAGGGTTGATGGGATTATTAAGTACAAAAGGTATTAATGAGAGTGATTTTATGCCTCATCTGAAGGGTGTCCTCAGTCCCATCCTTTCTCAGAGTATAATGAACTCATTAGTTCAGTACTCACTAATAATTGCTGATCAGGACCTGCAACTTTTTAAGATTTTCTTGGAAGTTATTGATTCTAACACTAGCCCTGCTCCAAGTTACCCTTTGCACATTCATAAAATCTCTGCTTTCAGCAACAATACGGTAAAAGTGCACTTTTTTTGTTCCATATGTGTTGTGCTGCTACACCAGTAACCAACCGTTTATCATATAATCAGATCCTTGCTGAACTATGTGCCATCTGTGATCAAATGAATGATGAATAAATTCAGAATGCAATTTTAGCAAGCCTATTTTTTGTTCATATTTCATTCTTAGTAGATTTGAGTCTTTTTGACCTTGTGAAAAATGGCTGCATTTGAACTAAAAATGTGTTTTATTTCTAGATAATGGACTATGCCAACGTCCATTTCTTTCAGAATTCAATAGAAAGTGTTTGGTATATCAGGGCATTTTCTACATCCTTATTTACTTTTTCTTCCTTTCAGACTATACTCTTTGATATAGCTAAAACTCCAATCTTTACTCATATCTCCTGGCTCCAGCAATTCTTGTTTGATTTCCATTGTTTTCTGTGTGGCAGAAACTCTTGCTATCAAGCATTACATTTAGTTTTCCACTCATGTAGCTATGAGCTAAGAAATTACACCAATTTCTTGAGGCCTTCCAAGCTAAGTGAATTTGGCTCAATCTTTCTCAGCTATCAGCTCTTCCATTATTGTTAGGGAATGCTTCACTGGTATTTATTTGTCATTCTGGTAAAGCAAGTTCTTTTGCTTTGATGCTGAGACTTTGAAACCTGGATGCCTGACAGCATAGCACTTCCTCCAGAAAGAGTCTAATTAAAATGTGCTAATGCAGTGACCCTTGGTCACTTGCAACCCCTGAAGGCATCTCCTATGGATACCCAGTTCTGTTGTATGTCAGCTTTCAGCAAAGGAAAAAACTGGTTGTGTTTATTTACTACATTGTGCTGGGGGTGGTGTGTGGCTTTACGCAAGGCAACAACCACCCCTTCCAAAGCTGCTCAGGGACAGTGTGCTCTCCTTGGCCCCTGGGAGAGATGCAGACTGCTCCTTCCCTGTGATGTGGCTGCTGAGCTTTGTGCAGCTGTGTATCAGACGTTTTCTGTGACTTCTTTAATGATTTGATTTGCATGCTTACCTATATTGTGTGCACAGCTATAAGCATCCGTTTTGCTAAGCAGTATTTGGCAGAAGTGAACAGCATCAGATGGAGGCTCAAAGTGCTTGACAGAATTCCCTGGGACAGAAACAGCAGATGTGAGGAGGCAGGAATGGCAGCAAGCCTCATAAGAAGACTGGGCAAGGACCTTTGGGAAGGCAGAGGCAGCCTGAGCTAACCAGGGGAGCCTGAGGTGGATACAGTTGCTTAGCAGAGGGGAACCCTCCTGTGAGTTTCACACAGGTTGTCATTAGCTTCAGTAACTGTTGGCTTTCCTGTTGGGTCCTGTCATCCCATTCACTTCCCTCATTAAGCCCTCAACTGCTTCTGCTTTTCTTTTGTTCTTCTCATTTACTTCCCACCAACATTTTCATTTCTGTTTTTTCCTCAGCATAGGATCTCAGTGCATTTCCTCTGACCATCTCTGGTTCTCACCGTTGCTGCTGTTTCTCCCACTGTCTTCTTGCATGCTTCCAGTCTTTTCCTCTCCATTCCTCACCACATTTTTTGCCCTGCTAATGTGTGGTAGTGACACTGTTCTCGACACTTCTGCTGTCTCAACACTTTTAGCACTGATAGAAGCCCACAAAGCCCTTTGGTGGTTTGAATACACACGCTTGTTGAAAGTCCAGCCAGAGCCAGAGTATATACAGAACAGTTATGAGCTGCCAGAGGGAGAGCAGGAAAAGAGGAGTGAGTATCTGCCTGAGTGCCAATCGAGGCATGTAGTGATTGCCATATCTTCATTAGGCTTTGAACGTAAGACTACTGGTAGCTGTAGTTTCAGTCACCCTCTCAATGAGTATTCTTCATTGGTAAAGGTGGGCAGACATCTCCATCACAGCTATATCACACAAAAGATGCCTGTGAATCTGAAGCTATTCTTCAAGTAAACAAAACAGCAGAACAGGAACTATGCTATTCCAGTCGCTTCCTCCCTCTTAAGCACAAAGGAGAGAAATATCTTATATGACTCAAGGTGCCAGGACACCCATCTGAATTTAAAGGACCCTTTAGGGGAATCTATAAACTCTTTGTACTTCATGAAGGTGAGCCTCAGGCACGGGGTTTTCCAAGCAGTAAAGGTGACTCACTGACAACTGAGGCTGCCGGTACAAGCTGTGCTAAGGCAAAAGAGCTGAACCCAAGCCAAAAGATAAAGACATGCACTGTCCGATCAGTCAGCATAGCATATGCTGTTGGGGGTGTTTCTTCGCACACTTTGCTTCAAGAAAATGGGCTGTTCTCTGCCATTGCATGGCATCTTGCACTTAAAACACAGCAAAGTTGTGACTCCTGAAATATTTCTTATATGGGACATTACTGCCTGTAGACCACACTTGAGAACAGTTAGGTTCAGCTCTGTGAGCTCTCCAGCTTTACTCAGCTCTAACTACTTCATAGCAAAACATGTTCAACCGGCAAATTAGGAGAGTAACCCAGTGCCACACATGATTCCCAAATATACTCTGACTGGCTCGTGGCAGAAATCTTCTATTTAAATCACTTGGTTATACTTATGCACTATCATAGGAAAGTTTAGAAGGGAGCAAAAGGCTGTGTAATCCATCCTGCGACCACAAAAATGAACTGTATGTAACCAATAATATGGATTGAAGAGGTTTTTTTCACTTATAGTCTATAAGAGGTTAGAAATTATACCAATGGTTTGATAATTGATAATTTTAGATTATATGTGTTTGATAGTTTAGGATCATGTGTTTTTGAATCATTTTATGAGGATCAGATAAGCATTTTCATCAAAAAGGGAAGTATAAGGCGGTGTGATAATATTAAAAACCTTATCTAGAACTAAGGTAACTGCTTGACAGTTTCATTTGAGTTTACTGCATTTGAGTCGATATCACACTGTAAACTGTATTAAGATAACTTTGCTCTTTTTAACAGCAGTCTAATTTAGATGTCTTCAAATGCAGTCAGTGATAGAAACTATTAATCCTATTTCTTGTTTTATCAGGGAGTAAGGCTGAAAAAATGAAAAATATTTTTAAGAAATAGTAGCATTTGCAAAACTTTGTGTGTGCTTTGCTATACATAAACAGTAAAAGCAGTCGATAAAATTTACTTTGGCTTGAACCTTCAAGCCACCTGTAAGCTATCCCTATGACCTCTAGGACTGGGCTCCAAGTTCAACCTTACTGGTAGACTCTAGTCTACCATCATGTGCCCAAAATTAAGAAAGTTTACTTGTAAGATTCCTCCTGCCTGTCTCTTAGTAGCAGTGACAGGCAGTCTCAGTACATGGTAGATTGCTGGATATTTGGATCTAGCAGAAGTACTCTTGGGGACGGAAGATTTAATTCAGTCTTGAAAGGAATGGAAGATCTCTTTGTTTCCAGAGAAGTGACTGCAGGGAGGAAGCAGGGCTATCGATCAAATGGTTAGATTGAACAATAAGTGAGATGATGTGTTTTAAATTGCACAATGTTATAATAGTGGGGAGGTGCCAAACGCTCTTTGGAAAGTGGTTTCAGATGTTTCCTACCCAGAACAATACAGATTTTGGAGACTTCATTTAAAAGCAATCACAAGGCGAAAGGTCACCAAGCAAGCTGACTAATTGGTCGCCGGCCAGATGGAAACCTGTGCTTAGTTCATTTCAAGGACAAGTTGCTGCTGGCTAATGTATGGCAGATGGGGAGCCAGGGGAGTTTATTTTCATGAGTCACGCTGATGTGAGGGCTACATAGCTCTTTGTACTGGGGGGTCAAGCCAGATCTTGTTTTCCTCATCTGAAGGATAGTCTGTGCATGTCCCACATTAAAACAATGAAGATGTGTATGAATCAGAAACACAGATCTCACCAACAGATCCTGTTTCCCGGTGTCATGGTTTAGCCCCAGCCTGACACTAAGTAACAAGAGGCCACTGGTTCACTCCTTATCCCCCAGTGGGACGAGGAGGAGAATGAGAAGACAAAGGTAAAACTCATGGGTTGGGATAAGGACAGTTTAATAGGACAACAAGCAGGTGATACACAATGTAATTTGCTCACCACCCAGAATCCGATGCCCAACCCACCACCAAGCTGTGACCCCTCCATCCTTATATACTGAGCATGACATCATACGGTATGGAATATCCCTTCATCTTGTTTAGGTCAGTTGTCCTGGCTGTGTCCCCTCCCAGCTTCTTGTGAAAATTAACTCTACCCCAGCTGAAAATCAAGGCACGCTGCCACCTCAAGCTGAAGTGCCATATGCTCACTAAGTACTGTATAGGTCTAACCCTCTTCATTCTCCTGTGTCCTGTTCAGGATACTTTCTGGATGACATGTGATACCCATTTTCATCCACCATTTTGTCACTGTCTCCATAATGCAGTACATAAACGGAAACACCTTTCCAGAACAAATCTACATGCTCTCCCTCTCCCTGATTCTTCCCAAAGAGCCACTTCAACTTGGAAATTTTCTGGGAGCTGTATGATAGCTTGCTGAGGAATAAACCCTAGATAACTGTCACTTGTCTGAAGTGGTAATTAGTGTAGCTTGCAAATATTTTGGACTAAACTAAAAAGAAAAAAAAAAAATATTGGGTCATCTGACACTTCTGTGAAGATCCACTTTTTCCCACCTTGAACATGGTCTCTTTTGTTGCATTTCCTTCCACACTTATTGTACATCCTTCAGATTAGTCTACGTCTTCATGTGGTAAGGTCTTTAGAGTAGCTTTTTTTTTCCCTGCAGAATTAGATACATAGAAACTATTCCTTGGCTTTCAGAGCTTTGTAAAGTTTCCTTTACATTCTGTTGCTGTTTCCAGTACCCTAGGAACAAAGAGACATTCATGTTTGAAATATCAAAACTTATCAGTTAGTCTTACTTAAAAGCAAAAATCTAAGATCCTTCTAGTAAAGAACAGCTAAGATTCCAAGTGAAGTTTTTGTAGGTTGTGTTGCCCTTTATTTTCTGTTGTGCAGCAAAATGGTGGAGTTAAAGGTCAGCTTTGGTGAAGTACAGGAGGATTGTCTCATGTTTGTGCTCAGAAAGCTCTTCACATAAGTTGCATTCACATTTAGCAACTCTTCTTAATATCAATACTTTTTTTTTAAATTCCTGTCTTTTGTTATACAAAAGGTCTCTAAAACTTTATCTATCTAAAGAGAATGTACAATGCTATGCGTGCTCTGTGCAGATGACAGCGCTGGGCATACCATCTTATGTTTATATTGTAGAATATGACTTTCATAAATACGTTTCTACAGTGACTTAGGTTGCAAAAATACTGATACGCAACTTGGTGCCAAGCTGAAGAGTTAATGTGGGGAGACAGCTGTCAATATGGGTTGTTATGTACATAATATTTGAACGATGGGTTCAGAATAGACCACGCTGAAAGTTTGCCAAGGTTGTGGGTTAACTAACTTATGTAGTTAGAAAGCAAGCCACTTACTGGTTAGGCTTAGATGTAATTTTGACTAAATACAGCATAAAGGAAAAAGAAATAAAATTTAAAGTCAGAGGTAGGAAATACTTTTTTTCTGCAAGTGTTGTTCTGAAAATAAAAATCTAAAATTTAAAACTTTTGAAGAAAAAAAAAGTAGAAAAACCTCAGTGGCTCTATTCACATTTTCCCAAATATAAATAAGTATTTTAAAATTTTAAATTCAAGGGTACATTTTTGAACGTTACCAATTTTAACAGGACACTAGAACATATCTCTGCAATCACAGCAATGAGCTGAGGTTGCAATGAAGTCTAGAAGCAGTAAGGATCTCTTCTTAGAAGTGCGAATTCTCAAGCTCTAAAGGACTGAATTACTCTATAAAGGCAGGGCGTTGCAGAATATGCATAAAAAAGGTGTTTCTTTCAGCAGCAGCAGCAGCGTTTGGTTGGGATTTTTATTTGGGTACCAACACAGGTATTAAAAAATGTCCTTAAAAACTCAAGAATAAACAACCTACAAAGTCTAGTACTGAGCTACCCAGCCTGTAAATGCCAAGCTAAACCCAGGGGAAAGCAATTTAATTCTTAGCTAGTTAGGGGAAGGGGCATAGCAAAAGTAATTAAGTCAAACCAGGAAGACAGAAAAATAGATAGGCAAGCTAAAACAAAGGGAACTGTTTTTTACTCTGATCATTTCAATACTGTTTTGAACCCATAGTTACAAAATTCTCATAAAAGTTGTAAATGGATTTATTTTTTTTAACCCATATAGAATTAATTCTTTATGTGTTGTTACCTTGCTCCTGGCCTTCTAGGAGGGATATCTTGCAGAGTTTCTCAACAGAAATGAGGTCAGAAATTTACTTTAAGAAGAAAAGATGCATTCAAAGTTATCCTGTAATCCCATGACTCCAAGAGCCTGGTATTTAAAAAAAAAAGAAGAGACAAATGCTGCCGTTCTCAGAAATTAAAGAGCAAGTATTATTGACACATCTGCCTGGAACTTTCTTCCTCCTGGTGCGTGTGACCCTCCAAGGGCAGTTGTCCCTGTCCTTCTGCAGCCCAAGGGAGAACCAGGACTGCTGAGGGGTTCTGGTCTGCAGAGCAGCCACAGCACACAGCCCCATTTTCTTTGGAGCAGAATGTGACACAAGAAAGGCTTTGCAGTGAGGCAGCACACAGCTCTTCCAGGAGCTCAGAGTGTGGAGCAGGCACCTCTGAAGCAGCTGGTACCTGTGTGTGACCACAGGTCCCCCCTTTGGCAGCATTTTTGCTAGCGCTGAGCTCCACACACGAGAATCTGACCGCAGTTTGCAACACGGAGTGATATGAAACACAGATAAAACTGCTGTAACCTCATCCTACACAGCACATAAACCCTCCACTGATCTGTCTTCTTGGCAGTATCAGCTGCATCGCTGGTCTCATGGGGAACTTTTTGTGTTGGGCTCAGCAAGAGGGTCAGTGGCCTCGACTTGTCCTGTATCAGAGCTGAGCAGGAAAAGGAAATTGATGGACTGAACAGTAAAACAACTTTACAGTACTTTAAAAGCCAGCTTTCATCATGTGAGGGCCTCCTTTGGCTCCATATTGATTTGATTGGGTTATCTTCAGCAAAGCATCTGTTTTAATTTACAGCTAATGCTCCAAAGGCCTGAATCCTGAGTCAGAAATTCTTCCGCATCCCCTCAAAAAGAACAAAGGTAATATTAATCTCAAACACAGAAAGCAAATGAGAAAATGGAAAAAATCACAGATTTGCAACTACTCTATAATTTAAAGATACTCTGTATGAATTCCAAAATTGTTTCTTAGCTGTCACCCTTAGGTCTTTGCTGTCTCACTGTTGTTTTACCAAGAGCAAGCATTAACTGGAGATTTTTACCAGATTTCAGAGAAAGTTGACTGGGGTTTGATCCAAAATTTATCAGGAAATTCAATTTTGTAGAGGCCAAAACTCATTTGAATCTCTTAAAGAACAGTTTTACCCAGAAACACAGGGGGATAATAAACCAATAAAATTTTCTTTAGAAAAAAAGAGTGCTCTTGTTTTATAATGGATCTATTTGTTCAAAACAAAAAGAGAAAATTTCAACAACAGTAAAACAGATTACAACCCCAGAACAAACAATGCTGTAAGTAAAACAAAATGTTTTATTCAACCCAGGTTGGTGGTGGTTGCCATTATTGTCAAAGAAAGTAGTCATCATTTCTGTTTTTTTGTCAATCTAAATTAAAATTAATGTGGGATTCTCCAGGTTAGTAGTGAAATCAGCAAAACCACTATTCACGTGGATATGTTTTTCATTACTTTTATTATAGTAATATGTTTTATCTGTACACTATGCAAGCTGTTATTCTAACAACTGTTGTTATGCCTCAAAACATCTTGCGCTTCCCAATTCTGGAATTTTCCTATGTGGAGAAAATTGGTATTTTCATAGCTTGGGTTTTTTTGGTGATGTAACCTGCCTTCCGCTGCTGACTGGCTTTACACTTTGAGTGCATTGGGCCCGGGCACAGGAATGAAAGGCAAACATCTGAGTTCACAACAGCCTCTACAACTGCACTGCTGCCCCTTGACGCAGTGCCTTCAGCTGCACTTCACACTGCAAAGCCTTAATAAAGCCAAGGTTAATTTTAAGACATGCTCTCCCTGTACTCAGACAGGTACAGGCCCTCCCAGTGGTCTGCAGCCTTTGAAAGATGCACGGTATAAATATAAGCAGTGTGGATGACACTCAAGCAAGGTCAATACACAGATCCCCAGAAAAGGAGTACTTGAGTGAATTTGCATTATGTGCATTAACCCAGAGCATGGTTGGATCAAAGACTTCACATCCTTAAAATTAAGGAAGTATCAAATATTGGTGTTGAGAGGCTCAGCATGAGGGAAGAGAGAGTGGGATAGAAGAGCTGGAGGAAACTTCTCTCAGCCAGCTATTGCTGGCCTGTCCCATCAAGCAGCAAAGTCACCTCAGTTGCCGGCATGCTCGTCTTCCAAAATGTCAAACCAAGGAAAAGAAGAAACTCTGGATTTGGGTTTTTTTTTTCTTTTCTTTCCTGCTGCTGGTGTTCTGTTGAAATCACAAAGGTTTTAGAAAGTGCTGATACAGGAGGTTTGCAGTTGAGTACAGCTGGTGACAACTCCTTTCCCGCCTAATGAAGTCTAACAAAGCCAGTGCCTGCTGCTGCCCTGAGCCGGGCTGCTGCCACTTAGCAGGGTGACAGCTGAAATCCACACTGCAACTTTTTTTTATGACGCACCAATCAAGCCAGAGCACTTTCAGCCTGGGAACAAGGGAATAAAATATTGATCTAGGTGCAGCAAAGTAGTCAGACAAGCCAGGCTGCCTCTCTCTTCAAACTGCCAATCTGCCATCTGCTATCTTTTCATTTTCCCTTGCACCCCTGACGCAAGGAGTGTCCAAACTTCAGCACATGTTTTGCAAACAGCAGGGCCCAATGGGCTGTCACTATAGGTCTGCCATCAGCATCAGGCCTGTTCCAGCCTACTTAACCATTTAATTTGGTAAACGTCAATACGGCCTCTTTACTCTTCTCAGCACCATATGCTATCCGATTAAGAGTCAATTGGGTTTCTCTCAGTTCCTCTTTCATTTAGGAAGATTGTTGGCAGCTGACAGCCCCCTCTGGGTGTTTTAGGTAAAGAAGTGTTGGGAAAGTGATGGTGGTGGTGTAGGCATTGAGGTTCTGCTTCAGAAACAGCGCCATGAAGAGGGGCACTGTTCTGCAACTCACACTACAAACAGGACACAAACGGTAAGGCAGAGAGTGTGAGGATGGGTATGAACCTAGGGAGATGTGTTCATTGGTTATTAGGAAGGACACTAAACTTGCTCACAGAAAAGTGCTTGCGGGTTTTATTCATTTCCCTTAATACTTTAATCAAAGGGTTGACACAAAGGAATTGTTCTTGGGCAAAAGTCAAAGGCTGACGAAGATGAGAGGTAGAAAGGGAGGAAGAAAACAAAGCCAGAAGGAAAGAATAATCGATCCTACCATCATGCTCTTAGAGACATTACTCAGAAATATTCAAGATGGGAATCTTTGTTTTAGAAATTCCACACTGCTTTGCTCCTCTCCCTCATATGAATGCTCTGCACACACTTCTTGTTCTTTGAGGGCCATTAATTTATCTTCCCTTCTTCATGGTCCTCTGGATCATCTGGTTTTATTTTTTTAATGGGAACAGGCAGGAGTACATAGAAGGCAGAGGGAAAGGCAGGATTTATTTGCAGAAAGGGCAGCATAATTTAGTTGAAAGAGTATTAGCCTCCAGCAGGACAAAGGCAGCCTTAAGTCCTGTTTCTGGATCAGCCACTGACCTCCTCCGTAACCTTAACCAAGCCACACCTTTCTGGTTGGTCCCTCTAATTTCTTCAACCCCATCAGAGGAGCCCCAAGAGAGCTGGCTCTCTCACACTCACTCTCCAGCTGCTCAGTTTGCCTGATCTAGCATTCAGCCATCACAACAGGGTTCACCTTGGAGTTTTTCTTCCCTTCACACTGGAAGGTGAAATCTTTCCCTTTCTCCCTAAGAGGTTTCTCTTTGAAAGGAAAATACCTGTAAGAGGGTTGTTCTTTTCTTCCATAGGTTAAAGTGATCACACGACAGAGCATGATCCTCCAACCTTTCATGCTACATGTGTTGGGGGTCACTGCTAGGGAGACCATACACTCTTTGCCTGCAAGGGATGGAGGGACAAGTGGTGGTGGAAACAGGGGAGACACTTGCCACCAGTTCGCCTAGCATCTGCTCCAGTGCTGCTTTAAACTTACCCACCACAGGACCCAGCTCAGGGTCAGGCTTACAGCCAGCACATGCTGTGGCTCAACCAAAGACAAAAGACCCAGGATTGCAGTTACACTTGGAAAATGCCCTTTCATGGGTTTTGTAGTATGAGCAGGGGGAGACTGGTTGTAAAGATCTACTTTTTCCCTTCCTGCTGTATTGAATTTGTGTGTTCACAGTGCTTTTTTTCTTTTTAACTCCCCAGTTTGGAAGACACAGCTCAGCCATGTGTCATTACAATGATGCTGCCAGCTTCCAGACAAAATCAGGGGGCTGAGCTCCTGCTTCAGGAGCTGGATCTTACACCCTGAGTTGAGTCATGAAGTTTGAGGCGGCATGTTGTGAACATGGTGATGACTGCCAAGTCTGCTGGGTTTTACTATGTGGATTAAAATAGGCGTCAGTTTTTAGACCTGTCCTTCAAGTTCGATTCCTCACGCAGCACCAGACAGCCTGAGCATGTCTGTTGGGAAGACTATGGGGATTTATCTTCTGCATAGGCAGTTTCATCTGGGAATCATTACTGGGAAGTTATTTTTTGTGTGTGTGTCATTGCTACAGCCATGAAAGGTTCTGTATATCTGAGTTGTTATTAATTTTTATTTGCCACTCTGCTTTTCTCCATCCTCATCTTTATCCATCTTGTCTTTTGGACTGATCTTTTCAAATAAAGACTAGAGTTTTGCATGCCTATAGAGTAAAATGTTAAGCATTTAAGAGAACTGATCAGGTTACAGCTCTTTGGATGCTATCACAATGAACTGTTAGTAATTATTAGTTAATTGCAGGTTACTAAAGTTTATCCTCAAAATATAAAACAGAATTCTTACTTTATTCATTAATCGAGTATTTTTGTTACCCATGCTCTGTTAATTTAACAGTCATTGTTCAGGCCAGGATTTGGAAGTTGCCAAATAGCCCATGTCATGCCATTAGCCTAGCATATATTCATGGAGGTTTTTTTCTACCGAGTTTGTTAACTCATGTGAGTCCTTGAAAATCATTGTCTAGGTATGGTACCAGATTCTCTTGCTTACACAAGAAAAAAGGGCTACATCCATGCCAAACTTAAAAAGTTTAAAACAAACTTTGTTCTTATTTTTCCAACACAGGTGTCTTACACAGTTGGACTGAAGTAACCACGGTCAGAAGTGGTAGAAAATGAGCTTTTTGATCTTCTGAATGTTGACCAAGCCCAATAAAGAAGATGTCCTTTTACACCTACCATGGTCCTTGCAATTCAGAGCTGAGTTAAATTAGTGTGGCTTTGCAGAAGAGTGTTGCACTCACTTTCATCCAAGTGCCTTCCACATGTGGGAGAAAGACGGGCTGCAATTCCAGAGCTGTCACTCTAACATCACTCACTAGTGTCTTGCGCACTTCAGGGAGATGAAGCTTTCTGCTTTCTGCAATGACTTTATTGGCTCTGGCTAACATTTACGCTTGCTCACTTGGTAGTTAGCATAAATTGAGTAGCTAAAGGGAGCAGACTGACTGAACAGGCCACAAGACAAGACTAAGAAGTATGTTTTCTCTATGAATGGATTGAGTGTGAAAATAGTAAGTACTCCGGCTAACTTGTTGGAGTACCAACACAGCACACAAAGAGCTGTTTCTCCCTTTCTCAGAATGAAGTGCTTGCTGCTGACTTGCCACAATTAAACTCTCTGCCCTTTGATGAAGAGAGACACTATGGTTTGTGCTAAAAAATACTCTGCTTTGGCTGAAATAAGAGGATGAGGCTAGATAATCACAGAATGCAACATTAACCAGTGAGACAAAAATGGATAGTCAATTTAGACTAAAGCTTACTGGTTCATTATTTCATATCACCAGGCTCTGCGAAAAAGAAATTACAGCATTTATTCAGTGGAAGCCAGAGTTTTTCTGGTTACAACACTCTCCCAGATATTCTTTAGCTCATGCGGTGTGTTGGTATGTGCATTTTGCTTTGACAAATGAGGTAATTGAATGGCCTAAGGGATCAATAGATTTTGCTACTTCCCACATACTTTTTCAATATATTTAAGGAGCTAAGAAAGAAGAATGCAGACACCCCAAAACTGAGAGGCTTGAATGAGTTGAGGCTAAATTAAAAATATTTATTAAAACTATCAGCCTACATATGTAAAAACCAAAGCTAACTCAAGAGGGAAGACTGCCTGGAGCCCGGAGACAAGGACTGAGTTTTGTCCCAGTCTCTTCAGGGTAGTCTAATGTATAAGGACAAACCGTGGTTGCAGACCCAATCTGAATTAGGGACTGAATCAATATTGGGAGACAGAGCCCATGAATCTGTTTCTGCCTCTTAATTTGGTATTTTTCCGTAGCTGGAGCAAGGCTTGGTTGGTTATTTTCCTTACTAGCAAAGTGATGCTCTGGCATTGCTGTGAAAATCCTGGCTAAGCATCTGCCCTTTCACTGAGGCATTTACAGCTAAACCAGAGATGGGTGTGTAGGGAAAGGAAAGGAAAGGAAAGGAAAGGAAAGGAAAGGAAAGGAAAGGAAAGGAAAGGAAAGGAAAGGAAAGGAAAGGAAAGGAAAGGAAAGGAAAGGAAAGGAAAGGAAAGGAAAGGAAAGGAAAGGAAAGGAAAGGAAAGGAAAGGAAAGGAAAGGAAAGGAAAGGAAAGGAAAGGAAAGGAAGGCTTGCCCCTATCAGCATGGGGTAACCGATGGACAGGGCTTGGTTTGTGCAAATTGACACATCCAAAGGCTTCAATTAGAAAGCCTCCACTCACGCTGACCACACTTAGCTCAGTCCATGCAGCATCTGCTCTGTGCAAAAGATGTGATGTCAGTGCCTGAGACTGATGGGTGCCCAGATGCAAGCAGGAGGAAGCCTCCACACAGCAGGATGAGGAGCTAAGAAGTGTCAAGAAGCACACAGCAAAGGACACTACATGCACCTGCATTTGTCAGCACTGAAATCAGCCTCTCTTAAGAGGGCCATGTCCTATGGTGTTTTACTCCAGCCTCAATCACAGCCTTTGCTAGATGCTCCTGCTTACCTTCCAGTAATGCTGATGAATAGCTTGGGCTTGTGTGTGAGCACGGCCATGCACTTTCCAGGACCTCAGCAGTTCATTTTATCCTCGTCAGCCTGCCGCTGAAATTTCCAGACCTTTTTTATCCACTTACCGGGCAACTTGAGCAGTCACAGGTCTCCAAAGAGGTGGCAGTGTGTGTCACTGAGGCAGAGAAGTGGATGACATTTTAATACCTTTTTCTTTCCACTTGTATTACTCTAGCTTCTTTCTTTACTGCTCTTACATATATTTCTATGTCGGTGTTTGCAAAGCATCAGCATATTTTGCTGTCTTTTCTGACCTGTGGATATTGCGTGGTATGTAATGAACTATGCGTTCCATATTCTTTGTGAGCTTGTTGAGATATATAACTCCTTACAATGCACAGCCCCTTTACACTGTCCTGGGAGCATAAAAGGGGCAGCAAACCGAGCAAAAATGAGAAACAGTTTGGTGCTAGGCAATGTCCTGAGAGGCAGCATGAGAAATATGGAAGGGACGTGTGGCATTCAGCTTATTACCAGCTGACTGGCTCCCAAACCAGAGATGTTAAAGCAGGGTTGAGCACATCCACTGGTCAGGTCAGATGGAAACTCTCATCTCCTCCACTCTTTTCATCCTCCATGCCCCATTCCTGCATTAATGTTATTTGGAAGGATCCTACTCTTTACTAGGAAGTAAAACGAGAGGAGATAAATAAGGAAGGGAAATGGTATGGAAGGTTAATTCTCCAGAAAAACGTATGTCTTCTGTACAGCGACTAGAATGTACCATAGGAGGCTCAATTTCTAGTTTCAGTAAGTATAGAGACTTAACAATTTTAAGGCAACATGATACAGCTCGTTGTGCCTATGAATTAGTTTTTCCCCAGTCAATAGAAACCGAGCAGTAATAACCTTAATTAACATTTGCATAATTGTGATTAGTAACTTACAAAAGAACTGTTGTAGTAACAATATAAAACATTATTTAGAAGTTATTGAATTATGCTTTATTTATTTTTTGAAGTCACAGTGAGCAGCAAACAGGATGTGTCTAGTTGATTATGTAATTAAACGCATTAAAGAGCTGTAAGCTGAAGTAATTAAGAAAAGTTTGAGCACTTTCTAGGCCAAATAAGATCTTCAAGAAGATCAAGTGTTTCCTAAGTAGCCCAGCTGAAACATCAAGGTCATCCAACTTGAAGCTCCATTCTAGGTTGTTTGTCACTGTTCACTGATAGTTTCATATGCTCATCCTCAACAAGTGCTCCTTGAGCACTAATGCCTAATTCAATTAGACGGTACACTTCATTATTTACTGCTCAGCTTCAGCAGTGCTATGAGAATTGGGGCCTAGGATAACTCTTTTTTCAACGTCAAATTACCTCAAGTGTCAGTTGTGATGGATCCAGGACTAACTTCGGACCAAGATTAAAGCTCCATGACTTTGCCCTCGGTGTGCTTAGAATTTTTATGTGGATGCTCAGAAAGTAGCCAGCAAAAGGGAAGCGGATAGTGAAGCAGAAGGGAGATAACACCTGCAGGTCCCTCAGACTACTTGTGATTAATAGTCAGCAGCAGGTTACCAGAGACTTGGTGCAGAAACAAGGGCAGTAAGTCTCTTGATAAGGCTCTGAGGGAAGTATCAGCTCTTGATTTTTATTTTGAGGTTTGAAAGCACTGAGGTGATGGTGTTGAAAAATGCAGAACATTTTAAAAAGAAAGAGATCTATGGATTTTTTTCTTGCAGTACTGGATATATCATCATTTTTAAAAGATCAGAAGGAAAAAAATACAGAAACTAAATGAAAAACAATGAGTGTCAAACATGATAAGGAAGTTCATTTCATTCCCTTAACCCAAGGGCTCAATATTCAAGACTACTTACACATATGGAGTACTGAACTGTTTCTCCATCCTTTACAGACACCGCAGCAAAGAAGTATTTCAGTGCTGTAGGAGTTATTAATGAAATGATATTATTCTTAGTGTTGTTGAAGAACTTTCAGCAAATGAGACGCCGCAGAAGAGGTTTAACAAGGGTCTTGCATCTAGGGAAGAACAACCCCAGGAACCAGTATAGGTTGGGGACTGGCATATTGGAGAGCAGACTAGGTGAGAGGGTCCTTGGGGTCCTGGTGGACAGCAGGATGACCATGAGACGCCAATGTGCCCTCTTGGCTAAGAAGGCCAATGGCATCCTGGGATATATTAGAAGGGGTGTGACTAGTAGGTCAAGAGAGGTCCTTCTCCCCCTTCTCCCCCTCTGCCCTGGTGAGACCACACCTGGAATATTGTGTCCAGTTCTGGGCCCCTCAGTTCAAGAAGGACATAGAACTCCTTCAAAAGAGTCCAGTGCAGGGTCACCAAGATGATTAAGGGAGTGGAATACCTTCCTTATGAGGAAGGGCTGAGGGAGCTGGGTCTCCTTAGCGTGGAGAAGAGGAGATGAGGGGTGACCTTATTAATGTTTATAAATATGGAAAAGGCGAGAGGCAGGAGGATAGAGCCAGGCTCTTCTCAGTGATGGCCAGTGCCATAGCACAAGGGGCAGTGGGTGCAATCTAGAACACAGGAAGTTCTATGTGAGTATAAGGAGGAACTCTTTCACTGTGAGGGTGAGAGAGCACTGGCACAGGCTGCCCAGAGAGGTTGTGGAGTCTCCTTCTCTGGAGACTTTCAAACCCCGCCTGGATGCAATCATGTGTGATTTAGTCTAGGTGACCCTGCTCTGGCAGGGGGTTGGACTAGATGATCTTTCGAGGTCCCTTCCAACCCCTAACATTCTGTGACTGTGATTCTGTGAAAGAAAATAAAGAGGTAATGATAGGACGGTTTCCCTTGAAGTTCCTCACCTTTGAATTTATAACGTTTTATCTGTGCTTACAATTTGGTGCTTATTCTACACATTCAGGCTTTATGTTTCCTCAGCTTCTTATTTTCTTCTTTCCTTTAAGCATCACATTGATCTATGGGTTAGCACATTTCCCAAGATATCCTTGTAACTGACTGCACCCAACTTCTCTTCCATCCCATCAACCTTTACTCTTGGTCCTCTGGTTCTGTTTGTTCTCAGATATTTTCATTCACATTTGGAAAAGATTTATCATTCTGGTCTCAGCATGTTAAATTATCCTGGGTTTTGTAAGTTGAAAGTGACCAAAAGTGTATGTTTTCAATTAATTTTTAAGACTCATTCTTTCTGAGATTGCACATCTCTAAACTTTAACTTCCTTTATGCGTTGGCAACAAGCTGAAAATGGAATAGCTTAGTTGAGAAGGAAGTGAATTGCTAACCCTTGCAAAATGCTAAGAGCATCAGCTAATGAAAACAGTGTTATTTTAGAGATCTTTGAGAAGTGTGCTGTATAGCTTAGAGGAGCCACAAGGAAAGGGACTGAAATATGAACTAGAAACCCAGAATGTTTTAAAGTCATGTAACTAACTTCTAAGCTAAAAAAGAAAGAAAACTTAAAAAAACACCTAAATTATGTGCCTTGCAAATAAATTACATGAGGGTACAACAGACCTCTATGTGCAATAATAGCAACTATATAGTTGGATCTTAGACTAAAGGAACCAATATATTGTTTCATTTTAGCATATAGGAGACCCACAGCGCTTTTTATTGCATGCTTTGGCTATGCTTCTGTATGTTCCCAACTGTGAATTTTGACTGCACGTTAAGCATGGAATAATCCAATTTTAAACATCGAACTTGGCAGACTCAATTTCCCTGATCCGAACACAAGATGTTATAGTTCTTTGCAGTTTCCACATCAAACTAGAAAACTTGAAAACTGTTTAGGGTACAACAGCAACACCAAAACCAGACTGAATTTTTCTGAAGCTAGTCACCCATCCATTAAAATCGATAATAAAGAGAAAGTATAGCTAAATTTAAAGTGTAAGAAAAGGAGAAAAATGAACCACCCCCATTGGAACAAATGAGAGAACAACAGCTTCTATTGACAGCTGCTTTATTGCTGGAAAAATCCTTTTTGGAGGGATTGGATTGCATGGAGCCATCCTGTAAAGGCATAGTCTCACTGCTGTTAATCCTGGCCTTCCACATCTGGAAATCTGTTCTCCAGCTCTGTCCAGCCCACTCCATTTGGAGACCAGTGGCAAAGATGATAAATTTCTACTCTTCTGCATGCACAGCTAAAAGCGTCCTCTAATAAGACATCCTCCCAAACATGCTCCCTCCAGTAACATGCTTCCTTCAGTGCTCACTGAGCTGGAAATGCCAGGCAGACCTGGTGGAGTGAGGCTTTCTGCCTTCAGCAAGTCCTGAGGCTTGGGGGAGCTCTGAGCCACCTGATCTAGTGAAGATGTCCCTGCTTACTGCAGGGGGGTTGGTCTAGATGGCCTTTAAAGGTCCCTTTGAACCTCACACGTTCTGTGATTCTGTGATCATTGATCTGGGCAAACTGGCTCTGTTGTAGTAGAGACAGGGGCTAAACTGGGCATTATCACACTGCAGCCAGTGCCGGGGTTTTGGCAGCTGGGGTGTTTTTCAGTGTCTCCAAACTGTGGCAATCCAGCAGCTGCTTTGTTTGCAGTTCAGCAATTCCCTTTGACATCTGGGAAACTGATGGGTAAGGAAGCAGAAGATGGCCCAGCTCCTCCAGCTCTACCTGTCCGTGCTCACGGATCCATCTCCATATATCTATCGGTCCATTTACTGGGGCTGTAGAGCCTGCTACGGTCAGTGATTGCTCATTAGCTTATAGTCATGACAATTATCCCTAAGGAAGAGGGGGCTATAGCTTCTGCTTTGAGCCGGCAAATTAGGCCAAGTTTGGAATTACTACACAAAATCACCAAATTCCAGGTTGTCATTACTGAAGTTAGTTTTTTTAGAAACAGTTTTTATTGAACTAATTATCACAGACCTCCGCAGGTATTTTGGGGCTTCAAAAAAACACATTTTCTAAGAATTTTAATCATGCTTCCAATGAAGGAAATGATAAAAATGCTTCAATGGCATAGGATCAGAGTATCCATGGTGCAGATTATTTATTCTTCTTGTATAACTAAATAATGACATAAATTTGCAGCTGGTACAATAGGAAGCTTTAAACTCAGGTACTTGTGGCTCATTATAATTGGAATGTTTAGACAAATAGAGCATCAAATAAATAGGTAGAGCAAATTAATAGCTAATTTGGGATGTAACTAAGAATAACATTGTGAGTACATGGAAGGTGGAAGCACCACATTTCATACTTGTTCTAAATGAGCCGGCCTGCAAACAGCAGCCATACTGCTGCAAAATCCTGCTGACACAGCACCTAGCTCAGGGAGAGGCTCTGCCCAGCTCTCACTAAAGTTTGTGTGTCTAACTCGGTCACAGTAATTAGGGCGCCACATGAATTAGCGATGATAACAAACTTACCGATAGCAGCAGGATTACTTATCAGACCATCGGCTGACATGTGCAAACAAAGGAATGTGCTGCCCCTAACAGAAATGTTTAGGTCTGGTTTCCCTCAGCGTTTTATTTTGCACAGCCAGAGAGGCGCTTGCAGCCTGCTCCCTCTTTGACCTGGCCAGGGGTTCCCTGCCGCCCGCTCTGCACGCTGCTGTTGGCATGGTGTCGCAGCGTGCTGAATCAGTGCTACCACAAGGTCCATAATGTCATAACATGTGTAGGACAGCAGTTGCTGCTTTGGAGGCATGGGGTTTTTAAGTACAGCTTTTCTGCTACTGAAGAGCCAAGTGTGGGGTTTGAGTGTCAAGGCACAGAGTGGCCGCGGGTGCCTGAGACACGGGTGCAGGGCAGTCAGGTATGAACTGAGCTCTTCTAGAGTGGCAGCCAGAGGCCAGGCAGGGTGCACTAGAAACAGATCCCCTTTTTAAAATGGGACTAAGCTCCCTGGTTTAGCCACATGAGCCTCTCCTCAAATGTCTGTCTGTGACCCCTGTTGTCTGGTAGCACACAAAGAGGCTGAGGATGCAACTGGCTATCCCCAGATAGAAAAGTGTATGGACAAAATGTAATGGCAGGCTCCACCATATGTGGCCTTACGTAGAGCACCTAGAAGGGAGGAAGAGTAAGTTACCTTAGCCAAGATTTCAAGAAACATGTTATGGGTAATCTAGTGAGAGCCACCATGTCCAAGGGACATAAAGACGTAGGAACACAGAACAAAGCTAAAAGTAGTCATGTGGTCTTTCTCAGAGCCTCGCCAGGATCAAATTTCTAATGGATGCCTGCATCTCCTGTCCTTTATAAACACCTTTTATGCAGAGTCCCATCTTCACAAGCTAGTTATTCAAGTGTCTCTCTATCCTTAACATTCAGACCCACTCTCATTTTTTATTAATCTCCCCTGTTGTAGTTTAAACCCATTATTTCTTGTAGGTTTTATTTTTGAAGACATTGTGACATCTTCCCACTGTTGTAATCATTTAAATTGTGCCACTTCCTTTCTTCTGATTTTCTTCCCCTATCCCTCCCTCTCCCCACTCCCCACCCGCTAAATCATGTTTTGTAGACTTCTGATAACTAAGGGTTCTTAGTGCTTTCACCTGGTGGCTCTTCAACTGCAGAAGCCCTGACTCTTCTTTGACTCATCTCTCACTCCTTATTGAATCCTTTGCAAAGTATATGAAGCTGGTCCTAGCCCTCAGCACCACCATCAAATATATGGGTGGCATCAGAACAGTCAGATATTACTTGTGTGGGTAATCCTAGATGTCCCAAAGGTTTCATGTGGTGACTGCAATCAAGCAAAAAGGGTATTCACAAAAAAAAAAAAAAAAAAAAAAATCAAGTGATGAAAGCCAGGCAGAAATTACAAAAAATCTGGAGTAACAGACATTTTTCTTTTTTTATGCATTGTGTCTCACAACTGATATTAAAGTTCAAATTTGGTTCTTGTCATTGTTTGAACTTCAAAAGGTGTGAACTTTAATCAGCAAGAAAGGTTTCCAAGGTTTCATGTAGTTCTGCTCAAAGAAACCCTTTTCCTTTTTCATTCAATATTTAACTATTTTTATTTGACCTTGTGTCTAGTTCTAGTGAAACATTAGAGCAGTGTGGAACTGTAAAATTGTTGTATGGTTACTTCCCTCTATTCTTAAAATTAGACATCACTGTCAACTCAGTTCTAGTCCACTCATCTCTAGAGGGCCATCAGTTACTGACAACTTTAATTTTTCATACTCTGAAAATGAAACATTTAATCAGAAAGGAAACCTCTTCTTGAACCAATGCAGCACCATCTTGCTGCATCCACAGAAAAGCAGACATGCTCAGTAGCTCAAAGAGAATTGCAAAGAACTCTCATTTCACTCTGCCCACCACTGGAAATAGCATGTCAAAATTCAAAATAAGACTGTGTAAATGCTCTCTGGGTAAGGGGGGAAAGGGTGGAAGGAAGAAGTATTGCAATTCCAGACAAATCTAGACTAACGGACCATCATTATTTTGTCCATGATCTCTAAATGCAGATATCAGAGTTCAAAGCTGCCAATCTCCCTGGCCATCCACATCCAGACTGGATGGGGAGGGAAATTCCCCAAGTGGATCAGTTTAGTGACTGTATAATTTCAAGGATTTGTTTCTCTTGAGTAGATTGCACCATGGATGCAACTGTGTTCTTGGAACCGTAGTAAATAATGAGAACTGAACATTTTCTTCCACATCCCACCATGATTAAATAAAGACTAGATTAATATAATTTATATAATGACATATGTATCGTACATAGCTTAAAAACGTCTTCTTAGAGAACTATCATCGAAGAGACGAAGGGCCATGTTAACTTTTGGCACACCATTTTTTCAGACAGACTGAATTGATATTTGCATTTCTTCCATATTAGATCTTAGAGCTGTGATAGGTAAGAGAGTGCTGTTGAAATAGCTAGATTCTGTAAAAGACACTTTAAAAACATCCAAATGGCTTATTTTTCAGCTGTGAAATAGAAGTCTTCTCTACTCTTCTGGAAACATGGGATTCAAGGTGACTCCACAGGGTGTTAATGGATGAATGATCTGCACTCTGCTAACAATATTTCATGAGCAATGATGTAGCAAATAACATAGTCTATTACACTGTGGCACCAGATGCCCTCTGAAAAAAATGTTGTTGGCTTTAACATTCCAGACTTCATCAACTTTCCATAGAAATGACACTGATGCCCACTGTAAAAGACAGTGTAGCCCCAGCATTGAGGTGCAACTCCTTAGAGGTGGCAGTAATATCCCATTTCCAGTGTCTCATACCAGTTCAATCTGTGATGGCTAATCAATGGTGAGGGCATTAGTCTTCCCTTCAATATGTACTGATACCTCTAAATATGGGACACTCATTTTAGTATCGGACACTTTCCTCTGTCCATGCAGATTAAAGGAAAATACCGTCTTTGAGACCTTGTGGTACAAATGCAGTTGATTTTAAACAAAAACATTAATCATAACCAAGAGAAGGGTACCCTGAAAGGCAAAGATACCTGTGGAATAGCCAAAGCCCTCTTGTTTAGGAGGCCAATACCAACTAATTATAAAAAAGGAGGATGCAAGCAGTGGGACTGGAACATATCAGAAGCCTTAGGGGTGCTCAAGGTGTTTTGTGCCCAACAGTGACTCTTTTGACCGTCAGCAGCTCCCACACCTCCATGAATACACTTTAGACAACCTCAATCCAGTTTAGATCCATCTCAGTTTTGGGTTCAAAGGATGGGGCAAGGAAAGGAGTGAAGTTGAGAACACAAACTGCTTTCTTCAAAGGATATACGGTCTTCAGAATACACTTTCTTTTGCTTTTTCAGTTGCTAGACATCTTTCATCATAAACCTTTTACCACAGTCACTTCTCCTGGAGTTCCATTCAAGTGATCAATGTTTTAAATGGGGTCAACCTATTCTGAAGAGCACTTGTAATGACATGCACGATTTCTAGTCAAATCCTATTCAAGCTTGCTCCCAAGGGCTTACAAACTAGTATTAAGGGGACAGATGCACTAGAACATGAAAGGAATTTTCACCAAATACATTGATTAGTGATTTGCTTGAAGTTTGGAGCAGGTTTCCAAAAATCAAGGCATCGCTGTTACCCATTGTGTTTAAAAACATTTTCTGCTGTGGTTAACTTTACCAAAATAAAATTTCCACCCAGCATTAGGAATAATATACCCTGTAATACAGACTCCAATTGGCTAAGGGAAAAACTCTTAAAAAGAGTCTAAGCTCTCTGCTAAGACCCTGCCTAGGGTGAGTGTTACACAGAAAATAACAAACTTTAATGACATTTTCATGGAAGAAAATGAAAATTTATCTCTGATCTTCTGCAGTTGAGACATCAGTAACTACTGTAATTTTATTCTTTTAAAGTTGTATAAAATCAGGTCGAGCAAAAAGAGATGTAAGTTGCCCTGAGCTATCTGGAGGTAGGTAATGCAAGTATAACTGTTCCAATAGTAGTCACTGATGAATGGCAGAAATTAATAGAAATTCAGAAAGAAAGAGGTGAAGAGAATATCTGGGGAGGAAGCAGCTATAAGCAATTTATACACTCCAAGTTACATCTTACAGAACACAGTGAATATGGGGAGTATTTTCTATTAAACTTATTTTTATGTTGGTTTTTTTTTCTCCTATCCCTTATCTTTCTTTTTTCCTTTTTAATACATATAATTAAAACATATATACGTAGGGTTTTGATTTCAAAAGAAGGCTTTGGACAGAAAGAAGACAAAACGATAGAGAAAATAGTAACTCCAGCTTCCTTTTTCCAAAACCACTCTCACATTGCTCAGAAGTATGAAACAACAGTGTGAGGATCTTCTGGAGGGGCCCCCTCAGCAAACTCCATAGCTCGTGCCTTCTCTCCCTCGGAGATGCCAGTTAGGGTTTACTTCGCCAAGATAGCCAGCTTCCATGTGCCATAACCTTTCTGTCCATTCCAAAGCAAAATATTAGAATAGAATGATTTGGGTTGGAAGAGACCTCAAAATCCAATTAGTTCCAAAGTTCCAAGCCCCCTGCCATGGGCAAGGACACCCTCACTAGACCAGGTTGCAAAGTCCCATCTAACCTGGCCTTAAATGCCTCCAGAGAGGTGGCTTGCACAACCTCTTTGGGCAACCCGTTCCAGTGATATTAGTAGCAAGAGAAATTTCATTTCAGAGGAATTTATCCCTTTGTCTCACTCCTCTTTCAACATGGAGCAGAAAGTTTGGTGATCACTCATATTTTTGCGTACATGTCGTTACAGTTCTCTGCAAACTTCCACACTCACACAGTTAACTTCTTGTCTTCAGCAATAAAATCCAGCAGGAAGACTTCTAGAAGCAGACAGGAAAGCAGTATTTTCCCTGCTCAAGTAAATTTCACTTGGCATTTTCCTTCGCAGCTCCACCCGGCGCCTGTGCGGCCTGCTCCCCTGCAGGGCTCAGCATGAGCACCTGCCTGCGGATGCAGAATGACTGCACTTAATCTGCAGCAGGAGCTCTCAGGGCTTGGTTCTTTTCCTAACACTTGACTGGGAAAATTGTCTGGGGAACCCGAGACATGACTCAAGAAGTGAATAGAAGGTATGAGCAGAAACCTCCTTGTTTTAACACCCGGGGACAAACCACACACAAAGGAAGAACGCGGGTTATTGAAAGATGGCTCTCAGAGGGGTTCTGCCCCACCCTGACCTTCCCCTCCTGTGTGATGCTTTAGTTAAACATTGTCATTCTCTCTCCTGTGAAGTTACTGTGACTTGTCATGTGGTGAGAGCACCAGCATCCCTGTGGGAAAAGAAGGAATTAAGCTAGGCAGCAGGTCCTGCCTGACATGAGCTCGTTTCCATCTGCAGTTGGGTAGGATCACCGATGACTTCTAGCTCACCTCATTTCTCTCATGTTGGTATCCTGGCGGGCACCAGGCAAATTATTGCAATACCTGAGTTTCCCTGGCTCTTAAGAGATCTAAGACTGCTACATTCTCCCCTGAGAAGTTTGTTATAAGGATTAATTAGCTCCTGTTTGTAAAGAAGAATACGACTGTGGGAGGACCAAGTACAATGCACTAACGTTACTAAACTGGTATTTAAGCAAATAGTTCTTTGCTGACTGTAACTTTACCAAGGAAATGCAAAAAAGAGGTCTCCAGCACATTGCTTTGAAACCAATGTTAGTTCATAACCCCTTAACCTGCTGGATGTTCTCTCAGGTATTTCCCATCATCCTCCAAATTTTCCCACAGGCTGTGGGTGTAAGGTGGCATCTCTACGGAGATACAGCTGGAGAGGGAGTGAGTGGGTGTCTCTCCTGCAGTGATACCACACCAGGCAACCCCAAACCTGGGTCCCTTCCTGAAGGACCCTCAGTCCTGGGCCAGCTGCAGTCAGCTCTGCAGTGGCCAGGCTCCATGCATGAAACCAGACATACCATTGTCCCGCCTTTCTCCAGACTCAGTCTCGGCACACATAAATGAGTGGTACCTTTCCTTCTAGCTCTGAGACACTTGAAATTCACCCAGATCTCTTAATTCTGCATTACTCCGTGTCTCACAGTAGGTCTTTTTAACTCCTGTCTCTAAATGAGGCAGATCTTCCTGGCCACAGGGAGTTCATTTAAATATAAATGTGAAAGCTGTGCTGGAGGAAATGGTTTCTGCTCAGCTATTTGATTATGAAATCAAATCATTTCTCTGCTATTTTCAAATTGGTGGCTAACGGATGGTAACAGTGAAAAAGGGGAACTGCAGGGCTGGGTTTACATGAATTAAAGACATTCATTCCTGCGTGTGCTTTAATCTATACTGAAAGTAGTGTGTTTTCAATTATGACCTGAGCCTATGGGATTTTTTTTTATCTCTAAAGCATTAGAGAGAAAAGCCTTTAACCCCTGGGAAATTGTTAAATGTAGGATTATACATCAATGATATCAATTATTCTTTCTTCTGTTCACAAATGATAACAAAGAGATGAATCGATGGGTAAGATCTCTATTTCAGGCACCAGGAAACACCAGCTACGTGTAGAATAAAGGCATGGATAAAGAAATGGCTAGCTGAACTCCCCTGAAATGCCAAAAATGAAATGCTGAACGCACAGGAATCCAATAGTGATTTCGAATCCATGGTGTCACAGGAAATCACTCAAGGAGTTGACTTCTGAGTGAAGTGAATGCAAAGCGAAAACTTCAGAGGAAGTCAAAGGGCAACCAATACAGCTCTATTTTCTTCAACGTCCAAATGTCCTTGTGGTTTCAAACTTACATCACCAAGCGAGCTCTCCTTCCACCACAATTTGAGTTCCTCTGCCATAATTTCAGTTTTGCGAGGAGAAATGCAACTTTTGAAGGCAAAAAGATGTGGGCTAGAGTCCCCTAGTTCCTTGTGCTCATGCCTTCAGCTGCCTTGTCACAAACTCCCCTGACTTCTTTCCCCCACAAGTCACTCTTCCCTGCCCAGTATCTGAAACTCTTTCTTTAACCTTGTGAGAAATAATCAATTGCCCGGAATACATTCAATTTTGTCTAAATATCTAAGCAGGGCAGGCACTCACAAAAGCACGCATGAAGTATTCTTCCCATAGCTTAGCATTTTCCAACCTTGAAAGTCTTTGCTCTTTGTCTATTGAAGGCTACATTAGCACATTCAGGTGCTCTGTGGAAAACTGTCTGGTCCTGAGATGTTGACTCCTTTTCTTTTATTCACCTGCTGAACTGGTTTGTGGAAAGCTAAGTATTATTCTTCTGATATTATTTTGCTATATAAACACCACTGCAATTGTCACAGCGGTGATAGTCACTTGCTACTGGGAATTAAAAAAGGGCAGGAAGAAGATATCCAAAAAAGTTCCATTTTATATAGTATCGTGAAAACCTACAACCCAAATCATTCAAATAACCTATGTAAAGCCATATTCATTTATATGAATAGAAAGACAGCACATAAACGCATCACACAGTAGATGAGTAGAGATGACGTGGATATAGTCTTGCTCTTAAAACTTTCATCAGAAAGCTATAAAACAACCTTTCAGGAATTGGCAGTGGAGTAATTTCTTGAGCAACAAGAAATGCTTCAATCTTTGTAGAAACTTTTGCAGTTTAGGCCTGGCAAAAAAAAAAAGGTAGTAGAAGCCACACAAAAAAAAAAGACAAAAAAGCCATTTATGCTTACCTATAAACTGTGTGTCAATAGCTTAGTTATTATGAAACAGGTTTGTTCATTCTTTGCTTCATAGTAACTCCTTTCTTTACACAGCACAATAATTTTTTTTACTATAGTCTAATCAGAAGATTGTGTGTGTTTGTGTCTGTATTTTTTAGGATCTGTGGTTATCCAAAGGGTTATGCTACCCTTTGGGAAAACTTAAGATATACAGTCTGTTTGTAATAAACAATCCCACAGCTTAATTTATTCATTCTGTGCTCTTGCTTTAAAGATCTGAATAGAGCCTCACAAGCAGTAAACTTCTGTTTCACTCCTTGCCTCTTACAGGAGATGAATGGTGTATTCAGAGGAGGATTTAGACTTCATTTAGACCCTGCTTCATGGTCAGTGGTTATAATTGTCTGAAAAAGTAGCAGTGGGCATTAACTAGAATCTGACTGATATGGCAAGTAGCTAGGTATGTTCTTTCTTTGAGCTTGTCACTGCACTCATACACAGTGTATAACAAAAGTGTTTGGTTAAACTGATCTAGTTACAATTATACCTCATTCAATAAAATGTCTTTTCCCATGTTTTCCACACAGGGTTTCATCAGTATTTCAGACCTTATTTCCCATTTACTACCCAGCGGAAAAAAAATAATAATAATCTTTCTGAGATAAGCTCTAGTTAAAACTTTCAGAGGGATGTAATTTGTATGTTTTCTGGATCTTACTTCGTTTTTGTGCCAGAAATCCAAGACATTTTGATATAAACGTGGAATGGAAAAAAAAATCAGAGCTGGAAAGGCATTGTAAGAGATGATCAAGTGCTGGTAAAGGTAAACTGAAAATGAGCATCTGATATTCATCAAATGTAAATTTAGTAAAGGTAATTAAAAGAAGCACATAAAACTGAAAGAGGAGAGACAGATCATAGGATGATCCCGTGGAATAGTGGGTATTTTTAATGGTTTGTTTTCCTCCAGGTTTGAGAAACTGTCATTGTGAAGGTTCATGTCTGTCCTAAATACTCTGCTCTAACTTACACTTCATTGCACGATCCATTTTCTCATCTGCTCTCAGTCTGCAATGTGTCTATGTGTGAGTGCTTCATACAACAAGGCTGTAGCCAGATCTGTAACAGTATGTAGCACTGAAAGATGAGTCTATATGGTTGCCTAAAAATTCAGTGAAGTGTTTTGTGAGATTGACCTAGAGCACCTCTGCCTATAATTCCCTCTGACATAAATTATACCTTTCAAAAATAATGTTAAAAACCAAAACAAAGAAACAAAAAAACCCACAAAAAACCCCAAACAATCCACAAAACCCAAAACCAAAGACACACACACACAGAAAAACCCAAACTCTAATAAACGAGCCCAGGCCTTTCCAAACACCTGCATGCAAAGATGAATATTCAGTATCTTCAAGTATTCAACCTTTTGGTCTTCAAGTATATAAATACCAGAAGGGAGGGTGCAAAGAGCCAGGGTATTTTCAGTGGTCACCAGTGACAGGACGAGAGGCAATGGGCATAAACTCAAATACAGGAGGTTCCCTCTGAACATCAGGAAACCTGTGACAGTGACTGCAGTTGCCCAGAGAGGTGTTGTAGTCTTCCTATGTGGAGATATTCAAAAGCCTTCTGGACATGATACGGGAAACTGGCTGTAGGTGGCCCTGCTTGAACGGGGCAGGGTTGGACCAGAAGACCTGCAGAGGTCCTTTCCAAACTCAACCGATCTGTGATTCTAAAAAGTTCAAATTTTAGAAATATATGTTTTCAGTTCTGGTGGTTCCAGTATCAATTTAGAGTTTAGTGAGTGAACTGAAGTGAACAGCTTGGAAGCAAAACTACTGATGCTCTTTGGGCCTACTCTCCACAGCATCACTGATTCTTGTAAGGTTCAGGACAGGTTAAAAAACTCCAAGGAATTATTTCTTTGTCTACTTGGTGAGATGCCTCACCAATATTGGCAGAAAAACTCTTTTGCAGAGTAACTTTCCAGAATAACTGTATTCTTTTATCCTTCTAATTGTTTGCTTATGTATGTCAGTGCAATATAGCATGGACAAAAATTTTCACTGCCTCTTACCTTTTCT
Source organism: Hypotaenidia okinawae (assembly GCA_027925045.1). Taxonomy (NCBI): domain Eukaryota; kingdom Metazoa; phylum Chordata; class Aves; order Gruiformes; family Rallidae; genus Hypotaenidia; species Hypotaenidia okinawae. Next base: position 96,251,778 of record BSDF01000001.1, read on the forward strand.
TCTTCAAAAAGAAAGCTAGACTCTTCATCTCTGGCACAGGTTCTGCAGTATCTCCATTCAGTTCTTTGCCAAAGACTTCTTGCATGACATAGATTATGTTGCTTTATTCAAGCAATAATCCACCAAGCTCCCACTGGTTTCAATGCATCTGAGGAGTTTTAGGCTTTAACGTTTGTGTCTCATTTTCTTATTTGTGAAATATAGCTAAAAATGTCTGCTTTTTATGCAGCTAGAAAGTAATCTCTTTGTGGTAGACACAGTCTTGTGCTATATGTTTGATGATGTCTAGCACAATAAGTCATTCATCTTGGCTGGGAAGCCTCTGAGAGCTATCGCTGTCCAACAGCGGCAGTAGGGAGAAACACCATGTACACCTCTGGGTTTTCTTTTATGAAACTTGGAATATTTCACCCAGAACTACAGCAGATCAAAATTCAAATAGTATATTTATTTTGAGGGAATAGAAATCTGCACATATTTCATCCTGAGGTTTGTGGGTCTGGGCAAGGATTTACATTTTTGAAAAATCAAAGCTTAGAGAAAAATGGACTGGCTTCAACAAATAACAGTAATACTAGAAAGTGTAATAATTAACGAGACTGACAGCTGAAATGGCACGTTCTTTTTTTTGCAATATAGGCCTGCAATATTACAAACTATCTCCAAACCCAGATCTTTCACATAATGGTGGAATCTAACACTGCTCCGCAGCAGTTTGTCACAAATTCCGGAAGAATGCTGTCTGCATGCAGCCTGATATTTTGCACTGCTTGGTGAAAGCAATTCCCTCAAAGAGCAAAGGAAAAAAGAAAATGAGCAGCGGGTCCCACAACTCATCTCAAGTTTCCTTTGGTGACTGTCTTCCATTTCTTTTTCATGAAGTCTTTGACAAGTAGTGGCAGCAGTTATAAGATTTTCATTTCCTGGAACACTTCTTGCCAGGCTAAAAGCTAAGGGTTCTTTTTCCTTCTTTTTTCTTTATTTTAAGATAGATGTACAGCATGACTGAAGGAGAGATTCATGACCTACTTTTCCCAAATCGCATGTTGAGCTTTGTGTACTTTCTGATATTGGGTAGGGAGTCCTTCCCATTGGAAATCTCTTCGGGCCAATTTCTGTTAGCCTTCCCACGGCGGAACAACAAGGCAACGTTCAACTCAGGTTGAGGAGGAAATCCTAACACTGTCCTCGAGGAGTAAGAGATTGCTGAGTTTCAGTGAGCAGGTATCTGTGCTTCCAGTAAATAAATAAAATCCAAATTAAAACAAAGAGACAGCCTCTTTTGCTGAAGGAATGTGCATTGCTCAATCAGGACTAAGAAAACAAGGTTTAGGCAGTAAAACGTGTTAAAAATTGGGAGTTGTGGGAAAAGGTCACATGAATCCACTCCATATTAGAGACAGTTAGGACAATTAGACACTGAGACTAAACATTCTACGTACCACTGACGAACCCTCCTCGCCTTCAGTAGTATTTCATCACTTGCGATCCAAGGGGATGTCTGACAGAGACCGCAGCATCCCAACAATTTGGCCGTGCTGTTTAAGAACATCCCCCAGCCAGAGCCGTCCATCAGAGCGCTGGGCGGCAGCAGTGACATTTCGGTAGACATGTTTAATTACGTGGGTGAAGTAGACCCATCATCAATAGTGCTGACATTTCGAAGAGCTATCACCTCAGGATAAGCCAGCTCTAAAACTAATCTCTTTTCTGTCCTTCTCCATCTGCCCTGACAAATAAAGCTGCATGAGTCAGATTTTTAAGCAGAGGTAGAACCTAAAGAGAGGTGCAGAGCACAGAGAAGTCCATTTAAGAGCCCATAAGCAGCCTATTCCCACTGAAACCCTCTGTGGCTTGAACATTTCTTAAGAGCCTAACTTCACCTATGGTTGCCCAGATACCTTCAGAAATCACAAGGGGAAAAGAGAAAGGATGGTCCCACAGTGGAAACCGCTCAAATCTGCTTTTGTTAGCCAGCAGACAACGGTTAACCCAGACAAATACAGTTACATTGGCCAGGAAGAGGTGTAAGTTTTATCTTGCATGCCCTGTCTGGTAACCCCACTTGCTCAGCAGCCCAACACATGGCTGCTGAGACTCATGCCTGTGCTTTTCCACTGCTGCAGACTCAGACCGGTGCAGTAAGCAAAAGTGAAAAGAATCAACAAATGTGGAAATGGGAGTTACTGTAAGAAAACAATGCAAAAGTAGACTCAACAGCATGCTAGGGATTTGCAGATGCAGGAAGGAGCTGTCATTGCTTCAAACACTGAGCGACTCAGATAGCAACATTGTACAGGCTGTAAGTGGGATTCAGCCATTTCTCAGGCAATGGAAAGCATTTACTTGTCTTATTTAACATTTTTATTCTTCTTTACTGTTGTGTTTACATGGCATACAATATCTCAGGAAGGAAAGGGATTTTTTTGGTCTTTCCTGCTTGAACACAGAAACCAGAGGTAATATGCAGGAGTCCATTCACCCGCAGGATCTCAGGTCCACCAGCACTCTGCTCATGGCTGTATTACAAGTGGAAAGAGTGGCATAGAAAAAAGAAACACCAAAAACATTGCCTATCAGCCATGGTACAAACAGAAGCAGGCCAGAAATGCCTGTTCCAGCAGAGCACATCCCTTCTGTGGAATCTATAACTAACGGGGGATCTCCAGTCTACAGCAGGGCCCTGACCACTCCCTGACACGTCTCATAGCCTGCTCACTGGGACAAGCACCAGGAACTGATGTCACTTCACAGTTTTTCTTGCTTGCTCACTTCCCAATTGCTCTTCTTTGGTGCCAGTGGTGGCCACAAACAAGGTAGCAGACAAAGCTCAGGAGTTAGGCCCAGTTTTGTCCTCCTCTGCTGTCTCCACCAGAGATTTTGCTGACTGCTGAGTCTTTATTTTATGTCTTGCAAACCTTCCATTAGATGTTTGAACCAATATTTTGAAAGATGAATTTCATAACATTGTGTCTGAGAGAGATTGAAATAGAACAGTGCATTGTCAAAGAAAACAAACCACAAAACCTCTTACATTGTCTTCTGCCAAATGTTGCCTGAGGCATCAAGTAATTTTTTAGTAATTAAAATAAATTCTTAATAATTAAAGCAATTTGGCAAAAGCTATGTTTTTGGTTTTTAAAAACCCCACAAAACCCAAACAAACACCTACATGATGTTTATTTTGTTCACCGTGGCAGACAGTTCCATTTAAGGGAATTACTCTTCTCTGTTAAAGTTGTTCCCATAGGGTAAATCTTTTCAGGACTACACCCTGAAAGCTGAGGGCGTATTTCCTGTTTATGGCCATACAAAACCAAAAAGGCTTTTCTGTAGTGGTCCCAGGGCAGTTTCTCCCAAGCTGAACCATTGTGAGTATGTTTTTCACACAATTCAACATGCCAATTTAACTACAACCTGGAAATCAATATTACTTTTCATTTATTTTGAGGGAGATGAAGAAAGTACTCATGTCTAGCCACTGGACCCGACTCGTGCTCACCTAAACGGCCTCGCAGCTCCTGTCCTCTGCCGCTGGCTCAGTGCATGGGAAGCGGAGACCCCAGCAGCCAGGTGGTGTGGAAACAGGCTTTTGGCAGCGAACGTGCACTGCCAGCTCACGCAAGCATTCATGCACCTACTTAATGAAAATGTACTCAGGGTAAGTTTCCTACAGCCATTTGTCGTTCTTACATTGCTTCTGTCCACACTGAACCCATGCCAAATTCAACTAACAGCTTTCAATTGCTTTTAAGTGCTCCTTTTGAATCTAAAATGTTGGGTGGAAATGGCTACTAATTTTGAGACTTATAACATCTAGCTGAGTGTTATAAGTACATTTCTAAATGCTTTTTATATCACCCTTGAGGCCTGTCATTTCTCCTTTTTTTTTTTCCATTCCAGAACCACAACTGACTGGCTAAAGTATAAAAATTGCTGAAGGGCATTTTCTATCACACCTTAGGCAGCTGCACACAAAACTGATGGAAAATTAACATTCCAAGGTGAGCTGAGTTTAATTCCTAATTTGCTGGAAAGGAGGAAATATTTAAGACACTTTGGCCTTGAAGAGCTTGGAAGGATATTGTAAGAGGGCAAGAAATTTTCTGACAAACTTCACAGAAACAAGCTTCCCTGCTTGTTCAGTACATTAATAATGTTTTTGATCTTCTTTGAAAAGTGAACAGAAATATATGAACACCAACACTTTTATAAAAATTGTGTTAGAAACCAAAATTATATTGCTGAGGACTTTCTACACAGGACAATTTTGCCACAGTGTGTTTTGATTAGGTGAGATGTGCCCTGATGAGCACCGTGATTTGTTTAGATATTTGTAGATGATTTATTGACAGTGGCAAGCTTAGCTGGTTAGAAGGGAAGGAAATTTGGTGAATCAAGTCCAAGGAGAAAGACTGGGCAGACTGAGCATAGCATAGCTTGGCCATTGGGTCTCTCAAGTTGCTAAGGACACTCATTCACCCCTCTGCTCTTTTCCTGCTCTCCCAGCTCCTTATGTGATGTCCTATAGAAGGACCTGCTCATATCTTGGAAACACAGCTGCTTTGTTTTCCCAGTGTCTCTTTAAGCCTCTAGAGAGGACTTTTGAATTTAGAGATGTCTCCAAAGTTCCTAAGGTCACAATATTACTTTTTAACATTACTGTTGTCATATTGTTAATTTCTCCTGTCAATTTCACTCTCAGATCAATTCTCTTATTCTCTTCCAGCCACCTTCAGTGACATCTCCTGCCTTCCCTTATACTCTTGCATCTCCTCCTATCTTGGTATAAAGTACAGAAGTTTAAGATGGAAGTCTGATTTTTTTTTCCCTCCACCTCCACATCTTGCTTTCTAATTTATCCCAGGCTACATCTAGAGGATTGATCAAGAGTTGATCTACATTAAACCTTCATTAAGAAAAATGATGATCAGAGGGGTTTCTGCCTGAGAAGCATCAGACATATTGTCTGTACTTTATACTGTTTATTCTAACTCTTTGCTGATAAATGCAGTGTAATGTATAAAGGTAAGTACTGCATTCACACAGGACGTCTGTCCATCTCATGGGCTCATGAGAGATCATGAGTGTTTATCTCATGGATATTATGACTTCATCATTAAGTCCCTTCATTCAAGCTTTTACTTCAGGTCATGATGGGTTTTGCAAATCCAAACTCTTTTCCACTGACTTTGTTTTTATTCTGGGTGACTTACGTTCTCAGTACATCCCTTAAATTTTAGGGCAACACAGTGTTTATCATAGTGAATAAATGATTTAAATCACTGTTGACACTGTCACTTTTACATCATTATAAATACCTTGGCACCAAAGGATTCAGGGCATGTGATGAATTTCAATAAATCTCTTCCTTAACATTGTCAGGGCTTGGAATGGAAATGTCTGCAGTAAGGAAAAGACAGAATTGTTAAGGTGTCATACTTATCTCTCTGAAATAAATGGCAAGTTTTTTAATCTTTGCCATCAGGAATGATAAATGTTTCAGCAGCTGGTTATTGTAGCACTGTACTGGGGCCCGCACAGAGTCTCTCTTGAGTTGCACAGAATTATTAGGGTAGGCCAATGAGGGGTATTTTGTATTTTGATGTACAGAGTTAATATCTGTGGTAAATAAATCTGTGTTTGCCCTGCCGTTAGTGCCTCGAGTCTCTGTAAGAGTAAAGGAAGGTTCTCACTCAAACTAAGACCTCTTTATATGATGCTGGCAGGAAAAAAAGTGTTCTTAAAGTAGGATTAAATTATATCTAAACTCCCTCTGTCTGGTGGGGTTATTTTTGATACTCTGAAACAACATAAGATGGCCTCAGTGTTAGTGAGGATCAGATTCAAAGAAATATGGTGTTGATAAAGAGAAACACCATTTTTCATTTTTCTGTGGATGTTTGTGCCTCTCCATACAGTGTTTTAGTATTTGTGAAGGACTTTTAGTAGAAATCAATGAACATTAGTAACTACAAAGTAATATAAGAAGCTGCATTCCACAGAATCATTTTTATGGGCAAAATATCAATGTGTTGGCTTACAGGATTCACAGTACAGGGTAGCACTAGGGAGGAAAGAATCTATAAACCATTCAACTTCACTCATCTCATGTAATCTACACAGAAATCTAAGCGCAGACCACTGACAGCTTTAAAATGGAGCAAAACACCTTCAGTAGTCTCACAAAACTGAGGGAAATGTCACATCTGAACCAAAGCCATAAAGAAATAGGAAATAAAGCACAAAAGAAACTGGGGATCTGGTGGGTATTTTAATAGCAGGATAGAAAAGATGAGAGCTAGGTAGTATTTTACATCAGCTTAGAGAGGCAGGGAAGCATGAAATGGCACTGGACCCCAGCCCCCTGCCATGGGAGAAGGACCTCCAGGGACCCCCAGCATCATCCCCGTGGGCATCTCGCCTTTGCACAGAGAGGGGTGGCTTTGTCCCTTTCAGCCCTGCAGACAGGCTTTCTCATGTGTTTCTCACCTTGCCAGAGCTTCCCTCTGTAAGGGAATTTGAGACACAAAGCTCCCTGGGGCAAGCATCAAGTCTGTCATCTGCCTTTTTTTCCTAAGAGAAGATAGGCTCACTAAACCAGGGCTCACTAAACCCTGCATTTAAACACCAGCTAGGACTAACAGAAAGCGTGGGTCTCATAGCAGTGGCATGTTGCTTGGAACTCTAAAAGACCCATTTTCTCTGCCTGGTGTTCATAACCTGAAACAAATTTTGTAGTCAAAAATACCACTGTGGCAACCTGATCCAACCTTCTAAGGAACACAAGCCCGAGAGACCGACTAGGAGAGATGTTTGAACTGCTGTTCCTTGCAGGAGTGCGGTGCAAATCCTACACCATGCACCCTGAAAATTCATTGTCTAAGTGAGTGAAGAGTCAAAACTAGGCCTGGAATTCAAACACCTCGCCTTTACCACCCCTGTGCCGATGACCCCAGCCCTGGAAGCCAGCACTTTTGCAAGGAACTTCACTGTGTATGAAGCCAGGTAATGGATGAAACAGTGGAAAGTTGCATTCAAGAATATATAATCCTAAGGAATTTTGTACCAGTAAAACACACTACAAAAGGCTGCTTCTACGCAAGTTCACCAAGCCCTTGACACCACAGTCAGCTTCCAGATTAATTGCTGCCTCCTTCAGCAGTTCCTTGATGCAATTAGGAGACAATTCTGGCTTCCACCTTGGCTCACCCCTTACTCCAGCAGTATTTCCAAAGCAGTTAGTGCATACTGGTACCGTGCTCCTTCTCATGAACAAGGTACATTAATACCTTGTTATACTGCAAGGAAATATTTCATTATGAGCATGTAAAATACTCTGCCAAACCGTTTCATTATGTAAAGTCTTTTAAGAAAAAAATACCCCAAACCTCAAAACAAGACTTTAGAATAAATATGAAATGTAGCTTAGAAAATAAAATAGAGGAGGAGAGGGGAAATGAAATGTTACTGACTTTATTGAATGTCTCTATTCAAATATCTTGCATAAGCAGACATGTCACTTTAATCAGATAAAACCCACCAGGGAAGGTGGTAATTATTTGTATTACTACTTGACAGCTATAAAAAGCTAAAATGTTACTGTGCAAATTCTGTCTGAACTATTTAAACAATTGAAAAATGTGATTTAACAGCTAAACCAAACTTGATTCAGGCTGATCTCTCATCGACATGTGTGAGATGAACTCAGCTTGCTCTCCGCACAGGGAATAGAAATTAACTGCACAGTGACCTCACCTAGCGTGGTTAAAATCTTGTAGGAAATAAACCCCTCAGAAGACCTTCTATTACCACAATATAAACAGTAGGTGATGGCCATTTCCATACCAAAGCCTGTGTAAGCACAGTTCGTCCTAAAACCTCAGGTGAGACAGTAGCTAGTGTGGGGCTTTGCCTTGGACATTCCCAGAGCTTTTGCAGCCAGGCAGCACTGCCAGGACCAGTGGATGAGTTTGACTTGGACAGGCAGAGGATGCAAGGAAAGTCAGGAATAAGGTTTTGCCTTGCCAGGTCTGCTCCAAAAAAAAAAAACCTGGCACACCAAGGAGCAAGGTTTGAAGGGTGTAAAACTCCAGGACAGGTGGTAGACCCTAGGTTGGGGGCCCTCAGCCATGGCTTGCTGGTGCACCCACAATGTCAGTGTGGGAGGGGCTCTGAAAACCTAACTCCAGGTTTTCAACCACCAAGTGAGTTTCCAAGATAAGTGAGTGTCTGGGTTCGGCTAGAACAGAGGTAATTTTTGTTCTAGCAGCTGGTGCAGTGTCATGTTTGGGAGTCAGGGTGGGAGCAATGCTGGTAACACCCTGGCACTTTTAGTTGTTGCCAAGCAGTTACGGACTTTTCAGTTGTTAATACTGACACGCTAATGAGAAGGCAGGGAGCCCAAGAACCTGGGAGGGGACACAGCCAGGACAGGTGACCTAAACTGGACAAAGGGGCTATGCCATGCCAGTGACATCATGCTCAGCATAAAGGAGGGCTGGTGTGGGAGGAGTGCACAGCTCTAGAATGTGCAGGTTGGGGGCGGTCCAGTTTTGGGATGGCTCTATGCTGTACAGCCTGAACTGTGCAATTCGGTGAGAAACTGCTATGTGTATCACCAGTTTTGTGTGTTTTGCTATAAAGTCCTGTTATTGTTCTCCCTCCCCTCTCTGCTGCCTCAGTAAGTTGGCCTTGTCTTAATCAGTGAGGTTTGCTTTTGAGTTCCCTTTTTTTTTTCCCTCTTTCCTCTGGGGGAAACCGCAGCAGCGGGTTGGAAGATTCAATCCAGTCCACCTCAAAGGAAAGTCCTAGGCTAGCTCTCACACACAGGAAACCCTATCATTAAGGCACTGTTTTTTCTGAAGTACAAGCCTACCTTAGGCCTTTGGTGTGTGAGTTGAACATTAGGGCAATGTCAGGAAGCACGGGTATTTTCTGACAACAGAATTTGCATGGCCAGCATGGAAATGGCACAGTGCTCTTCTCAGAAATCTGGTTCTGCTAATGAGTTGCAGTATTGATAAACTACAACCACGTAGATCATGTTAAGGAATTCTTCCCTCTTTCTACATGTTCACAGCCTCTGCTGTGCCCTTCCCTGCTTTGTCTCTATAAGGATACCATAGAGAGCTGACTTCCAGTTTTGCTACTCCTAGATACCCCAGACTTGCCTCAAAACCTCCAAAAACTAAGGACTGCCTTTAAAAATTCTAAATATCTGAACACTGAAATAAGAAATGAGTCACTCCACGGGAAATGATATTAATAAAGCCTGGCTTCATAAATATTTGTCTTCTTTACCATTAGGCTCTTGCTTCCACCAATAATTCAGGTTCCCACATGTCCCTTATATGATTGCCACAGCAAAAGGGAAATCCTGAAAATGCTAGCTACACAGCTGAGACTACATGCTTTGCTACTAGATCAGGAGCTCCATTTCAATATCTATGTCTCTCTTTTCAGACATTCCTTCATCCACACCAGGGCTAGAAATACATCTTGAACAAACACAAACACTTTGATTTCCTACTTGCTTCCACCTACCTGTAATGACTGCAATATCAAAAGGGTCAGGAAGTAACTGCAAAACATTTTGGAAGCCAATCTTCAGCTGCAAAGCAGCTCTGCCACTGCTGAACTGAGGGCCTAAAACTTCGTTCCTGTAACCTAAACTCAGCAGCACAGAAGAGTACTCTTTGCAAGGGTACCATCCTCCCCACACCCCCACTTTAGGTGAAACATTGAGATCTATTCACCTTTCTCACCCCCAGTGGTCTACTGTAATTGCTTGGTCCTGAAAGATGCTCACCAAAGACACGGAAGAGCCACAGAGAGGAAAAGAAGCAGCCAAGGCTATTTCAAATTGACATAAGCAAGCAGCTTTTGTACAGGCATACAAAGAGAAAAGAGATCCTGGAGTAAGCCTTATGCATCAGACACTTACCAGAAGAGAGGTAAGCCCACTGAAACACTGTTTCCCCACAATTAACAGAGGCTTAGTGCTCTTGGAAGACCAGCAGATTGACTAGGAGGTGCATCAGCAAGTAAATGCTTCTGCCTGCCTGGAGAAGGCCTACAAGCATCTGGGCAGGGTTGAGGTTAAGGATACTGGAGCTGATTGGCCTATCTGTAGAAAACTGAAGCGTTGGAGGGTTGTGGGGTTTTTTCTGCCTGCTGTAAAACGTTATCTTTAAATATCTTTAAATTCCTGCTGACAGTCAGCCTAGTGCAACAGGGACAGATACTGTGTCAATTTCCATCAGTGCACTGCAATGAACCTGGCTTATTTTGGAAGTTTTCATAATTTTTTTCACATTGCAGCCTCCAGCCAGATGCTTGTGACTCTGACACCCTCCTACCCACCCTCCACCACGTTCATGTGTATTAGATCTGTGCTTTTTGATGTGGTATCTATTTCCTGTAAATGTTCCAGTACGTTTGCTCCTTCTAATGACTTGCTTTTCTCCTTTGAACAACTTCTTCCTCGTGTTGATTTCCTGGAGTACTTATCATTTATTGATGGATAGTTAATTATCACCGGGCAATAGATCTTGCTCAGCTCCCTGAAAGCAGCAGCTGACATTTCGTGTACCTCACTACCAATGATCTTTCAGAGTCACAGATACTCTTTGCAGCAGATAATACACGAACCTGCATTTAATCACACGGAATGAGTCAAGGATTCTTCCTTGTCTTTGGTTAAATCTCTGCCTATCTGCGAACGCCCTGATCAGTTTCCAGGCTTGTCGCTGTTCATCGAGTGACTGATTGCAGGTACTAGCTCCCCTCTACCGACAAAAAACATATCACCGTCCCATCATCTCACTGGCCAGAGTTTACTCTCGCTGCGTGGTGACAGCCACTCACAGCAATTACCTATTGCCCCCTCCTGGAGGCAAAAACGTCAAATACACTTCCTCTTCTCTTCCAATGTTTTCACTTTCCATGTATCGCACTTCTGCCTCTTCTCCATGTGGGAGTCCGTGGCCAAAGCCGACCTCAGACTTTGTGCCCAGCCCAAGTAAAGTGTGCTGTAGCAATGGTTGTCTGAGGAGGCAGTGGGTGATGTCAAGGCCTTTTTTTTTTAGATCACTGATGCAGCCCTGCAGCTGTGGGGAATTTTTCTGTCTCTGCTCCCCGCCTGCAAAATCCAGGCCATCCCCTCCACACCTACATGGAGTTTTCCAGGAGATCCACATTTACCCAGATTTCCTTGCTGTGCAGCACATCCCCAAAGGTCTGGGGGGCTGTCTTGACCCTCACCATGAAGCAGAGCCCTCTGACACTGCAGTGAGCAATGGCTCCCTTCAGCCTGGTTCTGCCATGTGCTCAAAAGCACAGATGAATTTGAGCCACTCCAGACAGAGCCATGGGTGGCGAGGAGGCAGAGTTTGCTTCTTAGCTGAGACAAACACACATAGGCACCCATACAGCCTGCCCCCTCCACTCATGGCACACAGGCACACACAAGTCATATGCCGTGAAGCTACTTTTGCTGCTCCTACGATTTATCTGGATCTGTCCTTCTGCAGAGGTCCTTGTTCTGACATCAAAATGCGAGGTAAGATGTCTAGGTGATAGACTCCAAAATGGTAGAGGTTGAACACTTTCCAAAGTTGGACACAAGCCTCTGTCAAAATGTATTTTGCAGTTAAAGATGATCACCATCAATTTATGGAACCTACTGTGAGCATGAGAAACAAGATGGGAATATTGACACTGATGTCTGCTTGTTCATAATGCAGTGTCCAAGTTTGGCTGCCATTCTACAGTTGCTGCATGTGATGGAAGAGCTTATCAAACCAAATCTGAGGTCATCAGGAGAAATGCCATCATTCTGATATTGGCTCAGTAACTGTGGTTTTAAAACACAGTGAAAGTTCCCTGAGTGAATCAACTGATAACAGATAGGACATTACTCATAGTTTTACACTTGGCAATTGAACTGGTGTTTCGTACGCTGTATATTTGATTCACTCCTCTTCGCTGGTGTCCTGACTAAATTCAGAGCACAGGACATTTTTTTCTGATAAGAATTTGTCCTATGACTTTGCAGCACTGTTTCTTTCCAATGCAAGATTGATCTTACCAAGGGAAGTATACATCTAGTTTCAGATTGATGATCCTAGGGCTATTGCACTGAGAAAGCAGGAGTGAATATACAGAACTTCTGGCTGTTAACGAATGGGGAAAGGTTGGCTAATCCTAAGAAGGTATTGTTTCGACTTACTGATTTACATTTTGTTTTCTTCCTTTGTTACGACATTGATAGCAGCATGGCTACTTCACTTGATCTATCACTTGGAGTCTCTGCTGCTCGGTGTTTTATGTATGCACTTATACTTGCAGCAGCTAGGTGCTACCACATGAGACTAGTCCTGTATTTTGCTCTTAGTACAGGTGGATGTGACCATCAAGTCACACATTAAGTTTTTATCCCTCAACACATGGCCTCAGTCTGTGCCCATCAAACTTGCCTTCTGCTGGATCAAAAGGCTTTCCTTAGAATAACAGCACCAGGGCTGGCGGCCAGTTCTACCCCCTCTCCTAATTAAAGTGTTCATTCACACCTTAGGTTTCATGTGCTAGTGGACGTTAAGGAGATTGAATGAGGCTTTTACTCTCTGTTTCATCTTTAACTCAGCCCTCTCCTTTGATCTGTACGTCCACGTGGAATCTGGGTCTTTCTGTCTCTGTCTGTTCATCTTTGTACCTAACCTGCTTGCTTTTGTCCAAGCCTTTGCAGCCCCTCAACTTGATTATCAGAGCCACTTTCCCCTCTGACTTTTACAGCGACAACCCAGACTCCCTGAGGTCCACATAACAGGCTGCTAGGATTGCCGTAAGACTTGTTCCTGTGACGATATTGTCCCAGCTGTGGCTCCCGTTCTGCAGACACAGTCATGGAAAAGGAGCCCTTAAAGTTTGCCCAACCTCTTTCTGCCATGTTTGTGCCAGTCCCACACTGCTCTGCCACCTTCAGTGCCTCCCTCGTCTATGCCCAGCATCAGTATCAACATTTTGTCTCCTGCCTCCCCTATTCTTCTCAGTGAGTACCTCCTATTGCCACCTCAGGTCCTTCAGCTCCCTTTTAAAAACACAAGTATTTTAATGGACAGTAAAAAAACCTTACTTATGTACTAAAAAGGTGCTTTGAAGGGATCTCAAGCCATAGACAGAGCTCATTGACCTCCCACTGACCTCCCCTGGCCAGCCAGGGTCACACTCCAGGTTCTGTCACAGCCAGTGGGGAGGAAGGTTTCTTGTTGAAAAAGTCTCTTTTAGGCACCTGTCAGAGAATGGTGAGATGAATTATGCTCCATAGCATTGCTTGTTGGTTGTGCTGGTTACAACTATCTTAAGCTAAATACTTAGCTTTTAGAGGTATGAAACCACAGTTCATCTTCAGCCTACTTCCTTGCCTATGTGCTCTACATGCCCATGCTGGTTTTTTGGAGGCCCTTCTTGAAGTGTGCACCACCACTCACCTTTCTTTTCATGCCTGCTGGGATCAGGGGTGTCAGCAGGATGAGAGCCGCAGGTTGCTTCCCTCTGGCTGTACACTTCTGAACATGGAGTAAGGTCCTGGACCAGCTCCCGCCTGTGAGCTTGGTGAAAGCAGGACCCCTGGCAGCTGGCAATCAGCACTGGATAAACAAGCAGGGTTATCTGTCCCTCTGCTTAGGAACCTGTACCCTCAATCCCACACCAGTGAGGGGAAACTAGCATGTGTGGGACCGCAGGGAGAACGGTGCTCTCCTCTCCCATGTGCATGGGGAAAATCGTAGAAGGAAGAGGAGTGGAGGAGGAGCGGTGACTTTCTGATATACAGCTCTCCCTCTGGGTCACCCCGCCTGACCCAGAACAGCTAGATGGAGCAGACTGCACAAAGGCTGTATAACCTACGGGGTACGTACATTTGACTCCACATCTCTGCACCCTGCCAATGGTGAGTTTTAAAGCCAGCACAATGTGCTGGTTTTCCCTTAAGATTGAAAGGTGCTCACCTCACTGGTCAAGGAAGGGAAGCAAAATTAGTTCACAACATAGTCCCAGATTAAGGGATAAAAATAACTTGAGAGAGGTCTTTTCATGAATTTCACTACAACATTTTATACAGATTATGCTGTTTTTCTCCCGCTAACCAAAGGATAATTCTCTAGTCAGAGGAAGAAAACTCTTGCAAAAAACCCTAAAAAGATCCCTCATGAAAAAACAGTTCTGATGCTTTAGAAGAAAATAACTTCACATCCTGTCCTTCATAAGCAGTAGGGCAACAAAGTTGCTAGAGAGGATTTCTTCTGTCACACATTTCATCAGTCAGAGCACGTGTAGTATCACTTGTGATCAAAAGATTTCTGGACAAGCCCAAACTTTAGGGTTTGACTGGAATTTTTGATAGACAAAAATAATAGGGTTTCGTAATAAAATAAATATATATATGCAGAGATATATACAAATGAAATCTATAAAAATGTACACACGTTTATCTCTGAAATCCAGACTAAATCCTATCTGAAGGTTTGTAATTTATTTTACAGAGGAAATGAATCACAAAAAGTAAGCTCATGCATAGAATATGATATTTGCAAAGAACATAAAAGCTGCAATCCTTATCTAGCTAAACAGTTAAAGATGTGCTTAAATGCCACATGGAATGGGGACCTCTGTAAGGATCAGCTTAGACATGGAAGTTTTTTTGCTCACTTTTAAAACTTTAGACAGAGCTCTTGCACGGGAAAATCTTCAAGTTTTAAAGAAAAGTCTTTTATGCCCTTCAACACCATGTGCAGATGATGCACAGGTTTACTGTGTGGCCTGTAGAAGATGGTCGTGCTGCAGTAACCTTTATGACAGAACAGGGTATTTGTCCTCCAGGTCATTTGCACCAGTGCAGGTTTTTGTTTGGGTGGGTGAGTGGGTTTAGTTTTTTTTTTCTTTTAATCACTGAAATATAAAAGAAAGCCTTTCATTTTAAAAAAAAAGTGTAAAAATTGGATGCATTTCATAGTATACTGACCTAAGAGCTTCTCTCTACTAAAGATCACATTTTCTGAGTTTTTTCACCCACTGAGTCTTTCCATCTATTCTCCACATACAGTCCTTCACCCTTAGACTGTCATCTACTGAACAATTATATATCATCTTCTTAAAAAGTGGTAACTATATATAAAGAAAATAACAATGGATGGAATCATTTAAGGTCCAGTTCCTATTTTCTATCAACACTGACATAAAGTAACTGTTAAGTCTTAAGCATCCCCTATTTCCACAAATAATTTTGACATTGAACTCATAGCAAAGCTCTCACTGGATTTCAGACTCTTGTTCTTCTCAAATGCAGATTATGACTGAGTCCTCATTAACCAGATCCATCACTAATCAGTCTGTAGATTTCTGGGATCCTCCCTCAGCAATTTTGGAACCAGTTTGACTTGCCAGGACCTCCTTGCCCACCTCCACTTTTGTGTTTCTTTCATGGATATCACAGTCACCACTTTTTTCCCCAAAGTGTCCAATGCACTTGTTTGGGTGCCTCTGGGTACATGTTTGCCTGAGCAATGTTTAAGTTAAATTCTGTTCTCTTGGCTAGACAATGCTTTTCAACGGTGTGCACCATCCCCAGGAATGTGCAACTGAGGTTCGAGACGCAGCGAAGTTCACTAAGGATACGTCCTGGAAGACTGGGAAAATTGTTTGCTCGCAGGCTGCTCCTCATGCGATTGTGCCACACCAAGGTGGGGACTGTGCGCGCTCTGACCTCACAATCACCCCCCTGAGGAACTGCCAGGACACTCGCTGAAAGATGAGAGAACCAGATGAGGTTCAACAAAAGCAAGTGTAAAGTCTTGCACCTGGGAAGGAACAACCGTTTCTACCAGTACAGGCTGGGGGATGAGCTGCTGGAGAAGAGCTCAGTGGAGAAGGACCTGGGGGTCCTGGTGGATGACAGGTTGGCCATGAGCCAGCAGTGTGCCTCGGTGGCTAAGAGAGCCAATGGGATCCTGGGGTGCATCAGGAGGAGTGTGGCCAGCAGGTCAAAGGAGGTGATCCTCCCCCTCTACTCTGCCCTGGTCAGGCCCCACCTGGAGTATTGTGTCCAGTTCTGGGCTCCCTCTTATAAAAAGGATAGGGATCTCCTGGAGGGAGTCCAAAGAAGGGCTACAAAGATGATTAAGGGCCTGGAGCATCTCCCCTATGAGGAAAGGCTGAGAAAATTGGGACTGTTCAGCCTTGAGAAGAGTAAGGGGGCACCTAATTAATGTTTATAAATATCTTAAGCAGGGGATGCAGGGGGAATCAGCCAGCCCCTTTTCAGTGGTCTGTGGAGACAGGACAAAGGGCAATGGCTGCAAGTTGGAGCACAGGAAGTTCCACACCAACATGCAGAAGAACCTTTTCCCAGTGAGGGTGACAGAGCCCTGGGACAGGCTGCCCAGGGGGTGGTGGAGTCTCCTTCTCTGGAGATATTCAAGACCCGTATGGATACCTATCTGAGTGAAATGTACTAGGGAGCTGCTTTGGCAGGGGGGTTGGACCCGATGATCTCTCGAGGTCACTTCCAACCCCTACAGTTCTGTGATTCTGTGATTCTATGACACAGGCGCGGCCTGACAAATCATCAACGTGACTGATAAGCTGATCTCGCCTGCCCATTTCTTTCACTCAGCTTTTATCACACTTGCTGCTACAGGAAAAGAGCTGTTGCAATAATAAATCAGAACAAATAAAACTCCTCAGCCATGAAACCCAGACTGGACCCTTGTGCTAAAATTTACTAGGGATGATTTAGGTATAACAAAATTCGGTCTTGTCCTGACGCAGGAAGCATGTACAAGACAATCCAGTATAGATCCCTTCAAACAAACCCAGACCAAGATTTATGCATCAAGTTTTGAGGGCTCCTGTCTCAAGATATTAAAGGATGATCCCCTCCACAGTTTAGAAATTACTTCTTTATGTGACAGCAAGAGCTGTCCCTGAAATTTCAATCTTCATTCCAAAAATTGCCCTTTCCAAATGTGTACAGCACACTGGAGGAAGTCATGAATTTATTTGAAGTTACAGATGAAAAAACAAGATCTTGTCTGCTCATGGTGATTAAAGAGAGCATGATATACTTTTTCAGATGTAGACCGTTACCCTCAATGTCCTGGCTAAAGAAGTAATTATATTCTGTCCACCTGTCTTCCCTGTAGGGCTTCAAATTAAAACAATACTTAATTTCCTCCAAGGTGTTAGGCAGTATGCCTGAGTTCCAGCCAGGAGACTTTACATTTCTGCAGTGGATGAACTAATTACCATTATCCTCAGCACCTGCATAATCTGAAGTAAAAATATCTCTGCTTCTCCTGTGTCTGCACCTTCTGGGGTCCCGGAAGGAAACAATATTTCTTAACTCAAAAAAAGGCTTTCAAGTCCTATCACACTGAAATTCTTCACTTTCTCTTTTCCCTCACTCCTAGTTTTCAAGCAGAGCTTTCTAACTATTTTATTGTTTATTTGAAGAAAGATATTTTAAAAGGCTGAGGGCTAGAAGAATGGCTTTCTCTATGATCCCTTGACTGCCTCCATCATACAGAAGCCATGCCGAGGGGCTGCAGCCACCCTCATGCCCCGCCCTCTCTGTGAGGAGCAAGGTGGAGAAGATACCTGTGGCTTTTGGTTTCACAGAAAGCCTGTGACCTTCTCCAGCAACACAACTATGAGGTGAAGGTTGATGTCAGTGCAGTGCAGCTGTAGACCAAATGCTGTTGTTTAAAAGGGCTTATTGCTCAGACAACTCGGCCACAATCAGGAGAAAATGCTGTTGGTTTGTTCCAGGATCACATGCAGAGGGCCAAGAGAATGATTTGGTCCTCAGAAGCATGCCTTGTTCCTTATAGGAATTAATGTTCCTCCACATCACAGCTGTAGGATTAGTTACCCTTTTTTCTGGTCTCTGCATGTACACTCTCAAGAACAGCCTTACGTTTATGCTATCCATGCCTAATTGCCTAATTGCATAATTCCCCTCCTCTTAAATGAGGATCCAATTACAACTCTCCATGTATGCCAACTGCTCTTACCCCTTGGCAAGTTTGGCAGTGTCCCTTTGAGAATCAGCAACCAGTATTACACAGTGGCCAGCCAAAGCCATCGAAACAAAACAGTATTTATTATTCATGCAGCAGCAGGAACACGATGCTAAAGAATAAACAGTTCCAAGTAGTAGCAGTTTACATGCAAGTCCAACTCAGCCAAAGCCCAGACATCAGCAATGGCAACCGAGAGAGTCCCACCTTAACCAGCTACCCCAGGGTGCTTCTGACTCTGTCTCTGATTTACAGAGGGACCTAAGTGCCCAAGCATCCAAGTAACTCTTGAACACAGGACTCAGACTTACCTGCATCACCAGGAAATAGTTCTACCTGACTGCAAGACAGGCTAATGATTTCTGCTTTTAACGAAGGCACAGAGTATGTGCGCGCTTGTGTACCCTCCCTTATGTACTTATTCTGCCTGATCAAAGGCAACATAAAGTTTAAATAACTTTGTCCTCTTTTAATTAGCGATTTCACCCTTGATTGGGTGGTTCCAGGCTGAAGCTTTCTCTTTCAAAACAGGCCAACCTACAGAGCTCTGATTCGGTTGTCCTTGCTTCTTCCATATTAACAGAAAAGAGATTTTTTTATCCCCATAAATAATGCAGTTTTGTCCCAGAAGACACTGCTTTGACACTGTGTTGACAAAAACTTCCCTATGCAGTTTTGAGACTGTTAGCAGCCCCTGACTGCAGCACCACACTGAGCTGTCTTTCTGTCAGTCATTTTTCTACTACCCCAGTGCCTCGGTGTTAGCGCAATCTTTTTTCCCTGGTATTGCAAATTGTTGGACCTTAAAAAAATTAATTGCATATACACTGGTGATCACTCCCATAGATGGGGCCTGAGGCAAAACACACGGATGAAATACTATGCATCTTCTTCTGACATTTTCTGGCAAATGCTATCCATGAAATTACAAATAAAATCACCGGGACCAGCTGCTCATTTTATATGTGCCCTTCCAATCAGACCAGCTATTAAAGTCTCCTTACTCAAAAGTTCTCTCAGTTCAGACAGAATCTCTGCAGAGCTGAGTTATTCAAATATTATTAACAATTTATTCCATTACTGTTGCAAGTAATATATATTATATACCTCTCTGTGTGTATTATATAGTCTAAGCATTTTATACAACATCTAGTGTACAGAAAAATATAATAATTACACACAGGTACACGATATATATTGTATACGATCATATGTTATATAAATAGGATATATGTTATATGCATGTATATAATCTATATACAGGTAACTAGGGTACTCTTCCTTTTTGCTGCTCAGCTGCCACCACATTTGTGTTCATTGGCTTTTGTTCTTTCACGCACGCGCCCTTAGAAGATGATGTAGAAACATCTGCAAATGTGGCAGAGGCTCAAGCGGTACCTCTGTGTGCTACAGAGATTCCCCCCAGCTCTTGAACAGAGATGTAGGAAGGGCACAGCTCCGTTGCCATTGGAAAAGAAAGTAAAGAACTTCGGCCCCCAAGGTTCAAAGAATACGAGCAGAATAACTTTGCACTCCAGTAGACTTTAATGTCTGAAACTCCTGCCCATTCGTAATGAAATAGTTCTCCTGAAGAATAATCCAAACTACTGGCAGGGAAACCTAGATCTGATATCTGACCCGTCAGACCTGAACACGAAACAGTGTTTAGCAAAGAAAGTGAAGTACCTCAGCTAGACCACTACAGAGTAGGGCAAAATCATAACGCAGAAATCCTACCCTGCCAGGAACTAGCCTAATACCTCAAAATATGTGATTTAATTAATCACCCTGCATGACATTGGACCCATAATGCATAATAAGGGATCTCTTTTAGATGTTATTTTTTGCCCAAATCCATATATTTTTCATCAATACTGCTGATATGAAGGTTCATAGGAAGAGATGGATTCCATGTGAAGGAAAAATACCATATTCTTTCTGTAGCAGTGAGCTGCATTCATATCTCACTGTTCCCCACTAAAATAATATTCACTGAAAACCTGAGTGTAAAGGTCATTGTGAAATGTTTATTGAGAAAGAACATATCCTACCTGTAATTTCTAAAGCAAAACGAGTAGGCTGGTTTAAAGGATTCTGAAAACAAGTATGAAAAGTTAACCTCATATGCCACATCTGAGCTGTTCCTGTGCTATTCCACTTGAGATAATTTACAAAACAAGTATTTGCAACGGGAGACTGCAGCCTGATATTAACTCATGTGAATGTATTATAATAGCCAAGTATTTAATCACTTTTCAATTCTTGTAAAACAAAGAACATTTTCCAGCATTGTCTGAACTGTGCTCGCTGTAGTCAATGGGTGTTCAACTTCTTTACACGGGAGAATTGAGTTCACCACCCTGGGTAATGAAGACCTACTGTATTTTAGACTATAACTCAGCAGGTGATTGAATATTATCTGCTTCACAGAAAAATACAAGTAAAATGAGCTCTTCAGCTGTAAATAATTCGGTCATAAAAGAGAAGGCTAATGTATTTTTTAGGTAAGTCTCAGCTCCGTTGCATGGTGTACTGATTCTCCCTCGCCAGTTCTGGATTTCATACCATCAGCCATCCCAAAAAGGGAATGTTAGTGAGGATTTTTGTGAAAAATCTCTTTACTAAACTGAGCATGGAAATTCACATGAAGGGTTTGGTGCAGAACACGGCCTGACAGCATTTTCTTCTCCCCAGCACAATGGGAAGAAAAGCAGTACTGGAATAATCTTCTTGTCATTTAGAAATAGCTCTTCTTCTTTCTCTCTCCCCACCCCCACCTCCCAAGTTTAATCCATGTGGTTTGACAGCCCTGCAAATGCTCTCACAGGCTTTAGCAGACTTTGGTTTATATTTATAATGCAAAATTAAGGTTTTAGATTATGTTTTGGTTTTAGAATATCCATAATATAAAAAAGCACTGGACATCAAAGCACTCAAGTAATCCCTTTATCCCAAGCCATTCAGATCAATCATTAAAAGACCATGAGGTTCTGACAGATGCCACCATGACAGATTTCTTTCCTCCCATGCTGTTTTCATTGCCACAGGTTTTCTGATTTGGGTCATAATTGCATTTGGGCTTTCCATGGCATGTAGTCAAACTACCTCATTTTGAATGTTAATTTCCTGAAAATAATTGAAAACCAATCCATATTTTTAATCTGTGGCAGGTGCTTGGCTACGGCAGCCTCCTTTTGTTATTGTTGCCATTAACATACAATACGTGATCCAGGAAAATGTCTGGTTCCCATGGCTATCTGCCCAACACTGGCCTCGTCAAGCAACTCCTATCACCTAGTCTGATTTTTGAGTGTTTGTAGTCATTTACTTCTAATGGCACTTATTGCCTGCCACTATTTCATCAGGCAGTGCTTCGGTATTTTCAGCCTTCCTCTGTACTAATCGGCCTGTAGACAGCCCACCCCACGGTGTGTCGCATTGTTATGAAGCTTCCCCAAAACCTTTCATAAAGCCCATCAAATAGCACGAGCCATGTTGGTGCTGCTGAATGCCTCAGGCACTGTCACAACACAGAACCACAGAATCATGGAATCACAGGCTGCATTGGGTTGGAAGGGAACTCAAAGATCATCTAGTTGCAACCCCCCTGGCATGGGCAGGGACACCCTCCACCAGACCAGGCTGCTCAAGGCCACATCCAGCCTGGTCTTAAACACTGCCAGGGAGGGGGCAGCCACAGCTTCTCTGGGCAGCCTGTGCCATGGCCTCACCACCCTGAGAGGCAGGGATTTCTTCCTTTTACGTCTTCTAAAACTACCTCCTTCTACTTAAAATCACTATTCCCTCTCCTACTACTACCTGCCCTTTAAGCCATCCTGCATTAAAATTTGTTACACACTTACATGTTTTCTTGGCTATTTAAAAAGTTACACACTTACATGTTTTCTTGGCTATTTAAAAAGCTTTCACTGCACCCCACCTTTTAAAATCAGACCACAATAATCCTGGGGATGGGAGAAGACACTGTTTTAAAACACTTTAAAAATACTCTGATGGAAATTTTGAAATTATTGCTGCCAGCCTGTTTCTCACAGGTGAGGAGTAAAAATGCTTTTGCTTAGTATCTTTCCCCTCTTTTTCTGGCCCATCTCCCATCCCATGTCCCTAGGATTTCTCAGTCATTGCTAATAGGCAGCTGCAATTAAAGTCCTTTAAAACAACCTGCTTTCACACCAGTTGACTGCAAGGTCTACGGCAGTCTCATAACCTTTCTTTTTTGTTCCTAAGGCCATGCGATTTTTCAAACACTTTGAATATATTTGATCTCTTCAGTTTTTAAAGGGCCATCAGGAGGACTGATTGTTCCCAGCTAATTGCAGAGAGAGAAAGGAGGAAGGGAAGCTGTTTCTTAGTAATAGAAAAACGCCCTGATGTCTAGACAGACTTCAGTCATGATGGTGCACAAGGTTTGGATTCTGATTCAGCATGTCTGATCCAGTATCAAGAGATTACACAGAGTCCAACACTAAGGCAAAGTCTCAGTGCTCCGTGCTGTCTTTAGAGGCTGTTCAAAAAGAGGTCCAGTTCTCAGGGTATCCTTCAAGATTTCCCAGAGAGAGCGTCACCACTGTCAGAGACAGCTTCCGAGAGCGCAGACCCTCCTATGGGTACATCCCACATCACAGCTCTGCTAGAAGCCACAGAACAACCACCAGCTGTACCTGGAGTTGGGGTTTTCCCTGGCAAGGTCACAGCCTTGTGTGCCTTCTATGCTTGCGCTGTTAGCACATGGGACACTCTCTGGGAGGGGTTGCCACTTTCATTTTGGGGAAATGATGGACACAACCATGTAAAGTCAACAGGATAGTCTAGGAATAAGAACGGAGGATATCTCTGACATACTTTCAGGCCTGTCATCCAGAGCAGGAACGAAAAAGGCTGTTTAAGAGGTGCAAGATGAAGCAGCTGTCTCTCTTCTTCCACCTCTGCTTCACCAGATGTGTGAAACAGCTTCTCTGTCCAGGTGAAGCTGTTTTTAAAGTGGGAATAAACCTTGAGCTGTGTGCACGCTGCATGCCTGCTTCCCCTGCTGCTCCATTGGGCCATCACAGAGGTCGACAATTTAAACTGATTCTTGAGCTGGGACAAAAAAAGATGATGTACATTTAATATGCAAATATTAGTGTGTAATAGTGACCAGAGTATTGTAAGGGACCCAACTGGTGGGGTGAAGTTACTGTCCAACAAGAGAAAGTTCTTCCTTTGCAGTATGAACGTGCTGATCTGACTTAGTGGAGAGCCATGGGAAAGATGGAAAAGGACTGCACCATAAATCTTGAGGAGGTGCTGCAAGCACATGTTCATAAGATAACATGTGATCTGTTAGCTTAGAGGAGTCTGCAGAAAGAGCAAGGAAGACAAGTTTTTCTCAGAGACTGGAGCTTGGCCATTAAAAAAAAAAAAAAAAGAGTCAGAGAGCTTCTAAAGAGAACTGTCCATAAAATGTTGTGGGACAAATAACTTGAGCTAATGGTACTGACCTTGTCAGCCCCACTGCAGGACTGAGAGGCAGCTTAGCCCACTCAGGAATGCCCTGATGTCTGGTTGAAACACAAAGCAGAACAGAACTCCTACCTGATATATTTTGCATATTATTTAAATAATACATTTGCTTTGTAGTTTTAAGACCCATTGACTGGGCAGCTGTGGGCCAATATTGGGCTAGTCATTAAAAGAAAGACTTCCTTCCCTAGGCCTGGGACACCTGTGAAAGCCTATGGTCTGGCTATAACTAACATGGGAGGACCAGCAGTGCAAAAACCTCCACAACCTGTAGCTTGTGCCAGTCAGCAGAGTAACGACAACCATGACAGTAGTAGACTGAGGTCTGACTCATGCCTCTGTCCTCTTCAGACAAAGCGAGTGCTCCTGAGGTGTCTGGGTGCACACTGGCATGGCTGCTGTTTGACTTCAGGTATCACCTCGGCTTTGACCACTGGACAGCCCCAGCACCGACTTCTGCAGCAGTGCTCTCTTGAAGCCTTGCTGTGCTATCTATTAGAGACTTCTAAATTACACAGTAAGAATAAAACAAATAAGAGGAGAGAGGAAAGCAGACTTGGAATAATACATATTATCTATGTACTTTTTTTTTTTTTTAAGGCTTCCTTAGATCATGTAAGTTTCCCTCAGGGAAAGAATATAATTGTGCACAGGACTGTATCACTGTTAAGCTGCTAAAAGATACAGCTCTAAGTAAACGAGGCCTTGGGGTAGATTTTATTTTGTCTTCAGCTTCCTGAAAG
The DNA here is from genome assembly GCA_027925045.1 of Hypotaenidia okinawae. Classification (NCBI taxonomy): domain Eukaryota; kingdom Metazoa; phylum Chordata; class Aves; order Gruiformes; family Rallidae; genus Hypotaenidia; species Hypotaenidia okinawae. The sequence continues at coordinate 96,276,121 of BSDF01000001.1, forward strand.
TTTCTGCTTTTGGTTTCATTTTAAAGGAACTCACCTGTATATCTGAGCCCAGGAGAGAAGGGAGACTAGCAAACTCCTCTGCAGTTCTCAGCTTGGCAAAATGGGTTTGTGATCTGCAGATGTTCATCCTCTATCTCTTGCAGGATCTTAATGATGTGGCTCACTGAGCTCTGCCACTTGCCCCTGCATTTTCTTCTCATGCTTCCCCTCAGCTTATTTTCACTTCATTCAATAACTATTAACATAATGCTGCTGTTAGAAGCCAGTAGGGGCTCATTGCTGCTCTCCTGCCGCCGCTCACTACCCTGGTACAGTCACCTGCCTGTGGATATTGAGCTAATAAGGAAAAGGCAGTTTCCAGGACACAAAGATTTCAGAAGCCAGGTTTGTACCTGGTATAAATCAGCATCACTCTGTGCTATGGGGGTTTTCCAGCAGTGACTGGTTTAGGCCAGACGAGAAGCTGTTGGGTAGGAGATTACAAAGACCTGAAGGCAATTATTCCTTATTTCTTTTTGCCTTTCCTTGCAGCACCTCCAGATCTGCCACCCACTCAAACATCAGGGCACAGACCTACCACAAAAAGACAACCTTGTCCAGCTGTGCCTTATTTTCTTCAGTAGCACAGGCTCAGCTCTGGCTCTCAGGGGTGGCTCTTCTCCTACTTGCCAAGTAGCCTTGACCCTTGAGGGGCTGTGCTGGGCCGTGAAGAGAGTTTCACATGACCCTGACATTAAATGTCTTCTGGAGCACTAGTTACTTAAGCCTAGCGCTTGAGCCCCAGTTCAGCAGATGAGAAATACACATGATTAATTTTTAAACACGATGATTCAGCAGGACTGCAACAAAACCTATACTAAGGTGTTTCTTTTGCTTTTGATTCCTGCTTTAGTGAGCCAAAAGGTCTTGGGCATCAAAACAAACAAACAAACAACCAAACACCTAAACAAAGGAAACCTCCCTGTTAACATCAGCAGAGATCAAATTCTATGCTTTGCTCTTGGGGCTGTGGTGACTGTTACGGTGACTGGCACTACAGCTGGGTATTAAATGGTTGTGACAGGCAGATGATACTGTGGTACAAGCAAGTGATTCAGCATCACACTTCCAAGGCCAGCCATACCACATTAGTGAGGAAGGTGGGCCAAATTCATCTGCTGTGCGATTCATGGCCTTTTTGTCTCCAGATTTTCCATTTATTTTTTATATCTGCCAAGAGGGTAGTTTAGAGAACATTACACTGCCATAACATTGTATTCCACTGGCAATATTCCTTAATTGTAGTAATAATACATAATCAACTATATATGTAGGCATTAATATATTAGCTGCATAGATTCAGCACTAACTTATGTTACACCCAACAACAGCCATGCTCAGCTGCCTCATTCATTCCCTGAGCTTGAAGACAGGAATTTCTTTCCCTTATATGCTTGGGGTATATGTTGTTTTTATAATAGGAGCCTTTGGTGTTTCTTTTAGAAAGCTGTGGGGTTTTATTGCACGGATTATAATTTTAGTAAAATGAGATTTCCAGAGGACCTAACAGTACAGTACAGCATCACAGTGCATTAATGGGCTGGCAAAGAGTGAACTCCTGGCATGCTCACCAACACAGAAGTTTAGGGACAGCTGAAACAGCCTCTGTCTCTGCCTCTAGCTGAGTGTGATCAGGGTGTCACAGAATAAGCCCTTGCTTTCGAGGCTTTGCTGAAGATTTTGCTGTGACATTTTTGTCCCAAGGGTAGTTGTTGGACCCTGTGGGAGCAGGCATTACTCCCTAAGAAGGAGGGAGCAGCTATTGAGTGGGAAGGAAGGACACAAAAAAGAGCCAGAATTGTTAATTTTTTATTTCTTTTTAAAATAAAACCATTGGTCTGCTGTAATGGTTAGGCAACAATTAAAAGCCAAGGCAGGGAGCTTCTCGGCTGGCCTGGGGCAAGGTAGCTTCCGCTTATCCCAGCTGCTGATACACATGTGTGTGTTTTCACACAGTGCTCCACATCTCACCATTCATTTACTGTCCCCCATGCAGACTGGGATGGGCTTTTGAGCACAGGCCTATGGGAGCTGAACCACAGGCCACAGACCCAGCAACTGGGGTTACAGTCTTGCCTCTGATGCCACTGTGAGCCAGCTGAGGAGAGGCCAGTGGGGTCTGCAAAAGGTAAAATGTGGTACAAAGAAAACCACGCTGTGATGCACACTCTTGCTAGAAGGGTACAACCCCAGGGGAGGTAACAACCATGCTAGAGGATAATAAGCAACGGAGAAGACCAACAACTTTTGTCCATCTCTACGAAAGCCTTGAATGCCACCTGCTGAATGACAGTGCGATTCCGTTTGCAAAGTCTTGAAACAAACAGCTACAGGTGACACGCAGAAAAAGTGGATGGCTTTTCACTGTGTTTTGCAAAGGTGAAACGTGGGACCAGGGAAGGGGGTGACATTGGTGAAGGGACTAACTTTGAAATGATAAAGAAAAATGAACAGGGGAGGAAAAGCGAAGGAATTGGAAGAAATGGAGCAAGAAGAACATTATTTTGTGTAAATTAAATTTAAATAAAAAAGGATGACACCGGCTCTGATCTTGTCATGCTGAAGTATTTTAAGGCCAACAGTAATAAGAGAATTATATATAACATGAGTACCCCATAAGTGCCAGGTCCACCTTTTTGCTTTTTTAATAAGGAAGCTGCTGATGCACATTTGTCAAGAAGACAAATAAACACCCTTTGTATTGAGCAAAAATGGTAGCCTTAGCCACTTAACATTTTCAGCGTTCACCTGCATCAAGGTGAGGAACAGTGAAATCTACTGAAACAAAGCAAGAAAATGCCTCAGAAATGTTTAGGTTGCTGTTCAACCTGTCTTTTGACCCTCCTTAAATAGCTGGGCACAGCAGAGGATCCTTTTCTGTGCCCTGCAGTTTTCAGGCTCCAGTAGAAGTTGATTTCTTCCACTCCAATCTGACCAGCTCAACGAGAGCTGCAGAGAAACTCCATCTAAAGAGCAATCACCATACAGGAAAACTGTAAGCCCCCTCTGCCTAGAAGGTTGCCATGGATGCTGGCACAAGCACAGCAGGTGTGTTCCTCCTAAGGGCTGTCAGGCTTTGTCACCTAAGAAAGGGAAGAAAGAACACGGGAATATTGAATCACATGCATAAAATCCAGCAGCGTTAAAAGAATGATTCCTGTTATTCCCAGAGAAGTGCTGCTCATGTTTATCAGTAGGTAAGGCCTGAATTTCATCTGGTGCTGTCACATGGCAGAACCTACCAAAGATGTTTACCTACTCCAGGTAACTGCATGGAGGCGTGAGGGATGATGCATGGGCCACTGACACAGTCAGTCACAGGGCAGATGCGAGGCAAGACAGGCAGCAGCCACAGAGGCAACAGGTTTGTAGAATGGAAGACAGGAAAATTCTCACACAGGCTGGCTCAGCAGCCTTCAAGGAAGAAAGAGCAATAAATTACTACCTTTCTGGAATAAGAGGACAGCGGTTAAAGGACAACTTGCGACTCTAAGAAAAACTGTACAACTCTCTGCCACAGTATGTTGAACTCAGTGGTACGTATTTGTTCAAAAACATTTAGTGTCCTTCATTTACACTCGGTTATTATTAGGCATGACAGTTTGGGTGTAACTGCCCTGCCAGAAAGTGCCTGAACATTGTCAGATGTTCCTTATCAGATGTGAGCCGATCATACTGGCCCTTTGCCTTATAACACTTTCCCTGTTAACTGTCAGTTGGACAACTTCAGCATGGGGACATTGGGCTAGATGAAGCTCTGGTCTGGAAAGGCCTCCTGTGGTCTTTCTCCTGTTCTCATGAGGGCAAATCCACACGGCATACTAAAGGTGGAAAATGGCTGTGTGGCAGCATATATTCACTGTGGTAAATGCCATGCTAATGTATGTCCCCAGATGCTGAGAGGTAGCTGCCCTTCAGCTCTCCTGGAGCCTGAGCAGAGAAAATCTGTCAGCCCTGAAGACCGTATAGGCACATCCTCAGACAAACAGATCCTTATCGCAGAGGCAAAGTTATTAGTTGTTCCCTTGTCTGCCCTTGAGGGAGCATAGTTATAGCTCATCACTTACTGTGTGAGCCCCCAGTCCCTTAAAGCCTCCCCTGTCTGCTTAGCTCCAAGCAGTGCAGACAGCCCTACTGAACTTCAATCAGGCAACTCACGGTGCGTAACATTAACAGAGCAAGATTTTCTAAGTCCAAGGCTTAAAGCTGCAGTCTAGCTCAAGCAAGTATTTACTTGTACTGAACGATTTCTAACACCACCTTTTCCTATAGGAATAGCACTGACTTTTGACTAGTATGTGCAATGATAAGGCCGTTATACTCAATTGATTTTCCCATTCCAGAGGGGCAGCTGTACATGTAAGCAAATACTTTTTCAATACCACCCAAAAGGAAGAGAAGGGTATTTGTATTACAAACTGTTTCTAGACAAATGTAAGTATTTGACTGAAAATTGAACAGAAGCAGCAGTCTTCAGTATGGGCTAAACTGCAGGCAGAGCTCCTTTCAACTCTTTTCCTCTTTGGGGAGCCCCCTGTATTTTCCAGTGGATGCCTGCATGGATGGATTATATCTAAGTCTGTTGGCAATCAGCTTGCTGGGTTTCGTTATCTTCCATGGGACCCCAGATGTAGTCCTAGGACCACTTATCCATGACCATAGGTCTGGGAATCATTACTGTCATTCTTCAAAATTTGTGAGCACCTTGATGTGCTGAGAGGGTGGCAGTATAATTGTAATATTGTATTATGAATCTCTCCATAAATTCCCACCTCAGCCCTGGTACCATGTGCGGCCCTTTCCTTCTGCACCACACGAACAGGGATCCACAAAGTGGAAGTCCTCTTCCTTTGTCAGGCAAAGGTGGAAAGTGGAGTGCAGAGGGAGGCCTCGTTTAGGGAACGTGGCCAAATCTGGATCGGACTGTCAGGGTTCTCCCCGGGGAAACATGAAATGAACCAAGATGCTGAGTTAAACAGGGGGTTTCGAATAAGACCGGGGAAAGGAGGGCCCGAGGGCAAAACACCACCCCACCCGCATGAGAAGAGGTCACGGCAGAGCAGAGCCTGCCGCCTCTGGGAGGCAGAGGGCTTCGCTTCGGACGGACTGCAGCCCATCTGCCCGGGACGTGCGGCTGCGGTGTGCCGGGGGCGGGGGGAAGCTGCGCCGCTGCCTTTGCGGGGCCTAACACTGACACCTAGCGACCCGCGCCGCGGCCCAGACCGGAGAGCCCGGCGGGCGGCACCCTCCAGGCCTGCCCTTCTCGTCGCCCACCTCCTGAGGGGCTCCAAAGAGCAGTCTCTTAATGTCTTTTTTTTTGTTATTATTGTTATTTTTTGGCGCTTCGTCCTTCTTCCCTGCCCGGCCCCGCCGCTGCCGGAGCCTCAGCGTCGACCTGCAGGAGCCAAGCTCCTGTTCAGGCACACGGCCGTAAGAGAGGTTTTTCTCTGCCCCCAGCAAGTTGCAGCTCCAACTTGGGAAAAGTGGGTGGGTTTGTTTTCTAACAGCCCACAACGGTCATTCCGTGTCAAGCTTCTGCACCATCGCTGCCCTGGGGCACTGTGAAGTTCCTTGGCAGATTCGCTGGACAGGGTAAAGCAGGACTCATTTCAGTCCATTTTGAACCTGACACCAGTCTAGTGGCACCAGATGAACCAGCTACCTGCAGAGCAAATATCAAAGCCTTTCTTGAACTGTTTCTTGCTATCTGTTTGCTTTCAGGCAAAGGTTTGGGGACAGAAACATAGGCTTGTGCCCTCCATGGCTGCTGGAGGCAGCCTCCTTCGCTGATCAAAGGTAGAAGTTTGGAAGCAGGAGAAGCAGATGGTGGATTCAGATGATCAAAGAGGAGGGGAGAGAGGAATGGGAAAGGGAAGCAAAACAAAGCCAGAGTGAGATCCTATTGCCCTCTGTCAATGCATCTAGTAGTCATCACTGCATCTAGTAGTTAAGCACCAGTCAGGCAGAACTGTGTGAGGTGATGGACAAAGCTGGTACAAACAAACAGGTACACCTGGCCAACCTTAGGCTGCAAAATCAGAAGGTTTCCAGTTATGAGAAGCATGAAACTTGGGCTGCAGCTCAGGCAAGTCTTTGAAAGGAAAAGAAGGGACAGAATTTAAGGTCAATCTCCACAGTTACAGTGTAGATTGAATTATGCTGGGCATGTCGTGGTAGCCAGTAGTCACAGCAGACACTTTTTTGGTACCTACACACAAGACCTTTTAGACTCCTGTGTTGTTAGAAAACAGATGAATCCATGAACCTGGCTACAACAAAAAAATTACAGTTGAGCAGAGCAGAAGCTTCCATCAAAAACATGCAGTCAGGAAAACATCTGTTGCTGCAAGACAAGTTCTTTGATGTTATGTCATATTTGAGATATGGCGGGGAGGGGGGTTCAAGATGTGTGAGGGGAACCCAGAACCTGGCAGCTTCCAAAATGAGCTGCAGTATTCCTGGCACAAGTGTCTGTTCCACCAGTGAATCTCTGATGCTGAAAAACCTTGTGGCAAAACAGCATAAATGCAATATGGGTCAGTGGTATAGGTGTTGCTTTTGTTTATTAGAACATGAAATGAGTTGAATAATTTTCTGTTATGATTATTTATGTGCGTGGGTGGAAACATGCAGTTGCTTGAACTTTCTGGCTAGGCTGTTATTGCTCAAGCCCAGCCACACATTTAGCAAACTAAGCACACAAGGTCAGCGGAGGAGCAACTAGACAGGTAAGCGGGGGGTCGATGTGAGTCTACAGTCACATTACAAGTAAGAAAGCACAACATGAGATGTCGAGACTTGTCCGAGCTGCAGCCAGAATGAAACTGCAGGCAGGAAGCCTACAAGGACAGACCTGCCTCCTGGCAGGGAGGGCAAAGCAGTCCTGGAAGTAACTGTCACCAAATGTACATGGAGTTGTTTGCACAGGTCTGGTCTGTTAAGAACACGAGAACAAAGTTCTAAGCTGACAGCACTGACAAGTGGGCTGCTGCTGTCTCGGCCGTCTGGAAACAGAAAATCTCACACTTGAACTTACAATTAAAGGTAATGGGAACAGATTCCCAAATTGTCTGAGCTACTCAGTAAGAAATGATCATTCTTACTTATATCCAACACTGTATTTAGGGGTGGTCCTCATCATCCTCTAAATGTGGTCCTTTCAGGAGCACAGATCCACTGGTTGCAGCAGAGTGAATTGGGGACCACGGTTTGGCTGTGTTCATTTCACTTCTGCAAGTGTATTTTTGTAGCTTCCTCAAAGAGTGGTAACAAGGCATCATGATGGAATAACAACTTCAAGTTGTCCCATGTGAAGCCATCATTTTCCTTTTTTTTAATCATAACTTAGCACTTGTGTTATATAGCACATATACCATATTCGCATATATTTTTAATCGTTCACCCTGTCTCTTCCATGCTTCCAGACATCTTTTTCCCCCTGGCTCATCCTAGCAGCTCTCTTGTGCTACGTACTCATTCAGAAAGTATTTGGAATAGGTTCTCGAACCATTTGACGGAGCATTGCTATCACTCAGGAAGCACTTCAGAAACAATTTTTCAAAGCTTACTTCTTGAGATGAAAAGCCAGGGAGTGAGCCACTTATCCATGACTCCTTCAGTCATTTTAGTAACTTCTCGTTGTAATATAATTTGAATGAGGTGATGGGAGATTAGCAAAGGCCACCAGCTATACTCAGAGTTAAAAAATAATTCAAGTAATAAACTGTATTATAAGGTATATCCAAGTCTGATTACAATATAGGGGCAAGGGCAGCTATTAAGAGAGAGATCAGGCTTTGAGGTTAAAATACTTGAAAAGAGGTAAAACAGCATGTCTCTGGCCACATCTACACCACCTCCTGGTGGTGGCCATTGGTGAGATGCAGAAAGTCTGGGGGGAAGGGAATGGGGGGGCCTGGGCAGCGGTGTTTGCAGCAGCCCTGAAGGCACACCTGTCTCAGTCTCCATCCTCAACAAGCAGGAGCCATCCTTCCTACACGGGTCCTGTCCTTCCCTATCTGGGGAAAAGTGCCTGGGAAGTGCTTTGCCAGGGATGTACTCCTGTGGGAGGTTTCACTGAGAAACGTCATGCTAAATAGCAGCAGCTGGATACCAGTGTGCCTCGGGAAAGGCTATGGCAGCACAAGCCTTTTGGGGGAGGGGGACTTTATGTTGAAGGACCGATTGTGCCATTGGTTCTGTGCTTCCTGATGAGCACTGGGGCCGAGAGGAGAGTGAGTAGGTTCCTCAGCACCTTTTGGGACTGGAGAGAATCCCCACCAGATGACAGGGAGCGAAGGCATCCCTAGGCAGCAGGGGATCTCCTTCTGGTGGGCAAGCAAGTTGCCAAGCTGTGGCCAAGCACCCGCAGACCTGGCTGAGCAGCCTCTGGGCCCTAGTTTGTAACCCATGGTGCCTCATGGTGCCCCACTAGCCCTGCAAGGGCTGCTATGGACTCTCTGCCCCACTATCACCTTTCCCTCTCCCTCTGCCTCAGCTAGCTGTGGCTGTGTGCACCACGTGGATTTTGGGACTATGGGGCTGTGCATCTTACCGGCCTCCTTAGGAAAAGTGATTAGAGTGTGCAGAAAACCATCCCCTTGCTACAGCACACCCTGGGTCAGACCCAATTACCGCTGCTGGCAAGGCCCCCCCAGGCTGCTCTCCTGTATGCATCCATTGGAAGATGAAGGCTGCTGCTTCATTTTCATCTTCTCTTCGCTTGCAGTTTGGGTTCTCCTTCCATTAAAGAGTGGGTAGGGATGCATGAAAAATTAAAATGTGTTATTACTTATTCCCCTTTTGAACCACTTCCTTCCCGGAGGGTTATCTGCTTCTTAACTCTACCTGGTGACAGGGGCGCATTGTGCATTGCTTTCATTAATCTCCATCCTACACAAACCTCGCTGCTCAGGGAGGTTATCAAAATTAAAATATCAGGCTTTTGTCTGAAAACGTTTCCTTACCCATTATCACGCCAAGGATTATGAGAATTGAAAGAAAGTGGGAGATCGGTGAGGGGTGGGAAAGGGAGGGACAAGAATTTTTACACAGGAAGAGTGGAAGAGAATTTTTTTTTAATTGGAAAATGTGGTGATAAAAATCACAAAATTAATGAAGTGAGAGAGCTCAAGGTCAATGCAGTACCTGAAGCTGCTCCAAGCACATTTTCTAGCTTGGTTTCTTATGAAAACAAGCGAGTCTGTGCACATCTGTGCCATCCCTTAGTCCCAGCCAACAACTAAGCACCACACAGCCGCTCGCTGAGTTCTCCCCTCTTGATGGGATGGGGAGATGAGTCGGAAGGCAACGGTAAAACCTGTGGGTGTGGTTAAGGACAGTTAACTAAGACTGCAAGGGAAGAAGAAAATAACAACAGCAGTACTAAGAAAAGACTATACAAAGCAGGTAATCCACAATCCAATTTGCTCACCACCCAGAACCCCATACCCAGGCCATCCCAAAGCAGTGCGCCCTCCTCCCCAGCCAGCTTCCCCCTTATATAACCTGAGCATGCCATGATATGGTATGGAATATCCCTTTGGCTGGTTTGGGTCAGCTGTCCTGGCTGTGTCCCCTCCCAGCTTCTGGTGAAAATCAACTCTATCCCACCCAAAAAACAGCACAAGTCTGTTTGCTTTGCCATCTCTCCATGATTTGCAAACTAGCACGCGGATTTCCATCATATCTGAGAGACAGGTGGAGGAGGGGCTTCCTAAATAAATTCATTACTCCCTTTTTTCCTAAAATGGCCACTGACAGAGATGTGGGACCAGAGCCAAGCAATCACATGTTTCTCAGCCCGCTTTCAGTGTCCTCAGCTCTAACTCTTAAATCGTACACAGAACCCTGCGCATCGCCACCAAAACCCTCTGTGGGAGGAGGGCTGTGAGGAAGAAGAACAGGGCTGGTTTTTAACTAATGGGGTTGCTTATAGCTAAAGGAGCGATTAATAGCTGAAGGGGAACTACTGCCTTGTAGTTCAGTTTAAAAACTCGCTCAAGCAACAGAAACAAATCCACTGGAAAGTTGGTTTCATTACTTCTGCGGCTCGTCAAGCTCTTCGGCTTTTTTAACATAATAACACACTGAGCTAACAACAGCCTCGTAAATGGCCTGAACAATTGAGCTTGGAAATGGGGAACTCCTGCCCTGTGAACGGCTCCAGGAAAATGAAATCTCCTCGTCTGCATTTTTGCCTCATGTTTTTTCTTGCAGAGGGATCGCCAGCGAAGGGCAGGCAGGTTCGAGGCGGGAACCTCGCAGGCACCCAGGGGGCAGGCTGGGCTTGCTGCACACCACTCTGCTCTGCTCCTAGGGACGGTGGAAGCTGGGGAGGTTGCCTCCAGGTCCCCAGACTACTGGCAAGAGCAGTGCCAAAGGCACAACACTTTCCCAAGGGGAAACACTCAGTCCTCTGAACAGTGCCCTTGCCAGGGCAAGGCCCCCACTTAGCAAATGAAAGTGCTTGCATGACAGATCATGAATAATTGATTCTGGTGACAGCGATTCACAGATGCGACATCACTGTTGGGTGCATTAGGATGCTGAGCATCCTTTGGGGGATATTAGGAGTTAGATGACCCAGGGAACTCAAAGATATTAATGCATAATTTATTTTAGAGGGGAAATAAGAAACTAGAGTAGTCCATAAAATTGTGATCGTATCCCATTTCTTTTGTTGTGTCTCCCTCAAAAGCATGTTCCAGTGGAGACATTATATATTCTTATTCTTATATAAAAATACCAACTCCCCACAGGGAACTTTTTTCCAAAGCCATTGTACCTTAAATTAAAAGATAAGTCTTTCTTAATTATTACAGCTCACTGAAGCACGAGTCCAAAAATAACAGGTAAGTCAAAAAGAGAACCCCAAAAGGTAAAACAGACCACTGAACTTCATTCAGTAACTGGAAAACAGCTTGAATCCTGGTGCTCAAAGAATCCCTCTGAAGTTCAGTCTTGTAAAACCATGCTCTCTCCTAACCCCTACACCAGTAGCATGTCCTGCAAGAGTATGTCTCTCTGTAGAGGGGATTTGGTGGGGATATCACCTGCAGTGCCTGGCTGCTGGATGCTTTCTGAGACTCAAAACCTCTTTTGATGCCAGCCTTTCTCTCCTCTTTAGTGGATATTCTTTGCTCTCCTTTTTTGAGTGAGTTTCTTTTGTTCCTCCTTTTTTTCCCCTCTGGTTTTGTTCCTCTCCTTTCTCCCCTAAATTGCACAGCTTTCTAGCAGCTTTTATCCTCCTTTTCTTTTTTTTTTTTTTCTTACAGATTTGGAGTGAAAATGAAGAAGGCACCTCTTGAGAGAGCAGGTTGCATGAAAAGTTTTCATTCTGCAATTGGATTAACACTTTGGCTGTCAGATATCCCTCTATATAGCACCTGGGGTAATAGGAATCACAAATTCTCTTCGCTGTTACTTAGGACCATCCGGTTTGGTAGACACACTTCAAAGTTTCTTCTCAACAGAGCATTTTCTCAAGGATACATCCATAGAAGTATTGCACTAAGTCTTTAAGCATGGATTATATACAATAAGGCTCTTCTGGTACTTTATGGGACTTCAATAGCTTTATTGTTAGATGCTGCCTGACTAGAAGCTTCTTTCTTGTAAGAGCCCCTTGGGACTGTCCTTGTTTTAACATTTATTTGGTAAACTGTGTAAAACTCACTTAAGCCTCCATTTGAAGCATAGTTCTGCCAGAAGAGAAATACTCTGTAAAGAAACACTACAGAAGTGTTGTTCAATGTAGACTTTCGTCTTATGTGCGGTGCAGGAAACCTCCCTCCTCCAACCTCTGTCCAAAGGAAGGTTATTCGGATGGCACCTTCAACAGACTGGAAAGGCTGGCGCTAAGGCCAGCCTTGTAACCTAAATTCAGCCCTCCCATCCATTACGCTGTCGTCACCAAGTCCGTGGTCACCCACGGGGCTGGGGGAAGAAGCAGGAACTGGCAGGGCAATCGGGTCATTAGAGTTCTTCAGCAGAAGCTGCAGGAGCCCCAGAGTTTGGGGCAGCACCCAGCAGGACAAGGAAAGACAGTCTCACTAAAGCTATGTACACCACTCCTGCGGACTCGTGCATCGGGAGTGGCTACGCAGTTTCGGACAAGTATCTATTCATATCAGTGAAGCATTAGCTACTATACAGTGAGTGAGAAAGAGGAGATGGCTATATTTCAGAGCTCAGAGAGCACGTGTATTTAGCTCATAGGCTTTTCTTATTTCCTGAAATACAACTCACAAAGACTGTGAGCCAACATCACGCAGAAGCACAATCTATAGAGATATATCTGTGTGCACATTATTAAGCATTAAAGGTAAAGTTATATTAGCTATAACCCAAATAAAATGCACTGTGATTGAATCATTAATTTAAATAATAATAATGAGTACAATAATTTTGATTCCTTCTTCCTTTCACAAACCTCTTATTATTCAGTGTGAGAATGATCAGAGAACTAGAAAACATGACCTGCAACAAAAGATTTAACTAATTGGTTCTGTGCAATCTATGGAAGAGAAAATGAAGTAGAGGCATGGTAATAGTTTCCAAATATATAAAAGGCTGCTGCAAAGAAGGGAACTTTCCGTTTGCCACATCCAAAGCATATTAATAATACGTCAAGTACCTCAGGACTATGCAGCAATTCAAGCACTTGCTGACAAGAGGTATTTTATTTGAACCCAGTACCACATCTCCTGTTGGTAACATCAGGGATCAGGATCAAATGCGTAATCATATTTTATGAAAAACACATTACACACATTTGTAGAGTTTCCCTGCTACCAAGGAGTGACCTGGGTGTTCAGGCAAAAGCAGCTTCCCATGCTGTGGGGTGCAACAGAAGTCTAGTAGACTTCTGCAATGTCACACAATGGCTTTATACAAGGAAGTTGAGAGAAATGTCATGATGAGATAAAGTGCAAGGGGAATTACAAACCACGGAGGACAGCTGGTATGTTCACAGCAGGTATTTTAAAATTTCCTAGATATTTAATTTTGAAGATCTGAACTTTTACTCGAGAGACCTAGTGTTCCTTTTAAGACCCTAAGTGACTTGGGTATCCAAATCAGCTTCCCATTTACATGATATGAGAACCTTCTTGAGTAATTACCCTGGTATTTCTCTGCAACGCTGTGTTTAACATCTGAACTGATGAGCAACAATTTCCTGAAACCAGAAGTGATGATCCTTGAACTTCAGAGAAAGTTGCATCCATAGTTAGATTTCAGTGATGTGACTCACAGGCAGTTTCTAGTCAGATCAGCGTGACCTCTTCCTAAAGTATCTAAAGGCACAATCTTGGTATCTTGCAGTCCAATGACAGCTTCTTGTTGGGAGATCCTTGAGAAAGGAATATTCACTAGTTATAAAACCTGACTCTTCCTACCCAGCATCGAATCCCTTGCATTTAGTATTTCTCATATGCCTGGGTTAGGTGGTTGCAGTCTTGCATAGCTGTGTGCTGGTAGAGAAGGTGGGGGCTGCAGAGATGGCTGCTGCAAGAAGCAGCCAGAAGCTTTCTGCAGGCCCCGGAGAGTAAACATCGGCTGATCCAAAGCCAGAGTTGCTGCTGACCAAGGCCGAGCCCATCAGTGACGGTCACAGCACCTTTGGTACAGGGAGCAGAGACCATCTACAGTCTGTGGAGAGACCATCTCATGCTGCAACAGGTTTGACAGGGGACTTGTGACTCTGTGGGGGACCAGGCTGGAGCAGTCTGGGCCTGAAGGTCATCCCCCCATGAAAGGGAGCTGCACCGAGGCGGTTGGTGAGGAGATGACGCCCCAATAGAAAGGACTCATGTTTGATCTACCTGTTACATAGCATGCACCTAGTTTGTACCACAGTGGTACTACTCAACACACAAGTTGCTTAGGGACCAGTTAATGGCGAACTGACTCATAGGCAGGGCAGCTGTAAATACTTGTTTCTCAAAAGAACAGTAATCAAAGAAAGAAGACGCGGTTGAGTTTCACACATCGCCTACCTAGGAAAGCCATATGTGAGCTCGATAAAGTGGGAAATCTGGAAGTACAATGAGCCCTTGAAATGATTCATCTCTCTTTTAACATGATGGGTAATGAAATGCCATGGTGGGATAACAGTCCAAGAGCCTGTTTGGAGCAAATTCATTTGGCAGTGATTCTTTGCAGAGTCAACACCGTGTAAGAGCCCAACAGGCAGAAATCAGTGTGTGATCGCTTGCTGATTTACAGCACTTCACAGTCATTCTAGCAGAGACACCCAGAGATTCAATTTCTTAAATATTTAGGCAGGAGAACTTCGCAGGCAGAAATTTCCACCCCAAGGTTTCAAACACATCGTAAGCCCATGTCCGCTCCACATGGATGTGAGAGTGAGGTTCCCTCAGACAAAGGGCTTTGAAAGCTATTAAAAGAATTCAGGATTTAGGCAGAAATATAAACTGGTGTTCAAAGTACTTAGATTTATTTTTTTTTAAATGCTACATCAAGGCCTGCTACACAGTCCTGCAAGGTGGATGGAAGACTCCTACTGATTTTGGTGGGATCTCAATGACACTCTCTCTCTTGCTTTATCTTTAGTCATGACAACATTCGTTTCAATACTTTTAAATTGTGTGTGAGCGCCAACCCTTACTTTCATTTTCTACTACCTCTCTGATTGATCTACATGGGGATTCGCTGTCATCTGTGGGTAACTGATGGACCTTGCAATAAATTATATTCCTTGGCCCTTAACTGTCAAGAAGCTTTATTCTCCCCCTCATTATTTGAAGGGTTTCCAATTCAGGCAACAAAGTAATTAAGGGCACTGGATTTAACATTGACTGTAACGGGACTATCCATCCAAATTTGACTTCCATTACCTAATTTTGATTTTTCCCTGCAGAACATTTACAAGGCCAGGCAGGTGTATTATCTCTGCATACCATTTATTATCAAGCATGACTTGAACAGGTGGCAACATACTGATATGTGTTTAATGGAACAGACGTTCGAATGCATATTTCAAAACCAGGCGAATTATTTCCTTTGTAACGCTGTCAGATCATAAGCAGTGACAATTTCAGGAATACGCTACCTCATCCCAAACTGTGCCCCACTTTCGTGTCAAGCATCTGCTGACTGGTATTTTATTTTTCAGATTTTTGAGATCTTCACTGATTCCTGCTGTCCGTGCTTGGAAAGATGGCATGAGTAGTCTCAGTATGTAAATTACATGCTTTGAACCAACAGCGTGTGGCCCTGCAGGGACCGAATGACCCCTGTGTGACTGCGACCTTAGCTTCTGGACCTTTCAGTCCAACGGCATTTGAAACCGGTGGTGGTTGCATTTATCTGCTATGCTCAGCCTCTGACCTGGAAGTCAGCCTTATGCCAACGTGTGTCTGCGTGCCTGGGGGCACTACCTGGTTTCAAAGCCAGTCCAGATGGCTCCAGCTGAAAATGGGAACGTCACTGTGTCATTTCTCCTGACTGGGGACACACTCAGTTCACATGTGTCCTCTTCTGAAAGGTGTCATTCTCCTAGCTGCACATCTGCCTTCTCCTAGGACAAACATGGAAAAGAACCGAGGTTTGCACAAGAAGGGGAAGCTTATTAATGCTGTTAACGTTAGATGTGTTTGATGTTTAACTCGAGTGCTAAACAGGGAGGGATGCACAACAGCCTGAATGCCTGATGGAGATCACACTGAAGTCAATGACCACCTGTCTGCCTCAGTGTTACGGCCAACTGGAAGTCTCCACCTGACTGAAACCACACATCAGGTGTTTTATTTTATTATCACCATTTTAGAGGCATAAGGTATTTTTTATTTAACTGAAAACCAAAAATATGTGAAATTATAAGTATTATAAAAGTCCAGTTTCATAGCTGCAACATTCATAAATATTTAGATGAGCCAAGGTATTTATAGTAACTGACCTAATTCTTGAAAACAGGGGATATTTTTTAAAAGAAAATGTAACTAAATGTAGCTAGAAGATGTATATTTTACCAATATCTTATATTTCAGAAATAGTTATTTTTAATTCTACTTTTCAAGTACTTCTTGATTTCTTTGAACTTTATTGTCAAATACGTAGGAAGTCAATTAAGTGTTTTCCTTCAGAATCAGGTCACAGAGCGAGCTAAAACAATAGAATTTATAAAACAATATCCACAGACATAAACTCAGTACAGCTCTGAAATCTTAAAGCCACCAAATATTGGCAATACTTTTAACTATATTCAAACCTTCCTTTCCCTTGTGACTTTCATTTTGCCTAATCATGCTTCTACCCTACCAGCACAGTCGCTAGATGTATTCACAAGCTGGCGGGTGTCAAAAGAAATGTCAAAACACTTTAGAAATTTATCTTAGCCCACCAGAAACTGATGGAGTGGGAACATGAGGCATTTTGAGCAGTATGGGCAAGTGAAAAGGACTGATTCTCCAGAAGACTCAGTGGCCATTAGGCAAGTTGGGTAAGACGTGGACCAAACGCTCCAAACACATAAAGGAAAAGGCTCTGAATAATGGAGATTTTATTAAACTCTAATGAAGACAGCCCTTTATTTCTTTATTTTGCTTTTGTAAGCTGGAAATGAGTAAAAATAAAATAGATTTTTGTTCAGTGTTCACACTGAATAACATTTTCATGTGGGTGCACTACTATTTCCAGCTAGCTATATCTGCCTGAAGGAGCCTAATCTGGGCAGGCTGACAGCGTTTAGCACCTATTTCCTCTACAGCTGTCACTCATCAAAACTTCTGATCTTTAACTTCATGTCGAAACACAAGTGCTCTCAGCTGGTTCACGACATTCAGCTCTCATGCTTTGGAGTAGTTTCAAAAATGGTCATAAATAGACAAAGAAACAAACAAATGCAGCAGAACACTAACATAGAAAGAGAAATGCTTGGTCAGATCCCCTTTTTTTACACCCTGCATGTCCAACAGAATGGCAGCTGCTTCCTTGAATTTCTTCTGGACTGGGGAGTGGTGCAGAGATGATTTTAGTATGAGAAGTAAAGAGCTAAGAAGGTTTGGAGGCATGTGGAAAAACTTTTGTAGCATTGTTTGTGTCAGCTTCAACATTAATAAGGAAATTGACCAATTAATAAATGCCAATCAGCTTTAATCATCTGACTGGTGACTTAAGTGATCTTGTTATTCACAGATATGAAAAAGAAAAAAGTGAGAGGTTGAGAGTTAATGAGCTACTTCTGTGCAGTTTCTCAATAATCTTTGGAAACTCAGAAGCAATTGGAAGAAAAAACTTCTGGTTCATTTCTTTCTCTTTGCAGTTACTCGGAGATGCTCTGGGCATGGTCAGTATGTAGGTGCTGTCCTCACCTCAAGCTTCATACAGATGATAGAGCCTCTCTTTAGAAAACTCATCTTTTAGACACTTGTCTTTCCTCTAGCTTTTGTGGACTTTGCTCAAGGAAGTCTCCATTTTGCCTAACAAGGACTGGACTGATGACTACCAATTACTGGAAATTTATTCAGCAAACCAAATTATGTCAGCAAACACCCATGCAACATTTCTTTAATCCCAACTCAGTCATTTTCTTCTCTGGGAAGGTCACAATTATAAGCAGTTGACTGTAATTTGTGTGTTTTATTTTCTGTGTGGCTAATTCATTAGCTAAGATGCCCACCTTTATTTACTACACTTCAAATGAACTGGGGATTAGTTGGAGTTGGTTCCTGGTAAGCGCAGGTCTGACCCCATATACTGAACATGAGGCTCTCGCAGATGATTTGTTGCATTGCTGGTGCCCAAATGTTGCTGGCAGCTTGCTTACTGCAAGTTGTTTGTCTCAGTTACTTGCTCACAATGTACCTGCCAGGTGATAAACTGATTTAAATGGGCACATTGCATGACTCCGCAATATCTGCAAGAGTGTCTTCAGGAAAAATTAAATACAGAACACAGCACCTCCCACCCACAAGAAGAAGACCCAAGCAGACCCAAAAGGCCCAATAGCCAAAAGACAAATTCAGCCATGAAGGACCCAGCCAAAAATGGCACAAGATGAGAGCTGTTGACCTCCCTCAAGCTGTAAATCCCACAGCAAGGATGTATCACACTGACTGACAGTCTGCCTTGAATTTCATTGCCCATATGGCACAGCGAAAAATCTTTGTGCTTGCCCTACCTTATTTCTGAGCAAATAGGAATGCATGGGCCCTCAAGTGGTTCGGTACACTAAGTAATTTGTAAGGTGGGGTAGGAGTATATATCAATCAAACAAATTTGTCTGATGTGCAATAGGGGGGTCTGGACTGTCTGGTCCAGAAGGTTGTATAAAACAAAAGTAATAAATCTTGGTTCTCCATGGCAATATAAATGTCTGTGAAGCATTGTCACTTGGCCACAAAGATCCTAGGTTCACGCAGAAACACCGTCTTCATAAGGGTCATGTTTGGTGCGAGGTACAAGTAGGTGCTTCTGGTGAAGGGTAACAGTGCCATGCTGAATGGCAGCTGGAGCCTCCCCTCCACTGCCTTGCCTTCACCCAAAGCCTGTGCTGTCTAGCTAGAACCTTGGCAAACAGGACCACTTCTCCCAGGCTTTGCTGCTTCCCTTACAAACAGGGACCATAAATACTAGGAGCATTCAGCTCACATAGATAAAACCTGAATTCAAAAAGCAAAGTCTGTCAGACTGAATAAAACCAGAGGCTGTCTCAGCGCAGAAGAGCAGCTGTACCTTTGCCCAATTTACAGTACATTTTGAAATGTACTTAAATAACAGTCTTTTTCACTGCAGTCAGTTATAATGGTCATTAGAGTACTCTGCATCAGCTTTCCTTGATGCTCTCATAAGCCTGAATAGTAGCAATTTATTACCCACAGGGCCATGCAGCTTCAATCTCCAGTGGCACAATGAGATTTCTTTCATTACTACAGAGCCGCTTTGGTGTGTTCATTCACCTTCCCCGAAGACAGCGAGACTGCCCCAGTGAGAATTACGTACACAAATGCTTCATGTGGTACGGTACACCTACCAAATTTTCCCCTGCTATTTTGCAGGATTTAGAAGCAGACCAAACCGTTTTCTGAAACCTGGCAGCTTTCGCAAGGGCTGATCTGTACCTTCACTGCGCCTCTGTGCCCCCCGCCATCTGGGTAACGTGAAAGACTCTTTGGTTACGTCTTTCCTAGTCAAACTGGACCTAAAAGCACAGACCTCTTACATTCTCTGAGTGACACAAGGGTCAGAACAGTTTCTCACCCAAGCTATACACATCTTTTGACATCGTTGGTGACTCGGGCCTCTTTGAAAGAAATGCTAGGTGGCCTATGCAGTCTCAGAGGCAAACTGAGTGCTGGTATGACATATCTTTCTGAGTCATCCGCTTTCCTTTGAAAACTCTGCCTACGTTTGAACTGTGTGTTTAGGACGTATCCTGACTGTAGACAAAATGTAAACAGATTTATTTTTCTTTAGGCAGTCTGTTCCATGATCAAAATCTTATTGCTCCATTTTTAAGCCTTTCAAGCAAAACGGGGAGAATATGGGAGGTTCACCAGTAGTATTCCCAAAGATTCCCAGATCCTTCCAACAAATCGGTGAATACCCAAGTGATTTATAAAAAAGGGAAACGCTGTTATTAAACTATTGCAACTCATTGGAGTTTTATTCTTTAGAACTGAGAGGTGACTGGATAATGAGTCAGTCATAAAGTTTGTGGCCTGTGCTAAAATCAGACAGGGATGAGTTGCCTGTTCTAATGTACTCATTAGGGACAGAGTAAGTACATCCTGGTATGCTTGAATAGAACAATTATTTTCTGCTGCAATTGAAATGAATTATCAAATGCCAAGTGAGAAGCTCTGTTCTGAGTCATCATTCATCAGGAAAGATTTGTTCACAGCATTATAAAAGTTTGCAAGATCAAACATTCATATAGAAATGCATCCTTGTGCCAGCAATCAACACTTGCAGCTCTTTCACAGAGCTGAATGAAGTTTACTTTCATCTTTTCTCCCAGCTCTTGGAATATACTTCAAATTTTCCTTTGCAAGATGTAAGTATGGTACTGTTGCATTCACTGGTTTTTGCTTCACCTTTTTTTGAATTTTCCTAGGTGGCAACATTATGCAAAGCCAACAGACTCTGCAGTGTGTAGCTGCTGGGAACCTCAGCCAGCACGTATCAAGGAGCTCAAAAGAGAACCCATGGGCAAAAGACCATCCACAGCCAACTACAGAGAAATGGCAGTGAGGTTTCTGCTCCTGCCTTAAAGGTCATAGTGCAAGCTGCAGCATATGTGGCTTCAGAAAACAAAATTAAAACACCCTATTACAGGGCGCTTATTTTCAGAGGACAAAAAGAAACAACAAAAGCAGGCTAAAAATGAATCATATCAAATTCATCACAGTGCTACTGGATTCCTTCTTGTTTAGCTAAAGACAGAGCTGATATTACTGCTGAACTTACAAGCTTTACTAAGTAAATTACACTGGAAGATAAGCAGCTATGGAAAGTAAAATGAAAAAAAAAAAGAGGGCTACAATATACTGATGGAATTAAAGCCCGGGATTTAACATGCACAGTTTAAAATGTTATCAAGTACAAATAATCAGACTTGTTAATTCATTTCTTCTAGGCACAAAATGGCTATTTAACCAAAATTATCTCCTTGGTACTCAGCACGTACACTGCCAGAACTAAAATGGTGGATCACTTTGCACCATTCCTTGCATGTGAGGCATGTACACATGTCCATCAAGGTCACAGGTTTGCAATCCCTAGAAAACAACTCTTTCAATGCTTAGTAAATAAACCCTATATTAAAAGCATGTACACCTCCTACAGTTCTGCCACTAATGCTTTCAAATCATATACCCAATGGTTAAATGCTTTGGGTAACACCAGACAGGTATTTGGGAGCCATCTAGTGATCTGGCCCAGAACTTAAATGGCTTCTTTGTACTTTCCATGTCTTGGCATCTCATGGTCAACCCATGAGCCTTGGCTCTCTCCCGTGAGCCTCTACTTCCACCCCTCTCACGGCCCTGTGAGTCTTCTTCTTGCTCTCTGAGGCTCTGCCTGGATTTCCCGCCATAATGAGGCTGCCCATTTGCAGGCTGTGCTGTGTGCTGCCTCAAACGCCGCTTGGGTGGCTGGTTCACGCTCGCTTCTGCAGCACCACGCTTGACCCAGAATTTTCCTTTGAAATGAAAGACTCTATTACCAGGCACTACTTTGTTGCTACAAATCTTCATTCAGAAAACAGCTGGGGGGGGGGGAGGGGGAGAGAGGGGGTGTTGGGGAAAGGAAGGGAGTATGTCTTCAGTCTATTCTCCATAACTATGGGTCCCGCACTTAGCACGCTTGGTGTGCTCCCCCCAAGGAGCTCTCACATCTCTGCTCCAACATGGTGAAATGAGGGAGGGCGTATGGAGAAGAAAAGCAAGGTATAGGGTATCCTGTAATGTTTTTCTTGACGCCCTACCTCTCATTCTAGGACTAGGTCTCATCAGAAACATCTTAATCATAGAACCACAGAATACCCTGCATTGGAAGGGACCCATAAGGATCGTTGAGTCCAATTCCTGGCTCCACACAGTGCCAGCCAAATCAGAGCATGTGACTGAGTGCATTGTCCTGATGTTTCTTGAGCTCAGCCAAGCTGGGTGCTGTGACCACTTCCCTGGGGAGCCTGTTCCAGTGCCCAACAGCCCTCTCAGTAAAAAACCTCTTCCTAATATCCAGCTTAAACCTGTCCTGTTGTAGCTTCTAAAATTGATTTGAATGCTTGAAAACACCGTGGAATTTAAAGAAAAAAATGAATTTTAAAAAATATATAAATATATATAAATGATAAAGGTGCAAAGGCAGTTCTGGAAATTTTGGGGAGAACATAAAAGGGAGTAAGGGAGTCAGGAACTAAGGAAGCACTTCCCCAAAAATCACTTCCCTGTCCTGCTTATGCCTCAGAGTGAGATTTAATACCTCAACAGCTGATAAGCTAATAAATGACAAACTCAAAAGAAAGTTGCTGCACGCCACTTCAAAGCAACTCTCATCAGATTCGGGGCAGTTGCGCGGTACCGAAAAACAGAATCATTTCCTTGAAACTGGCTTTTAACTCTGTGTAGGACAGCGCAGGACATCTGAATCCAGCGACGGCGCTCTCGCTGCAGCTCTCTCAATCCGAGCCGAGCCCATATGTAAGATAATGTTACCATCTGCTGGGCTCGGGGAGGAATGCAGCAGAGCTGGGCGAATCCCACCAGTTCCGGCTTTAAGGAGCAGCAAGTGTCCTGCCCGCACCCCTTGCTGTCCCCAGTGCCTCCCCAGGAGCATGGATGGGCAGCTCAGTCCCCAACGGTCACCCTGCAGCGGTCACGCGCTGGGGAGGGGTATCCCAGCCGTGGTATCAGGTACTCTTTTGGATTGAGACCTGGCCTATAAGGCCAGGAGGCATTTTCTGGAGGCTCATTTGGGAGCCCAAGGTGGAGATCACTGCTGGGGGCATCCCTGATAGGGAAAAGAGCCAAGTCTGCACTCCCAATGCTCCAGTTTCATCCTTACACCCAAAGGGGCTCTGTCACCATATCCCCTGCCCAGCTATACTTTTTTTATGAGCAAATGAAATCCTATTAACACCACCTAAATTAAAATCAAACAGCAAAACCAGTCTGGTCGGGGCTTTGTCCATCCCTAACACCTTGGCTCCATCTCCAGCCACCTGTAAAAAGGGTGATGGGCAGCTGGGGACAGTGAGTGCCCACAGCCCACCTGCCCCAGCCCTGCAAAGATCTCGCCAGCTGCCAGCACACTCTTCAGAGACACGCCTGAGAGATGGTCAGAGGCTTGGGGAGGGGTGGGGAAGGCATCCAAACCACACTGCCATACACCAAACCTGTCCAGGGATGGAATGGTCGCTTAGAGAAGCATGTGGTGAAAAGGAGGAAGACTTCAGCACGTGTTTAAAGCCTTAGCAAAGGCTCGAGTGCTCTCTCTGGATGAGGGCCAGCACAAGCAGGCACACCAGCATGAGTTCCTGGTGCCTAAAAACGCTGTAATGCTCCCTGTGCCGTCCACAGCAGGAGCTGGGTTTTTGCTGGGGATCTTCGACACTTAAGATAAATTGAGGCAAACATTTAACACATTTTCTGTTTCCAATTGGAATTTAAAAATGACAGAGAGTAATTGCTAGCTGGAACAAATGACAATTTTGTAATCTCTCCCAGTTGTCGGGGGAGGAAGAGCAATACAGCACTGCTGAACATTTTTACAGCTGGAAGAAAAATTAAGAAGTTACTTTAAGCTGATAGGTAGAGCACTGCGCACAGCGAGTCGCCACGTTTCGGTTAACTAGCATATACCCCTGTGCACCAAAATCGCTTTGACAACCAATGCTTCTTGGGGACTGACTGCAATATATCCCACTTCATCAAAACCGCCAGCACATCCGTCGGTACTTCTCAGAACAAGTATAAAAGCTCAAGGAGTGTATACATTATGTTAAGCAGTTTAATATTGGATATAAAACAGTGGCGCTGGTGCTAGGGAAACAACTGCAGCCTGTTTGAAGAGCAATACCAGCTAAGGGAGGTCACAGGCAATCAAGGAGTGGGGGAGAATTTAATATTTAACTTTTTCTCCCATCCGCAGTATTCAATCACTTGATATAAAATATAAACCCTTGATCTTTGATATTTGGAGTACCACAGGAGTTGTCAGATTTTCTGAAGCATCCTTTTCCATCCAAAGGAACATTAGGTAGAAAGGATCAGTCAGTAATGCTCTGGTTGAATGAAAAGCTAGATGGGAAAAAAAAATTAAAATAAAATAACAAAAATATGCTACACAATATAGCTGTTGTCTAATTTTCAGACTCCAGGCATTTACACATGCTTATACCACTCCTCTTAGGCCATTTAAGGTGAATCTGCAGAATAAAGACCCAATATTCAAAATCAGCACTTTCTGTGTGTTTGCTAGAGATGCTAAAATTAAAAAACCGCAGGACCCATCTTCAGCACCACCATCTAACTAGATCCTACAAGATTTATGTTTTCATCAGTTCGTTGAGTTAGAGTAAGATGTGTTTTCATGACAGATACAGATTTATTTAGAGGAAACAGTGTTGTGGTTTAACCCCAGCTGGCAGCTCAGCCCCACACAGCTGCTCACTCACTCTCCTCCCCGGGTGGGATGGGGGAGAGAATCAGAAGGGTAAAAGTGAGAAAACTCGTGAGTTAGGAATAAAGCCAGTTTAACAGGTACATCAAAATCCATGCATGCAA
Source organism: Hypotaenidia okinawae (assembly GCA_027925045.1). Taxonomy (NCBI): domain Eukaryota; kingdom Metazoa; phylum Chordata; class Aves; order Gruiformes; family Rallidae; genus Hypotaenidia; species Hypotaenidia okinawae. Next base: position 96,300,414 of record BSDF01000001.1, read on the forward strand.
GCAAAGCAAACCCAGGAATTCATTCAGCACTCCCCATTGGCCAGCAGGGATTCAGACATCCCCAGGAAAGCTGGGCTCCATCATGTGTGATTGTCTTCCAGAGTAACTAACAACATCGCTCCAACCATCCCCCACTTCCTCCTTCCCCCATGCTGAGCATGATGTCATAAAAACCACCAAGGGACAAAAACACCAAGAGGTCTGCATGGATGAACAAGCTGCTCCTGTGGCAAACTCAAAAAAGAAAGCTTACTGAGGGTGGAAGGAAGGTCAGGCAGCCTGGGAGGAATACAGGGAAAATGACCAAGCAGCCAGGGATCAGGTTGGAAAAGCTGAAGCCCTGATAGAACTAAATCTGGACAGGGATGATGTAAAGGGCAACAAGAAACATTTTTGCAGGTGTATCAATGAGAAAAGGCTGATGCAGGAAAATGTAGGCCCTCTCTGGAATGAAACAGGGGACCTGGTTTCCCAGGATATGGAGAAGACTGATCTACTTAACTTTTTTGCCTCCGTCTTCAGTGGCAAGAGCTCTAGGTACACTGCCCAAGACATGGAGGAAAAAGGCAGGTTCTGGAAGCATGAGGGACTGCCCACTGTAGGGGAAGATCAGGTTCAAGAACACCTATGAAACCTGAAGGTGCATCTGTCCCCTGAAGCAACTGGAGGATGAAGCGGCCAAGTAACTCTCCATCATATTTGAAAGGTCCTGGAAGTCTGGTGAAGTATCCCCACTGACTGGAAAAGGGGAAACATAATTCCCATTTTAAAAAAGAGGAATAAGGAAGACCCAGGGAACTACAGGCCAGTCAGTCTCACCTCTGTGCCTGGTAAGATCATGGAGACTATGCTCAGGCACATGGAGAATAAGGAGGTGATTGGTGACAGACCACATGGTTTCACTGGGGAAAAATTGTGCCTGACAAATCTGGTGGCCTTCTGTGATAGAGTAATAGAGATGGTGGACAAGGGAAGGATGACAGATACTATCTTCCTGGACTTGTGCAAGGCATTAGACACTGTCCTGCATGACATCCTTGTCTCTAAATTGGAGAGACATGGGTTTGACAGATGGAGCACTCAGTGGATAAGGAACTGGCTGGATGGTCACACCCAAAGAGTTGTGGTCAATGGCTCAATGTCCACATGGAGGTCCATGACAAGTGGTGTTCCTCAGGGGTCAGTACTGGGACCAGCACTGTTCAACATCTTTGTCAGTGACATGGGCAGTGGGATCGAGTGCACCCTCAGCAAGTTTGCTGATGATACCAAGCTGTATGGTGAGGTCGGCACGCTGCAGGAAGAGATGTCATCCAGAGGGACCTTGACAGGCTGGGGAGATGGGCCCATGCGAACTGCATGAAGTTCAACAAGGGACAGGTGCAAGGCCCTGCATGTGCATCAGCACAATCCCAAGCACAGCTACAGACTGAGTGGAGAATGGATTGAGAGCAGCCCTGAGGAGAAGGACTTGGGGGTGCTGTGTCCAGGTCTGGGGTGCCCAGTACAGGAAAGACATGGAGCTGTTCCAGCGAGTCCAGAGGAGGGCCACAAAGATGATCAGGGGGCTGGAGCACCTCTCCTATGAAGACAGGCTGTGAGAGTTGAGTTTGTTCAGCCTGGAGAAGAGCAGGCTCTGGGGTGACCTAATTGCGGCCTACCAATATTTAAAGGGGTCCTTCAGGAAAGTGGGAGAGTGACTGTTCATCAAGGAGTGCAGTGACAGGACAAGAGGAAATACCTTCAAACTGAAAGAGAGCAGATTTAAATTAGACATTTAGAAGAAATTCTTTACTATGAGAGTGGTGAGGCCCTGGCACGGGTTGCACAGAGATGTTGTGGAAGCTCCATCCTTGGAAGTGTTAAACACTTAAGTCCAGGTTGGATGAGGCTTTGGGCAACCTGATGTAGTGGAGGGTGTCCCTGCCCATAGCAGGGGCGTTGGAACTAGATGATCTTTGAGGTCCCTTCCAACGCAAAGCACTCTATGATAAGATATGAAGTATCCCTTTGGTCAGTTGTGGTCAGCTGTCCTGGCTGTGTTTCCTCCCAACTCCTTATGCACCCCCATCCTCCATGCTGGTGGGGTGGGGTGAGAAACAACAGAGGCCTTGGCAAAGAAGCACTGCTCAGCAGCAATGAAAACATCCCTGTGTTATCAGCATTGTTTTGGTCACAAATCCAAAGCACAGCACTGCAGAAGCTACTATGAAGAAAATTAACTCCATCCCAGCCAAAACCGGCACAAACGGACACCTAAATTGTCAAGCTATTCCTGTACCTTGCTCTTTTCCAAGTGCTATTCAGCTGCTTCTTTTCTTTTTTTGTGTGTGTTCTTTTTTTTTTTTCCCCAGGGCATTCTTTGCACCAACCCAATGCCTGATTCCTCACTTTAATGGAGGGTTGAGATTGAGATAGATCACAGACCCTCGTGCCCAGCAGTTACATGTGTGCCTGAACCAAAGGGAGTTAAATACATGTTACAGTGCTTAGAAGACTCATGTCCTATTCTCCTGCCTGTGCCAGGACATACCCACAGAAAGGAGCAATTAACAGTAATGAAAAGCTGGGGTAGGTGACAGGAGCCCGCTTCCCTCATTGTGCAATATAACCCAGCAAATGTAAAGGGCACAGCGCTGCTGTTCCTGTTTCTCTTGAGACAGGGAGATGGCTGCCTCTGAGAAGGAGGGCATGGATACTAACCTAAGGGCTAGAAAAGAAAAGCTGTTTCTCTTTTGACCAAAAGTCTATGCGGGTCAGATAAATGTTAGTCTTTCACATCCTAGTTCCTAGTCTGGATCAAGTCACACCCAATCTCCTCGGCATGGCCACTTCTGGGGTACCAGCAGCAGCACATTGGAGCAAGGAGGCTCAGCAGTCAGGGTTATAAAAAACAAGTTATGAGGTCCCTACTGAGTGCAGTACAGGCCTGAGGGATGAAAATACTGCAAGCATCAGCAGGACAGGCAGAAGGACAAGCAGAGCTTAGCTCGGGACATGCTGCTGCCCAGAAATGCCTATCTGATTAATCTGGTTGCAATTGTTTTAGGCATGAAGGCACCCTACTGGTACCCCATTGCCACTTTTCTGACATTTTCTTTCCTATATATACTCTTTGGTTTTCCAGTTGTCTTTGCCTCGGTAACTTCTTTAAACTCTTTGTAGATAGCTTTCCTACAGACACAGATCAGACCCATTGCTCAGCCCGGGCATTAGCAGGACATTCAAAAGTTACTGCTTATCGTCCGGAACTTCCCCAAACGGAGCTGACCCTGCTCAAGGGGAGGGGGATGAACTGTGTGCTTCTTGGTTTACTTGCTTCTTGGTACTCTGTGTCCCACAAGACTTTGCAGCACAGTCGCACAGCAACGTTTCCATCAGATGAAAGGCGCTAAGTGGCTCCCTGCCGAAATGCGTAAGGCAAATTGCAGCTCGGAGGGGCACTGGGTTCCTAGTCAAAGACTTGCAGAACCAGACCCCATTGTGTTTCAGAGGAAGGAGAAATCCTTACAACCAATTGAGGAATTACAAGAAGTCCTTCTCCCAGCGCCACGCCGTTCCTCAGCCTCTTCACCCGAGGCTCGATTTGCTTCAGGTTAGTCATACATGGGGTATGAACATCTGAACACCTTTTCCAGGAAGAGAATGAAATGTGCAAACTCATAACTACAATAATAAGAATGCCTAGCTCAACTATTGTGCAGATAAGAAAGCAGGCATCAGTGAAAGTGCATTTCATTCAGATAATTAGATCCTGCTGACATTTTCTGTGGGAGTAAGTTAAGGAGAGCCAGTGATTCTAGCTGTTGTTCAGATACCAAGAAGAAATATGAAGTAATTGTAGCTTACCATAAATAAAGCTGACATGGAGCAACGTTTATTTTAGTCATGACTTTATTTTCACAAAGGCTGCGAAGATTAACTTTATCACTGGGTAAAATCACTCTTAAGTCAACCTGCTGATTTTTCGGGGCCTTGTTGTTGAACTCGTAATCTAGTCACAAGACACACCAGGTCCTGACAAAATTCAGTAAGCTGGTGGGGAACAGGGAACCAAGTGGTGATGAGGGGCAGGTTGAGTTGGCTGAAAGAGCAGTGGGTTCCCCAGGGAGCGCTGGATATGTTTGCCGGTGGGCTGTGTCTTCACAAGACATGTTTTCATACACACACTTTGCAAAGACCTGCCTGTGACACACAGAAGTCCAGAGGAGTTTTCCTACAGCTTCAACCAGGGCAGCCTACAGTGATGTGTCTCCAGGGGTAAAATGGCACTGGGAAAGCTGCTTTTGCAGTCTTCATTTTCCATATGACTGGCATATGGTCTAGTTGTTCCTGCGTACAGCTGATTGCCAGGACTCACTAGCTTGCCAGGTGGCTTCCTCAATTCTCCTGCTTCCTTTCTACAGGGAAAGGTTACAAAAGGTTGTGAAACTCGGTACTTAAGATCCATATGCAACAGCCCTCTGCAGGCTAACCAATGCCTCAGTCAGATGGTGTAAAGATGGTTCATGTTAAACATGTTTGGAGTTGGAGCTTTCAGCAGAAGGAATCTGCTGGGAGTCTTTGCTAATCTGTGTAAGTACAATGCACAGATTGTAGCTGGTAAATTAGGAAATAGCTGTATTTCTTAAATGTAGATGCTGACAAAACTATGTCATGTCTCTCCCAGATGCAACACGATTCATCTTTGTAACTGTGTTCCAATAGCACAGTTGTGGCACAAATCTTTTTCTCTTTTCCATCTACAGATGAGAGAGCTGGCAAGAAACAAAGGTGTTGAGATGGCGATACAGAATCATAGAATGGTTTCAGTTGGAAAAGACCTTCAAGATCATCGAGCCCAGCCATCTATCCAGCCCTACCAGGTCCAGCACTAGATCACATTGCCAAGTATAACATCTACTCTTCTTTTAAACACCTCCAGGGATAGTGACTCAACCACCTCCCTGGGCAGCCTGTTCCAATACCTGACAACCCTTTCAGTGAACAAATTTTTTCCTAATATCCAGCCTGAACTTCCCCTGATGCAACTTCAGACCATTTCCCCTTGTCCTGTCACTGGCTACCAGGGAGAAGAGACCAACCCCCACCTCCCTGCAAACACCTTTCAGGTAGCTGTAGAGAGTGACGAGGTCTCCCCACAGTCTCCTTTTCCCTAGTCTAAACAATCCCAGCTCACACAAAGCTTCACACAAAGAACAAGGAAATGTGGAAAGAGAGAGGAAGAAGACACTAGCAAGGATACTCTTGGACTTTTCCATGCCAGAGCAACAGAGCTGCCACTGGCCCAGCCTCAAGCCCAGAGCTGGGCTGGGAGGCCTCCAGAGCTCAGGAACAGAGCTCTGGATACCCCAGAAGGATACTGGGCTGTCTTAAAATAGCTAGTCTTCAGCCTAGAGACATCACCCAGGTGGTGAGAAAGCAGAGGCAGAAATACAATTTTGTGCTTTATTGTTCTTATCATTTCTATATTCTATTTATTGTGCTGCTATATAAAGAACAATTGTCATCTAGGAAACACCATCCCCTCCCAATGAGAATACAATACAGGTTACCTAGCATAAACTGGGGACAAGTTTAAAATGTCTGATCCCTTTTTATGTCTCAGGCCCCAAGTCCTCAGTTGGACACCCTTGAATAGCAGCATGACTTTTTGAAGAACTGAGCACACTTCTTTACATTATGGCACTTCCCAGCTGCCTTAAACGTAGTACATGCAAATGGAAGGACTTCTTGAAAACTTAACTGAGTATTCTTGCTGTTCAATCCTTTCAAGAGATCACTTCGTTATAGTGCTGGTTCTTTTATTCAAGAACACTGATTGTGCTTGTGCATAATCTTTAAATGGCTTTATTTGCGATGTTAAAATACTGAAGGGAAATTAAATACAGAAAGAAAAATCTGTGTACACAGCATCCTAAGGCATGTCTGCAACAGAAAACATTTCAGGTCCATCTGCCTGTGAAGTTTCAAAGGAGGACTACGACTCTTAGGCCTCTGAAAACCTGTATGTTTCAACACTTTACTTTCACAGATGCAACAAATTGTTTCTAAAAGATTCACCGTCACCCACACATTAACTCATCACCTTGAGTAATAAAGTTCACAAGCATCATTTCACTCTTTCCTCAGTAAGTTGCCTGGATAAAACAAAAGCACATCACATTCCTTTGATTTGTAGCTTGTATACTTGGTAAACAGCTTTGCCACAAACAATCCGACAACATTAAGGTAATGGGACGTTGTTTTCAGAGTCCCCACGCTCACAGTCCCCGTTGTTATTTACACCTATCAGCACTGAAATATTGCAATTAGTGGGATGAAGTTGGGGGGAATGTATCCAGAGGAACAATCAAGGCTGATTGTCTCAGAAGATGCAGAAGCTATTAGTGATCCCGTGAAGTATTAGGAGTGTTGATCCTGCTTCGCTTAACAGCTTGGCATTTCCAGCTCTTGCCTTTCGCCGACAAGGCTATCAGAAGTGGCACATTTGTCACACATAATTGAAAAATGGCTATCTGCCTTCTCAGAACTTGGTTTCATTTAGGTTTGCTGTGAGATATGCAAAGCGTATTTATGCCTGGCACATTGGAATGCTAAATTCAATTTTCTAATGTCTGCCACTAGCTTGGGGTAAAATAACACACAGGTTCTTTCAAGCACCTGGGGACCCTCTAGGTAAAGCAACAGTTCCAGAAACCACTTGTGCTGCTGTGTTTTCAGGGCACGGAGGTTAAGAACAATCTGTAAACGAAAAAAAAATCAAAAAACCCAATTACAAACACACTTTGAGACAGTCAGCTCCTGTAAATGCTTTAAAAGACAGTTGCATGAATTTTCAAAGGCAGATGTATGCAAATACTTTACATGCACCTCCTGTATTTACCTCAGGTGTGAGTCATGGCCACACAGTTTCAGCTGTCTGGAAAAACTAACTTCTGATGTGCTGCATCAGATCAGCAGATGCAAACATGGGCACCCGTAAGGGATGCTAAAATTGTGAGACTCTGAGTCCCTGTAATCAGTGTGGCCCCAAACCCCTACCCCAAGCTGGCACAAGACACTTGCAGGAAGGATGAGGTTTATTTCCATCACTCACCACTTCACCCTACCACATCAGTGGGACTGGTTTCAAATTCAAAACAGAAAGAAAAGAGGACCAGAGTCCCATGGAAATAACTACATTTGTGATCCAAGTGCCAAGCTGATTCATTGGTTCAGTCGCTCAGTTTCTGAGGATTTTCACAACATGATCTTGAAGGCAACTCTGATGTGGCTGTGATAGAGCTCTATGGTGCTGAGCCACAGATCCCAGGCATTGCTCTTCATCATCCCTGCAGAAGGGCTCTCACAGCTCTCCAGGTGGAGATGAGCTTTCTGTCTGTGAGCACAGCATCTTCCCTAAAGAGTCAGGCAGAGGAGTCAGCATCCCTTGTTGTGCTTGAGAGATGGTGATTCACCACAGGGGGAAGGCAGGAGATGTTGTCTGTTCAGCATTGTAGGTTCTTTTGCAGGGAAGGAAGGAAAAGCTGGGATTAGAAGGGGTTAAATAAAACAGCTTTCAGCTTTCCTCTGTGATGAATTCATCCCCTCTGCATCTGTCTACTGTCACCATATATACCCAACCAAAACTCATTGTCACCCCTTCCACGGCAATACTGTAAGGCAGAACATGAAGCGACCAAAGCCATTTCAGCAGGGCAGCGGCCCACAGCATTGGTGAGGAGACAGCTGTGTGTGTCCTTGTGCTCTGCAGTTCCTCAGAAAGATTGGGCGGCCCTTCTCTTTGGTCCTCATCTCTCGTCTCTCCCCACCCAGCCCATGTCTTGATGGTTAACAACTGGGAAATGGCACTAGAGGGTGATAGAAGTTGGTCATTGTGACAGACCCCTTCAGATGAGGATATTGAGAAGAAAACATTCTGCTGCTTTTTCAAAAACTTTTTTGAGTTGCCAGGAAAATTTGTTGATGTACTTGGCATCTTTGAGGATGAGAAATTTAAGAAAACAGCTGCTCCTACTGGTGTGAATGCTAGCAAATCTCTGTGGATGAAAACAACACACTAGTTAGGCTCACTAGAGGGGCAAGCTTATCAAGTGCTAGGCTTTGGGGGGATATTTTTGTCCTCTGAACCATTCTGCTTTAATGAGCTGCAAGCCACCACACCATCACAAACACACCTGTCTCCCTGTCTCAGACTTTACCTCATTTCTTGCTGTGCACCTTCCTCACTGCCTGTGTTCATACTCATTCTTTAATCCAGAGAGATCCACATGAGCTACGCACCCCTCCCACTGGGCACTCAAGCGGCCTGAAACTCTGAGCCAGCTGCGGAACAACCTCTACCACACCCTGAAGGCTGTGTACTCAAAGCCAGACCCTTTATCTGCACGTACCACCTGAAAGAGAGCCATAACACTGGTCCTTACAGAGACAGGCAGCACTCCTGTGTACGACAGACTCAAGGATTGCGAGGCGGAAAGTTGTAAAGCCTTGCCAACCCAACATGCATCGAGCCCTGGGCTTTTCCACCTCACCCTTTCCCCCCATCCTGCATAGCACATACTGTAGCAGAATCAATCAAGGTATGAAAAAACATTGCTAAGTGGAGTACAGATCTGATGATCAGCATCATCAGATGCTGAGATACTTTTTTAAAAAACAAAACCCAAACACACTTTTAAGTTTCTTTAGAACTCACAGTAGTCTTTTCCTGGGTTTTATGCTGATGCAAAAATGATGCCAAGTGGCTTGTTACTTCACTGTGACGTTGAGTAGGAGTCTGTCTGTACCCCAGAGTATCCTGAGTGGAGACAGAAAAAAGCAGCACAAAGGGAAATGTGAGTTTCCAACTTAGTAGTTAGAACATTGAGATGAGCAGGAAGAGGACTGCTCGCTTGGTTTTGCTCCCAAAACAGTCTCTGTAGCTCACACAACTATTGAATAAGTGCAAAAGCCATTTCTGGAGCCTGGATGACATGACTGATAAGGGACTGCAACATCACCGTCCCTCTCAGGCTTCCTCCTATAAAGCTTCAACTTTTCCTGCTCAGACTCATGCATTTTCTTCCACCACTGTCTTCATAGCTACCACGGAAAGGTGGCGAGTGAGCCCCACATCATCTTAGATGCCTGTGACCCAACAGCCCCAAACTCACAAGCTGCTCTGCTAAACAGACTTATTTTTCTTTAACAGCCCTATTTATCAAGAAAGAGGTTCAAGGGGAGGGTCTGGTCTATCAATCTTGATTGGGAAATGAGCTAACCCTGCAATCAGACCATCCAATCAAGGCAGAAACCAAACTTGGTTGCCCCAGGTAACAGTGATAAAAGAGTAGTGAGTATAAAAGCATTGATGATGGTCAGTGGTTCTTCCTAGGATGGGGTAAAATGTAGCTAAAGATAAAGTAAAATATAGCCCAAAAGGATTTAGGTTTCTCCTTTGTCTTCTTGTTGATTTCTTTCAAGGAGAAGCTAAAGTGTTGTGTTTGAAGGAATCAGAGATTGTGCAATGAGCTAAGAGTTTAGGGAATGTAACTTGATAAACAATAAAGTGAGGAAAGGGATCCTTCCTTAAACAGAGGAGAGGTTTGAGATTATGAGCAAATAGTATAGTGACACACAGGACTAGCCAGTGGGGGATAGGGGTGAGAAGAAGCTGTCTGCACTTGAGGTCATCTCTGCTTCTTCAAAAGTGGGCCATGTGGAACAACTGCTTCTGGGTTCCCAAATCTAGGGATTTCACCTCTTCCCTTAGTTTAAGTGGCCACTCTACCTGTCACACAGAGATCTCCAGCTCATCTGACTCGTTGCAGGCCACCATCTCCTTTCTGTGAAATACCAAACTGCTTGCAGGTGGCGGTTTTGGTTTCAAAGGCAGTTAAGGCTCTCTTCTTTTCTTACACGTTGCTAACAACTGAGCTAGCCTAACTCTACTATAATGTTACCACCTTATTATCTTCTATATCATCGGAAATACATGGCTGATCCCTTCTGAACACGCACAATGGCACCCTAAAGAAGAATGAAAGATCCTGATTATTTTTTTCTCCCCTGATCACAGGTTTTGCTGATAGGTTTATCTTGTGTACTTCTGCATGCCCCCCTTCAAATCCAGCAATGAAGCGGAATCCACGTGTGCCCCCCTTCCTTCAGCACCCACATCCACGTGCTGGGCCTAAACAAGAGGTGGGGGATGTATGTTCCCTCAGGAGATCCAGACTCACGTTTATCAAAAGAGAGCTCTCCCTTTTGCAGGGAAGAAGGGCAGAAGTGTCATTTCAAACAACGTGGGAGGATAAGATGGCCTTAGCAGGCCATGGGAACCTTCAGTAATTGTGTCAGCCACCTGACACTGACTTCTCACACGAGTACAGGAAAGCTTTTGCAGGATATAAAGAAAATTGCTTGTCTGTACCGATGGCTTTTGCTGTACCAAGATAACCCGCTGGGCCTCTGCAAACCTCAATGCCATCACAAAAGTCTCGCCTGTGCGCAGAACTGACTTAACAGCTTCAGCTGGTTTAATGATCTCTCGGAAAAGGAAGGGCTTTGGCTAATAAAGGTGGGACAAAAGACTTTGAAGGTATTGAAGAGGAAGAAAGTAGCAGGGCTCGCTCTGTACTGGTCCCATTTCCAGTGAGAAAAATATGCCCTTTATAAAAACCACTTAGTAAACGATTTCTTTCAGAAATTAGGAGAACACACAACCTTCTACTTGACATTTTACACTGAGAAAGGTACGTGTTTGCATGAAGGTACATTTAACATATGGGCTATACCAATAAAAGCAGAAGTATTGTTCAGCTTAACGAAGAGCAGAATAAAAATAAAAGAATAAACAACTGTTCACTCACGATTCCCTGCCCTGCAGAGGCCATGGGTGCAGACAGTTTCGCTGCTGTCTATCACATGTTTTAAAAGGGGTGATTTGCAACCTAGAAACAGATATTATGAGTGAAGAGACAAGATACACTGAAAAGCTGTGTCTGGACTTCAGTTTCATTTTATGAAGCAGCTCTTTGTGCTTCACACTTCCAGGTGAAAAGTTGAAGAGCTTTTGTGCCAAGCTATGAAAGAAGAGAAGATTTCCTACTGAAGAGTGAGGAAGAATATAAGGTACTGTGTTTGAATCATACAAACGAAGCATGCCGAATGAATTATCTTCTTGTCAAACCATGGCCACAGAGGTATAGAATCATCGAATCTTCTGAGTTGGAAGGGACCCATAAGGATCATCGAGTCCAGCTCCTGGCTCCACACAGGGCCAGCCAAGTCAGAGCATGTGACTGAGTGTGTAGTCCTGATGCTTCTTGAACTCAGCCAAGCTGGGTGCTGTGACCATTTCTCTGGGAAGCCAGTGCACAACCACCCATAGAATTCTATGATTCTATTTATTGGTTTGTGTGGAGAAAGAACACTTCCAAACCTATGGGTGTTCCCATAGAAAGGGCCCTTATACCCACCCCGTGAAAAAACACTATCTTATGACAATCTGGCATCTCACCACCATGACACCGAACGACTTGGTGATGACCAAGCTTCAATTTCCACTGAACATTCTGGACAGTACAGGGAGTTCTCATGCACTGATGTATGACCCACAGAGCCCACTGTGGTGGTTTTACCCTGGCTGGAGCCCAGATGCCCACCAAAGTCGCTTTAACACTCCCCTTTTCAACTGGACAGGGGAGAAAATATATATTGAGAAGCATAGGAATCAAGGTAAGGACAGGGAGAGATCATCCCGCAATTAGTGTCATGTGCAAAACAGACTCAACATGGAATAAAGGAAAGAAACTCTAAAATTTATGACACTGCACTGCACACCCAGGGACACCAGAGTTGGGTAATGAGAAGTGCGATCAGATCTTAAACACCTTCCCCCACCCCTCCCTTCTTGGCAGACTTCACTTTAGTCATGATTTTGCTCCCTTCTTCTCTCCCCAAGTGGCACAGGGAGGGGCAGGGAATAGGGAATGGGGTTTCAGTCAATTCCTCTAGAGTTGTTTTTCTTCTTGGGCCGGGGGAAGCGGGCAGGGAGCATTCCTCACACCCTTCCCCTGCTGCACAGAGGGGGACAGTCCTCCGTGACCTTCTCCAACATGACCCTTTCCCACAGGGCTCCAGCTCTTCACCAGCTACCTCGGCATGGGTCACTTCTATGGTGTGCAGTCATAAATCACAATCTTTCTCAGTCTCTCAGTCCCAGGCCTCCACGGGGTCACCAGCCTCCCCAGCAAACCTACTCTGGCACAAATCTCTCCCTTGCTCATCTCTGTCTCTCTCCATGGGCTGCAAGTGCCAGCAGAGGCTTGCTCCAATGCAGGTCACAGTGTCTTCTTTATGTCTCCACTTGCTCCAGCATGGAGCCTCTCCATGGACTACAGGTAGGGTCTTGGCCTTTTCCATGGGCTGCAGGGGGACACCCACTCCACCATGGGTTTCTCCACAGGCTGCAGGGGGTATCTTTCTCTCTGGCACCTGGATGTCTGCACAGTTCCTTACATCTTCTCACTCACTTCTCCGGTGGCAAAAAGCAAATGCTTGTGGGGGCTTTTTTCTCCTGAATGTGATTCCCAGAGGCCCTGTGACCATCACTGGTGGGCTCAGCCTTGGTTAGCAATGACTCCGGCCTTGAGCCAGCTGGTGTTTGCTCTCTGGGGCATGTAGAGAGCTTCTGGCTGCTTCTTACAGAAGCCACCCCAGCAGCCACCCCTTCTCCACCAGGACCCAGCCACGCAGAACTACTACACCCATGCATACCCTTACCAGGCCCTTCAGACATTCACGTCATCACCTGTTTCACATAACACTTGGGTCCAGGCACAAAAGTTAAGAGTCATTCCTGTAAGACCCCCACAAGTTAATGCACCTTATGGATGAAGCTTCCATGCCACCACCTCCACAGCTGCCTGTCACAGAAGAACCCAACACACAAACACAAACACACAGCAACACTTACACCAATGAATACAAGTTCTAGTTCTGGCACAAGGAACATTTTCTTCTTTTCTCCTCAAGGAAATGGCACCATTAGGAAATGAGTAAGGATTTTTCTCACTGGAAATGGGACCTGTAAAGGACAAGGGCAATGGTTTCAGACTACAGCAGTGTAGGTTTAGATTAGGCATTAGGAAGAAGTTCTTAACTATGAGGGTGATGAGAGACTGGAATAGGTTGTCCAGAGCCCTGTGGGAGGCACCATCCCTGGAGACATTCAAAGTCAGGCTTGACGAAGCTCTGAGCAACCTGATCTAGTTAAAGATGACCCTGCTTACTGCAGGGAGTTGGACCAGATGACCTTTAAAGATCCCTTCCAACCCAACATATTCTGTGACTTTATGATTCCTTCAGAACACACGTAGCAACTCTCAGAAAGCATGGTAGCATCTCTCACCAGATATTGGATCTCACAAATGGCTGCTCTCCATAAGTATTGAGCAGTTCAGACACAAGTGCTTCTTTTAAACCATGTATCCACTGCCACATCTGAATGACTGTTTTTTGGTTTTACTCATGTCTGCCACAACCTCATTCAATAATCATAAGAGGAAACTCTAGGGTTTTGGTTTTGGAGGGTTTTTTTGTTTTTTTCTTTTCTTTTGGGGGGGTGTGGTATTTTGTTTGCTTAGGGGACAGGGACATTGGAAGCAAAGCTGATTCTTTATATAAAAGATTATGCACACAGTCCATCAATCTTCTAAAAAAGCTTTTTGGTTTTGGACTGAGGTTTTCCCAGTCACTTATTTTAGTCTCTCTCTACTAACAGTGGTTTGATGTGATCGGTCTCTGTCATGTTTCTGGACAGGCTGACTCAGCTTCCTCAGTGGAAATAAGCAATTTAAGGAAGCAGGGAAGGAAGACCATCTACTCTGTCTCTGTCTTCACATCTGAAGATGCAGAACAGGCTCTGCAATTATTTTTGATCCCAGTTTCTGATGCAGTGGCACATTTTTGAGATGGGCTGATAATAAATTTTGAAGCCATGTTCCAATTCTTATCATTAGGAGTAATATCTTCTCCCTGTTATCTTCTCAGTGTTTGCTCTTACTTTTAGCTAGTGTTGACCACAGTCAGAAGCAGGACGCAAGAATAGAAGGGTTATCGTTAAAATCCAGGAGAATATTTGTTACATTGAGGCAGCCAAAATAAACCAAGAACAGCTAATGACTGTGCTTCAGCAGCATTGTTTTCACACACAGAGCTTTTATTTATCCAGAGATATTTTCAAATACCAAAGGAGATTTGAATTTCATTTTCCAACCCTGCCCATCAGCTACCAGTCCCGTGCCACTATCACTGCCCAGAGCTGTGGTTTCCAATGCACGCTTACCGCTGCGCCTGTGAGGAGGCTGAGCTGGAATGTCCCTCTTTCGCTGCTTTCATCCCAGCTTTGGTGATTATGCTACTGGTAGAAAAGTATCTGATGCATCTGAGGAGCTGCCTTTGCTCATTCATTTGTTGCTGGATCATTGCTTCAGCATCATTTGGGTTCTCGAGTCCATGTTTCCAATTTATCTTAGTTTCCAGAGCAACCAAGTCTCATTCTTAGTGCTTCTTCTCAGCTGATTCGGTTATGTCTCTGCTTCCTGCATATTCTGATTCCTCTGTGGTGCCAAAGACTGCTGCCACAGGTTTGGGGGGCAGGGGGAGAAGTAAAAAAAAAAAAAGGCACCTGAGCACTTTTTTCTTAATTTTTAAATAGACATTGTCTGTTCTTCCTTCGATATTTGCCACATTTAATGATATGTTTAAGGACTGGCACTGCATTTTTCCCGTTAGATATCCCTTTTATCAGGGTTTCTCTTATCTTATTGAACTAACTCACCAGAACAACCTCTTTTACTAGTATTTGGGGATTATGTCAAGGAAAAATGCCATTGTTGGAAGTGGCACCCTACATATCTTTTCATTTTCTGACACCAACATTTCTGTTGCTGCTGTCGTCCTTTGCATGTAAAAGCCTCATAGGATCTTTTCTAAAATGTTAATTTTCTGACTATCCAGTCCTTCCACGCTTTTCCCCATGAAGCCAGTTGCATTGGGTAACTGTTCCCTGGGTCCCTGCCAACACCTTTCTTCCCCTTCCTTTGAACTTCTCTTCCCTGGTTTCTTCATGCATTTTGCAGTACAGTCAAAGCCATCAGACACCCAAAGTTATCTGTGCAACCCGGGGAGCCAGAGGATCCCAAGGGTGATGTGGTATGTATCCAGGCCGTGTGGCGTGCAGTGCATCCAGCATTTCGGACTGGGTCAGCTTCAGGGAAAAACGACAAGATCAGCTTGCTCAGAGGTGATTCAGCACAATTTTATGTTCATCCTCTCAGCACTCCTACGTTCATTTCCTGAAAGCTCAGACCATGGAGTCTAAATCAGATTTTAAACTCAAAACTCTTTTTAATGCTTAATATGTTCAAGCCCTCAGTGCCCACACAGATCCATTGTGAAATGGGGAGAAAAATGGCCAAGGAGTCTGTACCACTTCTGTAGTTATTAAAAATAAACGTAAAGCCGGAGTGCTTCAGAGTAACTTCCCTTGAGCCTTACAGTGAAGTGGCATTACAAGTCTGTCAACAAAAAATGTTTTTTCCTCCTGCCCTAAATCCATTCTTTCCAAACAGCTAAAGTTCAGTTTCAGTGGAGTCTAAAGCTCTCCCCTCTCCTCTCCCCCCAAGTCCTTTAAAAAAATCTTCATCTTTAAAAATGAAATGACAAAGGCATGGACACCAAGGACAGTACTTGCCCCCTGTGCTGCTGCTCCCCTGTCACCTCCTGATGAGGCAGGTAACCCTCCCTCATAATATTTTATCCCTCATAATATTTTCTCCCACATTTGCCCTATTCCAGGCAGCAGATACATCTCTGCATCTTCTCTTTCATTTTTTCCTCAATCTAGTCTTCCCATGCAGTAGCATTTATAGGCAGAGAAAAATTAACTTAGGGCAATTAGCTGAGCTGCACAGGAATGCAAGGCTGAGCTGGCGAGCACCAAAACACTGTCACCTCAAGCCCAGGCTGCTGCCACACCAGCATCCCACATATCCCATACGCCAGCCAGACCACGCTCAAATGGTCTCATTGCAGTTCAACACCTTCAGCCCAACAGGTAATGGCTTCCCATTGCCTTTCTCGATCACTCCACACTTCCTGGCTCTGGCATTTAGTAATTTCCCAACCAGGTCACCAACCCAGCTTGCTGCAGCTCCAACCCCCGATCATCGCAGCAACTCCCTGTGTTCCACTGCCAGAAAAAGAACCCTTTCTGCAAGCTGGGGGGACAGTGGTGGTGGGGTGTGTGTGTGTATGGATTTAGATCATTTTGGATTAGAAGCCCCAGCAGGCAGGGGTGGTGAGCTCAATCACCTGCCCAGAGTCCTGCACCCTGTGGCCATTCCCCCTCCTCTTTTCCTGGGGGCTTCAGGCAGCCTCTTGTCCCACCATAGGGAGAACAAGCTGGTTTGGTATAAGGTGAAAGTGGGTAAATTCTGCTTTGCTTTAGAAAGGGAGTCATAAACCCTCCATGAAGCAATGTCACGCATCCCTGCCTGGGCTGCTGAGGAGCATTCAGGGTGTTTGTAGCAAGGGAGCAAACTCATACCGAATGATGCCCAACAGCAAGGTAAGGCTGTACAAAGTACAGAGGTTTGATGTAAAAGAGGCAAAGCTTGGAAGGACAGGCTGTTTTAATAGAGCAGCCTGAACCATCTGAGAAGGAGGATGAAATGCCTTTAAAATTCAGGGTGAGTAATTTATAAACAACTTGACGATGGCTGGAAAGCTGAGTGGAAAAGAGACAAAGAGCTTAAATCTCTTAAAGATCAGATGATTTTTTTCTGGAAGTGAGGGGCGAAACATTTCCCGTCAAGGTCAGGCAGGAATGCAAGACTTGAAAGAGCACTGAGCAATCTGGTGAGCAATCTGGAGAAACAAAAGTTTTGCTTTTGGAGAGGCTTGTAAGGAAGAACATCTCAGCCAGACAGACTACTTTTAATTTAAAATCAAGTTCAGCTAGGAAAGTAAATCTGTAGAGTAGTTTGTCCCCTGTTAGATTCGAAGGAAAAGCCGGGGACAATTGGGTCTTAGAACAGCAATTGTGTTGGTCCCTGCATGCAGCCCCTCGTGCCCATGTCTGTACCACAGCAGAGCCCTGAAGTGTGCCTGCAGAGAGTAGGCACTCATTAGCGAAGGCAAAGGTGGGTGAAGCAGCTATGTCTGTATTCAATGTATAAATATGTTTCCGTACACACTGAGAATTAAATGAAGATGTGAGAAGATTTGGGGTTTACTTTCCCTCTTTGATTACTTTTATTATTTTTGACAGGTGAGGTGAGCCTAATTATCCCCAAGGTTCTGACAAAGTTACTCGTGTTCCCTTCCAAAGTAAGTCACAATAGCGATGCCACGTGCCCACTCCTGACAGGACGTTACATCTAGATTTTTCAATTATTAATTTTTCAGATGATGTAGACTTCTGCCATTAAGACATGGTCTTGCGTTTTCTGAAAGGCCAGATACACCACCCGCTGCAGAGAGGCACTCTGCTTCCGTTTCAGCCCACCGTTCGTCGTCATTTAATCCCTCTCGTACAGGCCCGCCTGGCCTGACGAAGGGCCCTCGGTCACGTTTACCACTGGCCGGGTTTGTTGCTTCTTTTGGACGATTGCTTTTTTGGGGAGGCATCCAGGGAAGTGCTGCGGGGAGGGAGGACGGGAGGGCCGGCAGCGGGCTCGGCGCTGGCGGTGTGACAGCAGGGGGCAAGAGCGCACCAAAAATGCTCTGCGGCCGCCTGAGGACCGACCGGGAGTTGCCGGGGCTTCGGGGAGGCGGGCGGGGGAGGCGGGCGAGGGAGGGGGAACCCGCGGCGGTGCCTCCCCCGCGCCCCAGCCGCCCCTCGGCTCGGCGGCGGGTCAGGGCTGCGGGGTCCCGTCGGGAGCCGGGCATCGCCGGGGAGGGGAAAGCGCGGAGGTGCGGGGCAGGGGAGGGCCCGGGAACCGGCGGCAGAGACCGAGGGGGAGATCTTTTGACATTTTTTTCCCCTGGGGGGTCTGGGGGAGGAAGGGGGGGGGAGCATGGGGAACCTCCTCTTTTATTTTGTGCCCACTCCTTTTCATGCAGTTTCCCTCTCCGCCTTGCTGCTCCCTCTGATACCGTTCTGTCACTCAGGCTCTCGGAGCCGTGTCTAAGGCGTGAGGTGGCTGTTGGAAATGCCAGTGACACTGGGTGTGAGCTGTCGCACCCTGTCTGCCTGCGGGAAACCCCTTCTGCCTGTGCACAGTTTTAAGAGGGTCGGTGGTACTGGTCCCTTCGGAAAGCAGACAGGCCAGCTGCTGACTGAAAGTACCCAGAGAGGTGGTGGATGCCCTGTCCCTAGAGATGTTCAAGAACAGGTTGGATGAGGCCCTGTGCAACCTTGCGTAGATCCAGGCCTAGAGGTTGGTGGCCCTGCCTGTGGCAAGGAGGTTGGAACTCTGCGATCCTTGGGGTCCCTTCCAACCCAGACCATACTATGATTCTATGAATTTTTTTTTCCTAGCAAGAATCTTCAGCAATAAATTATCTTTGAAGTTTTTTTTTTCTTTCTCCTCAAAACTTCTCTTTAATGGAGGAAAATTGGGAAGGGAATCAGAATGACATTTTTGTTTTGTCTGAAGTGCGGCAGAATCTTGCTTTGTTTGGATTTGTAAACTGGAATTTTACAGACACATCCCATTTTCTTACCTGCTGTCATTTAGGAAATAAATACAGAGGGAACTTGGGGAAAAGTTTGGGCAAAGGAAAGCAAGAGGGGAGGGCACTACACTGGCCCTGTCCAGACCTCACTACTGATGGAGAGAATAATTCCTTATTTATTAGACACGTACACATTGTTTACCTCAAGGACATGGAAATTCATATTTATCATATACATCGCTTGTTATTGTGCTTATTTCCTGACTGGATGACTGAAGAAGGAAATTAAGCTGTGCTGAATGACACACATTATCGATGGCACAGAAAAAGTACAAGCTTCACAAAGAGAACCTAAACTTTACAGGCCTCTGCTGCTTAAAGGAAACTATTTCTGTAGCAGAACTGTTCCTTTAGCTGTGATCAAAGTCCGAGGACAGAAAAAAGGCAAGGTTGGTAGGGAGAGGAAACATGCTGTGTCCGATTAACTCTTACATTTTGGGCTCACAGGTACTTGGGGTCCACAGAGTCTATAACCATGTGTTTACTTTCACTATGGGAGGTGCCACGTACAGACCACATCCTTTGAACCGAGTTTGCTTTCTGTACCATTGACATTGCAATGTCACAGTGGCTGGTGGTGTGACTTGTAGGGATTCCCACCACAGTGGAAAGTGGGAGCTCCCACATTGCTCCAGCTTACTGGAGATGTTTCTGCAGCTGGGTTTGGCTGACCTCAGGCTTTCCCCACCTCATCATGGCCATGCGCACCTCTGAACACTGTCAACCAGACCCCAAGCTCTTTGCCTTCAACCAGTATTGTTCATAGCAAGGCCTGAAGGCAATTCACGCTCCCAACATGTGCATCCAGCTTGGGTTACCCTGCTGAAGGTTCAAGAGCAGCAGTTGCACCTTTTTGGGGCTTTTAGTAATGTGCTCTTTTAATTTTTTTTGCAACTACAACTTTGTCATCCATTTGGATTTGGATTTATGTGACTGGGAAGTGGGTTTAATCTTTTTGCACTCCAATGCACAAACCTATTTCTGGCAGATTCATCAAATTGACTGAGGAAAGAAAAAGCACGTAGACATCACCCAGTGCTCAAAGAGGACAAGCGGCTATTTTTATTTGAAGAAATTGTATAATTCTTCTTGTATGATCCCTGTTCAGTTGTCTTTGAAGTCAACAGCGTTCTTTTAATCAAATTTTATGACTTTGTAGGCTTTTAAAAAGAAACTCCACACATTAGTGTCGAATCCTCTTTTCCAGGCTAATGTGCTGAAGGTATCTCTTCTTTACATTAGTAAAGGCGTATGGGAAGAGAGGAAAGCCACCTCCCTGTTTCATGCTAGGAGTTGTGACATTTGGAGGCTGCATGTACAAGCAGCTAGCTCCTCTAAGAAGCCTGCCGCTGCTTCTCCTAGCTGTGGGAAAAAAATTGGAGGCCATAAGTTGATTCTATTTTTGTCCAAACAAACTGTGGAGAGAAAACAGAGTTTCCTGTGAGAACACACTGAACCTGCCAGTGACTGTGGCATAGTGTCACACAGCCGGCCTCCCTTGCTAGCTGCATGCACATGGTCCTTGGGCAAGGATGACAAGTGTGGGCAGCAGCACTTGTGTGATAGCCGACGTTGCAAGGCTTTGCAGAGGTGAATAGTCATGTTCCTTAGGGACCTGCTTCTCACTCAGGCTCATTAAGGACGACTAGCAGGCACGAGGGGGACATTTATAGCTTGGTGTGTCAGCAGGAGTCAATGAGGAGGAAGGCCCTGGTGCCTGTTGCTGCGTGCTCACCGCTCATCAGTCAGCAAGTGTTCCCTGAGCAAAAGTGTTCGGACTTGTCTCATTAAAATGCTTTTCCCTGAAATGGCCAGTTAGTTGCCAGGGTAGTTTTGTAGCCTGACTGTAATCCTGGAATCCCCCGTAGCATACACCACTTCCAGACCAAGAAGTTACAGCTGAAGCAGCCCCTCATTTTCAGCCAGAGTTGTACATCAGAAACAATTTTACTCAAGTAAATTTCCTGGCCTTAAATTCATGGGCTGCCCTTCACCTGTCAAGGTGAGATTCTGAGCTACTGATTGTTCTTACTCAAAACAAGCACAGAAGTAAGACCCGACAACAGACTCCTGACTAAGAGGACAGACATTTGTCCAACTGTCCCATGAGAGGTTATGCAACACGATTGCTGGACGTGCTCTGGGGTGTCATTACTTGACATCTTCCTTCACTTTCTTTAACCACTTTTCTGTTCCTCTGAATGACAGTTCTGAGGAACTGCAGATAGTCATGTTACTTCTGCCCTAGCACCTACTGGTAAGACCTCAGCAGCACATGGGCAAAATGAGATGATCTCATAAGGGAAATACACACAGGGCTTCTAACTAGCACGTCTTCTCTCACCACTGGGTTGCCTCCCCACGTTACAAGCATGGCCATATCTCATGAAGTCCCATTTGTCTTGTAGGTCCTCAGAATTCGGTGTTATTATTTTTCAGTCCCTGGCTTTTTTCAACTGGAGACACTGTAATGTTTTGACACAGCACAGAGTATGAGTAACAGAGGCCTCAAGACAAGCAGTCTTGAGCAGCCAGCATTATCTTCACAGTAACTGGCAGCAGAGAGCAAAGGAACTTAGGTATCTTCCAGTTCCAGGTCTAGGCATAGCTGTGGATTGCAGATACCTACTCGTCCTCATGCCAGCGTTGCTCCTCAGCTTAAATGGCACTTTTCCTTTTTCCTTCCTCTGTGCATTGCAGACAGCAACAATGCTCTCCCACATCCCTTTGGTAGAGCAGCCAAGTCCTCCGTCCCACTTCCTACCTGCAAAACAGGTAACATCGTTCTTGTCTGAGGCAGTGGCCACAAATGATATTTTGGCTCCTAAGATTCTGGGGTTTAAAGCCAGAGAGTCTTATGAAAGGTACACCTGCAGGGGACTCGAGGACAGTGCTTCCTGACCAGAGACAGTTAATCATCAACAGTATCCAGATGGTTTGTGACTGGGCTTAGTGATGATGCATAGACTTGGGGAAATTCCAAGTTTTGTTCATGATTCATTCAGCTTTGACTTCCCTGGCTGAAAAAGGGAAGATCTCGCAAAACATAGTAATATTCTGCGTTAAGAGAGCACTTCACACACAGCTTTGCACCAAGTGAGCTGGAGATCTTGAGATGACTCCTTCATGGGGATGTCATGGCGTTACATCATGAGGTTGGATCTTTATCAGTTTTCCTCTTCTGTTGTGTGCAAGCACAGGCTCGCAGGAACCTTCTATAAGCTTTGTTTAATCCGTCTCCAAGGCCATTTAGTGCTGCAATGGGAGATGGCTTAGCTTTCCTCTCTGTCTGCCATTTTGCTTCTATCTCTGCTTTAATAATGACAATAATGCAAACTGTCACTCTCCTTTTATTCCAAAGGTAGCTGAGTTTTTACAACCTGATGCCAGGTTTGCATCTTAGAATACAACTGCAGTCATTCAAATGAGCGATAAGAAATGCAGCAGAGCATCCTTTTGGCACCAGGAACATATGCATCTACTCTCGACGCTTCAGTGATAATGAGATGCACCTTATCAGTGCCTTGTGTGAGCATCTGCAACATCCTTAAGACGCTGGTCCCACTTCAGCTAACCTTCAGGTCCCGTTTCATCTAACTGCCAGGAGTATATTGTAGTCAGAGGATACAGCGGCAGCTTCAAGGTCAAACTGTGCTTATTCCTCACAGTCACTGAGCACGATATTTTTCCAGAGAGTTTTTATGTAACAGGTTGGGTTTTATTCTCCTCCTTATGGAGCAGAAACTTGCAGAAACTCACAACACGTCACTTACCTTGAAGGTGCTCAATTACGTCAATGTTGCAACACTGCTAGGAGCCACCCACAGTTAGCACAGGCTGGTACCCCCCATGTGCTTTCTTCTCCTAGTGCCATCACCACATTCACTCTCCCTGCCTTTCACTATGGGATGGTGGGCTGATTTAAAGCCGCAGAAGCTCCTGTCCTTTGGGGCATGCTCTGCTTTCATGGGGGCAGGGAACATGGTCACTAGTGGGCCCGGAGTGCTGCATTCCCCCCAGCTCCTGCAAGCATCCCAGCTGTAGGCTGCACATCTTGCTCTCTACCTGCTCCTCTGTAAGCATGGTCAGCTCATAGGTGCCTGCACCTCGGGCAGCAAGGAGGCCTCCTGAGACCTGTAGCATAACCTGTACTCTTCCCAATAATAGTATGCTGTTGCACATCCTTTCTGGGGAAAACCCCGTAACTGATGAATATTATTCCCTATCATTTAGTCTGTCCTTTGATACTCTGATGGAAAGGCAAAGTCCTTAAGACACCTGAGCTGCCATCACTTCCTCCTCTGCCCCCTGCATCCATTGGTCCTCCACCCCTGCTCACCCTCCATCTGACAGTCCATGGCTTGCCCCATGCTGCCGCACGCAAAGGGGAGACCCATCTCTCCACTGTGCGGTTCCCTTTCCTTTGCCAATGACTCATCCTTGCTGTGATTCCTTCAAGAAGGGAGTTAATACCATCAATAAAAAAAAAAAAAAAAAAGAAAGAAAAAAGGGAAACAAACCAAAGCATTCTTATCTGCCCATTTCCTTTTTATTTTGATCTGTAGGCTCTCTGAGGCACCTTGTTTTGTGTGCTGAACCGCATCGAGCACTGATGCCGCTTCCCCAATGACAGGAATGCTCTATTCCATCAGCCAGCAGTGCCTGTGCATATGGAGACATAAAATATTCTGCAGGATACTTTATCCATGTCCCTGGAGGCTCCAAGGGAAAAGACTCATGCCAGTAAGCAGTGCCAAAACGCTATCGGTCCTCCCTGTGCCACGGCACAGGCAAAAATCCACCTCTCTGCGCATCAGGACTCCCCAACTCAACAGCAGAGGCAGGAAATGAGGGGGCAGAGGAGCTGCCCCACCTCGTGAGGACAGTGCAGCCTATCAATATTGATGACAAAGTGGTTTTTGCAGCAGCTGTTTGAGCTGTTTCACTGTTTTTGACTATTCCTCTCGCTGGGGGCAAGGGTGGAAACAAAACAGATAAATTGGAGGGAGCCTAGAACAGAAACACTCCTGCTTTTCCAGAAAAATGATAATGGCTGCACCATGCACTGTTCTTGTATCGTAACCTTCCCCAAAAGACTGCTAGAGAGGACAGTGTGCAATCTCAGAGTGTTCCCTCACCCAGTTTAGAACATACTCAGACCTCAGAGGCACAAGTGGTCAGAGATCCTCCAAAAGCAGCACTCACCAAGGCCCAGGCAGGGCAGGGACACAGCCCACAGCTTCTTCCTTTGCTTCATGTGGTCATGGTCCCCCTAAGGTGCCCCAGCTATGCCTTTTGTGTGCTCTGAAGTACTGGTCTACCAAAGGCCATTTTCGTCTTCAGTACTGCAATCTAACCCAGTACTGCTCTTCTTGAAAATAAAGCAGGACAATGTTGATATTTTGTCACCACATGCAGTTTGTAGAACACAGGAAATAACAGAAAACCTCTTTTAACTACCATACCCATTTTATTCCATACCCTTCTGACTACATCAGAAAAATATATCTTCCTGTTATCACATCCATTTCATTTTTACTAGTCTTGTGTAAGCTTTAACTTCTGTGATACACAGTGTCATTTCCTTTGAGTTTCAGAGACAGCAGTAAAAGAAAGAAGGAAGAACATCTGAAGAACATCTGAAGAGCATCCCCCACTTTATTGCTATACCCGGTATGCCCCGCTCCCCACCATCGTTTGGGCTGTCAGATGAAACCAATCGCTCTTCTTTAGGCTTCTCTATTCAGCAAGCAGAGGTTGTGCAGCCCTGAAAGGACCTCGCAGAGGAGAAGGCTGATGATTTGAGTTTTATCCCGTGGGCCAGTGCAGACCGATGATGTTTTACTGGGTTAGGTTCTCATCTGTCCCAAACTTCTAAAGGCAGCACAGGCAGCAAAAGGAGCAAGCCCCTGCTCTCACAGTCCCTTGACACATGGTGAGACATAAATCTGACACACTGAACGTCTGTCTCACGTGCTGATGGACAGTTACATTGCTCCCAGTTTCCTTCTGGATTTTGCATGTGTTCCCAGTACTTCGAAGCCCTCAGTAGTTGGTGCATCTCCACAGGACCTCCAGCCCCAGCAGTTCCCCTGGTTTGAAGAGCAGCTGACCCAGACTCGCCACCCAAATTCAGTCCTTCCACTGCCTCTCTTGTGACAGTCTCATACCCAAGTTGCAAAGCCACATCTGCAGTATTTGCATGACATGCAATGACTGCCTAGAAATCATTTGCATGCTGTCCCTTCCTTCTCCTTCCCTTGCCTCCCCTCACCCTGCTTTCTTCTTATTGGCTTCTGTCCTGAAATACCTCTCACAGAACGTCTTTAGATCTGTGGTGGTCACTATTTTTCACCTGTCCTTTCCTAGAGCTGATCTACATTCATTGCCACCCTGCGTAACTTGCAATGGCAGACAACTCAGTAAGAGAGTATTGTATTCTAAACACTTAAAGCAAACCTTTGTTTTAAATTGAAAGATCCAATTTTAAGTCAAATATTTCATCATCACTTCTAAAATCACTGCTTCTCCTTGGAAGATAAATGAGACACGAGGACTGTTTCTCCACTTGCTGCAGAGGATGTGATGATCCCCTGGCCCATATGAGGTGAAGTTATTTACCCCTCTGTAGCCCAAAAAGAAAATGGGTGGTATGCAGCAAGCTATGAAAGGTGTGGTATTGTAAGTCCTATAGGAAGACTGTCTTTGTTTCTATGTGGTATTAGCCTTTCATGCAAACAGGTGAGAATTGGTACATCGCCTTTTTCTCTACACCTGGTTAATGCTTTTCTATTAAAATTACATCTGAACAGGCAGCAGTGAGATCAAATGATGGTGTGGAGCAAAAGTGGAGGCTCTGAGAAGAGCAGCTCCTCACCTTCAGGGTTACGTTAGTACAACCCCCACCAAGAGCTCTTGGGACTGAGCAAAGAAGCACCTTTGGGGGGTGCAGGCACATGCAGGAGCATGCAGGTGCAGTAGGAGCAGCCAGGCATAGTGTCACGGGTTTGCTGTGAGACCCTGAGTGCATCTATGCAGACCCTGGTCCTCAGGAGGGTGGCAGGTACTTGAGCACAGCCCCACAAGATCCCCCATCGGCTGCTCCAGGCCCTGCCACAGCCAACCCACCAGACACAGGGCCAAGAGCAGCACCTGGAGATGGGGAGGTGTCATTCCCATAGATTCCTCAGGCAGTAAGGTACCAGCATAAATGCAGTGGTAATTATCTCTGTCCTCATGGAGGCGAGGCAAGGATTGATGTTATGAAGCACTATCAGACTCTCAGATACTGGAAAAAGATAGAGCTGAAGCACACAGCAAGATAAAGCCTGTGTGTAGATTGCATGTAAATCCAGCCTTTTCCAGACTAACAAATGCAAATGGTAAAAATTGTCAAGCAGTCAGACATGTGAGCACACCTCACTTCTCCATCAGCCCGCAAACTTGCCCTTGCTTACAATTTCAGACCATCCCTGCTGCAATCCTGCCACCGATCTATACAGAAATTAATTTGCATCAGTGCGGTATCCTGTGGGTGATTCGAAGAAATGTATGGCAGCAAGGACAGAGTTGTGGTTTAAGCATTCCAGAGATGCAGGTTAATTTCTTTCCAGCATCCTGCGCGTTGCAGGGTGTGCTGCTGAGCGGTGCAGTTCCCTGGTTCGTAAGATAAAGAGGCTCTTTCATAGATGTGATGGGGGAATGTCGTGCTGATTTGATGTTTTGTGAGTTTTGAAAATGTGTCCTTTGGATTTAATTCTCCATATTGAGATCAAGCCACAGACCTAGATAAGAAAGAGATTTGATGCAAGAAAAAACAGGTAGAGCATATCAGAAGTTGAGACCAATTCACACAAGCCTTATGACATCTATGTCATAAGGCAAAAACACTAACCCCATATTTCCTTGAATTTTGTGATGAATCTGTGAAGAATTTTAAGACATGAAGGACTCACTGTCAAACTTCTGACACTTCAGAGATTACTCTTCATTACATGACAGACTTCTTGTACAGTCTGCTTACAGTGTCACGGTGAGGGCACCTTCAAGTAGAGGGAAGTAGGAAAGTTGGTGCTTTGACTTTGGAGCCTTTCTGAAGTTCCTGGGGATTCCAAGAGAGCAGAAGATCAAGCAGCTCCCCGCACCAGAGTAGCCCTGGCCACCTGGAATACATCCCGTAGCAGTGCGACATTGTTCCAGGTCACTTCAGTAATCCAATAAACGTGAATTCAACCCTGGGGAAAAAGAACTGTGCAAAAAAATGTAATTATAGGCTTATAAAAATCATACTTTCCTAATATTGCTTTGCTTTCACAAGAGAAGTATATTACCCCGGGGACTGGAACGGGTGTGCCCTCACTGCTTCCATCATTACCAGACTTGTAATCCACTGCCACTTCTACCTGCAAGTACCAGATGCTGGACTCTCTGGTCCCCTCACTATAGCAACCCTGGTGAAATAGGAGTACTTACATCAAACAAAATCCACCAGGCTTAGATAGGAATCAGAGGCATTAAAACAGCTTTTATTTTTGTGTTATTCCTGCTCTTTACCTCACACACAGGTCTACACTTCACCTTTCTTTAGAGATGTGTTGGCTGCAGTGGACCAATTTACACTCACTAAGGACCAGAATATGTGTGTTTAAAGCTTCCAGAAAGTCCTTGAGTAGAATGTGTCAGCAGGATTGTGTTTTCATGGGGTAAGAACTGTTCTTCACCCTTCCAGCAAAGAAATAAAAATCAAAATTCTTCAATCACCCTGTGTTTTGGGTTTTCATGGCAAGGTTTTGGTGGAGGGAGTGGGGCTGCAGGGGTGGCTTCTGCAAGAAGCTGCTAGAAGCTTCCCCTAGGTCCAAGAGAGCCAATACCAGCTGGTTCAAGGGCGGACGTGTCACTGACCAGTCGTAGCAAATCATACAGTCATAGCACCTCTGCAAAAACATATTTAAGAAGGGGAAAAAAACCTGCAAGCAGCAGCTCTTTGTGGCCAGAGAAAGGAGTGAGAAGATGTAAGAAACTCTGCAGACACCAAAGTCAGTGAGGAAAGGGAGGTAAGGAGGCACTTCAGGAGCCAGAGAGAGAGGTTCCCCTGCAACCTGTGGAGAAGACCTTGGTAAAGCACGTTGTCCCCCTGCAGCCCATGGAAGATGTTGGGAAGCAGAGATGCCACTTGCAGCCTGTGGAGGACCCCATGCTGGAGTGAGTGGAGACACATGAAGGACGCTGTGACCCAGTGGGAAGTCCACACTGTAGCAAGCTCCTGGCAGGACCTGCAGCCCATGGAGAAAGGGGCCCATGCTGGACCAGGTTTGCTGGGGTCACTTGTGACCATGTGGGAGATCATGCTGGAGCAGTCTGGTCCTGAAGGTCTGCGCCCTGTGGAAGAACCCACACTGGAGCAGTTGGTGAAGAGCTGAAACCCCGTGGGAAAAGGACTCACATTGGTGAAGTTCATGGATGACAAGCTGGAGCAGAAGAGCATGAGGAATCTTCCCCCTGAGAAGGAAGGGCCAGCAGAGACAACTTGTGACAAACTGACCGAAACCCCCATTCCCCATCCCCCTGTGCTTCCTGGGAGGGGGAGGGAGAGCATTTGGGAATAAAGTTGAGCCCACAAAGAAGGGAGGGGTAGGGAGAGGTGTTTTAAGATTTGGTTTTATTTCTCATTAACCTACTCTATTTTGATTAGGTAATAAATCAGATGCCTTTTATTCCTTGTCGAGTCTCTGTTGCTCATGACCTGAACTGCTGAATGATCTCTCCCTGTCTTTATCTTGACCCATGAGCCTTCCATTATATCTTTTCTCCCCTGTGCAGCTGAGGAAGTTAGCGATAGAACAGCTTTGGTGAGCATCTGGCTTCCAGCCAGGGTCAACCCACCACACCCTGAGAAGCATCATCCTTGTTGCTTATAGGCAGACCCTGGTATCAAAGAGGCACTCTTGTTTCATGATGACACTTGCTTGTCCTGCCCTTCAGCAGCGGAGGAAGATCAGCAACCTTCCCCAATGGGAACTGCTGTGGAGATTCCTCCAAAAATAGGCTTGGATGAAAAATGGATCAGGATTTTTTAACAGAGATGTCTTTCTTTGGAAAGTGTTGATATTTTAGCATTGGTGACCCACAGTTAGAAGAAAACCAATCCTGCCTCCACTGCCTCTTCCCATCCCAACAATCCAAGCCTAGGCAGTCTGTGGGTTAAGACACTTAACTGAGAACTGAGAAACTTAGCTGTACATCTGTTGTCCCTGTGCCAGGAGCCAACCTGCCCTTGGCCATTCGGGTGCGAGTCTCACTTGCTGATTTCTTGTGTACAAAAACATTGAAGGAGAGCCCAGGGTCTGACCCCACGGGGTACCAGCCAGCTCTCAGTGACCCACCACAGGGTACAGCTGAGTCCCTCAGCCACGACGGTGGTGCCTCTGCACCAACCAGAGGAGCCTGTGGCACTCCTGTGGAGGCTTCTTTAAAAAGGGTGGTAACAGCAGGGAAAGAGCAAACAACAAGGCTGGAGGAGTTGGAGGGACCGTGCAGCAGAGCTGGGAACAACCCATGGAGGGGCTGTGGCACACAGGTAACCCACACCAGAGTAGGTACTCCCTCAAAAAACACATCCCAAGTCAGACCCATGTCAGAGGATGGAAAAAAGGAAGGAAAGGTCACTAGAAGAAAAGAGTAAGCAACAGTGAGTAAGCCAAAAAAACACATTGTACCTTGAGCCCAAGCACCTGTTCTGCCCATCGCCTCACCAAGGGGACTGAGTGCAAACTGCAGTGACAATAAGAGGAGTGGAGGCCAGGAAGGGGAGAGGAGAGGTGGCTGGGGTGAAGCTGAGCCTGGGAAAGCAGAGGGAAAGTTTTTTCCCAAAGTATTGGCATCTTCATTTCCCAATACCTGAATCAGCAATTAAATGTTTATGTTAATTGGCAATAAATTAATTCCCCAAGCCCTGTTTGTTTGATCCATAATGGTAATTCCAGGCAGCAGTAAGCGATCTACCTGTCTTTACCTCATCTCATACATTTTCTCATTCTCTCCCCTTCCTGCTGAGGATGGTGAGTGAGGGGCAGCTCCATTGTTTGGCTGGGGTTAACCCACCACATCCCCAAAACATTTGTGGCATGAGAAAACAATTTCCTTTTCTCTCCAAGTTGTGGAGTAACTGTGGGGATCATGAAGGTCTGCCCAAAACAGCCATGAAGTCTCACTATTAGGTTTCTAAGGATCCGCAAGTGAAATACCTGCTAGGAATGACATTGTAACCTTGGTGAAGTAGGGGAGTAGACAATGTGATCCTATTTCCATGAGGCTTAGACTCCCATGTTTCCAATGCTCCAGCTACCACACATCTGATCATTCAGAAATGGCAAATGAAAGTGGTCTACCTTCATGTTTATGACCAGTCATAAATGGATTGTTTTGCTTTTATCGTGAAGAAACTCCTTCAAAAAATGTTTTTTCAAATAATGTCATGTTTATTTCATTATGCCTCAAATAAGAAGACTTCAAAGGTGCTTTTTCCTCAGTATTAAATAGCAGTGGAACAAAACAATCTCTCAGGAATATTGGCATGTATCTTATCTCACCACTCCATCAGCAGCCGTGTAGGTACCACATGGGTGAGTGCTTCCTCAGAGTGCCAGCAGGAGCTAGCCAGACCAGGGGGATTCAGGCAGAAGTCCAAGGATAATACTGAGGAAAGGAAAACTACAACTTTGCCCCAGTTTTAATTTGTTTAGTTTGGTTGTTTGTTCTGGTATTCCTAAAGGTGGGAAATTGGCCATCCAAGAGAAGAAGATTGTTGGTTGTTCTTCCCATTACAGCTAGCCAGAATACTCTGGAATTTTACTCCATGCTGGTAAGGATGGGCCAACTTAGCTTCTGAAAAACTCTTCCCACATGCGGCCTCCTGGCATAGTCTCTTGCTCCTTGTGGCTTGGACCACACTGTTGGAGTGAAGTCGCTCCGCATCTGATGTGCTGTGGACCTGATGTGTGAGTGTAACTGTGCAGTGCTAAAAACAAGAAGTAATGATCTGGAGAGAGAATTACTTGTTGCCTTTTGCCAAATAAGCAGAGGAAAAAAACCCCAAAAATCAGTGCAAAATGAAAAAGACTACGCTTGGAGTTTGCCTGTCAGCAACAACTCTTAGAAATATCCACTGGAGGAGGCAGAAGGATAGGAAGTGCTCAGGAATATTTGTTTGGTCTACCGTAATTTTTTGTCACAAAACTTCATGCAAGTCTATCAGTGGTGTATCCTTATGCAGAGAGAGCATCAGTCAGTCATCAGCCAGTCCTAAACACAAGGGGGGTTTGCAGCTGAGGAACTGGTGATAGGTCTGTCACAGATGAACCTGTCATCTTATCATTGAGAGCATTTCTCCATACTGTGTAAGTTCGTAAGCCACTTAGGGCTCAGGGGTTTGGTTTTGGGTTTTTGTTGGATTCCCCTCCACCCCACCCCCCCAAAAAAAATCATTATCTTAAAATGTTCCTGCCTCATTCAACAGCAATTACTGTTGATATATTTCCATGGCACAATATTGTAATGTAAATTTAGCATGACTGCATGAAGATGCAGGGATTTGCAAGCGTGGCTGAAAGTGTTGCTGTGGGAATTCACATTAAACTGTGAAAGTAAGATCCTACACTTAGTCTATAATAAAGCACAAGGGCTCCTGAGACCTTCCACCTTATCCTCCAGCCATATCCAGCCCCGTAAAGCCTGGCTAAACCACAGCATGTAACTGAATTAGTCAAAAATGGCATTTCAGCTGCCAAGCAGTGGCAGGACTATTGGAGGCAGCACCTATAATTCTGACAAAAAGATCTCATGTATAAAGTAGAGAGAAAGTACAGGTGTACATCAAGTGGTGTGCTGACCTGTTGGTTTAGAATATTCGTATACTAACAAAGCCCAGCGTATCTCTGGAAGGATGGGGGGAGGAGGAGGGTGAAGCATCTTTGACACTGTTTCAGCTCACAACTCCACTTCTTTTTTTTTCTCCCACCCAGAATGGCCTCCCCATGCTCTGTCCTGGGACTGCAAGCACCCCCTGAGGGATGCAAACAAGCACACCCTGGCCAGATCTGCCACACTGCAGTATGGTGTGCAGCTGGTGCACACACAGGCCCCTGGCCTGCAAGGGTGCTGGTGACAACTGTCTGGCCCTGTGTGGAGCCAGGAGTTGTACTCAATTATCCCTATCTGTCCCTTCCAACTCAGGAGATTCTGTGATTGTATGACAAGCACAAACACAAGGGATGGTCGGGCCTCACAGCCCTGCTGAGGTGCCAGGCTGGCACTGTGTGCTCCTGCCCCATGCAGGGATGGGACTGGCCAAGCCCAACTAGCTTCGAGCATAGGGGTACCCCAGCCTTGTCACTGGCCACAGGGAGGAAAACACCCTATATGGTCTCTTTTTTATAGGAGAATTGCTGTAAAAAGCATGACATGAGTGAGGAAGGCAGAGGAGGCGAGACGAGTGTGTCGTATCGCTGTGTTGTCACCCCCCATGACATTAGGGAACTGCTGCTTTGCCTTTTCTTCCCTGCCATTGCCCAGGCACACTTCAGGGGAAGGAGCAGAAGCAGCAGCAAGGCAGAGCTTCAGCACCAGACAGGCTGCAAGGGATGGGAAACCCAGCTGGAGCAAAGGGAGGCCTCTTGCCTGTATCGCTGAGATCTGTAATGCCCAGACATTAGGCTACCCTGGTCTCTCCTAAGAAAACACATGTGTTCAAGGAAAGCAGATTGTCTTGGCTGTCAGTTCCTGATTTAGCCCCTATTCAGTATTTTCTATTTGAATTTGGCTACCCTAGCCAAACCCTGTTTGGATGATTGACATTTTTATAAGAGACTAGCAAATAGCAGATGACAAATGATTTACATCTCCTGCAGATTTATGAAGCTTCAGATTTATAAACATTTTCATGACTATGCCACAGCTATCCAAGTGTTTCCAAACAGAGAAACAGAAGCTCTCAAGGAGTGAAGACCTCAGCATTAATTGGTTATTCCAGAAACTGGAGCTCTGTTATGGAACCATCTCTGACACTTGACCCTTTGCTCCATCTCTTTCACTTCCATTGCTCACTCTCCCTGTATATCCTCTTGCTTGCCTGTGTGTTTTCACCCTTACAAGTTTTAATTCAAGTGTGCTGAGGTTTTTCATGTTATGTTGATTTCTAAGACATTCAGAAAACTTAAAGATACTGGTTTTGAAAAGCCTTAAATTTGAAAGAAATCTTAAGAATTTTACAGGCCTTAAGCTGAAGGAGGGCAGGGTTAGATTAGACATTAGGAAGAAATTCTTCCCTGTGAGGACGGTGAGGCCCTGGCACAGGCTGCCCAGAGAAGCTGTGGCTGCCCCCTCCTTGGCAGTGTTCAAGGCCAGGTTGGATGGGACTTTGGGCAACCTGGTCTAGTGGAGGGTGTCCTTGCCTATAGCAGGGGGTTGGGACCAAATGGGCTTTGAAGTCCCTTCCAGCCCAAAGCAGCCTGTGATTCTATGAAATGCAGGTACTTCCCTTTCCATGGGACAGCCTGTTGTACCCGTTCTCTCCTCCCAGTGCTTTACTAATGACCATGTGCTCACACAGCAAAAAAAATGAAATAACTCTACTAAATTACACAGCAACACACTGCACCTATGTGACAGTAGTGCTCAGTATCTGCAGTCCTGAAAACCCCTTCTGCAGCAACTACTTAAACACTGCCAGGTTTTGCCAAGTCACCACCCCTAGCCAGGCCTCCCCATCACAATGCTCAATATTCTCCTTGCCAAGTCCATTACACGTCCACTATAAAACATCTTTGGTGGGCAAGGCCTGAGTTTTGGACAAACATGTGGGCTCAGTGTGGTGGTACAAAAGGTAACAGCTGAGGTTGACTCTTCTGAATGTAAAGCCTTAAGCATGGGGCTGCAGCAGGAGTCATGACCTATTTCCGTTTTGAGCACCAACCTCCCTTAATCTTCTGTTTGGAAGTTCCTTGTTCACTTGATTCACCATAAGTTTCTCTTTTCATATTAACTTGTCCCCAGGATTATGCCCTCACTAACCTCCTAAAGATCTGTGCACCCAGTACAGGTGATAAGATTGAGTGTTTTCACTTGCTTTGTTGTAGAACCCTATGCTTAAAATCACCCAAATCAGAGCAAGATCTCAGATTAACATCTGGTGGGAGCCTCTTGCACCATGCTGACTTTGTGGAAATATACTTCCACCAAAAGCAAATAAATCTCCCTTCAGGCAGCTTTGAGGCTGCTTGGAAGCAGGCTGTGGGGTGAAGAAGGGGATAAAATTGGTAGTCATCTTTTACTCTGGGTGCACAATTCTGTAACACCTTCTCTCCCTGGCTGCCACTGAGAACTGCTTTCTCACTCAGCCAAGGCCTGAGGAGGGCTGCTGCAAGAGAGGTAAAGCTTTTGTCCCATGTCAAGTGAAAGGAATCACCAGGGACCTTGTTCCTGGAGCCTGATCTGCCCACTGATGTCGTTTTAGAGTTTCCCTGTTCAGCTGTGAGCAAGCATCCTGATGCTGAGGAAATCTACATCCAGGCACATCAGTGAGTGCCACATTAGCAGCAATGTCTGCTCAGAGCTCCCCATTGTCTCCTCAATTAAAAATTCAGATTGGCACCAGCTAAAATAAGCTTCTCAGAAGGTCTTTTCCAGAGAGAGAAATACCTTTCCTTCAAAGCTGTTCTTTTCCATGCATACACGGTAGGAGCAGGCAGTGAGTTGCTGAAGTGCGTATGTGTACCGTGCACGTATGCATGCACATATACATGCACCATAAAGAGATTTTTGTTTTGAAACAGCAGTAAGGCACATTTGCCAACACATAAATTAAAGGCAAAGAGCTATAGCAGGCAGGAGAACCAGAAGAGAGACCTGCAGGGAAACATCGGCCTCTCATTTGACTAAGAAAGAGTCTGCTGATTGCTGAATGCAGCTTTCTCGCTCTTTCTCTTCTAACACAACATTTTCTGTCATTAAAGGCAAGCTGTTCCCCACGAGGATTTGCTAAAAGGGTAAAACTGTGAGGGGAGCATTCTTCCTGCAGGAATGCTGCTGAAGCCTTAACCAGCCTTAGGTGTCTCCATGCTCCAGCTCTGTATCTCCTCTTAGCTCATTCTGCAAGAGCTACTTAACCTAATTACAGAGGTGTCCTGGTTTCTGCTGGGATAGAGTTCCTGTTCTTCCTAGCAGCTGCTATAGTGCTGTGTTCTGGATTTAGGATGAGAATAATGTTGATAACATACTGATGTATTAGTTGTTGCTAAGCAATGCTTACACTAAGTTAAGAACTTTTCAGCCTCTCTTACTGGCCTGCCAACAAGGAGAGAGTTGCCCAAGAAGCTGGGAGGGGACACAGCCAGGACAGCTGACCCAAACTGGCCAAAGGGATATTCCATACCATATAACGTCATGCGCAGCTTATAAACAAGGGGGAAAGCAGTCCAGGAGACCATTGCTCAGGGACCAGCTGGGCATTGGTAGATGGGTGGTCAGCAATTGCATTGTGCATCACTTGGTTTGTATAGTCTTTTATAATTATTGTTTTGATTATTATTGATTATTATTATTATTATTACAATTACTATTTTCCCTTTTCTGTCCTATTAAACTGTCTATATCTCAACCTACTAATTTTCCCTTTTTTTCCCCAATTCTCTTCCCCATGCCACATTTGGGGAGGGGGTGATGGTGAGGGAACGGTAGTGTGGTATTTAGCTGCCTGCTGGGTTAAACCACAAGAGCAGAAGACACCTCAAGGTTCTGGCAGGTGAGGCAGTGGGGGAGGGTGGACAGCACAGGCTTTCGTCATGTGTCCTCTCCTCACACAGGATTTGTACAGGGTGGAAAAAAATAATTCTCTGTTCCCTTAAAAAAGGACAAGCTCCACCTATGCAAGCACAGGAGAGACAAGCAGGGAAACCCCATGCACTGCCGAGCAGCCAGGCCGCGCTTCCCAGCAGGCTGAGCTCCCACATCGCCCAGGGCCCTGGCAAACCACACTGATGCCGGGCGCTGCTGTGTCTCTCCCATGCTGGGGACATATTATGTGGCACATGTAGGTCTGCCTCTGCAGGGACCGAACCATCCCCTGCTGCTCCTTACGGTGGAGTATTGAGGGAAGCTGTGAACACGAGGAGAAGGTCACTGTGGAATTCCTGTATGGAGATCTCAGTGGCAGTAGGGCTGATGAGCTGGAGGCAAAGTGACAGCTGTGGAAAGCAGTAAATGGTTATGAGGAGTGCGAGCAGTTTCATCTTTAATTCCTGCAACAGAAAAACAGGAGGGCATCTCTGAAACGAGCCTGGCCTCGTTTCTTTTCCTGATTGTTTTTATATTTGAGTGGCCAGTATAATATCATGAGAGCTGAAGGTGGGATGAAATAGAAGTGTTTCAGTAGTGTCTTAGAAAACTCTTGCTATATGTAAGGGGAAAAAAATACACCAAAGAGGCAGATCCCTCCTCAGGTCATATATATGCCTGTAACCTGCAGTAATTGAAAAGAAACTTCTTCAAACGGCACCTTAAGCTAAAGAAAAAATTCTCCACAGTAGATTTTGACACCTTTTTCTGAAATGCTTATTTTAGTCATTCTGGGGAAAATATCATAAACAGAGGGGCAGTAAGAGTCAGGATGACAGTAGCATTGTTTCAGACATATCTGAAAGCAGATCATCAATAACAGTAGAAAACATGATCGCTGGGGTATAAGCCAGGCTGCCGGGCTGCCTTCTGACAAGGTGCATGCGTGTCATTTGCATTCCTGCCTTTTCCAGAGAAGTGTGGTGAAGGACTTCAGCCACTGCTGCACCCGGTTTTGAGGGTTACAGGAAGAGAGCATCGGGTTGGTTTTTTTCTGGGGGAAGACAGAGGAGATCCTCCCACAGGCTTCTTCCCAGCCCTCATGCAAGGAGAGCTGCAAATAAAGTTTTCACGGCGGCAGAGAGAGCAGTTCAGCAGCAAAAATCATGCCCTTTTGTCAGGTAGAGAGCAGCCATGCAGTACTCAGTGGGAGCAACAGTGCTGCTCTCCCACCCTTTTGTCAAGGTGCCTCAGGTTGCTAGCACCTCAGGTTGCTAGCACGGTGGGAAAGGCGGGCTTACCCTTTGTCAGCACCTTGCATGGTGCAACAAGCTCCAGAGATCACTGGGGACAGAATAAGGACATGACAGCTCTCCAGGTTTGCTCACATTCTCACTTGGAGCCAATCCAAGCCTTTATTTGCAAAATGGATGCTTTTCAGTATGGTTGGTTTTGGAACAAACACCTTTGCTTTGCGGCTGAAATGCAGGGTTCCACCTCCCCTACAACCTCCTCTCAGCCCAGGCAGTCCTGCCCGGGCAGCCCCACACATATTACAGCTCTTCCTGCTGAAACCTGGATGACATCACAACACGCTTCACAGTCAAGAGACTTTGTCTTCAATAAACCCGCGAACGGTGACACGTTTGCATTTCACCCAAAAAAAAGCCCTAGCTATCTGTAACCCCGAGCTGTAACCTTGACCTTCAGGCACGGGACAATACAAATAATAAAGACAACAGCTTGTCTGATGGTTATATGACAGAGAGTGGGAAGGACAGCTAGAGTGAATGAGTTAATAACATGAGTCCTGGCCACACCAGCAACCGCCTAATGAGGAGATTTGACCACATTCCTGAAAAATTGCAAAGCAATGCCTATAGGAAGCTTCACAATAATTCCCCTGGGACAGTATCTCTTCAACAACAGCTGCTTTTCAGGTCTGGCTCATTCCTGACCTCCAGACAAAGTGTGTAAATCACCAAACATGCAGGATGTGATTTTGGAAGCAAGCAGTTAGCAGCGGTTTGTCCAGGGGTGAATTTAATTCTATCCTATCTCTTCCAAGCTGACCTGATCTGCAAAATCCTATAGGCATGAAAGCAGATCTGGGAGGTCCCCAAGGTCTTGGCACAGCACTTTTGTCACTCACCCTGCCTGACATCAGCAGTGCCAAAGATTCGGGGACATCTCTGCAGAGTGGGAAGTCAGGAAGAGGAGTGGACTCTGAAATGTCATAGCAGCAGGAGAAAGACTGACATAAAGGGAAACGTCTGTTGCCTGCTTGGTTTCTCAGTGTAGACACAGAAACACTCTAAGCATGCACCACTGAGGGAACTGCATTCTGTGTGCAATTTTGGGCATCGCAGTACAAGAGGGACACACAAATACTGGAGTGTCCCCAGAGGAGAGCAAGGATGGTGAAGGATCTGGAGGGGAAGTCTCATGAGGAGATGCTGAAGTCCCTTGGTTTGTTCAGCCTGGAGAAGAGGAGGCTGAAGGGAGACCTCATCATGCTCTGTGGCTTCCTGACAATGGGGAGTGAAGGGGCAGGCGCTGATCTCCTCTCTTTGGTGACCAGTGATAGAACCCAAGGGAACGGCATGAAGCTGCGACAGGGGAGGTTTGGGTTGGATATTAGGAAGAGGTTCTTTACTGAGAGGGTGGTCAGGCACGGGAACAGGGTCCCCAGGGAAGTGGTCACAACACCCAGCTTGACCAAGGACGATGCACTCGGTCACATGCTCTGACTTGTCTGTCCCTGTGTGGAGCCAGGAGTTGGATGCGATGGTCCTTATGGGTGCCTTCCAACTCAGGAGATTCTATGATTCTGCGATTCTAACTAGCCCCATCCATGTAAGATTTGCTACTGGTAAATATAACCTGCCATCCGTATGCCTTGAGACTCTCTCCTTCAGAGAGGCAGAAAATGTACAGACCCGTTTGTACAGCTCAAACTCCAAAATGTGGCTTCTGTGGCTCCTGAGATGCCCCAGCACGTAACCCTCAGGGTTTTTTCATCTGAGGGTCTTACTGCAACCCCCTGAAACACTGCCTGCTGTTTAAGCATGGCCGCTTTGGGGCGGGTGCGAGAAAGCCCCGACAGTATTTATGACTCGGAGCATGGCATAAATCAGTGGGGGGGCGGGGGAAGGGATTTTCCGGCTGGGTGTGTGGAAAGGCAGCATCCTGCCAAAACTGCCCCCACCGCCTTTCGCATCTGCTCCCTCCTCTCAGCGCCGTGTGTGCACCCATCGCAGACGTTCTGACCTCTGGTGGCAACAGGGGAGAAATACAGAGGGCCGAAAGGGCCCCAGAAAGGGAAACGTCGTGCTTGTTCTTGGATATTATTATTATTATTATTATTATTATTATTATTTACGTCACCTCCGTTGGTTCTGAACATTCATGGGGAATTCTCTGAAAGGATAACATGAGTGTTTTTCCTATTTCTGTCGAGGGACAGCCTCCTGATCCTGACTGGAAATGCTCTGGATGATTCTACATTCACATTAAAAAAAAAATTCACTTTTGCCCAAAAAACGTTTCAGCAGCTTTCAGAGAGCAGCCCAACAGGCACGCCTCGCACAAGCAAGTGCTGGTTAGGCAGGAAGGCATCCATAGGGCTGCTTGTTAACGTTGTTCTATAGGAAAAAGCTTCCCCAGAGGAAGTAAGCTCTGACCACCCATCGCTCCTCCCATACGATTGCATTCAATGCTACGTCAGGTGAAATTATAAAGAACAATAGACTGGTGAGTAACTAATACAGACCTAAGGATAAGGGGAATGTGCTTGAAAAGTGCTGAGAAACGTGGCTGCTTCAGGAGCACAGCACTGGAAAAGGAGAGGACCTCTGTGGGGAAAGGTGTACTCATCCTTCCCCAAAAAAAGAGCTTTTTCCATGATTTGACCAAATGCTTTTGAAATATCCTGAGCTCTGGACTCAACAATATCTGCATGGCGGGCTGATCTACAGGTTGCTGACATGAATATATTATGATTCCCTCGGATTGAGTGAGCTCTTAATTTGATAGAGCAGGCCCACCCACTGAAACAGATAAGCACAGTGGACTGACAAGAAACAGCTGAATTTTCAATATTGTGTCTGGTGGACCTAAATGTAGGTTTCTGTGAGAGTTTACAGAGAATGTCAAGCAATTTAATTGATGACACTTTATTAAAG
Source organism: Hypotaenidia okinawae (assembly GCA_027925045.1). NCBI lineage: Eukaryota > Metazoa > Chordata > Aves > Gruiformes > Rallidae > Hypotaenidia > Hypotaenidia okinawae. The sequence goes on from BSDF01000001.1 coordinate 96,340,157, forward strand.
TCATTAACCAACAATTTCTGCTTATCAAAAATGTAAGGTAAAAATGCTTGAGACACTATCTCAATTTTAGAATCAATCTGTAAGGCTAAGGATTTTTCTGGCAGTGCTAAAAATTACCAAAAATGTCAAAAGCAATGACTTGTTTTTGTGAAAAATCACAATTAGAAAACAGGGTTATTTTTCACTGGAAACCATCAATCACCTCCAAGAAAAGGGAAGACACCCCTCCTCACACTCTCTCCATATCTTTTGGTAATGTACTTACCTTTGTCATATCCTCCTTTGTTCAGCTAAGCTAGAAATCTCTACACAATTCAAACTATTTGTTTTATTTATGTAAATGTAAGTAACGAAGACCTTTGCAGAAATGACAGGGATGCTTTGGAGTGAAGGCCTCTCAGTTTCCAGCTTACTTGTGGAAGTGTCCTTCAACTTCCCTGAACTGTCAAAATTCTGGCAAGTCTGTCCCATAAATGTCTAATAATTAAACAACACCTCCCTCGGCCCCTCCCCCACCTCCCCACCCCCATTTTTTCAGCCTTGGAACTGCAGGAAGAAACCCTTGGCTTTTAAGAAGTCTGTCAGGCCACACTTGGCTATGCAGAGGAAACCAAGCAAATAGCACATTTATTATATGCAGTTTCCTTTGATTCCTCGTGCTTGAATAAATGAATTATTATTTTTCCTCAGAGGGAGGAACAAAAACTGTGTAAGAGGCAAGTGGAGGTGCTTCCTTGGTAATCAAACCCTCCTTTTGTCCTTTTCAGAGGAGTTTTATTTGCAAATGCCCGTTCTGCACAAGCCTTAAAAGGCCTCAGCTTCTAACAATGCCGTGTCCTCATTGAGGCTGACCTGGAGTGGACCTCTATTTACAAAATATAAAGATGCTAATTATTTCGTGTATAGGCCTTAACGTGATTACAGTGAGCATGGACACTGGTTGTTGTTATAGCAATCTGAATTAAATTATGCTTGTGCCAGCATAATTAGGATTACCCCCATGAGTTTATCGGGCTGGTATTTAACGTGGCATCACAGCAGCTTGGTAAAAATAACGCCAATTTCACTTTTGTGCTGTCTGAAGCACAACAGGCTGAGAAAAAGAGGAAATTTCTTGAGCAAACCCTGAGGAGGAAGGTCTGGGCTTTATGCAAATCCCAGAGATGGCTTTCCCACCCCTCTGAGCTTTTCAATAAAAGCTCCTAAAAAAAAAAATAAAGATCTGGAGTTATAAAAACTAAACTTAGCCCAGGCCTTCCGTGTTAAATGAATGCCTTCGCACAGTGGAAACAATCATAGTATTCAAGTCCTGCAACACAAACAAGGTAATGAAGTTATTAGGCCGGGGACAGGCATGCACGTCGTGGGGCACGAGCTGCCCAGGGTGCCAAGTGGGGCTAGCCGAGGGGCCTTTCAGAAAGCCAGGTGGGAAGACGGTGCTGTGAGGGGGGTTGTGATTCGGTGCCGCTGGCTGGTCCTGGTCCAGGCCACAGCCATGGAGCCATGGAGCCTAGGGCCCTTCACAGGAGGCAGGACATCCACCAAACCTCGGCAAACCGCAGAGTCTCCCAGCAGCACCTCTCAGCAGCGCCTGTCCTGCAGCGAGATGCTGCCTATGGGTCTTTTAGTCATTATCAGTGCTGTGGCCATGCAACTGTCCCTCTGTCTCTATCCTGGGGAGAAACAATGCACTAGCTACACCTTCATTACACAGCTTTGGGAACGACTAGAGGTAAAAGAGAGCCTTCTCTCTCCCCTCTGCTGTTTTGGAGGACATTTTGTCGGAAGCTTCCCAAGGGCCAGGTGGTTGGCATGTCCAATGGAGGAGGACCTGCATCTGCATGACATACGTGGCTGGCTCTGCTCCCAGTGAGATGTGTCCCAGGACAGGAGCAAGGAGGACATCCCTGGGGCTTCCTTGCTATGGAGAGGGCTCACATGAGCTCCGCTCCTGGGAGAGTGGGGTCACCCAGTCCCAGAGCACACCCTGAGAAGTGATGGTAGGGGAGCAATGCACAGAACTATAATAAACGACATGCACCTGTACAAATCATAAATACTTGAATACATTGTCACTGCAGTCAGGAGGGAAAAGGTATTAGGTTCTCACAGGAAGTCCAGCATGATTAACTCTGACATGTGATTCAGCTTCTAAAAGAGATGTTAGTCCATCAGAGGTGTGAGTCTCATGGTGGCAGCAGCGATGCAAGTGATGGGTTTAAAGCCTTTGTGGTCAGTACTACAGGGATCTCACTGCAGCAGAAAATCACTGCGTCAGATACTTGGTGGGATGCTTAGCTTCCAGAAACACACAAGAAAAAATGAACTGAAATCTAAGCAAATGTGTTGCAGCTGATGGGATGTCGCACACTTTGAATTATGCAGTTGCTTAAGGAATTTGTGAAACTAGGGATTGTAGTTTGCTTTCATTGCCAGCATAATTTGGTTTTCGGTATACAGTGCGAAGTCAGAAACAAGCCGTAAGGTCAAGTCTACTGTAGAGACAAGAACTGCACATCTACCACGTACTTTGCAGGAAGTCACTTGGAAAGTTTCTGCATAGTTAGCCAGGGCTTATGTTCTCTGGGATCACAGTGAGCCACGAGTGTGAATGAGGCTGGGAGGTAATCACATCATGGGGGATTTCCCATGCAGCAGAGCTTAGCTGTCTAAATGGTCCAAGACTCTGTCTTTGAAACTGTGAAAGGCAGCAATAACAGCAGAGCAGCAAACACAGCTTCCCAGGATCTCACTATATCCCACCCACCCCATAAACGTGAGGAAACATTGCTTTGAAGGCTGGTACTTTCAAGCACATATTTACATCATCATATATTTACATCATCAAGCATATATTTAAATCATCAGAATATGAGCCAGCAGTGTGCCCAGGTGGCCAGGACGCCAATGGCATCCTGGCTTGTATCAAAAATAGGGTGGTCAGTAGGTCTAGGGAAGTGATTGTGCCCCTGTACTCGGCATTGGTGAGGCTGCACCTCAAGTGCTGTGTCCAGTTCTGGGCTCCTCACCATAAGAAGGACATTGAGGTCCTTGAGGGAGTCCAGAGAAGGGCAACCAGGCTGGTGAAGGGGCTGGAGGGCAAATCCTATGAGGAGCAGCTGAGGGAGCTGGGGATGTTTAGTCTGGAGAAGAGGAGGCTGAGGGGAGACCTTATCACCGCCTACAACTACCTGAAAGGAGGTTGTAGATAGATGGGCAATGGTCTCTCCAGCCAGGTGACAGGAGATAGGACAAGGGGAAATGGAACAAAGCTGAGTCAGGGCAGGGTCAGATTATATGTTAGGAAAAAGCTTTTCGCTGAAAGAGTTGTCAGGGCCTGGAACAGGCTTCCCAGGGAGGGGGTTGAGTCACCTTCCCTGGATGTGTTTAAAAAAAGGGTAGATGAGGTACTTAGGGATATGGTTTAGCTTAGGGCGGGAACAGTTGGATTTGATGATCCTAAAGGTCTTTTCCAACCTTGTAATTCTGTGATTCGGTGATCATATGGTTGCCATATAACCAGCAGCATTAATTGCCCTAAGAATCAAATGCTGTGGGAGGAAAACTTTGTGACCTGTAAGTAATATTTACATTTAGGCTTGTTGGAGGGGTTAGGTAGGTTTAATCAAGTCTCATCATAACTGACCACCTGATGACTTGTGACAGATTTTGCTCCAGGCACATGGCAGTGGTGGGACAATGCCAGTGGGGTAGTGCTTGAGGGCCAGCTTCAAACCCTGCATGGCTGCACGATTTTTTGGAAAGAAGCATTGGGGGAGACTTTTTTTCATGGAAATGTGGTCACCACCCAAATGCACTCAAGTTTTATGCTGCCAACAGGCATCCTCCTTCATCCTGCTCTAGCTGTCTCTCCTCCAAGGTGATCGGTCCCTGTCTTGCTACGGGACACATCTGTCACTGGTTGGAGTGTCAGACCTCTCATGGGAGGCTGCTTTATCACACAGGTAAGCCCACACACTCTAGGAGAGCCTCAGCAGTGCTGACAAAGCATTGCCCACCACTGTTGGGCACTGTTGATGACAGGTTGGCCATGAGCCAGCAGTGTGCCCTGGTGGCTAAGAGAGCCAATGGGATCCTGGGGTGCATCCGGAGGAGTGTGGCCAGCAGGTCAAAGGAGGTGATCCTCCCCCTCTACTCTACTCTGGTCAGGCCTCACCTGGAGTATCGTGTCCAGTTCTGGGCTCCTTGGTATAAAAAGGACAGGGATCTCCTGGAGAGAGTCCAAAGAAGGGCTACGAAGATGATTAAGGGCCTGGAGCATCTCCCCTATGAGGAAAGGCTGAGTAAGTTGGGATTGTTCAGCCTTGAGAAGAGAAGACTAAGGGAGGACCTAATTAAAGTCTGTAATTATCTTAAGGAAGGGATGCAGGGGGAATCAGCCAGCCCCTTTTCAGTGGTCTGTGGAGACAGGACAAAGGGTCAATGGCTGCAAGTTGGAGCACAGGAAGTTCCACACCAACGTGCAGAAAAACTTTTTCCCAGTGAGGGTGACAGAGCCCTGGGACAGGCTGCCCAGGGGGTGGTGGAGTCTCCTTCTCTGGGATATTCAAGACCCGTCTGGACGCCTATCTGTGCAATATGAGCTAGGGAGCTGCTTTGGCAGGGGGTTGGACCCGATGATCTCTCGAGGTCCCTTCCAACCCCTACAATTCTATGATTCAATTCTATGATTCTATGTGAGTGGTGTTATTCTTCTAGCAGTTCAAGGAAAGCTCCTCCTTGGCCCACCTAGACTGACAGGGCTTTGTCTTCTCTGGATGATGGGTGTTCTCCAGCTCCAAACAACACCAGCTTTTGGCAGGTGACATAACTCCGGTTTCATCATGCACCTGTGCTTGAAGGAGCCAGTTCAGAGGTGCTGACCAGCCTCCTGCACAGGAGCAGGGAGGAAGAAGGGTGGTGGAGATGGAGGGATGCACATTGTGGGCCTGGTTTGACACTGGCAGCAAAGCCACGGCTGCCCCTTTTTTAAGGCAACAACCCCAGCTTGACGCCAAGACCAGCTGTGAACTCCAACTGGAGGGCCCAGCCATGAAAGTTGATAAAGCATCTTAATGATCACAGCAACTGGAGGGGAAAGAACAATTTATTTGCACAAATAAATTTTAGTGGATGTTTTTTCCCTTGTGGCCCCCCGGGACCGGAGTGTCTTCCTTCCCTCCCTCGCAGCAGCAGCGTTTCTCCTATACGCCTGTACTCAAGGCGAGGCAGTTGGGTCTCAGATTCATCTGCAAGGGGTGTCTCAGCACAGCAAGGCAGGGGGGATCTTCCTGCTGTCAGCAGTCTTGGTGACTGCATTTTATCTAGATTCAATCTATGGATCTTAATATAGATCTTTGTTACGCGAGATTGAGTACTGTTCCTGTGAAAGCACTGCCTTTTGGAACAACATTCCAATGAGTATTATAAGAGCACTCATCAAATGGGGGCGGGGAGGGGAGGGGGGACACACAAGCTATTTTAGGAATTAAAAATGAGCTCATGATATTTAGCAGAGAGCAGTCGTACAGGCACCTCCAGGCTTAACAAAAAGAAACAAAAGTAAAGAATCGGGCCTCCCTAAAAACAAAGGCAAACCTTTACGTGGGGTGTGTGTCGGTTCTCTGTGGCCCATAAAGACATCTCGGCGCAAACCCAGCCGCGTGAACGCGTGAGGCAGCTCTTACAGCCCAAGCTGACGCTACCGCACGAGGACTAAACGCGATCGAGTAGTTGATGGCAGTAATGCGGCGCAGAAGACAGCCTGGCTTCCTTTCCGCATCGGCGGGGCACCTCGTTTGAACTGAGGGAGCAAACCCAGTTCGTTGTTTCCACAAACGGTCTCCTGCCACCGGCGCGGCCTCAACGCCATTAGCGCTAGTTCCGCTGAAGGTTTTGCACTGACTGGACCTTTCCACTCCTTCCTGAAGTTGAGAAGAAATATTTAGCCGTAACTCCGGTGCTGCCGGCACAGGCAGATGCTGCCGGGGGGGAGGCAGAGGCCGGAGAACAGGAACAGGAGCTTCCCTCAGCTATATTAATTTCTCTCCCCACTAGATGGCCCATATCTCTACCCGTGAGCCGGGGAGAGGAGGGTTTCTTCCCCTCACGTATTTCTGCTCCACGGAGCGATCTCACACCAAGCAGGCAGGCTCTGCAGGCTGACAGCCCCGTGCAGGGAAACCTACTCCCCGCTGCCCTACCTCCCCCGCTGCCCTACCTCCGGCGTTGCCGAGGGCTCTGTTTTGGAAATCCCATCCTCCGTATCTAGGTAGAGAAACACAGCCCTGTGATACGAGCCTTTTCACATACAACTACCCACCGGAGAACCAGTGCCAATTCTGATGGTGTTTTTCCAGAAAATTGTCTTTGGAAACTCATATCCTGAATTTAAAGGTGACTCCCTTGTTTTTACAGCGTGCGGGTGTTTCAGCCCTGCATTGCTTATTCCCCTTGCCGCTGCACAGAGACATTCATGCAGCATTAAGCAGGGCTGACACTGCCCAACAGAAAGCAGGGTGCATCCTCTTTCATATCTATATAGATACACACTTAGGTACTTAATTCCCTCCCAACATTGAAGAGGAAAAAACTACCCCTCAAAAAAAAAAAAATTAAAAGAATCTCTAGCTACACTAATGTGTGAAGATAACAATAAGATATGCAAGTTCCTCTTTGTGCCCCAACCAAGACAGGAAAAAAGCAGCCCATTGTAACCATATTTACTTACTGTTAGAGAGCAGGAAGGACTGGCCTATTTCAGAGAAAAAAAATATAATCTGTTCAAGAGTGAGTACCTCCTGTACAGGGAGTAAAAATGGGAGCAGACCAGCATGGCAGAAAAATCAATGGGGTTTTTTTTTAGCTTGAGGAACTTGGATCCCGATACATTAGCAAACCTCACATTCCCACTCCAAAACCAGAGGCTTCATGCTAAGAAAGGAATCAGACACACAATGAGGAAAAAATCTCCTCTGTAACAGCTTCTGTGACATGCCCATCTCCTTGCATTACATCTGCACTGCTCTCAACTATACGTCAAAATCATATAGCCTAAGGAATCCATGTCCTGATGGCGAAGGCATAAAATATGCATACACATTATTAAAGTTGCATTAGTTTTGTTCAATCTGCAACACAAGACCTTGGAGGCACTGTTGTCTTGAAAAGAAAACCCCAGTTTGGGTAGTTACAGAGCATAAATACCAATTCATTCCCTGATGCTCACCTAGCTTGGAACTTCAGCTATGTCACTTATGCTGCCGTTCCCTTACTTGCCAGGTATGGGGGAAACAGCGGTGTGTTTGCCTTGCAAGGGAATCCAGCTGTTATCGGCTGAACTCGGCTTTGAATGCACAAGGTGCTGCTGCTGAATGGCCCTGTGTTCCTAAAACTCACTCTTTTTTCAAGAAGTCGGTGTCTTTTTAGGGGTTCGTGCGGTTTTCCCTCCTCATCCTTGTGACAGGCTGTGGAGCTGTTCCCAGAGGAGAGAGGAAAGGGGTATCGAATGGCAGAGCATGCTGCCTTTCAGGAGGACACCACAGCTACTCGTGTAGAACAGACCAGTGAGGCATCACGCCCGGCGCGCATCACCCACGGTGGCCCCTGCTGTAAGCTCTGGGGGTAACGGTAAGTATCCCCCCTTAATTCAACGTGTCAGGTGGTCAATATTATACTATGGGGGCAAGCTGTGCATTCCTGACCTCCTCTGCCGCTCATGTCAGGAAAGAGGATTAATGGCCCCTGTAAGGACCAGAATAGAAGTGATCCTGGCAAGTATCGATCTTCAGCCTTTGCACGCTATCCAGATCTGTACTTCGGCGCAGGCCAAGCCTGTTTTCTGAAGACTCCCAGAGGTCCTAGTCAAAAGCACCAAAATCCTCATGCCAGTCTGCCTGAGGATATTGTATTTCCATCTCGCCTCCAGGGCTCTTGGAAAGCTCTGTTTGCCCTTCCTCTTGGGTTGGTTAACATGCCAACACCTTGCCTGCCTCCTGCATCCTGGCAGACCCAGCACTACTGTACCACATGCCTCAGGGAAGGAGTACAGCCATTTCTGGCCACCGCACACCCATAGCAATTTACGCTAGCCATTGTGACAGAGTCTCTGTCTGTCAGGCTAATGAAAACATGAATATCCCAGGTCCATCTAAGACAGACAGACAGATGTTGATGTGTCCAGTCATGACTGTTCTGCAGAAAGACTCAAGAGCCTTGGCTTCAGGAATAAATTGTCTTTCTAGCTTGATAGGCAACATAAAAATGTGAGCAGTCTGCTGTTGACCAGAGCACAGGAGGGCTGAACAAAAGGTAACTGAGTTTTTGTATAACCTTGGTGGAGCTGGTGTCGCCTTTCCCCCTCTCCAACATATGTGGCAGATACCAATTTTCTTCTTCAGTAATTAGAAGTGAGGCCTCAGAATAAAAAACAATCAGTAAAATACAGCTGTAGTATTGATGTCAGCTGTCCATAACACAGAAGGTGGAGAAAGAAAGCAAGAGCACATTGCATACGAATAATATCAGGTCTCCATGATGTCCTGTGACCAGTCAGTTGGTGGAGTAACAATTTTAGCAGCTTTTTTTTTTTTTCCCCACCCTGGGAAAAAAACCCTCTGTAATGGAGTCTTTCATATAAAATAAGGCATTGAACTATAACTGTAATATTAATTTTTGCAATGTCTCTCACACAGCAAGCAATCCTTTGAGCCACCAGAGTTTGGTCACTGGAGAATACAATGTCTAAGATAACACAAGTGCATTCATCAGGGTGAATGACAGACAGAATTGTCTTCCACATCTCCATGATGCTAGGCTGTTGAAATTTGGTATACTCCTACATTAGGAATGGAGCTGCATACAAGCACCTGGCAAAGAAGGAAATTCCATTTTTGATCTTTCTTTCTTGGATCACTAGAAGGTCAGCTTTTTTGTTAAGACTGGTCTCAAACACTGGCATTCCCTTTAAACCAAGATTTTAACATTCATTCTGGTCCTCTGATTATGGGGAAAAAAACCCCCAACAAACCAACTTCAAGATGTAGTATTTCTGTCACTAAAAGGTCATCGCTCTAATATTTTATCATTCTATTTCATTTTACATCTGTGAGACATGTAGGATATTAAACTTCTACTTTGCAGAAATTAAGTAATTTGAGGGCATTAGTTCAGTCTCTCAAGCTTTAAGCAAGACACCTCTCAAAAGGAGCAAGCACATTGTAGACACTGATGCTCATTGTCACTGTGACCTAACAGGTCACCTGCAAGTCAATTAATAAAACCTTGAGGTCCGTACAAAGAGGATCCTCATTTTGAATGAATCTCAGCACACATACACGGGAGCTTCCACAGTAAATAACAGTTTGAGAGTTATGTTACTGTTTCATATTATGTTCCTCCTTAATAACACTAATTCAGCAACATGCTAGGATCCAGAACCTGAAAATCATTTAGCTGTCTAATGAAGATTAAAATCATGGGAAGAAAAGTGTCTTAAAGCACCACAGAAGATGCTTTAGGTTTCACGTTACCATAGAAATTTCAACTTGCTGAATATCACATTACTGACAACTCTTTCTCTCTGAAAAGCACTTCACAATCTTTTCCAAGCCTTCTTCTAAGAAGAGTTTCCACATTCAGCAGCAAGAATCCCATGGAGTTTGTGAGGAGTTTTGCTATTGCTAATAACTTCCCAAGGTAGGTGCTCAGAGCCTGTGGCAGGCAGTTATGAGCCTGCGCTTTGGCATAAGTACTTAAGTCTCTACTGTAGTTAAGTCTCATCCTAAGCAAACCTGTGATATGCCAATCAGAGGACAAGTCAGAGCTGAGGAAATGTCTCTGATACGCTGAGGAACAGAGCAGTGATTGTGAAGGCAGTTTAGGTCAATGATTATGAAATTCTGCACCCAAAAGGACATACAGATAATCTATATAAATCTTTAAAGCTCTCAGAGGATTAAATTTAAAATGATCTAATATCAGGCTAATGCTTCTCTCTCAAAGAAGAGAACACACTGCATCTGAGCAGGGGCTGTAGGCAAGCCTCAGATCATCTCTTTCCAGCCAGCCACAAGACATCAGGTCACCGAACGAAGATTTTGTCCCCTTTCCTAAAGTCTCCACACAACCAAAGGCTATTTCCAGGACAGGGAAACCGAAAGACCAGAGGAATGTAAGGGACCAACACCCCCCACACTCTGCAAGTTCTTGTGCAGAAGTCAGAGACGTGCCTAAATGCCTCTGAGAAACAAGGACAGGATTCAAAAGCCTGAGAGACTGAGAAATGTAACTCATGTGACCTATCCTCAGCACACCTTCACAGAAATTTGTTGCTCCCCTCTTACCTACTACATTAATGCTGTGCAGGAGCCAGATGGGCATAGGTTGGAAAAGGAACAGGTGCTGAAGAAAAAGGTGTGAGGCCAAACATCCTCTTCATCAGAAACTGTGAAGTACTTTTCTAATCCTAGGGGATATTGTCTGCAGGGGTCTTAAAATATTTCCTCCTAAAAGATCAAAATACTACACGTCTCTTCTTGCAGCCGGTACTCCACAGAGGAAAACTTATTGCCTGACTTTCTTCTAAATTCTCTGTACATGCCTGTCCTTTGACTGTGAGTTTCATCAGAGAGTGCTTGGCACATATCTAACATGTACTTGTGATTAATAAATTGTAATCAGAGAGAGACCTGTAGGTAGAGGCAGATTGCTCGCCTCCTTGGAGAAAACATTGCCTTTCTGATGTCCAATATCTGAAATTGAAACGGGAGCCCTGAACACCACCCTTTGTCATCAGTCTGTTGGAAAATTTGGATTCAGGGGCTAAACAATCTGAAAGGCAGTGATATGTCCCACCCAAGAGCTCTGAGTGAACTCCCACCCCCTTCTCTGTTTCCAACCATGAGTGAGGCCGTTCGGATGCAGAGAAGACATCCATCTCTGATCTACTGGAGATGAATCCCGATGAGTTCCTTGCCACCTGTGGGCAGTAGAAACCTTGTGCTCCCTAGGAATAACCAAGAGCCTTACGACAACAATTTCTGCCCCTTTGAGCAACCCTCTGCAACCAAAACGCTCCCTTCCTTAAAAACCTCTCGACATATAAAGCAAAAAAAAAAACCCAAAACCAACCCAGAAGTCTAAAAGAAAGGAACAAAAGGAAGGAGGCTGAGGGGATGAGTCTAGAGGAGACAGCTCCACATACCCATTTCCTGACTTACGTTAGCTCACCACTCATCACAGGAGAAACTTACGCTGGGAAGGAAACTCTCCAAATACTGCCTCATCTCGGAAGGTTTTTGGTGCAAGGGTGCAATCTGACCCAATGCTTCTATTCCTCAGAAACCTCCTTGTTCTGAGGCAAATCAACACACAAAAGAGCCATCCTCCTGCCTGTTGCAACAACGTTTTTGACACAACAGCAGGTGTAAGTAGCTACTCACGGGAAAACAGTAACAACTGATCTGTGACCAAAACCAGTCTGCATGACTTGGCCATGCAGGACAGTGAAGCATGTTAATATGACACATCCCGACGTGAGCCTTTTCTGCCCTTTGTGAGTGCAGAGTGTAACTGAGGATGTTTTCAACAACACAGAAAATAAAAACCCTTCCAGAAGAAGCTGCATTAACATGCAGGAAGGGTGATGACTAATGCCGGACAAATTAATTTTGTTGCAACATTTGTTTTATGGCAAGCCTCAAATGAACCTGCTCAGCTTCTTTCCAGAAAGCGCTGCTCTTTACCCATGACTGGCTGTTACTGATGGCTTTCTTAGAAACCCCCAAATGATCAGTTTGGGGGTTGTCAGTGTGGTTATTTGCAGGTGATGAAGAAAGGAAGTAAATAAAGATATGGTTTGACATTTCATTAGTAATGCCAGAGATGGCTGTGCACAGAGCAGAGGCGATGAATATTGCACCTGCTGGAGTGCAAGCAATAAAGGCAAATGCATAGTCTGCTCTGACCTCTAGCCTTCATTACGCAGAACAATATGCCATTCCCTGTATCCGAAATCATACTATGCTTCTGATAGCAGCAACCAGTGGCTGGATTTACATCTACCCAGCCAGAGTTAAATTGCTATGATTCAGCTACCTCCTTCCTTTCTCTCTTGAACATAACCTGTCTTCTAGCTAGACTGCTGCCTTTCCAGTTGGGAATAAGCCACTGTTTTAAAGAAAAAGAACTGTGTGGGTGGAATGAAATGCTTGGAGGATATATGCTCTGCCATTTACATTTTTTTTTCCCCTAGTAAAGTAAGGGTGCAAAAAAAGATGCCTGAATCCAAAGCGCAAACCCGAGTATGAAACTGCATCTTTCAGCTTCTTTCTTGGTCATTTAGATAACTGGATAAAAAAGGAGAAAGCATGGTTCAAATGTCCAGACTAACTCCAAATCACGACTAGGCCAAATATTTCATGGTAAGAGAGATCAACATTAAAGTGATACTCTTCTGCAAAGAATACAGCAATTCACATGCTTTACAGTGGTATAAATAAGATCAGACTTTGACCCTGTATGAACATATAATCAATCAGTGAGCTACCCTGTGAACAAAAAGCCATTTCCCAGTACCTGATACTTGCAGAGATTATGAGAAAATGATATGCTTTGTATAAAACACAGCACACAGGCTTGTGCCACAGCAGCTTGAAGGAAAGGTTGCATTCACAACCCATTATTAACAAGAACCTTATTTTTCTCCCGGTCATTTTGTTCTTTACTTAAAAATAAGAGCATCTAGAAAACGCTCTGTTGGATTTCCATCTGCTGTGGGTCATAACAATGATTCCCAGCTCCAGTCTTGGACAAGAAGCCCATGTTTGGTTCTAACAGGGCCAGTGCTCAGTCTCAGTGAGAAGTGCCCTGGGAAAAGCCAGCACTTGGAGTTGCCTGACAGTCAACCCCTCCGGTGTCTTCTTGCAGAGAGTGTTTAACTCCACCAAGTAACATGGTCTCCCTGCTGCTCTCAAGCTGTTGGTCCAGTCCACGCACCACCGCAGCTGGGTGCACCATGATGGAAAGCCTAAAGGCTTCGTGGTATGGCTGAGTTCCAGAGGTCTGAGCTTACCTCGACAGAGGAAATTAGCTTTATGTATGTGTGAATCTAAAGAGAGAGAGATACGCAGTGCAAGATACACATTTATCTATGTATAAATATAAAGAAGGATAGATACAGGCATAACAATATAAAATACATAGAAATATGATACCTCCTTCTTTACAGATGGGCTACAAAATATTTCTGTTTCCAACCATTCCCATTTCCTTTTGGAGATCTGACCAGTCTCTGCTACTTGATGGGTTAACCCTCTCTCTCTTCCTCTTTCTGCTGTCTCCCTCCAAAGAACAATTACCCCATCCTGCTTTATACCTGAGTTAATTACCATGGTATTCCAGAATGGATGAAAATCAATTCTGTCATTGACCTCACACGCACGCAGGCCTTTCCAGGACACATTTCAACAGCACCCAGGAAACTCCGATTAAGGCACTACCCGGCCATGAATAGAGATCCAAAGTAATTCTATAGGTACTCTTTATTAAGCATACTCTTGCTCTCTAGTTCAGAGGAGTGCTGCAGGCAGTGAGCTCCCACCAGTTACTGACAAGGCTGCATCCTAGGGTACCTGGTACCGTTTCATTTGTGGCATTCATCAAATAGATGGAAGACACAAGCAAATTTGCTGAGGGACAAGGAGTTGAACCACCGTCCCTGTAGACAGATATGAGCTGTGACCATATAAAGCTCAAAGCTGTGACAGCAACTGTCCCACCTCTGTATGACAAAGGCTCAGGGAGAGATTAAAAATGGGTTTGATTGTAAATAAAACCTATCAGCAGGAAAAAAAAAATTGCTCATATCTACTTCTGTACCACTTGGCCTTTCTCTAAAAACATTGGCCTAACCCAGCAGAAAATCTTCAGCAGGTTCCAGTATAAAAAGAAACAGAAAATAAGTAAAGAAAATTAAGCCTTCCCAATAGCATAATGATTTACTGTTTACTTTTGGAGTGTAAAGGGCAGGTGGAGCATCTGACTCTTGTTGATATTCGGCGGTAATCAGAGTTTCTGTGCCTTTTGAAAATTTGCCTCATGATTTCTACAAAGATCCTAGACAGTGCAAAAGGAGGAAGTGTCACAGCTATCTGCTTAAGTGAGCTGAACACTCCATCTCACTCTGGCATCTCCACAGGAATTAGTCTGAGAAGGCTGGTTGGTTGCCCCTTGTGAATGACACCTTTGCACTACAAGGCAGTAACAAAACCAGTACCTAGTCTTACGTATTGCTTACAATCCGTAGCACTAGAAGTACAGGACCAATCCTTCAAATGACCTACTCAAATAAGGAGTCAGGAGTTTGCAATGTCTTCTCAAAAGAGGGAAAGGGAAGTAGCAGTGATGTTTTTGTTTTGTCCAGTGAAAAATCAAACCTTTCTGTTACACCAAACAAGGCAAGAACCTTAGGCTCAGGCCACAACGTCGACCGAAATACGGCCAAGATGGCAACTCTGAGTCTGGTGGCTGCACATAGGTACGTGTTTAAAACCAAGAACTCTCCCTTCACTGCCACGCTCACCAAAGGCAAGTGTCCAGCACCTCCGAAGCACTTCTTCGAATCATGGTATCTGGATCTGGGCTAGGAGAGAAACAAATTCCTGGCTCCAGTGTGCTTTGCAACCTGCCTTAAGGTGTATAAATCTCAAGGCACCTCATCTAATTACAGTTTCAAGAGCAAAATATTGGAGGAAGTATTTTTAAAAAACCCTGTTGCCATCGCTTCTGCCACATAGATATTTATGATCTCATCTCTGTCTGCAGGGTCAATACTTCCACCTAGAGGTGGTTTTCCATAAGAATGTCAAATTTATGTTGACACTTTTGTAGAGCCGTTCTGCAGAAATGAATGGGCTGGAGACTGGGGAGAGCTCATGTCTGCAGCCAATTATTCCTGTTTGGCAGGACTCCTTCCTTCTGTTTTTAAGTTGTGGCCTATCATTTCCCTGTGATTCACTTACACTTCAATGCTAAACCTGTGTAGAGACCCAGCGCAAAGCTTAGATACAGTCAGAAGGCTCCAGTGGGTTGCCCGGAGAGGCCAGTTGGCGGTTTAGAGGATGCAAAACTCTAGCCTGTCTACCTTTAAAATCACACCCTGTTTGTCCTGGCTTGCTGGAGGAAAGCTAGAAACCATGCAAAAGGAGCTTTCTCACCCTTTCCTTGGGGATCACTGCTGAAGGCTCTGCTTGGATGAAATCCCCCTCCAGCTCAGTAGGAGACATCCGCAAAACTTCATCCTTAAAGCATTGCCTAGGGCCCTCTGCACAGAGGTGAGTTTTAGAGAGCAGTGGCACATCGACTCCTTTTGCATACACATATCGACCCGGAAAATCCAACCCTCTGTTCTCCCAACTTCAGAAATGAACATTCAGCGTAACAGTTTCGCACTGGGTGGCCCTGGTTCTGTTCTCATGTGCATGCCTGGCACCCTGGCACAGCTTTAAGCATACTCAGGTACAGTTGCAGTAGTGGCTGACAGCAGAAGACCTCAAATGGGTCACATTTATTTCATAATTGGGACTTAATGCAGAGGTAAGTGGTGACTGTATTTGTTTGGGGAAAAAAAAATCTAATTATTTTCAGCTTTAAACTTTCCTTTTGATTTTTGGAAAGCAGTTGGCATTGTACTATTCTGAATTGTGAAAACCCTCAACAGTTACACTGTTCTTGGGCTACCAGGAAAGGCAAGTCTGTCAAAACCCAGGGTGCTGCCTTCCAGGCTGTGAATGAAATCCTGATCCCATT
Organism: Hypotaenidia okinawae; assembly: GCA_027925045.1. Classification (NCBI taxonomy): domain Eukaryota; kingdom Metazoa; phylum Chordata; class Aves; order Gruiformes; family Rallidae; genus Hypotaenidia; species Hypotaenidia okinawae. Next base: position 96,355,964 of record BSDF01000001.1, read on the forward strand.
GGAATCAGTCGAACAATTTAATTTGACTTCAGAACTGTATTACCAAGCACGACTACTCAGAAACTGGATGCGCTACCTTGGCGGGGGCTTCCTACAGAGCTTGGGGCCCGAGCTTTGCAGAATTTAGCTGAATAGCAAGGTTTCTGGTGAGTCTTGACGGGAAACGTGCTGCTCTGACCTCCCCGCCTTTGAACCCTGCCGCCCTTTTTTTTCTCTGCCTGCCTTTCAGGGCACAAGCCGGGCTCCCGAAATGCTGTGTGCGGCGCTTGAAATAAACAGCTTGCTGGGTGTTTTCGGGTCTTTGGCAGAAGTGCTGATCAGACGGCAGCTTTTGTGCCGAGGGTCACGACAGCAGAGCCGCAGCCTGCGAAGCTGCTCCCGGCCGGCTGCTGCCTTGTGCCCGGCCCGGCCCCGGAGAAGGCGAAGCTCTCTGCCTGCCTACCCCCTTTGCGATGCTCCTCGCAGCCGCCGGCCGCGAAACCGCGGGGCCGGCCGGTCACCAGCCGACCCTCTCCTTCCCCCTCCTACCTTCCCTAGCTCCCTCCCAACCCCCCACCCCGTAGGCAGCGGGGGGCGACCCTGCCCCGCGGAGCCGCCAGAGGGGGAACCCGCTCCGCAGAGCCGCTTCCCCCTGCCGGTATCCCGCCGCTGAGCACAGCCCCCGGGCCTCGCCGAAGCATCCCCTCAGCCTTCCCGCGCCGGGCTTCAAAGACGAGGGCGCACGCTTTGCTGCTGCTTCTGGTTTCCTGAAGGAACGCGGCCTCTCAGCGTCCCGACTCTTAGCTCCAAAATGGGAACCCTGCGCTGCTGCCACTGCTGCTGCCGCTGCTGCTGCTGCTGCCGCCGCCTTACAGAAACCCCAGGAAGGTGGACCGGGGCTGCTGAAGTCGGGCTGAGGGCCAAAACTCAAGACGTGCAGCATCCAGAAACGCCTTGTTCCTTCCCCTTCTGATCGCTGCGCATCTTCTGGTGATAGAAGAAGATGGCACACGGGAGCACAGGTTTCTCATGGGTTTTGGTAAGGCTTTACCTGGAGGGGGAGTGGGGGAAGTCTGCTCTTTTTTTATTGCTATTACTTTATAGTTTAGGAAAAGGGACTGTGGGTGATATGTGTGAAAGCCTTTTCTGTCTCATTTGCGGTCCCAATAGCTGTTGCGATTAAAGTAAAGCAGCTCTATAAAGTATGGCCCCTCAACTTGGCCTAAAGCTGGTCCCTTAGAGGGAAAGAGCTGCATTGATGAAACCACCTCTTCACTGTCACACCTTGACAGCTACCAGTACAACCACACTAAAATCTACATTCTGAGGCAGTACTTTGACCTCACACATCTATCAGTAGAAATGCACAGTGAAGCTGTGTGTGGAGAATCCTTTTTCATATACAAAGATGCTACTCAAACCTATCCATTACCAGACAAGTAATGGCCAAACTTTTGCCTCAGCAAGCAATGGGGCTTTTCCAGCAGCAGCAGAAGTCCTTCTGCTCAACCCCTGTCACCCTAACACTGCAGGATGCAGCCAGCAGCAAAGCTCTTTGCCATGCCCGGAGTCAACACCCTGCACACCCAAGCAGCTGTGAGAAGGAAGATGAAAGCCTGACATTTCTGGGCAGCATGTAGCTGGTTGATAGGCCATTGACTGAGCATCCCAGCATCGGACAAAATCCAAAGCAGTGTCACCGCTTGGCAATTTAACCTGTCATCAGCACTAAGAAATAAAGCTCTCTGTGCTAATTCCTGGTGAAATCCAAGGAGAAATCCTCAAAAACTTTTAAGCATACCTGGTACTGCCTTTTGAGCCTGCTGGTGGTTTGTCACTCCTCAGCCATTAGACCTTGCCCCAAACCAGAATGGCACCAAACACCAGTGGCTATGGCAGAGGACCACACTGTTGCACTGAGCACTGAGGGGTACCACAGCCAAGCCAGTCCAGCCTTACAGATAACAAGGGTGAATCTAAGTACAACAAGCAAGATTGTTACCAAAGAACTTAGGTACTTAGGTTGCTCTCTGAGGCCAGTACTATGACAACAGAGGAGCCAAAACCTTGAAGAGATGGGGCCACCACCAAGGGCTTAGATTTCTATAGGAGGGAGGGGAGAACCTTCTTACTCAAGATTGCTGACTGGGTAATCCAACTCAGGAAGAAAAGCATGATCCCATAGGAAAAAAATTGCCACTATGTTGGGTTTTTTTTTTAATATTCTGTTATGCACAAAGTAAGTAAATAGTTAACCAGCTAGACCCACATGGTATGTGTGATAGTAGGGAGGGTGTGAATGAGGAAGATTAAGGGTTGTAGAAACACAGTCGTGTAACTATTCAGCTGATTTGTATGAATGTCCTGGTGGTTTTATCCGTGCTTCTTCCTTTTTTATTTCTTTTTTTTAGAGAAAACATGTTGGATGCAATCCTGGTCTCTCTGAGATGAATGGAAAAGAACATTGACTCACTTTGTGTGGGCACTGTGGAAGAAAGTGGTGGGTTTTTTTTCAGGGGGAACTTAAATAACAGGCTGGATGGACCAGCGTAGTGAAAGACGACCGAGACTGCCGTGCAAAAGTGGTTGGCGGTGTTGTGATTTTTTTTTTTTTAAAGAAACTAGGGCAGAAAAAAGATCGTAGGTGGCTTGTTACTTCATTGGGGGGTAATATGGGGGTATGGGGGATGGTGGGGTGAGACCAGCCATTTTGGAAAGCTGAGTAAATTGGACAGAGTGTCCTTGAGTAGTCTCGGTGCTGAGCTGGGGACACGGGGAGCTACATTTTATTCACACTTTTAATTGTAATTAAAGGTTCATGCCAGGCAAACTGTTTCAAAAGCTCTGCCTTCTCCCGGCCCCTTCTCTATGTCTGCCCCTCAGGATTGTCCTGCAGGGCAAAGCAACATCTTAGACTCCGTGTTTCTCAAAGTACGTTTTAGCTGGAAAACCCTGAATTGTTTTAGACCCACTCTTCCTCCCTCTTGCCATCATACAGGTGAGCTTCTGCCTTCTGGACCACACCACACAGACGCTGGGGCTTTCACCTCCCTGCCCAACGGTGTAGATCTACCCACAGCAATGCATGCACCATGCACGCTGGGACCCTGGCTTCACTCCTGGCCATGTTGACTTGGAGAAGTCCTCAACAATCGTCTGGAGCAAGGCTTTGTACTCTTACTTTTGGCAAAGTTATCTGATGTATTAGCTGCCCAGTTCCAGTACCCTCCCGCTGTAATGCAAACAGTAAATAACCAATAGAAATGGCAGGCATTCACTATGACTAAATGTTATCCAGACCATAAAACTCAAACAGAAACAACAAAGAAATGTTCTGCTGCATAATTACAACTGGAAATATTTTAGGCGTTTAGTAGTGTGAAGTAACGTCAATAAAAAGAGAAAGTGCACTCAGGAGTCTAAAAATAAATAAATATTTATTTGGAAACTGATAATTGAGTAAATTATGGTCACAGCCTCTTCAAAAAAGGCTGAATATTTACTGGTAAAGCCAGGGATCCGTAACTTGGCCGAGCCGTTGGCAAAGCTGCTGAGTAGGTGATGTGCTGCAGGCAATTTATGCTTTGCCCTTAGCCCCAGTTCTAAGGCACGATGCTGCTCACAAGCCATTCCCCGAGATCCACTTCTTTGCACCAACTTTGTGCAACCTTTTGACCGCAACAGTCATCCTCCATCAGTCCAGAAATTTCTGCCTTATGTCATTGATCCCGTGCTTCCCCAACGTTTGAGGGCTATGCCATACAGCCCCATCAAACAACTTGACGCACCTCCACCCTCAACCATACAAAGGGGGCACATCTGCTATGGGCACAAAACATATATGCGTCTTGTTGGTGGAATCAGACAGTGAGGGGTCCCTAGGGAAGCAGACCAAGAGATACCAAATCTCTGAGCATTGTTTTCTCCCTCTCCCTCTGACAGGCCTCAGGAAATACCAGGGGCAAGCAGTGGACTGGAGTAAATCTTGTGATGGGGTGAACTCTGCCTACTGGCAATGACTGCACTTTTTGCAATATATGCTATGGCAATTTATTGGTACCCTGTCCTGGATCCATGCATTTTGCATGGCCACAATAGCAGTAATAAACTGTTCATTGTTTATCAGCATATAAAAAACCCAAAGCTATCCATCCCTCAGTGACACCGACACAGCCTTGCCAGCTTAACTGCATTAGCATCAGAGATCTCGTTCATTGATTAGGTCAGCGATCATGTTTTTTCAACTCCCAGTATACAGTAGGGCATGCTCCATTCACCCAGGTTCCAGCAAGTCATCTTCCCAGGAATAGATTTTTATTATCCCAAGTAGAAGAAATGTAAATCCTTTATAAAAGAAAAAAAAACAAAACCAACCAACAAACCAAAAAATAGGGAGGCCTGTGTCTTAGAGATTATTGCTGTGATGAACTCAACACTTTGGTATGAACTGAGATGTTATGTTAATTCTAAAAACAAATAAATATGATGTGGGAAAAGTTCCTTAGCAGTTTTAGAGTACTGTAGCTCTACTGATTTCAGTGGAGCTACATTAATTTACATGAAAAGTAGGTCCAGCCCTGCATCCTTCTCAGAGTATAGAAAACACAAGAAGAGGTAACACTGTAGATACAGTCCCTCAAACTGAGTATTAGTCAAGGTTACAGAGACAAGAAACAGAGTAAAATCCTGATTTTATTTCTAATGGTGTATATTCTTTTCTTGGGATCATTTTTGGCTTTCTCAGTTTGGGTCAGGCACAGGCGCTTAGGATCGAGAACATATCTTTAACAGTCCCTCTGATTCAATACCTAATAGTACTTATCAGTTGCTGATTTAAAAGGGGCAGAAGTCATTGAGTAATTGATGCCTTATCTGCAAAAAATAATTCTCTTGATAGAAGTCTCTGAGCAACACAAAGCCGATTATTATTTCCAGGAACTTTTAACTAAAGCAAAATGCATCCTTGAAAAATTGTAATCTAATTCCTAGTGGTAAAACCTCATAACTCAACTATTTTATTCACGTCTAATAGCTTACAGTCTGTCCCCTGGAAAAGGCTATGTGAGGTGATCAGAGTGGTCATCAAATGAGATAAGGTCGACTTCCTGATACTCTTAATTAATGGTCCTGTTGCCAACAGCTAAGCATCACCCAGTGGGATGGGGAGGCAAATCAGAAGACAAAGGTAAAATGTGTGGCTTGGGATAAGGATAGTTTTCTGGGACAGCAAAGGGAGAGGGAAATAGCAACCACGGCACTTAGAATGTTTGAAGTGGGTGATACACAATCCAGTTTGCTCAGAGCATATGTACCTAGCCCATCCTCAAGCAGCATCTCCTCCCTGGCCAGCTTCTCCCTTTATATACAGAGCATGACATCACACAGTATATCCCTTTGGCTAGTTTGGGTCAGCTGTCTTGGCTGTCTCCTCTCCCAGCTTCTGATGAAAATTAACTGTATTCCAGCTGAAACCAGGGCACCTGTGCCCATTGGTCTGTGCCTAATAAGAGCTTGCAGTGAATTCATGAACTAAGGTGTCAAAAGAGTATAAAAAAATCACTGTTACTTACAGCTGATTAACCTAGCCTGTTTTCTGAAGCTATTCTTTATCCCTGAAGAGTCAGACCTGATTTCCTGGCTTCCAGCTAGAGATCTGATGCTGAATAACAGAGAATGTCCATTCTGCGGACAGCAAACCCCATCCAATGTAGTTACAGGCAGCCATCTGTCCATCGTCACTGCCTGCTTATCCCACTTCCTCCATAAGCCTGGCTTTTCCATCTTACCTACTGGAAAACTTAGATGACGTTCTAGGAGATGAGCAAGGTTTGACAGTGTCATTTCTGTAGTTCAGTGGTGAATCAGAGAAAGGACCTGTATGAAATAATTTTTGATTGAAGGATACAGCACCATTTTTTGTAAGAAGCTTTGGGAAGATAACATGGCCTGTGACCGCCCTTGCCCGTCTTCCCAGAATTCTCAACAGTGACAGCCATAAATCAGGAGAAGCAATGTCAGTGAGGTAGCGGTTCCACTTCTCCTCTTTCTCTCCTTGAGAGTAAGCAATGCCAGGCCTGACTTGCCTTTTCCTAGAGAGGTGAAAGGGATGATTTCATGTGTAAATGAGGAAACCTTGGCAGTCTAAATGAAAGTTATAGCCGTTAATGTTTGAGAAAGTCAACCAAATGGACTAGTCTCACTGTCAATAAAAATAAATGATCTAAACCAGTAGCTAAATCATGAAGAAAAGAGTCCTATGAGCAAATGGGTCTCAATTTAAAAAAAAAACTCTTCTGGAAATGTAAAATTCCTCAAGTGGTTTTGTAGCAAAGAACACATCAAAAACACAGCCATCAGTCCAGACAGAAACACAAGACTGAGTTAATTATTTTCTGAAAGAAAATCTATTGTGAGTGCATTTATTTATTGGGGAAAAAATGAGTTAAGTCTCAAGATAAATTCAAGTTTTGCTGTACGTGCATGTTATATGACATCTGTGCAGATTGTTTGAAGTTAGTTTAAAAGAAATTCAGTAGTTTGCATTAATATTTGCAAAATCTTGCTATGGTTATTTTCTATGAGACAGTAGATTGCAGAACAGCTCCCTAACAGCCACCTTTTTTTTTTTTTTTTTCCAGACTTGGGGACAATTCCAGTGGCTCACTATAGTTGTGTCACACACCCATCAACAGCTTCCCTCTGATCTCCCTTAGGGAGGTGTCACCACCTTCAGAGAAGCAGAACCATGTCTGGAGAACAAATGACAAGAGAACCAATGACCAGGCAAAAACTGACCACAAGGAATTTACACAGGGCAAAACTGTACTTCCACTGGCATCAGCATATTTTACATCCATCTAGAGCTGGGGTGGTTGAACTGGAATTAGATCAGCAGAAAACACTGTGTGGATTCAGCGGGGCTGCAAAAAATTTGATCCAAAAGATCAATTTTGAACTCCAGTTAATTCTTGTCACTAATAACAAGGTAAAAGCATGGCTTCAGGTGTGAAGGGACGTATGGTGAATGTACATTAAATCAGGGAGATGTCTGCTTTGACACCTTTTGCTAGCGCTGCTCTTCTGTCCCCTTAGTGCGTCCATCACATTCGCTTTGTTCAGCCAGACACTACAAGCTTTTAACACCTCACAATGTATGCAATTACTATTATTTTTTTTGACTGATTTCTGACCAACCTGTTAAAGTCTTCAGTTAGCTGTCCTAAAACCTCTCATGCCTATATTTGATTGCTTTTCCTGCCTCTGGATTTTCTCTCTGAAACTCCTTGTATCAGAGCAGTGCCAGTCTGAACTGACATGCACTTCACGTACCTTCAGAAGCCTACAAGGTATCTATACCTACATCTAGGCAACTGTTTCTCTACAGATAGAGGAGGTAATCAGGCACTTATAGGGCATGATTCATATGAACTATTTTAGACTTACTTTGAGATAGAATGAATCACAGCCTAGACATGCCTATTTTTCCTTCCACGGACTCAAAGGAAGCCTAGGGTGGCTCATTCAGCTGTGGATCTTTGCAGCTGAGATGTCTACACCATGGATGGATCCTACCTTTGATTGATAACCTTGTTGTAATAGCAGCTTAGCTTTCCAGCAACACAAGAATTTCTCTTTGCTGAAGGCATTAAAACCATTGAATTTGGCTTTCTTTGGTATTCATGCCCAAATGTTCTTCACCATTAAAAAGAAAGTGCCTGTACCTTTTGATTTTTGTGTGTGTGTGTGTGTGCAATTGCCTCTTACATGTTCTTTTCCTTTTTTTCCTTCTTTTGTTCTTTCTCTCAGAAATGCTGCTAATAATAAACATGGAATTGAAAAGAAAGAGCAAAAGCAAATCTTTGTCTTCTACCAAGCATCTGATGAGGTTAGTCAGAGAGCTGCTGGTTTGGATTTGTGTATTAGGTGTAAGAAATTTGTGCTGGAGCGTTGATTTTCCATTCTAAAATGCAATTGTTCTTTAACAATCCCGAGCCTCTTGAGAACAAGAGGGCCGGGCTATCCGTGTTTTCTTATGGTTTGCTACTTCCTGAATCCTGAACTTCTCATGAGGATGAGGCACACCCTAATGTATCAGATCTTTCTCTCTATCTGTAGCCTCATAGCAGTTTGTAATGTAGCAGGTTTCTCTCTGTATCTGTAGCCTTATAACAGTTTGTGGGACCAGAGTTCACATAGTCACCTATATAGCTCCACCCTCTGGAGCTCACTACTTGGGTTTTACAGTATCTGAGCTGCACTGATGAGGGAGCCCAAAGAGCCTGCAAAGAAGATGGGAGGAGACCTCAGGAACACCGGGAGGTGAATAGCCAGTTGTTTCAAAGAACAGATACTCGTCCCCTTGTGACTCAGGCATGCTACTAGAAGGCAGAAAGAATACAAGAAGTAAATCCAATCATTGGCATTGGAATGCCAAGGAAATGTCCAGAGGAACGAGCAAGAAGGGAAATTTGTCTGCTTAAAGAGGATTTGGACTTTTTCTAAGTCTACAGATGTCCAGCAGGTATTCCTACAGATACCCATTGCAAAAGCTATCTCTATCTCAACACATAACAGTGGGAGTCAGAAATCCACCAAAAGCATAAGCAGAGATCAGATACCTTCTGAAACAAATTTCTTAGGAAAATTCTGTGTATTGGATATATTGAATTCATAACAAAAGTCAGCAGAAAGCTCCACAGGCTCTTAGGTCATTCAGAGGAAAAGAAGAGGGAAGTATCTGGATGGTGCACTCAGAATGAATCTGGAGCATCTCTCAAGGCAGCAGGATCTCCAGGTTAGCTGCAGAAGCCCTCTGTCAAACAGCACATAAAGAAAACTAAGGCATTTAGCCACCAAGAGGACACACAGAGGGCAGACCAGGGCGGTCAAGGATGCTGGTTCCATGCTTGTATCGTGGCGGTGGAGGAAGGACACTGATTCAGCCTGAGAAAATCATAGTCAGAGAGGGCAGGCTGGAAATCATGGCAATTCCAAACTCCTACAACGTCTCCCTTTTGTCACCTCCCATAGATGTCTAAGCAGTCCCTGCACATCATGAAACAACTGCCCAGGCAGCTTGTAAAAAAACATTATGAAAGACTAAGACTGCAAGGTCCTAAATGTGGTGGGTTTCTATCTTATCTTCTCTTCTTTTAATTTTTTCTGTGCACTGTCTTCAGTCTTGTTTGAAGTTCTGTTGTGAAGTGACTGTCTCCACGGACTTTCCCCCCTCATCACTCCTACTCACAGGAGTACTGCCAATAATAAGCATTATTAACACTGCCAATTTTAATTATTGCTTCAAACCTCTTAGCAAATGTTAAATAATTAGCACAAGCTAAAACCTGCATCCAAGCACTAGTGTAGTCACTGTCCATAGATCTACACTGGACCTGTGGTATCTGAGAGAGTCAGGAGCAGAAATTTGAGGTAACAGAATTTCTGGCCCATCAAAGCATTCAGGATTTCAAGAACTATTCATGACAAACCAGAATGAACTCAAAGGAACTTGACATTTTTTGCAAAACCAGAATTTCGCAGGGAGGGAATTTTGCTGGATGAAAGGGGGTGTCATGCAAATTTCCCTAACAATTGCTCTATATTTGGTATTTTTTAAAACAAAAGGTGGTTTCAAAATGCATTGTCCCAATAAAACATTAAAAGGCAGGATATTCTCTCAATGAATGTCTGTTGTTTAAAAAAAAAATTGTTTTTGATAAAAATATTTTGCCAGAGAAATACTGAAGTGGGTCTAGCCAAGAGAAGTTTTTATAACTGTGAAACAAACTCGAATGAATATAAATTTTGCCAAGTCACTACATAGTTTTGTATCTTACTTAAGCCATTTAAACAGTATACAGCTAGAGATAAGGGAAGTAGAAGGAAGTTCTTTTCTTCCCCTCACCTTCCCCCATGTTCATTAGATTAATGTGTTATAAAGCTTCTCTTACTGGGAATAGCAAATGTGGGGGGTGTAGACTCAGAGATACGTAAAACTTAGGAGTGTGTTTAACCTAAAGGACAATGCTGGCACAGAAACAGATGGTCCCAAACTAGCTATGAATAAGTTGATGACAGACAGCTTCTACCTCCTGCATCAGAGAGGCTCTGGAGCAACCTTCCAGTAGGAAGGGGAGGGGAGGGAAGGGAAACTATCTAGTAAAGTGATACTTTTATAAAAGAGACGGTTTGACCTGTTTGCCTGTGATAGAAGAGAGCTCGACATAAGGATTTTTACACAAAGCAAGGTGATGAATACATCAGTTAAACCCAAATGATGGCTTTTGTTTATTACAGCCTTCAGAGTACTTTCCCCATTATCTATCGCTTCTTCCAGCAAATCCTTGTAAAAAAAAATTAGCTCAGGCATATTAAATGAGAGAGGAGAGGAAAAGATGGTGCAGCGTGGTGGTGGCGGTGGGGAAACACGCACACATTCTGACTGAACACTGCACTCATAGCTCCAAACCACCTGAAGGAAAAGAAAAAGCAAAAGAAAAGAAAAAAGAAAGAACCTGTTAAAGTGGCAGCATGACCATGGGGTAGAGTGCTGGCCTAGCTCCAAGGAGAACAGGGTACAGCTCTGGTCTTGGCGTGCCGGATGACCTTCACTGAATCCCTTTATCTCCTGAGGTTCTCCATCAGCAGTGAGCGTCAGTGCTGATGATTACAACCCCTTTCCTCAAGGGCTTTGAGATCTACACATTTAAATTAATGTATGAAATAGCTATTGTTACTTTGCCACAGATTCAGTGACAGGAGATTTCATTGTAAACTTTAGCCAGTACAATACTGTATATTCTTACATCTGCATGGACAACAGGATCTTGTGGGATGTTTTTTTAAAGTACTTAAGAAGTAAACACTTCAAATGCCTTTTTAAATATCAGCTGTGGCAATCTAAAGAAAAATAAAGGGAAAAAAAGAATAAATTGTAATCTAAAATAGAGCAAAATTTCCCAGGAACTATGAAGATAAGTGCAAATAGATGTTCACAGGAAAATGTCAAAATAATTTGCCTAAGATTTTTAGGTCACTGCAGATTTGCTCCCAATATTTTTGAGGATGTGCTGGCCAGCACTGGGGGTAGGACCACCCTCCCCTAGAATAAAGGAAGCTTTAATTTCAGTGGACTCTGCTCTGACTTAGCATCCAACAGAAAGCTCATGATCATAGTTCACCTTATTTCAGTTTTCTTTTGTGTACTACCGAGAGCACATAGCTAAACACAAAGCCAAACGCTGAGATCTGTAGGCTGACATTACGTGTTCACTCTGTACAGACATGGTACTAACACTTTCAATCTCTGGGCACTTCCTTTGGACATTTTCTCTCTCAATCTTCCCCAAGTACTCTCACCCCAGACTGAGAGTAAGGTGTAGCTCCCTGCCAGAGTTAGGAAACAACTTGCATAGAGAAGAACTACGGGGCTACTCACACTTCCACAGGAAAGCCAGTGAACTGCCTGATGTCATAAAGGCTGTGTTGATGGCCAGGATTATTGCTCAATACCTTACCATTGGCTTACTTTACCATTTAGCTTACCTTTTTTCCCACAGGTTTAGGGGTGAGACTGTGCTCCCTGCAGCAGGCCTTGTTTTCTAGGAACACAAGGGCTCTGTTACTTACTAAAAATAAAACTGACCTGGCACTACTGGTGAGCATATTAATCACCAAAATTTGTTTTGGCACATCCCTTGCTTAGAGATGAGGGAAACACGGTGTGAGTTTGACCTTGTTTCGCTGCATTACCGAATGAGTGCATTTCCTTTTGGTAGGCTTTATTTCACCAAATTCTTTTCTCCAAACTGCTTTTATTTTGAAGCTGCTTTCTTTTTCTTGAAGAAACAACAAAACAGTTAAAAGAAACCCTCAAACCCAAAGTAAAATGTTTCGAGTGAGGTCACATGAAGCGTATTTTTAATACAACTCCCTTTGAAGTTGCCTTTGTAAAAAATTTTTTGAATGATGAATGGATCTGGCAGTGGTCAGTCCTGAGAATCTCCTCCCACTCTCTGCATGGTGCTGCAGACAGATGCGATCAGATGTGCAGCATTTTATACCTGCTTCTGTTTGAGCAAGCACAATTAAAGTGCAAAGTAAGATACAAGGCGGTGGCGTTATCAGGCCTTTTGTCTTTAAGGGCAATACCTGTGCACTGCCTATAGAATTTAGGCAGGAGTCCAGCGGCCCGGAGTTGACACAGCTGGCCTCTAGAGGTAGTCTTGCTTTTCAGCAGTGTAAACTACGATAAGGCCTATATGGCTAAACCTATGCAGAGGCCGAAACAGATTATCGGCACGTATTTGGGAATTATAACCGACATCAGCGTAACTCCTGCTATTTGCTGCACTGAGTAGATTTAGATACAGCTGGGAACACAGCCCGGCATTATTTCCTGCCTGGGAATTTCCTATTTGTTTGTGTCTTTTATGGCCTCAGAGAGAGCCTAGAGCATATTAAGAGGTTTAATAGACACCTCTGATAACAGGTTACATTCGCAATAGTTTACAGGTTCTAAACAGGGTTCTGCCAATAAATTCCATCAATTGGTCCTAATGCCCTAAAGCAAAACTCATGGCCTAAAACACAACGTTTTTTTTGTTGTTGTTGTTGTGCTCTTAGTGGACTTGTTTCAACTTCTGGCCCTAGCTTTTAAAAAAGAGAAGGTGTGTGTGGTGAAAAATGCACCAGAGGACTTTAGCTGACATGAAAGAGCTGCATCATCTCAAGCTGCAGACATGCAACTTCATTCGTAAAATGCATGAGTAATTATGTGGCATAATTACATGGTCTATCCAGGTAATTGCATGTGAAATTGAGCGTGGTGTCATGTGCTAATGAGGTTTATAGCTACACTTAAATTTTGGTGTGTATGAATGCATTGATGAAGATATTTTAAATCTGTTCTTAATAGTAAGGGTTATTCAATTGTCTGGTCTAAACTACTCCCAGCCAGGTGAAAGTCTACTGTCGCAGAAGTTGAGCCTTTTCATCACCGACATTTTTCAAGCAGAAATTAAATGTGAGCTCTTTCCTCTCCCACTGTTGGTCCACTTACTGTGTAAAAAGCTCCCTAGCAATGATCCATTTCTCTTGTGACAGTGGAAATCAGGAATAAACAGGAGAAATCAGGAAAATCGCTGAGGTCTTGCTACCGCTGTCATGTGTCAATAGGCTGTGTACAGAATGGTAGATAAAGCATGTCATGTACAAGCTGGGTGTTTAGTGCTGACATAGCAGAGTGGTATACAGATGGTTATCCTATTGCCTCAGGGAGGGAGTGGGAGGAAGGCCTAGGAGACCTGCCTGGGTATGGTGATGTCCCAGACCCTCTCAGAAAGCTGTTCCCTGTGTTATTTCAGGATATTGTGCAGCCCTCACAGATCGTTTTGAGACATAAACCTGCAGGAGCCACTGTCCCCACAGAACCTGCAGCGTACACTGCTTCTGGTGGTAGGACTAACTTGTAACAACCACCAGGCCCCAAGGGCCTGGCACACTACAACAGCACCCAGGCACAAGCTGGACCACCATCCCTGGCCAGCAGCAGACCTCCTCCACACTCTCTTCCCTCCTGTCTTCTGTATACTCAGTTATCACACACTGAAAAGCAGGGGAGGGTCCACAGTAGCTGTCCAAGTGACATTTCTGCCCTAGGTATTACACCTGTGATCCCATCATCATCATCATCACTGTCTGTGGATATTGGCTTAGACTGAATAGTCCAGGAGAGCATGCAGAGGGAGGCGTGCCTGGCCAAGGAAATTAGAGACATATTCAACACTCATTTACAAAGGAAGGTGAGATCATACCGGAACACAGCACCTGGCCTTTCTTGCACATTTATAATACTGACACCTGCTAACATTTAAAAAATACCCCATTAGGAAAATTATTTCACCCACACTGTCTCACAGTCGTCTTTCCTTTCACTGGAAAGGATATGTTAGCACCAAAATCTTCTGCTGCTGCTTTCCCACTGGCTACAGTGATACTGGAATCAAGCCTAAATGTGAACATAATTGAGAACTCTTTTGAATAAAATTATCTCATTCAGACATTCTGGTTATAGGAAGTCAGGCTAATGCAATCATTACAGCAGGAGTCTAGAAGTCCAGGGCTGCTTACTTTCTACCCTTGATTTGCCTACTGACTAGTTTTATGACTTTAGAAAAAAACTTTTCTGTGACTCATCCTCTTCACCTGGAAGATGGATATGATAATGTTTGTTTATTTCAATTAAGACTTGAGTGGTTTAAAAAAGATTAATTAACCTACATCAGACAACTTTGAAAGGTACTAATGCATAGTGTTAATAATAGTACGATAACTCTAAAAATGAGGCGAGGGAGAGGATGTTTAGAAGTTGCAGAGCTTTAAGCTTAAAGGCCATGTAAATAGGAAGGACAGACAGTATTTTCATGAGTAGGAGTAGAGAAGCTACTGAGCCACACTGAGTCCATTCTTGAGCAAGGCAAGTTAGATTTTGTGTGTTTATTTATCAGTGAACCGCGTGTCTTCTAATTCCTCCTTGGGTGCTAATTCATTGAACCTGGTTGGGAATGTTTATATCTATCTACTGTCATAAAATCCCATTCCTACCCCTCACTATTTCAAATCAATTAGCCTGGCTCAAATTTCAGTATACCTTCTAGAGTCAATCCTTTCAGAAGTACCTTACACTGTTGATACATCCAATACACAGTGCCTGGGATCATACCCTCTTGCCCAAAAAGACCATTAGATTTGCAGCCTACTCCCAGCCAGCACAAATTTGCATATTTGGGACTGAAAGCCTGAGCTGACATTCTAAGTGACCTGGTGTAAATCACCACAATTTCTTTGAAGACAACTGAAACAGACTGATCCACAATAGCTGAGGCTCTGGCCCTGACATAGTAATTAAAAGCTGTGTCTGTGTTAGAAAAAAAGTACAGTCAGAATCTGTAATTATTTGTGTATTTTAATCAAAGAATTTGATGTTAAACTCAGTCCTCGTGTACAACTGCAAATAAGAACCTGAGGGAAGAGTTGATTTGTGCTGTCATTAATGTCATCGGTCTTTCTCTGTAGCTTCCAGCGGAAAGCATGAACCTGAGGAACTTCCCATGAGTGGGTTGGGAGTGAGCGATTCTCCGAAGGTTGAGTTTGTGAGTGTTGGGGTGTGTGTGTTGCCAAATTATCATTTAAATTTGTTAGCATTTTCTGAAGACATTAAGGTAATTATGTCACTGTGTTTACAGGTTATATCTATAATTAATAGAGCCTGGAATTAGTCCTGTTTAGAACAGTCACAAAGACATGGGTGAACTGAAAATGAACATCATTCTGTATGCAGCTGACCACTTCCATCCCCACATCACCATTAAGTTAAGTAGCACTAGATCCAAAGCACTCCTGAGAGACAGCTCACTTATCAGTCCTCTTCAACCCTCTGTTGGTAGTATGGAACACTTTCTATATAATAGCTCCTTCCTCTGTGGAGGAGCTATTCCTCTCCAAATATTCGTTAATTTTAATTAGACTATATAGGTCCCCCGATACATCAGTAGGCCTCATCCCTATGCAGCTTCCCCAGTTTTCCTTGGTGGATTTATTATAAATGCAGTATTAGTGGTGTTTTAGTCTTTGCAGTTAGTGGCTGTTTCTAAGTATTGCTCCTAAGGAACTTAAGGCAATGTTCTCAAAATCACCTAAGAGCCCAAGTTCCACTTTCAGTGGTGAGCGAGGTGCCCATGCCTCCAGCCGAAGCGGCGCACAGGCAGCCGGACAGCCGTTTCAGTGTAGGATAGGCAGCGGCTGCGGCCCAGCATTACGGAGGAGCAGGTATCTCCTTTCTGTTGGTCACACTGGGCTGCTGAAGAGCAACTCATGCTCATAGAGACTCCTAGATATCTCCTGCCTCATCTGCATTTGTTCAGTATCCCTATGGCAACTACAGCAATTGCTCACTTGGAGTAGTCATCTTAGGATAGTACTATATCATTTTTTCTTCTAAGCGATACAGTGATTGAAAAATAAAAGAAAACAGTAAAACAGCATCAATGACCCAATAGCTCCATGGAGACAATGTACAACTGCTTAACAGGACCAGGAGATGTCCAAGGGCTGCTGTTTGAGTGGAACAACCAGACTCAGCAGAAAGCTACAGCTGCCTTCTTGGGCAGCTCAGCACTTTTCCTTGGCACTAATTAGAATGGGGAGAGGGGGAAATAGCCCTTAAATCAGAAAGAAACCTCAAAAGTTACATTTAGGGAAGGAGTAGCTTTTATTTAGGTCAGTGCTTCTGAGGTCTCTAATTTCTAGCATCGCTCTCTTGAAAGGGCTTTGCATCTGTGAACTGAAATTCTTTATCAGAGACTCTAAATGGCAATGAAAATTATACAGTGAAGGGCTCAGCCAGTCTTGGGATATGTTTCTTTTCTCCATCTGATTATCGCTTAGACTCCATATCAGTGTGGTGGTTTTGGTTTCATCCAACTAATGCAAGAGCATTATACTAACTGCACATCAATAAAGCTTTGATCGGTATTGGGGTGTTTTTCTTGTCTCTCTCCACATCCATCTCATGGAAAATGTCTTAAAATTCTCAGGTCTTCATGGTTTGCAGAGGTTTATGGTGTTTCACTTTGAAGATCCACAGCTCAGTCCCCAGTGTCAGCAAAGGTGAGCTCAATCGGACCATTTCAAGGCCTCTACACCACTTTAAATCCAATTTAATAACATAGAGAGGTTATAGTGACATATAATACTTGTGTTGGGCCTTCTTTCATGCTTTAAGAGCAGGTATAAAAAATACCCACATTTTTGAAGTCGCTTCCCCCTAGGTTACTCTATGGTTCTGACTTTTTTTAAGATACAATTTTCCAAATTGGTCTTACTTGGATTGGTACATTTGAATTGCACTCACGTCCAGTCTGCTCAGCTTTGAAGCTGACTACAGTGCAACGTGTGAACATGCAACAGGTCACAAAATTGTAAACTAAGCTTAAAGGTCTGGAGAACTTTAAATAGCAATATATTTATGCTTGAGAAATTGTGGCTTTATGAATCACACTGATCGCGGTAAGACTTGCTACAGAATTTAGTCCTATGTTTGTAAAATACTGCTGCAGGACTAAGAAATGAATTAAAATGTCTGTGTCAAAGGGGGGTGAAAACATAACATCACACACGGACGAGGCAGTGGTCCTGACAACACAGAGAAAGACAGGCTGATAAAATCCTTTCTTTAATGAAAAAAATGGTTTTGCCATCTAGATAAGAGCAAAAAGGATAAAATTTCATTGCAAGTTATTTCTGTATTTAAAAAAACCCCACCCAACCAAATATCTTTGAGCATTTTCACTACCATGTTTTCTCCCATATTAAACACATGAGTAGAGGGACTTCTGCTTGTGCTTTTGTATACATCTAGTCCCACAAATACTTTAAAACATTACTGAAATCAAACATTTGATGATGAAATATGTCCCCTTTGAAACCAGTGGCTTCAAACCACCAATATCAAGGTGTCCATCCTTACTGGTAATTATGTCTCGAGATTGAAACCCTTAAATTCATCGGGCTAACTAGAAAAGCTTGATTTGTTGTCAGTGGAACCAGCTTCTGCTTTCATAGTTTATTATGGATGGTTTTCCCCACGAAATTATGAGCAAGAGGAGTGTAAAAGGCAGGAACGGGAATCAGATTTTCTACTGATACATGGGAAGTGTGACATTCAGATATACTGACATGAAAATCTAAGGATAAAAAATTGGACTGAGATTACTGGAAATACAAAGTAGTTCAGAACTGAGAATTGTTGAGAATTTTAGCAATTTCACATATGAACTTTCATTACTTCCTTAGTTATACGTAAACATCAAAAGTTACAAAATAGAAATACATTCTTTTGCAAGTTTATTATTCAGAAAGTATTACTGCTAATGAATTTCCTTTTTCATATATTTTTAAACTTTGCATTTCCATATGACTCACAAAAATAAATCAGAAAAAGAGAAAAGAAACATCTATAGATATGTACATACTTTTAAAATCAACATATGTTCAATTAAATTGTATTTTGCAATGAGGTCAGCCCCCTGCTTCAGAAGCTTTCCTGAAAAATGTATTTGTGTAGATGAATCATTTTAAGACTCAACAGTCAGTGGAAGTTGACAGAGGCTTTTCATATGAAATATTACACAACCTTATGAGCATCAAAATTATATGGCAGGAACTGTTCTGTTAAGCACTACAGTCACTTTCCCAGGATCAGATCAATACATTTTCTGTCAAAGAACAAAATCTGCTAAAACAACCAGAAAAATTTTTCAAGGAAATGTTATTTTTAATAGAGCTAACCATGTAATTCTTGAGCAATACAGATAGGCTTTTTAACACACTTTCTTACTGAAGTAAACTGAGAGGGTACTACATGGGTTTCCTAGTGCATTTTCACAAACTGGGACCCATCCTGCAGAAGGTTATGGACATGCTCAGCTTTTCACAGAGGTGCATTTATCTCAACTGGATAGCTCTCTGCCTGCAAAGTAAGCACATACATTAAATCTTCTCTCGAAATCGGGGTCTTTGGTTCTAATCATGTAGGCAACTGCATAAGCTCATCCCTGTAACTTGGCTAAATCCCATTTACAACATGTGCCAGGGTTGTCTTCACAAACAGCTCTCAAGGTACAGCCAAACTCTGGTTACATTCTCCATGTGCGTAACTTTTCAGGGGAGATATAATTGAAGACTTTATTGGATCCCAGTGGATCTAGTCATGGTTGTGGAACTGTTTTTAAAGGCTTCTGAAGGTACCACTGCAGCTCTTTATGTACACCTCATGCCGAAGCTTCTAAGTTGCTCTCAAAGAGTGACAAGACCTCTTTCTGTATATGAGACAAATATAAAATAAGGGGTTGATATTTCTTTGCTTTTATAAAAGTTAGAGGTACCATTTGGAGGACTAGGCACCATTCAGTCTCTTTGGCTCGGTAGACTTTTACTCCCATTCTCTAGCAGTCAGTATCCCACTAGAGATAAAAACTTAATCAGTAAAAGTAAATGGTTTCCTGCATTGAATTAAAACTAGTGGCATCAGATTGATGGCTGCAATGATTGCAACAGGGTGCAGAGATAAAACAGTTGTTGAATCGTGTTGAACAACGTGTTTGAACTGTACGAACTTTTTTATTTGAG
Organism: Hypotaenidia okinawae; assembly: GCA_027925045.1. NCBI lineage: Eukaryota > Metazoa > Chordata > Aves > Gruiformes > Rallidae > Hypotaenidia > Hypotaenidia okinawae. The sequence goes on from BSDF01000001.1 coordinate 96,375,131, forward strand.
GCAGGGATCCCTGGATGCTTAGTTTAAATCTGTTAGAGAGGAAATGAGCAATTTTTAGGTTCTCTGTTCTTCTAAATCTTCATACAGGAAAGCTAAGTGGATTTCTGACACCATCTAATTTCAGGCACCCAAGTACCTCTGCCAAAAGACAATCTCCTCAGATTCTGTTTATAGATGGTGATGGGAGCTGAGCAACCACTGAAAGAAATCCAGAGTGAGTCTAGGTCCAAGTGCAGCCTGAATGTCTCTTCACCACTCACAGGAGAAGCCTATGGAGTTCTAGCCTAAACTGAATCCCCACCTAATTTTACTTGTTCTAGGCCTCATTATCTATTGCTTGCATATTCAAAGGATCCACTCACATAACAAAAAGACAGCTACAATACAACCTAATCTCCCCAATCACAAACCCTTTGGTTATGAGCCTGTGTCCAGACCCAGATAGTGATTCAGAGTCTCCTTGAAAAGTGCCCCAAGTTTTGCTATTGCCTCCAAATTAAAGCACATAAGTGGATAACAATGCCTTTGTTTGGCCTTCACCTCTTGCAAGAGGCTTGAAATGCCTCAAGGCTGTCTCTCTGAACAGACACTCAGGGAGAGAAATGGAATGAGGGCTGCAGAACACTGTGAAGTAACCACAGAAGAGGGCAGTAGCTCCAGCATCTGGTGTCTCAAGGGGGCTTCTCACACAAAGCTACAGCCTGAGCTTCCAAAGCCCACCTCCACCTCAGTCCTGCCTACAGGAACAATGAGGTTCTGAGAAGGTGCTCTCCTATTGCCTGATGAGCTGTCATCAACTGTATCACTTTCCATCACGTAAACCCAATATGGGTGTCTGCTGTTCTCAGTATCTGAATACCAGCTTGCTCCTCTGGCTAGGAGTAAACTTCTCTGGTAGGATGGACCACCTGTTTTGACACAAAGCAGTTTGGAGTTGGGTTTTTTTTTAAACTTCTACCAGTGCCAGAAATCAATCTATAATTTCTTAGCTACCATGCAGACTCCCTAAAGGTTGGGAAAGGTGCATCCCCCTCAGAGGCTGTAGTCATACATTCCTTCAGTAATGTCAAGATCATCTACGAAACCCATTTTAGAGATGAGGTGAGTCAGGCCATGGTGCGAGAGACTCAATACCTCGCTGGCTCACACTTCTCCTTAGATTACTGCAAGAGATAAAATAAACCAAGCCCTGGACTTTCCCCTCTCCAGGGACATCAGGAAAGCCATAGATCACCTCAAGCATTCTTGCACAAGTCGCACCCATCAATCTGCAGTATCATTGAATTTCAGCCCACCTACAATTTAGGACTGGCTCTGGTAGAGGCAATTATCCCTACACTGAGGATTGAAGCAGTCCTGTGTTTGGTCCTGGAGTGCTAACAACAGTGAATGTTGGTGCTAAACTGTAATTCAAGTTCTCTTCAACTGTTTTTTTCTGCAGAACTGTGAGGCATCAAGTTTTCATTGTCTCCAGCCAAGAAAGAACATAAAATGGCCCCAACAGGTGCAGCAAAGTAGCACTTCAGAATCCACTCATAACTCAACAGACACCAAGTAAATGTATTCAATAAATATTTTATTTTGACACATAGTACATACTCGTACTTTAAGCAAATGCTATAGCCAAAGGGATGCTTACAAAGAGATTGACACAAAAGAAATAGCAAAGCATAAAATTATCATCTTCCTGAACAGAGAGATTTTTTTGTACTTGGAAGATTTTTTTTTATATTATTCATTGAGTACCATTCATGTGCTCCATACTGCTGAGAACGTATAGCCAGCCCTGGGATAAATATTTTCAGAGTCATCCAAGTGATTCGGAAACTAAGACCCACTGACTGTCAGTAGTTATTAGGTGCTTTTGATGGTGCTACCCATCTGGTGCAGTCCACGGGGCTCACTATCTAAACCCTCAAGGTCATTAAAGAGACTTTGCATTTGCTTCAAAGGTTTTGTGTCAGGCCTGTGAGGTGCTGTGAGCTCTCTACGAGGAGACCGGAACCCTTCTGGAACAACAGATTGCTTTGGACTAAGAGAGACCATTTACTGAGGATAACAGGAGGTATTTTTAAGTAGGTGATACTCACTACTGAAACGCAAAGAGCTGAAGGAGTGGCACTAGGGTAGTACTGCACGTGCATTTCACCCTTCCCAGTGGATTAAGAATAAAACCTATGAAAACAGCACCCCAGTTTGATTTGAACTGCTGCAGTCTTCACTCGCACCTCAGCCAGGGAAAACCCAAGTAATCTTTGGCAAACCTGCAGCATCCCATCAAGATTAGCAAGGATTTAAAAAAAAAAAAAGGAAAAAAAAAAAAAAGAAAAGAGACTCACCTTGCTCTCCATCTACTCAAATTTAAAAGAACCAGGGACACCTTTTGTTATGAAACCCAACCTTGTGCGGATTCCAAACTGATGAGCATGAGTGCCTGAAAATACCAGAAAACTGTGGCTTAGCAAGAGAAATAGGGAGTGAGAGGAGGAGCCATCCTGTTGATTTTGGAAGGAGTGGCAAAAGTTCCACTGACTTCAGCTGGGCACGAGCCAGGCCCACTGGGCATAAAACTCCATTTGGCATCTCTTCCATCTTCCACACACAATACTGACGGGGTCCTACAGACAAAATTTAATTGATTGTGGCACTCAGACATCACCCAGAAATTGTTTCTTTGTGGTAGAGTTTACCCGTGTGTAAAGAGTCAGCACAAACAGGACTATGAGGGACTTGGATGGTATATAAACCTTGTTTTGTTCCTCTGCATAATTGAATTCCACCCTTGGAGAATAAGCAAGGAAGTCTGCTTCCTAATGGTTAGTTTTCTGTTACAACACATGATGGATGACTGTTTTAAAAGTATTTGTAAAGGCATGTATGAATTACACTAAAGAAAGGTGCTAGGGTGCTAGCTTGATGGTGCTGGAGAATGAAGCCCTGGATTTACTCGATAAGAAATAACCCTTTAATACTTTCATAAAATCTTGAAACAAAGATGCAGCAGCATCCTGTGACTTCATCAGTCCCCAGCACCACAACTGTTTCCTAACAGCCTTTCACACAGTGTAATACAGAGGACAAAGATCAACAGGATGCTATTATCAAGCACCATTTGCTGCAAAAGGGTAAATGCTGAAACAGTCTGTGCTAGCATCCTTGTCATGTTATCTCTGCAACCATGGATAAATGAGAAAATGACGACTTCTAAAAGTTAATTCACCTGGAGGATCTGACCATCATCTTATTATTATTATGCTAAAATACCACTGCGCCATATATAAAGGAGTCCCAAAGTAGCCTAGGACAATTGCCATACTGAAATCCTTGGATTTTGTAGGATGCTCTTCTCCTTTGAGTTGCATTCCTGTTCAGCATGAAAATCGACGAGCTAGCAATCCACACAATTTCTCCAAGAACACAGAAGTTCTGCAGCATAAAGCAATGAGTTCCAGTGGCAACACATGTGCTTGGTTACTGCCACAAGAAAGTGGGCTACCCCTACACACCTCAGTGTAGGGACAACAACCTGACCAAAATCACAGCCCGGACTTACTTCAGTGTCACTGGAAAAGCTCTGAGCAAAGCTGGAGAACAAAGGAAGTGAAAACAATACTTCAAATAATATTTGGTATTATGACAAAAACAGCAACAAGATTTCACCACCTGGGTCATTTCTTGGGAAGATGTTGAATGGTCTTAATAGGGAAGGTAGCAGCCACACAATTTTCTTGGTGTTACAGATTAGCCAAAATCAAATAACACCCTTGGAGAAAGTGCATGCTTATTCATGGTAACAGGACAATACCTAAAAGTATTTGGGCCTTTGAATTAAACCCCTGCAGCTGATACATAAAAACTACATTTGAGGAAGGATTCTGTATCTATTACTGGCCTTAAACCATAAAGGAGTATAGATGTGAATGAACTAATTTTTCTTTGGTTAAAAGTGCTGTTGTGGTTGTGTTCGGCTTAAGGAGAGATTCTGAAATAAGAAAAGCAGTAAAATAAACTAGCAGAAAAAAACCAGTAGGGACAATATCCACCTGAGTGTGAGCAGAGTATAAAAACAAGGCAAGGATAGAAAGAGTAGCGAAGGTGGTGGAGAAAATATGTTAGAATGTGCCCCATATTCCTACTTGAATGTGCCTTGGAGAACAAGGGGCGTGCCAGCCTTTCCCTACAGGGACAGAACAACTCAGCAGAAAACACAACACAGAAAGAGTGAGACCTTTTCCCTCCGGGGAAGGCTTATAATCAGAAATCAAACCAAGTTAATAGAGAGGCAACACTGTCAAAAGAACTATAAAAAATCCTTGGTGTAGAATCACCTACTTCAAGAGCAGTTTCACTGTATGGTGGCATCCTTGTGCTCTCATTTTCCTAGAAGATACCTTCCTAAAGGACTACAGACAGATTAGACCTAACCTGAACACTTAAGGAGAGGTGCTTACTCTCTAGCAATTCTCCTAGCAAGAGCTCTGCAAGTTCACAGCCTCCCAAACACACACTGTGTCTAACTGTTGAATGATTTAGAGGCACTGAGGTTCCAAGGAGCTCACTCAGGCACCTGTGAAACCAGGCTCTTCCATCCAGCACCAGTTTGAGGCCATTGCTGCTACTTCACTTGGATGGGCAATACTTAGGAGAGTTCATTACTGAAAAACATCTCAAATTTGTGAACTAGGAGATAGCTAAAGTGATTCTTGTCTTTTGCAATCACAATTGATATCCAATAGTTTCAGTCCACATTTCATGTTCATGTACACTGTTCTTAAGAATGTCTTTGTTTTCCCTGTCCCGCTTCAGAAACAGGATAAACCATTCTAGAAACAGCTTTTTCAATTAAATGCTCAAATCCATAAGGGATATATATTACCCATGCTGTTTCCTATACTGAAAGGCACTAAAAAACCACCACAAACTGCTGCATCATGGGCATGTTCCTCCCTGTGTGCATGAGATGACCTTCACAAAAAAATTGGGTGAACATACATTTTGTCTAAGTGCACATATCCCCAGCAGTAACTTCTATTCAGACTTGCATGCTTGCCCCACCTCCACGTACTTCAGCTGTTTCTGCTTACAAACCTGTGTGTGTAATGAAGCTCAGTCCAGTTAACAGGTAGGTGGAACTGCGCAGACCTTATTCATGTTGGTGGGCATTTACTTAGGTCATTGTACCTGCTGAGAAAGCGCTTGCCAACAAGTATTTCAGCTCCACAATCTAGCCTCACGTAATCAGATTCTGCCTGGATGGGGTTAGAGGCCTCCACAATGAAGCATTTCCATTCCCTGAAAAGGAGAGCTGCATGTGGAATCAAGCAAGCTGGTATTTTTGCCCATGCAATTTTCCTCTTGCCAGGAAGCTGGATGGGTTTTATTTGGGTTTTGTTTGTTTGTTTGCTTTTATGAGATTGTCCATAGGGAAATGTCATAGCCATTTAATTATTTTTTAATAGTAAATGCAAACAATTCAATGAAGATAAATGCTCTACTCAGTCTATGTTGTACGAGAAACATGAAAAATTTCTAATGAAACATAGTCATTTGAAATTGGAAGGTGAAGGGGTTCCTGTCAACTATAATGTGAAAGACTAGGAAGATTTGTCCTTAAGGAAGTAACACTTCCCACATCAGTTAACACTCTATGCGGCAAGGAAAGGAAACAGGAGAGGGTGCATGGTCACAGCTTCTCCTCCACTCATCCACACACACCTGTTACACCTGTGCATAAGGATGCAAAGATGCTGAGCTCTAAATTTTACCAATCCCATCACAACAGCAGAGCTTTGTGAACCCCCCTCCCCCCAACTGACCAACACAAACGTGATCCTTTCCAGTAACTTTGACGGGGTTTGGTACAGACCCCTTCCTAGAATGTTAGCTTCACACAGCATCGCTAACTTTGTGTAGCCACTTGTGAGAGAAGTCAGGGAGAGACTTCCCTTCTTTGGACAAGTCAGCATCTTACTTTACGATTACTCATGACATAATCCATGCACAGAGTGCCTTAAAAGGACATTTAAAAAAAACCCCGTATTTTCAACTGCTTCCACCCAACTGGGGAGCTGCACTGGTGCAGGACTGAACCATGAGTGTGAATATAGAAGACTCAACGCTTGTTGGAGCACAGGTTCAGGTATATGACAACAGGGAGGCCAGAAAATTGAAAGCCACGTGAATATTAAACAAACAGTTGTGATGACTGACATTGGGGGATCCCCGAGGTGGTTAACAGGGTGCCCACAGGCATAGGGGTGTTTCTGGGTGTATGTCTGTAACTTCAGGCTGGAGACAACGCAGTTCAATCTCCTGTTTGGCCACCACCTCCCCACTGTAGCTTGGAAAGAGCCATTGTTCCACATTTTCTTGTCTGTAAAAGACGGACTAATACCTAATTTCTTATCGTTCGGAAATGCAACAATGCCAAAAGTTCAGAGGTCGTACAGTAAATGGGATACAGGACTGGACTACCCCAAAACTCTAAGTACCAGGAGTATTTTGTTGTTACTAAAGTATGTGGAGACTGGCTTTGATGCAGACATGTCGGTGAGGGGTGATTTTTGTTTGGATTTCCGTACTTTGCATGCCCACTCAGAAGCACAATGAAAAAATAAATAAATTATCATAAACTTAAAAGCCAAACAAAAAATGTGGTTACAACAAGCAGTTCCCTCAGTTCTTTCCAGTAACAAAAATTTAGGATGCAGCGCCAGCTGATGGAGAAATCTCAGACCTGGTCTTCAGTTGCCATCTGTACTGCAAAATAAGAGATCCTGACAACTACTTAGAGCCAATGACAGTGGGACCATATCCCACTTCTGTCAACAAGAGTCACTGCTTTTCATACTCCGAGGATTTCACTCACCGATTGTAAAGTTTTGGAGCAAGAAATGCACCTCAACCCAAAGCTCCAGCTTCTCAAGGAAAACAGGGAAGTGACAGACCTTATAAGCAACCATGGTCACTTGTTTCGAAGCAGGTCTTTGAAATTACGAAGATCCCACACATTTAACTTTACGTGCACAAACATGTCCCTAAAAGTCGGTGGATGAGTACATAAATCTTCCTTTGACTGAGACCTTGTGTATAAGGCACTCTAGTACTTTTTTTAAAAAGGTTTTTATTTGGGCAGGAAAAGTAGAGTGAAAGCAAGTCAGTCTGGAAATTAAAGAACGAAGGGAAATAATTATTAACTTAATCTGAGCACTGCTGAGCATGCACGACTTGAGTTCTTCTCAGCATGACTTCAACAGAGTCACAGATTTAAGGTTTCTTTATGAACACCCAGTTCATCACAGACCATAAATCTCACCATAGATCTCTGCATGCCTTCCACAACTTTCCATCTGAAAAAAATGCAGACATGGTTATGCAAACCACTGATTTTTCAAATTGCATGAAGTCACACACACACGCAAAAAAACCCCAAAAAACAACAGATCACTTGTGTTAACCTGGATTGATTATTTTTCAAAAACTTACATTGAAGCAAACTGACACTAAAGGCCAGGAAAGTGCACCCAAGATGCTATGTTTCAGGTTTGATAATTTTAAGGATTTGTTTTTCCTAACTGAAACATGAAAATGTTTCATTTCAAAGGCATTAAAAAATTTAAGCTGTTGCATGTGAACACAGGTACTTTACCCGCCCTGCCCTCCACATACATAAATATAATTCCCCAAAACAGCAACTGACAAAACCCATCCTTTGAAAAAACCGGCCTGGTATTGTCAAACTGATCTTTTGTTGATAAATACTTAAAATATGGAGCTGCCCTACTTACCTTTTATAAAATTATAAGGAGGGAGAGCACATTGCTACCAGAGAGGGCTGTAACTTTTAGTGATGCAGAGATTGCAGCACAAATAAATGCTTCAATGAGAGCTGCAGACAGTCAGAATAAGGGAAACACACACTTACCATGGGTGTTTGAGGGCTAAACCAAGCAAGGTTGGCAGGCAGATTCTAGTGTGGAATTTGACCACTTTATAGATGAAAATACCGTCCTTGCTTCTGCACTGGCGGTAGGGAAAGAGAACTTGCCCACTTCAGGGAAATGCACATTAAGAGGGTATGCGGGAAGACACACTATATATTTTTAAAAGGGCTAGTTCTTACAGGCTGGCCTGCCAACGATTCTCATGTTGGAGCAGGGAGAAGCAGGAGAAAGTGCCCTTCTTAAGTTTCACCTTCTTCTCCATCTTAGCCCAGTGGGACGGAAACAATGCAATGTTCTGATTTAATATCCTCTCGTGAGGCCTCTCACCTGGATGTACTGAGGCAGTGTGTAGCTTGCTCCTGCAAGAATATTTATACTGGGTTGCACTAGTCCAAGACATGTATGATTATCTTCTTCCTTTCCTCTTTTTTTTTTTTTTTCTTTCTTGGAAGGTCTCAAGATCCATCTAGTCTTGTTCCACATCCTACATCCTCCTTTAAAGCTGATAATTCCAAAATCAGTTCCCCAGAAAGGGAAGGCTAGATGTGGTTCTTGGGCCTCTGGGCTCCACTGGACTGAATGCTTCTTCCCTCTTTGCCAGGAGCTGAGCCAGAGCTCATCCACCGTGTCCCTACACAACTACCACCTAGAGAAACAGAATTCTGCCTCTTGAAACCTCTCCCTTCCAGAGATGAACACGGCCACTAATTCTACATCTGCGGGGCTCTGTAGTTCCCTAGATATAACAAGAGTCAAATACCATGTCTTTGAGTTGTCCAGTGACTAATGCACACTCTTGTTTTCAGGGTCAAATGGTCACTTGCTTTGTTTACTTTACAAATGGTGACAGCTCTGTGCAGCCAAAGAAGTGTGCTGCGGTCTCAAAATGGACATAAATACGGGCACGGGAGTGGGGTGATGAGATGCACGTTGGGGAAGCTCACCAAGCTGTAAGAATTCATGCTCAGACTTGGTGGGTGCCACTCTTTCACTTGAGTCACTGCAGGCAGGGACTTGCTAGTTGTCAAGCACGGACTCAATGACATCCTCCTCACTTAGGCAGTGGACTTCACCAGCTAAAAACTTTTTGCTCCTTGATTGTCCTTGTTCTTTTAGGCAGAAGTGATTATTTATTTGTGAGGTAGCTCTGAAGTCGCTGGTGGTATACTGGAGGTTGGAGAACACTAAAGCAGAGTTGTAGTTTCCTTAAAGCACCATGAATATTTACAGAAAAGGGAGAACAAGCAAACAAACAAATAAATGTTTGAATAATACCAGAAACAAAGATAGGGAAAAGAGGCCCTCGGGTGGAGGAGGGAGAGAGCTACTTGATAGAACTGAAATGCAATAAGGGGCAAACGATCTAAAATTGAAAAATGAGTTCCAATTACATTTTATGCTTAAAGCAGTTAAATATTATTCGGTTTACATGAGAGTTAAAGCAGTAACTGTAAAAATCAAAAGTGTGGGGCTGTGGGAAAGCTGCTCTCCTTTGGCCCAGCTTTTAATGGGGAATTTTTCAGTAAGTCTGAAGGAATCCCAAGTTACTGCATGTGAACTGTAGACCCACCGCTTTGTGTGTCACCAGCTATGGAAACTGATTTGCCTGCACCAGACTAACTCAATGGGCTATAAAACCTCATGTGAGCAGGTTGGACCAGATACACTTATTTTATGCAATGCAATGTACTTGTATAAGGACAAGAAAAAATCTGAGTTTAGAGCTTAGCAGGCAACTGCTTAATTACTGCAGACACTGCATATTTCACATACACTAACATGTTAAGCAGCTAAAATATATTAGTTTAACATATACCTAAATGTATTGCAGAATCAGAGGCAGCTTTTACAGAGGTGATAGATTCAAATGGCTCTGGCTAACCTATTACTCAATTCTTCTGAAACAGAAAAGAAATGGTAAACAGCTCCTCAAGGTGTAATATTATTTCTCTGAAAAAGGGAGGTGCTATAAAAGAGCAGTCTCTGAAAAACAGGGCAAGAAATCTACAGAGCAACGTGCTGCAAGTTAGAGGCCCGGATTTGATTCCTGACTTTGCAGCTTCCATACTGTGAGATTACAGGCAAGTTAATTTCACTTGTCTGTTCCCCTTCCTACTCTTGCCTAGCTTTGTCAAATGAAACTGCTAGCAGCTTAGGCCAGAGGTTGCTTTAGGATCCAACGCTCTTTGTGGCTGGCTCTGTCAGAGGGTTGCAGTTGTTAATGCTCCACTAGTGAAAAGGGCCATAAAAATAAATAAGAAACGAGTTAACGGGAAGTAGTGGGAATTAGATGCACAGGTGCAGAAAGAGAACGTTTAAAAGCAGTGCCTCAAAATCATGCAGAAGAAATTCTCCTGGTTATTTTAATGTTGTGAAATAATAGAAATAAGGAACTGGAGCAAAGAAATAGCCAGAGTTTAACTGTGCCCTCCTATAGAGAAACCAACATAACAAGTTGGCCATTTCTTTGACTTCTACAAACTTCTGTTGAGTTCTCAAGAACCTGAAAGTGTTCCTGAAAGGGGGCGAGGTGGGAACAATAACTTCCTAAAAGTGTGATTCTTGAAGAATGGCTGTCCTGCACTGATCCTGCAGCTCTGTTCCTACTCTAAAGTGGATATTCTGCAGCTTTAGTTCAGATAAAATGCCTCCTCCCTCCAGTGCTTGCACATAAATTGCTATTAATGTTACCATGTTATACAAGTGCATTGGAGAGGAAAATAGGTCCACTAATGCATTGTCCTGCTCCAGTGTTTTTTAACCTGGAGGATGCCATGCTGTTCCATGGACTGTGGGTGGGCACAAGCCACGGGAAAAAAGCAACAGAGGTGGGACAGGCTCCATAAGGCTGCATCTGCCTCACCCTTTCTTCCCCACGCTTCTCCCCAGGCTGTGTGCAAAGCTTAACGCAGATAAAGCATATGCTCCCAGAGTTGCCTTATGGCCTTCCTTCCCTGCTCACATGACAACCGTCACTTGTAGTCAGCCATGGTAGCAGCTCAAAGGGATCCAGGGCCTGCAGGCTCAGGCTGCAGCTGGCTAGTCCAAGCTTCCTTTTTATTATCCGAGTGCATTTAAAATGGCCATGGAAGCATGCATCTATCTCAGCCCGGGAGAGCTACCAGTGGTCAGCTTGGTTCCACAGGCAGCAGGTAGCTTCTGCCGTGGGCAGGAGGAGGAGAGGAAATCAAGGACCAAACTTGCCCCCCTCCCCGATATTTGTGAGCTCCACGGCAGACCCCAAAGGAAGGGAACAGAACAAACCTTGATTACTATTATTTACATCAGCATTATTACTTATCCTGTTATTAATAAACTACAACAAAGTTTTCTTAAGAAATACTTTTTTCCCTTTTGACAGATCACAGGCACACCGCTACGTGTGTGTTTTATGGGGCGCCACAGATTAAGTGCGAGGAGATCCACGGTTGGGAAGGAGACACTCTGCAGTCAGCTGAGTGCAAAGCAGGCGAACCCCGATCAGCAAAACTGAATGACACAAATGTACAATTTCTAAGCCCCAAACCCTGCTGCATCCGCATCTGATCGGGCTGCTTTATCTGTGCGTCAACTCCTGTGTGCAGTCCACAAGGTAGGGCCAGGGCATCATTCCTTTAAAAACCAGTAAAAACTACCCAGAAGTGACAGAAAAGTACCATCTGGCAGCACAGGTTTCTGCAGACAAATACGGTGATGAAACTTGTCTGTAGTTTTAAAACAAGTAATAATCAGCAAACGATTTTAAAAGTTTCAACACTCGCTGTTCCTTGAAAAATCCCTCCCAGTCTCTGGATAGCACCTTATAGATCTTGATAACAGTGACTGACTGAAGCCAGAAACATCTCCAAGTGGGCATGCAAAGGGATTAATTTGCTTAAATTCGTATACAGAGAAACAGCAATCTACAAATACTTACTATCCTCTCCCTCCACCCCTCAGAACCTGTTTGCAGAAGGTCCTGGATTGATAGCCCAAGAAAACAGAATCCTCTCTTTCCCTATGGACACAATAAATCAAAGGCAGTGGAAACTCCAGCATTTTATGTTCTGACCATAGCAGCGGACCTTTGCTTACTCATCTCTCTTAAAGGGTGACAAAACACTTCTGCTTCCACAGGCCTAATAGGTGGCTGCCTTGCAACTCATGAAGCCATTTGTAATTGCACAAAGTGGACACAAAAACCCAGTTGTTCTAATTAGCAGCACTGTATATCCATTCCACATAGCTGTAAACTACCTTACACGCAAGGCGTCCCTATCTTGAGGTCTTTTCTGAAATGCCCAGTAAAGGCATTGAGTGTAATAGAGAGTCCTGTTGAGAAGAAATTGAAGCATCCTGTAAGATGAACTTCATGTATACTACTGAGCATTTACATCACTTCTATTGCTCAGTAATTACCTACTTTGTCAGGATTTTAGCAATGAAGAGGCACAAGAGGCTCTGTGGTGCACCGTTATTAACACAGGGAAAAGAACCCCAGAAACAAGGCACTAATACTGAGAAGTAAGAAACTGTACTGTATTAAGTTTTAGCTGTCTGCCTCAGGCCTCTTACTAGTGGCAACTGCTTATGCATACTGAAAAGATGCTGCTTACCTACAATCGCAAAGCACTTCACATTCTACACATGATTGGAGGAGTCTCTGCCTAAAAAATTAGGCCAACCTTTTCAAACGTGACTAAGGAAATTTGTGTGCCTTCACTTGCCAGTGTCCCAGCCTGTGACACCTGACATGCACCTGACTTCCAGTGGATGGAGGGTCAACTCACCTGTCTCGGCCCTGATAATGAAAAAAATGAGGTAAGATGCCATTAACTACAGAGTAGATTTATCCTGATATTTTTATGTTATTGAGGCACTGACCATCCCAGCCCTGCTTAGAACAGGAAGGGTGGTGGGGCATTTAGAATACTTTTCTCACATCTAAATAAAAAAAAAAAAAAAGTACAGGGCTATTTAAAATGACTTCTCGGAAACACGGATACAATTTAATTTTCTAAAATCAGCTTGCATTTTACCCCACCACTTGATTCAGACGTAAGGAATATTATCTCACAGTCATTTAACATAATTACGCCGCAAAGAAAAATGGGGGTGGGAATGAAAGAAGAGTAGGCAAGCGAAGGGAAGACGCGGGAATCGGCTATACGTGATGGGAAAAAAGCTCAGGACAGAGAACGTACAGAATAGACTCTGCAACATCCTCGCGGCGCTGAGTACGTAAAGTTGTTGTGAAGCGCGAACGTTGCTCTTCCAGTGCAAAAAATGGGTGCACCTCTGCTTCCATCACTGTTACTGCTATCCCCGTGCTGGGTTGTCTTAATACACCGATTGCTGACCAGGTCAGAGTCCCACCCGGTGACAGCACCGCGCAAAGAACTAGTGCTCCCTAACTGCAGGAATAAAGGCCACTTGCCTGCTCCTTAAAGAGCATGCAGGTCTCACCTTGTGTATGTTCCAACACTCCGGAGGATTTAACACATGGGGTCAGCGCACACCACTGTGTTTGATTCCCGCAGGAGAAAGGAACTTTTCCCAACAAAGTTGGAAGACTACAATTCAGCAGGGCTCCTCAAGCACCCACCCGTCAGCGCCCATCACCCTGCCATCACCCGAGAGCCACTCTGTCAGTATGAGCCTCAACCCCGTTCCCGGGCAAGCATCACGCCCGCCTGGCTGGCAACGAGCGAGGCGCAGGGCCGGGAAGCGGGCAGGACGCTCTGCCAGCTCCGCCAAGTGCGTGCCCGCCGCCCCTGCGGAACGCTGATGCGAAGGCTGCCCTGCTGCCGACGCTGGGCCGGCGAGGCCCTCTCCGCCACGTTAGGGCGAGGATTACCAAGGCGGCAGGCACCACCCGGCGCCTCGCCGCATCCCCGCGCGGCGCCGCTGCCTGCAGCCCTCGCGGTCACACCAGTGGCCACCGCCGGCCCCGGCCCGGCTTCCCCCGGTGCCGCGGGGCTTGGCTTCCCGTGTTTACTCCCCGAGCGGGGGCTGCGCGGATGCACCGCTGCCGCCCTCAACTTCTCCGCTCGCCGTGCTTTGGCCTCTGAATGAAACCCGCCCAACTCGACAGAGTAAGTTATCGGGGGGCAGCGCGGGGGGCGGCCGGGGCTGGGGCTGGGGCCGGGCCGTGCCCCCACCCCGCCGCGGCCGCTACCCCGCGGCGCTGCCCAGGGCAGGCGTAGTTTACTCTCACAGTCTTTCCCGGGCGGCCAATGGACAGCGGCTGTCGGCGCTGCGGCCGGCGCGGTTGCACACTCCTCTGGGGGCCGGCGCCCGACAGCCCCCGCTACCTGCCCCTCTCCGCCGCCGTCACCGCCGGCTCCTCAAACACTGCGAAGAGCTACGCGATGATCTTTGTGTGAGTGTGTGTGGAGAGTGTGTGCGCCAGCGGCTCCCTCGCGGGCGGCGGGTGTAACGGCGCTGCTGAATGGCTAACGTACCCATCCCTCAGCGCGTCGGCCAATGGCGGGCCGCCTTATATCCCGGAGAGTGTTGTGGCGCTGCCCGGGTTGCATGGCTCAGTGTAGAGCCGCGTTCCGCGGGCGCTGAGGCGGAGGGGCTCCGCTTAGCGCCGCGCCTCGCTACGGCCCAGCGGCGCGCTGCCCGGTCGCCCGCCGGCCCAGCCGAGGTGAGTGCGCGCTGTTCGCTGCCTCTTACCGGGAGGCAGGGGGACGAGCCAGTGGCAAGCAGGGAGACGGGTGCCTTCGCCCCACTCTTTCCCCTCCGCGCCCCAGCGGCGGGGCAGCCCCCCGGCCCCCTCTCCTCCCCGCTCCCGCGGCGGCCGCGAGGGAGGCGCGGAGCTTCCCCTGCCCTGCGCGGCGGCTGCTGCGGCTCCCGGTCACTTTTCGCCCCTCTCGTCAGCCTTGCCTTCGTTTGAAAGTTTGGGCAGGGGAGGACGGGTGGGTTGGTGCTGCGAGCCCTCTGCCCGGCCGGGAAGGCAGGGGTGACCGGGGCTGTTTTACCGGGAGGGGGAGGAGGGGCGAGGTGAATTGCATTGCAGTGCATTTAAAAAACAAAACAAAACCCCAACAACAGACCCAGAAGAAGAAGGAGGCAGGGGTAGGCCAGCCAGTGCCAGGCTGCGTTTGAAACCAGGCACCTCTCGCCGCCACATAGAGAGAGGCAAGAGCAGCGGCGGCCGCGGCGGAGGGAGGAAGGGGAAGGAGGGCGAGGAGGAGGAGGAGGGATAGCCATCGGCCGCCGCTCGGTGTGTACCTCCGGGGGGGACTTGACAGGGAAATCGCGGCAGGCAGAAACGAAACTTCATCCCGAGGGGCGGCGAGGCGAGGCGCGGGGGAGAGTGCGCGGATCGGTATCGGCTGCCGCCGGCCTGGGGGGCCGCGCCGCCGCCGCCGGGAAACGGGGTGATATAAGCCCGGAGAGGGCGAAGGAGCCGATCCGGCGGCCGCACGGGGCGCGGGGAGCTGGGGTCGGGGGGAAGGCGGGCGGGAGGAAGAACCCCGGCGCCGACCCCGACAACAACAGCGGCCGGGCTCGGCCGGAGAGTTGGGCTGTGCGTTTTCCGGTAGTCATCGGCGATGCACCCGGGGCGGCGGCAGCGGCCCCGGTGGGCAGCTGGGGGGCGGGGGCGGGCGGCCCTGCCGGGGTTTCGCGTGGATGTGGGATTATGTTGTGTCAATAAGTTTAAGGTGGAGAGGGAGAAAGGGAGGCGGGCGGGGGCCGGGGGGAGGCGGCGGCAGGCCTCGGCCGCGCGAAGTCCTATTTCTGAAGGTAAGTTGTGACATTGGGTGGTCGCGATGACAGAAAACTTGACGGGGGGCGCCCCGGGGAGGGGTTGGCTGCTTCAGGGGGGCTCTCTTCGCCGCCGGGAGCCGGATGGGTGCTCGGCTGTTATTTGCTGCTGCGAGATCGGGTCGCTGGTAAATTACAGAAAGCAGCCCTCCTCCTCCTCCTCCCCCCCCCCTTCCCCGCCAGCCGCTTCGCTCTTCCTCCTCTCGGGTTTATTTGCAATGTATGAAACTTGCATGGCTGTGAGGAGAGCCGATCCAGTGTAGGTTTGCGAGGAGGAGGACGGGGAAGGAAGGGTTGGAGGCAGGGGAAGGGAGGCAGTCGCGTTAATCCCGGGCGCCGCACGGCAGCAGGTTTGCGTTAGAAATATCGGTGGCAGCCCGCCGCCGCTGAATGAGGAAGGTAAAACGAAGCGATGCGAGAGTCGCTGAGGCGACATGTACGGCAGCGGGGCGAGAGGCACCGGCAGGCGGCTGCCTGCCCGCCCCCTCCCTGCCTGCCTCCTCCCTCCCTCCCTCCCCGCCGGGGCGGGGAAGCACCGTACCCGGGTCTCCCCCGCTCGCCGCCAGCCGAGCCGGGGGGCCGCGGGGCTTTAACCGTGTGCGGGGCGGATTCGCCACTTTTTCCGGGGGAGGCCCGTGGTTAAAAGTTTTTTTCCGGAGGTGAGTGTGTGCGGGGAGGCCGGGGCGCCGCCAGGCCGGCGGTGGTCACTCGGGCCTGGGGCGCCGAAACCATTGCCCGTCCTGCTGGTGACACGTCCAAGTCCTGCAGCCCGGCGGGGCGGCGGAGGGGTTCGGCCCGGCCGCCGGGGCAGGGACGGGGTGCCGGTCTCCATGTGGCTCTCCCGGTGGCGGCACCTCCTCCCCGGTGGCAGCGGCGGCGGCAGCAGCGGGATCATCGCCCGGGCCCGCGGGGAGGAGGAGGGGAGCAGCAGGGAGGTGTTTGCTGCCAGCCTGCCTCGCCAGATCCCGCCGGGGAGGGCAGCTGGGAGGGCCGGGGAGCCCCCCGCGCCCCCTCCCCGCGCCGCCGCCCCTTCCCTGCCCGCCCGCCCGCCCCCAAAGGTGTTGTGCAGACTTTTCCCCCGGGAGGGTGAGATTTATGCGCTGCATTATTGCTCCTCTCCTCCCCCTCAAAGCAAGATGGACTCTCTCTTCTCTCTCTCTCTCTCTCACTCACACTCTCTCTCTCTTTCTCTCCCCCTCTCCCTGTGTCTTGTCAGCCTTCAAGATCGACATTTTGTAACTAAGATGCAAACTTGATGGTGACCGGGGGCGGGGGCCGCGGGGGTGTCGGGGGGAAGACGGGAAAAGCCTGGGTCACGACGGTCTTTCTCCATATTTAATACCTTTTCTTTCCACCCCACCCCGGCGCCCGGATTCCGGTGGCCCTACACTTTGCACGGGTAGGGGTGGGCGGCGGGCGGGCGGCGGCTGCAAACGCCGCTCCCCCCGCGGCGGCGACCTGGGGTCTCGACGCTCTCCCTGCGGGCTGCGGTGGTGGAGGGGCTGGCTGGGCGGTCGCAGGACTCCGGGCAGCTCGGTTGGGCTCTGCCGGGAGGGGAACGGGCATTACCTGAAACTGTGTTACAGCGTTGCAGCCTTCCGTCCGTCCCTCTGTCAGTCTGTCTGTCTCTCTCTCCCCGGGTGGATCTCGTACCTGCAGTCTGGCGGCTTATTCTTGTTAATTTTGCGTTGTTTGGCTTATCCACGCGTGTGGATTGATCGCTCACTTGTGTAAGTTCCCGGGGGTTATTGTTATGTATGCCTCCTTGCAGATGGTGGTTAACTTTCTGCCTTTTATTTTGATAATGCATGCATGTTTGTGTGTGCATGTAAATAATTACGTGATGCATCCCCGTGTGTACGTAGGTATATCTGTGTGCGCACATAAACATGCATCCGTGTGTACGGGAGACACGGAGGAAAAATAACCCACCCTGCTGATGCACACTCAGACGATTTGCTCCATTTGCCCAGTCCTAATGCCCTTTAAAGACACGGTGCATCTTTTGTTTGCTCCTTACGGTTTTCTGCGACTGTCATCTTGTTTTAATGGCAACTTAGCTGGGGTGGGGGCGAAGAGGAAGCAAGTTTCAAGTTTTGGGATCTCTTCTCTTGTTGGCATTGTGGTGAGTTGCAATATTGTAAAATCATGGTGTGCTGATGATGTGCCTTTATTTGATACTTTATAGGTCACTATCACATGACAAAGGCTTTGAGACAGCTTCATCTTCGTCTGTCTGTAATTTCCATTTGCCTTCCTGGGTAAGTATGTAAACTGTACACACAGAAAAAGAACTTGGTGGTTGTTTATAAGATAGAGGTCCTCGTGCTGCCACTTTTTACATGGAAGATGCTTGTTCAGGTTTTAGCGCGTCAGAAAACATGTCTTCTCCGGGTGTTCACAGCAACTGCCAGATTACAAAGTTTGTATGTAGGGGTGGGTCTGAATAATCTAGGAAGGAAAAAAGGCTGTGTGTATTCAGATCTCTCTTCACTTATTTTTAATTCTTTTTTTTTTTTTTTCTTAAACCTGGTTTTGTAAAGATAACCAGCTGATTGATGTAGGGCAAAAGTTTTAAACCAAAGTAACATTAGAATGCAACGTGCAGCACATGGGTTGAAAACTTAATGAGAATGAAGTGTCCTTTTAAAATTCAGTGGTAGGAAAAATATGAAAATATAAACAGAATAGATAATTGGAAATCTCTGGAGTTTAGTGGGACTTGAATACTACTGCAACAGGAGTTGGTTCAGTTTCAACACAAACTCAGAGCTGATTAGAATTCTGTCCATGCTCTTTCTGTGTTGCTTTTTTTTTCTTTTGGCATTGATTAATGCAGGTACCTATCAATTTGAAAGATAAATCTTAGTGACTAATTTACTAGTATTCCTAAGCTTCCAGGTGCACAGCGTTAATTTTATCTGTATGCTAGGAAAAGTTTTGACACCTTTTGAAGGGTTTGGCGTCTTTAGGCTGAAGTGGTAGTTTAGAGAAGATGTTCTAAACTCCTGGGGTCATATTGACAGGTGACATAAAATGTGGCACTTTGAGCACTTCTCACAGTTGCCCATGGTGGCACTGAACTGCATTTGGCCCAAAATGGGGAAGCAGGAGGTAATTTTTTTTTATGGTATTATTGTGTACATAATTAAAAGCAAGACAATACACGTATTTAGGGTTAGTGCTCATAAATGTGAATGATTAATAACATACTCTTGACCTTTTCCATGCAGTGTATAGCAGACATAGGATAAGCAGTGTTCCCAAACATGCTGTCTCAAAGGAGGTTGTTGGAAGCAGCTGTTCCGATGTGATATGACCACAAAACTAGTCTCAAGGCTAGGCTAACCACTGTGGGGAGATGGTTCAGAGAGAGGATTCTGCCTGTTCTCCGGTTCCTGTAGAATTACACCCAAATTTCAGTTTTTCGGATTTTGTGGGCAGTGAGGTTGGTGGGTGCAGGTCTGAGAGTGTAAACACCAAATTAAATTACTGAAGTACTTAATGGCATACTAGTTGAATAGGAGAATATTGCTTTGGGTTTTATAGCACTACTGACATGCATCATGTTCTGTGTAGAATAACTGGGGTAACAGTTTTTACAAAGTAAAAATATGTTGTGAAATTAAAAAAATCTGGTGGATAGGGTTTGAACTGTTGTCCAGTGCTGAATATAAATGCATTGATTTCTGAACTTAATTTTCTCTGTTTTCATGTAGGAGTCAGATTAGAGTCCTGTAAGTGCCATGGACTTTTTCTTTATTTGGAGTAATAGTAAAGGGTACAGAACAAGAATAGCTCAGGGACTTTGCTTCAGGTAGTATGTTCAGTCATCATCTGGTTTTAGCTTTATGTGATGAAGTCTTCTGTGTGCATGGAAGTTTGATCCTAGAAATTAGGTGGTGATCATCATCTTCCCGCAACTTTAAGCAGAGTGGACCTTGGTTTTGTGCATAGTCTTAAATGTAGGTCTTGTCTGGCATCGACCTGGTGTGAAGAAATGGCAAAGAAGGGTAAAGTATCTCTGTGGCAAAAAAAAAAGTCATACTAGAAGCTTTAGAGGAAGCAGAGAAATACATTTCCTCATAACTTAAAAAAAAAGTAATAATAATAATAGTGTGCTTGGTTGGGGGAGAATAGAGATTTTGTTAGATTTGTCCATGGCAGGAAACTTCTGTTTACTTCAGGGAACTTGTATTTTGGTAAGATTTATTTTGTTACACAGTTTTCAGTAAAGGAACAGTTCCATAAATGGACTTTAGTAATTCAGTCTTGACATAGGAGAGACACCTGGGTTCTGGTCTTGATTAACAAGTGCTGGGTGCAGTGCTGGTGCATCACAAGCTACAAGCAAGGAGCCGCTTAGCAAGGGGCCTTGTGAATGCTCCAGAAATAGGCCCAGGACCTCAAAAGTTTGTTGCATACTACTCTCTCTTTTGGCAAAGCAGGCGGATGGACCATTTCACACAGACACATAATTTAGCAGAAACATAACTGATTTCTGCATTGGGGTAATCTCAGAATATTTAAGATGCTTGTCCTCAGTGAGTTTTTGGGGGCTGCTTGCCATAAACCTGTCACCTGCAAAGCTTCCAGTGGTTTCAGCAGGAGGTTTACTTAGGAAAGGAGTGTAGGAGTGGTGGTGAGAGGAATTTGTCCATGTTTATTTTCCTGTTCTCCTTCATAGCTGTTGTTTGAATAATTAAAGATACTAAATGTCAGTTTTACACATAAAATAGCAGAGGTAATTGTGCAGTTATTTTATAGCTAACATTTTTCTTTTTCATCAAGAGTGATGTTAATATGCTTTGTTTGTAAATTAGTGGTTCTGTAACTTGCGATCCTGTAAGCATGTGAATATCCTTAAGAAGATGACAAGTCTTGTTAAATTCTCTGATATGATCGCTCCCGTTCAGAGCTTAAAGTTATTCCAGGTTCCTGCTGCTGTTTGTGGTCTGTGGGCTAAGGATGTGTAACGTGTCTGAAGCTTGGTCACCACGGCGTTGGGCAGAGCAGTGTTGCGGCCCAGAGCTGGTACGGAGCAGAGCGGTACGAAGAAAGGAAGCTTAGGTGGAGTTTGCTGGGCGGGGTTGCGCTAACACTGCGCAGTGGTGGGGAAGGTGCAGGGGAGGTAGATGGGACCTGCCGTGGATAGGGCTTTGCGCTGTTACGGGAAGGTTATGAACACACCAGCAGTGAAACCTGGGCGCTTGTGAGATGAAACGCTGCCTCTCTTCTGGTGTTAGGCAGCCCGTGTAGTGTCCAGGCCTCCTTTTTTATCTGAAGGCGGCTCCTCTGGGGAGGAAGGTAATATAAATTACAGTTGGAACTGAACTGAAATTCTGGTTTTAATTTCTGAGTGTTGCAGGCTGTGCCTGTGAGCTCTGGCAAGTGATGTAGTCAAAACCACAGACCACTTTGCAAACTTCAGACCCAAAAGTTGAGTCAACTGTCCCCTGCTGCATTAGCCACCGGTGGACTCAGCTACACTGCTGTGTCCCACTGGTGCCTTACAGGGTTAGAGTTTATTCTTGGAAGCACAGCCATATGTCCCTTTGTTACCTGCAAATAGAGACTAAGGATACTTCCCTGTATCATTAAATCATATGGTGCCCATATTTTGGGACAGATTCACTACTCAATTGAGTTTGTTTTACAGCAGTATGGATATTCTTTTACCTTACTGAAACGTTAATTATCTATGTTTTGTTTATCACTCACTTATTTTTTAAAGTTGGATTGAAAGAATAGTCATGCGTATTTCAAAATACTCTGGAGAAGCAACAGGAAAAGTAAAATTAATTTATTTTCCTTCAGCCATGTTTGCCCCTTTTCCTGGGGTACCACCGTCAGAAGCTTTTTCATTCTGTTTTATGTCAAAAGATTATTAGGATGTACTTCCTTTTTATTACTTTATTTGTATTAAATCAGTAATGGTACAGTGCTTGTCTGAGAGCGGTGTGGTGAGCCTGGTAGTACTAGTGGACATGGAATTTCACAAAGGCTGTCAACATTCTCAACAGTTTCAGAAAGAGTAAGACCTGAACCAGCATGAGGTTTACTTCAAGAATGGCTTGATGGGCTGCTCTTGGATTGCTTTGCTTGAAAAAGAAAGCACACATTATTCTCTCTAATAATATTAATAATAATTGGCAGTTGTAGGCATTGCCTTGTTCATGTGCTTCTGTCCTGTCTGATGAAGTACGTAAGCTGTACTGTAATGGCACACCTCAAAGCAAGGAATGCTTGTTCTTATCCCAGTTCTTGCACTGCTCTGAGATACAGAGCAGTGAAGGAGCGTAGGCTTGCCTGCAGTTGCTTAGCAGGTTAGCATTAGCAGGGAATGGACTACAACCCAGATCAGACTCCTTCGTTTTGTGTCCTTTCCTTTGGTGTATACTGTAGCTCTGAAGCTTTCCTGCTAAATGCCTGTCTTGACATGTGAGTAATCTCACTGAATTCTGTGCCAGTTGGGCATCTTTCATTAATACTCAACTTTAATTCAACTTTCATTCATGTTGCTGCTTTAAAAAAAATCAACAACCCACCTCCAGAGTAGTGTGAAGTTAGTGACTTTGAATTCAGTTACGTTTACAGATGGGAAAGTCCCGAAGTAGGAGACTTACTTAAGAGTTTTTACCACTAAACGTGGTATTCAAGCTCCTGTGTGTGTTACAAGGAAGTTAGTAGTAAATAGTGTGACACAATAAATAGCGTATTAACTTTTTCAAGTAAGATACTAGTTTTCATAGTGAAGTATTTAAAGTATGTATTCATGTGAAGTGATTTTTTATAAATCAGGTTATTTTTCATATTCATAATCTGAAATCACAACTAATTTGCTTACGAAACATGGAATTGACAGAAGCAGCTACGCTGGCTTTCTGGCAGTATTGTGATAAATAGGGTAACTTACTAATTTGAACTTTTATTTCTAGACCTATGAAGCATCCTGTAAGATTTTCAGACTTGCTGATTACTAATGTTTTGTTACTGAGAACATGAGTTGCCTTTGATTTTTAGAACAAGAGCGGTATTTGAGGAGTAAAGCATAACTTTTCTTTACGCCTGTGTGTAGACCTAATTGTAGCAGCCTCACAATGATAGCAGCATTTTATTATTTTTAATATTTACACATTTGATTACATAAAAGATGAATCAACAAAGAGGAAAAGCATTGTTTTGACACTTTACAGTGTTCATGCCTTTTTCTTTATAGCACACAAATGCATAATGTACTAGCAAGTCCTTATGAGCATGGACAATTCAGCATGTGAAAATAAACTAGCTTCAGGCATATCTGAGTACAAAGAAAGCTAGTACAACAAAACTTCATTTTTTTCAGTGAGAGGAAGGAAAGTTAACAGGATTTTGTAAGTTTACACTAAGAAAATCAGTTGCATAGGAAGCATGGAACTTTTATTGTCAGAAATCTTCCAGGTGGGTGTTTTGATGTAAGAGATTTTACAAAATGTGCTGAAAATAAGATGCAGCATTTTATTGACCCTTAATGTCACAGAGAGCCTTGTTCAGCAAAGATAAAAATAATTCAGTGGACTTGGACATCATGGGATCTATGGAATATTTCAAGTGGAATCTCTTCTGACAAGAAGTTTAACAAGTTCTGTCTGTACCTTTGTTGAGGGGAAGTGAGAAGGTGTGTCTTCCCTCTGCCTGTCTGGGTTTCTTTGGTTGGGTTTTTTTTGTTAATTATTTTTTTTCTATCAGAAAGGCACTAGGTATATAGCAAATTGTTGAGGAAGCTGCTTTGAGATATTGTGAGACCCCATTAACTGTATCCAGCTGAGGGGTTACTCTCCCCTTACGCATGTGTAGTGACAGGAAGATTTCTGCCATCCACAGTTTCAGGAGGGTTTTCATCCTGCTTTTCTGAGTTTCCAATGGCTGGGCTGGGTGCACTTGTTAAAGGCCTGCTCCTTGGTGCTCTTGAGAGCAGAACTGGCCTTAGGCAGGATTCAAGTGTGAAGAAAGCTGAAACCTGGTCCTGGACCTCTGGTGGGCTGGGTCATGGATTGATGACTAAGCTGTACTGCTGGGTGTGCTGGGCAGTACTTTATTGCTGTTGGGTTGACAGTTTTCAGCCTATACCTTTTTGGCTTTTTTCTCCCCAGTATGTTTTTTTTCTGCCAGCTGCTTAAAGACTTTTAAACATAGGTGTTGTCAGAAAGTTATCTTGTCCTTTTCTTTGTTTCTTTGATGGGTGTTTTGTGGGTTTTTTGTTTGGTTGGTTTTGGGTGTTTTCTTTTGTTTTTCATTTTCACCCATGTCCTACACAATCAAGAGTTAGCCAGCAATTGCAGTTGGTAAGGCATGTCACGAAATAATGATTAGGGTTGTAGCTCTGGTGGTGGAATAGTAATTCTTTACTCTTTAGCCTGTGACTTCTTTTATGAAGCAAATAATCCTAGGTTTTTGTTTGTGTATGAGACAATACATTATTTTGTGGTTGTCAAAGCAATACTTAAGAGAAAGACATCATGAGAGATTTGGAGATGAAACTGGATAAAGAAAACCTTGGGGGAGAATGGAAGGGGTGAGGGAGAACTTGATTCCTTACCTTCGGCCTCTTCAGTGCAAAGTTAACTCGTCAGCGGAGCTGAAACGTTGCTTTTAATGATGTCCTGCATTAAAATCTGTCTGTAAAAGTTGGGAGGAAGTTGCACTTTTTTGGCAAGTTGATGAAAAAGGCATTCTGTGGTTGGCCATGTTTTGATTTGCTTTCCACAAGTGATCTTTGAGCCACATCACACCGACAGTCATCGACAGTTAGCACCATCATGCTGACTTTCTTCTTTCCCTCCTACCCCCCATCCCCCCCATGACGGGGTGAAGTATAGGAACATCAGTGTATCCTGTCTTAACTGTTGAAGAGCTCAGTCTTGCAACTACAGCTGTGCAGTTGGGCTCTTGAACATAGAGCCAGAACCAGAGCTGCATCAGCAGTGTACACCTCTTTGCAGATCTGCTGCATGAAGTTGCTGTTGGCCTGTAATTCCTCGGGAAAGCTGCAGATTTCCCATTATTCTTAATTATTGATGCATGGATAGTCCTGCCAAGGTCACACAGCCATTGCACTCAGTGATCGGTGCACAAGCTTATAGGCATCCCTGGCCTGATGACGAGCAATGCAGGAAGGGCTAGAAATAGAGACATTGCTGAAATACACATAGTTTCCATAAATGAGCAGAGGGTGGAAGAGCATGAAGTGTGAGTGCGAGTCGGTAGATGACAAGTCTTGTGGCAGCTGGGCCGTTTTGTTGAAGTATATATTGCTCCCCAAGTCAGTTATGTGGCTAGGCAGGAAGGCATTGCAATGTACTGCAAATCGGAGGTTGGGGAGGATAGAGTTGGGAAGAAGTAACATCATCACTCCATTGGTAAGTTTGGCTTCAGATCTTATTTCTCTTTGCAAAAGGTTTCTTTATACCCGTGTTGAATAGTGCAAACTTCCTGTCTCAGTTCTACTGAGTGAGTGCTCTGTGCCACAGACTTTTGAGTTTGAGGGTTTACCTGTTGTTGGAATATGCCTTTCCTTTTTTTCTTATTTAACTAAAGTGTCTCTTATTTGTATTTCTTCCCTCTAATTTGTTTGAGATACTTTCATACATTGTGTTAAACATCAGTCATCAAGTGCTCATAATATAGTTTGAAACAAGTACGCAAAAATTGCAGCATGATCCAGCACTGATTACAGAGCTATGGCATACAAATTAATAAGAAAATAAAAATAGCATCATTAATTTCCAGCTGCTTTTGGAGAAACAGAGGTGTTTATGGAGAAAATTTGGTGCCTGCAAATGAAGAATGACAAAACTGGTAACAAAAATATTAATGCAAGTAACTATTCACAGTTTGCTGCTTCTGTTCTATTGATTAAAAAAGGGTTCCAGTGTTGAAAAAGTAAGTAGAAGCTCCATTGCCATTCTTTAAAACTGTTGCACTAAATAGAGAGCACAAGTGTCAGAACTAGAGCAAGAGGAGGAAGTTTTTAACTTTATTTCTTAGTATGGAATATCTTAAATAAGGGAAGTAAATTATGAATATAGCTAAGTGTAACAATTGGTTGAATGTGTCCATTTCCCATTAATATGAGAGAGAATTGCATGTGCAAGGGGAGCTATCCTTTCAGTGTTACCCTCAGTAGTAAATCAGTGTTTTCCTTACATCACTCATATGTGCTTGTTTATGCTTACCTGTCTTGCCTCAGTGTTGTGTGCCAAAACAACAGAGGATAAATAAAGTCTACCAGTAAAGGTGACCCAGGGTTTTACATTGTGGGGGTCCTCACTGCAGTTTGGACTGTCTGCTTCCTTTGGAGGAAGCTGTCCATGGGATCCAAAGGCTCAGTTCCAGGGTTTGAGATCTCAGCTTAGTTTGCTCTTGCTGGCCTGTGTTCAGGTGGGAGCTCCAAAAAGAGCTGTGGGCCTGCACACCTGCAAAGTATTCCTGGTTATTAATCAGGAGAGGAAGATCCTGCCCTCCTGAGAGACGTGTCTAGAGGAAACAGGTTACTCTCAAGGATGTCCCTGTCAAGCTTTCTGTTTGGCTGTGTGGTGATGGGGCCAAAGTGGGTGAGAGGATGCTGGAGTGTGGGGAGGGAAGCACCTGAGCAAACTGCCCAGATACTGTGTTTTGTCAAAGAATTGTTCTGCTGGTTTCTGTGGGTGATCTAGTGTGCAGTCTTGCTTTCCTGGATGGACCCACAGGGCTGCATTTGAAGTTTACTGTTATTCTTCACTTACGGGGACAGAAAAAGAGAACTAAACCAGGAGGTGAAGCGGTCATCACAGACATCCCATGCCATCGGTCGCAGGAGAGAAGGGCACAGCTCAGGTCTTCCAGCGAGGACAGTAATGTTCTCTTATGCAAGGATTGTAGAGGGGAAAAAAAGGTATCTTTGAGTGGGGGATGGTGTTTTGTGGAGCACTAACAGGCTTTGTAGAGATTGAGCAGGGCTGAAGGAGAGGGTGGGGACACAGTGAAAGCAGGGAGGTTTTTGCCCCTTGTGTTTCTGGCCTTTGTGAGCCTCCATGTAGGTACACTTACGTGTCTGCCTTGATGTTCCAGTTACACCTATTGAACTGACTTAAATAATAATGTTGTTCAATAAACACTCGGTTTAAATTGGTGCTTTTAATCTCATTTTGCTTTGGTATTTTTGTATTTGTTTTCTCAGAAGCAATCTCTATTGGTAGACGACCGTTAAAATATGTTGCTAAATATAGCCTTTGCACTAAATTTGGCACTACGTTTTTGTTAGTTCAGAGGATGCACTGTATGCCTCCATACTTTCTAAGTGATTACATGGCCTGCATGCATTTATTTAGGCTACAACTGTTAAACTTTCGATTCAGGATATGACAAATTATGCTTTTTGTTTTTTTTTTTAAAAAAAAGTGTCCTTTAAGCACGTGCTGTTTACTGAAGCCACCCTCATGCACCTACATGCAAGGTAACACAAAGAGAGTTTGCACTTGAAGTATACGTATTAGCCCAAATAAGGTGACCAGTTCTTCTGTAACCGACTGCAAGCTTTTAGAACTAGTAGAACTCAAACTTCTCTGCTTTGCTTTCTCAGATGAGGAGGAAAACATGTGATCTTGCTTTTTCAATTCCCAGTTAGTTTCTCAACTTTGCACCAAACTCCACTGAGTGACTTACGGAGCAAAGATGTTTTCTCTACCAATGCAGTGGAAGTTACTTCTTTCAGGTAACTTAATTCTAAACCTAGTACTTGTTCTTGGTCCTTTGATGAAGACTTACCTGTTCGGTATTTGAACTTTATTTACAGTTTTGACATCAAACATTTGTAGTTTATTTTTATATAATTTGAGTTATATAAATTAGAGTAGAATTTAAAATTGTTTTCTCATAACTTAAAGGTAAATTACAGATAGGTAATTTTTTTATTAAAATGTGTTTAGCATCAGTAATATCTGATTGAAATTTGGATCTGATTTCTTTGATCACAAAGGATTAATTTGTAACTGTATCTGTTAAATGGAATGTGTTTTCTCAGATGACTTCAGGTTTTGTAATAACAGATGCCTTGAGCAGTATTTCACACCATTAAGGAGCACACAGTAGCCCACTAGGTGACACTGATGCCTTAAGCCTCTCTTTTGTGGGACCTAGATCCTGATGTAGATTCTGGTAGATACAGCTTAACAGATGTTTACATCTGTACATGTCTGTTTACACAGATACGTACTTAACTTTAAAAAAAAATAATTCAAGTGATTACTTTAAAGTTGCTGTTGCAAGCTTTCTTCTAGACTGTGGCATGTGACTGTGACTTCCCTGGTTGAGGGGGCTTTATAACTTCCAGGAATAAATCTAGCACCACTGGTGTCCAGAAACCAAAGAGTGAAACCAAGTTGATGACTGGATGCTGAATGTACTACTAATGTGTTGGATGGAAAAAAAGAGTAAGAGAATTATTTTTTTAAAAGGTAAATATGTGCTAACACAGGTAAAGAATTATTACTCCCTCCCTACCAAAATATTAATAGCATCTAGACAGAGTCAGAGAGCTTGATAACACCTATTGACTCTGCAGCTCCACGCGGCTTTTCTGCAGCAGTATCTGTGACCAGTAAGGAATGTAGAGTCAGACCTCAGGTAATAGAAGGGCTATGCTCAGAAATGTAGAGTGTGCCTGAGGCCTGGAGGCACAGTTACACAAACTACTCATGTATAGCAATTTTCCCCCCCACTACCAAAGGAGGAGTTACACACTTCAAGAAGTGCTTCTAATGGCCTTCTCTTCCCAGCACAAACATAAGCTTTGTGATCTCTTCTTTGTCCTGCTTTTACGTATTTTCGTATCAACGTATAGGGTATTCAAAGTTTCAGCAGTTACTGTGGTCTTGTATAACTAAATATAAAAAGATAAGATTAGAAAGCCAAATAGAAGAACATCAAAGCAAAGGTCAGAATGCTATTGTAGGCCACAAATGTTTAAAACTGTCAATTTTTAAAAAGAAAACCTTCCTTAAAAATTGAAATGGGAAAATTACTGAGTATTACCTACCCTTTTTCTTAAGAACAGGCCCAAGTAAGATGAATCGCTCATCTTGAAAGGGTCGTCATTTTCATTTTCACATAGATTGGGTACAAGATCAGTAAGGAAATAAAGTAGCTGCATATTTAGGCAACTTTTCTGATGGAAGCTATTTATTGCTGAAGCATTTATGTTTTATGAAGCTGCCCTAAAACAGTTAGCTCCTGTTTCCCTAAGTGTTTAAACAGAATGTTTTACTAATGCAGCTGATTTTATAGTTATCGCGTTTCCATAGGATCGAATTATTCTTGTTCTAACTTGCTTCCCCCGTGCACCCTTAGACAGGTGAAATGTTAAGGCTTTCTTCCCTTTTAGAAAAAAGTATTTGAGACAAGATTTTCTCAGGAGAATTGGTATCTTTGAGTATGTTCAGTTTGAGATGTCTCAGAGAAGGCTGTTACTCAGCATGTGCTTAGCAGTGTTTTCCTGCTAGGTTACTCTGAAGTGGACTACTGGTCAGGCCAAAAAATCTGGTTATAAAATTCACTTTGGTCTGAATTCCGAGCTGTTGTGAGTTTGTGCAATTCCAGTAAGGCTGCTGAACAGTATTTGTCTGTTAGTCATGGGGATTGTGGCAAAACCAACTAGGAGCAGTGTGTTTAAAATGCTGCTGTAACTATATCAGTAACACATGATGGGAAGAATGGGACACCCTCACTCCTTTTTGTTTCTTTGTTTTTAATTTGTGGAGGGAGGGGTTTTGGTCCAATCCTTGCAAGTAAACCATACTTTTCACTTTGCTTTGGAGAGTGAATCAGACAGTTCAACTTAGTGAAATAATGCCATCAACAGTCCCTGTTTAGATGAGTCTTTCTTGAAACAGTTTTATACTTGGGAACTTCCAGAAAATTGTATCTCCATGACGAGAAGCGTTTCTGTTTAGTGCTGAACTAAACCAGTGTTGGTGCCAAGCAGTCTGCTTTCATGATGGCAGCTGGTAGCCAAGCATGGAGGGAATGGAAAGGCAGGTGCACTCTTAACCCAAGCACTCCATGTTTGTATAAGGTGAGCTGCAGGGGAATTATCCTTTGCCTAAGTATCATACCTATTATTCACTGTCTCCAAAATAGAGGCTGTCACTTTCCCAGGTACTTCTCCCTCCATGCCCCCAAAAGTGACTGGCAGCTGTGCCCCCTTAGGTCTGCTTAAGCTTAACAGTTTACTGCTTAAGCTCAAATGTGTTTTCACCCATCCCTCTGAATGTATTCCAACTCTGCACATATATTTTAGCAAGCAAATGAAAGGTTGGCACTTCTTCCAAGGGTTCCAGCAAAGGGTAAAGATTGTGCTGGATGGAACAGGAGAAAACACCACTGGCTGGTGCTACCCTTACTTGCTTCATGAGCTTAGGCTTGCTTCCTCTTTCTTTCTCTTTCTGTTTCTCTGTTTATAAACTTGGGATGGTGATGGTTTCCTCCTTTGTAAAGTGTTGTACAATCTCTGGAAGAAAAGTTTGGTACTGAGTAGCAGGGCAGAAAGTTGAGTTCTCCAGCTCTGAGGTTTTTTTGTTTGGGATTTTTTTAATTACCATGTGTTGGTTCTATCATAGGTAAAATAGCAGTAGCATTAATAGTGATACCGTTATAATACTTGGGGAAAATTTTATAGTGAGGGTCAATTTTGTTTAATGTTTGTGAAGATCTAGAAAAAGTGCCTGTTTCTTTCTCAGGTCGACTTCTAGCATTTCATCCTAGCAGAGAATCAAAGCAATTCACTTTCTAAACAGGTATATAAACAAAGTGTTTTAAAGGTGTGTACTGTAGAACACAGATGGTGGTGTCATTCATACGTTACCTATTTTGTTGAATAGCACATTATTAGGCGTAATAAAATTTACTTCCTATTGTGTGCTCTTACAGGCAGGCATCAGCTAAGCACACTTTACAAACATTTCAGAGCTGGTGTTACCACCCCTGTTTTCAGATTGCATAGTAGACCCAGGGATGTTCAGGTAAGACCAGATAGCTGGTGGCAGAAACAAGTACAGAACTCCTGAATTTCAAGTTTTTTAATCACTGTTCAATTATTACACCAGCTACCTCTTTGTTACTAAAACATCTGCCCTGTCTATATACTTTTCCATATCAGAAGGTAAAGAAAACGGGAGTGAACTGTCACTTAAAAATTTCAGATCTTCTGGTTAAGCATTTGTGAACTTCCCAGATCTGCTGGCATCCAAGTTCAATCCAGAACTCTTTATATATACGAGTATGTGCTGCATGATAGAAATATAATCTTGTAGGTCAGAACTTTTGGACCTGGTGTTTGTTCTTTGAACCCAGGGTCTCCTCTTAACTCAGTGCTGTTGTGAATATTGCTCTCCATTCTTCTACTGCACTGAAAGTGACTTCTGCAGAGAGGCACAAATGTGTTCGGTGGTTCGAAATATGGGAAGGTGATAGAAATGTCTTTATGTTGGTTCCAGGCATGAGATAAAACGTCCTAGGACTACTTAGACCAAGCTTGGTGTGTACTTAGGTATTCATTGTGTTCAGTGCAGCTCTCTAGCCTGAGCTTCTTGCCCTAAGGATTGGCGTAAGTGGTCTTGAAGGAAGTTGGCACTGTGGCAGTGTGGGGTTTTGCAGGGCACTTAGTAGTTTGGGTCCCAAGTTTAAACCTCTAGTTTTATAGTAAGTCAGTGACAAGGAAACCTAATGTCTGTCTTTTAAAGCACATCAGACAGAATCCATGAATCTTGTGCTTTCTTGGGCTAGTACTCTTCAGAGCTGGGGACTTCTGTGCTGGCTTAGGGTTTTAAGCATGTTCCACTTTCTCAGGTGGCACAGAGTCTTGAGCATACCAGAACTCCACAGAAAATTTTTAATACCTTGTTCACCTCTGATTTCAAATCCTGCCCATCTGTGTGCTGTACTGAGAAATAAAATGATAGACGGCTAAGAAGATAATTGGTAAAAATCGGTAAATCCCAAGGGAGTCCCCTGTCCTTGCTTTACAGTTCCAGCCAGCACTATCACGTCTTTTTAACTGCTGACCTTTTTAAAAACACTGCCAAACCTGCATCACTTGGACTGAGGTTTTCCTATGCTGGATTTATCTGTAAAAGAAGAGCCATGTAGGTTTTTCATTTGAGGGAGGTGGGAAAGAACAACTAGAATACAAATACTATCTAAAATACTGTATTTTAAAAAACCCTAACAAACAAACAAAACAAAAAAACCCCAAACCAACAAACAACTAAAAAACCAACAAAACAAAAAGTGGGGAAATAGCCCATAGATCTTAAGAAGCTTGGCCTGAAGGATGCTGGTCCTGCTTGCTGTCCAAAGAATTGATTTTTATTTCACAAATACAAAAGTTTTTTGTTTGGTTGTTTTTAAGAATTGTGCTTCAGTTGTGGAGAAGACAAAGATCTTTATATACTTGATTATTTTAGGGCCCAGTCCTGCAGCGCCTCTGTCATGGCAGTCTCCCTGAGCTGTTGTAGTTGCAGGATTGGAACCCTATATGCAGATATTCTTACAGGGACCTGATCCTGCTCTTGAGACATTTTGGCACAGATCCTCGGGCACGTGCACAGCTCTGGGTAAACAGTTGTGGCTTGGCATCAATGAAACAGTTGGTGAAGATGGATCTGATTGTGGATTCTGGTTTATGAAGCAGTGAGGATCCTTTTGAAATATGATAAGACTTGTTACATACAAAAGTTTGTAAATTCTGTAGCCTAAGTGTCTTTAGAGGTGTTTCTCAAGAAATAGACGGTTGCATTCAGAACTTTCCTCTTTTCTCCTTAAAATGTAAGACTAAACAGTTGGCTGCAAAAGGAGCTCAGTAAGGGTATCGGTAAAATAACAAGATGAGGCCCATTAATGTGGGCCCTCTCTCCCTCCAGTTCATACTCAAAAAAATACTTAATTTATGTAAATGCTTGGAAAATGCCCTCAACAAAAGTTTGCAAAAGTCAAATAATGTTTTTGCATAAAAATAAATACTCTGAGGAAAAAGTAAAACAAATCTTCCTCTGACAGCTAAGGAGTAGTGTTTCAGATGGGAACCAGCCTGAAGCCATGTAGTGATGCTTCCTTGACCTGGACCAGCCACTTCTGTGTCCTTGGAACAAACTCAACTTTAAGCAGTGCTGGTCAGTTTTTGCTGCTGTTTTTCAGGACGTTGGGGAAAACAGCTTGGGAGTAGGGTGGTTGTTATAACCACCTTAGTTGCACTCATGGAGAGAAGGCCCTCTTCAGAGTATGAGAAGCGTGTCTGTACTGCCACCAGTTTCAAAACATCCCGAAGAACAAGGCAGTAGCTCAGCTCCCTGGTAGTGTGCTTAGACTGCTGTGAGCACGTAGGCAAGTAGAAAGTTAGCTCAGGGATCTTCCCGCTGCATTGGTAATACTGCAGAATATGGGACTAGTAGAGAAATAAAATGGAAGTAAGAGGTTATGGCAGGATATGATTCACTTGCATCAAAGTGGAATTTCTTGTAGGGTCCTAGTATTTTCCTCTCATGCTTTATGACGTTATTGAGATCTGCAGTGGATGTGGGATTGATCCATTCTGGTGCTGGAGCATGCTGTTTCTTTCTCTCTATAGCCAAAGACTGAAGGTGGCTCTTAGATAAATGTCTGCAGTTACAGGGAGATTGACTTAACAGCATTGGTGCCCCAGAGCAGGGAAAAAGGCTGAATAGCTTGTGACAAGGAGATGTCTCTCTTCCTAATACCCAGAGTGAGGTAAGAATATAGTGGTACCTGAGCTGTCCTTGCAAGATGTTAGCTGTATGCGGGATGGGTAGGGTATACTCTGCAGATCTGATTCCCAGATCATCCAGATGGAGGGCTCTCTTCTACAGCTCCCTGCTATCAGAGACAACCGCAGTTGTGGAGTTACCAGGGACACTTGTGAGATGGTAAAACCTTTTATTCAAGAACACAAAATTTCTGTCCCTCAGGTGTACTGTGTCAACTTGATTCATTGCCTGACGTTTTGTCATTGCTTCACTCTAGCAAACATCCATTTTGCTTACGGGTGAAAGAGGACATTTCTGCTATATTTCCTTTGGCTGTGAATCTGTAATTATTGTTCTTGAGTTTATTTATGGGCTGCTAGGACCTAGAGATGATTTGCTTGTGATGTCAGGAAGAGCTGTTCCTGTTTCGAGTCTGTCGAGTTTTTCCTTTACCAGAAGGAAGTTCCAAGGGCTACAGTTGGCATCAAGTACACAGCACAGTAGATCTCTACCAGGTTCAGTGAACCACTTGCAGAATGATGAGGGGGAAGAGGTGCTCTTTAATTGTTCTTGCATTTCAGTGCATCTGTAACAAATCATGTAGCGCTGAGAATAGAAGAGAGCACGGTTCATTCAGGCTGCTGCTCCGGTTCATGGAGTCATATCAATACTTTTTTTAATTTCATTTTAAAGATTTTGAGTAGCAAAGGCTTTGCTTAAATAAGAGAACCTGATCTCTTATCAGTTGTTTGTAGCTGCTGTTTTTTGCACACAAAGTAGGGTGTAATGGGTTACTTGTCAAGGGACAGTAGACAACACGTAAGATGGGAGGATGGAGATCCATGGATCTTCACCTGCTTGTTATGTTCAAAAAGTTCTCCCATTCCAGTGTTCTCCACTCTCTGTCTGCCATGTATGGTAGGGGTCGAGGGGAAAAACATTTGATAGAAAGTCAAATTGCATTTTAAAAGTAATCACATGGAATCAGGTCTTCTGGGAAAATTGGACATGTATTGTCATCATATTAAAAGGAAAGCACATGCATAATTCCTTACAAAACTGAGATTGTTATTGGGTTTCAAAATTGCATGAGACTGCAAGGATTTTCAGTCTAAATTAGCATTGTTTTTACGTGGCATCTATTTCAAATATGTGAAATTTACTGCTGCTGACAAATATTTGATCATAGTGTTATTTTAAACTTAGCTGTATCAACTTCCGGAAGTTAGGATTCTTGACATATATTTAAATATTTAAAATACCCTCCATAGGAATACTAAATCCAGCATTTCAACTATATAAACAATGCAAGGAATAATGAGCCAGAAAATATTGAAAAAGGCATACCCTCTCCATAAATATTTCTCTCATTTTAATACACACCCAGATGAAACACAAGGAAAGTAACTCCCAAATGTTTATTTGTTTTAACTAATTAGCTTGCTGCTGAAACAAGCTTTCAGGGAAATCCATGGAGTCCCACAAGGTGGCAGGAGCTAACTGTTCTAAACTAGAGTCGGGGTCTGAAGGAAAGAAAAGGTAATAAACTGATTTTGCTAGTTGCATGCATTCAAATCATAAGTAAGTTAGACCAAAGTTTCAGAATCCCCACTTGTGTAGGTATTTCTGACTTTTGAATAGTTTGGGTTAATGAGTGAGATTCTATCCTCAAGAGTCTTACTTCAAAAGAGGAAGTTGAAGCATTCGAACTTTGTCAGTAACAGGGACCTTTGTTGTCTGATATTTTCTCTTTTTGCTTGTAACCTGCATCATTGCTGTGAGTGGAGAGCAGGGGTGAAGCCATGTGAGAACTTGCTGGCATATGAAGTTCAGGTTGGCAGTGAGCATCTCTAACTTGCAAACTCACCTTGATGTCATCGGGATGGTGATGACGAGGTGGGACGCAGCCGTGTCTGAGGGACTGCAGGAGCCAAGTAGTCTGCAGCTTCAGGGAAGCTGTAGAGTTGCCTTTGGAAACTCTGAAGCATCAGAACATCAGTAAAAGTATCAAAGTTTGGAGATTATTGGAAGTCTTCATAATAGCTCATCCTAGCCAGTGAGACTGTGTTAGTTGGTGTACAGTGTGTAAGGCTGAAATGTATCCTTTCTCTTCCCAGTGTCCTGATCTTCCCTTAGGATACTGGAGTTCTGTTTCAGTCTGTCTTGCTTTCACTTCCACTTGCCTGTTGATGGTCAGTGTTCTCCTGAGACACTCTGAGATCGGGGTCACTACAAAAAGAACAAAGGAGTTAAATAAGTCTCACCGCAGGCATGATTTGAGACCCGTGGTTATGCATGCATGCTTGCTTAACCTCGTGCTTGAAGTTCTAGGTCTCTCCTTAGTAAAATTTCTCTGGCCTGCCGTAGAGGAAACCTGCGGACGTTGAGGTGTTAGTTGGCAGAAGTAATGCTGAACAAAACATCAGTGAGATGAAGTGATTGGTGCTGATTCAGCAGACCACAGAGGCATTGGTTTTAAGATCTTTTGATCTGTGGTAAGAGATTTTTGGGGTTTTTTTTTAGTAGTGAATGTCCATTTTTATTTATGTTAGCCAGGTGTCTTTGGGAATTTGGACAGCCCTGTTCATGTGGACAGACAATGCAATTCAGTAGGACTAAGGTGAAATTAAGCATAGGTAACTCTGTTAAACAGTAGAGAGATATTAAGAGTAAAAATACTGCAACTCGTACACAAAACTTCAGTTTATCCTTTTCCCATGTAGTGCTGTTTGTTTGTTACTGGGCTGTAGGGAAAGAATTTAAGCATTTGTGGTGGGGATATCTGGAATAGTCATATGAGGTGAATTGAATGAAATTTCTTCCATGTTCTTTCTGAAGTACTGTTGATTCTTTCTCTAGCAATGATGGAAGCAACCTAAATGAAGAACACTTAAACTCAGTTCCATAGTAACATAGAAGACTCTTGTGCTAGCATACATTGTCCAGTAAAATACCTACACCTTGCTTTACTGACAGGTGACAGGATGTAGAGATAAGTATTTTTCAGCAGCTGCCGTAAAGGAGTAGCACGTGCACATTGCATTTCCAAAATGCAGGAGCTTCAGAAGCATGCATTTTCATACCCTTATTTGCAGGAACACATTAAATTCAGGGAAATCTTTGTTGTTTGGGTAGACCTAAGTAGTTTTAGTGGATGTAGCTAGATGATAATTACAATTTCGTAGTGAAAATTTTGTGATGTCCAATGGTTATACCTTTCACTTGCCTCTAATTTGAAAAACATTTTAGTTCTTACATAAACATTGTGAAGTAATGATTAGGAGGGTAAATAACAAAGCAAGGATTTGGCATTTGATAAACACACTGCTGAAATCCATTGCATGCCACTGAAAAGGCACATGATTTACAGAGTTAAGTACCAATAGGATTGGACTGACAATCCAGTAGAATTTAAATTAAATTACTGTCAGCTGTGAATTATTAAGCAGTTGGTGTTTACTGAAGCAAATTTAGCTATATCTGTCATTACTTCTGTTTGAAATTTTCAGCCATGCAAGTGAGAGAGGTGTCTTGTTCCCATCGCAACCCAGTGAGAAGCAACAGGTTACTTATGCTGACTTGAAGTAGTCACCCCCCAACACCACCTCTGTGTACCTGCGATGAAAGAAATCAGTTTTAAACTTGAAGAGATAAAGTATTACCAAGGTGTGCGTGCTCACCAGTGTAGTCCCTGTACACTGGAAACACGTGGGCCTTGGTGTGGTCTGTGGAGAGTTTGCTACTGCCATGCATTCAGACTAAAATAGCAATGTCAAGTTTGATCCTTAATTTTTTTTTTATTCATGAAAGTCAGTGGTTGTGATAATATCAGAAGTAGAAAGAGTAATGCAAGCCATCTGCTTTAATTTATCCACAAAGTCAAGACAGGAAAAGGTCCCAGAACATGTAGTGACATAAGTCTTACTGGGCGGAGCAGTAGCTGTCCAGAGAACGGTGGATACCGTTGTGTTTCTCAGCAGTGCTAAGTAATGATCATGAGGCGTTTCTGCTTTGTGGTGTGCTTAAAATTATTACAGTGAACTGTGAGACCTAGTAAAGATTACTTGAATAGTTAGGCAATTTTGATGGCAATTGCTGTATGACTCCCAAATTAATCACTGTAATACTAGGGGAAATAGAGATGGGGAAGACTACACAGGGCACGTGCCTCTCCAGTATATATTATCTTCTGGGAAACCTAGGGTCTTCCCTCCGTATCTGCCAAACCCTGTATTTAATGTCTCAACTATTCTGTTGATTTTTTAGTTAATTCAGGGACAATTGGAGTTGTCCCATCCACCAGATCCCCTACTGACATGCTGAGTGTTTTCTCTTCTCTGTGACCTCCATGGAAATGCCGGGCGTCACTGGCCTCTGGTAAATAGCCCACAGAGCTAAGGAGTTCCGCCAGACCAACAAACAGATATACTGCCTGTTTATTAACAAAGCTGAGAGTTTTCTGCATCCTTTCCAAGTCTGTTTTTGCAGTTGGATTTGATGGATTTTGAGATCTAGAGAGTTAGCTGTGCAGTATGCAGGATGCTAAAAACAAACAACAATGCCCTCAGAAGAGTCTTTACCGCCAACTTTATAGAAACACCTTGTTAAAATGTAGCATTTTTAAATCCAACCTATCAATAAAACCTGGCATAATCTCAAACCTTAAGGGTATGTCTGGGTATGTCTGCATGGTAGACTACTGTGCCTTGTAGTTACCTGAGTGTGCTTTCAATGAGGTAGAACAAGTATCAGAAGTGGTTTGGCAGTGATAGCATGGAGCTCTGTGCACACTAATTAAACTTGTGTTGAGTAAGGGTAAATGAGCTCATGCAGGGCTGGGCTGGGCTGCTGTAGTTAAGAGTTTGTTGTGCTCAGTTAGTTGGTTTAAATCAGGTTTCTGTGTCTAGGAGCATAGGGCTGCAGAAACTATATGGAGGCTTTGGAGCCAGTCACTGACTGGTTGGTGCCGTATGTAGTGGGGGCACGTCCTGGACCTTCCTTCAAGATGCAAAACCTGGTTAGGCTGCAGTAACAACTCTTCCTACACTAGCAAGTTGCAAATACTGTTTATGGATTTCTTTTCTAGCACTGAATGTTGAAAACAGTACTCTCTCTTGGGAAATTATTATTCAATTACCTTGATATTTATTTTGGTATTACACTTTGCTGAAAGTAAAAACTAGTTGTGGATGAGATCTGCTTATTAGAGGGCTTGATCTTGGATTTTATAGAAATGGGGGAGGCAGGGGAGGATGAGCATATTGCCTTTGGTGCTCAGGGTAGAATTTTTGCCCCACTCTTCTGCCTTTTCCTCAAAGAAGCTGTAATTGAAAACTTGAGTCCTTGGGAATGTATGTGAAATACAGAGGCCAAGTTAGCTGTGTTCATCTAAAGTATCAAGTGCACACCAGTCAATTTACTATCTTTTTAGTGCTGTTGATTAAATAGGTCAAGCTGGTCCTTTAGTAACTTCAAGGAAGTCAGGTACATCCAAGCTAAAAGAAACTGTGATGACTGACTCGTTACTGGGCCAAGTCTTGCACTCTTAGACCAGCATAATTATTCAAAGACATATTTATCATTCTACTCCATCCTCCCTCCACTCTCCTATAGAAAAAGTAAAATGTTTCTTTTAAAGAAAGGATAATAGTCAATTCAGCATTTAGTGTGCTGAAGATTTCAGTAAGTCTCCATTGACAGTGTATTACTGTGTCAGTGGGGTTTGTAGGCTGTGTTGGTCTATACATGATGCTGTTAGGTCACAACCCACACCCAAGTCAGAAGATGGAATTGTAGTAGTGGAATTGCTTTGACAGAAATGCAAACGTTGGAGAAGACGTTGAACATGTTACAGCAATGCCTTCGTCCCAGAGGAGTGAACTTCCTGAGGTCTTTTAAGCAACAAAGCTAGCCCTTGCTTTTGCTTTCTTCCTTTCTATGAGGCTGCAGCAGGGAGGGAGAGTCCTAGAGGGCAGCAGTGGTGGTCAGCTAGGTGAGAGATACAGGGATGCAGCCGATGACTTCTCTAAAGCTTAACAGGAGCATCTGTCAGTTTTACTGCTTCCTGTGGGCCATCATGCCCTCCTGTGGCAGTTTAAAATGCATCTGTAGCATAAGTAGCAGTGGGTCAGCTCTGCAGCCACCACATTTCACAGCGTGAGGTTTTCATGTAAATAGCTGCTGTTGTGAACTTGTGTTTAACTTCAGGAGTACAGTGCAAATGCAAGAATAGGAGAACTTCTGTTACTGGCAACCCAGTGTTGTACCCTGGAGAGTCTGTTGCTCTTCTGCACAGACCAAGGACGTAGTTTGGATCTATAAAGCATTGCATCCTTTGGTAATGCATCACCTCACTTAAACCTTTTCCTCTTGTCAATTAAGAACAAGACAAAAATCCCAACCAAAAAAACCTGCTTATATGTGGTTACAGAAGGACCAATATATCAATGCTGTTACTGTGCCTATAGAGGCAGGTAGCTAACGTAGATCGGCATCTTGTTCCTTGCATTCATGCTGGAGTGCCAGGAAGTGACCTGCCCACTTCTATAGTTTCCCACAGATGGGTTTTAGACTGGAATGCAAGCAACTCATATGATTTTCCCTGATGAAGAGTTTCACTGTATTTAGATGTGCACCAGTCAGTACTTCACATAGTGCATTGGGTTTTGTGGTTTTTTTTTTTGGGTGGCTGGACCTAGGAAGTACAAAAACAAAAAAAAAGATTTAGTGTTGGGTTTTTTCGGGGTGACATTGCATTTTTTGGGGGTGACATTGCATCTTGGAAGTCAAGTGTCAATTTTGAGTGTTGGTAATCTGTTTTGTCTTCTCTTATGGTAAAGTGAAGTGTTGCATAATAGAAATGTGGTTTAGCTTTAGACTCCCATACAGTCGGGAGAAAAACACAGACCAGAGAAGAAAGTGTCCTTTTTTATTGAATGAGAAAAATGAGTCAGTTTCAGATAGTGTGCTTACAAAACATAGTAGAGGAGACTGTCATAAGCACAGATTCACATGTCCAATGCTGGTATCAGGTCTTCGGATAAGCATGGGCATCATCACGAGAGATACTACAGCACATGTTAGGCTCTGGTGTATGAAACCCAAAGCAATACTTATTACAGGAGATGAAATGATATGTTTTTTCAAAAGCGAGTTAGTTTGCAATTAGCTGAGGCTAATTAATGGTTTTGGAGATGCACCTTGAGTTCAATTTGTTCGCAGTCACTCAGAGGAAGTAGTTCTTGGTAAAACAAAAGAGCAGCTAAAGATGGGGTGACTTATCTTATTAATCCACAGGGATGGCTGAAGATTTTACTTTTATTTGCTGGACTTTCATGTTGGGTGCTGTATTTACATGGCTTCGTCTTGCTGACAATACCCCTTCCCGCTCCCCCTTTCATGTTTCCAGGGAGGAGTCTTCTGTCCTTGCTCACAGCTGCAATGGCCTTGGCTGGGGCCAGCCGTCCTCCTAGCAGCTCTGCTTCCCAGGCATGGCTGTGCCAGGCCCGGCTGTTGCCAAGGCCATAGTATGTGCTCATGCACCCCTGCAGTGGGACGGGCACCCTGGGGTAGGGTGGGGTGCCTGGGCCCCTTCTGCTGGAGGGCAGGGTTGGGAGGGGAGGCAGTGGAAGTGGGAGAGCAGCTGCGGGTTAAAACAGTGCAAGGACGGGTAAAGGTCAGGCTGGGTTTGCTCTTAAGTAAAGCTGAACAAAAACTGCTTCCCTGCCATGTTTGCTGCCTTTCCAGAAAGCGCTTTTATGGAGGAAAATGCAACCTGGATATGCCAGGAATGGGATGGCAGCCTACCTGCAGGGACCTGACCTCTCCTCTCTGTGCTCGCTCCCTTTCTTGCTTGGTGCTGCCACAGAGGCTGATCTCCTCTCCTGCTGTGGCTGGCACAGCTGCCAGCTGTCCACAGATAAGGACAAACCACATCTCTTGGTCACTTGCCTGGTTTTTAAACCTTTCCCTTTTACTCCCCAACTCCTTCCAATGTCTTTGGGATTTTTGGCCCTTAAAATCTAAAAGATCGCACATTATAGCCCAAAACAAAGCTAAAGTTTAGGATTTTGACAAATGTGGTATCAGTGGGACCAAGCCTCAAAAGTCTGAGCTGAAGTCTTATATTGCACTTAATCACTATCTTAATATTTAATATTCAAATGAGTGTCAAACTTGGGCTTTCTAGTGTGCAAGCTAATACTGTAACCTAAGGAAAATCACAAGTGTATCGTGAATGCGGAACCTAGGCTGCCATAGTGGTTTTCCAGCATTCCATTAAAATAAATTAAATTGAAAGATTTATATGTATCAAGATTTGAATTAAATGAAGTACTTAGTGGATGAGATGTGAAGCTGGAGGAATTTATTTTTTTTTTCTGAAAAGATGATAAAATTTGTCCCAGACACAAAAGGATTCTGCAAAAACAATTACACATACTCTAAAGGAAATCATTCACATAAATAGTTGTGTGTAGTGGCTGTTTCTAATTGGGCTTGATGTTTTTATCTCAGTTAGTTTTCCATTTAGGAGGGAGGATAGGAACCATAAAACATGACGCAAATTAGCGAAGTGCAATAGCTTTCTTTGCAACTGCTCTTTGAACCTTTGCATCTCTCTTAAGCATATGCTTACAGAATATTGCAGCAGTACATCTAGGAGGTGGTTTTAAAAACCAGAAGTATCGGTCTTTCTAAAAACTGTTTCTGATAGGAGAGCTGGAAAATAGAAAGGATTCCATTAATGCAGTTTTTTTTTTCTCTTTAAAAGTCTGTTTTGCATTTTAATCTCGTGGAGAACAGCTCTGGTTATTCTGAAAGCAGAAACTAGACAAAATCCACCTAACTTTTAAGAAAGTTTTGATTTGGAAGTGTAGTGGACTCATTGTGCTAGAGGTAATACATGATCTTAATATCATGGGAAGAAAACTTCTGTATCTCTAACCTTACCAGTATCTTGGTCTGGTTACACAGCTAAGAAGAGGGCAACAGGGTTAGGATTTTCTTTTGCAACACTGTATCTGAGTGCCTTCCCCTATAGCAGCAGAGAAGAACTGGGATGTAACTTCCCTGGATAACGGTGTGGGGGAGGGATAAGCAGGGACAGCGAGCTGCTTGTGGTAGGATTTTTTGCTTAGGTATTTTACACGTTATTGATGTATGACACTTGTACCTGAAGTTGTTCTGACACTTGTGGGGTATGTGTGTAGTAGGTAACAGGGCCGTGGCTGTCTGGTGGTGGGAATCTGCTGTTGTGCTCCATCAGTGGACTGGATAGCTCAGGAAGCTTTTGTGTGGACATGTTTCTGCATTTATGGAAATACTTGAAGTTAGCAATGCTGAGATCTAGGAATCATTAACGTGGTGATTCTGCTATTTCTGAATATGTACGTTGGTGGTGGTGTTTTCTGGAATGTTTTATGAATTAATTTAGTTGTTTAGTATTAACTGTGGTGGTGTGGAGTTATGCATGTGTCAGACGGGGAGATGGTATCCATTTTGAGCTGAGTAGCGACTTTGTTTAGATTTAGTGATTAATACTGTATTTCTTTGTGGGATTGGAATAAAATCCCATGGAGCTTCAGTGGACATCGTGGTTTAATAATATTGCTGCAAAGTCTGTGCGTGTGAGCACCGTCCTCTTGTGAATTTTGCAGGAGGCAAAATTGCAACAGTAGACTGCTGTTGGAAATTGGATTGACTGAGGAATTGTTTGGATGTCTTCACTGACAGTCACTTCCAGGCTAAGTTATGTTTCCTTGCTGGTTAGCAGGAGAAAGCTTTCAAGTGTGCAACATTCATCAGTGTTAACTTTTTGCCTTTGTATCTTCTTTCACTGGGTCTTTCCCAATCTCTGTCACTTTCTAAGTAATTTTAATTACCA
Organism: Hypotaenidia okinawae; assembly: GCA_027925045.1. Classification (NCBI taxonomy): domain Eukaryota; kingdom Metazoa; phylum Chordata; class Aves; order Gruiformes; family Rallidae; genus Hypotaenidia; species Hypotaenidia okinawae. The sequence goes on from BSDF01000001.1 coordinate 96,418,486, forward strand.
TAGTACCAGATTAACAAGCCAGGAGAACCTATCCTTTTATGCCAGTTTAAGGGAAGATGGATTACTGTTGGCGTGAGTAAATTTGCAAGCAAACTCTCCAGGTTGGCTTGTTTTAAATAAATATAGAGACAACTTGGTGAGTAATATCCACCTGCCTTTAATGTAGGGGATTAGAGGTCAGAAACTGTCACAGAGAAATTCATTGACTACTGTAGTTTAAGCAATACACAAATTTCAACTTAATCATAAAACAGTACAGAGTAACTACTTGATTGGGAGTGCTTTGACTTCTAAGAGTGTGTGAATGAATTTGAGTTTAAAGCACACAAATGCCTACACTTGTAGGTGCTTGTGCTTGCTACATCCTACTTCATGGCACCTTTCTGAGGTAGGTTTTTATCTCATGTAGCAGCTAAGGATGGGTAGATGATCCCTTTTGATGACTGCTTTCAAAAAATTTGTATTCTCTCTGCAAGAAAAGCTGATGCAACTTAAAGTAGTGGGGTTTAATTTTTTTTTAATTCCTTAAAAACCCTAAAAAAGTGATAGGGATGCCTGAAAAACTGCATGTTGGCCTACCAACAATGGACTAGCATTCTTAGTTACTTTAGCAGACCCATAGGAAGTAACAACTGTAGTGTAAAAACTGCTGATCTAACGCTGTATCTAGACTGAAGTATGAGACCTCTGAACAGGGTAATAACACTAGCCAGCAAAGATAATGGCAGAAGTCTGTTTGTTAATGTTAAGCACAAACTGTTTCACTTTGAGAAGAGTGGTTGCCTAATAATGACTTTCACAGCTCTGCCCCTGAAATCCTAAAAATGGCAAACTTTTATGTTAAAACAAACTTGTTATTTTGATGACCTCAGTCAAGGAAACTTGGGAGGGGCAAAGAAGCGGTGAATAATTATCTGAAGTACAAGGAGATGCTTCTCTAATTTCTCAAGGAAGCTTCTTGGGTAGAAAGGTGGGGCTAAAGAAATGGAGCTTTTTGCACTTTAGCTAGTGTGTCTCCAACTCTTTCTGCATGTGACCCGTCATCTTAAGGATGAAGTGCTTTCAGTAGTAAAAAACTGAAGTAGGCTGATGGAGGGCAGTTGTTCAGAACATTTATAAAAATTGTTTGCAAAATAAATAATAGCACATTACTTAAACATGTATGAGACTGTTTTAGTTTGCTATGATGTCAAGACAGACTGAAGTTGAAGATGTGCCCTGCTCAACTTAAAGTTGTGCCTTAAATGATTTGTTAGTCATCTTCATAAATTGCTTAATGATTTTTATTTACTAACTAAGAATATTCTTAAGTGCTTCTGGTGTTTTATAGGTTGCTGGAATAAATTGTCTTTCGCTGTCACGTTAAGAGTGCCAGAGATTGCTCTTCTGTATCTAGTGAAATACTCTCACTACTGTATATGTCTACTTGAACCAAAGAGGTAGGCTGCTACACTGTAGGAACAGCATACCTGGGTGGTATTTGTAAGAACTGATAAGTGCCCTTTCAAAACTGAATATCAATTTGAATAGCAGGTGAAAAAACAGTTGTCAGTACTGTAGAAACTCTCTTCTATAAAGCAGATAGGAAACAGCTTTTCAGAAATACATAGAATAATTTTAGTTTGAGGTGGGCTCATGAGCTTGCTTGTTTCTGGCATGGTGGACTCCTGTGAGTGATGCTGTACAGGTGTAGTTTTTTTGAAATTAGGAGCATTCTTGCTGTTTCTCTGAAGTTGAGCTCTTACCTGTATTTTAAAGTTGCCTGTTAGTCCACATACCACTGCTGGCACAATATCCCGTGCAGGTTTTGTGGATTTTTCAGTTTAATACTCACTAAATCTGTTCCACTGAGTGTATAAATTGCATTCCCAGTTCCAATATAGTTCTGGCTTTAAACTGTGTTTTCTTAGTAAGGAAGCAGCTGTATGTCACTTCAGTGCTCATAGAACCCAAGTAAGATGTCCTGAGAGTGGAACTAGAGCGTCTCAGTATAAAGGTGCCAACCTGCACAGACCCTAGGCAGAAGGGGCACTGAGATCAAGGTGGATGGGATCCGCTGTATTGCTTCTCATGCGCTGGCCGGCCGAGCCTGCGTGCTGAGATCTGAATCGCCTTTAGGCTCCTTGCGGCTCTGCTGATGTTGCTGCAGCACCTGAAGGTACTGCTGCAATGAGGCTTTGCATCCACTCTGTTGGAGCAGACTGCTCCATCGCAGTAGCTGTAGGTAGGGATGTGTGTCTGCATCAGTGACCTTCGACTTACAGCCTGAGGAGTTAATCTAGCTGCAGTCACCAAGGGTGAGGGTAGCCTCTGAACTGGGAAGGCTGAAGGTAAAAAGCACAGGTCATGTCTGTCTACTCTTGGAAGTGAAGGCCACCTGCTCTGTAGAGATCTGTGATTAGGTTTCTACTTGAGTCTGGATTGGCTGCAGATGCAGCATAGGGCATGCTTTGTTTCAAAAAGTGAACAAGTCACAGGGAGTTTCAGAGGAGTCCTTAAGCATTTTGTTAAACAGTTGCTGGGATTTATGATCTTCTGGAATGGGATCTTCCAAATGAACCTTAAAGACAGGCTACAGCTCCTTATGCTGAAAGAAGAGGTAAAGGTGAAATCAGTTGGCTACCTTGCTTCTCTTTTCTTTTGTTGGTACTAGTGCAGGGGACATGAGACAAGATTTTCAGAAGTGTAACAACTTGGCATAAATTAATTTACTGCTTTGTTTTGGTTCCTCTGTACATCCCTGCCCCACCCCCTCTTTCCTTGTATCTTCTTGGCTTTACTTTGAGGCTTTGATTTCCAAGCTCGCATTTATTTAGAATGTTACATATCCCCCTGGTTTATGTGGGGTTTTGTAATGCCATCTTACGATACGAACAAACCTGCATCCTCCTGAGGAACATGGGGACAGCAAAGCAAGTGGCAAGTGCAGCCTGACTCATTTAGATACTGTAGGGACAAGCAAGGGCATCCTGTGCTGTGGGAGCAAATTTGTCCCTCCTGAGGGGAGCCAGCTCCCATGGCCTGCTGTACTCTGAGGAGGAGGGCCTTGGTGGGGCTAGCATATGATTTTGGAAGAGAAGGCTCACACAGGGTGGGAGGTGCTGTTAGCAAGCTAAGGCCCTGCTTGCTGTCAGTTTGAATTTCAGCCTGAAAAGCCTCAGAGTTCTTGAAGCTGTTTTCCTGAAGAATCTCCCCCACCCCCTCCTCCCCCCGCCCTTTTTTTTAAAAAAAAAACAAACTTCATCAGAGTAAGTGAATGATGTACAAAACAGGGCAGCCTGATCTATTGGAAGGTACCATCATTTGTTGTTTTTAATGCACAGTAGGAGTTTCCTCCAGTTGCAAGAGCAGGAGCTCTTCAAACCGGCTCACGGGCTGGGTGGTGCGGTGCCGCTGGGCAGCCCTCGGCCGAGCTGGCGTGAGCAGGGAGCGTTTCGGGGCTGGGGACCGGTGGCGGCAGTGGGGAAGGGCGGCCACTTGTGCAGGGCCGGCTACCTGTGCGGTGCGTGCCGCTGCGCGGGGTGCGTGCTGCCACTGACGTCGGCCCACGCGGTGGGGGGGCATCATCCAGGCGTGTGGGGAGATGGGGGGGACGGGGACGGACGGTTTGTTGGCCTCTGCGTTAGCCGTAACGCTGGTATTTCAGTAATGCGGTGGCGTTTGGCTATACTGCCGAAGCCAAGCTATAAGGAGTGAGTCTTTGCTCCACTTTTCCTCGCTCCGTGCCTCTGCTCCGCCCCGTCCGCGGTCCCCGCGCTGCTGAGATCAGCTTCCTGCTTTTCATTTTCCTGAAAAGGCTGCTACTCCTCCGCTGAAAGAGTTATTTTCATCGGTCTAGAGTTAATTTTTATGGGTGGCTGCGGGCTCTTTTTTTTTTTTTTTTTTAATCTCTGACAGGCTAACACGCCGAGCTGGAAAAGCGGTATCATGGTGATTCTGTTCTGTTGCAGCGAACCAGAGCTGTAGGCAGAATGGTAGACTGCTGCACCGAAAACATTTCTGTGGCAGCTCTCTGACCGTGGAAGGCGAAGGAGGTGAGTGCCGGTTTTACGTCGTGCAGGGTCCAGGGAGTTGTGCCTCTTGGTTCCACCTTCAACCACCTACAGCAGCTCAATAACGAGAAACGAGCGATTAACGTTGTTATGCGCTCTGATTAGATGCTTTTGCTCCTACTAATACTGTAATGGAGTATACTCAAGAAATGATGGATTTTGCTGTAGCAGAGAACTGTAGTCAATGACAGCTTAAAGGGTGTAAATTTGTTTTTCTTTCATTGAAAAGCGTAGATAGATGTAGCACAAATACAGCCACAAAGGACAGCTGATGAAGGTAAGGTGCATTCCAAACTACTTAGGATAGAAAAAACAGTTTCAGAACTTTTAGGTGGATTGAATAATGCCAGAAAGAAACTTTACAGTGATTTACAAATAACTGTGGATCTAGCATAATGCCATACATATGAGGGAGTGGCATGATTTTATAATGTGTGGAAATAAAATTATAGGTGGAGGGAAAAAAAAAGGGGAAAAGGGGAAAAAAACCTCTTTATGTTTGTCAGGCTTCTGTTGCTTGAGAGAAAGCAGATCATTTGGAAGAATATTTTAGGTGCAACAAATGATCAACTTGTATAGAAATGTGTCTTCTTACACTGTTGCAATTTTTAAAAAATATATACATTTTAATTATTTTTCTTCCAGTGAAGAATGTAAATAACCACATGTTCACTAACCAACTTTAAGCTATTTAAACAGGTATCATTCTCTGTATACTTTCTAACAGAGCTCTAAAATAATGAATCTGTAACTGGTAGCAAGTTGCTACTTACTTTGTGTTGTAGTATCCTTTTGCTGCCTTCTCATTACTTCCTGTTAACAGTCAGGTTAATGGGACAACTTTGCTCACTCTGACTGAGGTGCCCTGAGTGGTGTGGTGGTTTGTGTTTTGTTGTTTGGGTTTTTTTTTGTGCAGGGGGCTTTTCATAGGAAGTCACTCAAAAGTGTAGCTGTGTTAGGCTGGATGGGTGTTGGATGTGGCAGTCACAGCTATAGGGCACTGCTGCAGTTTGAGCTGCTCCCCAGGTGACAAGGAACAATAGGAAGAAATCAAGGATCTTGTCCAGGATCATGGGAGACACGATGTGTCCCAAGTTCTGAGGTCTGACAAGAATTGCTTGTGTTCTTGATTCAGACAAGAGCGCATGCTTGGATTTACTGGTTTTTGTCATGCTGAGTTGAATTTATTGGTTTAGCCAAAAAGTGAAAAAAATTCAGTCTCTGGTCAGTTGCAGGAGTGGGGGATACGTCTCTTACAGTGAAAATCCACAGTACCTGTGCTGAAAACAGTTCTGGGGAAACTTAGATTTCACTAAGTTTGATGCATTTTGATGGAAAATGAGAGAGGTATGGTTAATTAGAAACTGTGATTTGATTTGTGGTAACATTTTTGGGCATGACTGACTTTCCTTTTTTCCTTGGTGGAAATCAGCACTGCTTCCTTGAAGTTACAGGACAAGTAGGAGCGTATCATCTTAAGGGTGTGTTGTACTACTGGGCCACACTGACTGGCTGTAGTTGAACAGCTTTGTAGATAAATGCATAAGGACAAAAGAACAATAATAAACTACCACTGCTTCTAGACTTGTGCTTAAGAAATTCACCCCGTGTTGTGTCATTCATTACTTTGAGGGGTAACACCGTGGTTAAAGATGTTCTGTGCTGCCCGTATCAGTACGTTAGGAAGGAGATGCGTGCTGTTTGCCTCTGTTGATTCTGAAGATAATTACGAATCCTGATGTTTCTGCAAGAAATGTGGGGAATTGTGATTATTCTGTAGATGAAAATATACTTCCCACGTAGGCCCAGGTACCCAGCTCTTATTGGCTAAGGTTAATACCTTTGGATTTGCATTCTGACAGTAGAGAAACTCTGCAGCACTGAGAACACACACGTGATGTTAAGCATCGAGGCCAATAGCTGCTGGCCTTCTGTGATATTTTGCTCATTTTGTACTTACTTTCAAAGTTTTCATCCCAATTGATAGAAGGCTACGGTACATAATTTGAACTACAGCTTCCTGACAAAGAAGTAAATAAGATTGACTTGACAGAGGTAATAGTGCAAAACCATGTTTAAATGGCAGTACTGTCACTGGAGGAAAACGGTCCCAGCCTCAGACACTTGCATCCTGCATGATGGGGCCATGCTCATGTTTTTGCAGTTGTGTAATGACCTGGACTGGATGACTGATCATGGCTCTTTCCATCCATTTGGTGGATCATGTATATTGCATCACGTTCAGTGTTCTAGTCTGATTCATCTCTGTCCTGGAAAAGGGCTCCAGAAGTGTGAAGAATAGAAGCAGGACAGGGGACAAGACTGCTTTTGGCTTCAGACCTGGCTTGTGCTTGTCAAGCTAGAGCCTTAAGGGCAGGCTGAGTAAAATGCAAGAGAAGGAGGCTATATATCCAGAAATAGACGGCTGTTGTCAATATTCCTTCTACTGGGAACTCATATGCATCTTTTCAATGTGATTTTTGCAGTCTGAATAATTTCCAGTGCAGATAGCGTCAGTAACTAACTGATGCTGAAGGTAACGTGTCTTAATTGTGATGTTGCTTTTATCTTTGTCCTGTGCTCCTTTCTGAAGTAGGTGCTGCCTTGCATCACTTGCCTTCATGTGACCCAGCATAGCATGCTACTTCTTGGGGTTTTCTTAGAAGCTGCACAGGACTTTCAGTGAAGGTGTTCATAGGTGATTTTTACAAGATGGCTCTGCCTGGATGTGAAACACCAGTTCACTGTAGGTTCAAGGAGCTGGTTAAATTTGTAGAGTCCAGACCTGTTGCTGTAAATTGTTCATATGATCAGTTACTCTGAGACTTTAACTAGTAGTGGAATACCTCAACGAGAGAAGGCAGCTTCTCCTCCAGTGGCTTGTAAGAAGAGCACATGCATCTGTGGCCAGTACTTGAATAATTTTTTGTTTGTTTTTTAAATAGCAGAGTGATTGTTGCTTGTGTGGGATTTGTGGAGTTCAGGAAGTTTTCGTTAGTGGTTTTCAAGCTTTTGTTATGTGTTAGGTGCTGGCAAAAAGCAGCAACAAATATTTCTACATTAATTCCTTGGGGTTGTGTTATGGCTAGGGTAGTTGGATGTTGCATCTCAAGATAAAGATCCTATTTTGAGATTTGCTGGTGTAGACTGGTGCATTTGTTCAGGGCCTCGTTACCCTCTGTGAGACTCCATGCGAGTACAAGAATCCGTGCTGGTGGATTTTGAGAAGGGACTAAAGGATCAATGTTTGCTTTGCTTGGAAGTTGTTCAGATAGTAGAGTTAAGAGTTGAAAATATCTCTACTCCTTCCCTTGCTCTACCAAAGTAAACTGAAAACCCATAGCAAAATGTGTCACATCAACTCTTCAGACCTTTGAGGAATATTGTGGTGTACCTTAAGCTACAAAAAGATGCTGTCCAGTGAAAACGTTGTACCAAACAATTAGACTTGTGGGAAAGGAACAAAAGGAGTGATAGATTCAGGATGGGTAAGAAAACTTATTTAAATGTTCCTGTCAAGCTTGCACACCATGAAGTTCACTTGCCTTTTATAAAGCCAGGAGGATTGAAAGGACTACCTAGAATCTCAAGCATAAAAAAATAAACTAAATTTTTAGTTTGGTTTTGTTTTTACCTTTCTTTTGGAGGAGAAAAATAAGCCTCTCCTCTTCGTGTAATTTGAGAAGCTAGTTAGTAAAAGTAAATAGCAAAAACAATGGGTGTTTTTGGTTAGAAAAATTATAGCAAAATACAAGGGACCTAAAACCTTGCCAGTTGATGCAACTGGGCTATGGCCATGGTTTTGTAAGTACACAGCTTCTATTAGTGAGGATGTAGTTCCTGCTCCTGTTGCAGCACCTTCTAACAGCGTGGTGTGTCCACCCACCGCATGGACATCGTGTAATGGCAGCAGAGTTCTCCATGGACTTATGTCTGGGGTGTTTCTGTGAGGGTGTTGCTGGGAAGCAGTGTCACAGCTGTGGAGGGATGGTGCAGGGAGCCAGCGTGGTGTGCTGTCTCAGGATATAGTCTTTCCTGATGGTGGTCTAACCTGACCTGAAACCCTGGCAACATCTGAGATTTTTCAGATGTGAAACTTGAGTATGGCAGGACCTGCTTTTTGTAACGAGGGCTAATGATCAACAGGGGACACTTCTATTTTTCAAAAGCAGTCCCAAAAGATGCTACCAGGAAAAATGTATGTTTCAACTGAAGATGAGCAGGATCAGCTGCAGAGCAAAGCTACTCAAAATGGATCCCTCTCCTTTCCTTTGTTAGGTCGCTACTGTAAGAAAGTGGGCTTCATGATACCAGGAGGTTAAAATATTTTCAAATTGAAAGGATAGCTTTATGCAGATGTTCCAGCAAAAATGTTTGTTTCTCAAATTAATTCAAAAGTGAAACTGCCTGTAAGAGAAGTGAAAATAATTGAATTGAATTTTCCTGTTCCCAGCTGGCTGCAAGAATGCATGGGGTTTTCTTAAGTTTAAAGTGATAGTAACATGGCTGTGAAGGTTCTACACTTGGTTAAATTACTTTGGGTTTATGACTGATGGTGCCCATTCAGGCTTATTAGTGTATGGACTAACTCAGAAATAGCAATTGGTGTGTAAGCACCTGGAAGGTTTTTGGGTAGAAGCATTAGCAAATATCATGTGGACCTCTGTGCATTGACAAAATGTCAGTCAGGAGTACTGTCTCCTGTGTTGGTGGTTCTTGCTAGTCAGGGCCAATAGAGAGTTACAAGATTTAAGTAATTTCTTCCACCTTCAAGGCTGCAAGAAGGCAGACAGCTAGCCAGCCCCCATTTGAAAAAGACTGTGGCATGTTATACCAACACAACCGAGGCCTTCCCATTGATGTTGTTGTTCATGGTGTACTCAGAAAAATTGCAGGAATAAGACCGGTAGAGGCTTTCTGAGTTAGATGCTGGGCTTTCACTGAACGTCTGACTCTGAGTCTGTGGCACGTTCCACTGAGCTCTGTGAACTCTGAATCTCCACCTGGAAACACTTGCTGCAGGAATGGACATCTCCTTCCTGGTGGAGCTCTGGTGAGACAAGGAATCCAATTGCTGTGTTGTGAGGTGGCGGTTAGGCTGAGGAAAGAGAGGTACTTTCCAGCTGAGCTTTCAGAATAAGTGAATATACTTTAAGTATTATCAGCAATTTATACTTTTGCTTCTAATGATATTTCCTGCCCTATGGGTTGACAAATGTGTGTAAAAGCAGATAAATCTTTGGTTCACAGCAGTTCTGAGAGGGGTGTTTCAGCTTGTCCATCAGGTCAGCAAGCTGAGGAATGATAGGTCAGGGCCCTTAGAGAAAAGCATCTTCAGGTGCCTGATACTGTTTACCTGACTTCTGCTGAGTAATTAAGGTAGAAAATGAGGCTCTGCTGAGATGGCTAGGCCTCCTTGAATTATACCTGGAAATAATTCTGTAAAATTGTACCATCCCTGGAAAATGAGTATAGCATGCTCCCTTTTGTGAAACATCTTTGCGTGGTGGGCAGCCACGCAGCTTAACAAATCTAAAGGTCTTACCACAGGCTGCCTGGGAGGAAAGACAAGTTATGGCTGTCTTCTGGTGTCATAAAAGCTTGATCAATGTAATAAACCTTTTATCAAAAGGAAGTCTCTCAACCCTGCTATTCGCAGCACTAACAAAATACAGCCATGCTTTGGCTCAGCTGCATATTAAGAAGTGGCGGAAGCTGCAGAAGGAGCTTCCTGTTTTATTTCCAATGCACAAAGACGAGTAGATAGTTTCAGTGGCTCTAGTATCTTGCAATTTCTTGTCTTTTTATTCTACTCTGCTGCCGTTGTTCTTCTGCATAGCTATTCCACAAACTAACTTACTGCATGGTGTTTGGCTTTGTCTTACTTGTACCTGCAAAAAAAAAAGTATGTATAGATACATGCACACATGTTTATGTATGTATATATGTGTATTATAAAAAAGTCTGCATCTTTCTTGTAACAATGAGACAGAGTGGGCTTCAGTGACTGTTGCTGCTCCTCATTCACTGTTTGGGGCTTACCAAAAGTGTGGTGTGAGACCAGACAATGCGATCGGCTTAACACAGTTTCAATCTGTGGTTCTCTACTACTGTCTGCTACTCTTTTCATCAGTGAAATTTTTTGACGTGCTGTTTGAGACCAGAAGTGAACCTGCTCTTTTGTTGCACTTTCCAAAGAGGATCTTATATGCAAAACACATACGTATAATTAGAATGGGTTGAATTTGTGTGAAAGTTTTAACAGTAGAGTGACTTTACCTTTCATACAATGATAGCCAGTTAAGACTCCAGAATATCACTATGATTTTTTTATTTACAATACAAATTAGGCCTGTTTTTAAAAACTAGAAAAGTAGATCTAGGTTGTGCCCGTGCAAACTTCTGACTGCTGCAGGACTGTTTTCTAACTTGTAGGCATCTCCATGTCTGGGTCCTTGAGCATTGAGTGAGTGGCTGGAAACAGCTCTTGGTGTTTTACTGACCTAAGAATGTAAGGTGTCCCCCACCTTACTGATATGAATGTGCTTTAGACCTAGTCTTCAAGTCCTTCATGTAAGGATGAGACCAATCCTTAATGAGCTAGAGCTCTGAACAAACAAGGTAGAGCTGTTGCCTGCAAAGGTCAGAGGGTGGCGGAGCTAAGTACTAGCTTTAAACATCACTTAGCTGCTGCTCATGCCATGCCATTCTGAAGGAGCCTTCTCTATTTAGTTCTGACATTAAGGCTTACAAGGGTGGGCTTGCTTTCTTTTTTTCACCCGGTGGTACAGTTGTGGTAGCACTGTTCACCTTCAAGTGCAGCTTGAAATGGGTCAGAGCTCCTTAACAATACCATAATGGTAATTTGCACTCTTACAGCACTTTTCACTTGAATTACCCAAGTCATTTATAGGATTGAAGAAAGCTGGGTGACAGCTTTCTGACTGAGGTGATTATGGAAGATAGAGGCTCTGAGTTATGGGGAGATTGGGTATGAATTTCAGGAAGTCTTCTGGCTTGTCTGTGAGAGGTCTGAATATTCTGTACTTCCTGATTTTGGGTAGCTACTGCTACCAAGACTAAGTTATAAGATGTTTATGCTGCATAGGTAGTGTGTGTGTATTTAGAAAATTGTAGTGGTGGATATTTAAGACCTGATGCTCACTATATTAGATTAATCTCTGAGCAAGAGTGCATTTCAAAAGGAAAAAAAAAACCAACCGTAAATAGCAATCTCCACACTGTGAAGAGAGAGTAGCAGCAGCTTTTTTCCAGAGCCCAGCACCAGTGTTGCAACAAAGTTGACTTCCAGAAACAAACAGTCTTGCTGTTTTGGTCAGGTGTCTGCAGTTCTGTCACTCAACAGGTGGCACAAATTATCCCAGAGCAAGAAAAAGGGATCAGAATCTGAGCTGGTTTCAAACTAAGGTTTGTGGAAAAAATAAACAAACTCAGCACTGATTTTTTTTATTTATTTTTTTTTTAATTTCAAATATAGGTGAAATGACCACTCAGTCTGAGGGATGGATATTTGAAGTTTTCCAATAAAATTATACTGCCTTAAATTTATGGAGCTTACTTGACTGGAGGCATTGAACAGAGATCTGATAAAGGATTACAGACTTTTATGAAGCTTTGTCAGATTTTTATGGATATTACTATTGTTTATCAGTGTTACTTTAAGTCACACTTTGAATGGCTCTTCCACATATTACGGTTCTTACTGAGTCTTGCATGTTGCTAGACTCTTCTGACAGAGATGCCTTGCCTAAATACTTAGGTCCTTTGTCCAAACCTGCACAGTGAGTTAGTGGTAGAGGAGAGGTGGCAAGAGAGTAAGACTGGTTAGCTTGCTGTGCTGCTGCACTGTTCAGTCGTTGGGCAGGGCGGTAACTGATGCTTTGCATGTGTAGTGATGTTACTCAGAAAATCCCTCTGCCTCCCCCAGAAGAGGAACAGCGAGCTACAGGCTGGTTAGAAGCTGCACGGCCGTGTCTACTCCCAAGTGTGCCTAACAAGGACAAAACCTCACTTTGGGCTTAACGGGGGCAGAAGTGGAAAACTAATTCTTAGGATATGATGGGGACCATGAACAAAGAACATCATGAGCTTGGCTGCTGGGACCATGTCACAGCTCAGATCCTGGGCCTTCAGCCGAAGCCCCACCAGCAGATGCTTATCACCGGTACTGCATGTACTTTAAGAGTTCAAAACACTTGTGTCTTGCCGGACAGCCAGACTGCAGAAACTGGTGAGGCTGCAAGAATTGTCTGTGGCCACTAGATGACTCCTTCAGCTTGCTGGTAGGTAAACTTGAAGCTGAAGACAGCTGTGGAGACCAAGAGCTGGTGCTAGAGGGAGAGGGCTGGTTTTGGTTTGTACTGAAGGAGATGCACCAAAATAAGCCGGTTATGTATCCTGCAACTGAAGGAAGTGTTAACATGGTTTTTAGTTTGAGGTAAAGTAGTTACAGGATAACATACCTATACAAATCACTAATTTGTGAGGGTTTTAATGATACCCACTTTGAAAACATTTGAAAAACCAAGGTCCAGTGTGAAGGAGCCAATTTTTCAAGTTGTACTACTTGTTAACTAGACTACAAGTGATACTTTGTTTAGTGTTGATCTCTGCTGTTACAACGGGTATTTTGCAAGCTTTCTAAAACAGAAAACCCACAAAAACCCCCACCCTAAGCAGCAGCTCAATAACGGCCTCTTTGCCTCTTTGTCTTGTAGATGGCTGGATGAATCCAGATAGGTTGGAAAAATTTTAACAGACTATATTGAAATTAGGCTCTGTCAGAATTTTCACAAACTCCCAGCAGTTTCCACTGTATAATCAGAGGGTCCACTCTAGGATGCTTGGGATTAAATTATCTTTCTGTCTTTCAGAGACAACTTAAGCGAGGCCTTGTTTTCATAAGCATGTATTTGCCAATGTCCGTATTAAGCACGTAGTAGTCACTTTATCAAGGTAATTAGATGATGAGGAGCATAGTTGCTGCATGTGTTTCTCTAGCATCTGTGTTTATTTCTGAGGTGTAAGAATGAATCATTAGTTGCCATTAAATGTGACCAGTTCCTGGTACAAAGTATGTGCTGGGTAAAACAATTGTGCACATGACTGACTGAATTTATTTTTCAGAATTATTTTTTGCCAGCCAATAATCCTACAGGGATGAGACTTGGCCCTGAACTGTGGCTTGAGGTGCGAAGGTTATATGTTTTTCTTTGAAGCACTTGTTGGAGTGCTTAAGGGTTCATGGTAAGCATAGTGCTAGTCCTGTTTTTAAACTTAAGAAACAGTAAGCATACATGTTTACTTTTGTAAGGGTCAGGTTTCTGCCTCTGACCTGTTTGAAAGTTCTAGTCAGAATCAGTTTCCATTTTCTCTCTTAATGACTTAATGCTGATAAGTCCAAGACCCCTTCTGAATTAGCTTCCAAATAAACAATTGTGGATTGAGTCTTTGCAAACCAGGGCCAGAATTTTTTTGACCCAAAACAGTGTCCCTTTTGAGGGTTGTAACGTTTACCCAGCAGCCTGTTGGAGTTTAGATCTTTGGTTGTGGAGAAGACATGATATAAAAGCAGTTCTCACATGAGATTTTCAGTTACTTTGTATTTATGCACATAGGAAGTGTGTGTATACATACAGTCCTTTGTGTGTGTGTGCAGTCGTCTCCTGTGTCTTGCTTGCTCTCTCACGTTCAGAATGTGCATACCTCGACATACATGCATAGACATCCTTCCCTTCCTCCCTACCTTCTTGCCTGCACCAAGGCCCTGTCCTTTTGGGATTTATAAGTTGAAAAGCTGTCCTGTAGCAGTTTTGTGCAGGTGTAAAGGGAAACTGTCTGACCCATAATTTAAAACTAGACTAATGATTTGTAAGTGAAGTAGTATGATAAAACTCACGAGGAGAAATATTGAACCAAGGAAACTGGTTTTCAGAATTTTCTTAATCTATCTCCATCTTCCTACTGCTTCATTATTTTATTTCTTACACTGAATGTTCTGTTTAACTTGCTTTCAGATGTTTCTATGGTTTTATCTATTTACTTAAAAGCTGTAGTCCTGAGGAGATCCCTTGCCTTGCTTCATTGAAAGTTGATGGAAGAGGGTTCAGGGGCAAGGCTAGGGAGGAAGCTGATTGTCTGTTTAAACTTACTTTGTCTGGATGAATTCAGTGCTTTAATATCTTACATGGAGGAAGAGAAAGAAAATTATTAGCATCAATTGTGATGCTGGATATTAATTTCAATAATTTTTTTAAAGGGGGGAGAGGAAAAAAATGCCTAATTCCATAGTTTCTATTAACTTCTCTTTCTTTAAAATTTTTGCATTGTTGGATTTATGCGACTTTTGTGCTGCTGTCAGTGATGGTTGTAGATATGAATAAAAGGCAGAATGTAGCATGGATCAAAGTGAGGTGAATGACATGAATTAGCATTTACCATGCTTGAGCTAATCTGGCAGTGGAGATGACACGAGGGGCTTAATTTTATTTAGAACTAAAAAAATGGTGAGGCATTTCCCTGTGTGCATGTGTGCAGGTCCTGTCTCCCTCAGCCTCTGCCAGGTCCCTCTACTTGTTCTCCTGGGCCCTGAGTGACGTGCTGGGATGTGTACAGGTTAACAGCTGTGAGGGCATCTGGCATTTCAGGAATTAGTTGGGCAGCTGTGACACTTGGGAGCACGAGTGACGGTGGCGTATTTTATCTTCAGCTTCCTCTCTCAAGTGACTGAATCAAATCAAGCGGCCTGGAAGAAGCAGAGCGAGGTACCATCATCCCTCTGCAGACCTCCCCTCATGGGACTCTGTGCTTGCCTGCCTGCCTTTCTGCTTCTTCATTGTTCATGGCCTTCGTGTGGTGATAAGTAGCCAGGCTCTTTGATATTTGTTTGTTCCAACCCTTAGTATAGTAAAACTTCAGAATTGGTGCACTTCGTAATGTTGTGTCTTGTGTACAGACCCAGAGATGGCAGTACTGAGGATGGTTGGGCTGAGACAGGTAGTGAGGTAATGAGCATTGCATTACAAAACAGATTCCTTTGGACTCTGAGAAGCTTTTCTTGAATGAGGAGAAGTTGTTTGAGACAAGGTTGTACAGCAGTTTTACTTACACAAACTACTGGATTTAGGATTAAGAAATAAAGCTTCAGATATTTCTTACTTTCAACGGTTTTCCCCTGAACTACAACTATTTGATTGTGAAGTAAGATTTTTAATTGTAAACTTGAAATCCTGTTGAGGACTGTTTGCAGATGTCTTTGAAGAAGCTTGCCTTTTTCATATATATATATATATATATATATAGGATGAGGTAACTGTAAGCTAAACATGTCTTAAAACAAAAGCTCCTGAAACCTTTCAGGTGGTCCTGCAAAAACCCAGGATGTTGTCATGCCTTAACCTTGTATTTTGCAAAAGTCTGTACCCATATTACTGTCAGCTGAAGCACAGGTAGTGTTGCACTAGCACTTTCCTGAAGTTTCTGACAACTGGAGTCTTTCCCAGCATCTGCTTTAGAAGTCGGGTTTCGTTTCCTGGTGCCAATATTGACACAGTTCTGAGATGGGTGTATTTAGCGTTTCTTCTGAAGAGGGTATGTTCTTTGATGTGCATCCAGAAAATTGTTTTGGTGTGGGTGGGATTTCTATTGTACATGGGCACGGGAGTTCCCTCTAGGATTAGATTTCCTCGTCCTTCCAAAGCTGTGTTAAGAGGAATACTTTTTGTGCTCTTTAGAATTGGATTTGGCGTAAAAGCCAGTTCCAGTGCATTGTGTAGCAACTGCCTGGGCTACGCTGTGGTGCACCAGAAGTCCTCTCTAGCCAGGGTGACCAAACTTAGATCATCTTAATTACCCTTACTGGCCTTCAGAACAGGAAACCTATGGGAAGAGAGTGCTGAAATACCTGAATACCTGTTCTTAGTACTAATGCCTCACTTTAGGATTACACCGGTGCTAATGTCACTGGTTTATTGAGAATCCTCTGAAGTCAGTCGTAAGTTGTCTGTATTCTTTCCAGCATAGTATTTCCAGGTAATTTGCAACTAAACAGTCTTAAGTTATGCCAATACATCATGCTGGACAAGATGGCACATTTGTTTTCTGCTTGTGCAGTAAGGAGGATAAAGAATCTGTGTCTATTTAATAAACTCCCTAGCTGAGGTTACAGCAGAAACTGCGTAAGGTTGTGCTAGAGACCTCAAAGTAACACCTCACGCTGGCTAAGCTGTCAGCCTGGAGTCTTTTCTCAAGCAACTGGAAGTTGTAGACTGAATTTCCAAACAGATGAACTGTTTGTAGCCTGGCTTTTACAGCCTGAGGTGGGCTGTTGCAGATCCTGTGTGGGAGTCCTGATGGTAACTAGTTGATACATATTCTGAATTTCTAAATGGCTTCTGTTACTCCCTCTCAAATGTAAAACAGAGTTCAAATACAGTGCTTGATGTTTATTTGAATATAATAGTCATTACATCTGTGTGATTGACTGATTATCTCAATTTATCTCATTGTATATTTCTGCCTCAATTAAAGTTGGTAGAAGTCTGTAGAAGTTTGTGATAGAAGGGCAGAGCAAGTTCCATGGATGGCATTGCACAAACCTGTTAAGTGTTACTCATTTAAGAAAACCAAAAAAACAAACAGACCAAACCCAAACAAAAACACCCAACCCTAGATTCAGTGGGCATAACTTTGTGTATACAACAGTTCTGCTGTAGTCATCCTTGGCATTCCACTGTTGACTATCTGTACCATTAGAATGGGTAATAAAATACTGAATACAGTTCTCCACACTAGATTGTTGTTTGGGTTTTTTTTTTCTACAACAGTTGAATCTTACTGCAAATGGTTTACAAATATGTTAACAATACACTCATTATTGTGGAAGGAACAACTAAATCACATTTATACTGTGTTGGAGACTCAAAGTATGTTTGTTTGGGTTTTTTCTCCTAATAGATATGTACAGATCAGGCGTAGTAAGGAAATCCAGCTGGAAGCTCAAAGAGTTGTCTTGATATGAGTTTTCCCTATGTTGATATAGACACAAGGATTGGAACTGGAGATTTGAGGGGGTTTGTCCAGAAAGCATGAAAATTAGCAGTCCCGTGTTAATGCGTTTTGTAAAAAAAGGCATTTTCTTAATAAAAAAATGTTTAAATAATAACAAGGTATCTGTGGCCTTTCCTCCCACCGCTGCGAAAACAGTTTTAGTTGACCACTGTGATAAGGTCTATAACTGCACGATTGCATAGTGTCGTGGTATGAAGGAACATGCTATGCTGTTCAGCAAACACAGTCTACAAATACAGGTTAATGGTTAACTACATTTAAGGCTGGAAATGATTGTACAGTAATTACAGTTAATTATGAGACGATACAAGTGCATTGCCTTGCAGCGTCCTAAGAAGACCATGTAACTTCAGAATGTGCTATTAGAAAGAGGATTGGAATATAACAGTGTCATCTTAAGACAGAAATGTCATTCTTCAGTATAAAATCACAAAAAAGTCTTTGTGGCTAAGTCTGGTCTTAACATGCAGTCTTGTCTATTCCAGGGAAAGTTTCATATATGTACCTCCTAAAGAAACCTTAATCTGTTCCCATTACAACTGCAGTGATAAAACAGCTGTGCAGTTCGCTGCCTGCGCTTGCTCCCGCAGCAGTGTGAGGAGCAAAGGCAGCTTCTCCTGATATATTTTTGGAACTGCTTGGGAGCTTGTCCCTCCTAAAGTTGCCTTTGGTCAGCTCCTAGCATGCTATGCTTTGGCTTGTCCATCTCTCTTGGCTACACTCCAAGATGTCATGTTTAAGACTATGCCGTGGTCTGTTTCTGGTCCTTCTTTTCTGGGGCAGCCTCTCTGAAACAAGGGTTTTTATAGCCAGTTTTCCTTGCCTTTCAGCCCTCAAATAAGGGTCTGTGGCAGAACTAAGAATTGGGTCTTCTGATATTTTTTTTTTAAAGACAAAAAGAATCTGTTCTTCATCCCATCGTTTTTATCCTTTTTATAATACCACTAGTAATTTTTATTATTATTGGTTTGTACCTTCTGTGGAAAGACAAGCTAAACTTTTTTTCACAGAATCTGTTTGACAAGGACTGCCCTTGTTGCCAAAATTTCACAAGGTCAACAGGAGTGCTGCAACAGAGTGAGGGCTCAAAGGCCACTGCTATTAAGTCTTGACCTTGAGAATATTTACGTCTAGGCATAACTTCAGCAAAGCTCCTTTCTGTTGACCTCAGGGATTACTTGTGTATTTGAAATGGAGCTTGCAAGTTGGTGACCACGGAAGGGGTGGGCAGGGTGTAAATGCACTGCTGTGAAGGGGGGTATTCATTTTCCTGCTCCCAGACTATCAGTTGGCCATCCAGGTGGTCTGCCTGGCCTCCAACGTCTGCTCTCCAGAAGGGCTGTCATCTTCTGGGGACCACTGGTATATCTGCCAGGCCCTGGGAAGATCTCAGGTACTTCTCACATGCTCTCAGGCAATGAAGGCCTGTTTTTAGGCAACAGCATCCCATCCTAAGTAACTCGACTCTAGTCAGAGTAGTTAAATCTTTACTGAACAGGCAAAATTGAGATAGAGGTACTGCCTCACAGCCTTTAAAAAAAATAACTTTCCTGAAACTGTTAACAAAAATGCAGTAATTACTGAATTTGTTGTCAGGGTCGTGACCAGCCGCTGCATCATCTCCCAAGGCAGTTGTGGTTATCCTGGGCAGGTTTCTTTAATATGCTGGGAATGCTCACAGTGGTATAAGTCGTGCTGAGGAGGAGGTGCTGGACTCTGGATGATAGTGGTTGAGTTGGTCTATGTGTGGTATTGATGGAAAGGGAGAAAACAATGTTCTTCAGCTGGTTCAGGTTGCTTCTGTTCCCTGTCAGCCTCCCAGTTAATAAAGTTAAGGAAGCAGCTCTGTGGTATCTGTAAATGCCTTTTATGAGGAGGGGAGAAAGTACTTTTTATAGATGCTTTCTGTAATTACATATTGAAATACTTGTATCTCTGAGTGCACAAAGCAATTAAGTACCAACATTTCTTAAAAACGCATCAGCATTTCTTAAATAAAAAAACTCCTCAAAGCTGTGGGTTGTTTGGTTTAGGGTTTTTTCCATCCTTTATAAGCGTGAATTGTTTTTGAAGTTATTTATAACTGACCACTCACTGTTACAGTGAAACCAATTTTGGGTAACTAATCATCATGGAATTTGTTGCATCATAAAAGGCAGTTAATTTAAAACTGCTTTCTATTCTATTGTACAGAAACAATTATGTGATTTGGCAATGCAGAGCAGTAATCCCTGGCTGACACCTAATGCTCCTTATTACTGCCTTCCTGGGACTCTTCACAGAGAAGTAACCTGGTGTTGTCCCTTGTTTTTCAGAAGGCTGGAGTAGGATGGATGTCCTGGGTTGCTAGCTAAATAGATATGGAAATAGAGCCCCCTCAACACCTCCAGGGACCTGTCCATTCTTACGTGACATCTCAGTTCCTATTATAATGCCAAAGATGACTGACAGCACTAGACATAACAAATTATTCTAATTAAGATCCAGAATTTGGGAAAGACTACAGTGGTGCCTGTTGAGAAGGGGTGCTCCCTTGAGGATTCCTGTGTTAGGAAGGTTTTCCTCATGCAGCTGGCTCCTCAAAGGGGTGGGTGCCATCGCTAAGCAGCATCCAAACAGGTCTATCTCCATGGATCTAAACAGGAAAAGCTTTTTGGAAAAGCATGAGGCCCTCCATCCGCATATGGGCTGTCTGGCTTCTTGCCCGCAGAGCTCCACTTGAGCTGCTGTGAGATAATGCTCCCATCCCAGCACACCTCCCTTTACTGCACCCAAATCTATGTGAGGGCTGCCATGAAAGTTGGTATTTTCCCTCTTCTGCTTAAGTTCCGTGGGCCTGAAGAAGAAGGGAAAGACTGAAAGTGTAACTGAAGGCACACTTTGAAAATTACCAAAGGTCGCAGAGCATCACAAATCATAAATGTCATTTATAACTACTTTATATAATCTGCGTGTAAAACTTGGCACTGTGGTGTGAGTTTAATGTTGTATTCATGAGATAAAACAGCAAAGGCAACTAGGATTATTTTCTGCCTTTAAAAAAAACCTCAAACAGCTTTGTAAGTCTGTTTTTAAATACATCTTCGTGGACTTGTAATCATCTGGAGTATTTTTATTTCCTCAGTTTAAATCCAGTGCCTCCCATTTGGAGACAAAATCAGACTAGAGAGGGGTTGTGGAGAGGGCAGCCTTACTGTGAGAGCCCCTACTTTCCATCAAATTAGTTTGGATGAGAAATCTCACTTAGGTGGTGGTGTTTAGCAAGACCACTGGCTCTGTCAGAGCTGATACACTGAAAACGTCTATGGATACAAGCATATCAGGCATATTTGGAAAAGGATCTTTTCTTTTCCTGCCATTTACCTTGATTGTAACCTTTCTGTATGTGGGTTAATCCTGCTGCTCCCAGTGTGTCTAGCTGTTGGCTGTAATAGAAAGCCTCACGCAGGGTATGCACTGCGTCGTCCACATCCACACAGCAATGTGGGTGCATGTAGAACTTGTGAAAAACAAGCCTTGTCTAAACTGACCAGGGAAAATGTTGTTCCTGCAATTTATTTGGTACATATTTCTGTGCTGCTTCAGATTCTCACAAGTTTTTCACCTTTTTTTCCACTTAGGGCTTCTGTGGGAAGTCTATTCAATAAAATTTTAAGATAACTGTTAAGGTTATCTTCTGAGATTACGTTTACTTTTGTTCACCAGGAAGTAAGAGACGGCAAACCTGTTGGTTTATGCTGGAACAGCATGCCGGGAGCAAAATAATATCTCCATGCTAAATTGCAGGGGTGTGTGTGTATATATATTTAATATCTGGGCCCATTATTTAGACCGTCTTTTATAATCTGGTTAATTGCAAGGTGCGAAAATCAAAGTAGCCACTCCAGTTGATCTTTTTTTACTGACAACTGCAATGTAGAAAAAAGTATTTTAGTGTTGAACATTTTGCTGCTCTATTGTTTTTTGGGGTGCAGTGTTTGTTTTTTTTTTTGTTTGGGGTGTGTTTTGGTGGTTTTATTTCATTTTCCTTCAAGATTTTGTGAGAATTCAACAAAAATTCTTGATACTACTACTTTTCCCTCGTGCATCATCATTTTCAGTATATAAGTATTCTGTAGGATTAAAAGGAATTAATGATCATACCTTTTCACTGTACTGTTTTCCAGTCTCCTGTAAAAGTGCTCTGATTTTTAAACACTGAAGTCTATCAGATGATTTAAAAACAAAACAATGGAGAATATTTTATCATTAATTTTATTTTTTCCTTTCTGTTATGAGGGCATGTTCATGCTTTTCTAATTTATTTTTGGTATTAAAAGAGAACTGGATAAAGATCCCGTTGAGCTGAACGTAGTGCAGATGAGCCTCGAAAGATAAATTGTACTCCCAAGCGCTAACCGTCCAGTCGCAGTTACTTTAACTTATTAAATGGCACAGTTAGAGTGCCAGTTGTAGGACTGCTGCAGCAATTTTGCATGCCTGCCTGTCTGTCCTTCTGTTCCATATGCTTCTGCAAAGCTAAGAGTAGTGTGGCTTGGAGGTGGCCGGTGTGCCCAACTACCTCAGGAAGCGAGCCAGCGGGAGATGGAGGAGCAGGTTCAGGAGCTGCCGGTGAATTCAGCCCTACATGGGGAAAAAAGGCTCGTGAGGCTGCGGGCTGGTTGTAGGGCTTCTGTGACAAATCTGCTGAATGCAGAAGCTGGAAGAACGACAGGAATGTGCATTGTTTGTCCTGCTCAGTGCAGCTTGGGCTAGCCGAGTTAATTGGGTTCTTCCTGGGCTTTTACCGTGCCCGATAAAGTTAATCTTAGGCCTGATTCCGTCTTGTCTGGCAGCTCTGTTACCCCGTTGGGCTGAGTGTGGGAGAACGTGACCCGTTTTCCTTGCGCAGAAACTGGTCTTGCAGACAAAACCTGGTGGGCAGCTTTGGTGACGCAGAGCTGAGGCTGCGATCTGCTTATCCCCCTTGCCGTTCTGTCGGCTCGGTGGTGGTAATAGGACTAAGAACTAATAAAACTCTTTCTGTCATTAAAGCGAGCACTAGCAGGGAGATTATCTGCTGAGTCAGAATATGTCAGTTTGGCATCCCTGCTCTTAGGAGCCGGTACTTACGGAAAGGGGATTTACCTTTAGTGCAGTTTAGTGTGTTTATACTTCCTCCATTTTGTATAGTAAATGGCAGTTTGGAGGTGCGATGGTTTTTGTTTGGGACAATTCACTTAAAATATCTGTAGTTAAAGAAATCCGTGAGAGTTTTTGAAATTAGTATCGTTCTAAATAATAAAGGGGTATATACACTCTGTGCTGGCGTTAAAGTGTCCCTTGTTACTACTGTTTTAGAATTAGAGACATCAGTGTGTGTATTGCAGCGACTTAAAAATAACATGTAGGTTGCTGTTGCACACAGGAGGATGGGAAGATTTAACAAAGAAAAGTGTATTGAATATAAAGTCACAGTATAGCAAATCTGACAGCTTAAATTTCCTTCTTTTGCAGTCTCCTGTTTGTTCAGGTTGCGTATGTGTGTATGTATAAAATAACTATATTTGTATGCTAAACAGGAGGCTTGAATGTTTTCCCTCTTCCCCCAGGTGCTGAGGATATAGAAATTAAATCTCAGCCCATCCCAGTGGGTTTTTTCTAAATATCTTCATGGTTCCATCAAACTGGCCAGGAAGCTTGCTTCATGCCCGACACTTCACTACAGCCAGGAATTTCCATGTCATCCTTTGATATGTGCTTGTGCTTTCTCAGCAGATGAGAGGGAAGGCAGTTTGAACTGTCCAGATAATTTTATTACGAATGGGTTGGAGCACAGTAATGAACATGGCTTGTAAACTGTATTAGACTTTCATCCTAAACTCTGAAGACGGCAGCGATAGAGCGGGCAGATGATCCTTCTTGTTCTAGCACAGGGCCAACTCCAGCCATCTGTGGAGAGAAACAAACCTAATAGCAATGGTTGGTTACTGATGTGTCCTTCTTAAATGAAGTTGGACAAGGGTGCTTTTTCAACTTAGTAGGGTTTAGTTCCCATACACGTGACTTGCATTTTTAAACATTCCTCTGCAGCTATGAGCTTTGCCATCTTTTCCTCTGGAGGAAAGCAGAAATCACTGGATTTCAAAAATCTGCAGCGTGCTAATGGGATAATCATGCCAACAAACTTTACCTGTCTGTGAGCCTGAGTTGAACATAACATAAGATGTGGAGGTATGAAAGACTACTTCTCCAGATAGCCCACAGCCAGCTGTAAAGTTGCCTAACTTGACAGCATGGGTGGTGATGTTGCTGTTCCCATTCCCAGGGAAGGCTTTTGAGCCTGCCAAGTGTATTCCGTTGCATGAGGAGAGTCTTTAAGAGGATCAGGGCTCAGGAACCGTTTCCTCAATACTTTCCTGCAGGACACCTTAGAAATCACTTGCCCAATAGTGCTTTAACATTCCTGGCTTTAGCCTGGAACTTCGGGATGCAAAATGTTTGCTTTTGCTAGTGCACAGCTCTAATTTGTCAGTAGGTCGTTTCCTTTTCCCCAGTTGATTCAACCTCAAAGGAAACATGCACTCCCTTTAAAACCCCAGTTCCTCTCATCTCCGTTTTTGGTGGTGTGTTTCCTTTTGGATCCAAAAAAGAGCGCATCCCACTGGCGAGTTGGTGGGGCTTATTTATGGGTTTTGTATATGTGTGTGAATGTTTGGGGGGGTTGTTTGAGGTTTGTTTTTGTTTGTTTGGGGTTTTGTGGGGTTTAGTTTGGGGTATTGGTTTTGTGTTTCTTGGTTACTGCCTCTGTCTCACCTACAGCATTTTGCAGCACGCTATGCAGCCCAAGACCACCACCTCCCTGCAAGCTTCAGGGGGTTTATTGCCTTCTCTAGCAAACCATGTGGCTTCCGTGGTGCCAAAGAGAACCCAATAGAGCTAACTGAATCTTGTTATTGATGAGAGCGAGTTTAATAAACTCCACTGGCCAACTTACCTTCATGGGGTGAATGCAACCTTCTTACATGCTTTTTTCTGCCCCACCTTCTCTTACAAGCTGGAAACACCAGGATTGAAATGTTTTATCACTGAAAGGGAAGTAGGGGCAGGAGGAGATACTACTTTACTGTCACTCAGGTTGTGTAACGTAGTCACTAGAGGGCAGACTTGTACTTCTCGGAATAAATTAGTAACTGCAAAGTAATAATTAATTAGCTCCAAATAAGTAGAAATAGCTCCTTAATGAAAATAAACATTTTTATGCTTTTTTTATTTAAAAAAAATAATCAGGAGAAAGGCAAATAGAGGAATTACAATTTTCACTTTAGTTAAAGATGCTTCATTAGGGATTTCATTGTTGCTGTGTTTTCTGAAATGCTTGAGTGCTCTGAAATTTGCTTCCTCTGATTTATTTGAAATAACGCTGACAGGATTGGTGGGCATGCTTGATTCTCCTCTGTCTCCCACTTTGTACATAACATTACCTCATAGAAACTGTGTGCATGCATGTGTGCTGTGCTCAAAGTCTACTGGGTCCATTACATTTTCCTTTCAGTGAACTAACAAAAAATACTGCAGATAGAAATAAGGCATCTGATATATGAGGCCAAAATCACCATTATTGCACTGTATCTCTGTAACTTTTCCCAGTATGAGGTTTGAAGACTCTTCTGCGGGTGGGAAGAATTTTTCACTGTATGAGAGATGATGAGAGGTGACATACACCAACAGAGAATAAAGCCAAGCTTTGCCTTTTTAAGGAGCCTTACAAATAAAGTAGGAAATACCTTACAAATAAAGTAGGAAAATACTTACAATAAAGTTACTAAATCCATTAATTGTAAATGGTGTTGAGATTCATAAAAGGCAACCCTCCCCCAGTCTTAGAATTTCATGCCCACTTACTTGTCTGGGCTGTGCATTCACTTCTTTATCCCCCAATAGCAGGTAAGTTAACAACATAGTAATGGGGTTGATTTGCTCAACACTTGTCTTGTGGATCATAAATGTAACTGTTTTGTTGCTTGGTGTCTCAGATTTCAAAACCAGTGAGAGAACCCCTGGGTTGTGCCTGTATTGTAGTAAAACATTCATTTAGCAATGGTGTTAGCAGCTTGATTAGTAGATAGAGATGTTAAGTGTGCTGATACCTGGTGTAAGAATGATGGAGGTGGGGAATTACCAGTTATTTGTGTTATCATTCCTTTTCATTAACACAAGAATTTATAAAAATAGTCTTCAAAAAGATGTTGCTATTGGCATCTTCTCTTTTCGTGAGTTTCATGGTATATGATGACTGTTCTAAAGGTTCAGCTATTAAAACTGTGTTCACTTACATTCTTGACTTCAAAATTCCTGACTCTTAAGGTACCCCCCTGATGACCCTACTTAAAAACCAGAATAATCTCGCAAGAGCTTGATGCTTCAGATTTAGACACAAAACTACAGTGTACATTATGACTTTTATTTGAAATTATAGAATTAATTGTTGACTTGGCCCTGTTTACCTGGGGAATCTCCTCCGGTGTTAAGACGCTTCTCTCTGTAAGACTGTGTCTTATACTTAACTTATAATACATAAGCATCTTGGTAGATGAGAGCAACACCACCAAAAGGGCCTTTTCTCATCTTCCCATCTTTCTTCTTACCTGAGCCCGCTCTCTGTTGGTGTTTAATTGTTGCGTTGAATTTAATTTCTTTTTCTAGTTTTCTGAAAGTTTCCAAGGAATGATGAAACGCAGCAATCAGGACTGAAAATGAAAGAAGCTTCTTATCTTACCCATTGAATGCACTTTTCAGAAGTGGTCCTCAGGGAAACAAGCAATGTCATTACATTCAGGTGTTGTAGTATCATCAAATGATTAACCTTTGTTTGCACTAAGCATTTCATGCTCAAGGTAAACATTTTTTTTGGTGGAAACTCTGATAGGCTATGGATTACACTGACCTACCGCTTCTGCGATGGATGCCTTTCTGGGAACACTTGGAGAATTAAGAAAATTGGTTAAATAGAATTAAAATTTGCCTTATTCTGGCTGACAGTAATTTGTTTATGTGTCCCAGAAGCTTTTCATTGAACAGTAATATGATTTAAATGCAGTTCTAAATAAATACCAGGTACAGCCTTTCTTACCAAGGTTATAACGATATTTTAGAGTAGGGAAGACATTAAAATGACTGTTAGGTGTGTTGGAATCAGACTGGCACACTCCTCAGGATCTGTCCTCTCATGCTTCAGACGTCTGTGCACAGGTGTCTTCCTGGTCTCAGCAACTTCCCTGCCGCTATGCAGGTGCTTGATTCATGGTCACTGTGCTCACCTGGGTAACTGGGAGCTCTTGCTGTTCCCTGTCAGACGTTGCATGGCAGTAGTATGCAGAACAATTACATGGCTCTGTGCCCAACTCACAGAGAAACGAACACGTGTGCTGCCAACCACCTCCTTTCCTGTGCTGAGTGCTCCCGTGTCTCTGGGTGCAGGTCCCATATGCTGTCTTGGAAAATACTGTCAAGGTGAAGAGGCTGGTCCCTGGCAGTTAGTGGTCTGAAAGAGCCCAGGAGCACACATAAGGAAATACCACTGTGTTTTCAACTGGCGTCTCACAGATACGTTTGCAAACTTGTCCAAGCCTTGTAAACACTCAAGTGAAAGTAACTTCTGCTCATATGCGTAATGTTAGGAATCGTTACACTTTATGCCAAGCTTTGTCTTAATTAGAAGTTCTGTTGCGTGACTTTATTTGGGGTCATAAGCTGAACTAACCCATGAAAATTACGGTTTTCTTTTTGAAATTGCTTAACAATTGGATATGGTTGGATCAGGCCTTTTATTGCTCACCTTATTTTCCCTAAAGGGAAAACTGTGGAGGAAAGGAAAAGGAAAGCTTATTTTGAAACTCAAGATAAACCCATCCTCAGTCCTACATCCCTGTCTTCATCTAGTGTAAAGCAGGTAGCGTCAACCTGTCACAGCTCTGGTGGATACATAGGCATATGTAGGTGATAGAGATACAAGTAGGTGTTTGGATGAGAAGCCTCTGTATTGTATTATAATCTTTCTTGCTTGTTATTTGTTTTTTTAATTTTATTTTTCTTTCAGCCTCTTAGAATTAAAATCTCATAGGAGTTACCAGGGAAGACTTGGAGTTCATTGGGAGGTGATGGTGAAGAGTGCTTTCCATGCTTGTATTGCCCTCTTGACTTTTCAGATGAAGTTGATGTGGATAAACTCTTGATGAGTTTCTGCCTTCTGTTATTCTGCACTGTACCCAGGATCAAAATATGTGCTATGATTAGCCGGGATAGTTCTCAGCTCTCAAACGGAGAAGGTTCCTTATGATTTGGTGTAGCTTTCTGTATCAGGCACCTGTCAGATGCTCAAAGTTCTGAGGCCCTTAGGCCAAGGGTTGTGTTGCTGGAGTGTTTGGAAAAGACGGCATATGAAATGCAGAGAGTTCTGGGATCGTACAACTAGCTCCTGAAGAAGCTCTGTAGTAGGGCTGGCTTTCTTGTATCAGTGGCTCTTAGTGAGCTGGTAAAAGGAGACCAAGTCACTGCTGCAAAGCTGACTGTTTCAGGCTGCAGGGGTTTGCTTGCAGTTTCTGCTTGCTTGATGGCAACTTGATCCCTTCAAATGGAGAGTATTTGGAAACGATAGCAAATGCCTTCATCGCTTCCATGCTAAGCAAACAGGGAAGGGGCATGCTGATGAGCCTTGGGTGTGACCATTCAGTGGTGCTTCTGCTTCCCATAGAGATGATGCCAACCTGGGTCTGGGGTTGCTCCTGAGCTCATGTGCCTGGCTCAGGTAGGCACCCACAGCCTGCAGTGCTTCCAGACGGTAACATCTTCACTAGGAATAATTTCTTTGCTAGAAATTAGGTGAATACTTAAAAAATAAGAAGTATTTTTTCTCTGTAGTTGACAGTTTCCATGGCAGTTGCCGTTCATCCAGGATGGGAAGAAGGTGGGTAAATTACTCCTGTCAAGCCAGAGGTAATGGCCCGTAGAGCTTGGGGGGAGGGTGGGGGTTGTGGCACAAGGAGTTCATTGGTAGCATGGGTCAGATCCCGTAGGTACTGTGAATCGGTGTAGTCAGCCAAAGAATGTGACCTTGCTGAGGCTGTGACTTGTGACTTAAAATAGGTAACAAGATTCAAGAACGTGGTGATTAGTTGTGGCATCTAGTACTGCCTCACTTTTGAGGAAGATACCTGTTTCCCTATTTTCCTCTTAACTCAAGCTGATATTTATACCTTTAATATTGTCTTGGATTAAGCCTTAGCAAATTCACTACCATGCTGTTTCCTTCATGCAGAATTGAGGAGTGTAGGGCACATGCTTAAGCTCCAGACAATCCTTGTTTGCTTCTGACTCTGGGCAGCAGCTTTGTTGGGTTAGGGTGAGTGGAATAACCACTATCTGGCCGACATCTGATTCTGTGTCTGAGCCTTTTGGCAGTGTGTTCATTTGTGAATAAACAGGTTGGGTAGTGTCACTGATCTGCAAACTTTGGCTGTAGTAGGTTGGTTTGCCATGACTGTGGTGGTGGCCAGCCTACTGTGGTCACTTTTCAGCTGCTGCTGTCTCCACCTTTATATCATGAGAGGTGTGTTAAGAGCTGGCCGTTACATGTTGGGTATGTGTGTGTGGAGGGGCATTCTGTGCACATTGTTTTCATGCATAGAGATTTCTGATGGTCACAGTGGTCTGTGGAGTGTGGACACCTGGTGGGTGTTGCAGTGTGCACCACACTGGTCTGGTGCTCTGGTAGGCTGGACCTTGCAGCAGACCACTGGTTGAGGATACACTTTGGCAGAAAGTTTTGTTCACTGAGTATCTGCAGCTTCCGATGGAAATATTCTTGGTGAGGTAAAGTAGGTGAGCTCCAAAAATCTTCTTTCATTGAATTTTCTTCATTAAAATCTCCAATCATATGCCTTTCCTAAGCCAAAAATGTGCTTGACCTGACAGTGCCATAGGCCGAAGTGTGCGTCTATAGTCAGCTACACAGCTCAGCTACTCAGATTGCAGCACCTTAGTCCTGTTTCTAAGCACATAAATCTGTTTAGCCTAAATCAGAGTAGTGAACTCTCAAAATTACTTGTCTTGCAAGGCTTCAGCTTTGTGGCTTCTTTCCTCAGAAACCATTAGCCTGGTTTTTGTGATACACTGGCGGGCATGTATATCACAGCTGTGAACACCAATGTTTGGCGCAGCTTTGTTCCCCGGCATCCTCTGAGCTTTGGGGTAGCGAGGAACCAGCCTAAGCTAACTGAGAGTCAACGACTCTCAGACTGAAATAGGAACTAGAAGCATCTGAGTTGGTTTTAATTTATAAATGTGATTTCCTGCCTGTGTAAGTAAGGGCTTATTCTGGTCTACGTAGTGTAACTTCCATAGTATAAACAAGTAGGAAATTTTAGAAGTCTGGTTTGCTGGTTTTGAAATCCCTTCATGGCCTATGAAAAGTTACACAGGTAATCTGGAGAAGTTACACAGGTAATCCAGATTACCGGTTACACAGGTAATCTGGAGAAAGCAAAATGTTAAATACCACTCACTGGGTGATGTAACTGGCTTCTAATTAGATGTAAAACTTGCTTCAGTGCATCTTGGCACTGAGCTCCAACAGGCTGCAGAATAAATGGTCTTCCAAGATGCGTCTTGCTAGGTGTGAATGCTATGAAGCAGCTCAGAAATTCATCTGAACTATCTCTCTCTGAGGTTAAGAGTCCCCTTTCCTGGTTCTTGTAAATATAAACACAGTAAAATAAACAAGTTTGATAGAGCCACAAAAGCCAGAAGTTGTCCATGTCAAACTGTATTTCAACTATTTAAATTTAGACATTATTTCACTATAGGTATAATGCAACAGAATAAAAGGTCTGATTTCTGACAAATTATGTACTGTTTACTTTCTCCAGTGAGACCATTTTAAAACACTCTGTGTATTCCCTTATGCTTTTATTGTGCAAAACAGTAAAAGCTCCATTAGAACTTTATCAGGTAGGAGTTAGAAAAAAACCAGTGGAAGTCATTTTTTCCTCAGTAAGTACCCATTCAAGGCAGTGACAATGCAGACAGGATGCTGAGTTATATTGTAATGTCTACAAAATACGAAATTACAAACCTGAGTGTATTTATCTTGTCCTATCTATCTTTGACTTTGCTGGGGACTCTATATGGTGGAGAGATGAACCAGAATAACATCAAAGGCTGGTGCAGGAGAGGTATTTAGGTGCCTCATAACTGGTCAGTCTGTTTTCACCCTTTCAAAGTCTTTCTCCTTCAGTAAGATTTGATTTCCATAGCCTGGTTGTAGGTATTGTAGGTCATTATCTGAAGTTTAAAAGCTGCATTTCCATGCGACAGAGAAGGCATAATCTCAGATTATTTGAGGATGACTAAGAAAACCTTTTGAATACAAGGATGTCAGTAGATCAGTAATGGTCTGTCTATATTTCTGTCTCGTGCATGCTGATGTAAATTACTTTTGATTCTAAGCTTCTTGTAACCTTACATATTTTTACGTGTTTTTTCTGATAAAACAATAGAGACTTTAGAGTTTCCCTAGCAAAACAAGACAGGCAGGGGGAAAAAACAACAAAAAAAACCAAACCCAAACCAACCAAAAAAAAAAACCCACCTCAAAAACCAAAACCCTGAGGTGGTGTTTTGGTTTGATTGTTTGATCCCTTGTCTCTTCTATAGATGGAGGTCTCTGCGGGGTTGTTCTGGTTTTTGCATGTGGTGGTTATTGCAGACACAGCTTGTTTATGAGGATAGTGTTCTCTCTTAATGAACGTCAAGGAAAAAATGAATTGGTT
This sequence comes from Hypotaenidia okinawae, assembly GCA_027925045.1. NCBI lineage: Eukaryota > Metazoa > Chordata > Aves > Gruiformes > Rallidae > Hypotaenidia > Hypotaenidia okinawae. The sequence continues at coordinate 96,449,435 of BSDF01000001.1, forward strand.
CTATGTGCAGTCATTGTCTGACTTCGGTGATGTGGAAAGATCATTGAAGTCTGTAAGGGTGACAGAGCCCTGGGACAGGCTGCCCAGGGGAGTTGTGGAGTCTCCTTCTCTGGAGATATTCAAGACCTGTCTGGACGCCTATCTGAGTGAAATGTCCTAGGGAGCTGCTTTGGCAGGGGGTTGGACCCGATGATCTCTCGAGGTCCCTTCCAACCCCTACTATTCTGTGATGCTGTGAAGTGAGGAAGGCAATCCGCAGTGTAAAGAACCACAGTGCTGTAGCTGGAAGCACTCGTCAGCCCAGCCACACGGGTTGTCATCCCTGAGCATCGGAGGGATGCCCGCAGTCGCCTTCCTGCAGCTCCTCACATGCAGCAGGAAGGGCCCAAGAAGCTGTTTGGCGGCCGTGGTGGCTTTAACACAGCGTGTTGCCCCGCAGTAGCTGCAGGCAGGGATGCCGTGGCCAAAGCCCCGGGGTAGGGTGATTAAAGGAACGCAGGAGATGGTGACTGCTGCATTGACCTGGATGTTTCCAAAGAAAGCTGTGTTTGTGTGGACACGGCAGGAGTAAGGAGGGCTTGGTGGGTATTGTTTGGGTGCAGCGTGAGGTGTTCAGTATTCTTCCCTCATCACCACTGGATGGTTAGTGTCCTGTCCTCTCAGCTTCTGCTCCCCTCTGTTCCAGGAGATGGTTCAATGTTCTGGGCAAGGCAAAGTTTGGGGGAAGGTGGATGGGCATGTAGTTTTCCTGCTACAATAAGCCAGTTTACTGCAGGAAGGTGAGAAGGTGGAGGGTAGCTGCTACTGTTCTGCTTTGTTGGGTAATACTATCTGTTTTGGTTCCTAATGCAAACAGAAAAGGGAATTTGATTGGCTTTGGAGAAAAACTAAAGGCAGATCTGAGTAAATCAAAATTACAGCAAATAGGAAATACTCCATGATTTGTGATTTCATTGTATCACTTACAATTACTTTGATATAATTAATTCTTTAACTCTTAATTGACCCTGCAGCAAATGGTTATTAAAAGGGCAAACCTTGATGTCATTGCTGCGCCATTCCACAGAGAAAACAGGAAATTTCTCCTCCACTCAAAGAGATCCGGTCCTTAACCCTAGCAGGAGGGGCTGCATCAGCAGTCGTTTTCTTCCCAGGAGTAGTTTTGTATTGATAGCTTCATTTCAGTAAACTACATTTTGATTTATCTGCTGGCACAGCTGCAGTTTCCCCTTGGCTGGTAGCAAAGTAGCTAGTTGTAAAACCTTGAGTTTATGACCCAACCTGTATATACAGATGTATATATATCTTGTCTAAATGTATATCTATATTTACATCTAGGCATATCTGCATAGGCATAATAATACATTTTATAAAGCTCATTAAAAAAACTTTAAAGGCATTCACAAAAACCCAATTTTACACGTGTTAAGCAATCAGAAAGATCCCAAGCAGTGATCAAAAGACCTGTGAAAAACAATATTCTCATCTTTATTTCTCTGTGGCCATAAAGATACGACGATAAAAACCATAATGTCTACCTGTAATCTTAACTATCCAATCTTGTTTGAGGTGTGGCTTGCTTGTGAAGTGGCTTTTGTATGTTGGCTGGAGGCTTATTGTTTTGTTGGTGTTTCTTTTCTGCTGGAGAACAACAGAAGCAGTTTTCTCCATCCAGGTGGAGCCAGGATGTTGAAGTATTTATTACGAAGCTACTTCTTCTTTGACTGTTGGTTAAGGAATGTGAGTTTTAAATAGGGGATAATGTAAACAAAATGAGAACCCAAAGTTTAAATAATCTCTTTTACTAAGAGGACATCTCCTTTCAGTTTTTATGGGCCTCTGGTACATTCTTGGTGGTTCTCCAGAAAACCTTGCCAAAAGCAGATATAACGCAACGGTTCAGGCTGAGATCCTCTGCTTGTGGCAGCATTGGGTTTTGACTCCAGCTCTTCCAATGTGTAACTTTATTCCATATTTTTGAGCTGTACAAGGCTGTATTGAAAATTAATAGCTTGCAACAACAAAACCCCAAATGTCTTATATGCTTGTTATATTCATAATGAGCAGAAAGAGTTGAATCCCAGGCCACAGGACTTGGCAGCAGAGGGAAACCTGTGTTTTATGTGTAAGTGTTTGTTTTGCCAGACTTCAGTGGTAGTTAAGAGTGCCAAAGTCAGGTGTTTTCCTACAGGTTTTTTGGGTTGTTTTGTTTTGGTTTACTTTTTTCTTTAAATCAGCTTTCTGGCAGGTTGCATTGCTACTGGAAATTGCTGTTGATAGCATGGGTGGTCTTGAGGCATCCTTCTTTCCAAGCAGATATTCAGTGAGTAATGGTCTACCAAGCACTTTCTCTTTACATTTGTGCTTGCTGGTTGGTTTGGGGTTTTTTGGGGTTTTTTTTTTCCTTCAGTGGTAGGCCTGTGCAGTGGAAGTACAAATTAAAGATAATTGATTTTGGAAGTGGTGTACTTTTTTCCTCTGAGCTGACTTTGCCCTTGTACTGAGAATATTTACAATTACAAGAACTCTGCTCTTCCTAAGCTTTATCCAAATGTTTGACTTGTCATAATTTAACTGTGATTCAAGGCAAACTGAGATATGTAATGCCAATGTCAGGAAGAATTACCATGAGACAGTTTTCACAAATCCAGTTTTGGTCTAAGACTGGGATGAGTCGCTTAATCTGACACTATGAAAACAGCAGAGCAGGAAAAACGTTGAAGCACGAAGGTGTCAGTTCATCTTCTACTTCCCATGTTTCAGAGAATACCTTTCCAATAGGGAGAAAATTAAGCTGCTTGCAGTGTGCTATGGTGCTTCCCAAAGAGCAGGAGTTCAGGACTCTCTTACTCTTGGATGGAGAAAAAATTGTTGTTGTTAGTTCACTGAACTACAGGAGTCCCCATACTGCATGAAGAAGGTAGGATTGGTCAACTAACCTGTCCCGTCTCCACAGTTAAGTACGTTCCTTTCCTTTATCATAATGTTGCTGTTTATATCAGCAGAGGAACTCAAATGATGGGCAATGAGCATAGCATAGGTGGTAGCATGTCCTTTTGACAGGAGCACAAGGAACAGTAAGCTGCATAATGAGTATTTGCTTGTCCACAGCAGCCTGCTGTTACTGATACCCAAAACATTCAGGAGAAACCCATCTGTTTCCCTAGGCTTTTGAATGTGTTGGATACACATGGGGGTGACTTGTTTTGAGTGTAGGAGCCTAAATGAGTTGTAGCTTGTTGGCTGGCACCTTAAGAGGGCTTTTTCTTTAACTGAGTGTTTTTAAGGTCTCTATTTATTAAAAAGTTTCCAGCTTTCAGTTGTATCACATCTTGAATGGACCTCAGAAGATAAAGGCAAAGGACCACTCAGTGTTTGAGATGAGGGGTTTTTGAGTTACTGCTTTGTGAACAGTATGTGTGTGCATTCACACAGATGTAGAATCCACCCATTCTGAGAGGGTTTTGTTAAGAGCCCACCATTAATAAGTGAGGATCCACTGCCAAGTTAGAGGGGTTTTTGGTGTCCCAAAGTACCCCTTCATTTAAAATCTTCTAAAAAGACAAGAAAACCCCTTTCCTACATCCTGAGGAAGTTTCACATGCATCTGAATTACTCCTAGAAGGAAATGGTTCAGTTGATTAAGAGTTTGGTTCATTGCTGGGCTGACTGTTGCAGTGACATCCTTTGTGTCACAACCTAAGCCTTGTGAAAGGTCCATGTATCCCAGACACTGCTGCGAAATTAATGCATCCCTTAGCGATTCTAGAGGATTTAAAAGACCTTCCACCTGTTTTCTCCCAAGCTCCAAACAGTGGCAAAGCAAGGAAGTTACTTTTGAAACAAGAATTGGAAGCTCTGTCCAAGATGATTGAAGTCCTTGGGCACCTTCACTGTTCCCGGTGAGCTTTAGATCATGCAGGGTTGCCTGACCACTTGCTTACCAGCTCATCAGGGGCCTAGACTTTCAGGGAAGGCTTGTTAGTGTTCAGGCTCTTGGGCATAGAGTAACAGACTTCTGAACTCACCTGCCCACAGCAGATCTTTGATGTTAAACATCTGGATTTCAGAAAGAATATGTTTATTGGGGTGCCAGAAGCTGTTAGTCTTAAATGACACACACCACTTGACCGGGAAGCTCGCATGCTTCCTGAGTTTTTTAGGGCTCTCCTCAGAATCATGGTAGCATCATGCTCTTTCCCCTATGGAAAAAGAAAACTTAAAAATCCCAAAATATGAAGGAAAGCTTGGACAAAATTTGACTCAGGTATCCAAATACAATGAAAGTACCATGCTATCTTTAAATCCCTTTTGGTTTGGGGTTTTTTTTTTTCAGTACTAGAGAGGTGTTTGTAAAGTTGGATTTGTAGTATTGGGTAGTACCCTGAAGAAATATGGGAAGGGTTGAGCCAGACAAGCTGTGCTACCTGTTCACCAGCTACCTGTATTTCCAGCTCTTCTGCATTTAGAATTGCTGGCAAACATGGTAATGTGGCTGTAATCTCAGGTTACTGCAGGTCAAATGAAACCGTGTCATCATTCTCATGGATCATGGAAGAGGAAGAAATCAGAGCCTGAGGTGTTTAATTGTGCTCCAAGGCACAAAGAAACATCTGGGAGACAGCAGGCTAGCTGACTTCTGCTCAGTCCCTGGGAAGTCTGTGGCACTGTTCTTCATGGGAAGCCATTTCCAGGCACACAAAGGACAAGAAGGTGACCGGGAGCAACCGCCAAGCATGGATTTGCCATGGGCAAATTGTGCCTGATCAGTGTGATGAAGTGATGGAGACAGGGTGCTCTGGGCAAGGGGAGAGCAGAGGGCCTTGCTTGCTTTGATGGTACCATGGTTTCTGACACTTTCTTGAGCATCCCTGGAGCCAAATTGGGAGCAAGCTGGATGGATGGTTGGATGGCATGGATTACACAGTGCATGAAAAATTGGTTTAGCATTGAACTGGCAGGGAGTTCCTTGTGTTATTTCTTGGGGGCTGACACTGGTGCCAGTCTTGTTTAATATTTTCATTAATGATACAAATTACGGGATGGAGTACACCCTCTGCAATTAAAAGGTGACACCAGATTGGTGGAAGTAGTAGATATGCAGGAAGGCAGAGCTGCCATTCAGAAGGACTTCAGAAAGTTGGAGTGGGCTAGCAGGATCTGCATGAAATCAAACGAAACGAGAGGCAGAAAACAGTTCTGCAGAGAAGAGCAGGGGATCCTAAGGGGCAGCGTGACCTTTTAGCCACAAAAACGAACTGAAGGCTGGGCTGTGTGAACAGATGCATAGCCAGCAGGTTGAGAGAAAGGGGTTTCTTGCTGTGGTCTGAGACTGGGGACCCCCATGCAAGAGACCAGAGAACTGGAGGGACCCCAGTCGAGGATCACTGAGGTGGTTACGTCCAGAGCACGTGATGCAGCAGGAAAGGCTGCCAGAGCGGGTTGTGTTTCAGCTGAGGATAAAGGATGAGGAAAGCTCCAGTTGCCTCCCAACTATCTGTAGGACAATTATGCAAAAGATGGATCTCAAACTCCTTTCAGAGGTGTCCAGTGAAAGGGCAGGCAAGAGGCCGTAGTTGCAAGTTGTGGCAGGGGAAATTCTGATTTGAGCATAAGGAAACTTATCCTCTGTTGTGAGGATGATGGGTGTAGGTGCCAAAAGAGGTGGTGGGTTCTCCATCCCTGTGTAGGCTTCTGAGCAGCATGACCTAGCTTTGAAGTTAGACCTGCCTTGAGCAGGACTAGAAACCCCCAGGTGCTATCCATGTAGGCTTTAATTTTCCTGGTTTTGAAATAAAGGTTTGTTAGTGCATGAAAAATAATAATTACATTGTCTAATTTTAAGGATGCAAAAAATCCTGGCCCAAAGTCCTTCATGTGCAGCTCATGGTGAATTCCTAGCTGTAGGTCTCTTGAAGTGGCCATTGCTGAATCACATGATTGTCTTTGCATGAATTAAAAATAAAACAAGTCTCTTTCTCCTTAAAAGAGACTGTTATTTTCAGCAGAACTCGAGGTGGTAATGCATTTTTGCAACATCAGTGAGCGTGCATATGGCTTAAGAATGGGAGCATTGTCTACAGCCCTGCTTATTTTCAGTGGTTTAGTCTGAAGCTTATTTGAGAGAGAGATCTTTAGGGTAGAACTCTGAAAATTCTGCCTTCTGGCATAAAGCTGCCTCCCTGGCAAAAAACAGGGTTTCTTGGTAGCTTACATGCTTGCAAGACTTTGAAGAAACTTGTGTCCATTTGGGGCTTCAGGAGAATGTGGCTATACCACTACAGGGATACGCCAACCTCTTAAGTATTGGTGCATTTGGTTACTTATGATCTTCATGGATATTGCTTACCATTATACAGGATTTTCTAATTCATACCCATATTCATGTAGCTCTCAATTGATTTTTTTTAAATTATCACATTAAAATCACTTTTTTTTCCTCTTTCTTCTTAATTTAGACTTTTCCATCAAATATGAGGTAGCTTAAGCCTGCTCCAGAACTTTAGCAGACGTTTGACCTGCAGCTGCATCTTGCCTGCCAAACAAGCAGGGAAAGGCTTTGCTAACTTGGCTCAAGTCATTTTGATGCACGGGCTGTGACTGGGCACACACCTTGGAGCATACACAAGATAACCCTACCCTAAAAGGGGCTAGCAGCTGTGTAGGGTGAAACTTCCAAATTAAATGCATGTTTTTGTGTGACTGATTAATGGAATAGTGAAGTCCAACAGTTCAGGCAATGGGATGTGCAACTGTGGGAATTAAAATGATTTTGGTTATTTTGATAGCTGCTAAAAAGAGAGCTTAATGTGCTCAGAGTAGCTGAACTTCTTGAGACTAGACATGCAGTAAGAAAATACTCTTCCTTCTGAGGGTTTTTTAAGTAATGCAGCTTATTCTTTTTATTTTTAAGTTTGCAAATTACAAAATGTTACTGTTTCTGGCATTTGTGTATGCCCTGTTCTTGTATTCAGGGGCAGCTTTGGGATTTTGTGCATCCTCCAAGTCTTTGCATTGCACTGCCCTGTAAATTCTCCTGGACCTGTGTGTGGATTGCTCATTACTCTGAGGATGCTGGATAAGCCTCAGATCAGGCAGACACGTTCCGCGGGGCATTACAAACAGGAGGCAGTGCTCAGGTCTAAAGCGAGGTGCGTACAGGTTTGTCCGTGTAGTATCGTGTTGGCACAAGCAGTTTGGGCTGCCCAACCAACACCTTGCTGCCAGTGTCATGGTGGGGTGATGTACCTGCTTTGCTCAGGCTCCGCTAGCAAAGTGTAGTGTTCACCTCATGGGGGGGGGAGGATTAGTGTGTGGATGCACGGACAGTGGCGTGTGCCCGCAACTTCATCTGAATTCTGCAGCTCCATGGAATCCTGCCTGGAGGTGGATCTGAAGCTTGCCTTGCTGGGGATGTTCAGTGTCTCTCTAATTACCCATGTAACAAGCACACAAAAAGATTTGCTGAATGTGAAGGCTTTCTTTTCAGTTTCTTCATCTTATGTCTTCTGAAGGGAGAGATGGCAGAAGGGAGTGGGGACTGGCATCAGAATTAAAAGCTCTCTTCCCGTTTTCACCATGAATTTGTTTCTGACCTTTTTTGGAGAGGCTTCATTTCTCTTAACCTCTTGTTTCCGAACTGGAAAAATTAGGAATATACCAATATTCCCACCTTTTACTGAGGTGCTGTGAAATGTAGATTCAAGACAGAATGAATGAGCTAATAAGCATTTTTTAATTTTTTTCCCCCAATGGATTTGATTTTGCTACTGCCAGGTAGCTAACAAGTCTTCAGAAAAACAATAGATTTAAACTTTGGCTCTGCCTATATCCTAACACTTTCTCTGTAGAGATGAACAGACACAAATTCATGAATATATTACTGTAGCTGTATCAAAGTGTGTTACAGAAGTAGAATGTGCCCTTCCTTTTAGGCTTGGAGAGGTCTGTTGTAAAGAAGCCGGATACTTCCACTGGTTGTCTACCTGGCACTGACTTCCATGGTTGCGCCTGGGACTTCCAGAAGAAGATATAAGCACCTCTGTGTCTTTGCATACACCTTTAATCTGGGGTTTGATATGTTATGCAGGTTTTGCACAGGTTGTCTGCATGGTTTGTTGCCTTCATGGGCACACTGCATTGCATGTGCACATTTAGCCCTCTTGTTGGGATACCTCATCAGTCCAGTTCCTTATACTGTAGGTAGGAGACAGAGACCTGAAATAACTGCTCTGGACCTGTGTAGCATCACAGCCTGGGTTGAGTGTAAAAGAGAAACCTCTTGAGGTGGCACCATGGATTTTTGTCTCTACCTGGTGTGAAGAATGCTTAGAATGTGCCTTATTTTCCAGGATTTTCTTGTAACACTCAGTTGAGGCCCTAATTACTTATGGACTTCATGTCAGAATTTGCTCATGGAAGAGGTCATCAAGTTGTACTGAAAAAGCTCTAAATAGTGAACTGATAGTTGTGCCTTGTTTTGGTTTTATGAATAAGATTCCATTTCCCTTTTAATTCCTTAGTCCTGAAATTAGCTGCCTCCTGGCCCACATTCAGTCCATCAGAATGCTTAAACTTAGGTTTAATTTAAGCCTCTGCCTTACACTGCAGGACCAAGATTTTCATAATGAAATAACAGTAAGTGAGAGAAATAACAAACTTCTTTAAAAAGTGTAAAAAGCAGGGAAAGTTATTTTTCCATACCAAATTGAAACAAAAATGAAAACAACCACTAGATGGCACTTGAAAATTGTGTATTGAGATAGCATGCCTGCTTCCAAAGTCACGACAAAATTTGGTAGACCCAAAAGGATTTAGTTCTGAGAGATGGTGATGTTTCCAAAACCAGAGTTAAACTTTCTTCAGCTGCATCTCCTTCTGTGATCAAATTGAAACACTGCACTAAGGAATATAGTCTGCCTGAAAAGCTCATTCCTGACTCTTCCAGTGCTGCCTTTAGGAAGAAGAGAAATACATGTGTAACTGATAAAGATTGTTCTCCACTTCTTTATATCCAGCTTTTTAACAAAGTTTTGCTCTGCCTGCCATTGTTTTCCTCCCTGGGTTATACCAAATTTGAAACACAGTGTATTTTGACAAAGTGTTACTGCTTTAATGTTTCTTTTAATACTACTTTAGGCCAGTTTCTTGGAAATCAGCCCAAGAGTCTCACGGTGGGGGGTGGGGAGGGGTGTCAGACAGGGAACAGACTCCAAGGGTTCACTTTTCACTGATTATTTTTGCTTTACCCGTTTTATCTCTTGGTAGAGGGAGAGGGTGGAAAGAGATTGTGACAGTTTCTTTCTGCAGAAAATACAAATAGTAGCAAGAATTTATTATCAAGTCAGTCTTGTGGTATTTCTGCCAGTGATCATTGCCCAAGCCTGTTTTATTTGAAAACTTCATGTAGCTTCTTTATTGTTATAGTAAGAGTTAGATTACTGTGATTTATGAGATAATAACATTGAAGATGTGCAGAGCTGAGTAAATACGTTTTGGAGCCATTGATTTCTGTAGGAGCAGTGTAGTAGCTGTTTTGAAGGGTTGTTTGGAGCACTGTCCTTAGCCTATTGTGCCTAAGTTGCAGAGAGAGAAAGTAGGCAAACTGTAACACTGGGTTGTACAAGGATATTTTATGGCCTATTAAATATGTATTAAGGGACTAATTCTTTCATTTGCTCATACAGCTGTATATGGTTCCCCTGACACTGGTAGTAATTATGACTGAATTTTATTATGAAAGCTTCGTTACGCGCATGGTAAACCTTAGAATGGATTACAGTAGGGATGGACACAGCCCCATTGTCCCAGCCTTGAAGAAGACACTGGTGCACAATCAACAAGAGTTGAGAAGGAGAGTCAAACAATCTTCCCATTCAGCCGTGCTCACCCTGCGATGTCTGCCGCAGGGACGTCTCCTCTTTTGTGCTGCTCCACGCTGCGCAAAAGCACTTGGCTGTGTTTCTGCCATGACTGGACCCTACAGCAATCTGTGTGCCTACTAATCAAAGATAAAAAGGAAGCTTTGGGAATAGCAAGTCAAAAAGATTGGCTCTTTTTTTTTTCCCCCTTTTTTTTTTTTTGCTCTTCAGAGGATCTCATCATCTGAAGGCTGTGAGCACAGCTCCAGGCCATCCCTCTTGTTAACATAAAATTTCAATTTGACTTTGAGTTCTTACCCGGTAGGCCCTTCAGCAAGGAAGCTGAACTGCACATGCCCTCGTGGAAAGGAGCTGAGGGGAGCAGCCATGCACTGAAATTCATTAAGCATTTCCCGTGGCCATGTTACCTGTGACCGCACTGGCTCTAAAGCTCTTTACACTGAGATTAACTGTTAGTGACTTGCAAAAGCTAGAGGAAACCCCTGGTGATCCAGTTAACAAATCACAAAGGCTTTCATTTTAGGACAACATTAAAATAACAGTAAAACACGGGCATGACGGCTGTCTTTCTAGAAAAGCTGCTTTCCGTGCAGGCTCAGGTAGTCTTGATCACACAGGAGCACAAAGCAAACTTTTCAGTGTGTGTGAACGTTCTCAGGTCTGGGCCCACGTTTTCACTGCTGTTGGACAACTATTCTGTAAGTCTCTCTCCTGCTCTGACTTGTTAGAAGTCAGTGGCTTTCAGATTGTGCTGTTGCTATGCTCTATGGTGCTCTGCAGACAAGCACTCATCTCCTGTCTAAGAGGTGGTTGCACTTCAGTCTGATCTGTGTTCCTAGAGGAGAGTGAGCCATTGATAAATTGCTCTGGCGTCAGCAGAGGGCTTTTGCAGCTCTGGGTGGGAGGAAGCATCACAAAGTGGGCTGGGTTCTGCTGCCTCTGTGTTTTTGAATTACAGAGATTTATTCTGCTCACCTGCCCAGGTTGGTCTGGGCTCTCACCTGTTGTGACAGTGGATGTAGGAGCAAAAAAAAAAAAAATGCTGCTTTGGAGAAAAAAGGTGCCAAAGCTTTCTGGCCAGGTGGGTCATGTCTGCTTCACCACAGAGCAGGGCTAGGTTTAGTAGTGTAGATGTCCCAGTGCATCCATGCCCTGGGCGACTGACCTCCCCTACACGTGCAGGAAGCCTGGCGCTGGTCCCCAGTGCCTGGCTCCTTTACGTTTGCGCTGCATGGAGCATGCAGGGAGGGGAAACCCCTGCCTGCTCTCCAGGAGCAACAGGCAAAAGAAGCCAAGGCGCATGGCTGTGGGCAGGCCTGCTGTGGGGTCATTTTGCACACGGGGGGGGGGCTAGTACCTGGTTTCTGCAAAGCCGGCTCTCACCCTGACAAGTGCTTGTCTAAGGCACTTTGTGACCGAGAAATTCTGGCTAGCGGAGCGCATCACTGGAGTCTTGTTGATGCTTCAGTTAAGTAAGTGTAGCTGTGGCCTGTGGCTTCCTGCGGGTCTTGATTTGTTTCTGCCTCTGCAGCTGCTGAAGGCTGGAATGAATCCTGCAATAGCAAATGTGCAACTGTAACAATTCAACAGTGTCATTCAAAGAAGAAAAAAAACCAAACCCCAAAAGGTCTGAGTCTTCAGGTAACTGCCTTTATTTCCAAGTGACTCGAAGAAAGCCCCACCATCTGAAAAAATGTTAAAAGTGGATACAAAAGCGTTATGGCTGACTACTTCAAATGTTTAAATTGCAGCCTTCTGTGGAGCCTCCTGCCCGGAGGCATTAATGCATCTGAAGGAAGATACTGGTGATTTACACCCCCAAACCTGTTTTGTACAAGGCGCTCTCTTCCATCCGAGCCAGGCACGTGTTGCCCTCCGCCGAGCCGCAGAGGTGTCTGCCTGCAAATCCTTTGGGTGGGCCAGCTGGTGGTTGGCTTCCGTCCTTGCTGCTTGTCGGTTTCGTTTGGCGTGGGGTGTTTTTTACTTTAGTGGTGGTGGTGGTTGGTGAAGTTTACTTTTAAAAGGGGCAAGCGTTAGGGTCCGACCTTCCCGCCCCTTCGCCGTCTGCCTCCCTGCTCCCCTCCCCCCGCCCGTTTGGAACGCTCGCGGCTGGGGTCCGTTCGGGACCGAGCATAGCAACACCCGTTCGGAAACAAACACTAAACGTCGGTTCGGAACCAGACAGGTCCAACCGCTTCACCCGCTGTCCGGGCTCGGCGTCTGCTCGGCATCCTCCATCCAGAGCTCCAAACGACAAGCTCCAGCGCCGCGTTGGTGTTCCTCTGGGCCCTTCAAGGTCTCCGGGCGGGGCACGGCTCGGCGGAGCTGCTAAGTGCCGGCACGGCCCGGCCTCTTCTCTGCCGCAGGTACTTTCCGCCGGCCCCTTTTTCCAAAACACTGGGCCGGGGCTTGATATGACTGGAGAGTTGACGGGAGCCTTAAAGCAGCCCAGCCCCTTGCCCGGGGCTTCGGCGCAGCGTGAGCGGTGCCTGCCTAGCCGGGAGCACCCGTCCCGCCTTGCGCAGCCGCGGCTGGGCGCCCATCCTCCCGTCGTTCCCCCCCCCGGCCGTGCCCGAGAGTGGTGCCGCCGCAGCGGGGCCAGGGTGTGTCCCGGCCCATCCTCCCTTCCCCGGCGCACCGGTCCTTCCTGCTCCCGCATTGCCGGGCCGTTTGGGCCGGCATGTCTGCGTGCCCCCCCCCCCCCCCCTCCCCCCTCCCCCGCAGGATTTAAAGCTCCCCTTGCGGGACGGGCCTTGGGTTTGCGGGAATGGGTTGTCCTCCGGGCGTGTTCTGCCAAACAGGCAGCTGCGTGGCCCCCGCGGAGCAAGTGTTTCCCCTTGGGCGGGCGGGCGGCCTGCCGCTCCACCCGCGAGGCCGCATGGTTAGTGCGGGTTTGGGGTTTTCTTCATTAAGAGCTTGGTCCAAAACACAGCCGAACCTGTCGCACCCGGTGCCTGCAAGTCGGTGTGGAAAGGATTGCTCGCTTTGGTTTGGTGGTTTGGTTTTTTTTTTTACTTTAAGGAAATAACGTATGAAGTCCTGACTCTTCTGAGAGATTAGATTTAGGGTAAAGCGTAGAAGCTTTAGGAAATGATCATGCTTTTATTTGATTTCTCACTCTATAAAAGGTTCGTTTTGTAGGTCCAGGAGTCCCACGTACCTGGCAGTTAGGTACCTTCCAGCACTGATAAGTTTTGAGATAAAGGTACTGATGTACTGACCTGGTTAAGTGGCTGTTACCTGCCGTTCAGACAGGGCAGGGGGGTAGATGCAGACAGACCAAAATAATGACAGACTTTAGAAAACTGAAGGGTCCTCACTTGTGCAGACATTGTTTAAACTCCCCTCTGGCCATCTCACTTGCATTCTGTGTGTTCTCAGTGCATTCTAAAGTACTTTGGATTTTAGTTGCATGTTTCAGATACCACGTGTCCCTTAGTTTTCATAACTAGATTTTTTTTGGTTGTTGTTTTGTTTTGTTTTTTTTACATTTTGGGTACAGGGTTGGGGGGCAGCACATGACAACTGGGGTGGTTTGCTCAGCAGTGCCATTGGCCTGCAGTCCGCAGGGCACTGGGTGATCCCCTCCTGGCAGACCCCCGCTCTGCTGCTGCTCCTGCTCCTGCTGCCAGCCATGGATCCCTCTCCGGGGCTTGGCCTCCTTGGTCCTTCCTGTCAGCAGAGGCCACCCACTTGCGCTCTGCATTGTGGATGTGGGAAACAGATTATTTGCTCATGTCTCTATGTATTCAACGCCTGTTGTTTTGCCTTGTCACGCTAAATGATGCTAGTTTTCACTGAGCTTTTTCATTATTCTCTGGTCATTCTTCTTCCTGCCTCCCCTTCTGGGCTTTCTACTGTTTGTTCCCTCTTTTTTTAATGTATTTTCTAGATGCCAACTACTGAGTTGTAGTTTGCCCTAGTGACTACAAACACTTGCTGGCAGCCTAACTGTGATGGACCCTTAACTTGGTTTTCCAGTACCATAGCTAAAGTTGCGCTCCCAAGTTCGGGCTGCACACTGAATTACAGACCACGTGTAGGCTGAAATACTCAGCTGAGTGGGGTCTGGCCAGCTGTGTGTGTTCTCTGGTGGGGGTGTAAGGAAAACCCAGCAGTCAAGATCAGTGTTAAGTTTTGTCTTTTTAATTTCCTAGTCAGTTTACTGATGCACTGTTATGAAAAGGTCCTGTTCTTAAGTGTGTTTTTTGAGAGCAGTTTTTGCAGCAGGCCAGTGTTTGCCCCTCCTTATTTTAATGAGGATATTCCTAAAGGCTGTTTATTGAATATGCAAAGTTTTCTTATTTAGTGTGAGGTTTGTTTATGCTGTCCTGCACACTTGCTGTCTGTGTGGCTTCCAGTTTAAAAGTAGATTTGGGGAGAGGTAGCACTTGAAATGTCCTTACAACCATTCTCACCAATATGACACTAATAACCAAAAGCAAAGCTAAATACTATATGCACATTAAAAAAGACAAGTGAACACTAGCAACAAATTTGTTCTTCCTCCCCTCTTTTTAAAATTGTTTTAATTTGAAGCATTCTGGTAGCATGCTAACGGTGAGTACAGTTGTTCAAGATAAATTGCTTTGCATACTAGGCAAAACCTGGTTGATTTCTTTGTGTTAAAAACCCCCAAAGAGCATCTTACTTTTTGTGCATGTGTGTGAATGAGCACAGAAAGAGTAGAGCTGAAGTTTAAAGTGTGGTGACTTTTATTACATGCTGCTTTTATTCCTCTCTGGTAGATATGAAAGATTCGCTTTAAAAAAAAAATAATTGACAACAACCCATACCCAAAATTCAGAAAACGTACTGTCAACCTTGTTTTGATGATCTTGGGGTTTAATGTCATGTATTAGAGAACAAAGAAAGCAAGGAACTCAGATCTGACTTTAAGAGAATGAGGAATAGTTGAAAATCCTTTGTGAAGATGGAAGAGCGTGTCATTAAAAATTAAGTAAGACTTGTTGCTGTGTTGCTAAGCATTTCTGGTGGTGACAGCCTATCCCAAACCTCCGCTAGCAAACAGGACTCCATTGAGTCTCAGCATGGCCCCCATTAAACCGTCACATCTCCGAAAATTAGAAAGCTCATTAATGGCTTTCCGCTGTGAGACAATAAAGAGTATATTCACTGACTGGTCAGTAATTAATGCCAACCAGGTTTTGTCCTTCGTTATGGAAATATTCTGCTTCACTTATTCCAGAGCTAAAAGAAATGTATTTTTAAAAAAATAAACTTTTTTTTAAAAAATTTGTGTAGGTGTATTTTACTGACAGCAATCTCCTTTTGCTTTTATTTGAGAATTCCAATACCTCTTCAGCCCACTAGACCTTTGAGAACATGATCTCATTGCCCAGTCTCCTGCTGCTTTGTTGAAGCAGCTCAGGTCACTGACTCAGCAGCCCCCAATGCACCAGGCCATTAGTGTCTTAGTTCGGTCCTCTTTTCTCTCCTCCTTGGTATTTTTTTATAAAGCAGTGGAGAATTTAGACAGAGCAGAAAGTGTGGAAAATCCACTTGAAACTTTCCCTTTGCTCCTTTCTATGAGTAATCTGCATGGAGTCAGCTGGACTCCAAGAAATGTGATTTTAACATTAACAGGAGAACAGAAATTAGTTTCCACTGTCCTCATGGGAATAACTGGAGTGTTGCCGAAGTTCAGGCATTCTTCTGTGGAGAACCTTCCAACAGGTTCTACACCATAGTCACAATTCGTATCTGGGAGGTTTTGCTTTGGCAGGTCGTTAATATTTTTCTAGTCTCCATTACAACATGTTCCTTACAGTCCTTGGTTACTTCTAAAGGGTTTTGGTGGTTGTAGTTTGGGGAATGCCCAGTGAGCACAGCTTGTCCAGCACAAGCACTAGCAATGTCCTTGCTGACAGATCAGTTGTGGGGTGAGATAGGCCCAAAATTAGGACCACAGAAGTCAGTCACCTGTCTGTATCAGGCTTTGTAAACAACAGAAGAAGCTAGGAGGAAAACCAAACTTAATGAAGGTAATCAAACACTTCTTGTTAATGAACACTGAAGACTTGCATACAGCTGTGTAATTGAAATAGCAAGGTATGCCATAAAAAGCTAAGCAGTTACTCTTCTCCCCGCCACTATCCCATTTCTCTTAAAGAATCTTTTTTTTTTTTTTTGGTAGGTCAAGGTGTAGGCAAACTTGAATAATCAAAAATGAGGGAAAAGGATTTGGAAACATTTAAGTATTAAAAATTAGGACCTGAAGTAGTTGTTATGAATGCCCCCCTGTTTTATAGGAAGAGAAGAGAGTGCATAGAGGATAGAGTCTGTCGCTTGCCATACTTAAGGGGCAGGGGCATCCAGGCCATGCTATCAAAGTCAAGTTCTAAGTCCGTCTGTAGCCCCCATCCTGCCATCAGTAGTGGTATTACTGTTGTCGAATGATGCAGTTTCACTCTGAAATGGAAGCAAAGAGCGACTGTGTGTCATTCTGTAGTAAATGGTGCCTGACTGACAGCCAGGATCTGACCTTCTCTCTGTCTTGGATCTCCTAAATGCTTATTCGGCAGATAGGGTGGCAACCCCTTGCTAAAAAGCCTCTTTATCGTAGAACGGTTGCTTCAGGGTAACGAGTACAAGTGGTTGAGAGCTTAAGAAAAGAGCGTAATGAATATTCCTTGAGTCCCTGGAGCTGAGGATATGTTTCTATCTCCCCACTAAGGTGAAGTGAGCTTTGATTAATTCATTTTGGCGGTAACTGAGTATTGAATACCTAGCTTTTGTGCAGGGAAAACAAAAATCATTTGGTGAGCCGGTTGGTGGCAAAGAGATGTAACATTCTGTGAGCCCCGTTGTGATTTGCAATGTGAGCAGTGCCTAGGGCCTGTGCTGCCTTGCCAGAGAGATGGAGAATGCATGCATACAAAATACACCGTGGGGTAAATCCTGTGAAGTTTTCTCTTGCTCATCTTTAGGAGGTCAGGAGGCAGAGACCTGCCAGCTAAAGGCGGTGGTGTTGTTGAAATAGTACTGAGACTTAAGCTGAGCTTTGTAATGGAGGATCATGGAGTACTCGTCAAGGGTTAATTTAGTTTCCCATTAGCAAGGTAGGAGGCCACCAGTAATACTCATTTTACTTGGGACTGACCTGGGTGGAAACCATGCAACCTAGGTAAGTCAGTGGTCAGGGCTGGAGTACCTGACTCTCTGCCATGCTCGTAGGACATTTACCTTGCTCAGAAATAGTCCATGTGCTTTACTGACTGCAGCAATAGGTGGATCCCTGTGATTTGACACACTCTGAGACTTAGTGGATCTCTGCTACCCACAGGAGCTGAAGTGCCTGCTCAGACAGTAACTCAGCTAGTTCGTTGGTTTGTGTCTGAAAATACCCCAAACAAAAGCAAATGGTGTTTCAGCACTTTAGGAAGAGAGACAGATGGGGAGCACGGTGCAGTGTGGTACATGGCTGAGGTCACAATGGGACAGAAACAATGTCAGACTTGGATTTGGTAATGCTGGTTTGCAGCTTGATTTTCCACACTTTAATGTTCTTTCTAAGCCAAAGGGTTGTTGCTGCTTGGATCCGCTTTGCAAGTCACGGACTAAGATTTAGGTGTAGTGATGTGTGATTACACGCCGTATAATACTCCCTGAAAAGACAGGAGTTGGGTACAGGGAATGAACAGAGGAGTGGGTGCTGTGAAATCAAAGTTTAAATGTGCTCTAGATAGAAGTGCTGTGAAGGGGGCAGGGAAGTATGGAGTTTAATGCCAAGCTGCTGTGAAGTTACAGGGCATCCTTAACTGCTGGGGGCCAGGCTCTGCTGACGAGTAGGGAGGAACTAACAAAACCTAACACACATCCAGGAAAATGGCATTTTAAAATGTACGTTAAAATTTCTGAACCTACTTCCTTCAGGGTTCAACTGTTCCCTCCAGCAAGCAGTGTCTGAAGGTCCCTCAGCTTTCTGTGCTGTCAAATTCTGGTGGGAAGGAAGCAGCTGCTCCTGCATGTTCCTTGTGGAAACAGGGGCATATTGCTGAAACACCAGTGAGTTAACCAACAAGAAACACACATGGAAGAGGTCACCCAAAGCCAGAGTTAGCAAAGACTAAATGAGTGGGATATGTAGGAGTATGGCACAGCTCTCCTGTCTGCTTCTCTAGGCTGAAACATCAGTGCTCTGGGGAGGCATCTTTCAGGAAGCAACAACCTAAAATGTGATGTGGCCTTGCACTCACAAGGCTCTACCTCTTTTCATGCCCTTCTCCTGCGAGCCAACTGCAGAGCACCTGGCTCTGTCTATGGGACCAGGACTTAGCCCATCTTTCTTAGCCTGCTGGCAAGAAGCCCCTGGGAGACTTCATCAGTTTTTGTCAGCTTCGTAAAGCTCTAGCTGGCTAATGACTCTCCAGGTTTGTTTTGTTTTGATGTTTGTGGTCTTTTCTTGGAAAGCTAGCCTTGTTCCTGTCAGGATTATCGTTGACATTGCACAGCATAAACAGAAGGCTACCAGGAACCAGACTGTGTGCCGGCAGTGCTTGCTTCCTGTGGCCTTTGGTAGTCCAATGCAACGTGCTGGTTTCATTTACACATTAATTTATCCCCTTACCTGGGTAGCAGATATCTCAAGCCATCCCTTACATTAGTAGTTAGGATGTGTTAGGTGTGTATTTTTACTGAGAAGTAGCACTGAGGTGCTCTTTAGATGAGGACATGCAAAATAGATGTGTGAGTGTTGTTCAGCTTCTGCGTGCACTTGAATGCAGCAGGTGGTTTGTTTTGTTTGCTGTGCAGGGGGTCCTGTTGATAAGTACTTTGGAAGTGTCAGAGTAACTACTTCTGGTTGTTTGGTTCAAATTCATGTATTAAAATTCACTTCTCTTAGGCAGGGAGTCAGATTTCCCTATTGCACCATTTAATGGGAGATCCTAGCTCATAGAGTCATGGGGTTCTGCATCGACATTGCAATATGTAAGTGTGTGATTAATAGATGAGTGGCTAGTGATATGTTCCACTGCTGAAGAGGACATTTTCAGTGGCAAAATAGGAAAAACCACAGTGGACATAGGTGTGGAAGAGCTGTGCAATCTCTCATTCACTTGGCCAGTGAAGTGTGAAGGCTTTTCTGCTATCCTTCAGACAGGAGCGCATTCCAACAGCTGGACTGGCTAGTGTTCTTGCTTCATGTTCTTAAATTATATGTTGCTAATTAATCTGGGCATTAGGTGGAAACATTTAAGATTAGAAGGGATACTGCATTCTGTTGTTTACAATTGGGATAAATGTCTGTCTATTGCCATGACAAACTCCTGAGAGTCTTCTGAGTGCTCTATTTGTCACTGGTTTAAGTATCTATATGATGGTGATCTACACTTAAGGGTTTGTTGCACACTTAAAACTATCTTTGCATGACAGGTCACAGTAATGAAAGGCAGTAGTAGGAATAAGGATCATTCGACAGAAGGAGAAGGAACTGGGAAGCGACCAAAAAGAAAGTGTCTTCAGTGGCATCCCCTGCTTGCCAAGAAACTCCTTGACTTCTCTGAAGAGGAGGAGGAAGAAGAAGAGGAGGAAGATATTGATAAGGTAGACTTCATTGGATGCTTTGACTGTAGAAAGTTAATGGTGGGTCAGATTCCTCCTAGCTGTGGTTTTCTTTGTTTGCTTCTTGCTGTTCTCTTTTGTGAACAAACGCTGCTAATTCAAAGGAGAGAAGCTGAGCCCATCAGGCTATAAAGGTAATTAGCAAATAACACAAAGTGAGTTGTCAACCATGTGTTTAAAATCTTGGGCAGAACTCCCTCTGGTTTTTCGAGCTAGACTATCTTTGCACGTGAAGTTCAACTTAAGCCCCAGCATATTGAGAGCAGAGATGGAATAATCTCCCTTGCTTGATGCTTGGTATTTTGGCATTGTTCAATGGTACTGGCCTTGCCTTTTTGTAAGGACCCCACAGTGTGGCACCTCCCAAACGTACAGTTAGACTCTTCTGCTGTAAGAAGAGGTGGGAATGGGAAGTGATAGGTTTTGGAGATGTGATGTTTCCATCATGGGAATAATGTTCATATCTGCACCTCCTTCCTGCTGAATCAGGAAAGGAGAGATGAGTGCTGAGGAGGCTGCCTTGAGCCACATGCTGATAAGGAAGAGTCACCTTGGCAAGGACAAGGAGCAGCAAGGAAGAGCCTGATACTGTGACAAGGCTTTGCATTGAGGTTGTGTGCCAAAATGTGGCATAAACCAGCCACATTGTGGTTAAGTAGGAAATGGTTTTCTGTCTCATACGTTAATAAGCTTCGTATGGTCAGAGCTAGCCTTCTGTAGTTTGTGCTTTCCATGAGTGATAGGCTGGTCTGTGAGCAGAGAAGGCATCGTTGGCAGCAGATTCTGTCGAGATTCTGGCCTCCCACTGGGCAGCTCTGAGGTGGCCACGCTGAAGCACAGCTCACAGTCTCAATGATGAGTGTCAGGAAATGGGGAAGCAGCTTTGCTTCCTGTGAACCTGGTAGTTGCAAACACTAGCGATTGAGGTCCAAGCTTGCCTCATCCCACTAAGATGATTTCTAGCTTGTTGGAAGAGGATGGGGAGGATCTTGTCTTCACCACTCCTTTAGGGCTGTTACTAGGGGGTGGTCCTCAGCTTAGAAATTGTCTCCACTTGCAAGTCAGAGTTTAAGCCTTGCAGAGCATGAGCAAGCCTTGGATCTGCAGGTGAGGAGGTTTGTAAAACTCTGGGTCTTCTGGGCAGGACAGACAGCCTTTGGAGGTAGCTGTGCGTTGCCATGAGCATCTTCTTTGTTGACACCCGGCATACACAGACTCAGTCTCCATGAGCAGCATGGAAAGCTGAGTTTACACCCCTTCCCTTTCGGTTCTGTTAGGTGCCGCTTCTTGGTGCTGATGGTTTAGAGCAGGATGCTGATGAAACTGAAGACGACGAGTCCTCCGAGCAACGAGCTCGCCGACCAATGAATGCATTTCTCTTGTTCTGCAAACGCCATCGCTCTCTCGTGCGAAAGGAACACCCTCGCCTTGATAACCGTGGCGCAACTAAGATTTTGGCAGACTGGTGGGCTGTTCTAGATCCAAAAGAGAAGCAGAAATACACTGACATGGCCAAGGAGGTATGTACTGTCTGGTGGTGTCAAGGCAGTTCATTGCACACTTGCCTATTTTCTGTTTCTCCATGTATTAAATATTTTCTGTGGGGTCTTTCTCTTTGCTGAGTTCTGCAGCTTCCCCAGTGGGGTTGTGATGCCCAGAGCTGCTGCTGTTCTTGCTTTGATTCGCTTGGTCCTTTGGACCAGGATGAAAAGAAACTGATCTGTATCCACAAACCAACATACCACTAGTAGTCATCTGAACAAATATGTGCACTTTGTGGTATCACCTGATTAATTCCTGCAGTACCAATATTAACATGTGGATAGAGTGTGGCCATTGAGAAGCAATTCATACGGTTGGGTGTCAGCTGATGCTAGTGATAATTCATCCAGCTGTGCATTCGCCATCAATAACACAGGCTGCTGGTAGTTATAATACAGGTGGACCAAACCAAAAGCACAGAGAACAAATGCAGTTCCTTTTTACCTTTGATGCTAGAGAATTTTAACTTCACTAGTGTTTCATGACATACTCTCCCTCTGTATTGCTACAGATTTCTGATAGCCTCACTGAAGGTTGCTCCGAGTTTGAAACCCGAATCAGAGAGCAATACACAGTTAGAGTCCCTTAACTGGGAGCAAGGAAAGGAGATGCATGCCCATATTTCACAAAACTTTATATCACTCTATTATTTAAATGAGACTTGTTAGGAAATAGCTTATGTGATAAGCTGGCCCCAAGTAGGTGGCAGATATTGATAGTGGGTAGTGAAAGGCAATGGAAGTTACTTAGGCCAATAACATCACCCGAAAGCAGATCACTGTAAGTACCTACGTGATTGAGAAGGTGGGTAGCTAGTGAACTAAATCTTAGAAAAAAATAATGGGGGGCATGTGAGAAGGAAGAACATCTCTCTCATTCATCAAGGACTGCTGGTGTACTGCAATTACAGGTAGCTGTGAAACTATTGGGGAAACCATTACCTGTACCTGTCCTATCACCCAGCATTGTCCTGTTAGCGCTTGTCTGTAAGAGCTGGCTGTTCAGTAGTTGTGTGAGAGTTAAAAGGCCCACGGCGAAAATGAAGCGTTCTGCAGGCAGGTCCTTTTTGAAGCAGGGCGTATACTCCCTCGTCTGTGATGGTGTTGAAATGCTTGAGTCTCAGCTTTATCCACCCCTTCCCAGTTTGTTCTGCATTCCCACTTACAAGTTAGCCACGCTTCTTGAATTATGTGGGGAAAAGGGCAGTTAGGAGATCCAGTACTGATACAGAGGAAGAAAAGATGAAATGAAGAAATCATTTTAGGAGGAAAAAAACCAACCTGATGTGACTATTTCTTAGCCTTTTGTATGGCTGAAGAAAGCTCATTCATTACGAAGGAAAATAATTGCAGAACTTCTGTATGAAGTGACAGATTAATCATATTGTTGTAGAAATCATTGTTCCTGTAGTGATTTATTTATTTTTCTTGGCGTGAAGAGCAAATTGCATATTCAGTGTCAAAGACACAATAGAAACAATAAATCTAAGTAGTTTATATCATTACAACTAGTTCCAAGAATGTGTAGAAGAGATAGCATGTAATTTTTATTCTTTAAACGGTTGTATGTTACAACAATCTTTAGCAGCTATGAAGTGCCGTTAAATGTATTTGGGCCTCCTTCACCAGCAGACCTAATCCTTGTGTGTGGATTGCTTGTTTGTTTTAACTCTCACTTTTACAGTGAGGTCCACTGCTGAGACTGTCAAAAATCTGTTAATATCAACTCTAGTCGGAACCATTTATTGGTATTTTTCCTAAGGAGAGGCCATTTAAAAGTCTAAAAGGTAAATGCCTTTGAAAGACATAAAATTACCGTTGTATTACTAATACTGTATTTGTGTACCTATAGGTATGAGCTCATTCAGGTTTAAAATACAGTGGATGAGCTTCCATTATTTAAACATAGCTTTTCGGTGCTCTTTGGCTTGCAGTTTTCACCACACAGTTTCTAACCACTGCCCTGGCAGGGCACACATCGCCCAGAGGACCCACACAGTATCTGCTGTTCCCCCTACATGTCTTGTGTTCCCTGAGCATCTGAATCACTTCCAGACACCAACCAGACCTGGTAGAAGTGGTCCCTACTGCAGTGACTACAGCCCAGGCTTTTTCAGTCTCAGGAGTGCTTTTATTACTTGAAGCCAGAGTTTACAAAGTCAGTTAGCTCAGATGAAGCAAGCAGCTCCCGGTTTCTCACCTGCAACAAACTGAGACTACCTCAGCAGTGGGCAGGTCAGGGTGTTGGCGTGGTATGCAAGATCTAGGATCTTGGCAGGTAGTGAGGCACCCGAATGTTTTGCCAAGTGGACTTTTGGAAGTTTTCTATTGAGTTGGACAATTCCCACAGTGAGGATAATTGGGTCTAAGGCTCATTTACGCACTTTGGGAAAATCCCATTATGTACTTCTCTGTACCTTGGGGTGCCTTCCTTTCCTAGAAGAACTGTCCCCGTGCTCCCTCTATTTTCAGCCTTGTGGTTTATGGTTTCTTGTAGCAACACCTGCCCCGAAGATCTCATACTGTGCCTGCAGAGCTCAGTGCCAGCTTCTGCTGGTGTTCTCTTTAGGAGCAGGCTTCATATTTGTACCCTACAGACTTTCTAGATCAACTTAACTTTGAAAATGTTGTTGTAGAGGATTTCAGCCCAGTACCTGATAAATACTTGCAAGTGGAACC
Organism: Hypotaenidia okinawae; assembly: GCA_027925045.1. Lineage (NCBI taxonomy): Eukaryota > Metazoa > Chordata > Aves > Gruiformes > Rallidae > Hypotaenidia > Hypotaenidia okinawae. The sequence goes on from BSDF01000001.1 coordinate 96,473,121, forward strand.
ACAAGTATTCCTGCTGTTTGTTACCGTTTTCCCTTCACTGAGGGGAAAATGAATTCTGTCCACTCAAATATGCTCTAGCATTTTTAGTTACTGTAATAATAGGGGTAGTGTTCTTCTGTTAACTCTTACCGGGCTTACTGGGAATACTTGACTGCCTTGGAAAATATCCTGTGAGATTATTATTGTCCAAACTCTGTTTCTCTTGCTTTCACTTTTAAATATGTCTTTGCATTGGCCAGATCCAGACAGTCCGGATTGTTTCTCATAGGGAGCAGCCAGTTAAATCCAGGCTGCAGCCATTCAGTCGCAGAGCTGAGCACTTCTCCTGGCAAGTGCTCAGCCAGCAGTTTCACAGGTACAGCCACCCTGGCTGGGAGGTTTCTGTTCTTGCTCTGCCCTGCTTTGGCAGCTGCCCTGGGGAAGGAGGGGACAAATGTTCTGGCTTCCCAGCTGGAGTCTGGCAAACTCACTGGGTGACATATTGACCATAACGTGTAACGTGAACCCTGCGTTCCTCAGGCATGAAAAATGGAGTGGAATATTTTCTGGGTTTGTTTTTTGTGTATTGGTGGGTTTTTGTGTTGGGTTTTTTAGATCTGTGGGATTCATGTGACACGAATAGGCAGCTGGTGGGATTTAAGGGTACATTTAAAGTTAAGCACGTGCTAAGTGCTACCGGGAGGGTATAGCTACAATCCACTTGTGAGCTCCTGGTCCCACCACGATGGAGAAAGCAAGTATTTTTAATTTATTTGGTGTTGCCAGGCTGTCCCTACCACTCTCCCGTGGAAACCAAGGTGGTTTCTTTGTGTTCTGGTTAAGGACCTAACTGGGCTTTCTTCAAGCGACTTCAGTCATGCGTGTCCTTAGACTGGCTGTGTTGAGTCGCTTTGCTGCGCAGTTGGTCACGTGGAGGAAAAGAGCCAGCTCCGCTCTTGCCTTCGGCGTTTTCTCGTTACTGTGTAGCTCATTGAAGTTATCTTCCCATGACCTGGCAAGCAGAATCTATCATTTCATTTTAGGCCTTGGTCTAATAGTCACAAAAATCAATACTGGAAATCTCTCTGAGATTTGGGTCAGGCCCCTGCATGCATTTTATGAACTACTTCTTGGACGTTTAACTTCTTACGCGTTCATTTATCGCGAGTGTTGAAGCTGTGAAAGGAGCCGATGAGTTGTCCTCCCTCACTTTGCTCCCTCCCCTTTGGAGAGCGCAGTTAATGTTCACTTCTTGGCTTTGCAGAGGGAAAAAAAATCCATTAATACAACACCTCCCTTGAATTGCTCTTGTTGGAACTGATTAAAAGCTTACTGCTGCCTTGCCTCGCAAATGGCACGCATTCTGGTTCTCGTTTGATGGGCAGCCTGTCAGCTTGTCAAATTACTCCACAGAATAATTAAATTACTCAAAGTAGCAGCGCTGATATGAAGAGCTTGTGTACCTCACTGCCAGCGAGTCTGTGCTTTTCGCCCTGCGGGCTGGAAACACGATTCGGGAGTGGGCTGTAGCTTTAATGATGGATGGTAAAGCCGCTTCCCTCCGAATTTGCCTTCTGCCTCTTCCCTTGCCCCCTCCTCCTTGCTGTTTTTGTGTTATGCTGAGCTCCCAAACCAAACTAATGGAAAGGGAAAAGGGGTGAGGTGAGAGGTGTCGCATTCCTTAGTTTGCAGATTGAATGCCTAACACCCTATTCAGAAGAATGCAGTGCGTATGTGGGTCAGTGGTCCCTGCAGATTTTTATTATTTATAGCCATTTCTATAAATACAGGACTTCACAGGGTGGGTTCACACGGTGCTGGGCTTCTAGTAAACTGAATTGTTTGTATCCTTGCTATAGTCTGGAGGTAGCAAGTGCCAGCTGGTAGGTTAAAATGGAAATGAAAGCAAGCGGTACACATGCGACGGTGATCCTGCCACAAGGCTTGCCGGTCATTGATCTGAGAAAACACTGCAGAGACTCAACCAGAGGACGAGGTTTCTGATGCCATTTCCCTATTTGCTACCCAAGGGAATTTTTTTTGCCCTCTGTGTGTGTTTCTGTACCACTGTGTGTGGGAAACATAAGTGCTTCTCTGTGCCCTAACTGGGCCTGATAGCAGCTGGGTGGGTGGGAATATGTGTTAGCACAGAAGGAACTTCCAGCAGCTGCCCTGCCGTGTACTTCACGATAAAACTGCTCTCTTGGTCATTTGCTGTCACCGTGGTCTACATAGTGCATGAGGAGGTGTTGGTTCCTTCTCCCTGCAGTCAGCACTGGTTCTTACTGGGTAGGGTCCCACAGCAGCCAGTGCTGTGTGCCCCTATCAGTTGTTAGGCAAACATTTGCAGCTGGAATGTGTGGCATGTTCCTCCGCTTTGCCCATTCTCTACTTGGCATAGCAACAGGTTCAAAAGACTGAACTGCACCCCTTCCGTTGCTGTGAACATTCAGAAAGATCTTGGTTTGATCTCACCAGCAAGATACTTGGAAAACATCAATGTTGCATTTTGTGAATAAAATAGGTCCCTGTCCTTCCCCCTACCTCCCAAACAGTAGGATTCAGACCTTTTCCCCCTACCACACCCCCACGTCTGTAGTCTGGTTTAGTTTGTTTTGCTGCCTCATACCAAAAATACAGCAAACAACTGAGATGTGTGCTGCGTGCTCAAGGCCAAAGACAGTTTTAAATGCTCCCAGTTTATTTTATTCAGCCATGTAGCGTGGCGTGTTTTGGAAGGAACGCTGGGGTGATGTATGAGAAGTTACTGAACAGGGGATGATACCGGTAGCGTTGCTTTCGGTGCCCGGTTTGCGAAAGCATATCCTCAGATGTTCTAAAAATAACTTAGGGGAAAAAAACAAGTGCAAGGTAAGAAGCATCGTGCTGCATTTGTTGCTAAATGTATATTTTAATTTCATTCAGACTAGAAAGTAAACAAAGATTGTGCCTGCAGAAGAATTCAAATAGCTGTCTCTGTTTCCTAGAGAGAGCATACAAGCAGCACTGGGGAACAAGTTTGTGTGGTCAGAACCTCAGCCTGCTCTGAGTGGTAAACCCTCAGGGTGGAAAGAGAAATCCTCCTTTTTTGCATACAGCTCTACTTATCTTAATATTTCTTCATAATAGACTGTTGGCAGTCAACTCCTAAGCATGTGATTAAACTGTTAAAAAAATCAAGATACTTAAGGATTATTTACTGTATTAAATCCTCTTACGTGCAGTGCACTCTGCCCAGTGGATAGTATAATGTCATGACTGGTGTGACTGGTAATTTTCTTTTTCTTTTCTAGTATAAAGATGCATTTATGAAGGCAAACCCAGGATACAAGTGGTGCCCTGCAACAAACAAACCTGTGAAAACACAGGCATCTGTTACGAGCAGGAAGAAGATATGGGCCTTCCCATCAGACTCCACAAAGGATCTGCCAAGCCCGAGGAAAGCCACGAAAAGCGAGGAAACACCCCAGCTTAACTTCGGGATGGCAGGTGGGGCTTCCGTGCGTGTGACTCAGACAAGCATCCTCGCCTTGTGTGAGGATGTGGCCTTGAAATCCAAGTGTGATGACAGTTTCCTGCACGTGGTACCGCAGTGCAGAGAACTTGCATGTCCCAGATTCAGTTGCCAAGACCTTGGTTAAACCTCTTCATAGCAACTTCCTAAATTTTCCTTAGCGTGTGTTTGCTTTCAAGAGTTGTGTCCAGATATGTTGCCTCATAACCCATGCCCGTTTGGGGTCCAGGTTTGATTGATTTTTAGTTCTGTCTTACGTGCTATTAGAGCCTTTAATTTTCCAGTCAAAAAGGAAAAAGCCAATTGTGTGCATTCTTCTCTCTTTCATAGCGTTGTACTATGTTTAGTAATTTGCTGTTTACAAAAACTATTTATGGGTGTCTATGAAGTATTCTTGTGGCTGAATGTACTAGTGGAGTTAACTTCTCATATTTAAATTGAGAGGAATTGAATTTCACTTAAATTTTACTTTTATGCCCATTCTAACTTTTAGAATATTTAGGGAAAAAAAAAGAAAAAGAAAATCCTTGAATAAGTGTAGATAGAGTGCCTGAACTGTTGAAAGGCAGATAATCTCTCTCTGATATCCACAAATAGGAGAACTGTTGCAATAATGACCTTGAAATACAGGGACATTAATGTTAACTTCTGGCAGCTCAAGAACCAAACAGTCGAGGTAGAAAATAATGTTCCCCCAACACCCTCTCTTTCTTTTTCTGCTTTAAAGATTCTCACTTTATAAATACTGATGTATTTGAAACTTTGTCATATCCTATTCAGCTTATGACGTGAGCTGGAGAGTGGAAAATGTTTTTATGCAACAAGTGTAAAAGGACAAAAAGGCACATACACCTTCTTGCCCATACAAAGTGTTGGGAAATACTCCTGTAACGAAATTCCTTCTGGCTGTGAAGGAACCGTGAAATGTGATCAAAATGAAGTTTTTCATACCACATAGTTATGATCTACAGGAGACCAGTTCTAAAAAACACTTCTATTGCTCTCAGAGGAGTAACTTCCATGCTCCTCAGAAGTTTTTCTGACTTAACACAAAAGAACAGGTAATGAAGCCTTGGTCTACATGTTTGCCATCTGCCACCACATCTGCCGGGCTGTCCAAATGTAGAATTTCTGAGTACAGTGAGATCCTGAATCAATACCTGTCAGGGCAGAGGACTTAAGAATTGATCAGAAGTTAATCTCAGCCTTTGTTTTATCTATAGAGCCATTCATTTGTGAAGAAGGTCCTTTTGTGCTACATGTGATTTAATTATTTATTTTTTTTACTGCGGACTGAGTCAATGAGCATCATAATTGATAGGGGTCTTGCTCCTGTCCTTGTGCCCATGAAGGCTGGCTATTCCTTGAGTATAACAATAGCTCATAAAATAACTGACAGAGTTGTTAGCAGCATCAAAATCATTACAAGTCTGCCATGCCAAATAGATTGCTGTGTTGTCAACTACATACCAGTTTGTGCTAAATATGTTTTCTTGTGTTCTTCTCTCCTTGACTTCACGTGACATTCATGGTTCAATTCAACTTTTGACTCTTCTATCCAGCACAGCCCCTTTTAAAATCCAGGCTGTATAATAGCTATGAACCACCTACTGAACCACCTCAAAAACACTTCTACTTTTGAAATGCCACTGTCTTGCATCTTCAAGGCAAATAGCTTCCTTAGGACAGGGATTATATGATTCCAGAATCACTCCAGGAAATGTGTTTTACTTGTTGGTGGTTGTTAATCCTGTCTTGATTGCTTTTTCCATAACATATTTATTTCATTTTGGAAAATGAAATATAAAGTAAGATCTTCCTTTCTCTTGCCATTCCCACAATAACCATCCCACATCTAAGCCTCTTGAGTTGACCTGATACTGGGTCAAGAACCTGAGGTGTGTGGCACCAGCATTGGGCTTCTTTCCTGCGGACCCGCTAGTGGTGCCCTGGCTCATCCTGCCTGGAAGATGTAATTGAGCATGAGTTTCTCATGGCATGGCTCACCTGTGCATTGCTGTAGGACATAGGGCAGAGACAACAGCTGTTCACAGGTAAACATGACCCTTGCAGCATCTGCACTCACAGCTACAGATCTAAACAAGCAAAAGTTTTGCTATACAAGCATGCAAGATTCCAAATACCTTCATGTTTCCACATCAGAAGAAAGCCATCAGGAGCCAAAGAGCATTTTAGTGAAGCAAAGGGTGGAAAAAAGGTGCTTCCTGGAGTAGGCAGTGTACTGATAGAGATTGGAAAGAAACTTAATTCTGCACTCAGGGAAAAGTTAGTTGAAGCTAGTACCTGTTGGCCTTCTTTCTCTTTAGTTCTTCCTCACTTCTTTCTTTCCTCTGATGGAAAAATTGTGACAGTGAGCAAGCCAGCCTGCTGAGTTTCTAACCAGACCAATACTAACAAAGTATGTTGTTCCCAAATAGAGAGGTTGTATTACGTTTCATCAATATTAAAAGCCATTGAGAAAATCACAAATCACCTCCCATTCTGCAAGTCAGATGTACATGCTGTTTTCTCACTGCTGTTGGTTTCACTGTAAATGGCTTTAAAATAGCACTTAATTCTTAATCTTTCATGCCAGCAAGTTCTCAGTGCCATAAGAGAAGCGTTGTGCTGAGAAGGCAGTATAAACATACGTCAGTGTTTGCATATGTACTTTTTGTCTTCCTTTAGATCAAGTTATTTTGTAATTTGAAACCTTAGTGGAAGGAATTTTTGTTTTAGCATGATCAGACGTCTAAGTGCCAGCTGCAGTGTAAGTATTCAAGTTGTTTGAGCACCAAATTACTTTCACTTTCCACTTAGCTGTCATTTTTTTCCTTCCTCTTAATTTGTATATTTAACTAAACAGCTTAAGTATTTGCTTACTTGGGGAAGAAACAGTTCAATCCTTGTCCTGTTATGATAAGCTACTTGTATGAAAGCCAGAAAGCTAAGACCACTGAGAATACATTTAGAAGGGGAGGAATTTTAGAGCCATAACCTGGAAGTTCTCCAGTTGGCCAAAACTGAGGAGCAGGGACAAGACTAAAATGAAGCACAGCTCATCTGAGATGGTTGCTTTCCTGGTCATTCATATACAAGGAAGATGAACTCCTGGAGAGGAGAGCTGCAAGGATGGCTGATGAGACTGTGGGAGATGGACATGTTTGATGACATCAGGAGGTCTTGATGAGTAGGGTGACTCCTGTACATGCAGAAGAAGGAAATACCATCTAGTGAGAACAGGTGCTTAATTCTAAAGATGTGGACACCAGAAGAAGTTTGTCCCACCTGGTTTAAGTTTAAGCTGAAAACTGGAAGAAGGCTCTTAATCCTTAGCAGATCTGGGTTCTGCAACAGCCTTCCAATGAGCATAAAGTAGCAGGCTACCAGCCAAGCCTTTACTTGTTTAATGTGGAGCTCAGTAAGTTTATGGCGGGCTTGGAAATCTCCTCCCATCTCTGTCTCCTCCAAATTAACTACCTGCTCAGGCATTTTTTGTCAAGATATGGTTCACTTGTCACTTGCTAATGGCTCTGATACCCCTCTTGTTTGAAGGACTGAACACTTTCTGATCAAGTATTTTGATGGCAAAAAGTGCCACTTAGGAATTGTGCTCAGGTACTTGCTGTCCCTTCCTGTCTTCTGTCTCTGTTTCTTCAACCGCTTCTTGGCGCTAGATCCTACCCTTCTGATAATGTCTTGTCTTTTTGTAGAAACTTAGTATCTCTTGTTCCATTTTTATTTTAAACTAAGTTTAAGCACAAAAAGCTCCCAAGCAACCTACACACCTTCTACCTGTTTATTATGTTAAAGGAAGCAATTAATTCCAGTTGAACATCAGGGTTTGAAGCCAGATGCTATTTAGGCTGTTGTCTTGATCTGTAGCACTAAAACATTTGGAGGGTTACAGGTACAGGTTTGGCCCCTGTCAGCTGAAAATATCAACAAATTCCTCTGCACAGTGAGAACTGGCTGGAGGGTTTCCCAGCGGGCATTTTTGGTGCAGCTCTTTTGCATAACAAAATGCAACTAAATGGACATGGGTAATTGTGCCAGTTGGCCAGGGAATGGTCCCAGGTGTAATTTGTTGTTGTAGAGAGAGTTTTTATGTAGGTTAGTGAAATTGGGAAACATGAGTGCACACTTGGTGAAACCTGGGGAAAGTTGCTTCTCTTTGATGTCTCATCATTACTGAAGTTGGCGTCTCAGCAATATGGCAAGGATAATGCTTCCCTTTCTCACATTGTGGATGTTGTGTGAGACATTTGAGCCACAGACTGTCTCTCTCTCTCTACGTGGCAACTCTGTCAAATCATGCCCCTGCATTGCTTCCAAGGCACTCCCCCAAAATCAGACAATCAGCCTTCATAATGATGAAGAGCAACCACTGCTCTGAGTGGAAAAGCCACTCCATGAGTAATGCAGTGCCAGTGTTCAGTGCTTTCACTTGTCGTTTTCTGAGCTCCTGAGGTGCAGGAAGGCTGGAGACAGGAAGCTATCAGTATCAAATACTTGGAGAAAGAACATTTATGCTGCCATTTTACTTTGCTCAATTATACATTGTATTAGCAGGGCAACAAGTAGGCAGGCAGCTTGCCTGGCCAGTGCCTGCACTGTTCTGGCACAGAGTATCAAGTGCTTAATGCTTCAGAGCTGTCAGGCTGCCACTTTTCACCACTAAGTACAGCTCTGAATTAAAGCTGAGTGAAAATAGAAATTTTGCTTCAGAGCTCGGTCTTGGAATTCTGCTCCATCCTTTTACTTGCCTAGTGGCTAAGGGAGGGAACTGCTCCCTTGGTAGGAACATCCATGGAATTATAAACGTGTGTGATATTAAAGCATCTTTGTGTATATTTATGCATGAGATCATTACAGTTGCTATTTTAAAGATATCCATCTCTGTAGTACATAAAACCTTTGGCAGTAAAATTGTAAATCCATGCAATGGGGTGCTAAGCACACAAATCCAATTAAATCCTTCAAACAGCTTTGAAAGCCTCTCCCAGAGGGTACAGAAATGGTGATTTGTGATTCTCTTGAACTGCCTTTTATGGCAGCTTGCTTAGAGTGTCTGCGACAAGTAGTCTTCTGGGGGTTTAGCACTGCAAATGGTAGATTCTTTAAACAAGCAAATGAATAAAGTTAAGTCTTGGTTTTACTTTTTTAACAGATCCAACACAAATGGGAGGCCTAAGTATGCTGCTTCTAGCAGGGGAGCATGCCCTGACTGCACCAGAGGTAAGGAACTCCCTTCTGTCCCTTAGCACGAGCCCTTAGTTTGAAAGGAGCTCTGAAGAGGAAATATTTGACCAGTGGGAAATTAAGTTTAAGATACATCTTGGTTAACCTCAGGTGGTACAGAAGTGTGAGCCCTGTGAGCTGAATCTTGTATCCCAACTGTGAATGCAGCATTTGGGTCCAGTTCTTACATTGTTCAATGTTAACTCTGCTGACTGGGTATTTGATCACATCAGGGAAGCCTGCTGCATGAGAGGATATTGTCACAAGCAGAAGGGTTGAGATAGTGACTGTGTTAGCAGGTGGTTTGCAGGGTTTTCATATGCTTGTGCAATAGGGCTGACACAGACGTGGCCTTGGCACTAATAGCAGAACAGATACCTAATAATTTCCATGCAGTCAGTGTCATTGCATATACTTTCTGAAACCGTGGAAGTGCTAACAGGTAGTCAGAGTATTACAGTGTACTCCTATTCGCTAAGTCTTTGTGTCTAAAAAGAAGTTTGTGGCTCAGATGCCATCCACAAACATCTTGGTTTTACGAGGGGCTCAAATAAGTGATTGTGTGTATCTCCAGTAGTGCAGAGGCCTCTGTTCTTTCTTTAGACTGATTATTGTTTATGAACATTTTTTGGGCTAGGTTTTGAAAATTGTTCCAAAGGTGGCTCATCTATTGGGTGAAACTCTAAATCTCTAGCGTGGAAAGAAGAGTAGTGGAAGTGAGGAGGTCTTTCTTTTTTTTTTTTTTCTTTGTCTTTCTTTTTTTCTTTTTCCTTGTTTTTCCTTTGTTGCTGCTGGAGGAAAAGCAATGATTTGTACTGTATTTGGAATGGATGGATTCTGTTCTGCTGAGACCGAGCTAAGACTTCTCGGTGTTTTGCACACCAGTTTGAGCAGTGGAAGTCTGCATGCCAATTTGTGCAGTTGTGAGTACTGGCTTTCTGTCCTGCAACATGAAAAACAAGAAACACTAGGGTAAGGTTGTCAAGTGTAGTGAAAAGAAAACATAGAAGGACAGAGGTAGGGTCATTATTAACAGAATGCTCTAAATGATAACACTTCTTCATTATCATTAAAATGCATGTGTGTGTGTGTACATGCAAGATACACATGCACATACATATGGTTCTTAAACTGGAGCACTGCCAGACGTAGATTACCTGTCAACATGTGGTTTGACAGCTTGTGCATGTGTATATGATTATGCAGACTTGGATGGCCTTGTAAGCGTAGGTCTTAAATACTGTTACCATCCTAGAAGTTCTTAATAGAAAGAAGGGCTGCACTGGCATAATTTGCTCAGAACTTGGGAGAAGATGAGGGAAATCACACAGAGGTCTGCTAGTCCCATAGCATATCCGTTGCCCGCTGATGTTCTGTCAGGTGTATGTTAGATGGATGCATAGGGACTTTTGAAGTCTGGTGTTTTACCTTGGAGTTGTCAGAAGCCTGGACGCCCAGTAACAGAGTGATCAAGTGCCAGCAGAAGGATGGAAAGAGGCACAAGAGTAATATTTGCAAAATCTCCTTGAGGCTTCGGTCACCATCTCTGTACGTGGCTGGTTACATTCCTATTTTTGTAACTTTTTTTCAGTAGACCAGAGAGGTTTTTCTTCCGATAACAGAATTCAGTGTTGGCACACACTTTCCAGGCAGTGGCTGGGGTCAGATAAGCAGATAGGCAGAAGCTACAGACCTTACCAGCACAAAGCAAAAGACTTGTTTGGATATTCAGTGAGCCCCCACCTGGCTTTGGGGTCCTCTTATCAGTTACGCAAGACTGGCGTGCGTACACGAGCATATTTCCTCGAGCAGAAACACCAGGGGCCTGTGCTCCAGCTCCCCCCACGTTGTGCCAGGCAAAGCCCGGGCCTCACGGTAGCTTTACTAGCAGAAAGGCTGAAGCTGAGCGAGGAGCCTGTTCGCTTGCCTGCTCGCCTGCCTCCCCGCCGCCACGCCTCCCTTGCTTGCCCGCCAGGGCCTTTGCTTGCCTTACAGCAGCACCTAGTGGCCTCTCTCTAAAGTTACAGCCCAGAAACGACGGGACTCGTGTAGTCCAAAACCTGGCCCTCTTAGTTTCCCCCCTTGACGCAGCCCGGCGGCGCAGGAGGAGGGTGCACGTCCGTCAGCGTGGAAGGTGACCCGGGGGGCCTAGTCCTTCGCCGTCCTTCGGTGAGATCCGTTTTAGAGCAGGTTACGGCAACCCGCAGGGAAAGGCAGGCTCTGGAGGTGTTACCTTTGCTGTTTCCTTACCTTTGAGAACAAAAGGTTATCTTGAATGTGATGCTGGGTCTGTGCAGGGTGGTGTTGCCCAGGGTGTAACTCAGACGTGAAGAATCTCATGGCGGAGTGGAGGGTGAGCTGGGAGGAGGAAATGAGGAGATGTTGAGGATGTTTTATTACGGCAGGAAATGAGACACATGGCAAAGGCACTATCAGTGCATCCATTCCCTCCGGTGATTATTTTCAAGTTTTTTTAGCCTGGCAGAGGTTAGAAGTCCTGGAGATAATAAATTTCCTACAAGTCAGGAGTGTTTGAGGAACAGCAGAGGAGAAGAAACAAGCTCAAATTAGTGCTTCTGACAAGCTAAAGCAATAGCATTAACTTTTTTAAGATAACAGAAATTCATAGAAAAGTAGGGTTATTCTAACCATAAAGTCACCCCTGAGGTACTGGAAGCTAACAATCTGTCCTTCACTGACAAAGCTGTAGGGAACTGGGCTTCACATCTTCTACAGTTTGTAGTTCCTGTACCACAAGGTGAAGAAGCTGTGCCTGATCACCAGCACATGGCTTCAGAGGAAACGAGAAGACTCATACTCCCTTTGTGCTCCAGCCTGGGAAGTGAGTGCCTTAGAGCACCTGTATTGAGCTGTAATAGCTGCCTTTGGGAGAGCTTCTCTGCTTCAGCGTGGTGCTCCTGGCATCACACGAGTCAGTGGTTCCCAACTCAGAGCTAGTTTGTGTTGACACATTCATGCGGATATTCCCCTAGATGGGCAGGGGAAGCTGCGAAACCAAAGTCTCCGTTGTGGTGGGTGGGCAGGTTTCAGGCATGCGTGGCCCTGAAGTGCTGGCCTCGGGGAGCAGAGAGGTTTCACACACCTTCTTTGTTCACATCACTTCTGCAAAGCAAAGTACTGCCTTTTTGTACGGGGTATTGAATAGGGGTCCAAACTGATTCAGAAGACACTACAAACTAAGCTATCTAAGACAGCTGGTTGAATTGCAGAAAATATAAGTTATATAGGGATCTGAATCCTCAATTTGGTTACTCCCAGGAGAATCTAACCAGCAAAGTGTGCTGGAAGAATGAAATGAGTGCTCAGGCATCCAAACAGCATCCTTCCATATTTCATACCAGTGCAGAGACTCAGACTTTGAGTCACGCAACAGGTATGCATGCCTGGTAAAATCCACACCACTAGTGAGGCACAGACATCTTAAACAGATCATACAGAAAAAAGCAGTGATACACATTACCTCAATGGAAACAGTAACACAAGCTGTTGAAAAAGCAAAAGACAGGCACTAAAACTAAGTATACTACTGGGTTGGTATACTCCCATAGTACACTGATAAAACATCCAACTTGATTTTAATAAATATAATGGAAGCATAGATCACAGGAGGCACTATTAACTGCTTGGTCTGCCGTCAGGAAAGAAACAAATTTGACTGTGTACATAAGCAAACTGTTGTGTGGTAATAGCTCCCCTTGGCCTGTAGGCTGCTACGTTTGGATCTGGTGTTTTCAGGGGAGTATGGGCCGCAGATTTCTGAAACAAAATGCCACCCATGCTATTGCAGTGCAAAAGCATCTCTGACAAACAGCAGCAGGAGCAGCAGTACAGACTGCACATGCTCTATGCCTGGCTGTTCTGTGGTGCTTTGTGCTTACAGGCAGCAGATGCAGTTGCTAGCTAAATCTCATGTGTGCATTCACTAATAAAGGCTACTGACATACTTGTTTTGGTAATTAATAAATAAGAAAAAATACACAGTTGAGTTGAAATGTTTTAAATAACCTGAAATTTCATCAAAATTTAAAAATTGTTAGGGAGGAAAAGAAGTCCATCCTGTTACTTGTCTTTCTAGAATCCCTTAAAGGGATTGCTCTTGTTTCCTGTAAGCCATGTCACATACTTGATTTTATACTAACAGTACCTCATGCTTCTATAGGAGTTATACAAGTAAAACTTTTACATTCAAATTTGATATTTAACAAATATGTCATTTGATACTAGTCCTCTACAGAATGATGCTGGATTAGTACATTTCTGGCTAATAAGAATAGTATGGCTAATCTCTGTGTTAATTTGAATAAGGCTGTTGTTTTTGAACAGTCATTTATTTGTTTTCTGATTCCAGCAGTTATGATTCTTTCTAGCATCGTTTCTTCATAACCACCCCAAAATAGATGTTTAGGTACATCATTTGAGCAATTTTAGGCTTGTGGTATTCTTAACTGCTTATTTTCATGCTGTTAGGTGATGGGGACTATTTTTCTAATAAATACATCTGTCACTTAGGAACACTTAGTGTCTTAAAAAATTTCTTTTTAGCTTCTAAGTAATTTTCATACTCAGAGTAGTAGTACAAATTACAGATCCAGCAGTGTTGATAGCATCAGCAATAGAAGGTAGTTGGGCGTGTAGCCCAATGTTGTCAGTTTAGAATTCTGGTGTATAAATCTTTTTTCAAAGTTTGGAATTATGAAAGAAAAAAAAAAATCCCCAGTATTTTTGTGGTCTGCTGTTTTAGGTGCATTAAAAGACATTTTCATATGCATTAAAATGAGTGCTAAACTGTGTTGTCACCTATAAATTTGATTGAACCTGTCTGGGGCTGCGAAACATTAGGTTATCCACCTTCTCTTAAGCAGTGCTGCTTGTTACTGATGCCTGGCGTTTCATTTTGCTCTCCGCTGTTCTTAGCTTGAAAGAAGCACCTTTGAGGTCTTACACTATGCACTTCTTGTTTCAGGTTTCCTCAAATACTTGCCAGTCTGATGCGGCTAATTCTACAGAAGCCTGTCAGAAGTCGTCACTGTTTCAGTTTGCAGAGGTGAGTTTCTCTAAACAGGGTTGTCTTTGCCTAGTGTTTCCTTTTAAGAAGCATACAGTGCTCAACTGAAAGAGAAATCAAAAACCTTTAGCTGAAAGTCATGCTTCTACTCATTCTTTCTTTTGGGGTTTATGGTTCTGGATCATTTTATCAGGTACGTAGGTCAGATTTTAAGTGCAGGAGTGTTTAGGAACATGGTGGATACCCTAGTGCAATCAAGCTGCGGTTTAAGCAGTAATTTAGAGATGTGTCACCCCTGCACTTAGTAAGACTCTAGTTTAAAACTAAAGTTCTAACTTGTACATTTAGATTATTTAGATGTTACATTATGTCCTTTATCTATTGTGGTTGCTTTAGTCATTGACTCCATCAAGAATAACTGTAGTTCTGGAGTTTCCAAAGTTTTTTCCAATAATCACCAAATAGCTGTATGCAACCGTGCTTTAGTTTTGCAGTGTACACCATTTTGGTCAACGTATTTCCAGTTACTGCTGGAAGTGCAGCTGTGTTGGGTTTTTTAGTGGGGTGGGTTGTTTTGCTTCTTTTTTAAAGTACCTACTATTTCACTGAAGTTTTAATGTACTTCATTGACATAAATAACAGGGCAAGAATGAGGTTACAAAGAACACTGCTCCTCTGCATGTCCCAGTTGTTTATATCTTTCCAACTTCTGAAGTGGTCATAATTAAGTGACATGAGAATTAAGCTGTATAACTACTGATTGTATGCAGTATGCTTGGCAGCGCTTGAGTAAGCACGTATGGAAAGAAACTTTGTCATAGCAGGGGCTTCTTTTTATTGCCTCTTCTCACACCAGCCATGAATCTGAATCCAGTGTCTCTAATCTTCATGCTCCTCCTTAAACATAACCACTTAGTGAGCAGATACATCACAATCCTAGCACACAGAAAACGGGGGGTTTGTTCCGTTTGGTTGGTTTAACTTCAACCCAAAAGACTCTTGAGTTTCCAGCTCAAGTAGTAACAGGCAGGAACTGTGTTGTGTGCTGCAAGATAGGCTTTTGCTAAGGGCTTGTTACCACTGGCTTTCCCTTATTCATCAAATAACAACGTCAGTGGGTACGAGAAAACAAGCTCATCTGCACCCCTAATATACGCATTTCAGAAGTAGCTCACTGGTGATCAGTAATTAGAAATGCATATTAGCTAGTCTTAATTTTCAAGGATGTTAGCCTGTAGTGAGACTGCACCTAACCCGTGCACGTTAGGTACGTGTGTCAATGGCAAGTAATTAGTACATGTACCAAGGTCTAATGTTAATCAGAGGTGTCTTTTGAAAGAAAAATAACTAACAAAAGTCAAACAGTATAAAATGCAGTTCTCTTGGTACCTGAGATGAGTCTCTTCTTAAAGTGCCTGTGTGTCTTGTGTCCCTGTCCATACTCAGCTAGCATTTGGTGCTTGATCTATCACCACTATTCTACAGTCTTAGGTCTTTCACTGAACTATGAAATACAATATAGTGTTAAGTTTTTGCTGCTAACCCTCTTTTGACATACCAATGGGAAAATAAAGTCCCTAAAAAAAAATCTTAGGGTGTTTTGTTGATCCTGGGAAAGATTTTCCTTGTGAAAAGTAACTGAAATTCACCATTTCAAGATCACCCATTTATGTGTTTCCTGGAAAGCAGATACCATTCTTTGTACAGGTGTGCTGGGACTTGTTTGCCTGCTCTTAGGTACCAGGAATTTGATGGATCAGAAATTCAGCATGTTGAAGTTTGCCATTTAAACGGAAGAGTTAGGTAATACAGACATAATTGTTTTCCTGACAGATCTCTTCAAGCACATCCCACCCTGGTGCCCCAGGAGCTGTAAAACAAACGGAGGAGTCTGCATTGTTTCAGTTCGCTGAGGTATGATGGCTGGAGGGTGATGGGGGAGGATGGGAGGAAGCACGGAACCAATAAGAGGTTGTCACTGAATGGCTAAGTACCCTGTCTCATAAGGGGATCCCATCAATAGATGTTTATCATCATGACAGCGTTGTGTTAAGAAAATCATGGGGGGGAATAACCAGTGATTTGAAGAAATGTTTGGCCAGTTCTACCAGCTGTAGCATGCACAAAAGATACTGAGCTTGTGAACATGACCTGGCCTTTCATACCAAAAGACTGCAGCAGATGGGTTTTTTTTCCAAATGGCCTTTTAATTTACATGTAGGAAAAAACTATTCCCTGATTCAGGTGCCATAAAATACCTGACTACAAAACACCACTATAAAAGATACCATAGCGTTACTATGCCTAATCATGAAGATGTTTTCATACTTGCCACTTTTTTTTGAAGTTACAAGTTAATTTGGAAAGTTCTTTTGAGAAAATTCATGGGGATGAGCAGGATGAAGCCTTGTGCCAAAGCCAATCTTTTAAATCAAGTGAAAGAATCTGGAGATTTCTTGTGAATTTTACTGCAAAATATTGCATGAGTGAATCTGCTAACTTAGTTTCCAAAACCTTAGACATCTTAGATTTTAATTAAACAGTTTTAGATGTCTGCAGAATTGCATGGGGTATGAATTGCATTTCCAAATTGTGGTGTAAAACCAGGCTTAGCCATACTTCTTAAAATTTCACATAACCTAAATAGTTTTTTTTCCTAATTGGACAAACAACAAAATGAGAAACATGAACAGTGGCATATGGATGTGACAGTGCATCAAGTTGCATACTACTACGCTGAGCCAGCTCATTTGGCACACTGGAATGCATGTATGAGTCATCAAATGTTAGGTAGAAGAGGTGCTTAGAAAGCTAATTAGAAACTGGAGAGGACAGTTTTAAAGTCAGGGTTAATCTTCTTGTAAAGAATAGTAAATTGTGTATACAGTCTGGAGGGGTTATATTTTGGGGTTTTTTTTTCAATACCTGGAAATAAGGCACAAATCTGGAAAAGAAAAAAACAACAAACCAACAACCCAGCAACTAATGAAACCAAACTTACTGCCCATGATTATTCCTCCTGTGTTACATTGTTGTTGTGAAACCTTAGTGGCAGTGACTAACATCATGTTTCATCTATAGTAATAGAGAAATGGCATTTTTAAAAGATTGTGGCAGTCTGATTTCATTTAGGTTGTTCCAGGCGAAAGTACTGAGCATGTTACAGAACCTCTTTAAGCTTTCTCCCCCACTATTAAAGCTACTTGTGGCTTTTCAAATGTAAGGGCTTTCATTTGCACAGGGTGTCTTTGTCAAGTTTGGCAAAAATCCCATTCCTTACTGTGCCACTTCTGCTGGGTCCTGTCTATATGAACGCGTTACTGCTTTTAGCAGGCTAAATTATGGTAAGCAATTTTCAGTAGGCTGCTGTCAGCAATGCACAGTGCCACAAAAGAAAAAAGAGAAGGAGAGAAAGTAGTTATTTAGGCAGTAGCCAAGTAGACCTGTGAAGAAATGTGAAGTGTGCTGTGGTCTGATGTGCCTGGAGACTTTTGGCAGCCATCCCAGCTCAGTTTTGGTTCTGGCTGGGTGTTCTTCATATGTTCCCTTTCTCTTCGCCGCCTTTGCGGCAGGGTGAGTAAGAGTGCCTCTTTGTGAAGACAGCGATCCCATTGAGTAGATTTGTCATTTAAAATGGACACCTTTACCCCGGGAGTACAAGCCCCCTGTCATTCAGAAACAGCTCGTTAAATGTAGGCAGGGCATGGGATTCTTTTCGTCTTTACAGCCTCAGTTAGCCTTTCATCTGGTTGTCTGTCCCAAGTGCGAGAGCCTTCAATTAACGCTGCTGAGGGTATGGCTAATGAGGCCTGCCCAGTGAAAATCTTCACTGGGCCCTGTGGGTGCGCGGGCAAGCGCCTGGGGGGTCTTCGAAGGTGATGTGACGTCCTCATCAGAGTTTGAGATTTGGAGTGTTGCCAAGTTAAGCTGTCTCATTCCGCTCAGGTCTTGGAACTACTTGGCCCTACTTCCGTCCTCCTCATTGGTACCTTTCCAGAAAGCCGTTACACAGGCCAGCGATCTCTCTGAGCGGCGGGCTGCGTTCCTTAGCGCGGTGGCTGTTTGCAAGCTGTCTGCTCACACGGGCTGGTTGCTGTCATCCTCCTTGCCATGTGAGGGAAGCAGAGCAGATGGGACCCCTTGCTCCCTTGGTCTTGCTGGATGTGTGTTTGGCAAACGCGAACAGATGGTGATGACTGCTTCATAGAGACGAAACACAAGTACCTCTTAGATTTAGCTAACTAAACTCTCATCCATTATTAAACAAAGAAAACGCTTCCTGAGAGTGGAAGCCACAGAATTGCTAGCTTACCCATCTAAAAAACAAAATTAAGCCAAACCCCACAAATGCTTTTGCTTCCAGCTGCTTTTCTGAAGTTTTCCTGTAGGTGATTTTATCAAGAAAGCAATCACATGTGACAAGGTGAAATTCCCTCTGCTAGTCCAGCAGGACTAGTATTAAAAAAAAAAATACATGCTTTTGGTATTTTTTTTTCCTCTGCTGCATTCTCACATATTCACTTGCAGGCAACCCTTTCTGTTTAGTTCTGTGCTAAACAGAAAGTTTGAATCCAAAACTTCTGATCAAAATTCCTTGGAATTGGGAGTGTGAGAGCTAGTTAATACCTTCTCTTCTAGCCTTCCCATAGGTAAAGCTGTAATCTCCCCAGGTAAAGCCGTTCCATAAAATAGATGAGCTTATTTGCTGTTTGTCTATATACTGAAATTATTAATATTGGTGATAAAGTGAGGAGAAGGACTTGAGGAATGCAAAGCTCTCGTGAGCCAGCAGCAGTGTGTGCTTACAGCCCAGAAAGCCAAGTATTTTGGGCTGCATCAAAAAAAGTGTGACCAGCAGGTCAAGGGAGGTGATTCTCCCCCTCTGCTCTGGTGAGACCCCACATGGAACACAGGCTGCATCCAACTCTGGGGCCCCCACCATAAGAAGGACATGGATCTGTTGGAGTCAGTCCAGAGGAGGGCCGTGAAGATGCTCAGACAGCTGTAGCATGTCTCTTAAGAAGACGGGCTGAGAGAGTTGGGATTGTTTAGCCTGAATAAGGGGAGGCCTACAGGAAAGTTGGAAAGGAACACTTTATCAGGAAGTGTAGTGATAGGACAAGGGGTAAGGGTCTTAGGCTGAAGCAGGGAAGATTTAGAAGAGATATAATGAAGAAATTCTTCCCTGTGAGGTTGGTGAGGCCCTGGCACGGGTTTCCCAGAGAAGCTGTGGCTGCCCCCTCCCTGGTAGCGTTCAAGGCCAGGCTGGATGGGACTTTGGGCAACCTGGTCTGGTAGATGGTGATCCTGCCCGTGGCAGGGAGGGGTGGAACTAGATGATCTTTGAGATCCCTTCCAACTCAAAGCAGCCTGTGATTGTATGAAATGCCTATTCTAGGAGAGAAATGAAAAAGTGGTACCATGGCACATGCTTCTTAAGCAAACTAGAATGCAATATAGTACTAAAATGCTGACCGACGTTGTAATAAAAGATAATAGTTTGATCTTAATGATCCTTATGTTAAACCTTTACATAAGGGGCATTTGTGGTTGTAGTGTACTGCAGGTTCTTAATATTCTAATTAAAACTGTAAGATGGTGTTAAGACAGGGAATGAGATCTGTAACTGACTGAGAACTGATTGATCAGCCACCCTCTTGCTTGCGATGTTTGGCCAGCAACTTCAGCAGAATGAGTTCTAAATCTAGGTCTCTGTTTCTTGACTATTAAGAGATTTCTTTTTTTCTCTGAAGTGCAATGTTGACTTTCTCTATTTCTGTTAGTGCTACAAGGATATCACTTGCATTTTTGTTACGAGCACCCATTCTCTTGTCAAAACAAAATTCTGTACTCTTTCCTCACATTATGTATCATGAGACCTGCATGTTCTCAGGTTATACTTAAGTGTGTGGGTGTTCTTTCTGTCCCTCTTCTGCCATTCAGGTTGCACTGAAAAAATCATTAAGAGCTGAAAATTCCTAACGGTAGAAAGATAAAAAGTCAAGGCATTCTTCATGCCAAGAGCAGTGCATGAGGTCACTTAATCCAGCATGTACGCTTCATCTCAAAGCAAAGCTAGGATTTTCAATTAGTTTAATATTAAAGTTATTATTAGCACACATTCAAGTATTTTACTCTATTTTAAATAGCTTACAGTAAAACGAATGCTCTGGATTTTGGTGGGATGGGGGCTTGTAATGGTTCTCCTTGGCAGTTGAAAAGTCAACTCTTCAAATACCCTAGCTCAAAATTAATTCAATAATAAGGGAAATTCTAAGCTGATGACTTTTACCTGTGAAAAATCATGGTCATAAACTTGACTTTTGTGGTGAGAGAGATGTCACAGAAACACTGGAGGTCTTGCCTTTAAGGGTTTTCAAGGCTTCTAGGTCAAATACTGTCATGTAATGTCATGCAAAAAAATCAAATAGGAGAAATAATGTTTAATTAATGCACTGTTGAACTGATAACACTGCACTTGGAAGCAGGTCATAAAAAATTTGGCTGCAAAAGAAATTCCCTGAACTGCAGTGGTGGTTACTTGCCCAGTGCTGGTTCTGGCATACCAATGTCTAATTAGAAGTCCAGATTTGATCTCCAGATGTGAGGTTTAACATTTTTTTTCTTACTAACGTGAAACAAGCAGTGCCTGTGAGGACAAATGGTGCTCTTCTGTATCTAACCAAATGGGAAATGATGCCCAGGCTTTCTGGGAGAATTCCATCAACCACCACAGTTCATGTTTTTAAGCAACAGGCTACATCTTGTTCACTTGTACACATAAAACATGTGGCATGATAGTACATGAGCTGTGGACAGTACAAACATAGAAGAGAATCCGTGAGCCTGGTCTAAGGAAGAAATTCTGTATTTGCTTGTATCCTGCTGACTTCTACGTGTCTGTTGAGTGTTTCTTGGATGGGATTGCCTGGATGAGGTACGACCTTTTGCCTGAAAGATCTAAAAGTCACTGATGTAACTAACTCCTTACTTTTAAAATTCTTTTTCTCCCTTTCTGTCTGTCTTTCCTGTGTGCCGCTGAAATGCTTTCTTCTCTGTTCATTTAAAACCTAGATTTCATCAAAAACTTCCCAGTTGTCAAGTCCTGAGCCACTAAAGCACTGTGGGAAGTCAGCACTCTTCCAGTTGGCAGAGGTAAAGTTACACCCCTTAGTGTCACAATGGGCAGACATCTTCCAAAAAAAAAAGTGGGAATTGTGTAAGTGTGAACTTGTGTAATCAAATTTAGTATTTCCAGAAGCACAAATCAGTAATTAATGGAATAAGGGAAGTAGGCAGTTGCAGTAGCCCCAAGGAAGGACCTAGCTTTTCTTTATACGCTTGTTAATGTGTGTAGTTTCTTGGAGCCCACACAGAAAAAAGTTAGGCCTCTTTTTAGGAAAAACAGCCTTATAACTAAAATAAAAACAATCCTCAGGACAACAGCAAAGACAAGAGAAGGGTCAACAGCTTCTTTCTTAGTGAGGAGATGTACACCAGGTATAAGAACTGGAAAGTGAATTGCTGAATGTCGACAAAGAATGAGAAGGGAAATGTTGGCTTTGAGATCATCAGCAACCTGCATGAAGGGTTGGAAGTTGAAGGACTGTTTTTAAGTTATGAAATTGGCAGCTGTCAGCAGTAATCACGAATACTAGATGGGGTTTCCCAACAGTCCTAGAAACTCCCTGGGAGTATTAAATACACCTTGTAGCAGTCTTCCCTTGGATATGTATGAATCGCTCAAAAACCTTTGAGTTTGGCATGTACGTTATTCTTGATGATTGAAAGATGAAGATAAGTACTATGTTCCAGGTAAATAACAGAGGATGCTATCACCTTGCTAGTACACCCTTTTTTTATTACTATTTTATTACTTTTTTTTCCTGTTTCCATGAAGAAAATGGTTCTCTGGATCCCATCTAGTGGCATCTAGGCAGGTACTCTTCCTGGTGAGGTTAATCCCTCCAGGGGAAAAGAAGTCAGAGATTGGAAGCACTGAAATACAAAGCATTTCATGCCTTGTTCTATGAATAGCCATGCTACTATCTGACTTTATAAGAACTTAATGAGTGGAAGAAAGCCTGCTTTGCCCTACAGGCAGGCCCTGACAGCAGTAGAGTTTGTGGGTGTGTGCTACTGTGTCAGCAGTGCCTGTGAAGGGGCGATTACACCTCGCTGTGATCAGTGATCCACAAGGGCATTTGGGACAGCAGAAAGACTAGTAACACTTAATCAAGGACACCAGAAGTTTTTGAGGTGTCCTCTGTTAGAGGACAGCAGCAGGCTGCGGTAGCAGTGCTCAGAGTAAGGTGGTGGCTGACTCCAGCCTGACTTTTTAAAACATTTGCCATTAAGAGTTGTGATGTGACTGTGGAGTCTGTGAAGCCCTAATTTGGGAGAAGGACAGGCACTTGTCCACAGGAGTTTGGGGGTTTTGCTGCCACTGGCAGAAAAGCGAAGCTGAGCCTGGCAGCGTGATGTTTGTGTCTCGGGCAGGTTTCCGTGACCCTCAGTGATTGCTCAGATGGATTCCTAGGAGCATGACTTGGAACAAAAAAATGACTGTTAAAGGCTCTGATGCACTCTTAGAAAAGGATGGCAGAAGTGCTAAGCATCCCCCTTATCTGTAGGACATTAGCACTGGTGGTTGTTTTTTTTCCCCAATTTTTGAGGTCACTGTAATGCTGGATTGAAACTGGATAAATCAGAGATTCAGCTTGACTTTTCAGACAGCGGTTCAGGACCCAGTTTGGAGTGTCCCAAATAAAGTGTGCTGTTACCTCCTCCAGGGTGGCCTAGGTTTGCAGGTTCAGTTGGCAGACATCTGTGCCGTGCCGCTGTAATGCCACACCACAGATGCTGTGCACTGGAAGGGACTGGACTGCTGTCTCCATGCAGCTGGCATGGCTGAGGCCTGGCATGTGGGAGCCTGTCTGCTTCAGCAAGCCACACTGCTCTGTTACTCCTTCATCTCTCTGCTATGTGGATTAACCAATTTTATCTCCCCTCCCTGTCCCTGTGCCTTCCTTTTTGGTACGTCAGAGTATTTCACAGATGGTGATAAAACAAAATGCAGGATTTGGTTAAACTATTTTCTGAAACATTCTGAGAATTTCAAAGTTTGTAAAAAACAGTTGGAGCAGCTGCTCTGCAGTCTGAAGCCTGGGAGGCTGTTGCTGATCAGCTCTGCTGAGTCTCTTTCTGTGCGTGCCTGGCCTGTAGCCTTGAGCGCGGAGGCAGGAGAGTGAGGGGCTGCAGTGGTGGGAGCGTGCACCCACCCCCACAAGGCAAGGACAAGGAGGCCACTTCTGCTGCAGAGGGCCAGCAGCACTAAGAACAATTGGCTGTAAGCCATGTTTGGAGACCTGAGCTGTAATGGTTACAGCTTGGGAGGTGCTGTGAAGAGCTGCAGCTTCCAGGAGACGTAGATAGAGCATTGTTAATCTTTTTTGTTTATTTCCCTTGTGTCAGTGGTGGGTTGATTTGTGTAAAAATGATTTGGTGGGCCCGTGTTGGTTGAGGTTGTAAACAGGTTGTAAACACTTCAGTTCCCAGGTCTTTAGAACTTCCCCTCTTTCTCAGGAAGCAACTATAAGAAACTTGGAGGCCTGATCAGAGATTGAGATATGTCTTTAAAAATAGAATATCTTCTTCTTCACAGTAATGAACAATCCTGAGACTGATCACTTTTGAAAACTTGTTTAGAAAAAAGATACTTTCTTTGCACCTGTCCCAGAACTGGAACAAAACACTCTATGGTATTGAAGAGGGTCACAATCTGATGCAGAAAAAAGGTTCTGGAGAATAATGAGCTACCTGCATGCCAGACAACCCTCTGTACTCCTTAGGAGTAGTAAAGGTTACTACAGGCTGGAGGGCTCCTACTTCACTTTGGTTTCATGGCATCTCTTTTATGAGACCTATAGCCCACCAACAGGCAGTGCCATAGCCTGACAGGAGTAACCTTCCTCAGATAAGACAGTGAAATGATTTTGCAATCCAATGTCCAACTAAGCCTTCAGAAACACCACCAGCTGGGTTGCACGCTGGTGTAGATTGGTGCTTAGCTGCTGGAGTCTGCTCCTGTGTGAGAGACCGTGTGCTTCAGTTAGTCCTACTCTTCAAAGGGAGTCCTGACAAGAAGAGCCCCAAATCTGTAAAGAGCTTGTAGCATCCAGTGACATCATCCAGCGGAGTAATGGTGGAGCAGGGCTTTATTTTTAACGGTGCACGCAGGTCTGCACTTCTTTTTCAGTGTATAATCTTATAAATGTATTTTAGGAAGAGGGAAGAAATAATCCATTCAAAAACTGTGTAGTAAACATTAAGGAATTGTGCTAGTAGTGTCTGTCTTTTTTTCTCCTCTATTTTTTTCTTTAGATTTCTTCAAGTCCATCGCTTTCATGTCCTTCTGATTTAACAAAACCTTGTGGAACATCAGCATTATTTCAGCTGGCAGAGGTAATACTAAAATACTGGTGACTAATTACCACAGATGCAGTGGGCAGAGAAGTTAATGAAGTTGATTGCTGAAGTCTGGAAGGCAGAACAGTGCTACAGTTGTAATTACACTGTGGCTTATAGAAACATAAATTACCAGGGCTTAGGTGCCACAAGTCAAGATTTCCCCAGACTAGCCATCAATTTGGAGGTTTCTAAGAGTCTGTGCTGCAGCTGAGAAGTGCCACCAGTCCCTGGTGGCAGAGGGACTTTCCAATCACTGTTGAAATTTCTTGTTTCAATTCCTTGTTTTAATGTTTGGGGGTTTAACTGCTTTAGCCAGGGAGGCACAGGAAGTTGAGAGGAAGAGCTGGATTAGTCTGTTGCTCACATGAGGACATTGCTGTTACAAATACCTGTTAAAGGTCATCAGTTGCTTTCATTTATTTTTCCTTTTCACACCTGTTTTTTGAAGTGAGGAATAAACTGATCAATAATTTCTACAGAACCTCTGCTGTGATGCTCTCAGCAGATCCTTCTTCTGGGAACAGTTATAACCAATGGCCTCTTACTGAAATACTGGCATTTTTTTATTTCTAAGCCTTTTTTTTGTAGCTTTCTCAATCTTAAAGACTGTGAATTTCAAGTTTATTTAGAGCTCACAAAACAGAAGTTGCTTTATCTTAGTCTTATCTATAAGTCTTCTGTATTATTTGCTACTGCAGAAGCAGCAAAGTTATAAAGAAAAAGAAATGCATTGGCACAGGAGGGCGGTGTGTGTTTAATTGGCAAAATACTATTACTCACCAGTAAGTTGCCTTTTAAAGTTTGATCTTTAGCTTTTGAGTCACAGGCTGTGTTTACATTGCAGTGCAGCAAAAAGTCAGGTCACAGAAGACCAAGAACCCACCTCAGCATAGCTGTGGGGCTCTCCTCTGCATAAATTAACCTGCTCCTAACAGACAGCCTGAGCTCCGCTGCTTCCGTCGCTCAATGTAGCTTGACCTGAGCCAGATCAGGAGTTTCTAGCCTGTGCAGGAAGAATTTTGGAAACTTAACTTCAAAGTGTATTATCATTGGTGTTAGGCTCATACATGTAAGAGATATTTATAGTTTGCAAGTAAAAATACCTTGAGAAATGCCTTTGAGAAACTTAAAATTGGCCTAAAGAGCACCAAAGATTCATACTGACCATGTGGCCCCTGGGCTGAGCGATGGCAGGATAGGGGAAATCCTGATGTGGGGTTCAGAGCTAGCCTCTTCCATCATTTTTGCTATGGTTTTCAAACTAAAAAAATCCACTGAGAATTCAGCTTGAGGGCTTTGAGAGGGAGAGAAGGACAAAAGCATGTCTTTCCCAGGTCAACTGCTGGGTGCTTTGAAGGACTACCTTCTGTAGCGGTGTTTATGTAGCTCACAGGTGATCCAAAACCGAGATCGCCCAAGTCAGTGCTGCAGGAACATGGGAGTTGGTGAACCTTTTTACATCTCTCTTCTTGAAATATCGCTGTTCCTTAGACAGTATGAGGGGTTTGGTTTCCATTAATGTTATCTCCAGGAGGAGATAACCATGGCAACCACTGCTGCTTTGCAGTTCTTTGCAAAATAAATCTGTGACATAGGAGATAGATTTGGAAGGCTTTATTTGCTACCTTTCAAATTATTTTGCACATTCAAGTATGAGGAAAATAATCTCAATTACCAAGATGATTCAATTAATATCTCTTCCCCCTTCAGGGCCATTTGGAAAATGGAGGAAAGAATTGTGCAGAGGGACATTTCGGGGGGTGGTGGATGTGAGATTTCAAGTAACTTGTCGGTGGTAATAGTGAGAGATACTGTATTGTTCCATTGCATGTGGTGTCTTACGAAAATCAGTCTAGCAGTGGGCTTCCAGGTTGTATAAAAGGCACTTACAGGATCACAGAAACATCACTGAGATAAGCAGGGAGTAGAACCCACCAGCGTTATTCTAGCAGGTAGCATCATCATGTCACATCAGTTTCAGTAGGGCTGCAGCGTATTCCAGTACCGTCCTGTAGCACAGCTTGCTTTCCGGAACTGAGCTGCCAGAGAGATCCCCTGTGTACCGCTCCTGTTGATATAGGTAAGCAGTATTAATAGCTGATGTTTGTTTCATGGGACTCTTTTTAAACTTTGTTTTAGATGTGCCTTGCTTCAGAAGGAGTAAAAATGAAAGAACCTGGGAAAACAAAAGTGGAAGCACCAGAAGATGTGGAAGGGGAAGTTCCAGAGGATATGGAAGTGGAAGAACTGGAGAAAACAACAATAAAAGACTCCTGTAAAGGAAAAGTAGAACAATTGGACATAGTGAAAACGCAAAACTGGGTTGAGACAGAAGCTGAGGGATCAGAAACTGCAAAATGCAGAGATTTTACTAGTCTTGCACTGGAGAGCAGTCCTTTTGAGAGGAATGATAACCCAAATGACCACATGTGCTGTTCTCCTGAGCTTTCAGTGGGTGACATGAACATCCTGGGGCTAAAGCCGGAAAAGATTAAGAAGAAAAAGAAAAAAAATAAGTTGGACCGGCACACAAATGAAAAATCTACCCCTAAGAAACCTTGTAAGAAGAGGCAGTCCTCAGAGTCGGACATGGAAAGCCTAATGTATACAATTGAAGCCGTTGCAAAGGGGGACTGGGGTGCTGAAAGACTCCTGGAAACTCCCCGCAAGAAAAACCGCCCTGTTTCAAATGTGAAGGGAAGTGTGTTGGATACAAAATCACCAAAGAAAAAAGTGAAGTCAAAAGAGAAGAAAACATCAAAGGAGAAACCCCCAGAGACCACCAAAGAATCAAAGCCTCCAGATTTCCTTAGTATTGCACCCAGCAAGGAAGTACCCTGTGAGGCTTCTGATAACATTAAAGTGGAACCACTGACCCCAACGGAGGAGGTGGTACCCCAAAGCTTACCAGGACAGGTCAAAACTGAGGACAGTGACTGTGTTAAAAAGATAGAAACCTGTGGCTCCAGGAAATCAGAGAGATCTTGCAAAGGTGCTCTTTATAAAACTCTGGTGTCAGAGGGCATGCTTACATCTCTGCGCGCTAACGTGGACAGAGGTGGGTGGCTTTGAGTGTTTCATTTACAGCATGGACCACAAAAGCCTGCCTGAAGTGGGAGCACAAGTCCATGTTTAATCTGGCCTTTGAGCAGTGTGTGATGGGAATGCTGTGCCTGGTCGCCTGAGGTGCTGGGGGGCAGGTGGAAGGGACGGACTCCGTGGTCCAGGGCAGGTCTTCCCAAGTCCTGTGGTCTGTACTCATGCTTGGCCTCACAGGCTCTTAACATCTCCCTTTGTGTCTTTCATCATCTGAAATTCAGCTCTTTGACCAAAGTTTTTGTTGGTTAATTTGTCAGCCTGCTGATAGATGCACGCAGGACTTGGGTTGTGTGTAACCCTGAGCAGGTAGCGGCTTTCTGTGCGAACGGCTCTTGGGGCTGTGAGCACAGTTCTCAGTCCCGCAAGAAGCAAACGTGTTGTGCTTTTGTTTCAGTTGTTAGTTCTGCTGTAGGTGCTGAGCAAGAACCATTTGCTTTATGGGAGGATAAATTTGAGATTATTTCTGGAAGCTTTCGGTGAGAAGCTTTAACATGTATTTTTCTGATTAGTAGATTTATATGTATAATTAGAACAGTTAGAAAATAAAAAGATGTGGGTAATATAGGGAAATTCATTATTGACAGTCTACTCATATATCACTCTTCCCTCTCTTCCTTTATACCCTGAGAGATTCTAACTTTTTAGAGATAGTATAAAAACAGGGCAGGATGGGGGGAATAGTTGCCAATATCATCATTATCCACTTTAAAGTAAATGTTTTGTAACCCACTGAAGGAGGTCAAGCCTCGTAAGTTGCAGTACTGAATGGGTACAGAAGTTCCTTCTGAGCCCACTTTGTTGTGGCACATTTTTCTAAAGATGGGAAACCATTTTTCTGCCTTCATCTCAGGAAAAAGAAGCTCAGGAAAAGGCAACTCATCAGATCATGAAGGATGCTGGAATGAAGAAAACTGGGCTTTTTCCCAAAGTGGGACAAGTGGAAACAAAAAACTGAAAAAGACTAAGCCAAAGGAGGATTTTGTTTTTGGGTAAGTTGCGGCTTAACACTGCTGATAGTTTTAGGTAGGTCAGTCTGGTGACTTAAGAGAGAATCTTCCTTGTTAAAGCTAAGTGGACTGCATCCAGTTAGAATTCAATTAGAATTTCTGAAAATCACAAACCCCGCTGGGCTGTCGTGCTGTAGGTACCCGTGGTTTGTATACATACCAGCATAATTCCTTTGAGATCTTTCCTGGTTTATGCTACCGTAAACAGATTTTAATGTCATCATTTGCTCACTTCTAAAAAAACCTCACAGTATTTACCCACTCAAGGTGGTGAGGAGGGTTACTTATATTTTCAGAGCACTGCAGAAGCGGTATTTAAAGTGCTGTATAGGCATTCAATCATCATAAACAGAATTAGGCTTGAAAGAATAGATCCCTTTGCCTGCGTGGAGAGATTGCTTACAGAGGAAGAGTAAACAGTGCTCTAATAGTGGCAAATAATGGAGAGAAATACATCGTTTTCCCCATGTACAGACAAGATGTTTAAACTGTTCATGTGCACCGTGAAGACATTAAATATATCAGAAGAATAATTAGTGATTTCAAATGCATTGAAATTTAGCCAGGCCACACAGAATTCCTTTTCTAGGGTAAGAAGACCAATTTGTGTCAGAGTATTAACAGATCTATTTAACTGCAACCATAGTTGTTAAATCTGCTTAGCCATTCATACTTACTTGCAAATTCTTGAAGACTTCCAATTATCTGAATTCAGAGGGTGAAAATGAATTTTAAAAGGAGTAGATTTTCCACACTTCCTGCTAAAAATGTGCTGCTTTTGTGCAGGCTTTCAGTAGCCTTTTTCTTTATAACCTAGTCTGTGTGAAATTTAGCTGCAGCTCACTTTACAGTGAATAAGATATTAAATGGATGGAAATCTACAAGTCTTATTTGCCTTGGCATAGTCAAGGAAAAGTCATGGAATACTTTCTTATATTTTTAAATGCGTTATGTGTAAGTTTATTAAATGTTTTTTAAATCTCAGTTGAAAGATTGAAAACTTTTTACACCCAGTGGTGTGAAAACTGACTGCATCCCCTAGCAATAACCCCAAGCAGTAGTTACACATTATTTATTCGAAGCAGCGAGGAAAATTGTGTGATTAATTAAGTCATTTGACAAATGCTGTCCTGCCATCATTAGCTGGCTGGCTGGGAATAATATATATTTGCCCTTCTTGCCTCTTGATTCAGTCGTGTCATTAATGCATGTTAATTAGTGAACTCCGTAAAGGCAGAATCTGTAGCCCATGGAGCGTAAACGCTGGAGAAGGTATCTATTATCCCTGTTCATTGCTCTGCCTGATCTTCTGGCTACTTGAAGAGCTGGTTTTACCTCTTCCTGCTCCTCCTAACTCTCTGCTCTCTTCAGCATCACCTTTCTGCCTCATCTTGTGTATATATGTGTGTGTGTTGGTAGGAGGGTCCTTCAGCCCTCTGGAATTAGGTCATTCTCCCCATGTTATCCTACCTTCTTCTCCATCAGTAGTTGTCCCCCCTTCCCCGATGGTCCCTGTCGAGTGCTTTGTCCAGGGGCAGCCCCCTCCTTCGCTGAGCAGTGCTCTGCTAGCATGCATCTCCCAGCAGGACTAGGCTTGTGTAGTGTGAAGACCTTAGCTCAGCTACGTGTGCCTAACCGGAGTCATGAGATGCTCTGAAAATTCATGACAATGAATGATTTTTAAAAAATAATTAGTCTCTGACATAGTGATAGCATTCTCCTCTGCCTCCCTGTCACACAAGCTATAAATTACTAGTCAGGGTGGCAACTCATCTGCTTTCATGGTAGGTCCTTCCTAATTAGAGCTGCAGCCTCTCGTGTGCCCTTGGGGCGGGAGAGGAGGCAGGTGGCAACAGGCAGCGGCAGAGGAGCTGGGGCAGAGGATGGAACTGCATGAGCTGTCAGAGCAGAACGTCATCTTGTTGTGCGGCTGTCGGGGAACACCCGCATGGAACGGAAAGGTAGCGGGACACCACCCGTGTCAGACATCTTTGTGGTGTAAACACAACACAAAACATGCACACACACAGAAGAAACCCAAGCCAAAGAAACAAGCCCTGCCATGCATTGACATCTGCCAAGACCCAGGGCTGTGTTTTAAGATGGAAGGTTGCTTTACCGAGAGAAGTACCAAAGCTTTCAGAATGCAATTTGTTTGAAATGCTGCTTCAGAGAGCACAGAGAAAGGTCATGTTGCTTGTGGTACTTCCAAGTGTACAGCATGTAAGGGCCATCCCTCCAACAGTCGTGCCAACTTTTGTCAAGTTCAGGTTCTCCATAGCAAACAGAATTGAAGACAAGTAGAAAATGTCATTGTTCCCCTATCATTGATGGTGCTATTTATAATCTGCCTAGCTGTGCTCATTGCCTTTCATTAAAATACAATCCCTTCCTCTGCTCCTGCCTGGCTGCAAAAATTTGCTGGAACAGAGCGCTTATACAAGACAGCGTAGTCATCACAGCCAGAAATGCTATGCCATCTCATCCTGTTGAGTGGTTTGTTTTCATCTGGCTATTACGAACAACAATGCCGTGTCTGTGGATTTCTTGAGCTGTAGGTAAAGCTAATTACAGCCGTTCAGGTTGGGCTGAAGCGTGAGGGATGTTGCGTTTATTGAAAGCATGAGCTAGTTGTGGTTTTCATTTTGCAACAAATGAAACCTGAGGGGAGGAAATTTAATCCCTCAGAACAAATACAAAGTTAATTACCCTCCCAAAGCATCAGGCTTTAGAATATCCCCGGAAGACTGAATAGTTTTGACATATTTCTTCTAGTTTGAATTGTTGTTTTCATTCTAGTGCAGGGACTTTTATGTGAAGTTACTTTATTGGTTTGTTTATTGGTTTTACTGTCTCTTTTTCATTCCCCTCACAGAACAGACAGATCTCCTTTACAGATCTGTGCAGCGAGCAGAGCTAAATGCCACCAGCGTGGCATTGATCCCCCTCCCAGCCCAATTTTGATACATGCAACTAATGTGATCATCTTGTACTGAGTTACAGATGCAGAGGCTGGAGCGTATGTACTCATCCCAAAGTTGGTTTAATGTGTATCAGTTTGAGGCTTACAGTGTGTGTGTGCTTACCTCTTCCCGTACCACCCCCCGTGTAAATAGGTGTGCACACCTGCTCCTAAACAACAGACTTTTTTTTCTCCAGAAACGGAGTTACATTTAATTTGATTGATTTTTTTTCCTATTTAGCTTAGCAAAGTTGGAAGAAGAATTTGAAAAGAAATTCAACAGCCTCCCTCAATACAGTCCTATTACCTTTGACAGGAGAAATTCATCTGTTCCGAGGAAAAAGCGAAAGGTTGGAAGTGGGTCATCAGAACAATCAAGATCCAACAAAGGTAAATGACCATGTGCAATACATTCTTAAGCAGCAAGAATGCTACAGCAAGCTCAGGAATATTTCTTTTCACTTTACTGGTAAATGTGAGAAGTGTAAAGTCAAAGAAAACGTTTTTCTAGTACATCAGTAGGTTCTCACCTGGGTTAGTTTTCAGGCTGTAATCTTGACTTCTGATTTTCATGCTGAGTAGACTGGTTTGTACATTAAGTGTATTCCTCATAGCAAGAAAATCTATCAAAAACACGAGTATTTCTGAGGTAAGTGAATTTGAGCAAATTTCCCAGGAGAAAATGGGGAGGAAAGCTTACATTTCAACATTTTTCAAAATGTAGTTGTATTCCTATTTGCATTTCACTGCCATTTTAGGCTCTGTAAATTAAAACATAAGATACCAGACATGCCTGAACGAAACGTTTGGATTTAAGGTTCTCTCTCTCATAAGTTTGGAGCAAAAGTGTCCTGACTTGACAAAAAAAAAACCAAAAAAAACGTTTAGAGGATAGGAAAACCAATTCCATAGCCAGCTCCACTGCTGAGCCTCTTGGAGGGAGAAACTTGTGACACACCTGGCTGTTCTGTGACACAGAGGTGGGAGAGAAGTGAGGGCATGGTTGGGAAAACTACTGTTAGACTGATGTGTGCATACAATACAGGAGCATCACAAACCAAAGGAAAGACATACCACTAGTTCTACAAGACAAAAGGATGCTCAGGAGAGCCCTCACTACGCCCAGTTCACAATGTGAAGCCAGCTTCTTTGTCTGATACTGTGGTAGTTCTGCTGACTGACAGGCTTTCAGATCTAATATGGCTATTTTAGCCAGGTGACCCTGGATTAGATCTACGCCTTTTGAGTGCTTCACAAATAATCACATTACAGTATGCAGGATGGAGCAGCTGTTCTTTTCTAGTGCATGCCAATTTTGGTATTGATTTTTGTATTTATGTAATTAGATGTGGAACAGTTGATTTTGCATAATTAGACTTATGCTAATACCAAGTGAGATGGGACTTCAAGTGCCTTTCATTTTTTTTTTATGGTATGTATTTGACTGAACTTCTCCAGTGAGCACGTATGAATCACTTTACAGTATGATAATACAGTGGTTAATTAAGCAACATCTGTTGGGAATGAGATCTCTTCATCCACCATGGTCTGGCAGCTGCAACTGTAATAGCGGATCCCTGGATTTCTCACTACAGTATTCACCTGTTCAAGTGTCTGTGAGTCTAAAAAATTTTGCAGGGCCTGCAGTGTTTTGGGATGGCATACTGTAACAGTCAGGGAGCCCAGAACCACGTTCTGCTCTTAGGTTCATAGCTTCCTTGTTTTTATCCTTGTTTGCATCACTTTTGAAAAGCTTAGGAGTATATTCGGTCAGGTCTTAGGGGAAGGTCAGAGGCATAACTGCAGGCAGGTTACAAGCCTGATGTAGATGGTGTTGCTGCAGCCCTGAGGGGAGGCTGCAGAGCATCTGCCTCTAGGTGACAATACGGGCTCTTTAAAGTAAGCCAGCCGACTGTGCACTGCAGCAGATGGCAAACAGTCACATGAACTTGTCCACCAACTGAGCTGTGGGGTTGCAACAAGCAGCCCCAGGGCAGGAATATCTGATTGTGACGATGCTGTTTCTGTAGTAAACATCTCACTGAAGCCCGGAAGTAGGTCCAGACAGAGCGAGTGATATCTGCTACTGATTTCAATGAATGGCGAATTCACTCAGGATAGCAGGGCAAGCTGTCAGCCTGTGCCATTCCAGCTCCCTGGAGAGGGAAGTTCAGCTCTCAAGAGGTAGCAGGAAAAACTTTCAGACAAACCATATTTCTTTTGGAAAACAGAGATTACTAAAAAGCACATATTTCATGGCAAAGAGTCAATTTTAATTTGCTTTATTTTGTTAGGAATCTTAAAATTAGGATGTGATTTGTGGATTTGAAACAACCTGAACCAAATGGCATGCAAGCCATTTTCCCTTAGTAGGGAAACTGTTACAGCAGAACCAAATGTTCATTAAGCTGAATCCTCAGTTTGATTTGTGTGTACTGACAGGCCTTTCAGCCTCATCGTGGTGGGGGCTTGCCTGTGAACTGTGCCGAGTCCAAAGATGGCTAGATTACACTGACCTCCCAAGGTGTTCAGCATGCAGGTCTGCAAACCAGGCTCCTGCAAGAGTTGCAGGAAATTAAACCACCTGTTTTGCAGAAGGGTGGAGCTTGGTTTGGAATGGTTCTGGGGTTTATGAGTTACCAAGGCTTTTCACACCATCAGAATTAAACAAAAGTAGCATCTTGTGATGTAATGAGCATGAACTGTGAAGAGTCAGGATAGCCTTACAGGTGTGACACTGTTGGGATGTAAGAGTCCTTGACTTTGCTGTGGTCTGTGTTAACTGTGTTGTCTGATGCTGTTTCTGCTGCTTTGCTCTTTCTTGGGGTAATTAAGAGAGATGTCCAGCACAAATTGTGTCTACAAGTGGTTGGGGCCTCTGGATGTTTCCAAACAGCAGATAATAATCACTAGGGTTTGGGCATTGTTGGCCCTCAGAGAAGTCTTTTTTGCAGTCTGCAGATTAGTGCCCACTAAATTAAATGTAAAATTTAGAAAATAAGGTGGATTCCTGCACACTAAAACTTCCCCGAGTTGTTAGGTGAGTAAAAATGGAGAAATGTTTTTGTTTGTTGTTTTTGGGATGTTTTTCCCCTCCCCCATAACTAGGGCTTTATGCCTTAGGATGTTTTCTTTTGGAGTAAATGGTGCCAGATGGATTTTCTGTCAAATGTCATTAACCTGTACCTCCAGGAGGCTTGATCTGCTACCTAACCCAAACAGCCAGCTGTTTTCCTGCTCCTGAGTGGAAAATGAGTGGGTCAGTGCCCACTGACTTGTTCCATTGTGCTTGTCGTGTCCAGTCCTCAGTTCAGCCAGTTCTTTTCATACCAAAACACCTGAGAAACCCTGTGGCATGAAAGCTGTTTCAAATCCAGGTGTAGAAGAGAAAATTTGAACTTTCTTAATTGAGTGACATTTTTTCCCCCCACACGGCTTTCCAATTGCCCCGATTCTGCTCTCAATGAAATTAATGGGGGGTCTTTCTTCACCAGGCACAGGATTGAACAAGCCATAATGCTTTGGCAAACTCTGCCTTCAGCACTTTGAGCTGGGAGTGTACATATACAGTAATAATGTCACAAAATGGTTGAAAAATACAGCTATACCGAAGCTGTGCAGATGGCCTGCTCTGACATTTGCTGGAGCTGTGAGTGATTTCTTTTTTCAGGGCTTTTTTTTTTTCCTTCTTTCCAATGGCATATGTGCCAAAAACATCCCACCACACAGAAGTCAGCAGTCTGCAGTGAGTCACTAATCTGCTTGTATGCAAAAATGAGCAACAGGCGAAGTCATTATTTCTGCCTTGTGCTGTGAAGAAATGCTCACTTATGCCCTAAGCACTTCACTAAAGCTTTAATTTTGGGAAAGGCAAGGAGAGGAATACATGGCGTGCTTTTATTTGGGAAAGGGATCGTCTACAGCTTTGGGTTGTTTAGGGGTTTTTTGTGGCCTCTAGGGCTAGAAATAAAGCATCAGCTTAAAATGGATGCTTCTTTGTGGCATTCCTCTTGGTTTTAGCTCAGGAATTTTTTTTTTTTTTTTTTTGGCTTGGTTCAAAGTGTTCAGATGCCTGGAGATAGCATGCTGTAGTGTGTTCCAAAGATTGTGACCTAAAAATACACCACCTTCCTCCTGAGAGATGCAGAAATGAAGAGACAAATCTGTTTGTCCTGGTTTTCTTACCATCACATTGAAGCGTTCTCTGTTGGACCAGGCCCTTTAAAACAGGGAACTTTGTGAGAGCAGAGGGGGCGTGTGCCCAGAAATGCAGAGGAGATGCAGTTAGACTTGGTTACATATGGGGGGTTCATTTTCTCCCCTGCTGCTTCCCCAGGCAGCTGCCGTTCGTGGCCATAGTGAGTATTCCCAGAAGGAAATCCCTACTGCCCTCAGTGAGCGCAGTGGATGAGCCAGGGATTAGCAGGTGGTTAAGTCGTGTGGCAACTGCTGAAGCACTAGGGAGAGGAAGAGCCGTGTAGTGTGTTGCCACTAGGGAATGAGGAGCAGGGGAAAAGGACTTACTTTACATTGCAGATGGCTGTATAACAACAGCAAGCAAGCTAGTGGTTTTCTTCAGCTTTCTATAGGATGTCACACCCAAGGTCCCCTGCCTAACAGCAGGCCTTTTAGGTTACTTCTTTCAGATGTGGATTTTCTCTGGACTAAATGTTGACAAGTGGCATTTGTTTGAAGTCTTGGGAATACTTGCCTGCTGTACCCATGAAACAGGTGTAGCCCAGTCAGCCACCCTGTAAACTCTGTGCCCCTGGGACACCTGCTAGTGACAGCTTGAAGAGATACTAATTCTGTCCCAGCCAAAACCAGCACATGATCCCAGGAATGCACCCTTGTTCAGTCTTTACTACACGAAGATGTCCTCTCTGTTCCAGACTCTATTTTGCCTTCTCCATATTGGTTTGGTTCAGTTAAATTCTACTAAAAGAAAAGCTCTCGTTTCTGCTCCTGAATATAACATGCAAAGATAATGTATTTGGCAGTTCCTTGACATAGACCTTAATCTAAAGACAGGGTGGGATGTGGCCATTTTTGAAGAACCACTAGATAGTCTATTCAGTAATTACTTGACCATTTGTATGTGGGAGTGATTGTAATGTGGCTTTTCACAGAGGATGGTGACCATATCCTCTAGTTCACTCGAAGTGGTCCAGGCAGGGAGTGTGGATGAGCTTTCTCCTGGTGTCAGAGTCAGAAGTTATTCTCAGGTCTAAGTATGACATATTGCTGTTTAGCTGTTAGTCCATCTTCCCTTTGACTTCATTCATGGCCAAAGAGTATCCAAAAATCAGTGGGCACTGTCTCAGGAATAACAGTTAAAAAGGTAGAAATAGGAAGTTTCTTTATGAAAAGGCAGCTTCTCTTTTGATCCCGCTGAAGTCAGTGTCCTTGGATTTTCCTTTTGGGAACAAAATTTTACATACAAGTGGAGTATGCTTTGGAGTACTTTACGTGTCATAGGCACAGGCTTATGACAAAGGTGCCTTGGATGGTAGAAAAGACAGACACAGGCTTCCCTGTTCATGCAGTGCTTATCCTCTTGTGAGTTTTCCATCTGTTACTCTGCATGCAGTGGCTGGCACTGGCTGGAAGTGTCCGATACTGGTTGAAGTGGTCCATAGGGCGCAGGTTGAGCTGTAGAAATGGAGACCTCTGTGATACTATGTAACATGCTGCTCATTCCAAGCACCTGCAACAATCACTAACTTGCTAATTTTTAAAAAATCTGATAACTCGTAAGAATCATGTAGATATGTACCTCTGCCTGTGTCGGCTTGTCTGTGTTGATGGGAGTGAAGTGTTTGACTTTAGTCTTCAGAAAAGCTCCGCTTTTCCACTTAGGCTTTCCCCTCGACCTGCCTGAGCTTTTTCATTCCTTGTTTTGTGTTTTTATTGCACTGAAACTGGAGTGCTTACCCAACTCTGTGCCACTCAGGAAGCTGTTGTAAAATTTTGCAAAATGACATTTCAATAAGTTCAGGTGAATATGGCCTCCTCTGTTGAACTTCCTGGTATTCTCTATGCAAGTTCTCGTGAAGCTGTTCAGGTTCAAGCTGATGTTGCCAAAGATGGTGTCTTGTTTGGACTTTGTTGCTTGACTTCTAGATTTTTGGGAGATTATTATCTTTTCCCTAAGGTTTGATTTCTTCAGTAGCAAAAAAAAAGGGCAATGAGCCCCAAAGCCAACATGTACAAAACTTTAGGGTTTCTACACCTGTTGCTGGCTGAATGTTAGCTTTCCCAGTAATGTTCAGCGTTACTCAAGCAGCCTAGTGTCCATGGATGGGTTTACCCTGATAAGACTAGATCCTTCTTCCATGTGCTACACGTTTTCCTCCTCCTTGCCCTGCATATAGAGTCAGTAATGGCAAATTGTAGATGCATAATGTAGCCTTACCTTGATGGTGTGCTGCTACATGGTTGTAGCTGTGTCCCAGTAGCCAGTGGGTTTGGTTCCTTTTAAGGGTGAGGAGGAGTGGAGGAGGCCACTATTTCTGGTGGGTAGAGTTCTGTTGCAAGTCAGATGTGGATGGAAAGGACACCCTCTTGTTAGGCTGTGAGCTGTCTTGTCACCTGCAGTGCATCTTGTTGCTGTTTGGGCAGGTCTGCTCTGAGCTAGCCTGAAGATTTGCTTGCCTGCTCTGTCTTTGGAAGTAATATTTTAAAGTGCACTTTCTGGAGAGTAACCCCACAGAGGTGGCTTTGCAGTGTGGGGATGGTGTATCTGTTGTATCTTTGGTCTGTTATGCCTTGTG
Organism: Hypotaenidia okinawae; assembly: GCA_027925045.1. Classification (NCBI taxonomy): domain Eukaryota; kingdom Metazoa; phylum Chordata; class Aves; order Gruiformes; family Rallidae; genus Hypotaenidia; species Hypotaenidia okinawae. The sequence continues at coordinate 96,511,192 of BSDF01000001.1, forward strand.
TTGCTGCTGTATCGCTGTTCACTCCAGTAATGAGACCAAGGATGGCTTCTTGATGACCTGTGCTAGTGGCATATTTTGTGATCTGATATCACATAAGCTGTCTTCTGACTACTATGGGCAAACACTCTGCTATCAAAGTAGGACTGATACCATGAGCTGAGCATAACCTCACCTTCCCCTGGGAGTTCTTGCTTCTGCCCTTAGTGTAAACTCATTTCTGGTCACCAGAAAGGCAAAGGTAACTTGCATGCATGCTGTGGTGGATTGGCCCTTGCTGGTAGGTAAGTCCCACCCCTGTCGCTTGCTTGCTGTCCCCCGGTGGGATGGGGAGAGAATTGGAAGGGCAGAAGCAAGGGAAAAAACCTCATGGGTCGGGGTAAAGATGCATTAATAAGTAAAGGAGAGGAGGTGGGGGGTGGGGGTGGGGGTGGGGGAGAAAAAAAGCAGTGCAAAAACCAGCACGTGCCACCAGCAAACTGATGGGCAGCCAGTCCCTGAGCAATGACTACTGTGGCAGAAACCCTCCCCCAGTCTGTTGCTGAACACCACAATTTATGGTATGCAATACCTCTTGGTCAGCGCAAGTCAGCTGTCCCAACCGTGTCCCCTCCCAGCCTCTGGCAGACCCCCATCCTACTCGGTGGGGTGGAGGAGGGAGAAAGGAGCGATTTTGATACTTTGTAAGCAAGGTTCAGCTGTAATTAAAACTTTGATGTGTTACCAGTGCTGTTTTGGTCACTGGTCTAAAACACAGCACTCACCAGGCAGTGATGAGGAAAGTTTACTCCACTGCCAAACCCAGCACACATCCAAAAGAGAGCATGTCTTTAAACAAGCAAGCGAGGCCTTTGTTTTCTTGTATGGCTAAGCTTTAAAGTCATCGTTCTCCAAAATGGTTTGTATGCATTTAAGCTTTGGTAGCTGATGGGTTGAAGTACAGCCTGCTGAGACCTTCCAGAGTCTGTTCTGGGCAGAAGGTTGAGTTTTGTGCTTCCCCATGAAATGGCTTCCAGTATTAGTGGATGGGGAGGTTATATAGTACATACTGTGACTGTTGTACTCTTTTCAAAACTGCTGATTAAAAGTGTGTATTATTAATGTTGTCTGTAGGTTCATTCCAGTCTCAGAAAAAGACCTTATTCTACAAAATTGTCAGCAAATGTAAGCACAGAAGGAAGCTTAATGTTCCGGACACAGGTACTGGTGCATTACTTAGTTAAGGTTTTGGGCCGCCTTCTCTCTGAATTCAGTCTCGGGGAAACACTTGTAGACAAAGGCTACTCAGCTCACTAGTCTTTGATTGCTTCAGTCCCTTATTTCCCTGTCTGCTTTGATTCCATTACCTCCTGGCTCCAGTTGATCATATTACCATATTCTGATATGATGCTGTTTGGGGTTTTTTTTAATTGGCATCTCCCTTAATTGCAGTTTCCCTGCTCCAGACGCCACGCAGCAGAGCTGACAAAGCAAGGGCAATTCTGCAGTTGGCCCTCAACTCTTTATCTTCCACAGCTCATAGTTCTGTAGTCCTTCAGTTGCTGTTCTCTCCATCCCTTCTGTATCAGAGACCATATTATTTATCCCTACTCTAGAGCATTTATCCGTGTCTCCGTCTCTTTTCTACGATTCCTCTGTCTAGAACTTTGCAGCCTGCAGCTGGTCAGGATATAAGAGCTTGTTTCTGCACCAGATCTCAGAAATACCCGGTCCAACTCTCCCTCTGTAGACATCTTAACCAGCTGTTTGCCTTGGATTAAAGATTTTAAGATGCTCTGGACTTGCTTTGCCCCCTGTCCTGCTGGTAGCTGTACAGAGTTGTCATCTTGTTAGAGTACTGTGGTTCTGCGTACCTATGTGACCACAGCTCTGAGGGAGATTTACAAATATATGCAGGATTATAGCTTAGCTGACTTCCCTGGGGTCTTTCTGTTTGTGTGTCTTTGTTGTTGGGTTTTGTTCTTTTGTTTGGTTTTTGTTTGCTTGCTGGGTTTTTTCCCCTTTTGTAGTTACGTTTCCTACACTATCCAAATCATGCCCAGGCTGTTACTTAGCCTTTCCACAATGGAGCTCTCTCTCATCACCCCTGCCCTGTAGAAGGGCTTCTCTGGCTCTGCTTGCTTTGGTAGCTCCATGAATGTCTTCCTTTTTTTCTCCATCCGTATCTGTCTCTCTTTCAGGTAAGTGGGGATGAGGATAGTAGTTTTATTTTCCCAGCTACCTTTATGGTTAATATCTTTCCCTTAGTCTTGGCTATGTCACTTTCTCTCCTTTCCTGGTGCTGCATGTTTTGTCCTCTGTAGCACATTATTTCCCACATAAGCTTTGCCAGCTCTGCTGCATTTAACAGTGCAAATATTTTGAAATCCCCTGCTCTGCTAGGTTGTATTTATACAACAAACATGCTGTGGGAGTCGCTCATGAGAAGTAAGGATCTTGCTTCCATGCCCATGTGAAAAAAGCATCATACATTAACATAGCTTTTACTGGGTGCCATTCATGTTTTTGTCTCTGGATTATTAATAGACCATGTAGGCAAATTAGTAAGAAAAATGGGTGTTGAAATTCTCCAGTGGGAAAAGAAACAGAAAGCATTTAATACATGATAGAGTAAAAAAACCCCATAAATATCTTAAAATCTGCAGATAAAAAATGTGACTAAACAAAACACCAAAACCTCCATTGGATGAAAAGAAAGCAGCCTGTTTTGATAGCAAGTGGAGTGCGTGCTACGATCAAAGATTCAAACCTGGCAAGTGTTGAGTACCCTGGCCTCATTCCAGCACACACAGAGGCACGTCCTTGGAAGTTAAGCATGTGAATAATGTCATCATGTCTAAACATTAAGGATGTGTCTCTGCATTTGCTGGAGTAGGGCCAGTTTGTTACATTATTCCCAAGACTGAAGACATGAGGAATTTACCAGTCTTACACAGCCCCCATAGAAGCCACCAAAGGAAAGACAGTGGATATATTTACTGGTAGGGAACAGCACTTTCTCTGAATCACAAAGGGTAAAAAAACTCTGGGACTCTCATACTCCTAAAGCCTGCCACGCGGTGACGCTGAAAGCCAGGTGGCCATCAGGTATGGCCTCCCAGGGGACGCACAGCCTCGCCATCGCGCGCTGCCTGCCTAGCCTCAGCCTTTCCTGCGTTCTGAGGCAGCCTGGCTCTGAACTCTTCAACTCCCCTGTCCCGTGTTCTGCAGCGTTCAAGCTGGGAATCCCAACATCTTCAATTCCAATAGACAAGGATTTAGTGAATCAAACGCTAAATGAAAATTTAAACTCCTTTTTGTGGTTAGTCTACAGGTGCGGTGAGTCTCAAGTCTGTAAGGTGTGGGTTTGGTTTCTATGGAGTTAATTGTACTGGAGGAAGAAGCTTGAATATTCTTACAGCTGGAGAGGAGATACTTGGAAGGGTTGCTGTCAGCAGAGGTCATGCTGGATTCATGTTTCATATTGAAGAGTGTGTGCATCTGTGTGTTGAATGAAGGAAAATAAGTGCAGTGACAACATATTTTGATGTGACTGGATCATGTTACCCAGGTCTGTCTCTGAGTATCCAAGTGAATTTTGAGTCCACATGACCACATCAAACATAGCATCACTGCTGTAAATCACTGTGTTACTAGTTTGCAGGTGTTTAGATGCATCCCAGTAAAATACCAGCAGACATGCCACAATGCCTGCTCCTCCTAGCAGGGGAGCATGGAGCAACACAACCGAATATGGCAAGAGATATGTCACTTCCTTAAGAAGGCTGACAAGGAAAGCTAGACCCATCCCTGTTTGGGGAGGCTGAACACCACTCAGCTGAGAGATGTCTCTTCTGCTACACTGTCAGTGCTTTCTGGTGGGAAGCAGTACTTCACTTAATAAGGGATAAGTTACAGCTGTTAACTCCTTGCAGGTGCGTTCAGTGAGCTGTGCCCAGGGCGCTCATGTGGTTTGTGTAACAGCCAGATGCAATGCTGGCCTTTGTGCCAGAAGGTGAAAAGAGGAGATGAACATAGACACCAACCAGTCGTAGCACTAACTGATGTGTGAAGGAACCTTGTCTCCTGTAGCTGGTAGAGCTCAGTGCTTGCTCCTGATCATCCATCAGCTCTCCCACACACACATCAGTCTCTGCAGCCTTAACACATATGTTTGAGAAAGAACAGAAAGTGCAAAAAAATTAGCAGATTCACCTTTTTTTCCTCTCTCCTTTCTGCTGAGAAAGCTGCTGTGTGAGGCCTGCAGCCCAGAGGGAGCCAGCAGCTCTGTGCCGCTGTGCCGTTTGCATCTGTCCAGGTGGGAAGAGGGCTGGGTCAGCATAGGCTAATGCAGCAGAACTTCCCATGCAGACAGCTGTTCTGTACACCTGGCTTGACTGTCTGCTGCCTTGTCACTCTCCTTGTTAGTCTCCAGCCTTTGCTGCAGCTCCTTGTGCTGCCCACCCCCATGAGTGGTATCACAGCAGCATCCCACTGTCAGAAGAGCTGGAGTTTCTACCAGGGCGTAGGTCAGAGTGTCCTTGGTGTCACTTCCGTGATGAAGCAGTCCTCCAGGCACTGGTGTCTTCAAGCTTTGCTCTGCCTTACTAGGCTATCCCTTTTTAACTTCATAAAGGCCATTAAAGCATTACAGCCCAGATTTCCTTCTTGGTACCAGTGTGCTTGCACCCACTGAATGTAGTTAAACTTCTTCAGGTCACGTAACGGGCATCGCTGAAGACATTCTTTTAAATCTGCCTGTGTCTTGCTGGGTTCATTCTGAAAAGCTGGTCCTCCTTTGTGGTTTGCTAAGTCACTCCAACTGACTTCATTTTCTTGCTCACAAAGATGGGAGGAAATAAAACTGCATGTATTCTGTATGCCTGCTGAGCAGGGTAAACTGCCCGTGCTATCTTTTAATAAATCTAGCTCAGGAAACCATCTGGCACAGAGCTTGAGACTCTTCTGTCTCAAAAGTCCTTGTTGTGACTGTGGTGTAAGCGTGCCAGAAGCCCACATCTTCACATCATGTGCTCCACTCAGCTTGCAAAAATAGCCCTCTGGTTCTGCGTGCGCTGCTGTCATGTAGAAAGTGGAGCTTGTAAATATCTGTTTGCAGGACCACACAGTAGCTGCAGAGCCTGATTTCATTTCTAGGCAGCACTCTCCTGGAAATTACCTGAGCACTACATGGGACAGCTCTTGAACACTGGACTCTGTGGAAACAGAAAGGATGTGAAATGGATTACAGAAATTATTGAAGAAAAATACGGGGAACTAAACCTGATTAGCCCTGTTTTTCTTGCACAGCAGAACCAAGTTCTGGTATATATCCATATGGATGCACCCTTGCCAGTTGGTGGAGCAGTGTGCTGCTGTTCCTCGTGGAGGAGGTGCAGGAGGACCCCTGTTGTACCCAGCTTAGCTATATGGTGGTTGAGATGTTGCCTACTCCCCAGAGTTGAGTGCAAAGGGTCTTGTGAGTGAAGCCTTTGTGTGGTTTCCTCGAAGTTAGGTTTTATGTCTGCATGAAAAACAATCTGTGAAGAAGCCAATGAAACGGTTTCTTTGTGTCCAACGAGACTGCCAGAGAAGAATAAAGCTCTTCCCTTCCACACTTAGACTCCATACACACAGAAATTCATTGTTCACCTTTAATCCTTCCTTCTTCAAAGCTACATGGCAGCAATGTTAATGATGAAGCGATAAGAGCTTACTTTAGAGCTAGAGGAGAAAAACAAGTAGACAACCGACAAGTCGCACTTCCAGGATTGAAAAACCTTTAAACATGGAGAGGAAATAAGACATGCTGCATCCTGAGTTCATCAGCACCTCCTGCTATATCTTAGAAAATACGTCAACATTGTAAATTCCTTCTTATGTCTTTAATAACTTTCAATTTTTTTTTTCTTTCAAGGTTTTGTCTTAAATTTCTTGAGTATTTTCATGCACACACTATGGGAGAGAAAATAAATGTGAAAGGGAACTGTCTTTCTAGTGACCTGGCATGGCTTGTACTATACAACACATCTTAATTAAAAACAGGTTTCTTTCTATTGTATGCTGTTGTTTGAAATCATGTCTTAATATTTCTATTAAATACAAATTAAAAACCAAGTGACTTGCATTGCTAACATCAAAGCCTTCCTAAGCTCCATCCGGCTAAACAGCACTGTCAGAGTGTTATCTAATTAGAGCAAATCCCCAAATCAGAATGAACAAATAATGCTGGACTAGACCCACACCACTGCATTAATACATAATTGAGAAATCCAGAGAGAAAGCTGCCCATTTAACTATACATTCCAATTAATATTTTGATCCCAGTGCAGTAAGCTTATCTGAGCATCTGGCTGTTAGCCCAGTTGAGTTACCTGAACGTCACATTTACTGTCATTGGCACTTCTGCTTAATGGGACTGTTAAGGGCCAGATGTTTTCTCAGGATTTCTTTTGATGTCTCTACAAAAAACAAATTCTACAGCATTGCTCTTCCCTGGAAAATTTAGCATCTATAACTAAACACTGAGAAAAGCTAATTGAAGCTGTGTGGCTTTTTTTCCCCCTAAAACAAAAGAGCATGCACAAGTGCAGAAATGTTTTACAAGAGAAGATAGGAAGATGAATTAAGAACATAAACAAATTAAGGTTTGGGAAATTTCCAAATGTTTTTACACATACACACTAGATCTCACTGTATTCTTATGCCATAAAACATTAAAATGTCCCCACTGAAAAGAGCAAAGGGCAACAGCTAGCAATATAAAATGTGCTACAACGATTCTCTTCACCCAGTCCACATCACACAGTTAACACTAGCAAAAGGTAGAGGTTATATGGCAAAGGAGTTGGAACTTGATGATCTTTGAGGTCCCTTCTAACCCAAACTTCATTCTACATTATCTTTAAATAGGAAGCTCATTAAATCTAACAAAACCAAACAATAAATATATACTGAAATAAAAGGGGGCAAAGTGTGTGCAGGCTGCATGGCTGTTGCGCATGGTTTGTGGGGTCGGGTGCTCCTGTGTGACATAGCCAGTGTAGGAGAGGACATTGGTCTTGTTCAGTGCTTCTCCTGAAAGAGCAGCTGTTTCCACTCCAGCTTGAGTAATTCTTGCTAGTCCTGCCACCCAGAGAGTGCCACCCAGAAATCTGCCTGAATTGTATCTTTAAAAAGTGAAGGAAAATTGAAACACATTATGGGGAAAAGAAAAAATATATGGTAACAGCTATGAAAAGTGTAAAGGACTGATGCAAAGAGATGGGGTGTAACCTGAAAGTAAGGATTTGAACATGTAGCAGAGGAGATGAGGTACAGGGATCAGGAAAATACGTGTCATGGCTCAGAATGGTAGTGCACTGGGAAAAAATACCCCAGGGACTTGATGCAGGTACGGTGAGTGCTCCCAACTGCAAAACAGGTTAGACAGACATCTGTAAGAAATGGCTTGGGCATTCATTCCCTTTGCTACCTGTAGTCTCTTTCTAACCCTAGCTTATGGTGATCACAGGTAGGGTAGGCCTCATAATGCTTTTATTGTGGGAGGAAAAAAGATGTCACAGGTTGAATTTGTGGACTAGGGACACCCTATAGTATCAGTAGTATGGCTTATTAAATCAATGGAAACCACGAATGATTGATGACTACACTCTGATCTCAGTCTTTAGAACCTTGTTCCCTGAGCCTGAACGCGCTCCCAAATTTCGTGGGTGCTGTCAGACCCATTTCTTCACAAACAAGATTAAAGTGACTGTTCAGTCAGGTGAAAATTTGGGAGCATGTTCCTGTTCAGGGCAGAAGGCTGCTTGGAAATGCCAGTGCTGGTACTGCTGAGAAAGATTCAAACTGCTCCTTTCTCTCTCTGACTTTGTGTAGGTGGTACTCCCATCACGGTATTTTATCCTGTGCTTGCTTGCTTTTTTTAGCATTCTTTTCTTCAACTGTGATCCAGCTCTGCTTCTGTGTTTGCTGCCTTTTGGGTGGTTTCTAAGGTTTGTTGTTTTGTAAAAGGCAGCATTCCTCTCTGCTTAGAGGCAGTGATGTAGAGTGACTACAGAGAAGAGATTGGGGGCTAGTCAGGACTTACTGAATTCTGCTTGAGTCCATCTGTAAGCTAAGCTAAGCTTTTGGGAGAACTATTATTGTTCCTTAAATACATATTTGTTTGTTAGCTACTTGTTGGCATCTTCTGTCGCAGAGTGTTTTATACAGCCTGTTTGATACCCTGCTCCCACTGAAGTGCTGCTGCCCGTCTCACAGTTCCTTTGTAAACAAGAGAAGCTTCAGTTTCCTGGGGTATCAGTATGAACTGATGCTGCTCTTTCTCTGCAAACATCTGCAGCGTTTAGATCATGTCTTGCAGTGGGTTTTGCTCTGAGTCCTGCGAGGGAAGGCTTTATGCAGGTGGTGAATGAGCACTAGCTAGTATTTGAACTACTTTACACTTAAAACTTCCTTTCTGTCCTCTTTCAGCCATACTCTTAGAAGACAGACATTCCAGTGAGTCTGCCTGGAAGAACAAAATTTCTCTGTCTGCCCTGAACACTCCAGAGCCAGCAATGATGCACGAGCCTTTAGTTGGCAGCCAGAAGAGGAAAGCAAGAAAAACTAAGATCACACATCTTGTCCGAACAGCAGATGGGCGAGTGTCACCAGCAGGAGGGACAGTGGGTAAGGAAACTGGAGTTTAAGTTTTGTTAGAATTGAATGGTTGATGGTGCCATCAGGGTAGTAACCTATCAGGGAAGTATTTTTTCAGTCTGTTTGCTCAGAAGGGTCATTCTTTAAAATACAGGTATCAATCAAACAGGAAATCACAGAGCCCATAATGGCCAGTTTCTTTTGTTTAGATGCCCAAATCTGTCTTCCCTGCTTGGATATTTCTGTCTTAAGAGCTGAGAGCTGATACAGAGAGAAATGGAAAATGGTTACCTTTCATAATTTGTTTTCAGTCAGGTAAAGAAGTTGCACTGCATCTAGTTACTGGATGTAAAAATGAATTCCATAGCACGACAGTCAGTGTCACAGCGCTTGCAGGAGTCCCCTGCAGTTACAATAATCTTTTGGGACTTCTGTATCTAAAACACACACAAAAGCTCTCTTTGCCTGACCTGAAATATCAAACGCAGTTGAGCTCAGAATCAGTAAACTGCCTCATAAGAGTTATGCTTCTGCCAATAGCTTGGGTCAGAAGAGGTTACAGCACGAATTGAATTACACTTGCAAAATCAAAGTCCTAAAGGTAAAGGTTCTCTTGACACCAGAGTAGTTGATGTGTGGACGTGCTGCTGTGAATTTAAGGGCTAGATTTGCACGCTTAACTTCTCTTTTGTTGCAGAGGAGAAGCCAAAAGAGCCGCCACAAAGTACTCCTCAAAAAACATCTAGTGCAGAAACAGATTGCAACAGTGAATGCTCCAGAAATGCAGAGACAGAAGAAAATCATAGTATTACGTCAGACATGCCAGCAGTGTCTGCATTTTTCAGCTTAGCTGCTCTGGCAGAAGTGGCAGCCATGGAAAATGTACACAGGTATGTTGCTGGCGTTTTTTCCCCCTCCTCTAAGTGGATAGTATGTGGCTGCCAGGTTGGTCAGAAAGTACGTGAATTGCAAGCCATTTAATTTGCCTTCTGTTTCCTCTTCCACAGCTTTCTATGGATGTCTGTTTTGCACCACTTGCTTAGTAGGGTTAAGTCTTGACATAAATAACATCATCCTCTATTTCCATAGTCAGTAAAATGAGCCCTCCCCCGGTAAGCTTGCTTACCAGTTTTTGTATATAAGCAGGTTTGTATGCTTCTTGAGATCCTCGTGATTGAGGATTTCTAATTATCAGATGCTATTTGTCAGATAATAGCAGATTTAAATAGCTATTGCATGATAATTTGTATTTTTCAGTGGCCTAAGACTGTGAAGAGAATTTCATGTAACTTCAGCTGAAATTTTTGTGCTGAACGTGACTGGAGGAAGCTAACTTGTTATTTTTACTCTTGTGCTTTGCTGTGTAGGAGGCAAAGTGTTCTGCAGAATGGTATGGGGCAGAACAGCTCTGGGTGATGGGAAGACACATTAGTTTGGGTTAGTCCTCTCAGTGACTGAGTAGGCTGTCCACACTGATACAGTGGGGAGAACGTTGCAGGTTACATAGGGCTGTTGGATCAGTTCAACATGGTCAGATCTTGCATGCCAGCCCTTTGCTGGGAGGACATCAATGACAGCAGGTCCTCCTTGGCTGTCGATTATCCAGTGGTTTTTTTTGATGCCGCTGCTTATTGAAGATGAAACCCCATCCTTTCCTGCAGTGGAAGGTCAGTGAGGAAATGCTGGGCCAGCCTGATACCATCACAGCCTCCGCAAATGGCAGCTGTCACATCACTGGCTGCCTAAGAAACTCCACAAGGAACATCATTTCACTGCCCAACCTCCTGTCCCTCACTGACCAAGCCAGTCCTGCGTGTTCAGACTGTGCATCAAACACTGAAAGGCATTTTAGAACCTCGTGGGCCTTACGGGAAGACGAGGCAGCAGAACCCAGACTGCTAGCAAGGAAGCTGTTGCCTTTTCCTTAAGCAGCACTGTTTGGGTGAGACGTGTTTCCACTCTGCAGCCAGCCTGGTCCTTCCTCCCAGCTCTGCAAATCAAGCATCTGCTGTCAGGACAGTAAAAGTCTGAACTCCGTCCTGTCATTTTATGGGGTCAGGAGCCACAAAGTGACATGTGGGAAGTGTTGTGCTAGGCTCTGCTTCCGCTCACACCCTCGTGGTTTCATGGATTTTCATTACCACTGACCAGAACTGCACAAGAGCAACAGGACTCGCTTTGCTGTAGTGTTTCCCTCTTCGTTTCTCTAAGAAGTTCTTGTCCCCATTTAAGCAAGCTGATGTTTTACATAGCCTTCTGTTCAGGTCTGTTTTCATTGCTCCCACCTTTTGTCATCTCATCTTGCAGCTAGAGAGCAATGCAGCACCTTCTGCGAGGCCTGAAAACAGCAAAGTAGCAAATGTCCAGCAACTGTTGCGAATTCCATGGTGTAACCACCCCCGCGGGAAGTGGAAACAGGAGTCATCGTTCCTAGTGGAAACCTAGCCATACCTCTCTCAGACTTGGCAAATGGCAGGCAAAACAGAAATCTAAATCTGATGGGCTAGATGCTCCTCTGTTTACTTTCCTGACAACTGTTTGTTCTATTTTGTAACTCCTTTATTTGCAAATAACGAGAAATTAAGAGAATAGCATTAGAGTTTTGCTTGATGTGGCTTTTTTGGTCTCCAAATTTAATTATTAAATAATTTTCCAGAGCCTTGGGCCATGGAAGCCAAACTCCACTTCAGCTGTAATGAGAGTTTGTCTGGAAGCGGCAGTATGGCTTTCATTTGAAGGCTTCTGTTTAACTTTATTTACCTTGCACATGCCCCAGTTAAGCACTGTCAGCCTGAGCCCCATTCTGTGCCAAGACCACTTCATTGCACTCCAGTTGTGTGAAGCACGTTGGTACCTCCGTTTCTACTGGGGTCTTGGCTGCGCCAGAGTGAGGTGAAGTGGCCCCTGTGTAAATAAGAAGTGGGTGCCAGATTTTTGTTGCCACAAACGACACATACTGTAACTAAAATAGAACCTGACTTGTGAGATTAGATAACAGGCGGTGACGTGCTTTGTGTATGTATTTTAAAAGACAAGCTGCAAAGGAGCTCTCCCAAGTCCATCTGCTGCAGTGATTGATGTTGATTCCCAGCACATCGTTCTGGTGCAGTTTATTTTTACAATTCCCTGTGCCAGGGGATCATTTGTAAATTAACACTGCTGTAGTAATGAAAGAGATGTTGTCCTGGGCTGATGAAGTGTTAAGTCATGAAACTTGGAGTAATCCCAATGTGCAACTCTGCTGATGAGTAGATTTCCCTATTGCTTAAAAGCCGGCTGTTGCCTGGCATTAACGTGACATACGCCTCTGTGCATTCATCTCCTTTTGCCACACAGGAGCCTGGCTGCTCTGCTGCTGAGGGCTGGAGCCGCTCCCTTACAAAATGAGCAACAGCAGTGGGGCTGTTAAGCTTACTCTGCGGCCATGCGTTCCATTGTGCCTAGTCAGGTGCCATCACGTCTTGGTTCTGTGTGACCTTACACCGTGTTGCAGGTTGTGTTGCAGTTTGTCCTCAGGATATTGTGCCAGCGCGGCAGGAGTAGCTCTAGAGAGAGCGTGCAGCGGTGGTATGGGGGCACCTGCAGCAGCAGGGAGTCACAGTGCTTCGATGTTGGGTGTTACGCCTGTCCCGTGCTACTTGCCCTCCTCTCTGGTCTGCTAAAAGCACCTCCCCTCCTCCAGATAATGATGGGTGGCTTTTCTTTTCTTCTTTTGCAGAAGTCAGAGGGCCACACCTCTCCCACATGACGGACAGCCAAATGAAATGTCTCAGGCTCCAGTGCTTATTTCCTGCGCTGACCAGTGAAGCTCCACTTTATTGTAAAACATTGTGCTTTACCTAATATCCTAGCCTTGTCTTTACGAAGGGAAGCTAGTCAGTCCATTTGATGGAAACTGTAGACTGCAAGCAAGTGCTTATTGCTCTGAGTGGCCCAGAATTCACTGGAAGCCAGACGTTAGCAACTTGGGCCAGGTCCTCAAATCGGAACCCAGTTTGTAGAAGGGTGTTATTAATTGTCTATTAATGAACAGAAATGGAATGATCCCAGAGCTTGCTTTCTATTGAAGGCTTTTAAACAGTAAATAGGTGGTTGGTGTGAAAATGACTGCCTTTACTGTTAGCTCACACAGCATCTCTTTTACCAACCAGAGAGTACGACAACTAGTTTCATATAATACCTAGTTATTCTAAATTAAAATAAAAAAACAAAAACAAAAACAAAAACACTGACGCACTGCACTAGTTATTATTAGATATTCTTAGTCATTTTTGTACATGAAGATTTAAGTTCTAAGATGGTTTATATTAATAGGTTATGCCTACGTTTATATTGTAGAATGAATATAAAACCTGTTCCAGAGAACTCAAGGCAGCCTGGACAGATGTACCATTGTTAGCGGTGTTTGGGCAGCCATGTGGTCCAGATGTTCTGCACTTTTATATTTGCCACCAGAGTGGTAGAGTTTACTGGGAAAAAATTCTGACAGGCTATGTTTGGGTTTGTTTCTTTTTAATTTAGCTTTGAATAACCAGGATGACGTGCATTAGAGAAAAGGAGTGGCGTATGGAAAAGAGAATACTGCAGATAATTGACTTGTCTTTCATGCCTTGGAGGGTTCCTTTGGTTTTTGCGTAGATCTCTGAGCGCCTCGGTGAAACGTTCTTGTACACAAGCAAGCACTGCAAACGCGGTTTTCTAAAGTGACCTTAGTATTATTTCACCCTTCCGAAAATCCCAAACCCGTGACCTCTCGACGTGCATGGACACCAACACACACCCCTTTTGCATTTTGCAGACACTGGCATTGTTGTAGCTACTATGCACGGTCCAGATCGGCGTCAGAGTAACGCAGAGGGCCGAGTGACAGCGTGTGTCGGTAAAGTGGCGAGCTGTGTACAGATAAACTGCAGCCGAAGAGTAACGTTTGACTGAACTCAGACTACCAGACAGATCCATCTGCCAGTTTCTGTCTTTGCTTACGTTGAACTTTTGTGTTTCGCTCTCATGAATGCATCCCGAGAGCCGGCTAAGTGTATCACTTGGCCGGTTACCTTTGCTATCTTGACTTACGCTATCGTATAACCAAGCATTGATTCCTACCAATAGATGCAAAGCGATCACTAGTAATTGATCTAAAGCTACAAATTCAACAGGGTACTTCTTCTATAGCACAAGATGTTTCCCTACTTTTTGCATTGTAGCACAACATTTTACCAAATTGGACTCCAGCAATAATTTTCTATTAGTCTTCGTCACACCGGCTGAACTTTTGATAGTATTAGATTGAGTTTGAAGTTCTTTGAATTAAGTCTTTAAATGATGCGAGTTTACATCATTCTATCAGGCATTCTTATTTATACTTGACTGAACTGATAATGTGTTTGGGGGTTATTTTGTAACTAATTTGATGTAATAGCCATATGGACAGTAACTCTATTAATGCTTGCTAGGTTTAGCCTTTCATTGCTGTAGTTAAGTGAAAGTCTTTGGTTCAGTGTCGGGAAGCAACGTACAGCATACCACACGAGTTGTGATGAAGGATTAAAAGGTCTGACAGAAGGCAGGTAGATGGGGAAGTGTCACTGAAACAGCGCCATCAAGGATTGCAGGTGTTGGAAGAAGGGAACAACAACAAAAGAACAACAAATTCTATGAGTCAACGCATCAGTGAAAAGGCTTTCTTAAAAATTCAGCTGAATATGTGACTGAGCGCCCCTAGAATGCCATTGCAGCCAATGGCGGTATTTTTAATAAGATTTTATTAAAGTTTTATAGGTTATTTTAACAAGACGGGGAAAACTTAAACGACTTAAAAAACTGTTGGGTCACGGCAAGGTGGCTGTTGGGAGTTTTGGACCACTTTATAATTAGCTGAAATCCAAATATGTTACAGTGCAGGCCGTTCACGTTGACAATGGTACTAACTTATTTCTCTAGAAACCTTTAGAGTAGATATATTTTTGTCAAAGCACCCCATCCTTCCTCGATTTAAATTTCAATATTGTTCCTGAAGATATTTCTGTATATTAATGGTACCTTTTTTAAAAAGAAACAGAAAATTACTTTTTTCTATATGAATTAATATCTTACTTGATCTGCTTTTCCTTGACTTTCCCTTAGAGAGGGGGTAGGGTTGGGTCAGTTTACTGGATATGACTGTTTTCAGATACTTATAAACCTTTTTGTAGATATGCTTAATTTTTAAGCGATTAGGCACTGAGAGTAGCAGAAATCCTGCAAAGCTTTATAGTTCACTAGGCATTTGCCTTTGTTGGTTCTCTGAGTGATGTCTTGATTTCAGTAGCTAGAATTTTTCCCTGAATCTACTAGAAAGGGGTATCAGTATTTTCAGGTAACAAAGTCTGTTAGCACAACAAAAATTTCAGACCAATATCTTACTGTATTGGGGTTGGGTTTGTTCTTTTTTTTTTTTTTCTTGTTTGTTTTGTTTTAATTTTTATTAATTTCAGCTGCTTTCATTTTTTGAAAATCCTATTGCTATTGTGTGTACTTCAGTATACCAGCAAACACTGTTACCCGTTAACACATTGTCCACAAATGCCTCTAGAGAAAAAAATTGTTGCACCTTATGTATATCTCAAGCAAACCAAAATATGATGCTTTTCTGCTTTGTTTATTCTGAATATGTTGTATCATACGTTACTGAACCCATTTTAACGTAGCTAAAGCTATCGATATTTATGCATTTCACATTATTTTCTGGATCTGAAACCTGTGTATAAATCTTTCTTTTGAAAAAAAAAAAAAAAAAAAAAAAAGAAAAGCATTTACCGTAGTTGTCCTCTGTGACTTATCCATGGGAGGGGGGAATCTTGTCTCAAGTGTAAAATGCAGTAACTGTCCCAGTTTTTTCCTTGGCTTTTATTTATTTAGTCAACTTTGATGCTTCATGTGTAGTTCTGAGGTATACAAAACACATTGGCGTAGCTGACGCTACAGATCTAAGCAGCTGGGAGAAAATTACTGTAATGTCTTCTTAATTGTTCTAGTACTGTATACATATATGGGAAAAATGTTCTGCAGAGCATTTGAGATGCAGATTCTTATCCCCACAGTAGGTTATTTTCCAGATAATAGACCAAATCAATCAAAACTCGATCTTAAAGGTCTTTTCCAGCGTAAATGATTCTGTGATTCTGAAAACATCTATGGAGATTACTTAATGCTCTGCTTATGGCAGTAACTACCCCTTGAATGTGCTGTGATTTCAGAAATAGAATATATTTATTTAAGATGATTGAATGCTCTTTTATACTAATACAGTATCCCAAAGTCACAAGCAAGAGACTTCTTGGTAGTTTGGTTTTCTATTTTATAGCATCGGGGCATGACTTTTGGAATTGAAGTGATGAGCCTTGTTCGAAAGGGGCACGGGAACCAGGGACTGGTAGGAGCGTGCAAACTTGTGTTTGGATTCCAGCTGTGGTGCTGACAGTTTGGGTAACTGACGCCTTTGCAGCGCAAGGCTGAGGCAGAGCAGAAACCCAAGAGAGCTGTTAACTCACATCAGGACGAGGGAATGCCTTACAGCTCGAGCGCTGACTTTCCGAACAGGATACTAGAGTGAAGCGGTTCCCATTTCCACTGCCTGCTTAGCTGCTGTGTGGGTAGCCAACAGCCTGAAGGCAGCTGTCATGGGCACAGGACAGCTAAGAGAGGGTGATAGGAAAGCTGGTCTTTGTTCTCAGCATGGCAAAGTTATGGCAACAAAGGGGAATTAGTTAAAAAGAGAGAGATGTGTGTGTGTGTATATATATATGTGTGCGTGTGTGTGTGTGCCTGGGTGTGTGCATTCTGTGGAGAAGAAAAAGAAAAGTAGGAAAAACAAAGCCACGGTGGGTCTGTAAAAGACTATGGTGTGTGCTGACCCTTTGAGTGCACTCCCGTGGTTTTTGAATGCTGAGTCTAATATGGCTACCTCTCCTAAAAGACTACTTTTGTTAACTTCCAGTTGCTTTCAGGCTTGGTCGTGTGATCTTTTCAGCCATTGACACCGTTTGTTTGTCATTGTGTGCTTCATACTTTGTGAGAGTGGCACTGAGAGAGCGCAGCCAGCGTGAAGGCTGAATGTACGGCGGTAGCCAGACTCTGCTGCTGCAGCATTTTTACTTAACCTCTGCCGTAGTTGAAGGGGTTGCAGGACGTGGGCCCGCTGGCCCTAGTTGGCCCAGTGAGATCGGCTTTCGTAATAGAAAATGCAGTGCTCGTGGGGGACTTCAGGTGTCGCCAGAGGTGACGCACTAAGAGCCCAGTTCTGCTGCTCTTGGAACTTACTCTGGAGTTTACGTTGGCAATTCTGACTTGGCAAGGAAACATGACCGTGCGACTCGCGTCAGCCATTAGATACGTCGTTTGCTTGCTGTGCTTGTTCCATAGGCTGTAGGGCTCCTAGGTGTCTTGGCCATGTTCTGTAATCCTTGTGGCGTCCTCCTTACCTTGTGCATAGAGTGGAACCGTCACCCGCGGCTGCCAGGATGCCGAGGGACTTCGGGACACTGAGCGCCACGAATGAGTGTGTTTAGGCTGTGAAAGAGTTACCTGCCTCCTCCCCTGAATTCCTTGATAAAAAGGCACAGTGAGGTTTATGCCCTCACCTAAGTACTATTATAGTCATATATATGCTCGGTATTTTCTACTGAATTGACAGCTCTGAAGAAGCTTATGAGTTGGACATAAATTCCATGTTGCCCCACTAATTCTTCTAAGGCAGAAGTCTAGGAAGACTTGACATGAGATCTCTGCTCAGCAACACGCCTAAGCTTACACTGCAAACCATCCTTACTTAAGGGGCAGCATGGTTACTCACACTGTGACAGTGCAGGAGCCCCCGTTATGGACCACTACGCTCTTGGAGTTGAGGTTGGGCTTGCATGATGTTCATTCCCACGGGAGGCACGTCGTGGTGACCTAGGGCCTTCAGTGACGTGGAATTTTAACAATGACTGCAAATAGCTGAACATTTATTGAGTTCTTCCAAAGAATTGTATTGTAGTTCCTGGGTCCGGACTGTTACCGTGACACCAGCAGACCCATGCTGTAATCTACTGGAAAAACCCCACACAGAGGGGTAGAGGCCAGCTAACCAGGCTTCTGAATGTAATGGCTGTCCTACTCTTCTCACCCCTACCACTGACTCCTTACCTTCACACACACACACACGGCTATGCTTTAATCGGTGGTTGGGGCTTCAATTTGAAGGTGACGAAAGCCAGAGAGGCACGTCAGCATGTAGGCATACATACGCGTACACACAGACAGCAGAGTGCAGCGACTTGCAGCACGTTCTCTGCTCAGCAGCATTCCCATGCTCGGTCGTAAAAGCAGCGCGTGGTTCCTCAGGCGACAGGTTTCCAACTTCCTTGCTGGATCTCGGTCTCTTTCCCTCGCAGTACACCCCGAGCTGTGGTTTTTCGACAGATCACACCTGAAAAAAACCCCCACAGATCCTGCTGACCTGGCTGCTACAGAAACCTCCTTTCCCAGCAGTGCTTGCTTTCAGTAGCCGGGATCTGTCGACAGGTCTAACGCGACTGGTTTGCCACGATCTTTCCTCTTCAAGTTCTGTTCTCTTGCACAAATCACTGAATTTTGACCCACTGTTTGGATCCTTTCTCTCCAAAGCTCGGTGTGAACATGCCTTACAACAATAGTTCATCTCCATCAGGGGTGTAACAGAGCTGCTGCCGCCTTAGATGTGTGTAGTTAAAAACCAGTAAGCACATTTATAGAATGTCATACTTTCTTCAAAAAAACCCTCTAATTTGATGTTTCTAAGTGCACATGTTAAGTCATGTGTATAACATGCTAAAGTACATTAAGCTGTGATAATGAAACTGAATAAAATATTTAATAAAATACTTGATAAGGACCTTCAAATAGATTTCTTTATGTTCCTTCTATTTTGGTTATCTAGTGTGTGCCTGTAAACAGTTTCCCATTTAAAACTAACGATTGCAAATAAATACTATTCAAACGGAGCTTCTTTGATACTTCACCTGCTTTACTATCAAGTGATTGTTTAACCCACAGCTGAGTTAGCAGTATTGCAGAATTTGTTTTTAGCGGTAGTATGAATTTGTTGGCTTTTCTTTATACTTAAACAACCTCATTTTCCACCTGAAAATGGAAGCTGCCAAAACCCAGAGATGGATCCTCAGAACTGTAAGCTGTAGTTTCCTGCCAGATCATCCGCTCGGCTTCTACGCAGTGACTGTAAAGAAGTGGCGTGTTCTGCAAAGAACTTCTGCCTGTTTGTTCCTGCTTCCACATGTCTGTAATGGGAGTTTCCGTTATCCTGAGCCCGGTTCAACACCATCGACGTTGTTGGAGAGATCCCTAGACCCATGCAGGTGCCCTGGAGTTAAATGGATTTATATCAGCATGAAGCTGGAGACTGTGGGACAGAAAGAGCCAGGACTCTGTGTAGTTAGGCTGTGGGAGAAAAGTTTTCCTTTCCTCCTCAGCTTTCCAGCTACCCACTTTGTGTTTCTGGACCTTACCGTCTTTGCACAATCAGGAAGCTTGTTTATAGTCATGACAAGTATGGGAGAAGCTGTCTCACGTGAAGAAGACCCTTGCTGTGTTTGTCGGTCTTTGGACACTAAGAGAACTTCCTCAGAAATGGATTCTCTTCCAGAACTGCAAAGCAGGTGTCATCAGTGGTTAAACTTAAAAGGTCCCCACTGCTTTGGAAATTTACTTAAACAGGACTCTGTTCTGCCCATATATTTTGCCATCTTGAGGGTTGAAATTGAGACTGTTTGGGACCTTGTCTTTTCCTGTCCTTGGATGCCTGAAGCCTCCTTGATTGCAATGTATGTTTCTGATCACAGAAGACCTGATTACAGACTTATTGAAGCCAGCAGAGGCTGGTGGTTCACATGGGAGCAGAATTCCTGTCTCTGAATCAGAGGCAGCAGAAGGGAAGGCTTTAGGTTTTGGGGTGGTTTTTTTTGTTTGTTTTGTGGTTTTTTTTAAGCTATGTGCCATTTACTCAGGGAAGAAGAAACGTAAGCAATCTTGCACTGCCTTTGCTGGTTATGCATCAGTATGTCTGCAAAGAAACGCCAGGAATAGTGGGAGAGCTTCAGCATTAAGGGCCACATAAAGGTCACACTTGGGGAAGGGGGAGGAAAGCTCTGATTCAGTAAGCAAAAAAGCTGGATGAAATCTTGAGAAATACATACATTCTCTCTGTCTAGCATGCCCAGCCAGGGACATTGAGGTCGCTATTGCCAAATTACCTTAAAAGAGAGTCATCTTCATTCCTGGAACTCCCCATCTTTTATCATCTGCTCCCGTTTTGTTCTTCCAGCAAAAGACCTGCTGAACTCAGCTCACTCTCGGTGCATCTAGGTCTGGTTTGTTACACAGCTCTCACTCGCGTTGCTTCTTGCAGCCGCGTGACGTTACACTGACACTTTCTTAACTGTCAGGTAAGGTACATTTCCACTAATACTTTTGGAAAGACACGGGGCGGGAAGGCATCCTCCTCCTCAATGCACCGTGCTTCTGCCAGCTGCTCTGAGGTTCTCCCCTCCATACCCTTTGTTGGGTCCTTTTTGTTGTTCGTCCCAGGGGTTTTTTAAGGCACAGCTAACCCTGCTTTCAAACGCTTTTTGTTCTGTTCCTACAAGCAAGACCACGTGTACACGAGCGCGCCCTAACCGTGCGCTGTGCGAGCTTGGAAGTTGTCCGTTCTGCAGCAGGACACTACCACTCTGTAACAAAGTATGAGATGTGTTCCTAGATCTGCTGCTTTGTTCTGTTTTCAGAAATAAAACCTGTAAGATGTAACACCTGCCATCTGTTCGGTGTCAGCTTCTTTTTGTGGGCTGTTCTTGCCACAGCAACAGTTAAGAAATCAGGCTCCAGCGTTTGTCATGTTCTCTAGGTTTCAGCCACGCTTCATCGGTTGCTTTCTGATAGGAGAAGCTAGTGCAAGATAAAGCTCCCTCAACCCCAGGTGAAACCCCAGTTGAAAATCTAGCCTGTATAAAGCCATACAAAAGGTTTATTTCAGGCAGAGCAGCACTTCATCCTATTCATCAGCCCATCAGACTAAAGGAACTAGTTGAAATGGACCCAAAAATCAAGCCATTTGAGTTATCAGGCGTAGTGCGGAAGTGTATTCTGACTAAACATCTGCTCTGTAGCGTTTTGCTTATGACATTTGTTACCTTGGTGTTTGGATATGGAGAAGTGTCAGGTGTATTTTTGATGGTTTGCACCCTAAGAGAAAGCCAGTGCTGCAGTTGGAGAACAAGCACTTTAAGGGAAAGAAGGAAAAAAAAAACAAAAAAAGGAGGGAGAGGGGGAGAAAAATTGGGTGCTCAGAAGATGTCCTTCCAATCCAAAAGAGGTATTTGTAGTACGTCTTGAAGTTAGACACATGGCCTACCAAAGCTTCCCAGTCATGGCAGACCATAAGGCTCTAGTCAGAGCAATCTCTGCATTAGCTCCCTTCCAAGGTCTGGGCAGATTCCTGCAATGCAATACCTGGTCAAAACCTAGAGTTATGATCTCATTTCAGGCTTTCCTGGTATGAAAAATCGTGATTCCTAGATGTTTTCATGAGTGACATTCTTAAAATTGCTGCTGGAGGTGTTAAGACTCAGCAGCACATTGTCAAAAGTTTCAAGGTCTAGTGTGTCAGATACCCACCTCAGAAAGCCTTCTGCATCAGTGTTTCTGTTCTGATTGGGGCCTTCGAAATGCTGCTCTCTTTTTGCTGTGGGTTATTAAAACATCTTACCATCTTTCAGAAGTTAAGGAGAATTTGGAAGTCAGATAGTCCCCATCTGCTGGTAATTCAGGATACTTTGTTTTGGTGTCGGTGTCCAATAATAGTGGGGTTTGTAGAGCCACCGAGTCCTCCTGCAGTGCTAGCTCTGAGCGATGCACGCTGCGGTTAACCCGCGACCTTGAGTTCAGTGTGTTTTCAGTCTTGCAAAACCAATGACTTTGATTAAGGTGGCTTGCAGCACCCCGTTGTCATCGGCATGGGGCTGTGTGGCTTGAAGCAAATTTGTTTCATGCCTTTGACAGACAGACAGACAGATGGTTCCCCTGTTACAGTCTGAGATGTTCCATCTGGTTTGGTGCTCTCTGGCTCAGTCAAAGACCTCGTCTTGCCCGTGGATGAACCGTTGCAGGGCTCCCATTCGCAGCGGGGCTCTAGCAGAGGGAGGCTTTTCCTGCCTGGAGCCTCCCAGTCTCCCCCTGTGTCTCTGTGCCACAACAGCTTTGTCCCTGCAGCTGGCATCTCTTCTTGCCTGCAGCTGCTCAGATATGTTTTTGTGAAACAAAATGAAACGAACCCAGCTGGGAACTCGACGGCAAAGTCAGACCCTCGTGAACTTCCAGGTTTCGGTAGGCGGCTTGAGAGCAAGGGGTGTAATGCCTCCTCAGTTTGAGCAGCTATGGAAATTATGTGCAGAGATTGACAGGTTGTGGCAACAGAGCTGGCTTTCCTTTTGTTTTGAAGAGTGAGTGTTTCCTAATGGAAGCAAGGTGGCAGGGAAATTACCATCGCAGCAGATGGACTCTTTCGTTGTCTTCAAGAGGTTCCAATTTCAAGAGCGAGGTTTGCCAACCGGTCTTAAAAAAAAAGAAAACAACCAAAAAAGAAAAATAAAAAGAGGAGAGAAGTTGCAGTTCCAGCCCGTGGCTTGGAACGGATGCTGTGTTTTGCTTCAGTGACGGTAGCGGTAATTTTTGAAGTAATATGTGGGCTGCTTGAGGTGTGATGCAGTCCCGTTCGCTTCTAGATGACAGATGTACTTGGCACATGGCTTAAGTGTTGCTATCAAGTGCTTCCCTGCATGTACGTCATAAATAATACCAAGTGATCATCATCATTTTAATCAGTGCTTAAGAGAATTCCGCCTGCTGTGTTTCAAGAAAATACACTGTGCTTTGTTGTGTTACCCTGGAAGGTAATGGAGGGAAGCACTCACTATCTGAATGTCTGTTCAACCACGGTACATGAATTTTTTCGAAACCTCTTTACTAGTAATTACCTATAGTGTACTGTATTTAGGATACAGGTAATTCAGCTCTGAGGTCTCTTCAAGTGAAGGTAGCTACTTAATTCTCCTGCAGAAATCCACACCAGCAAGGGAATCATGTAGGGATGAAGCACTGCTCAAGGATGCAGTGTGCCAACGTGAGAACTCATAGGGTGTGGGGCCTACAAGATGTGTGGTTGCAGGCCTAGGAGCCTGCCACAGGCTGTCGGCAGGTATCGGCACAGGCTCCCGGTGCTGACTTGTGTGAGGCAAAACCAAAACAGCCTACGGTGTAAACATGGTGGCAGCTGTATTCAGAGCCCATTTGATTCACATGGTTCAACACGTCACCATGTGCACTTGCCAGGGGGAGCTTGCGGGTTGCTGCGGTGGTTTGAGGCCCCACTGCTGTGCTGCTTGTCCTGAGCATTTGCTGTTGTTGGGTTTTCTGCAGCTCGGTGTCTTTCTCCGATCCCTGGCTCTAAAGATGGTCACGGGTGCCAAGATGGGTCGTGGCTGTGGTGTAGTGATGCTTGGTGCAATAGCGTTGCCCACTGGCAGGCACAGCAGGCCCGCTGAAGGCGGCACAGTGGCGCTCCAGGCCTCCTCAGGGTGTCAGAGTGTGGGTGCTGCCTGCTTTGGAGCACAGGGTGTGGCGTTTATGGTGGCAGTGCTGAAAGGCCTCAACAAGTCCCCTGGATGGTGTTGCGTTGCCTTTAGACCGTCCACTGACAGCTTCACTTGGGCCAGGCTCTGGCAACAGCAGAATCGGGGTTCTCGTAAAAAGCCCTTAGGAAGGGAAAGCGGGATGTTGCTCAGCTGCGTCCACATACACATTGCAGCAGGATCCATCCAGCCTTTCACAGCCCTGTTGTCTAGAAGTGGCCAGCAGTGTGCGATGGAACACAGAGCCGTGAGCTCTGATGGCCACACTGCTCATGCAGCGCCCACTGCATGAGTGGGCTTTCCATAAACGGGTGGGGGGAAGCGCATGCGTGTTCTGCAGGTCCCCATGTCTCCCGGGTGGCAGAATGCCCCCAGCATGCCTTGGCCATCGGGTGGCTGGAACGACGATGGCTGGATTGTCTCTGGGGCTGGGGCCTTATTTTAGGCTTTCTAACTGGTGGCAGTGCAGTCTCGCTTCTGAAGCAGCTCGCTGGGTGAGAGTTGTGCCCACGATACGTTTCATGCCTGAGAACCATGAAAGCACCGCGGTATCCAAGGGTTGGCCTGAGAGCGGTAGTTTTATATCAGCGTACTCTGCTCATCTGCAACTGGTTTAAAAAGCCTAGACAGAAACTAGGTGGGTGCTGTTCCACCTTGGCAAAGCCATTTTGTAATTGCCAGCATGGATTTAAAAGCATTTTTGATAATGAGATAAAAATGTATTCTTAAATAAAAATTTCTGGGCTTTTTGAGCTTTGCAAGTTGAGTATTTTTTTTTGCTGCTTTTGATTAACAGAACCACAAGTACAGTTAGTTTACCAATCTTCAAATAAACACAAAATAGCTGGTGTCATTTTTTAGATGCCAGGCATTGCTTCAGGCAAGCCCCTTGGCAGCGCTGGCCCATCACACTTGGCAGTGCTTCTGGGAGGATGTGGTGGCATGTCTGGAATGGGCAGCTGCCTTCAGCATCAAACCACCATCCCAAAAATCTCAGCCATTGGAAATCCTTTGCCATCACAGTAGAAGGGAAATAAACAGCATAAAATCTATTTAACAGTAGGAACTGGTTGGGTTTTGTCACTTTCGTCAAATCAACTGTCCAACCGCAAATGCTTTTTTCTATTATTTTCTGCTTTTCTATTTGATGGAGACAAACCTCTTCGCTTTATGTTGCTAGAAGTTGGGAAAGTAAAGCATCAGTTTAAAATTTCCCACCTTCCTTTTCAGTCATCTTGCCTCTCTCCTTTCTTTTGTTGAGAGGCTGAAAACTCAGTGGACATCAGTAGCAAAATGCCCCACTGATTTTGGTTGGACAGGCAGTGTTCCACATCATCCCGCGCTGCTACATAATGCTGAAAAACCCACAAACACTTTTTAAATTAATGGTAATTTAACAACAATTTTCCCTAACTGTGACTGAACATCAAAGGCAGCTTCTGGGTGGGATCCTCCAGCAAAGTGAGTAGTAGAGCAGCAAAGCTGGAGTCCCTTCTTGCACCCTGGCACTCTGTAGGAAAGCACAAGAAACGCCAGTGTTGGGAATGCAGCAGGCTTTTGAAACACGATAAATTATTTCCTTGTCCTGACAGTTCACTACTGAGAATATTTGTAGCTTATGAGGATTTGGCCTGTTTTCAGTGCGTGGCTTGATAGAGCAACTAGTGGACCTTGAATTCATGTACTATTTTAAAAAAAAAACCAGCCAAGCCTCCCTTCAGCACTGTGTATTAGACCTACAGAGCTTGTGCTCACTCATACTAAGCCTCAACTTGCAAAGTCAGACTCATCGCATTTCTAAATTTCTTTCTTAAAGGGAAGGAGAAATGTCCCCATGGAATTAAATTTTCTTTCTCCATAATTACTGAAGAAACTTCCAGATGGGTCCCTTCCAACTCAGGATATCGCTTCATTCTAAATATACATTAATAGCAGCTTTTCTAGCCACCGTGGCCATATAGCCCGGCCTAAGCCAGCAGGTATGCATGAGGAAAGCCATTAGATGTTGTTTGAGTTGTGACAGCTGAAGATGTGATGCTGGCGGTAGCAGCATTGGATACTTGCCCTTGTTGTCTCTGGCCGTCTCCTTGAAATACGGTGGTGGTAGTGGTGGTGGTGGTGGTGGTTGTCTCAAGGCCCTGTGCATGTGGAGCTGTAGCTGATGCGAAGACATTTTTATCCTCGTGCTGTTGTTACTGGGCATTGATTTAATCCAGAATCGTAGAACTGGGAGAGGTGGCACAGGCACTCAGAATTAAATGTGTCACTAGGTGGTCTTTTCTAATGCATGGGGGGCTGGGAGGGGATTAATTCGGGGTGCAGACAAGCCTTCCAGGAAAGGCCAGCACCTCCGCAGGTCACGTTCCCTGTTCTCCGCTCGCAGTGAGGGCTGGTTGGCAAGCTGCTAAAATGACTGTTTGCTGGAGAAACGGTGGACAGACGGATTCCCAGGGCCATCCGTAGGTGAGCGTGGCAGACCGGTGCCGCCGCCGTTTGTTTGCTTCCTTTCATTCCCGGTCAGCGGGCGGCTGTTAAGGCTGTCGCATTGATTGCGCGCCGTAGGGCAGCTGATGGGAGCTCGGTACACGAGGGCAGCCTGGGGCGATTGTATCATGTTCCGCACGGTGTCGCAGACTGTCTTCACTGTAGCAATGGTATTTCCTAGTGACGCTTCGTCTCGGTGTTGGTGAGCACCTGCGCAGTGGCCCGGGCTCCTAGCTTGGCATTTTTCCTTTCTCTTTCCTTCCCTCCCGCCCCTCCTTGAATGCCCAGCCCCTGCAAGCTGTCAGCAAGAGACAGCAAAAATACTTAGGAGATTCCGTCGTTCCTGTCAGCGTGGGGTGTTCTTGCTCCTTCATCAACGCACCAGAAGTTCAGCCAGCATTTTTCAAGGAAAGCTTTTTTCCATGGCAGCTTATGGAAAGTTAGGGCGAGGTGCATCTCTGCAACCTTCTCAGTTCGCTGCTTCCTGGGGTGGGGGTTTTTTATCTAGGGGGCTTTAAGAGTATACAGGCCTCTGATGGTTTGTGAGGAAGATTATGGCTCTTAATAGGATGTTTGAAGAGCCTCTGTGTGTTCCTGGATGAACAGCAAGCCAAGGCAGAAAACCAAGCAGCCAGTCAGGGTATTACGTTCTGGGTCGTGGCAGGATGAGCTCTTGGGCAGTTTGCTTGGCACAGAGTCACGGGGCCAAAAGGGGCTCAGAGACTTTAGCTAGAGAGTTTCTCTGCCCTGAGGCAGGTAAAGCTGCGCTCAGCACATACCTGATGGTGGGTGTTGAACCTACCTGCAAAGAGTGGAGCCTCAACCAATTCCTCAGGCTGCTTTTGGCAGTGCTGGGCTATCTTTACTTTTTGAGGGTGGTCTATTTCCCCAGTGCCTAAGTACAAAATTTTAGGGTATAGGAGAAAATGACAGTGTACTCAAAAGATTTTGGATAGAGAGGCATTTTAGCTGCTTTAATGAATGCAACCTTATAAATAATGATCAGATAAGATCTGGGACAAGATTTTCAAGGAGCCAACTCAACTTTACTGCTTGCCACAGGACTCCTCCCTGCCTTTGAAAATCTCTTCCTTCAAATGGTGTGTCAGGTTGACAGTCAATAGCCATACCAGAGAGGTTCAAAGAGACCTTTCTCCTCATGCTGTGTTTTCTATCTAGCAGTTGCCTTTAATTTTTTTTTACAGAGTTCTGACAGTAAAAAAAAAATAAACAAACCAAACAGAAAACCAAGCCAAAAACCCCCAAAACAACCCAGCTTGCCAGCTTTTTCCTCAGTACCCTTTTCAGGCACTACAAGTCCATCACTAAAGCCATATTGCAAGGAGGAAACCAAAGGAGAACACCATCCACTTCATAAGGCAGCACTTGTGCCAGGCAAGCCAGGAGGCTGGTGAGACAGCAGGCCTGGAGCCTGCCCCTGTCCTCTAGCCATCCTCTCTCAGCTGCCTCTGGGCTTGGAGACGGGCATGTTCCTGGCAGGCATCCTCTGGTGGGATGCTGCTGAGGAAGCATCATCTGTGCTCGCAGCAAGGTCCCTGCCTGATGTCTGATTCAGACTCTCACTGGGAGTTGTGGGAAAAGCTGCCTGCAATGGTGTTGGCAGTGCAGGGACCAGGACATCCCTGGGTCTCTGCTTTGGGGCAGGGACTTGTGACTGTACCTGTGATACTTTCTCTAGCTCCCAAACTGGGACTGGTGGATTAATTTTGGAACACTTAGGAGACTACTGGAGCCAGTCCAGCAACTTAGCAAGAGCAGTGCGCTCCCTTGCTGATTCACCTGGGGTGACGGCACAGTTTGCCGAGGAGTCTCGGCAGGACAGGCCATGCTTTTCTCCATGCAGAAAACCCATTCCTGAGAACAGGCATCCAGTGGGGAAGCAAAGGGGGAGCACATCCCTCAAGCAAGGGGTGGAATTGCCTTCGTTTTCTCTCCATGCTGGGCTGTCAGGATGCTCCCTGCCTGCACTCCCGGTCGCTGTGCCTGGTGCCAGGTCAGGGTTTCGCTGAGCTCAGCAGAAGTTGTAGGCTTGAAAAAAATGAGTCAGCAAATCTGTTCCAGGTTAATGCTCCAGGCACCAGACAGAGGTGACCCTGGCCATCCTGGCATGCTGCTGGGACCTAGCCCCACACTCCACCAGCCCCGCTTTTCTTCTGCATGTTCCCACCCAGTTCAGAGGTAGGGAGAGGCAAGGGCGAAGTTCCCTGGTTCCAGCAGCAGCAGCATTTACCACCTTCTGCAGCATGTGGCACCCCCTTATCAGTGCCTTGCTGCCATGGCACCACCGAGGACTGCACAGGGTGACGGGTGCCCCTGGGCACTGGCCATGCACGTCCGTGGCTTTGCGACCCCAACGAGAAGCAGCAGCAAGCGGCAGCAGAGGTGACCCTGCAGCTGCTGTCGGGGGTGTGCAGGGCCCACCAGCTGCCATTGTGGCCCCAAGGTCCCCTTTAAGCTGCTCCATGTAATGGAGGCCCCAGGAACATTGGCCTCCTATAGCTGGCCCTTTTAAGGGACATGGCTATGGCAAGGAACCTCGATGGGTGAGGGACCCAAATCTCTTTAGTTCCAGTAAGAGCCTTTGACGAAAACCAGTGCGCCTGCGTACCAACCAAAGGCTGGCCTTGGAAGGGCCAGGCAGCCTCTGTCAGTAGTTGCCAATCTCAGGAGTGTTGAGAGAAAAAACATTTAATGGCTGAAAAGGAAACAGGTGCAACAGCGCCATTCAGAAGGTGCAATTTCCTCAACAACCTTCTGAGTGGCAAAAAAGTGGCACTATAAAATGGGAAGCAAAGTGTGTGGAAGGGATGAGCAAGGATGGCCTAGCAGTGGGAGATTTTGGGCTCCTGGTTTCACACACAAGCTATGAAAAACAGGGGATGCCTATCAAACTGCACTTCAGTTGCAGATTAACCTGGCTTTCACAATCGATAACTATCTTCAGCAATGCCTGGAAAAGGACAAGTCTTTTCTTCCATTTTTCACAGTTTCTCTCAGGCTCTGATAGACCCCTTAATCCCTTCTGCTCCCACCTGGTTTCCTTCTCCTGTTCAGCCCTGCAACCCTACCCCAGGGATAAGCAAATAAAAGTTGCAGTGGAGTCAAAAGTGACAAAAAAGGCTGCACTTTGCAATGGATCAATCTGAGCCTGACTTCCAAATTGCACCCTTTTCCTCAGTAGTCAAAAAGCCACAAGAACAGCCAGTGAAGGTGAATCTTGAGTTGATCTTGTATCCAGTGCAAGCACTTCTCTCTTAATATTTGCTTCTCATGTTTTCCCTGCTGTTGAATATCAGCCTGTGCTTGGAGTCCTGTAGAGCTGAACAGGACTTGCTGACAGAATAGAAAAGCATCTCTGATCCTCTCACCCTTGGAGGCACAAAATTTTAACCAAGGTACAAAAAAAAGGAGGAGGGGGGCATTTCCCTTGTGTAGTGCTTTGCACATCCGTCTCTATAAACACCAAGGGTAAAGCAAGGTCCAGGTGCCTAAATAAGATGAAGTAAAACCCTGTGGCGATGCAAGGACTGAAGTGACTGAGATGTAATGAGCATCCATGCACAGAGGCTTTCCGAATACAGGTGGAAGAATTTCCATCTTGCACCATACAGGTCAGCTTCTAGGTTTTGTGTGTCCCTCCCTTCTTAGGGTACTTAACCTGCACGCTCACTGGGGGTACCTGGATGGGACAGGGAAGGATCCCCATTGCTTGGGCAGCTAAGATTGCTCCTGGGGTCCCTATGAACTACCAATGAGGAATTTTCTGGCTTTGCTGTTCTTTAAGCACAGATGCAGCAGGTAAGGCTGAACTCAGCAAGGACACACGTGCCCGGGTAGTGCTAGTGTTGGATGTGGTTTTAAATGCAGCCCGTCCATCATTCTCCGATACTGCGGATACATCCTGCTCTGTCAGGATGTCTGTCTTTAAAAATGCCTGGTTTTAAGCTCTCCCTCCCCCCCCCAGCAACTGTTATGGCCAACAGTTTGTTTATTGCCACACAGTTCTTGATACGCTTCTCCTCCTGGACTCGAGACAGCTTCTCTTGGGGAGTGCTGCAGCTTTGGTCAGATGCTGCTGCTTGTACTGGAGGTTGCTTCTGCCTGGTGGCCAGTGCCAGGCCGGGGGGCCCAGAGGAGCAGAGAGGCCTCTCGGGCTGGTGGGACCGTGCCGAGTCACACAGGCCAGATCCTGGCTTGGGGTGTCACAAGGAAATGTTGCAGGCTGGGGTGGGAGGGTGAGGGGGATACCTGGGCACATGTGAAAACAGAGCCAAAGCCAGGAACATCCCTCACACCCTCCCAGTTGTCTCTCACTGCTGGGTTTGCTGCTGCTGTGTTTTGGGTCTTTCCTGGGTCCGAGACACTTACTTCATGCAAACCCAGCTTCTTGCCATCAGAGAAGTGGAGCGACTGTGTTATCAGAGTCTCATCACTGATTGGGGAAGAGGCTTCTAGAAACCGTTATGGTGAGGAACATACTAAGTGACATCAGCATCATGAACAAAAGCGATGTAGTGCTTCAGGATCACCCAAAGCCTGGGGAGGGTTGGGCAGAGAGCAAAATGACATCATTTACAATAGAGGCCTTGTCCCTCAGTCCCTGTGTTTAATAGAAAATCCTGTCAGAAGAGGTGCTGCCCCTCTGCATGTGCATGCTCCAGCTTTTGCCTTTGCAAGTGGACCAAGCAGGGTGCAGGCTGGAAACAGGTGGCACAAAAGGCACCTTTGGTCCTATCAGGGTTCCCAAGCAAGTATCTTTCCCTTCCCCAAGCCCTGCTCAATGGCTTGGGCTTGGCTCTCTGGCAACAGCAGTGGGCAGCGCTCTGCTGCCTGCTTGCCTGCTGTGGGGGGCATGAAGCTGAAATAGCCCAGGTGGAGATCTGGCCCAAAACATGTTAAAAGCATTTCTTCAAATGGTTTTAATTTTAAGAAGTCCTATTTAGTAGCCTTCGGTATGCTGGCTGTGGGAGAGGGAAGGGTTATGGCCTAAAAATAAAATTGGATGGATGGATGGATGGATGGATGGATGGATGGATGGATGGAGTGCAAAGGACTGCTGAGAGTTTGCTGTGGGGTGAGAGGCATCACACCTCCCTTAGAGAGAGGAGCCCTTGTGACATGGTTTGAACAATGGGGGAGGGGTGGGGGGCAGCAGGGGAAGCACTTTGACTGAGAGATGTTCTCTTAGATGCAACAACAAAACTCTGCATGCACATACAGACTAGATCTTCATAATGCAGCCAGGCTTTGACAGTGTACTGCAGCATTATTGCTATTTATAATCAACAATTACTAACACTATACTCCAGTAAACTTAGTGGTAGCAATTCCAGCACCATAAATAGCAATCTAGATGACTAAAGGCATTGCTGTCAGTGCAGGTGGCCGCTCCAGCAGGAGGGAAAAAATCTGGAGGGACGATACCGGAAGTTGATAGGCGAGCTTGGGTCTGCTAGTCTTTTATATACCGTTTTTAATATACTTCCTGAAATGAAGCTTTGGAAAGGTACACTGCCTCTTTACAATTAGTCTAGGAACTACAGGTAGTTCACGTTATTTTTAAAATAATAAGTCTATATATATCTATATTAAAATATATATATGTATACATAAGTTGGCTAGCCTACCTTGTGGAAAGGCTGCAGCTAAACTAAGTCTGAGCTAATATTGTATTACCATGGTCTTCTGGTTTGTAGATAGCCCTTCCTTATTAGATGAGGTTCTGTTCTTGCTCCACAGAAGGTGCCTGTGTATATAACTCCTTTGTATTGCTTTCTGCAGAGTCCCTTATATATTTCTTACTACTAATGCTGTGTAGAAAAGGAAATCCAGAGATTTTACTACTGATAATTAACCATATAATGGCCATTAGCAAAATAAAGATTTAGTTGTTTGGGAAACAGATTATTTATATTGTGTATGGTTTATTGCCTGATAACTTGTTTGGTGACTGGATATTCTTTTCCTTCTCCTGGTCCTTTTCTGCTTTTTCCAGCTATGGTGTTTACTCCTCACTTTGATTATCTAGCAGGCAATAAAGTATATTGTATGTTTTGAAGCCAAGCGGTGTGCTTCTTAATTGTCCGTTAAGGGGTAGTCAGCGGCGGTGGCAGCTGGGCAGTGGAGTTGTGGCTGCTCCCTGGCAGGAGGGCAGCTCTCCAGCCACACTTGACCACTCTCCCACCACGGCTTTTGGACCAGGCAGAGCCCAAGTGAGCGCCCCAGGCAAAAACCTGGTGGCTCCTACTGCAAAGAAAGGAGCTGCAGCCAGGAGTGGTCATACCCCTGCTTCCTTGCCATTCCTAATGACAGGAGGAGGCAGTGGGGACAGAGAAGAGTTACTGCTCCTCTTCTAATTGCACACAACAACCCAGCATGGACAGCGGTTGGCAGTGGCAGGTACTACACTGTCCCTGGCAGCTTCTACCTCTCTCAGCAGGCCAGTGCCCCAGTGGTGCTGGGTTTTTACCCTGAGGTGAGGAGTTGGGTTCAGGTCCACAGCCTAGCCCAGGAGGGCAGAGGCACTCTGTGCTTTCCCACATAGGAGGCAATGCATCATTCATCCTCAGCATCTACATGCACGGGCGGTGCATGCCGAAACACTGCTTCCAGGAAGGTGCTCACCCATGTGTCAAACTGCCCAGACTTACTTGGTCTGCTCTTGTTTGGGCTTTTTCTGCTTTGTTTTTGTTTGGTTTTAATGGGGACTCAAGTTCTGCATGGCAATTCCCCTCCCTCCTGACACGTGTGGCATTTTTTCCCCACATTTCAGAAATCTCACTCCCAGAAGTGACTAGTGGGAGTGTGCCAGGCACTGCTGTGGCAGGAGGTCCCTGCCTCTTTCTCAGCCCTTGCTGCTCAAAGGTCACCTGTCACTGCCCGAGGGGATGCAGCATCATCCCATGCTTTGCCCTCCTCTCAGCAGCCTTAGCACCTCACAGGCAGGGCTGAGGTTAGGTCACTCACCTGACAAAGTTGGTCCTTCTCCCAGAGTGGGACGTGGGCGTGTGGCCCTGCTCCCATGTGGCAGCTTGGGTGATAGGTTGTAAGAGGACAAAGCCGCTTCCTGCAGAATCTGGTAAGAAATGAACAACTTTGGCATCCGGAGAGGTGAAGCTGCCAAAAACTTTGGCTTTCGTCAGTCACCGTGATTTTCTGGTGTTTGTTTTTCCTCATTCCACTCTGAAGGAAAGGTTGACATGGTGGTTCTGCCTATGCAGCAAAGGCTCCCAAAAAGCAGTAAACCTCCCTCTCATCTAGAAGTCAAATGGATTTTTTTTTTTTGCTTCAGCACTGAGATTCACCTACTTTGCTATTTCTGCGTGGGCAACCATGCTTATGGCATGCACCTACGCGAGGAGGGACAGCTGAAAAGGCCTAGTCTGTATGCTGGAGTGCTGCTGTGGTCCCTGTGCCACAAAGTAGGGGTTTTGTGGAGGGGGACAGAGGCTACTGTATACACACACACACACAGAGCTCCAGTGCCAGGCCAAGCAGCTGCCAAGTGTCCTTGGTAGGGATCCAAGGGCTTGGAGGGACATCTCTTAATTTTATGCTGTCATAATAAAAAAAAAATCTCCTGCTTGTTTTCACGCTGTACCTTCCTCCTTTAGAAGAGGGAACACAACATGGCCCCTTGAAAAGCACCTTCAGTTTGGTCACCTACCAGCCGTCCTCCTCCTACTGGGAAAAAAACATGCTTTTTTTGTTGTTAATAACAGTATAGAGTGTGGTGTTTTAATTGTTTTGATGACAACAGAGAAGATAAATGAGAGACTTGCATCTGGGAAAGGTCCGGCTTTATCTTGCTGTGCTTGCCATGGCATGGGGAAATAAACCAGGGATAAAAGCTGGCTGTCCCTTCTAGGCAGTCGCAATTCTCCCTCGGACCTAAAACACGGCCCTTACATCCTCAGGCACGTGTGCCAAGATCGGCCTTACTTGTGCGTTCCACCAAGAGAAACGAGCTGGTGACACGGGCAGCGGCAAAGCTGGCGGCCCTGCATGGGTACAACAGCCCACTACATCTATATTCAGCAGCAAGCTGGTGCTGGAATAAAAATCTCAATTATGAAGCACATTTTATATGCGTGTGTTTATGGGTTTTTTTCTTCCTTTTTAAAATTGCTTATTATGGCATATTTATAGCCAACAGGATTTATTATTTTTTTTCTTTCCATAGCACAAAGAGCACAGGCTCTTTTTGCCACAGCACGAGTTAGATGTAAGAAAAGAAGGGTTGCTGCAGGTACTCAGGGAGGTTAACGCCTTCCCCTCCAGATTAATTCACTTGGCAGTGACACAGGAGAATTTGGACAAATAAAACTAACCTCGTGTTAGTGCCAGGCCTTGTGTCCTCAGAGGAAACTCCGGGTGGCAGATGCTGCCAGGTTTGTGGAGGGAAGGCCTGGGTGTGCGCCAGGCTCCTCCAGACACTGAGGTCTGGTGGTCTCTGGGGGTTCAGCCACGGACTGCTGCATTGCTGTGATTTAAGTAAGTGTTTCACCATTTGGTGAACACCTTGAACCGCCTCGCCAAAATGGAGGCCTCACAGCCCTGTCAACTAAGGAGTGTTCTCAAGCCGATGTGAAGTCCAATGAAAGTCTGTGCAGACATGCTTGTTTCGGGTTAAATCAGAGTGGGTCAGAGCATGACCAGTCCTTCGGCTGTACCAGCCCAGTGGTTTTGGGTAATAACATTGGTTATGGCTTAACAGTTTCAGGATATGTGCCTGGCAGGATTATTGGGTGGCATCTTTAATTAAACCACCAACTGGTTTAGGGTAAAAAACAGTCACTGTTTTGGCCTGCAAGCCCTGAGACTCAGCTGTGTAAGCATCATGGCAGCTGGTGGTTTTCCACCCCTCTGTACAGAGGGGCAGGGTTGGATAAGACCCTTCAGCCAGGTTCCTGCACCCAGGGCTTGTTCCAACCCATGGCCATGCTGGTTGGGCCACCTTCAAGCAACAAAAAAACCACTGGCAGTGGTTGGTGGTGAAACACTTGCACCGACCACATTTCTCCTTTGTGGTAGAAGGTCACCACCAGCACCAGGAGCTCATTTTCTGTCACTTTCATGTTTGTGGAAACAGCTGCTGCTGGGATGGAAACAGCAGCACACAAGCTCCCAAGGCAAGTCCTTCAAGCTCTATTCCTCCTAGGAACTGTTCATTCTTCCCAGTTCCTGCCTCCATATACTGCCCTGACTCTGGCAGGACTTTTGAGAGGATAGAATTGGGGAAGGGGAAGCTAAATGCAGGTATTCTCAGTGCCAGCCATCTAAATTTACAATCTCTAATCAAGCCAGCGCTGCAGGGCAGCAAAGCCACAACTTCAATCATGATGTGGGTGCTCCAGTTTCAGGCTGCCGGTGCTGGCTGCACCAAGTCTGGAAGGAGGGGGTTTCTCTGAGGGTCTCCAGACCTTGGAGGGGAGGGCTCTGCAAGCATGCTGTGCCTTTGTTGCTTTTAGTTACGAAGTGGGATTAAATTGTGCCAACCTCCCAGGGCCTGTAATGGAGAGGCCCATAAGGCAAACATGGGGTGCAGAGCACAAGGGAAAACAAAACGACATGTGGGCCTCTGATGCTATCCTTTATTTTCCATGAAGTAGTTCAGTGTAAGCTGAATTTCTTGGGCTTGAAGCTGTGTGAAAATCTGTTTCTGAACCATTTGTGGTAAGAAACACTTAATTCCTTCTCTCCAAAGTGGTGATCCAGAAGTGTTGCCACTAAAGACCCCAGTGGTTGGTTTTCCAAAGCAAACAGGGCGTGCAGGCTCCTCCAGCACAGACACACAGCTGTAGGTCTGCACAGCCCAGAGTAGCAGCAAAAAGCTCAGACAGAGGAGTGTCACCAGGGCTAGAGAAAAAGGGAAGTGTCGGTGTCCCTTAGAAGCGGGCTCTCCCAAAATAAGATTTCTGAAAGGGCTGTAGGCTAGGAGGCAAAGCAGGGAGAGGTCCGCAGTAACCCTCTAAAGCCTTTTTCAATACTAGTGGTAAAGCATCAGCTGCCAGAAACAGACCTCGTTTGGCAAGGGATGGTTAGCTGTTGAGAGCAGAGTCTGAACTACCCCTGCTCTCCGTAACTGCTCTTCTCCAGAGCTTGGTGAATGCAGAGGTTTGTTCTGTGTGTTTGCATTTTCCATGGTACAGCCCTCCAAGTCAGCCCCCCCATCACACACACGCGTGCCCACCCAAAGCCAGATACTGCTCTCCCAGCTCCCAGGAGTGATCCTGTCCCACTACCATCATGCTCTTGTGGCTTGGCACTTATGGATGTGCTCCCTCCTTTTCCCAGCCTCCTCAGACAGAGCCCCAAGCGATCTCACACCTTCCCTCAGTGGAGGTGGGTCTCAGCCTCAGGAGCTTCCTGAAGCTGCAGGGCTTCCTAGCTCTGCCTCTCCTGAAAAGCCTGCAGGACCATGGGTGCTGCAGCAGGTCAGCCTGGTTGAAGGGACAATGAAACAGCATATGTGGATGTTACCTGTTAAAGCATGTTCCCATCCTGCTGGCATGGGTGGCTGGCACCCACCATAGTGGTGGGGCTGGAGGTTTGGAGGTGGCCAAGGCTGTGCCTCTAGGCAGATGGCGGTGCTGACACATTGGAGTGGTGACTGCAGAGCTGAGGGTATCCCTCCTGTGGTGGCCATGCCAAGAAGAAGTGTTGGACAAGTGCAAATGGAACCATGCCTGAGTGGACCATGGCATACCCCATAGCCATCTCCAGGGGAAGGGTCAGGTTCTGTCTACTAAATTTTTTATGGATCATTTGTACCAGAGGAAAATGCTCTCTTTGAAATGCTGTCTCTCAGCTCCTTCCCAGAAGCCGTTTGATTTGGCAGGCCACCGAGCTGCTGCACTTGTCCTTTCCAGGCTGGAGCTTGTCTGGGCAATTTAGCAAACAGGCAGCCTCCTGTCACCTACTTTCCAGCTGTACTCACAACCAGGAGCTGCTGCACCGTGCACCAGCATCTCAGCAGCCCTGGTAAAAAGAGTGTCATGGCACAGCAGCAACAGCACTCAGGTGCTCATCTTTCCTTTCAGCCTTTCTGGTTTCCCTGTTGCTCATAAGCCAGTTTTGGACCATGTCAAGTTTGCCATCCTCCACCCCAGAGATGGTTGCCTTTGATCTGCGATTAGCGCAGTTGTGGCTGCTTGAAAAGCTGGATATCTGAAGGTGGCAGAAGTAATATGAAGAAAAAACAAAGCATGAAAGGAAAGTGAGAGGAAAGAAATTACTTCTGTCCAAGACTGAATAGATATGCTTCACTTGACCATTGCCATCTCCAGAACTTGACAGCTGCTGAGGTCTTTAGCCCATCAGGTCTCCATGAAATCCAGTGTTCCCTGCCTGTAGAAAATAGAAGAATCTTTCTGAATAGTTATCAGAGGTCAGCTTTAGTGAGTGCAAATTCAGTTTGTCATTGATGGACATTTTGGTCATCACCTTCTCTGGAGTCGTGGTCTACATTGCTGCTACTCTATCAAGCTGCTTCTTAGCAACATCAATCAGGAGCCTGTAAATCACTGTGCTGGTGAGGTCTGTAGCTTTCCCCCTCCCACCCTTCCCCTGGCATGAAAGCAGAGCCACGTTCACTCAATCCTCTGCCAATAGCCCCTTATTTATCACCTGCACATTTCGTGGTCTGGAGATGTGTTGCTGGCCGCTTCACTGGCTGCCAGGACTTCACTGACACCGACAATGGCAGGTTTGATGTAAAAGCTGCAGCCACCTGGCAGGAAGGCCGCGCGCCAGGCCGATGTCGGGCCTCGGATGTTTAGTTTTCCCTTGGTGTTTTCTCATCCCTTTGGTTGCTGGGAGGGATGCTTCCGCTTCCCTGCCCCAAATGCACTTGCAGCCAGTGGAGCTTCACCACGTGAGAAGTCAGCCTGGCCCCCAGTTTTGGTTTCTAAATCCCTGGGTTATTTGTGTAATTGAGTGACAGCCAGTAAAAACCTGTTTAAAACCAGATCCTTTAAAAGCTAATGGAAAATATTAGGCTGTATTTATGTGTAATGCAGTTGCTCCCTTGCTTTGCACGATACTGAAAAAAGTGGTGTATTCATAACACATGGACTTTTAAGGTAAATTTTAGTTGCTGGAAAGGTCTGGATTAGCGGTGTGCTTGATTCATCCTTTGGAGGCTGGAGTGTGACTGATGCATCACCACAGCTTTAGCCAGGTGTTTAATGTCCTTTTTCTTTTCTTTTTTCCCCTGGCTGGCTGGATGTCTGCTTCCTGTTGATTTTAATGGGAATTAGGCATGCTTAGCCCTCTGACATATTTGAAAAAATACCCTCAACTTTAATATTTCCCTCTAAATAGGCCTGCAGAGCACAGACATGCAAAGGCCCAGAGTCAGCAGCTGCCCCCACACACACACCTGCAGCCCCCTGGCACGCAGCCACTGCTGCTCCTCCATTTCCAATGTGCTTTGCTTCCTCCTTCCGAAAGCACAGGGGCTTGGAGGGAGGTGAGCATCCCCTGCAGCACAATAGGGATGTCTGCATGGGGGCAAAAACCAAAAAAAAAACCCAAAAAACAAAAAAAAAGGAAAAGGAAAAAATCCCTGGTGGGAATTGAGTAATCCTGCCAGAAGGTTTATGCCTTCAAAGTCCAGGACAGGAGAGCTGCAATGGGCGTGAATCCCCACCCCAGCAGTGTGCCACCACCTCCCCTGCCCTCCATGTTTCCATTTTCTGGGTGTTGGCAACGTTCACCATCATATAGATTGAGGACAAATCTCCTGATCGAGTCCCTTAACAGAAGGATAGGAAAGACGATGCTGCTTGCTTTCCCCTGCTCCCTACCAGATGCACTTGGCCCACACAATTTTCTCCTCAGCCCAGTCAAAAGAAGTTCTGTGAGTACTTTGGTGGAAAGCCCTTCCCCTGCTTCACTGTGCTACATGAGTTTAATGCAATTTACATGGGCTGAGGAACAACATCTGCCTCATGGAGCAATGAGCATGTTCGTCATCAGAGAGAGTGGTAAGGTGCTGGAACAGGCTGCCCAGAGAGGTGGTGGATGCCCCATCCCTGGGGTGTTCAAAGGCCAGGTTGGATGAGGCCCTGGGAAACCTTGTGTAGATCCAGGCCTGGAGGTTGGTGGCCCTGCCTGTGGCAGGGGGTTGGGACTCTGTGATCCTTGGGGTCTCTTCCAGCCCAGACCATTCTGTGATCATCTAGCTAAGCATTGCCTGTCTCATCACAACAAAAGCCAACAGGCTTTTACCATGTTAAGGAAATTTACAGTCCTTATCACCTAGTTACTGCCAGTTCCCAGCACATCATGCACACTGACTCTTTGTCTCCCCTTTCTCCAGTACTATTTTACCCTTGGCATGTGTTGGTATGGCATGTGCTCTACACCCCTGTTTCTTTACTAGGAGAAGGACATCAATGGCTGGATCTCTTTCTCCTTGGTTGAAAGCACATTTGAGGCTACTTTCTTACCTGTTTTAAACAGCCCAGTTGAGCAGTATTTCCTTTTTTATTATTTTTATTTTTTTAACTGCCTGCCAGCGAAGCTACACGATGATCACAGGGGTGGTAAGGGCCTGACAAACCTCCCTGTCACTGCCTGGCACAAAGTAAAGCTAACTCTAAAAGCATGTTAGGCACTAGCCAGGCAATTTACTCTCACAGAAAAGCACAAGTTGAAATAAGTTCAAGACTACTCTAAACGAGCTTGTCCAAGGCATCAGGCCTTGTGGCATTGAGCTGCTGCCCAGTTCTGGGTGTATCTTATTGCAAAGGTTTACCCAAGGAGCCCTGGCCCAACTGTCCCTGCAGTTGGGTCTTGCTCCCTGAAATGTTTGACTTCAGGAGGCACCCCTTTGCCAAGCAAAGTGTTTCCCAAAAGATAACTGATTTTGAAGCAGCTTTTCCTTTTGCTTTTTTATACCTGGCCACTGAAGGTAACCCCCTTCCCATTACCCAGAGCGCTGGGGGAGAGGCACACCCCTCCCACCTGACTCAGCAGACTTTCACCAGAGCCAGTATAAATCACTGCAATCCACAGGAGATGCTGGATATTTCTCAGGTCTCACCAGTGCTGTTCCAGATCTTGGCAGTTGTTAAACTGGCACCGCCCATTTTCATGTGAAAACAGTTTATTTCACCCTTAACTCCATTCCCCTGACTTGTTTCAGCCAGTGACGTGATCCATGCTTAACCACTGTCCGAACATGGAAAAACTCTGGCTGCTGGTAAAGCAGTAGTTCAGCCACAGCACCTGATGGCAATGCAAAGAATTACCAGCAGCCCTGTGGCGGGAGCTGTGGCGGGAATGAATCCTCTCCCAAGTAAAGCACGCAAGGTGTAAGCACGGCATGAAGAGGCCAAACTGTTGGGATCAGATGAAGTTTCATCATATTTTGATGCTGTGGTCAAGATTTAAGGGTCATGCTTCTGAGAGCAGCACCAGACATCAGGTGTGACTGTCCTGGAGGTAGCCTGGAGTTACTGGGAGAGGAAAGTGCTGTTGAGTACCTTCCAGACAAGCCTAACGTGCAGCCAGATCCAAAGCTTTCTATCCATTTTATTTATTTAGCAAATTCAGTGGCTGTCAGACTCTCTGAAAGCCGTAGGTCATCAGTCTCCTGCAGACCCTGGCAAGCACTGATGCTTCTCGAGCCGTACATACCTGTGTGAGTACACTCCTGCCGTGGTTTCAGAGCCGCTTACGTCCCCACCATTTATGCTGATCAGGTGCCATTTCAGGATAAGATGCAACAAGGAAATGTTAAATCTATTTAGTATGAAGCTGAAACATGAATAAGTTGGGTCCTGATGTGTTCAGCTTATCACAGGCAAACACAGTGGAACTGGCCCAAAACACATGGTAAGGGTGGGTTAATCCCACCCAAACCCAAGGGACCCTCACAGCCATCAAATCTTGCCAGATTTGCTCTTGAGCTGATGCACTCCATAGCATTTCAGCTCAGTTTATCTCCTCCTGGCTCTCTTGGTCTGGAGGAGCTGTGTAATGTTGGACGAGCTCCTGTGGTGATCCCCTCCGACCCCTGCCTCCACTGCACGGGGAGGGGGACAGTGGTGCATGCGAATTCACTGGGTGACAAGACATTGCCAACAGAAACCCCATGTGCCACAGCTTCCTTACCAGCTTTGGCAAAAACTGCTGCCAGGAGCCTGGGCATTGGCCTGGGACTGCAGCAAGTTTGGGGCCAGGAACCAAGAAGAGCTGAAGCCACCCATCCTGCACTGACAGATGTGGAGTGACACCAGGAAGGTGTCCGGCCTGGTGGCACCAGTCTTGCTTGCAGCAGGATACAGGAGACGATGCTGCCAACTGCAAGGGGAAGCTACCCTGACATGTGCATTGTGAAGGTGGTTTCACTTGGGGTTTGATGAACTGGCAGAAAGGAGAAGAAGAGACCACCATGGATGGTGAGTGGGAACCAACGGAAGGAGTTGAGGCTGAAGCCACCAAAACCCTTCGCAAGGAGGGGAGGAACTTGGCATACCGTGGAAATGTTTGTGAACCTTGATGATGTCTTAGTGCCACAGGAAGCAGGCCTGGGTGAACGTTTTGTGCAACCCTCACCTCTACATGAGGTGTCTTCACCACAAGCAATCTGCAGGGAACTGAAGGGAAGGTGTTTGCAGCTGCCCAGGAAACTAACAATCTTTTTAAACTTTGATCTATGGTTCTAACTCAGCTTGAAAAATCTGTCCAAAGGCCATTTTAATATTTGCTGGTGATGAAGTTGGTTGAGGCATAGGGTTTAATGTCAGCAGGTCCCCATGGAGGGTGGGTGAGTGAGCCAGTGAGATGCCACCCCCATTGTAGGGTTTGGGTTTTTTTTTCCATGTAATTTATCCTTACACAGGAGAATAAAGAAATTGTCTAATTATAAAAGAGAGATCATTCACTAAAATATTTGTCTGAAGCAGATGGCTCCAGTGACTCAGATAGAATGCTCCCCCTGATACAAGCTAGCTGAAAAGCAGCTACGGTTTGCCATTTAGAGAAAAAGGACACTGTGGTGACGAGGCTCTCTAGGAAAAATGGAGGAGGGAAAAAGAGCTCTCACAGGTCTCCCTTAAAAGGTAAAAAAGATTTATCTGGGCCAAATCTCCATTCTAGAACCAGCCTGGTGGTGCACATGTGCGAGGATGGGGTGTGGGACATGTCAGGAATTGGTTTGTTACTCATCATTTTTCAGAGCAGGGTTACGTCACTTACAAACTCCCAGGGCACAGGGAGTTCCATAAATACCTTCAGCTTCTCGGGTTTCGTCACTTCTGTGGCATCGTTGGGTTTTCCTTCACCTGGGGGAAATGACAGGATATGGCTATTTTTGCTACGGCTTTTACGCCTTAATTCCTCTTTTCTAGCATTGCCAATTGACGGAATTCTTCCCTGTGTCGTTTCTGGCTGTAGGCCAGCCCTAAGCCTGCGCTTCTTCCTGCCCTGTCTGCCTTTAAAAATACCTGCTGCTCTGCCCTCTTCTTCTGAGACCTGATGCTTGGAGAAGCTTGTGTTATTCTGCAGCCTTCCCATTCTGCTGGGAACCTTCAAAGTGTCTGTGTACCTTCCCTGCAGCTTCCCAAACAATGTGCAGCAGTTGCAATATTAGGTAGACTTTGACTCGAATAAAATACACACTTTTAATCTGCTTGCTTTTCACAGTGTTATTTTCACAGCTCTTCTGGGAGGGAAAATATAGTTTTGGCCTTGAAAGTATCTGGTTGGGCTGTCAAGTTTGCTTTTTTGGTTTCTGCCAAAGGTTTCTCTTTGGAACCCTGCATATGGGGTTTCATGGCCTTTAGTGGAGTGGAATGAAGGGTTAGGCTTCTAATAAAGTCTGTTAGTAAAGTCTCCAAGCTATTGGAGCCAAGCAAATGTACAGTGAAAAAAACTAGCAAGCAAACAAAATCTGATCAACAATATCCTTGTCTGATTTCCAAGCTGCTGTGCTACCTCTGGCTGCAAGATAAGACTACCGCTGCCTGTATT
This sequence comes from Hypotaenidia okinawae, assembly GCA_027925045.1. Classification (NCBI taxonomy): domain Eukaryota; kingdom Metazoa; phylum Chordata; class Aves; order Gruiformes; family Rallidae; genus Hypotaenidia; species Hypotaenidia okinawae. The sequence goes on from BSDF01000001.1 coordinate 96,553,998, forward strand.
CACAGAGTGCACGCACTGCTCCTGCATGGTGTAACGTACATACAATTCTCATACATGTATTTATGTACTTATGTATGCACCTGTATTTAATAACCTACTGTATATACTCCAATACGGTGGTAAAAGTCCCTTTATCTCCTTATACTGGGGTAACTATGGGCTGCCATACAGGAAAATCAGGACTGGGTACTGGGCTGCTTGTTTCTGTCTAACTGCAGCTGCAACAGGGCCCACAGCATCGCCAATGTGCTGCTGAAGAAAAATACACCAGAAAATAAAACAGCTTTGAACCCTCCCAGCTCGAGTAAGTCCCATGTGGCTGGGACAGGAGAGGGCGGCCATGGCATGCCATCGGCCACATCATCCACGAGCAAGGGCAGAGCATGCTGCATGCTGTCCATGATGAGCCGTGCCCATACCTGGCAGTGCCAGGAACCTTCAGCATCAATATTCTCTTGTGTAAAATTAAAAAAAATACACTTCAAGAAAGGAGACATTTCCTTCCAGTAACCTTCCCATCTCACCCCCCTGCCCAACTCCAAAGTCTGCGTCTGGCAAAGTCACAAGGTTTCAAAGCCCTGTATATTTCAGGTTTAAGTCCGTGTTTATTTCTTGAAACAGCCAGTCCAAAAGCTGGGGTTTTTTGCTTTAATAAATTGAGAGGTTAGGTATTTTTAAACTGCTACTTTTAATCAGCTGAATTTATATTTTGGCTCTATTTTTTCTGCTTCCATAAAGAAAAGTTGGTAATTCAAAAGCTCAGGGCTTCAGTTCAAGTGATTCACCCTGCTGTAGATACCATCTGAATCAAAACAAAGCCTGGATCCAACAACCACACTTGCTAAGGGAGAATTAAGCCATTAAAACCGTATTTTTTTTAATTGGCCTTTATGAATAATCATGACATATTTCCCCAATTGCTCTCTTTTAGCTTTGTTTTAGCAGATATAATCCCCTGGATAAGAGAACCCCCGCCAGTTTGAAGAGCACTATCCTCAGCGACAGCCTCTGGAGGCAAGATAGGCCCCGTGCTCTGAAATGCATGGACCCATCATTATAGTGGGATGGTGGCCATCCTCCTCACCAGGATCCAAGCCTTTAGGAAAAGCACCATCAGAAAAAGACTCACAAATAAATTAAGAGTCGCTGTTGCCCTTTTGGGAGGCTCAGCTAGTGTCTGTCCTTGATGGTGGCAGTCACCTGACCTATCCTTGTCCTTCTAGAAGGTAATCATTTACATCCCAGCTATTAACAGCAAAGGCAAACTTGTCTTAGGGCTCATTACCCTCCCAAAACAGGTGATGTATATATTTTTTTTGGCTGCTGAGGGAGCTGAGGTGACCGGCTGATACTCAGCTGTTCAGATGCTAGATGGCCACTGTGGGATGAAGGAACAATCCTCTACCTCCCCGTGAGATGTAATCTGGAGGCAGAACAAGGACTCGCCTCTGTGCATTGCAAATGGGCATCACTCTGGGCATCACACGTGCCATATGGTATCAGCAACAGGTAGAAACTGAGTGGGGTTCAAATTTAGGACGAGGTCTAATAGTTGCACCACGTTCAGTCTTGACAATCATTTTCCTTTTGCAGAGAAGCAAGCTGGAGGAAATACAAAGAGCGTGCAATTCCCATCATCACAGGCTTTGAGTGTTCAAAAACATCTGTCCCAGCCATGGCCATGGGGGCTGCAGACCAACAGCTATTAATGTTGTTCTAGGAAGGAAGACTGGAATCCCCACCTGTACTGGTTTTGGCTGGGATGGAGTACATTTTCGTCATAACAGATGGTATGGGGCTCTGGTTTGAATTTGTGACCAAAACAGTGCTGGTAACAGAGGGATGTTTTTGTTACTGCTGAGCAGCACTTACACAGAGCCAAGGCCTTTGCTGCTTCTCACCCCACCCCACCAGTGATCAGGCTGGGGTGCACAAGGAGCTGGGAGGGTACATGGCCGGGACAGCTGACCCCAACTGACCAAAGGGGTATGCCGTACCATATGTTCTCATGCTCAGCATAGAAAGCTGGGGAATGGAGGGGACATGTTTGAAGTGAGGGTTTTTGTCTTCCCAAGTAACTCTCTCACATGACAGAGCCCTGCTTTCCTGGAGATGGCTGAACCCGTGATGCCTGCCCATGGGGAGTGCTGAATGAATTCCTGGGTTTGCTTGCATGCACATCTCATTGTACCTGTTTAAACTGCCTTTATCTCAACCCACAAGTTTTCTTGCTTCTACCCTTCCAATTCTCTCCCCCATCCCACCGGGGGGCAGTGACTGAGCGGCTGTGTGGGGCTGAGCTGCCAGCTAGGCCTCACCCACACTGCATGCAAACTTGAGCTCAGCATAGCCTCCATGTTACTCATGGGAGAACAGGCCGTACGAATTTCTGCCAGTCTCCTCAGCCACTCTCCAGAAATCAACCGCTTCATGAGAGAGGTTAATTTTTTTTAACTTGGACAAGTATTTAAAATTTCCTTCCTTGGGGTGCTCTCTCACCGATCTCACACACAGCTGCAGGGGGAGTAAGAGCTAGAGGCATATTGCCTCATTTTTGTTGTCGCTTTGCATCCTCCATCTCCTGCAAGACCAGCAGTTTCCTCCGGCCATTATTTGGAATGGCATCACTGGTGCCACTTTCCCCCTCCCTTGACATCAGCCATTTCATGCCCAGGCAGTTGTGGCAGCCGAGTAGCCCTGGTACGAGGGGGCAGCACGGCATGGGCCAGAGGCCTCCACAGGCCATCATTCCCACCCCATGCTGGTGCCGTGCCCAGTGCAGCAAGCCTGCAGAGCCTGGCGGTGGTTGCTCTGCATTGCAGTGGCTCCTGGTTAGGATGGTTGGGATGGCTGGGAAGGAAATGCCACGCTGGGAAGTTTTCTCCTTGGTTGCTCTTTCTGAGCTGTTAAAACAGAAATATCAGCATTGGAGAAAGGAGACCTTAAAATCATCTCCACCTCCTAACAGTCAGCTTTTTGCCCTCTGCCACAGGTCTGGGGAATTGATTATTGCCCCTTTGTCCTTTCTGTTGTTATGCCTCACCACAGACCTTTTTCTTCCTTTTTTTTTTTTTGTTTTTTTTAATCAAACAAGCATATAATTCCAACTCTTCCTCTAAGGCCAGGCTTTTCTAGACTTAGGGTCATTTTTTTTACCCTGGACTCCCCTGGATCTCCTCCAACAGAGCCACAGCTGAACTACAGCCCCCAACATCCAGCTGGGGCCCTGCCACCCTTCAACAGGAGGAAAGAGTGACAAGTCTCTTTTAGACCATCCTCTTCCTCCAGGCAGATGCAATGTGATGTTTCTACACAGCAGCATGATGTGACTCAGCCGTCTTGTGATTCAATCAAGCCCTTCACCGGCTGCAGAGACACCTCTCCGTTCGCACCGTATGTGTTTTGGTGCGCGTTCCTCTGCTGTGGCACGTCCCTTTTTTCTCCTTTCCCTTACACATCCTCTGCCACAGCTGCAGATTATAATTTCCAAGCAGTGGCACTTGCACCTCTGTTTCTAGCCCACTGAAGTTGTCTGTGTGGCATGCATCCATCCATCCATCTCCTCCTCCTGATTGCAAATGCACAGAAAATCCTTACGTGGTTGCACAGGTACATGCACATGTAGACATACATAGATACAGGCTCAGGTTAAATCTTTTAACACCTTCCCAGTTATTTATTTTATATCAATATTCTGACGTGTTGCTCTCGGAGCAGCTTTCAACTTGATCTGCATTCTTTATTCATGGTTTGCATCCTCCTTCTGCCTCACCTAGGTACCACACAATTCCTTTGCGACATTAAAGTTCCTTTAAAAGCACTGACAGGCCCTAAAAGGGGACTGGGTTTGGGACTATAGCAATCCCAGGCAGACAACCTACATTTCTCACCATAGCCTTCAAATGTCCCAGGATGCTCAAGCCTAAACGCAGTTACAGGTTTTGTCCATATTTGCATTTACAGCAAAGCTGAAGAAACCTTTATCTTCTGTTGGCACAGGCCAGTTCTTTATGGGCAGTCTGAGTTTGCTTGTGCAGTGCCAACAGCAGATGACCTGCTATTAAGTCAAAGGCAAATGAAACCTGGCACAGGTGCTGTGTTGTAGAGGTCTGAGATGCTTTAACTGGCATTTCAGAAGCTGCACCTTGCAGAATCTGGTCAGCTTGGCTGAGTGACAGGGACCAGCTCTGAGCTGTCAGCGTCTGCCAGGTGAGCAGCCTGGGAGGACTTGAGGGCACCAGCAGCAGCTCCTCTGTGTCAGGGCTGAAAGCGATGGGACAAAATCTAAACCAGGAGCTACCAGTCGCCCTCTGAAGGCTCACAAGCACAGACTCCGAAGGTAGTGGGGAAGCAACCCTACTCGAGCTATTTTAGGCAAGAATGTGGGGAAGCCTGCTAAGGAGTACCCCTGTAATAACAGCAAGAGGGATTGCGTCCTTTAGCTACGAGTGTTTTGCACTGTGCAGTGCTCGGAGCACTGTGTGAGTTTGTGTTTCCAGACTGAGAAGCCTGGGAACATGTGCTGGTTTCATACCAGCTGCATGAAATGGTGGTAGTACCTTCAAAGCAGCTGCCTTCTTCCCTCACACACACACACACACACACACACCCCCACACACCCACACCGACCTGATTTGAGCAACCCGATTACACATTAGAGCTGCAAGGTCACTGTGGTATAATCAGACCACAGGATGCCTGATCCAGAACTGTACAGGAGGTAGGTTAGTAATGCTGTAGTAGAAAAGCCCACTTTGTACTGCATTGGATAGGCCACCAGTTCACTTCCCTAAGATGACTGTTGTGGCAGGTGTGTAGGCATCAAGTAATCACTACAGCTAAGTTGATGGAAGTGAAGTTCTGCTCATGCTGCACTCCATCCCCCTGTGTCACTTCAGTGAAGACTCAACCTTGCTCCCATCTTTGGTCCTTCACTGGCAAAATGCTTTTGCATCATTACAGCAAACAGCAGCATCACAGTCCTGTTTTGGCAGGTTTCTCAGTCTATCAGAAAGGAACTTGGTTTTCCTACCTACGTCCTAGGTAACGGAGGAGAGAGCAGGAAGGACGTTGTAGGTTCCTACAATTGTACCTGTCTGCCTGTTCTGATGCCAGCCAAAACCTCACAAGCTACCCAGAATTGAAACTGTCTCACTGTCTCAAAGTCTGATGGACTTGATGGAACGTTTCCACTCTTAGCTGTAACTCCAGCTACAGAGGGGTTGTGTTTTGGCAAATCTCACTACTGTGTAGCAGCAGTGCAGGGTTCAGAGGTATCTGTTTCCATGCTGGGCTCTTTTAGTTACGATTGTTGTAATTTTATAATAATCCTTAAATTGACAGTTTCTTGAAGCAGAGCTTCCCAGTTCTGCCTAGCCTGATGCCCAGCACCTGCAGGTCTGCTCACCACACAGAGCCTTTACTTTCACTTCACGTTGTATGTCGTGAATTTTCTCTTTTCCACAGAGCTCAACTTGTAAGAGATGCCAGAGCCCCCTAACTCACCTTTTGCTTCAGTGGAACTCTACCCTGACTGGTCCTGCTCATTGCAACAGAAAGACGTTAAAGATCCCCATTCTTACTGTTGTCTTTGAACTTTTCATCATGCTTGGATGAACCTTCTGGTCAACAGCAAAATGATTTTCTGCTGGGTTTTTTCTTTTTTTTTTTGCATATACATCACTTATTAAAGAATATAACACCCAAAATACAGCCAAATACTCTTGCTCTGACTGCAATTCCTGCTGCATTTATGGAAGGGGGGAAAAAGAAAACAAAAAAGAGGAATTAGTTAAATTAATGTAACTGGAAAACATTGTCGTCCTTCATTTTTTCACAGGTCTGTTCATCATTCTAAGCTTAACCCATGCCCACCTATTGTGCAGTCTTATGTTGGGGAGGCAGACTAACCAGCTGGACTAATCCATTTCAAACTCTTGCCCCATCTGCAAGGACACAGACTGTGAGTGGCAGGTGAGATTCAGTACTTCCTTAAACAGTTTCCAATTCAAGTTGGAGATGTGCTGGGCCTTATTCTGGGCCAGTCTTAGCTACTATGCCTGAGTGATATAACTGAGGCATGCAGGTAACGTGCTGACTTCACATGACACCTTCCATCCCCAAACACTGATCTCTACCTGGTCAGTTGGTCAGTCACAAACTGAAGCTATCACTATGGAAATGGCCTCCAACTCCAGAAGGGCCCAAAAGTGCCATTGTTAGAGTCAGGCTGGAGAAACTGTTCAGTCTCCCAACAAATCTGCAGTTCCTAAGCTCTTTACAAGACTTCTCAAATTTGCAATTCATGACCGAGTCTGTGGTCCCTTCACTGCACCCACTCTCCAGCCCAGCTACTTCCAAAGCCTCCTGTATAAAATCAAGCAAGGAAGCAAAATAGCAGAAGGAAACCAAAACTTGTTTCAATGCTGGGATTCTCCTCCCCCAAAGCAGATGATCCTTGTCTCTGTGGTAGTTAGTTACATATTTAAAGCTTCTTGCCAATTCATCAATCCACTGAAATGGAGCTCTGCTGTTCCCTCAAAATTTAGGGCTACTCCTTCCCCTTACACCATACAGTAGCAAAGGGGACTTGTGCAGGGGGTTTGGAGGATTCCACCAGACCATGTCATACCCTCACCAGGTTTCAGGAGCACACACAGGAGGCAAGTGAGGCAAGCAAGGCAAGAAGGGAGCCAGTCCAGCTCACATGCTTTTCATCACTAAAGTTTTGCAAGAGTCCTTGAGAACACAGAAAGCAGGACACACGTAGCTCCAGGAGAGTGCTGGCTGCGTCTGTGACAGAGGCACGGAGCACAGAAGAATTTACTGGAGAGGGAAAAATAATAATGAATTCTGTGAAGTGGCAGGAAGCACAGGATGCCCACTTCTGCTACAGCAGTAAACGTTCAGCCATGGGGCTAAAGCACCAAAGCTCTGTCCAATGGCTTCTGGGCAGCTGAGGCTTTTTGGGTTGGCTTTCCTGGCTCACCTAACGGGAACAGTGGGAACCGCAGGTACCAGATGTGACTGCACTGAGATGCGCCCCAACCACTTACATCTAGATTAGCGCAACTACAACTTTCTCGCTCCGAAGCTCGAGCACACAGCTTTCCTGAGCTTTGGGGCAAAGTGTCACCCTGAGCTCACAGTTCACCCTGCAGAAAAATTCTGAGCCCCTTTAGTTTCACAGCTCAAGCTGAGGTCTGCAGCTCTCCTTTGGAGAGGAAAGCACTCGTGTAGGGAAACCACTGAAGATTTCAGAAGAGATCCTGAACTAACAGCCGTGAACAAGCAGGGAACTGCTAATAGTTCTAACTGTTCTTCCCATCAGCCCAGCTCCGATGATGGGGGTGTGAGTGAGCAGAAATGCTTCCAGACAGGATTTGCAGCCTTCTCTCTGCTCACAGGAATGTCAAACACCACTTCAGAAAATCTGGGCCTTGCGCAGGAGTGCGTTAGCACTAACACAAGGAATTATCTCCTCACAGAAATGTCACTTCATCATCGCAAAAACTGGCTGGAAGTACGCGCTGCTCAGCTGTGCTTTTAAAGTTACACTCAGAGCTGCTTATTCCTCAGCTCATTCTTCCTCCCACAGAATATTTGGGTAACATTTGATGGCTGAAGTGCCTTCCCCCAATTAAAGTGACTAGAGGGAGATCTCCATACTTTCTTCGCCAACTGGAGGCCCTTTTTAAGGAGAAACACCAAGTTCTCCCAACCAAAGCCACCTGCAGCAGCCTACGTAACAGTGAGAACATTCCTGGATCCCAAATAAGGAAGCTGGGGGAGAGGGTGTCCAGGCAGGGAGAAGGAGGGCTATGCCAGGAATTTATGGAAAGAGTCATGGAAGTTTAAGGGGATTAACAACAAGAAAAATCTCTCACAAAAACAACTTAAAATGACTTTTATTTTTTTAGGTATATTAGCACAATATTTACAAAATTTTTTCATGTTGCATAAATAAAAACATTTTCTGGGGTAAAGACTGTAGATCTATAGATATTTAAAATTTCTATATATTTATATACACACATACATACACACCCACACACAAATGGAAGCATACAGTTATGAACAACTTTGGTTTTTAATTACTGGTGGGAAAGGACTGGGTTTATCAATGACTTTTTAAACACTCGCTTGTGTCTCTGCACCCACAAGAAATCCAGAGCCAAAGAGTGGCAGGGGTTCTCCCACTGCTGGGGGCAAGCGATTTGGGATTCAGCGATACCCAGTAACCGCTTGGCCTGATCTCTCAGCGACACAAACGGGCTCTACCACAGTTTGCTTTGCAGAGGGTAATGCAAAGCTGCTGTACATCATGGTGTTTGTAAGGCAGAATACTTCAACAGAATTCCAGATAGTTTGGGGTGGTGTTTTTTAATTCCTCAACTGCTCAACTTTCAGCTTGCCAATCACCAGTTGCGAACAGGGAGGTCTGCATGCTACTTCACTGGGTAAATTCTCACACTCAATTGGTGACAGTGAGCGAGTAAGCTCCCACCTTTAGGCAGAGACTGCTGCGATTACGGAATAATCTGTATCAGAAGATTCATATGCAAGAGCTCAAATCTTTTATGAAGGTAGGAAACCTTCAGGGTGCGGCAAACCATACGTGCTGCTTTGCATGTTCTGCCACATCAACAACCCTCTTCGCTGTGGCCAGTTGCACCGATTTTAGCTGAACCAGGGGTTGCTCTAAGCGGCTACATCCTTCAGCCCTACCAAGAGGGGCACTTAGGAATAAATACTGTAAAACCAGCTACTGCCATTTCCTTGTGTTGAATTCCTGATGCAAGGTATCTGCATCGAGACCTGGAGCTTGACATGCAGAGACCCGAGTCTCTGCAATGCGCACCCACAACACGGATATGAACCTTAGTTTAAAACATCCAGCTCTGGAACGTGACAGATTACTCAGAATCTTTAAAAACACAGATTTTAAAACATGACTGTTTAGCAACAGCTTTCCAAACAAAGTTTTAAATTGTTAAAAGGAGAAAACCACATGTGCCTGTGAAAGGCATTGCCTTAGTACAAACAGGAAACAGCATCAAGATTCCTACAAAGTATACGTGAAGTCCAAAAGAAGCCAACTGTATTGGAACATCTCTAAAAATGGCTGTAAAACACAGTAAAATCTCATGGAATGTCAAGTCCTAGAAAACTGATTTTTAACTGTACCACTTACATATATACAGAAACCGAGCTTCTGAGCTTCTCATCACCTCCTCCTACTTGGTTTCTATTTTATGTATTTGTGATGCAATGGGCAGCATCAGAAACTTGGGTCAGAAATTAAATAGCTCCTTTTTCCATTCAAGAAAACAGATTTGAAAAGCTCAATAACACATTAAATAGGACAGCTCCTATTTTTATGAAGCTTCCATGAGTTTTACAAATTCATTGAGTTAAGAAAGCCTAAAATTGCTTCCAGTACCATACACTGCACATGAACACACACAAGAACCACATTCAGCATGAAAATTACTAGCTGCTGTGCTCCATAATTCCAGTGCTGAATTAGGCTCCAACAGCCGAGTGGTTTCTCACTGAGGAATACAGAAGAGGCACCAACAGCTCTCACCGGACTAAAACATTGGTCAACAGCGCATACGTGACTACTACTGTCCATAGAGAAGAGTACTACTGTTTCATGGAATTAGGAGAACTCACGTTACCTTAAGGAGAGCTGGGAATAAACTTTGTACTTATGTAACTTTGTGTATGAGCATTTTGGTTTTCTTCATCGAAGTTCTGCTGAATCAGGTCGGAGAAGATGTGATCATACAACCTTCCTTTGCTCCTGCTGGGATCACAGGCGTAGGTATGAGCATACCTTGCCCGTGCACACAGAGAAAGAGAACAATCATCTAAGTGGTACTGTGATCGTTGGGCTGAGCATGCCCATGATCAAAGCAGTGACTAACAATAGTTTTTCCAAAAATAATACCACTAAGGATTACTGCAGGGAGACCCTGTAGTGGGCAAACAGCGCTCTTCATATTCTCACCCTCAACTATATCACATATACCATAACAAAAGAAAATAAAGATCACATGTGGGCAAACACGCATGTTCCTTGCTACAGCTGCTGTGACTATAAAATTACATCATTTATATCAAAAGCACTTTGCCACACATGCAGAACAACAAGTTTCCTGAATTTCTTCTGAGTAGTGCATCTTCAAGGCCACGGTGTATCAACAACGGTATACTTTTCACATATCACATGCTTCTTCAGTTCTGGGAATTAAAAAAAGAAAGGAAAAGTTAGCTTGGCAAGAGCAGCAACATTCTGTGCTGCCTACCCAACCTGCAGCTTAATAAAGTTACTTCTTTTTATTTTAAACTTTGAAAGCATGCTCAGTGCTCACATAATAGAAAAGCACGGTACTAACAGCGAGTGATGCTCCAGCCTCTCCACAGCAGAAAAGTAGATGCTGTCTTGGAGCTCAGACTCAAGCTGTAGCAGCTCCCAGACCTGGCTGTCTACTCCTAATGCTGGCTTACTTTCACAAGCCACCTCGTAAGCCAGTGTGCTTCAGCACCTGACTCATCCTTCCATCAGAGTGTGTGTGTGAACATTCAGGGAAAGGTTAAGGTAGAAGGTAGAAAGCAGGTAGAGCTCAAAGAGTTCCTGCTTCCAGCTTGCGGGTCACAGTCCTGCCTTCTACCTGTAAAACCTTCTGCTAGTTTTAGGAGCCATCTTTCAAGGGCAGAAAAAGCAGACAGACTTCTAACCATACTCTACAAGCCAAAATGAAATGGGTAATTAGCAACTTCTATGCCTGTGGAAACTCTGCCTCAGCCCTAGAAGAGGAGGCAGATTTTTATAAACCTAAATGAGACCCGAGGAGAAACAGTCAACTTACTTAAAATTGGATCTCCAAGCAAAACTCCACCTTGCTCTTCAGTCACACGTGGTAACTGTACCGACCCCATCCTCACCTCCCTTCTGTCAGCTCTCAACACAACGAACTGGCAAATAGCTATTTCCTTCCTGATCTCAAACCACTGCCTCAGGACAACGAGCAACAGCCACTTCTGAAGCAACACCTACCCTTCCAGTCTTCCTACTTGCACTAACTGATACACACTTGATCTATCGTTGAACCTAGGAGACACCAATGCAGTCACCCTTTGTACAAAAGCACTTGTATTCCTAATGGTATAAAAATAATCCTATGGCAAATTTGGATGAATGACATAGTAATCCTAAGTAACAAAAGCCTAGCAGTGGACATGGCATTTGTAAGGAAGTTTGCTTCTAAAGCCAACTGATGATTCTTTTCCCAACTGAGGCTCACCAGTACCTCAATTATTGTCACACTGTCAGTTTGTGCCTTCCAGAAGCAGTAAAATATAAAATAACAGATTTTGAGTGACCTTACCCTTTATCCTAACTAGAAGTGTGTTGTATTTTGATGCAAGAGTACTAGGCTAAGGTTCTACTGATACATCATTGCAAGCTTGCTCAGTTTCCAGGAAGAAACTAACTCCTGACATCAACAAACTTTCTTCCATCCCACTCTCACGGATAGGAAGTACAGCTTCCAAACAGAATCAATAAAGACTGTTTTCATTTTCAAACCTGAGCACCTCATCTAAAATTTAAGATCTTCAATGAGAGCAATCTGGCCTGGGAAGCACTTTTATTCTTCTGTACCTCATGGATATCAGCTGCAGGAGCCAAGAGTCTTGGATACCTATTTTCAGTACAGATTTTGGGCCAAGTTTATTAAGACTGAGTCCCTCTCATTTCATGGCTTATTACAAAATAGTGTGAGTCTATTTACATGTAGTCAGTGTTGTAACCTTATAGGTTGCTATGAAATCAAAAAGGATCCATCCCAGCACTGGCGACCTTTCAAATCATAAGGAATGTTAAATTAGGACAGGACACTGCGACATACATTTTCCTTTACAGTATCCAGTAGACCTATGAACATCGATCATAACCAATGGGGCAGAAACCCACAGTGCACCTTTAAGATCTGAAGTTCAAAATTCAGGTTTGTAAAAAAAAAAATTGAAATTATTTAAGCAGTTCCTAAATTTTATTAAGATCTGTTCCAGTTCTGTTAATTTTTAAACACTACTACCTGACTATGAAAATAAATTGGGTGCAGTTTGATAAATAACGTGTGTGTGTTTACTTTTAAATCACTTTCCTGTGAACTTCCATGCGTGATCACCAATGAGAGAAGGCTTAGTTACATTAACACCCCAAAAAACAAATACAGAAATCCAACACCATAGAAAGAGTCCATGCACCTTATGTATTATCTAAGCACAAAGAAAGTATACAAACTATTTGATATTCCACATTTCAGCAGAAACATGCTACTTCATAGTTCTCCACTAAAAAATACTCATTCTTCTCCAGTGTGCTATAGAAAACACATGTTCTTTCTTTTCAATTAAATGTAATTTGAATAAGGATGGCACCTATATTGAAACCTGTCTAGCACTGGGTAACCCTAAACATCAAAATCCCCAAATACATGTCAATTAAATATCTGGAGATATATTCGGACTTACCATCATTCTAACATCACTCCTTTTGCATCTTTAAAAGCCAAGCAAATGGGTTAGTAATGAGCCAAAAAGCAAGAAATACTACATAACTAATATTCAAATTAATTCTAAAATTTGGGTTTGAACTACTGTTTGGCATGCAAACTGGTAAACAGATTAGGAAGAAAATAAATCATTTCAGAGTCATCCCTTTCTCACCGCAGGTTTGTGGTACCTTAAGCACTACCAGAGTACCCCAACACCATGGCAGACTTTCCCCAACACAAAGTATCAAAAGAATAGCGTGACAAGAACAGATTTTGCTTTAATCATACGTATTCCACCAAGATAAATGCTCACAAGAATTAACATCCCTTCTTTTCCTCTTAGAAGTTGGACTTTTTGCAAAGCAAAGTGGCTATGCTAATAGCCTGAGATACCAGATTTGCCCATAAGCGGTCAGATAATGCCCTTGGCTAGCAATCATGGCAGCACACAGTAAGAGGTTTGGAGCTGCAGGCATAATTTCATTGAGAGATCAAACTCTTACTGATTCAGAGAGCCACGTAAGTTGACATACCCATTTGCCATCCCAGTGGTATTGTACTGAGAACTACAGTTTGGGTTTGTTTTGGGTTTTTTTAACTACTTTTTTTTTTCCATAATTAATCCCTTAATTAGAAGATAAGCCTTGAATATCACCTACCATTTAGTGGTTCTTCTACAGCTTTCTGCAAAACATTTAAAAATATATATATGTATAAAAAGCCTTCATGTTTACTTTTGGCTCGCCACAGTTAAATTACTCTAATTGACATATACAGTAAGTAGTGATTCTACAAAAACGAAGAAAGCTGAACGTTAATAAAATAAAGTACTAGGGTTCTGAAAATTTCCATTCAGTAACTGCATTCTCCAGATTATCTTTGCCCTACTGCAAATGTTTCCACAGATGAAACACCTCTAGGTGGCAGCAAAAGGCATGCAGACACTACTTGTAAGCTCTAAAAACCTATTGATTACTTCTGTGATTCGATCAATCGTTAGTAGTGATAAAGCAGCGTGACTAAAAAGGAAAAAAAAAAATCGTAGCCAAGCAATCAAGTGTAATCTCCTCGAAAGGAAATACACCACAGTTGTGCATTTAGTCTGGCAGACAATCAGAAACAACACACACAATTCAAGAATCATTAAAAAAACAATCAGTGCTTAAGATGGCAGTTTTTTTGAAAACATACACCTTTTACCCCTCAGACTCAAGAAAATATCAAGCGTAATTTTGTAAGTGTGCCCCAGTGTCAAAATTAAGCACTTCACCTACATTAAGTTTTCTACAGTCTTTAGATTACACAGAATCAAAGTGTATTTTCAAAATTACTTCACACCTATTTATTGCTTAAAAATACAAAAGTTTATGCTGAACAGCCCTTGATAGAAACAAGCAACATCCTAACACTATTTTCCACTAAGTGTTTCTGCAACTTCTTTAAGTTCATGGGCACCAATTATTGTCATTGGTATCCTTCTCTCCACTAACTGTGGCTGCAAATACTCCATTTTTAGCGGCCAAGGCTTCCAATGACCTCTAACTACAAAAAAAATTTATTTTATTTTATTCCTGTCTCAAATTCAAGAGGGTCACATGGTGTTCACTACCATGCAATGGTTCTTTCTTTATTTGCCCAATCCTCGCTGCACAGTAAAACCATCTTGTGAAGAGTATAGCTCATAAACAGAACGGAGTTCCACAAAGGGTGTTATTTAGTATGTTGGTTTCCATTTCAAAGCTTATTTAAAATAAAAAACTAAGTTAAAAAAAGAAAATACATCTCCTCTTGCCTGATTTGCCTCCATTCTACATGTAAACATGAGGATGTTATATAAAGGGAAGACTCTGCTTTATCTGAAATACACTTCACTCCTCAATTTTGTAACATAATAAATGTAGTGGTTCTGTTTTTTTTTAAACTGTCAACTTACATTCTTTCCATAAGAGACCAAGCCTCTGAAATACTTTTCCTTAAAATGCAAATGGATGAGACAAAGGAAAATAATTTTTAAATTCTGTTGTCCTAACTGCAGTCAGCTCTCCTGCTCCACTGTTCAAAGCCATCTTTCTTCAACAGCTGAAGCCCAGGCTGTAGGCTGAAGAGGAGGTCTGGAAATGTGTCTCAAACGATGGCTGCCAGCCAAGAAGCAGGATGACTTTAGTATTTGCCATGCTTCCATGCTCCAGGGAAATTTCACTGCTATTTTACAATTGTGGCTCTTTACTTGCTTCTGCAAAACTCCAGAAATTGGGATTACTAGAAAGCACTCACTAAGTCTATGAAAATTACTGTTTCAGGAATGATTACTGTAGTATTAAACAAAGCAAACAAACAAAAAAATTGACTGAAAATTAATCTTTAAAAAACACAAAGTGTCTTTCCATTTGTTCTGTGTGACCTAAAGACATATTCTGCTTTCAGACAGTCTCATCAAATTAAGGGGCATTATAGGAGAATAAGAAAAAAGACCAAAGCTATAATAGCTGGGAATTCAAGAGAGTATTAAAGGGGTCTGGTGTAAAAAATCATGGGGAAAAACCAATGATTCTTTGGTATAAGCCACCTAGATTAAAAACGAAAATAATTCAAAGGTATTCTGCATTCACCTTAATGAAAAAGCATTTTTCATTAAGCTGAGCAAAAGGTCTTTATAAATCCATGTGGAAGAGTACACTGTAAAAGAACACAAACTTCTCCTCACATCCAGAAGCTTTTCGCAACAGCCCTTGAAACTCCATTTGGGCACAACAGTCAGAGTAGCCCTTAGGTAAGGGTGGCAGTTACAGTACTATAGACACACTCAATAGGGACAATGAAGACCACCAACTCACTCAACATTAGACATCTGTTACACAGCCAGAACTTTTGCTTGCTACCAACCTGGTCTGAATTCGAACTAGTGAAGAAAGGTTCAGTATCTCACTACAATCCCCTGAGCCATCTAGTCACCCCAAATTTATTAATTTTAAGCTTACCCCTGGACGATGATGATCTTTCATTCTGGAACCTACAATAATTACAAAAAAAAAAAGTAACCAGGCAGGTGAGTGTCAGTATCAATCAAACAACAATACCTACTGATAAAACTTGGCACAGAGTAGCAACATACACAATTGAAGCTTCCCCCATCCAAAACTTCTTAATACAAAGTTCTGCAAACTCTTAATGCCTCTATGCACTCCTCTGCTTAGGAGCTGAATTAATCAGTCTTGTGAATTGTCTCACTCATGCATTCAGCTCTAAAAATGAATTACACTACACACTATTCTTTGTGCTTATACTGTTATGCTGGAACCTATCCCAACAGTCACATTTGACTTCTTCAGCCAGCATAATCAAACTACAAATTCAGTATTTATGCAGACCACTAGCACACAACATCAAAGCTGTATATACCAGTAGCCCAAGTCAATAAAAATCACCTTTATCATTGTTAAAAGGTTTGCTTCTCCTCCATTGTGTTTTTTACTTGTCTTCATCTACCTCAGGTATCAAATTATTAGGCATTCTGCCCTAATTTCTGCTTTAATAGAAATCCTCCCTGTCTCAGTGTCTGTTACTTCTGACCTGGAAGACTGCAGTGCAGACGAGGGCCTGGAAGCAATATATCCTCAATGTCATGGTTTGGCATCCAAACTAACCAACTGGTTGAAGAGCCTCTGTGCACAGCTTGAAACAAATGAAGTCGCTCCGCTCTCAGACCTGAGCTATGAAGTCCACATAGCTTTATGCTGTGATGTGCCAGCATTCTAATCACACCACATTGGGTTTTATTTGTCTGGGGTTTATTGGGTTTTTTTAAGCAGGCCCAACTGGCTTTTATACCTTCAAATCTCTCATCATTTTGAAATCTGGTGAACAGATTGTTGATGTTCCAAAACAAAGTATTGCTATTCTTTGTACATGACTTTTCAAATCAAGTGGAAGAAAAAACAGGGTTTACTAAAATGAAAGGTGTGTATTCAAATTGTTTTAATTTTAAGCTACTTCTAACCAGGGGGAATCACTAGCCAGATGTGCAGAACTTGTCTGGGATGTTTTGCTTTGCTTGTGTGTGTGGCTTTTGCTTCTCCCATGAGTTCTCTCACTTTTATCTTTCCAATTCTCTCCCTCATCCCATACTGGGGGAGCAAGCAAATGACCGTGCAATGCTTATTTGCCAGCTGGGGCTAAACCACAAGAGCAGATTTTGCTTCTTTATATTCCTATTTTGATAAGCTTTTGTCTGTACCATCCCATCATCTGCTTTATAGAATTCCTGAAATTCTTTTTTCTTCATTATGAGCTTCAGCTAGTCAACTGTGTAAATGTAGAGTTTAAACAGCAACATCCCTCCTACAGTTGAAACACTCTTACTTAAAAAACCTGGCTGTTGATCTCAAGACAGTTTATTATGGTAAGCTATACATTTCTTTACTCAAGATCCCCCACAGGCTCTATGAAGCAAAGCCTATATATAAATACAGACTTTTCAATAATTTTTAATCTATGTAATTGTGAAATCACACCTTATGTTCAAATAAGCTGTGTCTACCTCTGGAAAAGCACAACAGAGAAAACTGCTCTTCTAAATATTTAAGTGCTAAAAGAACCCAATGCAGAATATTAGGTGCTACTTACCCATAAAAAACACGTAAGCCAGACTACACAAATTTGCAATAGCCATAATAGCTAAGCCAGAAATCAGAACGGACCCATGTACCGGAGGACAGGCTGTTCAAAAGAGAAAAGAAACCATTGTCTGCCACAAGCAAAGCCACAAACTTCTTTCTGAATACAACTTAATACTAAAATAAGTAAACCTGACAAAGCTAGACAGAATTAATTTCTCTTTCAAAGCTATCCCAGAACTCCTGCATCCTTCTTTTTCTGTATACATTCTTCAATGACACAAAGGCATTTACTGATTTATGCTGCTTACCTGCACTATTCTACTACAGTGTAGCTATTCTGCTGTCATTCACTGCAACAGACATTCCTTTGTTAACAGCATTTTAAATTTAAACTTACATCTCCAATCCCAATTGTTGGAACTATAATTGCACTGGATTACGGAGTACAGTACTGTTATTGATAAAACAGGATTAAAAAAAGGGAAGAAGGGAGATTAATATGAGGCAAACCCACCACAGGTAACAGGAATTCTCCACAACCACTGGGCCATCACAGAGCACAGGAACTGGTTGTTACTATCTAACTGTAGTTTACTACTGAAATGCCTTATTCTTGAAATGCCTTATTCTCTGATCATTGTCTTGAAAACATTGCAACTACCCATGAACTCCACCTATTTTTACTGACACTTAAGCTTAATTCCCAGACATAGAAAGAACATCTACCTTCTATCACCTGTGGAAAGGTTACCCTGAAAAACTGGGGAGTTTCCATTTGAGAGGTAATAAAAATACCCTCCATTTTGCATTTAATCTAGAAGATTAATGTTTTACCAGAACTCTCCCATCAGTGTATTTTGCTGTTACAATTGACAACACTTAGATGCCTCTTATGAATGTTTCTGTAAATACTGAATGGTAAGCACATGACTCAAATCACAACTCTGCTGAAAGGTCTGTTTCACCCAGATTAGACAAACCTTTAGAAACCACTTCAAGGAGAAACAGTTTTTCCTAAATTCCCAACCAAATGATGAAAGTGAAGAATGCCTCTAAGAAACAGTAAGTCAGGGGTATAAAGTACTTCAAGTGAACATGAGTATGTATTCTACTACTATATATATACTGCCAAGGATGCCTACTCCTAAATTCATCCTTTGCTGTGAGGTTTTTCTGGTGGTGGGAGAGAAGGCAGGCACGGGACAAAGGGAGGGTTAGAGGTAAGGATAAAGGGTACATATGTGGTATTTAGTTGGTGTTCCTTTACCACAGCGACTGTTTTTCAGTGCTAAAACAGAACACCAGCCACAGCCAGACTTAAACCAGTCCAAGAACGCTTCCGAGTTTACTGTCTCTGCATGTGCCTTCTCCTAGGCTGTTTCAACAGAATTAATTGCCCAGCAACTGAGTTGTCAGTCACACATAAGCAGAGATTAATGAGGAAGTTCTGGTTTATATACTGAACATGAAAGAATTATTATGACTCCAGTTTAGTTTCTGAACACCCTAGGCCTTGGTAAGGAAAACAGTAACAAAGGCCAACCTTGGGTCTGGGCAACTCTTCAGAGCACCAACTGCTGCAAAATCAAAACAATTAACTTTTTTTTTTTTTTTAAAAAGCAACTGCTCACAGAATGCAGTCATGCTGGACAGTATCATACTATTCTTCTTTCCTCAGATAAAAAAAACCCAATAACACAGCACTCCCAAAGGACATTTACAGAAGCTTTTTGCAAGCATTCCACCCAAGGAAGCCGTTTTCACTGCACTTTAGTGTTACAAATACACAAACATGAGGTACAGACAAAAGTAAGACGACACTTTTGCAGAAGATAAATTGCTTACCTGGGACAGACAGCGCAAAACCAACTAGAGCAATTATATAACCAAGAACGTGAAGACTTATCAGAGCAAGCACTGCTTGTGACAGAGAGTCGAAAACTATGAGAGACAGAAAAAGAAACAAAAATGGAATTTTTCAAGAATAACTAACAAGATACAAAAGGTAGAGATCATTCACACAAAGCTAAAAATCGGGTTCTGCTGAATTCCAAGCTCAGCCACCCAGTGTGATAACAAAAAAACTACTCAAGTCAACTCAGGGCTCCTGTATGTATGCACACAGAGATATATGTATTTATATAGAATTCTAAATAAACCATAAGTAGAAAAAACCCTCCCACATTCTAAGACATATTCATCCCAGTTTCAAGACCCAGGAAACAAGAACAGGCAATCACTCAAGATGTCCTATCTTATATATCTCAATTTTGAAGCAGGGAAATTATATTTCTTCCCTGAAGCAACTTAGCCAAGCAAACACAGGTAAACATTTTGTTTCAAGATACAAGGTCAGGACCCCAGCGTGCTATGGTAGCACCTATTTATAAAAAAAGAAAACAATGCGTAGACTGGGGTGAGGGGCAGGAAGGGAGGGCACTTTACACATCTTGGTTTTTCTATTAGTATATTCTTGAGCTAGTGAATAAACAAATACTCACCCAAAATAAATATAAAGTACTGAAGTGGTATATAAAACACAGCAGGGACTACAACTAGGCCAAGACCAGCTTGATTCTGTGCAGAATAGCCACCTGCAAACATTTGTACAGAAATTAGTAAAACAGAAATCCCATCTGGAATAAAGCACCAAGCAACAACAGTAAACTATAAGTATCATCAAGTTTTTAGGGTCCTGAAAAAAACCCACTGAAGCACCAGAAGTCACACTCTATGCCCTAATACTCGCCTAAGGCAGCAAGAAAGAAAATAGAAACCTAGAGTCTGTATCTCCCTACAATCATTTGAGGCGCTGACAGCCACAATGCTGTATGTTATAAATTATTTTCTATTTTAAAATTAGTAGATGGCAATTAATAGGTGGTACTAAGTTCCATACTACTGCATAGATTCATTGGTGCTCTTTACTCCCTTAAACTAGTCAGGCAATTTTAATTCACTTACCTTGAACAAAAAGAACAGTGCCTACGACAGCAATAGCTAGTAAGATGATACATCCTACAACAACACCCACTGTCTTTGGAGGTACAATTTCATATTTCAACGCTGAAGGACAAAACAAAGAGATACAGAGAGGAGAATAATCAGACACACAAATCCTCTCACTACAATACACAGATTTTTACGATAAGGATTGTCGTCCTAAACAAACTCCTAAAAAAATAATCTTACCCATATTTAAGAACTGTATTACCTAGATATCATTTTTTTCCCCACTGTAAGATACAGTTGATATTGTTTACTCACATAAACGGTGTTCCAGTCAAATTCTTAATTGGACCTTCTATACAATCCAGGTGAAACTTTATCAAAATAACTTTGGGACATGATAGAGATTAATTCAAGTAGCTACACTACTAACATTTCAGTATTTGTACTCAGGTCAGACAGGGATTTAGAAATTCCAGGTTTATTTCTCTTCTAGGAAGAGGGTACACATGACAAGATCGTCAATAGTACCTTATTTATGGGAGGGTTACAGACTACCCTCCATCATAATTAAAACTCCCATCTTTTACCATCATCTTGTCTATTAGACAGGCCCCTACCCATACTGTACTAATGTAATTTGGAACAGTAGCAATAATAAAAATGTCCTGTAAATCTATACTAGAAATTCACATTTTTTTCATATACTAGGGAAAGCAAGACACAAGGAATGGAAATGCTATACTTAAACCCTAAAAGGTAATCTTGTAAGAAAAAAAAAAAACCTAAAATGCCAAAACAACAACAACAAAAACCCACCAGACAAAAAAATCCTTAAGGAGAGAGCACCATCTTCTGCAATATTGATTTTATGGCCAAAAATGAAACATGTTTCTGTTTGGAATGATTCAATCATGTCACAGTGAACCAACAGTGAAGGAAAACTTCCTTGTTCTAACCAGCCACATTATCATTATACCCCACAAAAATGACACACACATGAAAAAGCTCATCACTTGGAACAGCACTGGCAGCAGAAACCACCATGTATGTGGCAGACTAACTGTAACCACAGACCCTTAAGGCTGCGTATCTCACCTTTATCTATGAAGACATACAGAGGCTCTGATCTTAAACCTGGAAATAAAACCTGGCCTCCAAGCCAAGAGTGGGCTGGCCCGGATCCTAATGCTTTCAGCTAGACCCACTATAAGAGTGCCTGTGTTTCAGTAACTGGGGCACCATGTGGCACACTGAAGTCTCAAAACACACATCTTTTCTATGAAGTCAGGGGTTTTTTTTCAGTTCAAAGTCCCCAAACTCTGCAAATACTATGCTAGATCAGTGTTTTCATAACTTGATGCCAAAAATGAAAGTTACATGTCTTGAGAGAGTGCATGGCTTGCTGAAAAGTTAAGACTATGCACTGCAGAAAAGTGTAGCTTTGGGTGCTCTTCTTATTGACTGAGCCTTTAAGTAACATTACTTACAAGGAACTATCTTGAAAACTCTGCATGAGTTAACTCTCCTGTGGCACTAACTGATTCATGCCAAAAGAAAACCCAGAAATGAATGTAACGCTGTACTGATGATCAGGGGATGATTCCAACGCAAACCAAGGCAATCACCAAGTTATTGCACAAGGCAGATGTACCTCTGTAGCATCTGGATCAATTCTACCAGGCATCTTTTAGGTGTAAGTACTGTCTTTCATCTTACTTTCAAGCAAGTGATTTTAGGACAAACAGGTATTTGCCAAGAAGTAAAAGAATTGATACTTACCAATAACAATGAACTGAGTCGAACAGAAACCAATAACTGAGAAGAGCAACACTAGGATGACAGCCCTTTCCACTACAGAAAACCATATCCCTAGAGTATAACAAAAGAAAGTGGTAGGAAGAAAACAAAAACTGAGGTTATGAGCTTTACATGTATTGCTCCTTTTAGGCCGTGCTCTAGATTGCTCAATACAATAGTTAGCAGTAAGGGTTATAATAGGCTAAGCAAGCTATGTATTTTTCACTCTAATCTTGTGTGTCAAACCTATTTTTTTCCAGTATTTCTAGTTACCCCAGCAATTTCCACACCAGAGGTCTTAACCTCCACTGCAGCGGAGGGTATGTTTAAGCTGCTGTTTGGTGGCACAAGCTACTTAGCTTGTGAAACCACAAACAGCATGGTAGATCAGAAAAGCAGTGTGCTTAGGTTATGCAGGGAAGCTCAGCAAGACCTGAAATGCTGTATTCATTTTAGAAATCACACATCTTCCTTTGTATCTTCCCACCATCATCCATTTAGCTTTTTTTCCTCCCTGCATCTTGCATGCCTTAGGCTGTTCAGTCACTCGTGCTGTAAGACTGTGTAAGCCACCTTCCAACATAAAATTCTGAAAGTATCTCCAGTGAACTAGAAAATGCAGTTGATACTTGCATCTCTGCTTATTACTTCATTTAGACTCAGTCAGTGGAACCCAAAGTCTCAATTTCTTACATTATAATTGCCACTGTTTCTCTGCCTAAACATTTGCTTCCAAAGAAATTTCTCTAATCCTCATTTAGATGCATATTCCTTGCACTTGCTCTCTGCATTTAAAAGCTGTATCTGCAGCTCCAGAAACATGGAATTAAGTAGCAATATCTCACAACCTTCAATGCTAGCTAAATATCTTGAAGACAGTTATAAATTCACAAATTGCCTTCCTACCCTTCCCCCTCTCCCCCCAAAGGTGTCACAGAAGAAGATACTGTAGTTACAATATAAATAGATGGCAATCATGAGAGGCAGAGAAATGGAAGGAGGAAAGCGTGCCTGGCCAGAACCAGGACAGCTTCCTACGTGAACGCAGGAATTTTGTGAAGCGAGAAAGAAACAGTTGGCTCTTAGAAGACTATCTTTCTAAAAGCATTGATTGCAGCACATTAAGTAATGACAGCATGAATTAATTACTCAGAAATGACAAGAGTGAAGACTGGTAAAGGAATGCCATTATTCACCAACTCTTTTCAAAACTCACTTGCTAAGCTTTCTTCAATTAACTTATTATTTAAAGAGTCTCTCTAGAACACTGAGGAACAAACAGTAAAAACTTATGCAAGAGAATTTAAGGAGAGAACAATTGACTGTTTTACCTTCAACTAAACCCTCAAACGTAAGACTAAGTTTTACATTTTCTAGCATAGACTCTCAAACCTAACGTGACCTCGCAACTAAAAATTCTTCACTAACCACATTTTTCCACGGGTGGGGTATTTTCCTCGCCGCAACTGACAACTAGAAAATGAAATTAGAAAAATTACATCAGTTTCCCGCTTTGTAGTCTTTATACTGCTTTCAAATTCTCAACACAGAAAAAGTAAAAATAAAACAATGTAACTTGTAAATGGAACTTGATTCTCCTACATCCTCAAACCCTGTTTCTTCTTCTAGAGCTTAACACTAAATGGCAAAACCAGTCCAGAATGGTTAGGGAAGAAACTCTAAGCTGATGAAACTACCTGTACTTCTTCCCTTGTTTCTGCAGTGTTCTAAGAACCAAATGTTTTTGATGCATTCTCAGTCTGTCAGTGGCTGTGCCCCTCCTGACCTACTTCAGAATCACATTTGTTTTGCAGTACATATGGTTAACTCAGTAATTAGACCTGACTGAATTAAACAGGTGTTTATAGCAGGACACAAGTAACATCTGTTTGAGCTTCATAAATACTTTAATGACAAATGCAAGAAAATAAGAGGACAATTCTACAGGTATGACCCCATGTGATACTCTATATGTAACATATAGAGTGCTTCTGAAAAGCTTTCCAGAAGCAAGGAAACGTCTCGTGCTGAGCAGCAAAACAACACACACGTGTGTTCAGTGAAACTGTCACTGCTGTGCACATACGGCAGGTCCCAGTATCCAACAGCTAAGGCGCTACAGCATGTGGCCTCTGTCTGACAAGATTCAGCAAAATGGCTCTCTCAATGAGAAATTCATCACTTAGTCACCAGTATTCTGGTTTCACATCGTCTTCTGAAGACAATGCTTAACACTCAACAGCTCTAACAAGATATCATCCAGTACTAGCATCTTCAACCTCAATGGAAAACTACGTACCTTCAGATCAAGATTTAGAGCTCTCACACTGAACTTCCATTCCTTCTATCTGTAGTTTTTCCAGCATAGCTAAAGATTGCAAGATGCATTTCTTCAAATAAAAGACCTCTGCAGCCACTGTGATGAATGCATACATCCCAGTATTACAAAAATACTTGGAATATGTTTCATTACGAAAGGCGGTAACAAGAGGCTGCTGAAAATATCACCAACTATATAATCTAAAAGATGTGGGAAAGCATCTATTTTACTCTATCAGGGAAGTGATCTTCAGACATTATAGAATAAAAAACAGGTATTCAGATCTTTCCCACAGAAGCACTTCCCAGTAACTTAATCCAAAATAACTCACTACCGCTAAAGTTAGGAGGACTGGGTACTTTCTGTATTTTCAACAAAGTAATATCCTGTCATATTTATTACTTTTCTCTCTCCCATAAGATTTTCTTTTCTCTTCCAAAAGGCTCTGAAACAATGGCAAGGCAACTCACCTGAGCGGCTTCTGAGTTCGATTTTTGTTTCTCCTTCTCTGTTTGATTCTGTTACTTCACAACTGTAATTTCCAACCTCTGCTTGTGCACTGCTGAGCATCAGAGAGGCATCACCCTTGGGTAAATTCGCCTGAGATACTAAGCTAGCTGATGAAAATGCGGAATCATTGGAAGACATCAGTTTTGATCCATCAAAAGAAAAATCCTCACTCCTTCTTTTTTCCACGTAACAAACATGACATTTATATTGTTCTCTTTTAGATTAATCACATGGCAAGGTAAAATGACAGTTTTATTACAGTCAGTTTTTTCAACAACATCTGTCGGGCTAAATACCAGCTGGGCAGAACCTATAAAGAAAAATGAAAATCGACACATTCAGAATTATTCCTTAATACACAAAAGAGAAAAAAAAATGCAACATGTGATGTGGGAAAAAAAACCAAACCCTCCCATGAAACCACCAACAGAACCATGCTTTAAGGGAGAAACAAAAGAAGGAAAAATGGCAGTATTGTAACATAACCATTAAAGTAATAAACACTGGGCTGTGACTTACTTGGACACTTCTCCTAAAATGCCCTACACAGAAACACCGTGCACTAAGGACTCGTTTCTGCAAAGCACGCGTATAGTATTAACTGCAGGTTCTCCCACTGATGTTCAAATTTTTGCTGCTGATCACACAATCCAGGTCCAGGCATCAGCTTCACACACAGATCCTTTACACTTCCTTAAAGGACACCCTACTTTTAGATTTCTGAGACAAGGCCAGTATTTAGTCAAAGAAGGTCTGTCATTTGTTCCTTCTTATCTCTGAAGGTGGAGCCACATGCCCACAGGCATGCCACATACCCATGAATCCTTTTGTACAACTTTTTTGTACAACTCTTTCTACCTCTCAGAGGGAAGAGGCGCATACACAATACCATATATTAAATAAAACTTTTACTTACTTAGTATTTGAGTGTGTGCACAATAGAACTGAAAATGGAGAATTTGAAACAAATGTTCTGTATTATAAACCACTGTGATTAATGCTACTAACAGTAGCACTCAATGTAGGTAATGAATAACCACCACCACATGGGACTACGCTATCTTTGCTGGGTTCCACCATCTCTGGGTTCTACCCACGTTGCACCACAGTTCTAAGCCAGTGGTACTGACAGAATACTGTTTCATGAAAGACCTAGATCCTATGTCAAGATTATATCCAAAACAAAAACCATTAATCAGTTGTTGAAAATACCAACAGTTATAATACCAGTATTTAAATTACACTAGGAACCAGAAGAGAGGGTTTAACTAACTTGACTGCAAAACATGAAGGTTTTGAATCCTGTATTCTCTGTACTTTTTCCTCATTTCTATGAAACTGTAACTTAGTTTAATAGCTGTTCTAATAGTCATTGCTCCCCAAAGTGCCAGTAGCATTAGTCATTCGACACGCTTGACTATCTCAACCTGATAAAACAAAATATGGGAAAAGATATGTACTGTAAAACATGATGACAACCCCTAATACTGTAAGGACAGAGACTTAAACTGGAGTAGCTCCAATGACTTTAGAGGAACTACTAGTAATCACATGTCTGAAAGAGCTCAGAAGTATAGTATATATTCAGTGACAAAATTCAATTAGGGGAAAGGGAGGAGGAAAAGAAAATGGAAAATGAAAAAATCAATAACAGTTGTGCCACTATTTGCAGCAGCTCCATTTTTTCAAAGCAACAGACTCAGACCAAATTTAAAAAGCACTCATCCTTGAAACACTGATTTAATATTCTCATGCAAGTCACTGGATTACTACTGAATATCAAAAGCTTATTATAAACTGACTAAATATGCATTATGCGTGACAGCACTTAACAATGAAGGAGGAGTTATTTTCTGGTTTACTCATTCAATTTTTGAACTACCTCAAAAAAAAATAAAAGTAACAAAAGCAGAACAAAGAGAAACTGTTCCCAAACCCCATACTAATGTAAAATGAAAGCACACAACTAAAAGCTGTAGTGCTTCAGTGGCTGTTCTTGAAATAAATTTCACATGCTTTTTATTTTAACACTGCTTCACGATGAAAGGTTTCTGGGTGTGGGGATTGTCGGGTCTAGCTTTTTGTTGTTTGGGTTCTTCCTCCTTCAGAGCCAGCACATTTACGCTCTGCAGAAAGAATTTGTTCTCTGCTGGCTCCATCACCAAGAAAGGCGATTCTCAACTTACGGAAGCAACTGCACTTCCACACGTTTTCCCAAAGCAAATGCATGCAACCACCTGGGTGGAATTAAAGTACACCGATCTCTACTTCGCCTCTAGCATTGCCACAGAATGGCAGAGATATCAAAGTTACCAGTTCCACCATTTCGCTCCTGACACCAAACTGGAAGTACTCCTGTTATCTGCTTCCCCCCAACCCCATCAGCGCGCTGGGGAAGGAACGAGCAGGCTGTGCTGCGTGTCAGGCACCGCAGCCACAGACCAAGTTACTTGTGGGGTACCCTGCGAACTGCACTGCTTTAATAAAGGAGGCTGAGCAGCTGCTCTCTCACTAAAGGGAACCACGCTGCTTGCTACAGTTGATTATCTTGCCCGCTATCAACTTCCAACATTCTTGTGGTCACGAGGAAATCGGCGGAACCCCTTGGCACTAGTTTCCAAATCCTGCAGGCAGCTGACTACCCGGTGGGCTCCTAGCCTCAAGACCTTAGAAGTGTCACAAAGGTGGTAATTTTAGAGCCTTATATTAAGCTGTTTGCGGGGGGGGGGAAGGGGGCGGGCATGCTCCTGAAGGATATGCAGCGGGGAAGCTGCCACAGGAAGGTTGTTTCAAATCTAGGCAGTGCAAATTCGGGAATACCGCACACAATGGGAATTCGGGAATACCGCACACAATGGGAATACTGGCCGGGCTTGGTGGCTGCACACCCACTTCTCACTGGCAACAGAACGTGCTGGGGCACTCAGCGTTTAAGCCAGCCCACGGCTAACTCGGCAGCCCAGCATGAGTTCAGGTACTGGCTTTGAACAGCAGGTTCAGATGCGCTGGTTACTGACAGATGAACAATCCAGCGTTTGTGCTTCGGCGAGAGGTGTAATTCTCTCAACTCGCCCTCCCCCCACCGAGTTTCTCCTCGAGGCACAGAAATATAGGAAGTTAGATTGCGAGACGTCATTTACACATCAGTGTCACACGAACTTGCCCAATGTCATCAGCCCCTAAAACCGTACCGCAGGCGACCAGGTCAGCCCTCGTTATTTCCTAAAGAGAGCACATGAAGCCAAGCCGCCCCGATGCTACCACGCAGGAGACGACGAGGAGCTTCGCGTTTCTCTTCTCCCCCGCAACTTCTGCAACAAGCAGCCCACCCCCAAACCCGAGGAGGATGCGAGAAACACCAAGGCGTAGGGGCTGGAAGAAGCCTCACCGCCCCCCCTCCCCCCCCCGGGATGACGAGCTACAGCTAAGCAGCCCGCAGTCCCACACACGCCTGCTGTCGCCACAGGGTTGGGGCGATGAGAACCTTCAAGCCGTGCGGGGGGGGGCGCTCCCCTCTCCGCCACCGCGGCGGCAGGGCGGGTGGGTGCCGCTCCGCTCGGCCCGCGGGACCGGCCGCCTCCCGTCGTGCCCCGCTCCGGCTTGCCGCCAGGGCGACGCCCGCTGCCCTTACAGCTACGCTGGCCGAGGCAGACGGCTCTGCCCTCCGGCCCTCACACCCGCACATTCACACACGCACCCCCCCACACCCCGCAGACTCGCCCAGGCCGCTTCCGGAGCTGGTGGGGCGCCTGCACCACAACCCGCTGGGTGGATGGAAGGAAGGTCTCTCGGGCCCGGCTGCCGCGGCCCCAACCGCCGGGATCGGGAAGACGAGAAGGAGAAAGAAAGCAGCAAGAACTCACCGGCGCCCAGGGCGCTAAGCAACCAGCAAGTGGCCAGCAGCCACATGGCGGAACGGCGGTGGAGAGCACGGCCAGACAGCCCAACGGCCTCTGGAGCTGGTCGCCGCAACGGGCGGCTCCGCGCAGAGGGCGGAGCGCTTGGGGGGGAGGAGGGGGAGGAGGAGGAGGAGGGCTTTCCGCCGCTGATTGGTTGTGACCGTTTGCGTAGGGAGGGTGGTTGGGGGGGGGCGGCGGGCGAAGGGGGCGGGAGGAGAGTTCTTCTTTAGCCGCCGCACACTAGAGGAGGAAGCCGGCTGCTGTTGGCCGCTGGTGTCTCGCTCCCTGTTGCTCCCCCTCCTTGTCCCTTCCGGCGGCACGGGGTGTCGCTGCGGGCGGCACGGGACCGGAGCGCGGGGAGGGGGTTCTTCCCCCGGCGACAAGCTCGGCGCCGCGGACGGGGAGTTGGGTCGGCATCCTTCCCCCTCACGGGCAAACCAGATAGCTCGCGGGAGTAACTCCAACACAGCCGGGGTTTTGTCTTTTCAACTCATCATCAGGGGCGGTTTGGGGTTGGTTTTGGTTTTTTTTTACTCCTCCCCTTGACCACTTGAGCTTCGGGGTCACGATGCTCAGCTTGGTTTTCCAGACACGCACGAACCCAGCCGAAGGTCCCGGCGTTGAGTAACGGCCGACCGAAATGGCTGACTTAACATGGCCAGGGCTACGGCGAGGGGAAGGTGCTGAGTTGTCCCGTGTGTGTGTATCCCCCCTCAAAAACAAAAGGGAAGCGCTGACAGGACGGCCCCCGCACCCCCGCCCGATGCGGCTCCCCCGATCGCTTGGCCGGTTTTGTGTTCCTCTCCCTCCAGCAACGCTGAACCCTTCGCCCCTTTTCTGCCGGGGGTGCCTGAAAGGGGAGCGGCGAGGGCGGCGGACGCTTTCGGTTTCTGTCTCCTTTCTCGTTAATCACCTGATGCCGCCAGAGGAAGGAGGCGGCCGGGCTCTCCGGGCGCGGGCGGAAAGCCCTGGGGCAAGCCTGCCTGTGGCAGGAGTTAAGAAGCCGTGCCACTCCTCTGCCCTCCCCGGCTCGTAGCGCCGAAATACAGAGTTTTCACAAACAGCACAAATCGCGGCAGAATTTGTGAGCGACCTGTTGTCCTCCGTCGATGAAAAGGGAGGATAAATGCTCTCTCTACCTGCTCCCGACATCTGCAGTAATAGGCATTTGCCTGTTTCAGCAGTGTCTTGGGGTTTCTTCCTCCACAAGTTAGCACTCTTTCCTTAATCGTCCCAAAATTGTGACTCTTCTTGCACCCTAAATAAACATTTTGTTCTCAAGTGCTGGTGAAGCATTAAATAAAGGACTTGTAAGTATATTCGGGGAGCACACACACATACGTGTGTATATATACATGTTTTTGCAAGTCCCCAAATTCAACAGAGGAAGAAAACCAGGGCAAGACCAAAGCTGTGTGAAAACCCGAGTTTCCTTAATTTTTGTGTCCCGTGTAGTTTTACTACATTTTTTTTAAAGTTTTTTTTAGTTGCAACAGTGATCCTGGCTTGGGTGTTTCCCCTTCCAGACACACTTCCTGAGTATTTTCTTAAACTCCTCCCCAGCCCTCCTTAAGCAACTAACTGACACCAATGCCTTGACTACTGCATTTGCTTTCTCCAGATCCTAATGAAGCCATCCGACATCCTCTGGCATTCAAATTCAATAAAAAGCCTCGAGCCGTAGGAGCCATCTGACTCCCGAGACGATGGAGGGGGCCGGCACGAAGCAGCTGATCCTGCTCCTGCCAGACTGATTCAGATGATATTCTCTGGAGGCCAGAAGAAACAGGCTGGAGCAGAGGGGAGCAAGGAAGACATGTCTGCTTCAGTTGTAGCTCATGCATCTGTGCCCAGACTGAGTGCCAGCATGCTGAGAGCCGCAGGCAGGCGTAGGGGGACAGGGATGGATCTGTGGAGAGCTGCTGCGCAGCGTGTTCTCTGTAGGAAGAGCGGGGATGCTTTTCTCCTGCTTGCAAAGAGGAGAAGGCTGCAGCTGCAGCACGGGTTTGTTGCTAAGGCAGCATGTTAACACACCCACGCCAGCCTAAAAGCAAAACAGAGCGGATGGGAAATTTCCCACAGCCAGAAATCCTGTGTGAGAGCATGTTGCTCCGCGTCAGGTGCTGCCTCCTGTACTACTGATCCAGGTTCCATAAATCCCCAAAAGATGCAGCTCTCCGTGCATGCAATTTCCCTGGGGTTTTTCTGGGGCGGTACCTGTGCCATCTAGCTAGGTGCACACCTGCAGCTTGGGATGCTCTGCCTTCTGCGCCTCTGCGAGGTCTGCGATGCCTCTGCTTGCTGATGATGTTGGGAAGCACAATGGTGCAGCACAAGGCAGTTCTGATGCTTATGATTCCTACCGAGGGAAAGGTTAGGCAGTTCTGCTTTCCTTCCTGAGACAGGTACGCAAAGCGGTTCTTGCTCTAGTAGAAAGAGCTGCGTGCTTGTAACCACTTTTTCTAACATCACAGTGACCATTTCCCTCTCTGCTCTAGAGGCACACTGTCCTGAGGCTAGCACACAGTCCTGAGACCAGCCAGCCACCCAGCGCAGGCACACTCTAGCAGCTTGCACAGAAACACATCATGGAAGCTGTGAAAAGGGAGACACACTTTTGTTCTTTAAATTAGGCAACTATTTTATTACCCCAAGTAGGCACTGATGTGCCTTTTTATACCAGTTTACTCTTTGAAGTGCCGTTGATCACTCTCTGGGGTCAGCAAGTAACCCTGCGACAGGCATGAATCAACATACACAGACCAAAGCATGGGAGGCAGACTGCCATGGCTGGCAGGAAAATACAGAAGAGTGACATAAAAGCCTGCATGCCTAAAGCAAAGGGTGCTGTAGCTGGGATTTGTCAAACTGACTGTGAGAGCTGTCTCCCTCAGCAAGAAATGCAGCGGCCAGGCCTCCATCTGTGTTCCCCGACTACATATACATACCGTAACGCGTGCAGAGGTCACAGTGCAGCAGCAGCAAGATGGGTAACACTTTTGTTCTCCTTCAAGCACTGCAAAGCATTCACAAAAGAGCTTGCTATCCCTTTATTTTTGCTCTGGAAACTGAGGCATGCCAAGGTTGAATGAGATGACTAAGGTTGCATAATTAGCCAGTGGCAAGCTGAGAATAGACTCCACATCCATTTCTCCAGGCTTAAGATAAAACTCTCAGACCCATCCCAGGGGCACAGCCAGGCTACCAGAACTATGTATCACAGATCTATAGAGTATGACATTTTTAGAACAGATTCAACCCTGTATAGTTCTTAAACAAAAAAAACCCAAACAAACCAACAAACCAAACCAAAACAAAGCAAGGCAAAAAAAGCAACAGCAGTCTTTTCTTATGAGAGATCTTGCCTGGGTAAGAGGGTAAAAATGGGGTCCAAGTGGCATTTATAAGTATTAATGAACTTCTAAGCACTAGTAGATTAAAAAAGACTCCCAAAACCAAAGCCTGAATTAACTGAGTAATATTTCCTGGAGACCTAGTAAAAAATAAAGCAATGCTGTGAAAAAGTGCTAACCTTTCACAGTTGCAGTGAATTTCACAAATGCAGGCATTTTTCCCATGTTTCAAAATGAACTATTTTAGGGAAATAGTGTTTCTTTCATGCTCCTCCCCCCTTCCTCCCTCACTCTGTTTCTAGTCCTGTTGTGTATCTGAATGCATTTTTTTTTGCATTTCCATTTTCATTTTGCATCCTCTGTTCACCTGCTGCTGTGGCTGCTGGGGATCATCACAGTATTTAGGCCTTTGGTAACTTAATGGCACTGAAAACCCAGTCTGCAAAACACTGTCCTGCCATGAGGGCTCCTGAACTCAGTGAGAACATTCACAGTTGAGGTCACTGAACACCACATGTGGGTCACTGCCTGAGACAGAGAGGTAGAGCAACTGTCTTGGGTGTACCTGCAGCTGCCCTCCACCTAGATGAGATTGCTGGAGAACTGGATCAGATTATGAATGACCTTAAAGAAATTACATGTTACTGTATTTAGGTGGTGAAGACGGTGATCCACTCTCACCCTAGGCATTTTGTATCTTCCAAGAAAGTTCTGCAATGGTGAAGTAGTATGTAGCATTCCAGGGAATGGTTCAGTTAAGCAAAACCTACAATTTTCTACTCGGTTCTCAGGGGCAGTTCCAGAAACCTCTCATTTCAGTCCAGATGCGCTCAGAGAGAGGGTCAGTTCCACAATATGAAAAAGAAAGCTTCACAGCCTTAAAGACGTTTGAAGACATGGCTTCCTATGCAGTGTAGGTCAGAGTCCCTTTTGATGTCAGAGACAATTAAGTGCTACCTGACCTTGGCTTAGTCACCTAAATGCATTAACAAACCTGGCCTTAGCAGTTTTCATGAATGCACTGGCAGGCCTCAGTGCAGAGAACACTCTGCCCACCCCCATTACAAGAACTTAGCGATGTACCTTCTAATGATCAGTCAGTTACCACATGGAGCACAGTCTAACAATGCCTCACACATCCACCAGTCTATCCTCCCTGCACGCACCTACCAGCCCAGCCCAGCCCAGCCCAGCCGCCATCCATGTTGGGCAGCCCACAGGTACAGGCCCATTTGGCAACCCGCAGGTACAGGCCCAGGGGAAAACGGTGCCACTGCCTGCATCCAACCAACAAGATCTTTTCCCTTCATCGAAGCTGGCAGAAAGAAGGCCTGTGCCTGCTCCCCCTCTGCACCACAGCAACTACAGCCGCCGTGATGTCCCCTATGAAGTAACACCCATGGGCAAGAGGCAGTGCATCTTGTGAGCCATTTGGAGGCACCCGTGCTGACTCTGCAGTGCCTGCGAACTGCCTGGATGCCTGCCTTTGGCCAGGCCAGGCTGAGGATCAGCTGAGCACCCCCAGATTGCTTTGACATGGCAAGCTTTCAATGTGTTCTTGCACTCTGTCTTCTCCCTCCTCCTCCCTAGCCCCAACCCAGTCTGCTGCTGTCTTTCACAAAATCCATAGAAATATAATTATCATGGAGATGTCTGCCTCTAGCAATTTTTTTCTTTGGAAATAATTGTAATTGGCTGTGGCAGTTAAAAACTTATCGTCACAGACAGATGACAGACAGCACAATCACATAAGCTTCCCTCGGAGAAAATAAAGTTAAAACCCATTTATCATCCTAGCTGAGAACAAAGGGCCTTCCTCTGAAGAGCCAGGCTGTGCAAACACAGAGAGAAGACTGTTTTATGCTCATGGTAACCCAGCAGAAGCAGCCCATTTGCAGCAGGATGGTACTGTGGTAATTGTAATACCACTTCTGTTATCTGAGGAATACCTAGCCAGGGACGTATCACCCCATTCAGAGGCAGCAGCTGAGGTCCCAAGAGGTTAATGAAGTGTTACTGATAGCATGGGGGTTGGGGGTGGTTGGGAAAGTGAGTGGGAGGTCTTCTCTTGGTGCTATTTAAAATGTTTAAACAACTCTTAATAATTCCTGAGGTATCTTTAAGAAAAGGAAAGCTGTGTGAGGAGAATGGTTGCCTTGTGGAAGCTGTTGACTGCCCAGTACATGCAAACAGATGAAGGACTCAAATTCCATGAGATATGTGTGGACCTAATGGTATTTGCATAGGCACAAAGAGAAAAATTGTTATCATGCTACCAGTTGCTGTATGGGGGAGGACTGAGAAGGGGATAGAGACGGGGAAGGAAGGGAGAAATGAGGACAGAGGAATACCAGAAACAGAACTGCACAACGTTTTCTCTAGCTCTGGTTCTCAGGATTACGAACAAATTCAATAATTGACATGCCTCATGTGCAGCCACATTAATGTCACAACTATCTCACTTGGCCTAGTGTATACATTTCACTGACAAACTCTCTGCCTTTGGATTAAATTGTGGATGGTTTCTTCCTTTTTTTTTTTAATAGTCTTCTTGGCTCCCAACAGCTTTGCCTGGTTAGATTTCCCCTTCTAGCTAAAAAAAGAAATTAGACTGATCTTTTTTGGCAGCTGTGAAATGGTTGCATATTGTGTATGTTTTCTTGATGAGCTTGCATGAAATGGAATTTGGTTTTCTTTTGATGGATACACCACTTTTAGCACAATGTCCCCACCAGATTAGCAAGTGTTTCATTTTTTAAGAGAATTTTTATGTGCATGCAGTGTCATGTATGCCATTTCTGTACAGCGTTATGAACAGCACATAAAGCTGCTCAAAGAGGGAACTGTGAGGGGTGGAAGGATGGTTCCCCAGCCAATGTGCAGTATGATTTGCGATGGTACGTGGTTCGCTAATCACACAGCTCCAGTCGAGGGCAAAAATTCCTGTGGTTCAGGTTTTCATTCTCAGCGCTGCCCAGAGCCAAATTCAGGTGCTGTATAAAAATGAAGCTGGCTGTATGGGGTCTGCCCAAAGAGCAAGTTAACCCCACGTCCTGTAAAGACAGTGACCAGATGCCTGGAGGCAGAGGTACACGGTAGTTCTTATTTACTTTGCTTCCTCAGCCTCCAGTTCTTTTTAGCTCAGACTCCCAGAGCTCCCAGTTCCTGTGAATTTTAGAGCCCACGCTGGAGAGAGAGAGAGAGAGACAGGAGGTGCAGCTGCTGCTGAAGACAACAGATACTATATAGGAAAGCACCATGGGTGAACATGATGGCTCTCTCTTCTTATATGGCTGTGTGCATGAGCCTCCGTCTCGCCTGCGTTTCAGGGTAATGCTGTTACTAAGGCTAAAATCAATGAGTGACAGGGGAGATGTTCTGAGACAACAGGGAAAAGGCCAAAAGGAGTATAAAAGGGTAACAATATTATGTGAGATCTTTATTATTATAATATTGTGAGATGAAGTGGCCAGCATTCTGCTGTTCTCTTGCCCAATGTTTAATTTAGCCACAAAGGTCTTTTTTGAAATTATATTCAAGAGAGTCTGGAGGGAGGCAGGGGGCAAGGAATCTATTCTCTCTTGAAATTAAAAGCTTTTGTGAGGTGGAGGTGGGATCATTTAATTGTTTTCTCTGACAGGACTTCTCAAGATCCAATTCAAACATAAGAAACAGTACAGTACTGGAATAATTAGCAGAGTATTTTGATATTAGATACTAGGTACTGCTGGCCTGCTTGCTTGGTGAAACTCTTCTGCACTGGTAGGAGCCACCAGTGGCTAGTGGGGAATCACAGACTCTGGCCCTGTAAACTGCAGCTGGTGTGTAACTGGATTGCCAACACAAATCTCCCCCTGCATGCCTTCTTTTCCTCTCTTTCCCATTCTGTGTCTTCCCAAGGGGTTGCTGAGCTGGCTGGGGGAGGGGGGCAGAGGGGGTTTCTACACTGTTAGTTCACAGGCTGGTCAGAGGGCTTTTCCAGCTTGTAGCACTGCTGTACATCGGCAACTGGTGTCGGGGAAGTGATGGAAAGGTACAGATGAAGAAACAAAACGGGCAACTGAACCTACCCACAGCAGCTTCCTGTTAAATCAGTTTAAGCCAACAGTAAAGTGGAAGTCCCAGGGCTGTATGCCTGCTTTTTCCAACTGCGGCTGCTGGCAGAGCGCCACATCTCTCTGGTCAGGCTTCATCCCAGCGCCTACCTGTGCAACCCAGCAGCTCTTAAACCTGGGATTACAAGGCTTTCAGAGCCAGCATAGACTGCCCACCAGGTAGGCGTTGCCTTCTCCAGCTTGGTGGATCTCTGTGGAGCCAAGAGTCTTGCCAGGCAGACTGGCCCAGGGCATGGAGACATACGGTTGGTCTGTGGCTCTGGGGCAGGATGCCAGGGATGCAGGCAGCGCTCCAGCTGAACCCTAGCTTGAACTCTGAAACTGGCTTGTTTCAAGTAAAGAATTTTGACCTCATCAGTGGGCATTTCTCCACCTGAATTTGCTTTCACGGGAATATTTTCAATCAGCTTGTCATCTTAAGTCTGCAGTTCAGAGTAAGGATAAGGAGGAAGTTATTTTCTGAGTTATATGAGGTGACTTTAAATTTACCTTATGGCTCTCCCAAAAGAGCAGGTCTCCAATTGATGCTTTTCTAACCAAATTTTCTTAAAATCTAACTGCTTTTAAACATGCCTGAAGTGCTAATTGTGAGTTTTGCTCTTTGACACCAAATTTGAACTTGCAAACAAGAAGAAGGAAGTGTTCAATAGGAACTCTGCTGGAATTACCACTGGTGAACTGGAAAAAAACCCTGTAAACTGGCTCTAGTTTGGTTTGAAATTTCCCAGTTGCTTGTAAAAACTACACTGTGTGTGCACCATTAAAGGATGAAATCCTGTTTATCTACCAGGTAACAGCAGATAAATGCAGTTCAGAGCGGGAGTGGAACAAAGCACGTGGGAAAGAAGTGGTGCCTTGGAAAGGGTTACTGCAATAATTTTTTTACCCTTTCCCCTCCAGGTAGTAGTTAAACAATGACAGTTCTATCAGCTTGTAGCTGTAACAAGTAGGGTTTTGCTTGCACTCCTGCAGCAGTTTACACTGCGTTTAACTGCCTCTTTGTGGTTGCAGCAGATCGTGTAATATCTCCCTGCACAACAGCTGGAACGGCTCCAGCTATTCAGAGCCCCAAGCTGGAAGAAGAGCTGTTAACAAAGGGGGTCTATGAGAAAACCAGCATTATTGCAGCATATTCAGCATACTGGGCTCTGCCTTCCTCCTCTTCTTCCGTTTATAATTTCCTTTGCTTGTGCATCTGTTTCTGGAGTAGCCTAGCCTCTGTCCTCTCCTAACCTTTTGGCTTCCCCCTGGTTTTTCACCTCTCCTTGTTTTCTTTGATTTCCTCGTGTGACTTATGGACAGCAAAGGTAGTTTGGTAAACACAAGGCTGGGTTGGTTGGTTGATTGGTTGGGGAGTTTGTGTGGGTGCACATGCTGGGGGTAGGGGGTGGTGCTGTGATTTCTGTTGGCTTATGTTAAGGCTGCAGTGAACTCCAATTTCATACCAGCCTGTTCTCCCCACCCTCAATGCCTCTTTTTCCTGCTTCTTTTAAGTGAGCTGGTCCTTTTTTCTCATCAACTGTGCTATTCTCTTCCTGCTCACTCCTGTAACAAATTTGCTTGCTCTGGTGCTTTTCCTTCATTGTTGGCTTCCTCCACAGTTGCAGCTACCTTCTTCCCCTTTATATCACAGAAACAGCCTCGTCCCTTTTCCCATGCTGCAGCCTCCCTGTTGCTTTTCTGGCATGGTTCCTCTGCATGTCCAATTGTTCCTTCGTGTTCACCAGTTTTTGTCCTCCGAGTCCCTCCCCTCCGTGGCAGCAATCACAACTACCGTGTCCTTAACATTGCCTTTCTTCACCCTGCATGCTGGCTCTGCTGCAGATCCAGCAGTAGGATCTCGGTTGTGTTTTCAGCTCTCTCCAAGGCTGAGGCATGGGGTATGCAGGGCAATGCGTACCTATTTTCCAGCTGGGCACTGAGAGCAGTGCCCTTTGTTGTCCAAAGCAACCTCTGATAGAAGCTTGCAGCCCTTCCTCCTGCTGAGGTGAAGTGAATGCTTAGGGGTACGCTTTCTGGGAAAGATGAAGTTCAGCCATACGAGTGACACAACTGCCCAAGCTGGTCATGTGGGAACAGAGGTCAGCAGGAAACACCATTGTTTCCTAGGCTGTCCCGGTGTAATGCAAAACAGTCTCTCAAAATAGCAATCACCACTTGAAAATATGATTAATTTTTTACATTCCCGGATGTCTTGACTGTATAAACCATTTGTAAGGCTCTAATGACTCAGTGTGAATTGTGAAAGGCGAAGTCAGTGCTACAATAAGCCCCAAACCAAGTCCACCAGGACACTTGTAGGGAGGTGGCTATGCATGAAAGGAGACCCCAGGCACTGGCAGCTGTATTCCAACACAGGGTGAAAAGCACCAAGAAGCGACTTCCAGTACTGACCTGACCAGCCACTGAAAACAGATGCCTTTTTGTCTGCCTTTTGTTGTCAGATGGCCAATAAGAACAGACCAGCACTGGCACCATTGTCTATAATAAATGTGTTTTCACCCAGTAGAAGGCTGTGGCGTGTTGTAAACAATTATAGCACTGAGTAAAGCATAATCGATGACAGAAGTGCCACAAAGGATACATTTGCCAAAGCATGGTTTAAAGAGCAGGATCTGCATAATGGAGCTAGCACACTTCAGACAGTGTGGCAGTTCAAGGCCCCTTCCAACCCAACCCATTCTGTGATTCTATGAAAAAGAGGTATCAGCATTCTCTGGGATGAAGCATAAAACGAAGAGTCGTAAGAAGACTTCATAGCCCTTTACTGTTGTTGCGTTTCTGGGCAGCACAGTAAAGCTCTATCTTCTGCATGTCAGAAGGTCCCTCACTTTGATAAACTGGTGTTTTGTATTCTGAGTAACTAAAAGATAAATGC
This sequence comes from Hypotaenidia okinawae, assembly GCA_027925045.1. Classification (NCBI taxonomy): domain Eukaryota; kingdom Metazoa; phylum Chordata; class Aves; order Gruiformes; family Rallidae; genus Hypotaenidia; species Hypotaenidia okinawae. Next base: position 96,593,007 of record BSDF01000001.1, read on the forward strand.
TGGGTTTCTTCTCAGATGCAGACTTAAGTTTACTGTTACTTTCTGCATGCTAAGGGTCCTGTTCATCACTATACTCTTGAAGCTTTATGTTTGGATCGCTCTGCTAAAACCAGGAATGGCAAATTCGGATGTTCAGAGACACCCCCCCCCACACACACACACACCCTGCAATGTGTGACCTCTGGATAAAAATCTGGGTCGGACAGGGACTGTTACAGCTCTCTAGAGGCTACATCCTGTGGCTGTATCTTCTCACATTTCGCCTTTTCTTCTACCCCCGGGCATAACTTTTTTCACAACTGGAAGGTTCCCTCCTCCTGGCCAAACCTTGTGCAGATAAAGGTCAAGTTAAGCTGCTTTGAAACTTGGGATATCTCCACACCTCTTCAAGATGCAGATAAGAAGGAATCTTCTTTGCAGAAGCAGGTGCTTGAGATATATGGAGTTTTAAAAGCAGCAACACAAAGATGTCTGTCCTCCAGAAAGAGAGATAAACAGTTCTGTACAGAGCTCTGAGGCTTTAGGCATAAAGGTTACAGTGTATGGAGAGAGAGGTGGTGAAGATCTGAAAAAAAACCCCAATGTTGAGGTAGGAAAGCTAATCCTAACTCTGAAGAACATTTAGCCTGATCCCAAGAACAAGCCAAGAGGGTACCTGAAGAAGACTTGAATTTGTGAGCAGCTTGTGTGTTTTGTTTCCTGCTTTTTCTCTGATTTATTCTGGGCACAGAAGTTATCACCTGACTCCGTCACCACTTTCTCCTCCCCCTGATGAGAACAATCAAAGACACGCTGAGTTTGGATTAGCTGCTTTTAGCAGAAGGGTGACAAGCACCATGGTGTTCACCTTCCTCCTGTATGTAGCTGTAATAGCAAATTCAGTCTGCCTGGTCTTCTACAGTCTCCTACAGGATTTCTTTAAATACTCCATAGGGAAGCTGAGGCTTGAATGACGGAATGGGCGAGGCCAGTTTCCCTGCTTCCAGCCTCCTCCTGCCACCCACACCCACAGGCCTCCTCCGGGCAGTGGCTGCTTACACGTGGTGCTCTGCAGTAGAGACATGGCCGGTGGTTTCCATCAGGGTAGCAGAAGCTCAGGGAGACTGACTGCATCAGTTTCATTCAGGTCGTGTTAAGCATTCCAGGCTACTGGCAGGGGAGAAAATACCATCACAGCTGCATACGCTGTGCACCTGAGAGGGGTGAGGATTAACTACAAGCAATGAAGGGACTATAACTATATGAAGGCATGTTTTTTTTATATTTAAGATAATACTGAAGAGGTTTTTAAAAGGAAGCATTTTCTTTCTACCCCTTTGAATTTGTTACCTGTGTATCAGCCCTGCTTACAACCGAGAGAAAATCTGATTTCCCACTGCTTCTCTTCTCTAACACAGTAACCTGCAATTCTGTTTTCAATAAAAGATCTCACAGACTCAAACACAGTATATTAAGTACACTCTCCTTCTAACAGACGTGTCAGAGTACTGGAGTACTACAGAAGAAAATGTCTCCAAACCTACCACACCTAGAGTATAGCTTTCTGCCCCAGGGACAAAGTCTTTTTAAAACAGATATTTTTTAATCTTTATTGCCAGTATGATACAGCTGAAATGGTGAAATGCTCCAAGTTCTGTTTTACTTGAGCTCGTGATATGGGCACACTACAGCTGGCTGTAATGAAAGGGCCGCTAGACACATTAGGATAAAATTAGTGAATGACACTCTTAAGATAGCTGTGCTTTCATTGTTTTTATAGTTGATAGCATTTGTCAAACTCTGCAGAAATGGGAAATTGAGCACTTCCTGCAAAAAAGGAAACAACATGAATAGGTGCTGTCAAACATCTTGAAACCTTCTGCCCCACTGTTTGGCACTAGCTTCCAGCCAAATGGCCTGTCTGACCACTGGCTTGTATTCTTTCCCAAATGGATTCTGTGAAAGAGAATAAAATGCTAATGGCCCAGCAATGCTGAGAGTGGGATACAGAAAACTCATAAGCCTTACATGAGCTCCCCTCCCAAGAAGCCAATTGTGGTGATGCAACCTCCCCTGGAGCTGCTCCATACTTGGTGCAATCTCCCCCTTTTCCAGGCCACATGCCTGAACAACAGACAGGAGCATTAAAGTCCTCCCTTAATGTGCCTGGTTCTTGCTTCCTTGGTAGCAGGAATGGCCTGGTACAGCTGTGCTCCAACTGTAACATTCTTGTTCCCTTATTGGGGATGACAGTGATAATCCATCACCTCCTGACAGCCCCATGCACCTGTGCCCCAGCTGTGCTCCAAAAGGGGGAGATACCACAAAGTTCTGAGTCTGTGCAACTGGTGGAAGGTAGCAGAAAGTGTTGTCATCCAAGCTGGGCCAAGGTCAAAAAGTACCTAAGAAAAGTCAGTCATCCCTGACCCTGTATATAGCGATTCTAGGTGAGACGGTTGGAGCTCTCCTGGATCACAATGGGCTGTGACTGTATGACCCCCTGAACCGAGACACCTCTCAAGGGGCCAGCTTCATGAAGATCGCCTGCCAGAGGAAAGCCAGCCTTTTCCAGGCTCAACTGTCACCCACTCAAGAATGCCAATACATTGTATTTACTCTGAACACAAAGAGGGAAATCCTACTTATAAGTTAGCTTCCTTCAGCCATCTCTCTACTTAGATATGTCTTGAAATACATACATTTGCCTTTACAAGTGTAGGTGGCATATACCACTGGACCCAAATATCTCTGTCTTATATTTTATATTTGTGTATCTAGACACTTTAAAATACTTTATAGCAAGTTAGTGTAAATCTTGTAATCTTCAGATCTGTATCTAAATTGCTGTTTTGATAATAAATTTTACTGAATTACTTGTAAATCTTTCATATTAGTCACATTAAGTGCTGCTAAAATTTACCCTTTGATTTACCTTATGTTATGAATTCTGAATTGACTAAATCATACCTGTGTCAAACAGCCTCATCACTGACATACAGTGCGAAACTTCAGCCCTAAAACTAGAGGAGGGATGGGGAACCTTTGGTCCAGGGGATGCCTGCAATCTACAGTTTAATTCTTCCTGTTACGCTAAGATGTCGTTTGAAGTTCTTTGAAAGCAACAGAAACAGGAAAATGTTTTGAATGAACGACTGCAATTAACAAGTCAAGAGGAATATTGCTAGAAATAATTATTCTGAACTGCTGAGCTTAAGCATTCATCTTTGTTGACTTTCACAACAGGTAGCTAAGGCATGTGAGTGACTATCACGTCTCAGCCACTCCTGGGATGGAGTACTGAGATAAAGCCACTTGTAATTACTTAAGACCAGGAATGAAAACGAACTGAGTAAAACTAGCCAGTAAGTGAAAGACTAGCATTATTCAGATTTAGTAAAAATCTCTTAACCCTGCTTATAGGAGAGTTGCCTGGGAATAACTGTCTGCAAAATGGCAGGGCTGTTTCTAGGAGGCTGAAAAACATTTCCAACACCACCAAACCCTGGAGCAGTAGCTAAGTATTAGCTAATACCTGAAAAAGTCCTGGTAAATGTGTTTGCTCTAGAGAGAAATACATCAACAGGAGGAAATGGCAAACAAATGTGGCAATCCAAGCCTCATGTGGAAATTCCCCACCTATGAGCAGTATTCATGAAGACCTGGTGCTCCTGTCCTCTGTTTACTTAAGATCACAGGTGCTGATGAACAGGCGCTGATATCACAGGCCGGGCATTCCCAAAGTTTCACTTCAAGCCGTTTGTCAGAAACCGGCCACTCCTTAAAACATTAATACCTCAAGAGGGAAGTGGAGAGCGGTGAGGCTGCACGACCTGGGACAGGGTGCGCACAGGCATGCTGTTAACTTAGTGAAGCCTACCGTTAGTGCCGGCCAAGCAGCGGGTGGGCGGGCGACGGGCAGGCAGGCAGGAGTACGGCCTCCGCATGCGCGGGCGCAGGTGCTGCCGCTGCCTTGTGAAGGCTCGCTGCGGCACCGACATCCAGGGAGCGGGCCAAGAGCCAGGCAAGGGAAAGGAAAGAAGCTGCATCGCACTAATTTCTTCCTTTTTTTTTGTTGTTGTGGTTTTTTTTTTAATTAACATTTGTCAAATTTGGAGAGAAGCCCAGGCTGAAAGATTTGGATGCAAAATTCAAAGGGCTCAGAAGCTGGAAATGTTCACATACAGGCTTTTCATTTATGCCTAGTCTTTTCTATACGTCACGCAGAGATGGCTTAATTGCTCTTACTGTAAATTACAATTACCAATACAGTGATTTTTTAATTTATTTTTATGTCAGTGGACAGCAGAGCTATACTTAAAAAAAAAGTGGCAATGTTTATGAGTAGGTGGTCATTTGTTTTCCTTTTCCAGAAAGGATTTTCCCTGAAGTTCCTCTCTTTCAGGGGAAGGAAGAGGAAAAGGCCTTTCATGCCATCAGCAGAAAAAACAAGACTATTTTTACCAAATCTGGGAGTTGTTTGGAACAGTTAGTGGTTTCTCAAATTCACGAGCTTCTGGCTCACCTTCTTCCACAGCATTCACTGATGCCATTTCAAAGTATTAATTTGTGCCATTGCCAAAATGCTGAATTCTTGGCATAAGATTGAAAGCCAGTATTAAACTCTTGCCATTTCAATACTATGTCACTAACTACAGAGGAGGCTCTCTTGCAAGAGCTGGCTTAAGAGGTAAAAATCCATCCCTCCCTTTGCATTTTATACCAGCACAGCACATAATATTTAGCAAATTATGCTGTCCATTGACATTATAGGAGAATGGGGATTGGAATATTACATGCATTACTGTCATACTTTAATAAATATGACATCAGTCTCAAACATCCTGAACAGCCTGTAAGCAGCACCTCTAACAGAGTACCAGGCTGTCATGGTTTTGCCCCAGCTGGGAGCTGAGCACCACGCAGCTGCTCTCTCTAAGAGGGTGGGGTTGGTTGGAAAGGGGGAAGGAGAGGGAAGAAAACCAAAAGTAAACCTCACAGGTTGGGATATGGACAGCTTAATGGGGTAGCAGAGAGGGAGAGAGAGAAGAATAACAGGACTTTATAGCAAAACACACAAAACTGGTGATACACAAAGTAGTTTCTCACTGAACCACGCAGCTCAGGCCGTACAGCTCAAGAGCTGTCCCAAAACCTGACCATCCCCAACCTGCACATTCTGGAGCCGTGCACTCCTGCTCCACCAACCCCCTTGATGCTGAGCATGACATCACTGCCATGGAATACCCCCTTTGGCCAGGCTGAGTCACCTGTCCTGGTTGTGTCCCCTCCCAGCTTCCTGGGCTCCCTGCCTTCTCATTAGCAGGGAAATATGAGCAACTGACAAATCCGTGACTGCTTGGCAAGAATTAAAAACATCAGTGTGTCATCAGCACTGCTCTCACTGTGATTCCCAAACATGGCATTCCACTCGCTGCTAAAAAGAAAGTTAACTCTACCCTAGCCAAAACCAGGACACGAGCACTAAGGCTACTTTCAATTCCTAGCAGAGTGCCTGCATCCATTACATCCTAGTCTAGAGATAAGGTAGCCCAGGAAAGTAAGCCATTGAGTCCTATTACAAGGTTCAGGGGGATTTCAGAGCAGCAGAAACCCTAAGATGTAATACATTGCTGTTCTTCCTTTTCTGGAGACTACAGGTGAGCTGAGTACTTCCTCAGCCAAATGTTTCCAAGAGTCAGGTCACAGCTCTCCCTGGGGGCCAGGTATGAGACTGAACTACTGCAGTCCCCATGGCTAGAACAAAAAGCATCCCTTCTATGACCAGCTTCAGAAAGTGAAACTCCTGGTTTGTCCCTTTACACTATTTCTGGATATGTCTACAGCTAGCTTCTGTTGGGCTTCTAGATGAAATGTGAGAGTGACACCATGCCTCTGTGCTGTTGTATTCCAGAAGAGTGAAAATGTTGAGACTTTGGAAGAGGAGAGGTCTATATAACAGCTAATAGTCCTTCTGCCCCAAGTATTCTTCAGAAGAGAGAGTGTTTTACAGCACAACACAACTTCCTGCACATACTACTAACTTAGGGACACCTTTGTTTTGTTGGTCTTCAGTTCTGACATTACATTAGGTAATGAGCAATGTATGAAATAATGTGAATCAAGCTATTTTTATATGGCCTTTGCTTCCTCTGTTGATCCAGCAGTGGAATAATTAACTGAGATAATTGGGTTTTTTAGAACAGCCTTTCAGGCTGCTTGCTCTCCTCATGTTTTTAAGTAAGGTGGTGTGGCCACTTACTGGATCAGTACAACTACTTCCAGAGCAGGGTCAAGTGGGTTACTGGCTAAATGGGCAAATGTCATTCTTTGCCAGAGGACAATTAAGGGCCACAGATCGCTCTTGAGAAACAAGAGAAGTGTCCTGCTTAGATTAATGCAGCTTCAGACAATACCATGAAACACAATGAAGATCAATGACACATAATTAGCACACTATTTTAGATTTACTTTGGCATAAAAGAGGCTAGCTTTTCTTCTGGAGATTCTTCTGCCACATTAGAGGGGTTTTGGCCATGCTTGTCTCAACAGATTCACTTCTAATAGAATGAAAGGCTCGATTCATAAGAGAAGGTTCCTCATTAATTGTGTTTGCTAATAGGAGCATGAAGGAGGAGGGTTCTGGTTTTAGGGTTTTTTTAACGTATTTTCATAAACAGCATTTATACAGCACAACATTTACAATCCAACAGCGTCAGCGAGCTGCTTTGCAGGCAATGCAGAAGGGGATTGCTTTATCTTCAGTTGAAGCAAACCCACTGTTAAAGTAAATACGCAGCAGCAACACCACCTAACAAACAGAACATGAATAATAACTTTTCTAATTTAAGCTGAATGTGGGAGGATATAGGTAGGCAGTGAAAGAAGTTGGAAACCGATTTCCAGTGTGATTCATAGAGATTTTCAGCAGTTGCTTGCACAGGTAAATTATAATAGTTGGCATTTACATATGGCTTTTCACTTAATAAATTCTGATGGGTTTAAGGCTTTTTGGCAAATGAAATACTGAAGCACAACGAAGTTAAGAAACTGGCTCATGGTACTGGATGTGTCAAGTGACTTTCAGACACAGAACTGATCCACTGATTTTGCAAAATACCACCCAACTTTAAGTGAGAAAAATTAATTATAAGGTGAGTGGAACTGCCTACAGGAGTCAGGGGAGGATTTCAGTGCCACTGGAATTTTACCAATATTGTCTGTGGGTTATGAAAAATGGTAATACATCCAAAACAGTGTATTAGTACTTTAAGAAGGCTATTTCTCCTTCATTACCAATAACATCTGGAATCACTCCCTACCTAAACATTTACCAAGACAAAAGAAGCTCTCTTGTTGCTGTTACATTTCCAACTCCTTCCTCCTACATTTTCCTTCTCATTCCGTGTTACACAACTAGATTTGGCAACATTTTTCCTTAAGGGAGATCAGAATTAGGTGTTCTGACACAAGAAGAATCCAAACGATGTCCGTGGAACTCTACTACACACTGTCCATGAAAGCAGCACGCAGTGCTAATGTGAAGTGACTGAAACAGTGACGACATGGGGAAAAAATTAGAAAGCTAACAGTCATTTCCAAGTAGTCCTTTCCATATCCTTGTGGTCTTATATAGACTTTGTTATCATCGCTTCTGTGGCAGGCAAGGTATAAAATAAAAACAACTACAGAAGACATCCGTACCAATATGCCTAGAGGACCACTCCAAAACAGAAAAAGGATAGGGAGGAACAGGGTGGTTGTCCATTCACAAATTTGCATATGGCTGCCCTCAGAGTGGGCCAGTATTACTGAAACATTACTTTGTTGTTTAATTCACAAATTTCAATTTGAAGCAACAATTTACTTGTACTTGCAGTTGAAAATCAATTTTGACCCAGCCTTTCAGAAAGGGCTATGCTGTATTATTTCAATATCATCAGTACTTTATCCTAAATGTATGTAAATGGGAATAATAGACATTTTAAATTCACGCCCTTCGCAAGCAATTTTCTTTCAGCACTGTAGAATATCAAGATTACAGGCTGTCAATATCATTCTCTAAACTTTCACACTACATAACAATCTCCAATGAAGTAGAGGCACGTTCATTAATAAGAATTTATTAGTATACGTGGAAGGGCTCTGCAGTAAATCTTTAAGGCACAAAACTAAACATGGCTCCATGCTGAGTCCAACGTGCACATGTTAATTTCTTTCAAGTGCATGAAAAGCATTTTGTTAAAAACAAACCAAAAAAAGAAGAACACTCTCTCCCCTGACAAAAAGGAACCCTCTAAACAAACAAAAAAAATTAACCAAAACAAAATTTAAAAAAATCAAGTGGTAGAAAACTACTTTGGGCAAACCAAGTCAGCTCCAAACAATTTTAATAGGCACCTACTGTAGCTTCTGGAATCACTGGTGCATGCATATCTCTAGTCATGTTGGATTTCTCTTTCAGCTTTGACTGGAGTAATCCATGTTCCATTACACCAATTTGTATGTCCATCTGAACATTTTCTTGCTTCAGTTTTGTTAAGGCCTGTTTAATCTTCACTACAGGAGCTGTTCAAAGGAAAAAAAAAAAAAAGAAAAAAGAATCAACAGTGCAACTCTGCATCAGCTGCTTAAAACAAAATCATTATTTTCTGTAATCCGCTCCTGAAAATTGAGGAGTTGAATGAACAAAAGGGTGTTCTAAAGACTTGATTGTACTGATACATCACTTTTAATATGCAAGACACTTTAAACACAGAAATAGGCGATGACAATTTTGCTGTCTTCTTGACATCTAAGATCTGCATAAAGATGTGCATCAACATTAACATAGGTTTGTCAATGATGTGTTTTGCTCAGCTGAAAGCCTCATCCTGGTAACTGACTTGAGGTTTGGTAGAGAACTGAACATACCTTCCACAGGAGGTCATCTTACCTGTGAAAGGTTAGTAAAGCTTTCTGTGTGCCACAGGTTTTTTCTAATCCCTCACTTCCCACTAAAATCATCCTAGGGATGCTGCTGCTGCTGCATCATAGTGCTCCTTCTGGGCTCTAAGATTTTATCCTGTACCCTTGGGTGTGCCACAATACTAAAAAAGGTGTTGCAAGGCAAGTGAGTGGCTCCTTCACAGTGAAGCAAAGGTGCAGAAGATTTCCTTATACAACAACGCAACTACTTAAGTAACTTAGTGGCAGTGGTTAATTATGGATACAGTTTGCATATCCAGCCCTACTGTCGCATGCTTCCATTTATTTCTGCATTCATGCTCCTTATACATGTGCAACAAAAGGCATTTATCAGGGAAAAATCTCAAACCACCACATTCCAAGTCTGAGACAAACTAATACAAACAGGCATGTAGTCTTAAATGTTTAAAAAAACACCAAAATTAATTTTATCACTGGCTCCAGCCAGTCTTAGTCACAGAATCTACCACCTACTGCCAGTAACTATTTCAGAGTAAAAAGGGCTTGAACCTGTAATGTGTTAATTTATTCCACTGAGTTGATAACTATTCAAAGCAAACACAAACCTCTTTTTTTTTTCTTTTCTTTAGATTTTTAGAAATAAATTACCAAAGAGAAGAATTCCTGGAATCTCTACCTTCTGCAGACTTATGTAACCTTTTCAAACATGTTTAGACTACTGATTTTCTTTGATACTTTTTAACACTTGAACACTGATATCTGAGACTAGTCACTCATTATGGTATTTATTTTTTGTTAATAAAGGACAAACTATGTACCTGTCACTGAGAAAGTGGGTGTTTGGTTTGAGGATAAAAACCATACTTACCACCATCGGTCATACTGCTTCCTTTCTCTTCTGTTTCCTGCTTTACTCTTTCTAATACTTCTGTAATCTTAAAATAGATATTTTTTTCTTAATTAAACAAGAGTAATGTTAAGTTAAAAAAGAAAACAAAAAATTCTCTGCTGAATAGCTGCAGTTTACAAAAATTACTAAAAAAATAGTTAAAAAAGAACTAACCTGTCTTAGTAGTTGCATACAGGGCAGTAATTTGTTTCGAACTTTAATAAAATTTTAAATTAAATAAATGTATATTGTAAAAATTACAGCAAAAAGAGCAACAAATTGGCCAATCAACATAACATTACTGAGACTCTCTGCATCCCAGAGCAATAGAAAACAGCCGTGGGTTGCAGTATGGTGCTGGAAGGAAGACAGGGACCAAAATTCCCACGGACCAAGATTCACCAAATGACCGTCCCCTTCTGGAAGTGTCAGGCCTTGAGCAGGTGATGCTGGAAAGCTGAGGAACAGCACAGCAGCTAAAGACAGTGCAGCAGTGAAGCCCTACTGGCGCTGGCACAGGTAGGCTGTGTCAAACGCACATACGAAGAAGAGAGGTACATTTCAGCACTGACCATCTATTGGCCAGTTTGCCTTTGTAGACAACGAAGGCAAATGCATGATTCTAAGGTACAGTCTAGGTAATGATTCGATAGTTTTGCCGAGAATAGAAAACTGGTCCTTCGTTAAAGGCTTCAGCACGCCTGTTTGGTAAGAAAACAAACAGCGCTGCGTTGTTAATGCATACCTACAGTGGTAGTGATAGCACCAAGTGGGCTGAGATTTGACTGCATGCCTGGAAACTGATCAGCAGTAAGACCCAGCGTGCCTGGCTTATCTCAGCTACGCACCACTGCATCCACGTCATTTGAAAGCTGACACTAGTAACACATCCATCATTACTCATCGGCTGGTAATTTCCAAACACGTTACAAATCTGAAGTCTTTGTAAAATACTGTTTTTTCCTCAAGAATGAAATAAAAAGAAGCTCCAATTCTGCAGAATCCATACACTCAGAAACCTTTGCTAGAAAACTCACATTAAACTGCTGTGTTTACTACCTGCTGCAGTTGGACTAGATGATCACTCTCATTTGTTCCAACTGAACTGTTCTATTCCAAGTCTCCAACCTGTTTTACAATTTCTAGCACATTCCTACAGCGTGACCTAATTTATGTGACTATTCCAGACACTTTATTATCTAATAAAGTGGGTTTTTCAAACCCAAACAACATAATTGTTTTTTTAAAAAAAATTGAAGTGGACAAAAGGTTGAAAAGTTTGGAAATCAGGCTGTAATTCCAAATTAAATGCCATGAAACACTCAAGTTGAGGCAGTTAGGAGTCTGGGAATTTTTCTTTTAATTTGTCAGAGTGCTGATTTAACAAAAACACCAAAACACCCCTAAAAAACCCAAACAACAGAAAAACAGTTTTAGATATTATGATAATGTCCTGGTTTCAGCTAGAACGGAGTTAATTGTCTTTCTAGCAGCAGGTGGAATGCCATGTTTGGGAGTCAGGGTGGGAGCAATGCTGGTAACACCCTGATGTTTTAGTTGTTGCCAAGCAGTCACGGACTTTTCAGTTGTTCATATTTCCGTGCTTAGCAAGAAGGCAGGGGGAGCCCAGGAAGCTGGGAGGGGACACAGCCAGGACAGGTGACCCAAAGTGGCCAAAGAGGGTATTCCAAGCCATTATGTCATGCTCAGCATAAAAGGGGGCTGGTGTGGGGACGAGCAGGCAGCTCCAGGACCTGTGGTTTGGGGATGGTCCGGTTTCAGGACAGCTCTGAGCTGTATGTCCTGAGCTGTGCGGTTCAGTGAGAAACTTCATTTGTGTGTCACCAGTTTTGTGTGTTTTGCTATAAAGTCCTGTTGTTGTTGTTGTTGTTTTTATTATTATTATTATTATTATTATTATTATTACTTTCTGCTATCCCAGTAAACTATCCTTATCCCAACCCACAAGGTTTTGGTTTCTATGGTTTTCTTTTCCCTTCCTTTTCCCCTCCCCAATTCTCCCACCCAGCACCCCCCTTAGAGAGTGAGAGGCTGCGTGGTGGTGCCTGGCTCTTGGCTGGGGCAGAACCACAACAGATAATTTGAGTGGTATGGAAAGGTTAACTATTTTGTCAAATACTTCTTTTAAGTGCTTGGAAGATGAAAATTTCAAAATGTTAATTTTAACTGAGAGTTAAGCTTTTCTTCTTCCAAAGAATTTTTGGACACGGCTTGATTAATCCTCAATAACTCCAGAACACAGGTTATAAATTACAGAACATTTACCCTCTTTTACAAACCGTGAAAAATAAAGGCCCATAACAGCTTGCTCCAATTCACAAGTTAAAAATCAATAGCAGCCTCGGTTTAAAATTCAGGGACTGGAGTAGATTACCTCCAGTGAACAAGCAGATCAATCTTTAGCCCAGAAAGGACTGGGTTCATCAAACTGCAAACACTAAATGCCAGCTCTCTGAAGTTTGTTTTAAAATAAGCAAACAAAATTAAATAAAGATGTGTTTTACCTCAGAAAGCACTCTCATCCTTTCAGTTACTCCTCCACTTCCCTCCTGGTACTTCTCTTTAGCCTGGAAAGAAATGTGTTCTTTGGTGTAATGACAGAGCTGCAGAGGTGTATGTAGATAGCTCAGAGAGAACATCAAAACTTGCTCCAGAAACTCCACAAATTCCCAATGATATTTACAGCTCTACTCCTATGATGACAGGCTGGAAACATCAGCCCCTACTGACTATCATTCAACAACTAAAAGCAGTTTTAAGAAATGTAATAGCCTTAATACATACACAATAAGGATGTTTTCCAATAATAAAAAATAAGCATAAGGAAAATCTGCCTGAACACAGACAGAACTCAATCCTGAAACCTGGAATATTTATTCATCAACAGTAAATTACGATCATGAAGTTTCTTGAAGTTTAACACTAAGGTAAACAGAAAGCACAAAGGTCAAATCCTGGTATGTGTTAGGATAGGAGGGCTAGCCAAATGATAGCTTATACCAGTCTCTGGCTGAGGAGATCACAACGCTCCTCAAACAGCATTCCACTGGCATAAAAACTAAATGAAGTAAAGAAGTAATCAGAGTGCTTTGTGCACGTTAGCACGAGTGATCAATAGAAGAGATAAATGCTGGACTGAGACTGTAGTTTTTCCACTCATCACAGATGTGTGAACTTCACAGGGAAAGCAGAACTAGCAATTTACTAGCTGCTCCAGATTGGCAACAGATTTGCATAACATTCAGGCAAAAAACATTTACTTTCCCCTGTAGAATAGTTGAATAAAATCACTAGTTTAGCTTAAGAACTATATAATTTGACAGCAAATCAACATTTCCCCTGCTTTATATCCAGCAGCAGAATTCAGAGATAACTCCTCCAAGTCTTCTTTGCCTTTACCGTCACTTAATAGCAAGTTAAGAGCAGGAAAGGCGACAACAAAAGATCAGTGCATTACCTCACTCAGCAAGGCTTGTGCTGACCGATACTCCTGGACCAAGTGCTCCAACTGATGGTTGATGTACTTTTCCCTGCTATTGATCTTTTCCAGTGTTCTGCTGATTTCATTATGGAGTTTGTCAAGGTAACCCTAGAAAAATCACATTCTGTGGGTTGGTAGTGTAGAGATAGTGTGCAAAGAGTATTCAGATGGTGCTGTGATTAAGAAATGATATGGAAGCCTACAGTTTTGAGGGAAAAAGAGTACTGAAGTTCTGTGTTTGACCAACAAAAAATATTAATATTGTGCTCCTTTTTAAAAGACACTTTTTTACAAGTGCCACTAAGTTAGACTCATGACAGTATTTGGTATTTTTTATCAGCATTTCTTTTCATATTGTATTATTCTATTTTGCCCTCTGTAGTCAGGCTGTACTTGTGGCAATGCATATGTTAATGAATGCTAATATCCTTGTTAATCCTCACATATACAGCTCTTCCCCCACAAGATATTTTGCCAGTCCCACTGTCCTTAATCATCACCGTATGTTTCCCTTTTTAGTTTTACAGCATTAGCACAATAAAATGGAGTAAAATTAAAATCAATTTAGTTCTTAACATATACCAAATAAATGAGAAAATAAACATGCTGAGAAATCAGTGAAATACTCTGTGCATACAAGACATACCTTAGTTTCTTTCAAGGAAGATTCAATTCCATCCTTATGCTGATGCATTTGATCTACATGAATCCTCCAATCCTAAAAAAAAAGGCCACAAAGTAAAACATAGGTAAGTACAATTTTTATCTTTCTCTAGTTACTAAACAAAGGCTGGCATGCAAGGCAGAGCCTTTTATGCAATTAGTGTGTGTCATGCTGCCACTGCCATGTTCAGATCCAGAGGCACTGGCACATTTATATCCTACGTTTCACATGTGATGCTCAGATCCATGAACAAACAGAGACATCCTCGCTGAAACCACAGCAGCAATGGTCTTTAGAGTCTCTTCATGGAACTATCCCTGAGAGAAACCACTCTGGGCACAAACATTGATAATATTGATTATAACTGCACAACTCAGTTTGTACTTAGACAAAATTAGTGCTTCAAATGCCCCACACCCACCACTTCCAGATTATCAGATCTTCCCTTTCTGCTTAGCCCCTACTATTATCAGAAAGAAATGAAAGAGGCAGAAATACCTAAATTTTTTCTGAGTAGTGGGACAGAATTAGAAGGTGGTAAATTACTAGCAGCTTCTAGGTCATAGGAAACATACATAGACTCAGCGATGGGGGATGAGAAAAGGTGCTGTTTTATCCTGATAGGTAGGCATTTTTTACTTAGAAATCAGTACCAGTTCCCAAGCTTTACCATAAATTTTTCCTTATCAGTGCAAACTTTCGACATCTCCCACACCCAAAGCACAGCAGCAGGCAGACTGTGAGCTCAAAATGAAGCAGGAACAGCACTGCAGAATTATGACTATTTCAGTACTGCGTTTCTGAACATGTTAGAATGTATTTTTCAGCTTTTGTACTGTACTGATATAGCAGTTTAAAAAAAATAACAGGTTAATAAGTCTTTATGACTTGAAATCAAACCTTAAGAGACACTCTTGTAAAATAGGAATTGTAAGAATACGTGGAAGGTGATTGCTGCAGTGAAATTATTTGATCAAGGGCCTCATCAAAAAGAATGCTAAGTGAGAGGCAAAAACATGACAAACAGTAACAGAGGCCATACCAAGAAACAAACCTGGACAGTTACACTAATGGATCAGGGCGTGCAGAGTGTGAGAATGTTTGCATCGGTACAATTATCTGATTGAGAGCCTTCTCAAAAGGGGATAAGGGGGTGGGGAAAAAACCAAAACCTGAAGAGACAGAGACCTGTCAGATGAACACTAAAGGAGAGGATAAGAAACAACACTCATCAGTCACACTGCAAACAACACTTAAAGAAGGTAAACCTGGCCCTTGCTGCTAATAACGATGCAAACCTGGGGGTTATGGATCTTCCAGGTGAGGGTTGGTGCAACTGATGAAGCAACGTGCTTCAAACTTTGTGTGTCAAACTCTGGAGCTTAAATAAAAAAACCAAACACCTAATCCCAAACACACCCAACTACTCCTGCCCAGAACTTTAAAAATAAGTTCCAGTTTCTAATCCCATTGATTAAACCATCAACCCTCTCCTGGTACTATGTAAACAGGTACCACATGGGAAGAAGAACATGATGTTTTTCTTGTACAGTGAAAACATTGTCAAACACTTCATTTTTTTTTCTGAAAGCATGATAGCACAGGAGCTAGATAAAGAAGAATCCTCTGTTCATGTTCATCACAAAATATTCCTTTAAGCCAAGAGATGGTCCATTAAATTAGCAGTTAGTAAAACCTCAGTTCTTACAGTGGCTTTAATTTTCCATGTATATCTTTACAATGTTTTAATTTCTTAGTGTGAGAATCAAGCATGATGTTCTCTGGAACAGATCAGCTCACTAAAGATCAGAGAGAACAGTGGCTCAAGCCAGGCAATTCTTCACATAGGAGAACGCAGTATAGCACAGGACAGGCAAGCAATTTAATGGAGAGTTGAGAGCTAGCCTATTTTTGGCAAGATAATTATCTTTCATTGAATTCTGTATCACTGCTACATATTGCTCCAATACTCCAAACTAGCTGGGTCAAAACAAATGAGCAATTTCAATACTGCACTGATATCTGTGTGCTACACAATCTCCTAGAAAGGGTCATGGCAATGCCAGGAATTTATCTCAGGTTTGGACTTTGACCTCCCAAAATAGATGTCTACTAATATCCTGCTCATTCTAGACTTCTTGGAATAGATTATAGAGAGAAATAATAATTTATAAGCAAAGATGAATTTCATCTTGAGGTAATTATCTGGATAGGCACATAGAAATCAGTCAAAAAAGTACTCACTTGTTTTTCCTGAACAAGGAGAGCCCAAAATGACTACATCAGAGGTACAGACCTACTTTATTGTCATTTAAAGTTCAGCAAGATGAATTCCATACAATCAACCGTTCACGTGGTTGACAAATTGAACAACTGAAAGATAAGAAGTCCCTCAACTCTATTCCAGGAAGATGTCTGATTAGCTGCTAAACTGAGGGTATCATTTTTCAGAAGTGTAGACGCATTGGAAGTATTAAACAATTGAAGGTTTCCATTGAATAAATACCTGGAAATAAGGTGCCCTGTAAGTAGCAAAAAAACCCCATTCTTATGTAATACTGGAAGAAAAACCTACTAATAATTATTACTTCTAGGGTCAAAGTAAATTACAAATATTCAGACAAGACAGATTGGAGAGCCCATTAGTCCCAATTCTTGGCATGACAAAAGAGGGAAAAAATTTGTAAATGGAAAGTTAACGACACTGACTGAAATCACACTTCAATTACCTCGTGTACACATGCAAAGCCATTCTCCCATACCTTATTGTCAGTCCTGACTGTAACCTTCAGCTGTGGAAGCACACGTTCCACTTCCAGGTTCCACTCCGCTGCATCTGTTGTGGACTGTAAAATCTCTTCTTGCTTTGCAGTCTCATTCGTATCCTGTAGAAAAATCAAAACTTGTATGCAAAATGTCATCATTATGTAGAGTGAGACCCATTAGAAATCATGTTATAATGGCTTACAGTGTTCACACTCATAAAAAAAGTCTATCCAGAATGATCTAGACTACAGATATAACAGATTTAATGGCTTTCATTGAATTTATAAAGACTAGGAATTTAAATAAATGTATCTTCTCATCACATTTAGAATTAAAAAACATTAACTGTATATAGTAATAAAAAATTATAATACATTCCACAAATAGCAGGGGGTGAGGGGAGGAGGAATTATGTTCAAGAAACTAATACCATGTTCCCTGAAAGTCTCTGCCAAAGTTTCTTGCAAACATTTCCAGCGAACTTGCAGTGATAACAGTTTAGAAACTGGATGCAGATTGACTTATTTTTTTCTTTTAAAATAAACCGTTTCATTTCAGTTGGAATGTTTTGTTCAAGTTTAGACTACATAAGGACTTTAACACTTAAATCCAACAGAAATAAACTGCTGCTACAGATGTAGTAGTCTCTCTGGAAGGGACTGATGGGTAACAACCTACCGATCTGTATGTTTGTGCCTTCAGAACATTTAGGTCAATAAAATTGTCTTCGCTGTCCGACTCTTCTTCCTGCAAAGTTGCAGAGTAAAAATTCAGTAAGCACTGCAGAGTCTCTCACCATAACTTCTAGTTTCACCACAACTATTTCACAGGAACACAGGACAAGTAGTATTAAATTCCAAATTTCTGACATGGAGACTTTTTGATAACAGAGTGTGTGTTTACTTAAAAGTTTTATGAGGAGACACAATATTTGGGACAAGCTGAAAGATGAAAGCTACCCCATGTTTTCCTTAGGGCACCACAGTATTTAAAAACTTAAAAATATCAAACGACAACGAGATAAGATGTTGTTTGCACTACAGACCTGGAGCTGCAGAACGATGCCACAATTTAAAAGCATACAGAACGATATGATTCAAATTCAGGCAATTGATTTGTGCTCTTGCCCATGACCCTATCCTGATGGTTTTACAGCATTATCTATTACAGTCTCAAAATTGCATTCCTCAGTGATCATGACCAGCTCAGAGCCCATCACTGCTCAAGTCAAAGATGCTTTTATCTTGTATTACCCTCCATTTCAATTTCACCTTCTATTTTAACACATACACTCTTCACCCTTAAATACCTGGTCCTTCTGTAACTCTCCTGGTAGCCATCACCTTTTACACCAAAGTAAAATTACATCATCCACGACCTTTCTAGACAAACCAGGAATCCCACAATAACACAGGTCTTAGTGTAGAAGCCTTCAAGACTCAGTGAAAACCTGGGGGCTTGTTCCTGTACCTCATTTATTATTTTAACCCACAGGGACCAACTTATTTTCTTCTGGCATGTTTGGCCCCTCATCCCTTCAATACTTGACAGAAATTATTGAAGGCTAGATTAGGACTATCTTTTGCTAAATGGACGATATATATTTGTACAGCACTTAAAAAAAACATATTACAACACTACCATGACAACAAGACGACTAGTTATCCAAATTGGGGAAGCAAACTGTGCAGTTAGTCTCACTGGTTACTGTTCACCTAATTCCCCAAGGTTTACAGAACTAGGTTTCTCTCCATCAGCCTTATCAATTTTATTCAGAAGAATCAAAACCAGAAGAACAATCAATGAACCTTGTTATTAGCATTTAACTACTGGAAATACTGCTAAATTCAATTATGGACAGAGCCAATACATCCAGGACATGTCAGTGTACTGGTGGCAACAATGGACATGGGGGAAAAAAGAAATTGCATTAGCATATAATCAAACCCTGTAGAATCATTATGGGCTCTAGAAAAAGTGGTTATCCACTTGGTATAAACCTAGCTCAATGGTTTTATTAACACACAAACTCAGAACAGCTAATAAAGCATGTTAGTTGTGAAAATCTTGGCCTAAGATACTATCTGAGAGCAAATCCAGAGGTTCTTTGAAGGTTTCAACTGTGCTTTAGTTAACTGTTTTCCCCACACTTCCCAATTTAAACAGCTTAGACCTTAACAAGATGTGAAGAAGAACAGACTCTTTTCATATTTTGAAGCTGCTAGCCAACAGCTACATTTCTGAGGCTGGTCAAACACAGAATACAGAATGTCTCTTATTGATCTCAGAATTATTCAAGATTTTTTCCATGGAAACTTCAAAGCCAGTGAAAACACCAACAGGCATCCCCATCACAATATCTGCATATTGTGTGAAATTTAAGAATGTTTGAAATGTTTCTTGGCTAATGAAAATGAAAAAATAATGCAATACTTAGGAAAACTGTGAGAAGAGGAAGAAGAGAAGCAAATAATTCAGCTGTTACATTCTTACAGACTACTGGGGCATATAAATCAGGACCATGATCAAAACCATACAATAACATTACTAGCAGTCTATTTCTAAGGTTTATGACCTCTAATTTTTCCCAAGCACTTGCAAAATGCAAACACAAAAATGGAACAGTTGTGGCATCTTTTATCCAACACTGCTGGGCCTTAACACTCCAGAAAACTGTTTTCTCCTCAGGTAACTTACTGATGCAGAAAGCAAACAGTTACGAGCTCACAGCTTTTGATATTTTTGTTTTGATCTACATTCATTTTGCACTGAATCAACAGCTTTTGGAGAAATTGGATGTGAAACTAACTTTTGTAATTTTCATTTTAAATGTCTTCAGCTAACTTCCCTCTCCAGGAAAATTTTAAGTCTTTTTATTAATGACTGACTGCAGGGAGACTGACAGAGACCAGTCAAAAATTACAATGTCTTGTGACAGCGTTATGTTACCAGAAAACAGTGAGACTCCTACTCTCATAAAAATATTCTACAGAAAGTCAATCAACAACAAACAAATTCTGTTAACATCCATCACTGAGTCCTAAAAGCATATTTGAACTTACAGGTGTACTTCATTGGCTGTTTCGTAGACAACTATTATAGTTAAAAAGCAAGAATCAATAAAACTGTTCCTCCTCAAACACTGCCATCTTGCTGGTAAAAGGTGTTTCAAGAAACACCTGGCAGAAAGACTTAACATGCAGTCAGAAGGCATGACTAGATATAACCATTTCATTCATGGAATCTATAGCAATGAGCTCCCATGACCCTTCTCTAACAGGAAGTATTTTGCGACCTTTATTTAGGTCTTTGCTGGTATTTTTAAACAAATGCTCGATTTCCGGTTGTTCTTTCCAACTACCCTGTTCCCAATTCTTAAGATCAACTAAGCACCAAAGTTACTGCTTCCTGTTTGCAGTGAAATCTAAGTTACAGTAGTAACCACTATTATAAAAGCTGGGCAAATTTTAACCAATTATGAGCCAATTCTGTGAACAGGGATTGAAGCTTCTTTTAATATCAACAGCTTCCATCAGCAGCACACAAATCTGAATTTATCCAATCTGAATGTATGGTTAGATTCACTTTAACTAATGTACCTAAGAACATTAGCTCTGTTCCAACGAGTTAACAACTTTATCTGAAAGGAAACAAAATCCCTACAGAGACTGACAATGCAGGAAAGGAGGCGCAGGGGAAAAGTGTGATTGAACAGCCAGCAGGAAAGGCTTCTTAAACGAAGCTAAACAAAGGGAACAGTCAGAAAATGTACCACAACATCCTCTTCCAGTTTATTAAGTGTTAATTCTGCATCATCTTCTGTTATTTCTTCTTCTTCTAGCTCTTCTGTTGGATACACTGGCCTGAAATTAGTTCAGAGAACAGCAGAGCTGTAAATTAGAAATACCCCTGTAAATTGCACCTAAGCAAACAAAGCATTTCATAGGAAGAGTGAATGATGTGGAATAGGAATAAACAGTGTCTCACACACACAAAGAATTTATGCACAGCCTTAAAAATCTTGGTTTATTTTGGTATGTCTTAAGAGGGTTAGTTATTATACCACACAGTATAGTACATTCATACTGCAAAGATATCTGGGGAGTAAGTTTTGAGTTGTTTTCTCCTTTGGTCTAACCTCTTGAATTTTAAGTGCAAGTCACCAGAGACTTACTTTCGGCTTACAGTGGAATTTGTGTACTAAATAGAGGTAATGGTAAAGTATTTCCGGATATAGCAGAAATTACTTTGCTACATCCATTTCAAAACCCATCAGAGGGAATGAATGAAATAAAGATACCTTTTAAATAAATTTTCATATACTTTAAATTATTTGTCATCTAATTTCTCCTAAGATTTCCTTTGGATTTAATACTCAAAGTTACCGTAGCCTACTTGTAACATGATCCCATACTATGCATGCATTCCAAGATTGATAGAACCTAAAAGAGTACTAATCTGTTTCAACTCAACTGTGGAGATTAACAAGCAGTTTTGCATAGAAAATGACCAAAAAAGGGCCATCAGTCAAAACTTTATTAATTAGCTAAGTCTACTAACGGTCCAAATTCATCCTTGCTGGTAATAGACTAAATGGTGTGAAACTGCATTAGGAACTCATTTGTTCCACTGCTTCAAGCCCAGTTGAATTTTGCATCTCATGAAACATCGAGTACATTTTCAGTTATTACTATGTTTTGTCTTTACAATTACACTTGTTTGCTGAAACACAATGCATAAGGGAGGATGCTTAAAAGTGTACTATACCTTCTCCAGCTAAATCCAGTGTATTTCAAGGCTTCTTCAGCTAAACAATTAAGAACATAGCATGCTTGTTCTCCATAACCTGCCTTTAATTTTGAAGGAGGAAAATCCACAGGTCTTCCCTAAAATAGAGAGATTCACTATTTACTCACAGCTACCCGTCAATAGAGCTTCCTCTCAGGGACGTAACAAGATTTACTACGCCAAAATCCCAAGTGTCCATTATGTAGGAAGATTTTACCAATGTTAATTCATATTCTACCCCTATGTAGCTTCAGTCAAGCAACAGGAGGGGAAACCGAGCAACCCAAAGAACAGATGCAGTGTAGAAATCTTAAAGCACCTGGTAAAAGGATACTCACAGCGAGCTGCAAGGGAGCTAGATGGTCAAGCACACAAGTGACACATTGGCAAGGCAAGAAGAGCTACAGAAGAAGTCAGGTACGGAGACTTAATCACCAGCTTTTCAACACTGCCTTGTTTGCTCCAGATTTTATTTCTAAAATATTTTATTTATTGCTGTCCTAGAGAAGAAATACCTTAGTTTTTAATCAAGTTAACTCCTTTAGAGAGCATTGCTCTTAGTATCATCCACAGCTGTACAACAGTGAGGGTATGTGTGTGTGTGTATATATATATAAATAAAACTTCCATAAGCTCATAATTCCTGTAAGTTGATATAAGTCTCCTGACCTTCAGGGTTTATTTTTAATACTGAAACAAATCCACATTCTTCCTGGCAGTTTATACAGCCTTTTGCTCCATAACAAACAACGAAGAAAACACAAGTGCAATTCTAAGCCATTTCTTTCTCTATGAATTACCCCAGTGCCTTTGGCAGGAGCAGGATCACAAGCTTTCTAGACAAAATCTTTGTAATTTATCTTACTGTAAATGAGCAGCATATGCAGCACTGTAAGAAGTAAGCCCGATTTAATCCATTGGATGGATCGTGGAAACAAAACTAACTGGAATCATATAGACCGTTTCTGTAGTGCCAAAAACTTAGCAAGTAGGTACGCACAGTATAAACTTCAAGAGGGGAAAAGCCTTGGGAACATCATCAGAGAGCAGAGGAAGCGTGTCACTACTGCTGTGCTTGAGACACGCCAGGGGAAGCAGCACGCTCAACACTTACGAGCGATCGCAGTTCCGAAAGCACGTTCGATATTACAGCGTTGGGGTCGTCGTATTCTTGGGGCTGCGCGAAGGGACGTCCCGCCTTAGTGATCAGCCAGGCGGCAAGCGTGCAGAACATGAAGAACTGCTCACCAGGGTTAGTGGGCAGCGCGAAGTAGTGCCTGTTTAAAAAGGGGGGAAAATGCTCAATAAGAATCCTTCTGAGCTCCTGAAGCTCTGAGGCCATTACAGGCCAGCACGTGCTAGCAAGCCGTTTCTGTAACCTTCCCAAGGAGTGAGACACCTCAACTACATTCAGACTGGATTTTACACGTGATGCTCACCTGTTTCTTACTCTGAGTAATAAACTTTAAGCTACGAATCAACATTAGAGTTCTGAGGAATCAAATGGAAACTGTGTACTCCTCTCCCCTGCCAGCAGGATTATACGGTTTCAGTTAAACACCAGCAAATTAACCTTTCCACATAAACCCAAATTACTCCTCCTATTTCCCTGAGCAGTTTTAAATCACAATGAGCTCAATTCTGTTCCCATCACTCTGTAAAATACCATCGCTGCTTAATTAAGAGCCTATGCAATGGATTGATTCAGGTGTCCCCTGCATACCATAAAATACTTGAAAGAGCAAAAAAAATTTGAAGTCAAATATCCACAATTGTCAATAACTTGTAGGCCATAAATAAGCTAAGATTTTGCTGAATCTCACAATGCAAGTGATTTACAATTCAAGAAAAAATTTAACTTTGAAAAACATCCTCTGAATACATTAGCAGAAGTGATAGATAACTTCTGTCAACACCACAGAGCAAACAACCTACTCTAAAAACAAAACTAAAATGATCCATCACTAAAGTTTTATACCTTTACCAATGACACTGGAAGGCAGGGTGGATTTGTCTCATCTTTTAGCTACTGTAGAGCACACTGAAAAATGAAGTGCATATTGTTCTCCATTAAAGGGAGCGTAGACAAACAGCTCAATGAACAGTCTCTGTATTTGGGTATATGGCTCTTTAACTAACTAAATATTGCAGCAACTGATCTGCAAGAACAAATTTGCTGAAGCCTCAATGCCTAAAGATCTGGGTCCTCTGTCTGCATATTGTGCTCATCCATCCTATTATAGCAAAGTAACCTCACTTCCTATTCCCTCTTTAGTCCCCAAATACTCTTCCTGCCAACAGCAATGCATCCAGTTACCATTTGTTCACCAAACCTCTTCCCCTTCCCACATTCTTCGGCTACCGGATGGCCAAGAGGCTGCTGCACCTAAATCAGTGCATAAGCTCAGATCAGGAGCATGTTATTGAAGTGATCGTCCCTCACCTACTGTGCTTTGGAGAGCAACGTACAGAAACTGCATCTATCTTAGATCACAATAGTGTAAAAGATGTGGTCCTAATGACAATTCAGTTCATAAAATCAGACCACATTTAGTCCCCCAACAGTATAAATCATGTGCACACCAGACACTTGGAACCAAGTGCTTCCCTGTCCAGACAGGGCTCCTTGCAAGGTGAACTTTATATGGTTTATAAGGTTTGCTTTCTTGCTCCAAATGTAGCGATGGTCCAAGAGTGGAGTAAAATGGGCTTATTGCCACTGAGCTCATACTCGAAGCTCTCTCCCAACAAGAGAATGATTTGGACTGAGTTTTTCCTCCCTACTAAACTGTTGCTTGTAGAAAGCTTTGCTGTGTGATATGCTGCTGGGCAACAGGACTGAAACTGATGGATGGATTTGAAAGTTACTTGAAACACATATCAATTAGATATTTTCATAACAGACAAAACCACCTATGCACACATACAAATAGTTACATTAAATACAGGAAACTCATTTAGGTAGAAGGCATTTTTGCCAGTGTGTCTGCCTGGGACAAGGAAGGCAAAGCATCTATCTACTTCTGGCATCTCAGCCTTTAAGGAGACTTCGCGTTCTGAAAGCTTCAAAATCACACGGGAAGCGGTAAAACTGACAGGGTTTTCACCTGACACCGGCTCCTCACCTGAGGGCCAGCCTTCCTTTAATCCCTGACCCCAGGAGCGTAACCGCCCCGGGGGTGCAGCCAGACGTACGGGGTCTGGCGCCTCTCCCTGCAAGCCCCGGCACCTGCCCACCCTCACGCATGGAGCTTCGCGCCACATGCCGCGACACCCCCTCTCCCCACCCGCAGCCCCGCGGACGCCCTCCAGGCGAGGCTGCCGCCTTCCCCGCTCTCAGACGCCGTCGGCTCCAGCAGGACCGCCGAGGTCCAGGGGCACCTGGAGAGAGGCCGCATGTTGTGACGCCGCAGCGCCTCCTCCTCGTAGCTCAGCAGCTTCAGCTTGTCCAGCAGGTCCTCCATCAGTATGAACACGTGATACACCGCCCCCGGGCCCCGCTCCACCGCCGCCCCCTCCTCATCCCGCTCCCCCGCTGCGGCTACCACCGCCCCACGACGACCCTCCTCCGCCATCTTGAACACGCCCGCCGCCGCCGCCCGCAACCAAGGCAACCAGCCCTACCAATCCCCGCCTGCCTCCGCCTTGAAGCCTACCATTCACGCGCTTTCGCGGCGCCGGAAAGCCCCGCCTGTCCAGAGCAGACCACCAATGGCATAGAGGCATGTCAGGATCAGCGCCCAACCACCGCTCTAAGGGCGGCATGAGGGCACCCTGCTTCCTTCCGCCCAGTAACCATGGAGATGAGAGGCGGTCAGCCTTGGGCGCGCGTAGCCACCCGGCTTCAGCGCCGGTCCCTCAGATAAGCGCTTGCCCGGTGTCATGCCGAGACGCGGGCGTGTCACACACACCGTGCGAACCGCGAGGAGGCGGCAGCGATAGCTGCGGGCAGCAGGGCGCATGGCCCGAGGCGTGGTAGCTTGCCGCTGGGAGCAGGGAAGGCTGGTAGCGGGAGACGCGATGGCCGGCTGGAGACCCGGTGGGCGAGCGGCTCCTCCTGGGAAGGGGGAGACGGGCCGTGGGTGTAGTGGTAATGCCAGCCGGCATCTCCGAGGTCAGCCGCCTCCTCCTCTCGATCCCGCCTGCGTTTTGTTTGGGTTTTTTGTAAGCCCCCTTCCCTAAAATGGGTCGGTCCTCCTGTCAGCTTCTCCTACCTGCCTCATGGTGCATGGGAGGCTCGAAGTGTTCAGAGAAAACAGTGCGCCAGTGAAATGTGGTTCAAGAGAAGGCAGGTTCCCTAACCCTGCAGACAGCCCGGGCATCTGCTCTTCTTTCAGATTAGGAGCTTTCTGAGCGTCATAGTAATTTGCATTTTGAGTTATTTTTGTCCCGTGCCCAGACAGAAATTGCCTTCTCCCAGCGCCAGGTTCCTGTGCTCTGCCTTAGCAGGAGACCTGGAGGTCTCTGCTGTGCCTGTGGTACTCGGGCTCTTGTTGCAACGCAGCAGTCCCAAAGCAGCATCACCCCTGTAGTAGCACTCATGCTTCTGACAGTAACTGATTCCTTTGGGTACTCAGTTGCAGCTTGCATTAGTTATCATTAAAAAAAAGAAAAGTTCAACAAAGCCAGGGAGGCATGAGAGACTGAAAGGGTTCACATCTCAAACATTTTGGTGGGAAGCCATTATGATCTGTGTGGCAACGGGAAGCTACAGGGGAGAGGCTTCTTAGAAGACCAAAAACATTCTGGAAGCAGAACCATATAAGTTCTCAAGACGTGTCATTGTAGGTGGAGACTAGAGTATAAAAGGCACAAACCCAGGGAGCCAGGTGTGTCCCTGTTACCCAAGGATTGCTCAATCCATCACCCTGGGATCCAAGAATGGTGATCTGTCTCACCCCCTCTCCCTCCTCTTCCCCTCCTTTCTGTTCCGTCTTTTATTTCTTTCTTTCTTCCTACAAAGGACTCAATAAGAGACCACACCACCTACCATTATGCTTTCCAAGTTCTGGTTGCTTCTACCATAAAGAAAACTCCCTGACAAACAGAAAATAAACTCCCTTCAAAAATTATAAAATGAGATAGTAAGTCTCCTCATCAACTTGCTGCAGAGCAAGTGACTATCCAGAGGCTACATACTGCTTTGACGGGGGCTTTAGATGAGGAGGAAATATTAAGGGAACAATTAGATGAAACCCACTGCCAAACTGGTGTTGAAAGTAAGGGTGCAGATTCTGACAAGGGAAAAAAACCCACCCCAAAACATACCCTCTTAATGACCAAGAACACATAAGAGAAATATAAGGGGGGCAGGGAGGAAGCCCTAATGCAGCCCTTAGTTAAGACTAAGATTGTGGATTGTGGTCAAAGAGGACCTCAAAAATTTCACTATTCACCCACTAATTTGGATAAAATTCAGCAAAAAAAAACCTTTGCCAGGCATCCTGAGAAACAAATTATGTATGGAGAGTGTCTCTTTTCGGTGGTGACTGTATCTTGCTGAGTGAGGATGAGGCGAGAGGGCACTGGGGGCTTTTGTAACTACGGTGACAAGAGACAACCCTGGCCCCTGAGTCGGTAGGATACTGAGTTCAGACCATGTGTCCTTCTGGAGTATTCAGTTTCGCAGTGCCTTATCAAAACAGAAGAAGACAAGCAAGTGTTGGATCTAAGGTGCAACCCGAGCGAGTGGTGCGTGAAAGCAGGAGCCACAGAGTGGTGTGAGAGACTGAAAGGGTTCACGTCAAACATTTTGGTGGGAAACAGTTAACATGGGGAGGGGCTGGTTGGTGGAAAAGATCAAAAGATCATAAAAAAATTCTGCAGCTGGAATCATCATTAATTTCTCAAGAGGCAGAGATTAGGGTATATAAGCAGAAAAACATGGAGCCAGGCATACGCCTGTCACTGGAGAAATGCTCTTTCAGTCACCATGGGACCCAAAAGTAGCGTTTGATCTTCCCCTTTAAAAGAAGCCACACCCCCTACTATTGCCCTTCCTTCACCTTAACCTGGCAGAACCCCGAGTTTTCCAAGGGTCCCAGGGCTGTCCAGATTGGGTTACAGCAGCGCTCAAAAGAGATGGTTAGGAGAAGCTGGAAGAGGGAGAAGTGACTGCAAAAGATGTGGAAGCTTCACGTATATAGAAACATGGTTCACACTGCAGAAACAACTGGTTTCATTTCTGTGTGGGAAGGACTCTACAGGTTAAAAGATCTGGGGCATATATAGGTGTGGCTTGGAAAGAATCAAGACGCAAAGTTTCACAACTCTGGAAAACTGCTTTTTTTTGCTTGATACATTTAAGCAAATACTGACTGCAAGAGATCCCTGAGACAAGAAAACTGAATTTTTTGGCTGCTTGTGAAATCAGAAAAGGTAAAAAGCCCTTGACAACTCTATGATGTTATAAATGTGCAGGAGGGGGAATATATGATATATGTATATATTGATGTAAAATATAGTGGGTTTAGTCAACTTCCTGAGACAATTTTGGAAGTTTAAAAAGTTGGATCCTTCTTCCTTTGGGGGTATGCCTCAACAAGTGAAGTATGGAGTTGGCATTGAAGTCATTGGGGATTCACTGGGGAAATGCATAAAATATACATATAAAATGCCTTCTTAAGATTCAGTGGGGAAATTCTGAAGAGCTAGTATCGTGGATCAATAGTATGGGATTTTAGCAGTATGAGATTCACACAAGTTACTTAGAAATTCACGCTTTCAGTTTTCTTGTTGGTAAAATGTGAAAGTCTCAGGTATTTCCAGTCCTTGTAAGTTGGTTGTGATTAAAATATGCTGTTAACTTCCATTGGAAAGAGAGTAATTGGAACACTTTTTACTAATGAATAAATAACTTTTTTATTTTGAAAGGGTAAGGAGAATATTGTGATTTGCTTGGCTGTTCTCCAAGTCTGTCAGAGTTAAATTCACTGAGCAGACTGATATGGATGACAGTAAGCCAGGGGTTGAGATTGCAAAATTGAAACAGAATTCTGCCAAAGGATATATGGTTTGGTCACTGCCTGATAGAAAAAAAAACAAAACGAACCAACAAAACCCACCCAAAAAGCAAACATATTCTATTTGATGTTCATTTCCTATAGTGGCAAAAGCCAGTGCAATGTTTCCCATTCCACTGCCTGAGTTGTTCACTGCATGTCTTGGATATACATTTTTGGTGCCTTGCCTTGCTCTCAGAAACCCTGGCTGAGCTGCTGTCCAATTGAGCCTGTGGTGGTTCTGGATGGACTAAGTCTCCTGAAAACTAGGGCATCAGTAACTGACATGACTACAGTGATCTTAATTCTAGTTGTAGGCTGCCAGTATAAACATTTTTTTTTATACTGATATTTCTCTCCAAAGCCTTCGGGTGAGATTTCTTGGTGGTGCCATTTAGGTCTGTAATAGACAGGAAAAATACATTTATTCAGCAGTGTGACTCAAAACTATCAGCATACATGTACTTCATGCCTGTAAGACCTCTGAAAAGAAGGCTGACCACATCCCACACTCCTTGGATTTTTTTCTACACACTGGCAAACATTTCTCTGAATACTGGCAACTGTTGTTACATCAAAACATATCTAAGTATTTATTTTACTTTTGCATCATCTCTATCTCAAATTGATTATTTTTATGAACCTCTATTGATTTTTTTTTTCCCTTAAAAGTGAGAATACACGAAGTAATCACAGTAGCTTTACAATAGAAATAAGGTGCAAAAATCCCCAGGTCATAAGACTAAAATTCACCACAAATCCAGTGACACACATCAGTCAAAATTATTCATTAGTATGAAAAAAACTGGCTAGAAAAATCTGGCTAAAATTTTGCCATGTTAGGGTGGTTTGACCCTGGCTGGAGGCCAGACACCACACCAAAGCTGCTCTATCACTCCCCTCTCAAAATATTGAGAGGCTTAGGAGTTGAGATAAGGACAGGGAGAGATCATCCTGTAATCAATGACATGGGCAAAACAGACTCAACATGGAATTAAAAAATGCATTTAATTTATTATCACACCCACCTCACCCCCAGTAAAGTACCCAATGAAAACAGAGTAGACTAATGAGAAATAAAACCAAATCTTAAAACACCTTTCCCAACCCCTCCTTTCTTCCTGGACTCCGCTTTATTCACAATTTCTCTCCTTTCTCCCTCCTCCAGGTGTCATGGTAGGGATGGAGAATGGGGGTTTCAGTCAGTTCATCATGAGTTGTCTCTGTTGGCCCTTTCTTATTAGGAGGGGGACTCCTCACACTCTTCCCCTGCTGCAGCATGGGGTCCAACCCACAGAAGACAGTCCTCCAACATGAGTCCTTTTCCATGGAGCCTCAGCTCTTCACCAGCTGCCCCAGTGTGGGTCCCTTCCATGGGGTGCAGATCTTCAGGAACAGCCTGGTCCCCCACCAGGTCATAAGTACCCTCAGCAAACCTGCTCCAGTGTGGGCCTCTCTCTCCATGGACTGCAGGTCCTTCCAGGAGCTTGCTCCTACACAGGCTTCCATCTGGGGCAAGGAGTCCTTCATGTGTCTTCACCTGCTCCAGCATGGGGTGCTCCATGGGCTGTAGGTGGGATCTTTACTCCCCATCATCTTCCCTGGGCTGCAGGGGGACAACCTGCTTTTCCATGGTCTTCTCCACAGGCTGCAGGGGAATCTCTCCTCCAGTGCTTGGAGCTTCCTCTCCTTCTTTACTTGTCTTGGTGTCCACACAGTTTCTTACATCTTGCTACTCCATTCTCTGATGGCAGAAAGCAGCCACTTGCAGGTGTTTTTATTCTTAAATATGTCATCACAGAAGTGCTACCACCATTGTTGATTGGCTTGGCCTTCTAGAAGCTTCTTGCAAAAGCCACACCTGCAGACCCCCCTCCCCAAATCTTGCCATGCAAACACACAACATGTGTGTAAGTCAGGAATGGTAATGATAGCCATCCTTTGGGGATAGGAAAAGGAATTAGGGAAAGCTTTTTAGCCCCTTTTCAAGCTATTTAATTTGTGGGGGAATTTCTGCATCATGGTATGCTGTAATTTAGAATAGTGTACCTGGTAGAGGAAGATTGTGGTCTGTCAGATATAGTAAGATCATATTTTTTTTCTGCAAAAGAGCTTCCAGTTCATTGTTATTTAACTGACAAACCAGAATAGATGATGGCAGAACCTCCTCCTCCTCCGTAGCATTCCTACCTGAGACTTCCATACATGTGTTTTTGGAAGCTCAGTGGATGCTCTTTTGGTCTGGGGAAGAGTGGGAAAAGTTCTTTATAACTTCAGTATTTTCAAATACAGGGACATTTCCTACCTGACTCAAATTTTGCCATGATCAAAAATATATTTTAGGGAGTAGAAAGGTTGACATGGGACATCTTGAACCCATTTGGAAACGGCACTTAATGATTTTTCCCCAGTGTTCTGTTCATGGATAGTAAGGACTAATGTTCCCTAGCCCTGTAAAACACTGAAAGCAAACACTTTATTAAAAATAAGCACAGTATCAATCAGTGAGGGATTACATGTTAATGAGAGGGTCTCAACCATTATTAAATGTATGGTATTACATAATGACCTTAAGGACAAAAATCTGTGCCTATGTCATTGCAAACAAAAAACATGTTACAGAGGGCTGCAGTTATTAATACATTGTAGAAAGGAAATGATTTAATAAAGGTATAATATTTTACTTGTATTGAACCAGGTTTTCTGCCCTCCTTTTATGTCATCGGTTTGACATGCATCTACTATAGACCAAAGGAGACATGAAGGGACAGGAAATATTATCTCTTCTCATCTCTTTATTTTACATAACTGCTGCAGTTTGGGGTATGTTTTAGCTCTCTTGTTTATGAAAAACATGGTTTTTATTTGGGGGGAATGAATTCAAGCACTGTTTATTAAAGATAAATAAAAGATTTGGGGTAATGTAAAATAGTCCCAAAGCAAATGGACCACTGTTTGGAAGATGTCTGCATGGATGGTCATGGCCATCAATCATGTTACCTACCCAGATTTCTGTCCTGTGGTATGGCTGGTGGTGTCATGTTCAACAGGCAGGAGTTGTCAGTTTATACTGAAAATGGGTTAGAAGTACATTGGTCTAATCATCTGGATTGCCCTGACAGATCAGCTGGAGAGAGCATCAGAATTTCTGTGGACACAGCTGCAGCCAGACACCCACTACCAGCCTAACAGGTTGTCTGTCCTTGGCCAAGAAAGTCCATATGACAATATTAAGTTAATACAGTCAGTTTTAAAAAGATTAATTTTAAATTGTTCTTTTCTGCCAGCAAGGCCTAGATGAGATGTTAACAGCAATGAGATGCTACCACTTACATGAATTAAATGTTGGGGCATTGATGTTGTAATTACCTCCAGGGGCTGGGGCAGAGCTCCCTGACACCCTCTGTGGTGGTGAAGCTGTTTCAAGCAGTTCTGTCCTTCCTGATGGCATGTCCTTTTTTTCCTGTGGCTTGGCTCTATGTGAGGTTATTGGCAACCCAGGTCATTGCAACATGGAGCTACCAGCGCTTTAGTGAGTAGTGAACTGCAGCTCAGAAGGGTTTTAAGTTCAAAGGTGGTGCTTTTGGAATGCATTTGAAGCTCAGGTGGCAGTGTGCTGATTTGAAGATGTAAGTGCATACTCAGGATATCTACTTAAACTTGTTCAAAGACAAGAGCTCTGCAGTGTAATATTGATTAAACAAAATTAAGACCCTTACTGTCTCAGAGACTCACATTCCCAGAGAACTGTTAAAGAGCCATTGGCCTGCTCTGTAGGAACATGCTGTCTGCCAGAGTGGGAGTTGCTTTTGTCAGGGATGAGGAGGGGCAGAAGACTAGAGGAAGGGGCTTGTAGTCTAGATTTATCTTGATCATTTCTGCTTGATATGCTTTAGGTGTTACAGAGCAGGAAACGGTAACAGGGTTGTTTTCCAAGGACTGCATCCTCCCTTGTGCTTTCCCGCCTGGGAATGATGAAGTGATTCACTGGACAAAAGGAGATAAAAAAGTGCACAGCTACTACCGCTGGAAGGATCAGCTGACAGATCAAGACCTAAATTATAGACACAGAACATACCTTTTCTACCAGAACATTCCTGATGGAAATGCCTCCTTGAAACTTAGTAACTTGACCGTGACTGATGAAGGCCTTTATAGTTGTTATGTGGGAACAAAGGAAACTAAAACAGAAGTTGAAGTCATGCTGCATGTAAGAGGTCAGTAAGATGTCAAAAACTGCTTGGATCCCAGCAGTGGAAATGGGATTGTGCCAACAGATTTTCTTGTGTTATTTCTCACATGGAATCATAATCTTCCAAGCCAACAGAGTACCTTTGGGGCCTGATGGTATTATCACTTGTGAGATATAGTAACATGAATTGAAAAATTGTAGTGCACCATTGTTCTCATAACCTACTGCTGCATGATTTCTGAAGGCTAACTAGGTAGAATTTCAAAACATTATGTGGTTTCTCAGAACAGTATGGACTCTGGCAGTAATAGTCATAGAATCACAGAATTGTAGGGGTTGGAAGGGACCTCGAGAGATCATCGGGTCCAATCCCCCTGCCAAAGCAGCTCCCTAGCTCATATTGCAGATAGGCGTCCAGACGGGTCTTGAATATCTCCAGAGAAGGAGACTCCACCACCTCCCTGGGCAGCCTGTCCCAGGGCTCTGTCACCCTCACTGTGAAAAAGTTCTTCTGCATGTTGGTGTGGAACTTCCTGTGCTCCAACTTGCAGCCATTGCCCCTTGTCCTGTCCCCACAGACCACTGAAAAGGGGCTGGTCATTTTCCCTTGCATGATATGCTTCCTTCTGTAATCAAATACATTAAATTTTCTTCCCAGTTTCATTTATTATCCCCAATGTTATTCTGAAAGACCAATAATTTCAAGTTAAAAAGGATTTTGAAACTAACAGGATTTTTTTTCTTATGTACAGTTTCCTCTTCCTATGCACTGGAATACCAAAAGACAGACACAGAAAGGACACTGAGGTGCTATGCCTTTCTCACTTATGCAGCACCACGTATATCTTGGGCACAAGGTGATAAATCCACCCAAGAAACAGGTCGACAGAACACCAAAGATGGAGTTCTCTATTCTGTTAGAAGTGACAAGAACATTATAAACACAACTGATCCTTACTACTGTCGTGTTCGTCTACCTCATGAAGAGTGGGTTGCTGAATGGAGGATGCAAGGTAGGAATGAATGGAAGTTGCTTCCTGCATTGTTACTGACTGTGGCAGCTGCTTTCAGAGCCAAATGGAGCAGGGCAGCACGGGCACAGGATTGGTACAGAAGGTCGTGTCTTCTTTGAAACTTGTTTGTTATATTTACAAGGCAGGATGTCCTAAAAGTAGGGACAATCAAAATTCTGTAAGTTAGCTTTACTCTGAATATTTTTTCCTTATTTGTTTCACATTTCAGGAGGTGCACAGTAATCAAACTTTATAGCCTGTGCACAATAATCAAACTTTACAGTCTATCAATAAAAGAATAAACTTGGACAAAATGCATGGAACCCTTAGTGACCCTGTGGGTTATATGAAGGGAAAGTTTGCCTGCTGCTCTAGATACATGCAGTCCTTATTCATTCCATTCCCCATCTTTTGCCAGAATTGTATCAGTACTATTTGATCCTTTCTTTGCACTTCAAGTCCATTCAAGTCCAAGTACCTGGGTTGAGTGCTGGGGTTGCCTGGCAGTGGAGCACAGCAAACACTGGTTACGTTGGAGCAGAGAGTAGCTCATTTTGTTAGTTAAGGGAAAACAGCGCTGTCAAATTTCAACTCTTCTGTTTTGTCCTCCTGCAATCCCAAACTTTTACTGGAAATTCAGTTCAAGTAACTAACTGGTACTTTTCAGCCTCTCCTGTTTCTTAGGAAGTACATTTTAATTGGATCAATAGCAATGTGAGAGCAATTCCTTTGTGTGACATGCATGGCTACTTCCATTTCCCTGATTTCCCCCTAAAGTGTGACCAGACACTCTCAGTTCCTAATCCCTTGCATATGCTTCAAAACAAAAGTGCAGTTGTTAATTTACATACAGTAGCTTACTACTATGGAAGGTTTCAGTGATGGCATCATAGTAGGAAATAAGTCTTATTTTGCTAATCTCTCCTTTTGATCCACAAGAAAAAAAGGTACACATCATTAATCTTCTGTTTGAGTTTCCCTGCATCCTTCTATCCTCTCACTGGAACGTTTTGAAAACACCCTGCTTTTCCTTTTCCTTATATAATGTACTTTATTGTTTTGTCCTCATGGTTTTCAGCCCCATGCCTCTGTTTGTTTAGATCCACACACTGAAACCAAGCGTGGTTGGACTTAACATTCAGAAATTACCTAAATAATCTTCACAGTATTACAAAAAAATAAATGTTAGGAGGTTCTTCAATTATCTGTTTCAGACCAACTGTCTCACATGGAAGGAGGCAGCGCTGTAATTCCTTGTGAAGTCAGCAGTAGCACTGCAAACACCCAGGGCTTCAGCGTTGTCTGGATGATAACTAGAAATGCAGTGACCTCAGTCCTGGCTTCCTTCAATGGTACATCTCACTCCTACCAGCCTCGAGTCCAGATTAACCAAAGTGACTTCTCACTGGTGCTGGTTGATCTTACAGCAGATGACAGTGGAGAGTATCTCTGTAATATTTCATCACCTCGCTACACAAAACTTACTGTGAGAACTTTGCAAGTGGGTAAGTTGCCACTCATTTTGGAGGCTGGGGACCAGTGAGGGGAATGTAGGGCCAAAGGGGCACTCAGAAATCTGTAAAATAGTGGGAAAAAACAACTTGTGTAATTATTACAGGTGGGTAGATGAGAGATCTTATTATTGTTGTCCCAGGGGAAAAAGCCAGCTAAACAAAAATCCACATGACCTAAGCTGTATTTATTTAAAGACTTCAGGTTTCTTCTTTCTTTTTTTCCAATCAGCAGCTTGTTGTGGGAAAGGTCTCAAAATCAGGGACTGCCCTCAGCTGCCAAAACTGCCCTCAGAGCTGAGGGCACAGCAAAACTCTCAGAAGCATGTCTGGAATGCCCTGCTGAGAGCAAATGCAATCTTTTAAGGTAGCACTTACCGGAGAGATGAGCACCTTTGTGGCAGCACAGGCTGAAAGCACATAGGCAGACAGGTACAGTAGGGCCTAGTTTCAGGGGCCTTATCCTGTGTGAAGGAAGGCTGCAGCTTCAGACTGCTCTGCCAGAGGAACTGACAAGATGTAGATGTAGGTCTGCATGTAGAGGTAGAGCCAAGCTCAAGGCAGTGCCTAGATTAAATGCTGTTTTGGCAGTTCTCTGTTTGCACTGTTTGCC
Source organism: Hypotaenidia okinawae (assembly GCA_027925045.1). NCBI lineage: Eukaryota > Metazoa > Chordata > Aves > Gruiformes > Rallidae > Hypotaenidia > Hypotaenidia okinawae. The sequence continues at coordinate 96,628,850 of BSDF01000001.1, forward strand.
AAACGTCCGCAGAGAGTTTCCAGAAGTGTGGAGAATTTTTCAGATTCTTTGGATGAGACGCAGCAGTGGAAAGGAAGCCTGAGGTAGAAAAACTGTACTTAAAGGAATGAGTACTCCAGGCCTGAGAGTTCTCACATTGAAACTGGCTGGAGTAGTGAGACCCTTGGTGCCATGTAGAGGTTTCTGCTAGACAGGCTCTTGTCTCTTGTGGAATACTTTATTACCACCTGCCTCAGGATCTCCTGCTTCTGTGCCCACCTGGATTGCATGGTTGCATCATGAAGTTTAGAAATGTTTCAGATAAAGGTTGTGTGTGCAGCAGAAATCCATGGTCCAGGCAGGGTAACGCTTATTGAGTTGTTCTGCTGGAAATCAGCAGTACTGTTAATGGCACCAAGCACTGGAGTACCTGAAGGCACCATTTACTGTACTGGGCAGTTGAGGGGCTTTTTATGGGGTTTGTATTAAGAAGTCATCAAATTGTGCTATGTGAGAACACGTGGATGTTTATATCAGTATGGTCACTTAAGATAATCTGCTTTCAGCTATCTGCATTTAACTCATTAAAGTATCATTTGACTCATGATAAGTGTCATGAGACATTTGCATGACAAAATGACCCAGTCTTACAGTATGGGTCAAATAATTTGAACATTGTTCTGTACATTTGAACATTGTTGCACTTCTGTTAAACTCTTTGGGATTTGTGTTTTTAAAGAAAATTCAAGTAACACCTGGAAGAAGATTGAGCTTGTGGTGCTTGGAGGGCTTGGAGTGCTTGGAGTGCTCGGAGTGCTCGTAGGGATTGCTATACTGATAGTCATGTGTAAGGTATGTACAATCTTTAGAGGATTTACTTTTAAAAGTACTATCAAGCTTAAATCCCCACCTTGAATGTTTAACCAAAACATAAATTCAATTTTCATGGGTTAAAACATATAACAAAGACTGAAAATGTAAGATGAGATGTTTCAGCATAAACAAATTGTCCTCATTCTCGTTGTTTCCAATGTCCAGAAGGCCCTATTTGGGTATAATCAAAATAGTATTTTGGGCCCCAGATGTACCAGTGTCAAAGCTCACCAAAGCTGCAGTGTGAAGTTAAACTAATTGCTTTGTTTATGGTACTTTTATAACCATGTGGTCCTTGACCTCATCTCTCTACACATCTCTACACATTTAGTAGAGTACCACATCGTCAAGTGGATGCATTTTATTCTTGTGCATTTTTAATAGGTTGTCTGTCTTATAGTACCCTGTCTCCTCATGCATTGGTGGCACATATCCTTAAAAAAAGGAACTGTAGGTCTCTAGAGTTCTTATGACACATCTTTCTGTGTCTGACAGTACAGCCCCATCCATGGAGATATACTTTTGAATTCTTTGGGCCTTAAGATTTCATCATAACCTAAATTTGGTAATGTTCAGGAGGCATTTTACAATGACTGCCATAAAGTTCAACAAGAACATACCAAAAATCCAACTCTATAATGACTGAATCTGTGTATTTTTTCATTTTTCCTCTCACTTAAGAGATTCACTTGCATGCTTATTAGTAAATTTTCATGCTAGCCTGCTTTAGAGATGATTACATACTGTTGAGATGCAGCTGTTTAACAAATTTAAGCAAGATTCATTTATCTTGGGGCCTCTTGAGACCTTTATCATACCATAATTAGAGGAAGTGGAACAGTTTACAGGGTAACTCAGGCCTGGTTACTGTGATGGACGACTAGGTGGAAGAAACGGGGATGTTTCTGCATGCATGTTGATGTTTATTCTACTCAGCTAATGTTAAAATGGAAAATACTGACTCTTTCTTACAGTCTTGTGCTGTTTCCATTAGAGGTTTAATTTTACACATTCTAATTTCGACAGAAGCGGCGGAAGATATGTGAGCACTGTAACACAAAAGAATCTGATGGTTCCACCCGGCAAGCAGTTGAGTACCATATGGTATCTGACCCCTCCACTCAGAAGACTGGGGAGAAGAACGGGGAGACAAGTGTAAAAAGGAGAGAAAAATAACAACAGGACTTAGAATAACACAGTGGGTGATAAACACAAGGCAATTTACAGACCTGCTGACCAACTGGACACTCAGCCCACACTGAGCTCACCCCGGAACCAGTCTGGAACCAGATCTCCCCAGCTAACGCACTTTCATGCTAAGCATGGCATCATATGGTATGGAATAAGCCTTTGGCTAGTTTGGGTCACCTGTCCTAACTACCCTCTCCCAGGATCCTTGTGAAAATTAACTCAGTGCTAGCCAAAACCAGGACACAGAAGAAAATCACTCCCCGCACAGACAGATGCTAATGAGATGAGATTTTCTGAGCAACAAACACCTGAACTAATGGAAAAAAACATGGAAGTCAATTGACACGTGTATAGGAAGAGTCGGCATGAAAAATTGGAACTTGGGTATCCTAAAGGGACAATGAAAAGGTTTCTACAGAAAAGGACTTAGTTTTGAGGGATTTTTTTTTTTTTCTAGTATGAGGAAGAGCTTGCTATTTTGGACCTCATTTAGTATTTAATTTTCAAGCAAAACCAACTTTTCTGATTAAAAGATAACACACTATTTCTGAACCACAGGCAGTCCTCACCAGACACATCCTTCCACAGCATCTCCTATGTCTCTCCTGCAGCTGGCAGACAGAAGTCCTTTGGCTGGTCAAAGGGGAATCACAGAATTGTAGGGATTGGAGGGGACCTCAAGAGATCATCGGGTCCAACCCCCTGCCAAAGCAGCTCCCTAGGACATTTCACTCAGATAGGCATCCAGACGGGTCTTGAATATCTCCAGAGAAGGAGACTCCACACCTCCCTGGGCAGCCTGTCCCAGGGCTCTGTCACCCTCACTGGGAAAAAGTTCTTCCGCATGTTGGTGTGGAACTTCCTGTGCTCCAACTTGCAGCCATTGCCCCTTGTCCTGTCTCCACAGACCACTGAAAAGGGGCTGGCCATTTCCCCCTGCATCCCCTGCTTAAGATAATTCTAAACATTAATTAGGTCCCCCCTTAGTCTTCTCTTCTCAAGGCTGAACAATCCCAACTTACTCAGCCTCTCCTCATAGAGGACATGCTCCAGGCCCTTAATCATCTTCGTAGCCCTTCTTTGGACTCTCTCCAGGAGATCCCTGTCCTTTTTATACCAAGGTGCCCAGAACTGGACACAGTACTCCAGGTGGGGCCTGACCAGGGCAGAGTAGAGGGAGAGGATCACCTCCTTTGACCTGCTGGCCACACTCCTCCTGATGCACCCCAGGATCCCATTGGCTCTCTTAGCCACCAGGGAACACTGCTGGCTCATGGCCAACCTGTCATCCACCAGGACCCCCAGGTCCTTCTCCACTGAGCTCTTCTCCAGCAGGTCATTCCCCAGCCTGTACTGATACAAACGGTTGTTCCTTCCCAGGTGGAAGCTCCTAAACTCATATGAAGTTTACTTTGTGCTTTCCTACTGAAGTCATACGGACTCCGACTGGCAGGACAAGCAAAATGGGTTATTTTGGCTTTAAGGACTGTCCCCCCTGCACAGGTTTAATCGGTGTTGCTTTAACAATCTGCACATGAAATACATGAGGTCGTGAAGCATGACTGGATTTGCCCTTGGTTTTGATTTTTTCAGAGATTTGCCAATTAGGATTTGTTCCAACATAATGAAGTGGGCTGTTAGCAAGATGTAGTCTTTTATTGATCCCTGGCACTTGGCAAAATAAAAACACAAAGAAATGAATGGAATACACTATACAGTCTCTTTGGATTTTCACTTCATATTTATTTTGGTAAGTGCTTGGTGTTTCCTACATCTGCTTTCAGCTGTGCCTGATTGCGTCAAGCATCTTCTCATGTCTGTCAGCTTGGACTGTACTTATTCCTCTTCATGAACCTGAAATACAATGGAGATGGGTCGTATAGAGCTGTTAAAAACGGAAGCATTTTGGGGTAAGTTCCCAAGCTTGTCTTCCTTAATGCTTCTGTTCCCTGGCATTACCACTTTGTGTCAGAAAAGGACTAGCACCAATCCAGTCAACCTTATTTCAGCTAACAGTACAGATGCCCTGTCCTCATGCTAGGGCATCTGCCCCTTTGGTAGCAGACGACACCTATGTCACCCTATTTCAATGGTGGTTTTTGCTCTGACTCACTCACAGCTCCTAGTGTTTCCAAGAACATGGGTGCTAGTAGCAGTAGACAAGGTATTTCTAATGCCATGCTACTAAAGCAAGTCTCTCCAGTGCCTTTCTCTCCCCATGGGTTCACGGCTTTTGGGACAGCACTGGCTGACAGAACACGTTTCCTGGCAGATACTGCCATCACTGTCACAAGTCCCTTTTGGTGGGAATGACACTGTGCATATGATTGAGCTCATCTTTTGACAGTGCAATGCTTTCCTGTAAGCCAGAGCTGTTGTTTGCCAACACTAAATCCATTTACTAAAACCAGGTATCCATTCCTCTATAATTTTTGCATATTTGAGACAGAAAGAGGGTACTAGTAAGGTACAGGGAACGAACAGCACTCTTGAGAGTATTAAAATATATATAAATTACTCCCATGGTTTGCCTATTTCAGTGGCTGTGATATTGTGGCTTTGTGAAATTACATGGGTTTTTCCTAAGTCTGAAATTGTTTCAAGACAAAAAATTAAAGAAAAATATGTAGATTTTTTTACCCTTAATATCTTCAGCACTTCTGAGCTTCAGATGTAGTACTGCTTTCATCATGCATGAATGTATGCAAGACTAGATGATCTTTCAAGGTGCCTTCCAACACCTACCATTCAGTCATTCATGTAGTTTTAATGTAGCTGTGCTCTGGACAGTAGAGCTAAAGTAATTTATATCAGTTAAAGGTGACAAAAGCAGGAATTGGAGTATTTCCTCCCACAGACCAGCCAGTGCAGAAGGCAGCAGGAAGGTGTTGGGATTAAGTGTGATAAAAATACTGAAATTCTACAGAAAGATTTCTGTTCTCTTTGTTGACTCAGGAGCTGTCACCCCCATAAAATCTAGGTGATGTTAAGCATAGGAGTTTGTAACACTTGCAAATGAAATCCACAGTCAATGACCCAGCTCCTCTTTCTGTTGCTCCTAGTAGTAACAACCCCACTCTTATTTGCCCTGGGTGCCATGGGTAAGCAATGGTTACTTTCACTTCTGGACAGAGTTCTTAGGCCCCTTTTAGCATCATCAATATTACTCTACTATCAGTCTGCTCAAGTGCACAATGCCACATATACCTTTCTAATTACTAATGACTTCTTGGCACTTATGTGACTAATCACTAATATTTTCCTTTCATCCAGCTCTTCAAATCAATGTAAGTTCACTGAAAGAGCAATATTAGAGTATCTGGCAATTTGTTAGTGCAGTATTACATATGCACAAATCTACATCATCAGAGGCAGAAAAATATAAAGCTTTTTAATATTGCTTGCAAAAACACCCAACCCCCAAACCACCAGTTCTGTGGACTTGTGGCTGCTGAGCACAGGGGTTAAATGACAACATCAAGGGGACGGAGAATTCATTTTGCCTAAGCATCAGATTGCTGTCCTAAAGTCTTACCTTCATGTTAAAATAAAGGGTAGACTGAAACAAACAAACAAAAAAAATTAAAAATATAGCAAAGAAGAATCTATTCACATTCCACTAAGAGATGTAACCCCTGCATACGCAGCACCCACTGCTGTGTATTAAACAGACCCATTTACCCCACAAGGTGTAGCCATACCTTTTTCATGCCAATATCTCTTGACTTGCTCCTCAGCTTATTGACTTGAGATTCGGCTATTTCAGCCCTTTCCTCAGCATCATCCAGATCGTGTTGCTGTTTTCTGTACTTTGAAAGGTACAGATTGGCTTGTGCTTCCTGGTGAGAGAGAAAAAGCGCAGCTCATTCCCTCCTGTCTGCCTGAAACAAAGCTCCCCAAGTGGGAAGCAAAGTGCTGAGCACGACGAGGTGGCAGCTGGAAGGGAACCACCCGCAGAACCGAGATTGTTCTTTCATACAGTTGGTGTTCCCTCCTTTCTCCCCTTCCCTTGCAAATTATGCTGCGGTCTTAAGACAAAATGTAATACCTTTACTTATATTTAATCAGCACACATGCTACATATTTCATCTCATATGTATTATAAATACATTTATATACACGTGGTTTCCATGTATATTAAAAAAATACATGCACAAACCCCCATGTATTTGTACTAAAGGCTTCTACAGATTAGACATTGTGGGTTTGGAAATTAAATTTCTCAAAGGTAAAACGGCCCCAATAGTTACTCACAGCTTCCTCTGCTTGGTGCTTGTAGCTCTTCACTTTCAATTGCAGCTTGTCAATCAGATCCTGCATCCTGGCCAGATTCTTCTTGTCCTCTTCAGACTGTACCAAAACACCACTAATTACATTAATAGCTGAAAAAGACCTAAAGCACCTCCAGCAATGCAATAGGTATGGGTGCCGTATATATTGTCTTAGAAACATGTGGTTCAAAGACAAACAAGCTGCCTCTGTATACATGAGAAAAAACTCCAGAGGTTGACTAAAGATGTATGGAAGCTTGGAGGCTGAGGGCGAAGAGAGAGTACCCTCTCCGTTTGTATGCACATACATACAGATACCTATGCACAGAAATATGCACATGCACATGCTTTCAGAGGCATACATGTACATACACACACAGAATTTCTCTCTCAGGGCTGAGGAGCACTCTTGTCATTACAGACCACGTCATTATTTAGTGAAAAGGACTTATGGGTGGACCTAAAAAGACATAATTTCCACATTTTAAAGTCTGTTCTGAAGGCATTTCTGGTAAATGGAGCCAGGTTTTAGCTGTCAGAGTCCATAAGGAAAAGGATGAGCTAATTCTGCCTGCACTCTGTGCTCTGAGAAAACAACCTTCAGGCTCTGCTTACAAAAGTCAGAGTAAAACAACAGGTAACAGGCTAAATAATCTCCTAAAGCAGATGGAGGGTGGGGATTATCTCTTTAAGAATGCAGCTGAAAGCAAAAGGATCAGTGTTCTCTTCTGAAGACCTTTTGCGAAAGGCAAGCAGCAGCAGCAGCTGTTAGCAGATGGGAAGCAGGAGGCTCAGAACTAGACCTTGCTGCTCAGCAGTAGGCGATGGAGCCCTGGGGCTGGGCAGCCCTACACTGAGTGATGCATTAGTCAACTGGATCCTTCAGGCTCTTTTCAGTGACATCAGCACAGCTGGGAGACAGCTGGGCTCCTTCTTCTCTTGCAGTGTTAACAGACTTTTAAGCCTGCTCTATATTAATACTGCACTAAAACTGCGGAGCCAGGGGTCGGATTCATGATCCTTATGGGTCCCTTCCAGCTCAAGAGATTCCATGATTCCGTGATCCCAGCAAGAGAGGCTTTCTGACATTAGTGACAATGAATCAGGCTGGATGATGGTAACCCGAGGGACATGTTCCTCCTATCCCTAAAGCTACCTACAATCAGAAAGCTCTGGGTAATGCCATCTTTCACTGGAGTACTGAGGCAACTTAAGACACCGTCTGGGAGAACACGTATTCCCAGTGGCCTAGGGGTTACTGCAGCTCCCAGCATACCTGGTAAGTCAGCTCTTTTATGCGTCTCTCAAACTTGCGGGCTCCTTTTTGGGCATCTGAATTGCGACGGAGTTCAGTCTCAAGTTCATTCTCCAGCTCACGAACCTGTGGGACAAGGAAAACCCCTTACCATTGTGTTACATGTATATAAAACAGCTGATAATTCTGATCACAGTTCAACAAATGCTAATTTTCTCAGCATCTCCAGAGAGTCAAATTTCAGAAACAGATAAAATGTCAGCAAGGCTGGCACACCAGAAGGCTGAGCTGCCACTCAGTGAGACCTGAACAGGCTAGAGACTTGGGTGGAGAGGAACCAAATGAAATTCAACAAGGGTCCTGCACCTAGAGAGGAATAACTCCAGGTGCTAGTACAGGTTAGGGGCTGACCTTCTGGTAAGCAGCTCAGCAGAGAAGAACCTGGGAGTCCTGGTGGACAGAAAGCTTTCCATGAGCCAGTAGTGTGCCCTCATGGCCAAGAAGGCCAGTGGTATCCTGGGGTGTGTTAAGAAAAGTATGGCCAGCAGGTCAAGGTTGGTTATCCTCCCCCTGCTCTGCCCTGGTGAAGCCACATCTGGAATACTGTGTCCAGTTCTGGGCTCCCCAGTTCAAGACAGACAAGGAACTACTGGAGACCCCAGTGGAGGACTACAAGGGTGATGAGGCGACTGGAGCATCTCTTGTATGAGGAAGGGCTGAGAGCTGGGTCTTTTTAGCCTGCAGAAGACTGAGGGGATATCTCATAAATGTTTATGAATATCTAAAGGGTGGATATCAAGAAGATGGGGCCAGGATCTTCACTGGTTCCCAGTGGCAGCACGTGAGGCAATGGGCACAAACTGGAACATGGAGCATTCTGTCTGAGCTTTGAGGGTGACAGAGCACTGACACAGGCTGCACAGAGAGGTTGCAGAGCCTCCTTCTCTGGAAAGAATTCAGACCTTGCCTGAATGCTGTCCTGTGCAACTTCCTCCAGGTGATCCTGCTTTAGCAGGGAGGTTGGACTAGATGATCTCCACAGGTTTCTTCTAACTTCCAACCCCTGCCCTCTTGTGATTCTGTGATTTCCATTCTGCTTTTTCACAGAAGAATTTCATCAAAGGAGCACACATATGCAAAGGCCAGAAAAGTTTAACTGAAGCAAATATTGGAGAGACTTATTCTGGGTTTAGATGTTTGGGTTTTAAATTTATAATCTTTTTTCGTCAAGGGCTTGGTCATCTGCTGTGCTACAACAGCTCATTATAGTTGCACCATGAAGGGGAAGCACGCCTCCAAGAAATAATCACCTGTTTTTTATGAAACAGAGGAAAGGCATTCACAGTATCTCTTACTGGCCTCTGAACTTATCAGGCAGCCTTAGGATACCTTCGTGGTTCTAGTTCTGTAAGCAGGAGACAGTGGTCTGAAGCCGGATCACAAACTTACCCTGGATTCCAGTTTCTGGATCTGCTTCTTGCCACCCTTCAGGGCTATTTGCTCCGCTTCATCCAGTCTCTTCTGGAGGTCTTTAATGGTTTGCTCCATGTTCTTCTTCATTCTCTCTAAGTGAGCACTAGTGTCCTGCTCCTTTTTAAGCTCCTCAGCCATCATCGCTGCCTGAAAAACAACCACATTTTACAGCAGCTCTCAGAAGTAACGATGAAAAACCTGTCTTAGATTATCCCCTATTTGGATCATTCACTGTCCCCAAAGCTCCAGAGAATGCCTTTTTTTTTGTATCTGTGCAATACCACGTTCTCATTTATAATGCCTGCAAGTAAACTTGTGACATTCACTACATACTTACTACACAGAATGTAGTCAAAGCCTAATCTTGGTGTTTGGAGCTCTTGAAAGGTTCAAACAACAGGCAGACAGATTTCCCTGTGCAGCCATAGGCAAAAGCTGCCCTAGCAGCTGTAACAGCAGAGCCGTTCCTGCCCTCTGCGCTGGGATAGAAAGCTCAGTCTCAATGCCTTACATAGTCCCTGGCTGTTGTGTGGGTCAGGTAACAAGGGTCTCAATTAGCTCATTCCTGCTTTTGCTTGCCACCAAGAGCCATTTACAGATCTTGTGCCCGCCTCTGAGCAGTCATTGGAAGACAGCTGTCACTGTAATCCAGGCTGGAGCTGGATCAAGGACAGCCAGCACCTTCTCTCTGGCAGGCAGTGACAGTGCTGTCAGGTACAGGAATAGCATTGTCCAGGCATGTAACTCACACAAACCTTCAGTGTTATCTCTCATTTTATCAGCTGAACTCTGAAGACATAGTCTTCAGACTATGAAATGAAACTATACCTGCCCAAATCATGCCTTCTGCAGAGGAAGAATGCATCCCGTCTCTCCTCCTAAGGTCTTAGGCCTCATGTTTGTCCAACAGACAGCTAATTCTAGGCCACCTCATTTAGGGTTCAGTAATCTTGTTTCTCACATCAAATTCTACGTACACCATGAGACTGGTTAGCGCTACTTCAGTCTGAACTGGGTTAGCCTATCCAGGTATGTGATTTATCTAATTCAAAGATGACACGACCTGAGACTTTGAGGCTCAGTTCATGAGGGAGAGAGGGGAAGCCCAAGAACACTGTTCTTGAGGGAGAGAGGGAAGCCCAAGAAACCACCACAAACCAACCAAACCCAAAGCCTACACATCAGGAAAAACTTCCCCTCTTTTTACCTCCAGCCTGTTTTACTTTATAGTTTCCTCGGTTTCCTCTAGGTAGCTGTGGAGTGCTTTGGATGTGTGAGCTTTGTAACGAGCACAGAAACGGCAACCTGGGAAATACCTTCTTGCCTGTCCTAAGGCATTGTGGTACTGAAAAAAAGGAGCAGGGAATCAGCCTACTTACATCTGTGATTGCTTTCTTGGCTTTTTCCTCTGCATTCCGGCACTCCTGGATTGATTCCTCCACTTCATTCTGCATCTGGGAAATGTCACCCTCCAGCTTCTTCTTTTGATTGATCAGGCTCGTGTTCTTTTATTTTCACCCAAAGGAACAGAGGAAAAGGAGGAAAAGTGATTATTAGAGACACATCTCCTGTAAATACCATAGCACACCAAGGATTACTGATTTTTGCCACTCCTGGATTTCACAAAACAGTATTTGGGAAGGGAGACCCAAGTACATGGTAAAGACTGACCAGCATGTGCAGCTTCAGACTGAGGAGATATTAAAAATACTCTCCAAGTTGTAAATATTTGGATTTTGATTCAGGTAGAAGAGGAGACTGAATAAGGCAGTTCATTCTGGAAAACTAACAATCCATAATCAGTTCGTCAATGAGGTGATTAAAATAGATGCCCCACATCTCCTCAGTGGGCTGAAGGACACAATGCAAAACACTGTCAGCCTGTAGCACATCTTCATTTCTTCCTGACCATTACTTGGTGAAGGGAAGCTTTGGTCTTGCAGCAAAAACACTGGCAGTGTAAAAACTGACAAAGTTCAAAGGCCTATCTCAGTGAAGATAAGCAAGGAAAGCAGAGCCCTTTGCTGTGGGGTGGTATCCTGTCCTACACCATGCACCTATTCAGAACCCAGCCCCTGCAGCTTTAACTGTGGAGTAAAACTTCAGCACCCTGTAGAAAAACAGAACCTGTATCATTCCTCCAAAGAAATGCCACCCTGTCCCAGATAGGGCTTAATAAAAGCAGGAAACTGGTTTTACAGGGTGGAAGAAGGAAATAAATAAATTTTTATCTTGTTATCTTTTATCTTGACTCTTTCAGGAAATTGTTTAAAGCAGCTGGCTGAATCATCAGTTCTAGCTAACTTGAAGGGAGTGAGGTGGCATATCTATGGAGTGATTTATTGCCTTGCCCTTATTTTCTCTCTTGAAGGAAGGACCCAGTGAGGGAGAGAACACAGAAAAAGCCAACCTGAGTGTGAAGCAGGTTCACACGTTCCGTGGCTTCCAGCAGTTCGTGCTCTGCCAGCTTCCTCGCCCTTTCAGTCTGGTCCAGCAAAGCCCTCAGCTCATCCAGCTCTGACTGGAGAAGGTTGTTCCTCCTGTCAGAGACTGCCAGCTGCTCCTTCAGATCTTCATTCACATGGCCCGAATCATCCAGCTGCACCTGAAGCTCCTGCAGCAAAAGAGATATTTGTCTTTTTACTGGCATAACTCCATTTCAAGTTGCTGTGCTTACACAAGAGGACCCCAGACAGCACAGGTTGTGTGGAACCCATCCCTCAAGAATTTCAGTGCTTCTTTATTGGAGGAAGTCTGCCTCCACACTCTCAGCTGAATTGTTTTTGTGGTACAGGGTGCCAAGAAGGGAAAGCCCCTGTATTCAAATCTGTCAGAACTCGCCGTTCTGCCTGAGGCAGAAGCAGCTACTTTGGTGTGGGAGAGGCTGTGATTGAAGAGTACCTCAGCAAAACACTTTTTATTTATTTTTTAAACTATCCCAAGTGTTGAAGCAAATGACAAAGCTGAATATATGCACACAACTCTGTACTCCTGCCAACTGACTTGCTCCCTGCTTTTAAAGGGCTTGCAAGCTCACAAGAAAACCATAGATCTTCAGTTTCTCACACTGTCGCTTTCTGTCTACAGGATGCTGCAGCCAGCAAGGGGTTTATGCCTGGGTCTCAGCCAGCTTGTATGTAAACCTTGGAAGAAATCCATATTTTGGTATTCTCTTATGCCAGACACGATCACTAAGGGCCTTCCCTGCACATCCTTGGGAGTAGTTTCTCTCTTAATTACCATCACCATTGCTGTTTCACTCTGTGCTAATGAATCCCAGCCCGCACTGACCACTGGGTGCTTGGGACTGGCAGCTCTCAAAATACCTTTATTTGAGTCTGCAGGCTGCGTGCTGACTTTGTTGCTTCTGCAGCATGCCTGTTAGCGTGGCTGAGCTGGATTTCCATCTCGTTGAGGTCCCCTTCCATCTTCTTCTTCAGCCGGATGGCCTCATTTCTGCTCCGTGCTTCGGAATCAAGGGTAGACTGCAGTGAATCTATGGCACGTTGCTGGTTTCTCCTGAAAAGGACGTGAAGGTTGAGTAGAGAAATTTTCTTCCCTGCAGAGGAACACAGAACTACACACAAGAGTATTTCATTTCCTGAAAATATCTCATTCCCACAAACAGCGTGTTCCTGAATGACATGTGTAGCACAGGTTTCTAGTGCCTCACTGCCACCTAACCAGCCAGTGTGCTTCACACCCTCAGCTAACTCCTGATCTGTAAGCACCTGTAGCATCCTTCTCCCTGGTCGTCTTTGGCAATATTGGGAAAAGGAGTTCTCTCAGATCTCTTGTAAACTCAAGCAATTACATATTTGAACCTAACAAGAAGCACTTCAAGCTTAGCAAGCACTCACTGAATCATTTACTGGGAATGAAGGCATTAGTGGAGGAGCTTAATCAAATTGAAGGTAGGCAGCTACATTCTAAGCTAATTACCCTAGGTGCTCTTTATAGTAAATGGCATATGTAAGCTGCAATTTATTGTGTCTTAAAATAGACGTTGAAAAACATTTATTGTGCTAATTATAAGGGGAATAATTCAGGAATAGAAATCTGTGTTACTCACATCTAAAGTTTGAAGAATTTAAGCCCACCCAATTAACAACCTGGGCCCCCTGTGAAAGGCAGCTTAGCGTCAATCTAAAGACGGACCTGTCGGTATCTGTATTGCCTTCACTTTCTTCACTCTTTAACAGTCAAATCCTACAATAAAAGTTTTGCTTTCTTACAACCAGAAGGTAACTCATAGCATGACTCACAGAGGCTTAACATGGAGTTAACCTTGCTGTTGACCAAGTATTGCTGAAAGCATGTGAGTTCTGGGAAATCACTGAGTCAACAAAGAAAACCTTGAGGGCCTTATTGCTTCAGCAAGGTACTGAATTTCAACCCCTGGACTCCTGGGTAACAACACAGCATGTCTTTGAAACAACTTGGCAGCAAAACACTCATAATGAAGTAAGCAGAAAGCCCTGATTAGGACAGCTTGTCCTAACATCTTTGCAACCCAGACATCTACAGGATATCAGAAGGTAGTATCTGAAAGGGTGAAACATTCCTGGGTTTGAAATAATTAACCTACCAATCCTTGTACCTACCCTGGCCAAGGTACAGTTTCAGACTTTCCTTCCCCTACTCTTTAGCTTAACAACAAACAATGGTATGATTCTTAGGTTAATAGTATTGCAACACTGACTACTTCAGGGCCAAAGTTTTCTGAAGGACTGCACACGCACAGACACACACACCGCTGAAAATCTGGCCCAGCGTAGCATCACTTAAGAGCGTGAATCTTCATTCAGTATTTGTGCCAGGTGGAAGGGAAGAGGCAAAAGAAACTCTCCTCATCTAATTGCTTTCCATTTTTTCCTGTTTATTCCTTCCACCTGGAAGCTCCTCCTCTCTTATATTCATACTTTCTGTGCCCTGCCATTCTCACTGTTTACCCAAGTAGTGTACTGGTAACGGCAAGCTCCTCACATCCTCCCACAATCTGTGTGGCTCTAACTGCATATTTTAGCTAACTGCCTTCTGATAACAAAACTCAGAGCAACACTGGAGTAGTGTTGCTGGTTTTGCCTGTGGTTCCCCTTGGGAAGCAGCCACCCTAGAGAGAAGGCAGCTCTCTAGACCTACTTGTCTATACTATAAAAACATGCCCTTAGTAGCCTTTGGTCTATTACTATTTGGGTGTGCCAGTCTGTTGTGTGACAGCCACTGCACTGCGATACATATGTGTACACTGACAGAGGTGGAGCTGACAGGAATATTTAAGTAAGGAACAGTAATGTGGTAGGATAATCCTTTGGCAAATAGAGCTGCCCTAGTTTCTAGTAAGGACAGGATCTACTTGCGTTAGGCATAACTGCCTGTGGTGTATGGCACTGGCTTGGGTCTTGAGAATATTTCAGGTCTTTTAAGAATTTCCCCTTAAAAACATGCTGCTTCCTGCACGGTACCTTATATTTTCCATTTCTTCCTCCTTTTCTGTCAGCTTCCTTTCAAAGTCTGCTTTAAGCTGTGAGAGTTCAAGCTGGAAACGAAGGGTCTTACTTTCTTCATGCTCCAGAGCTCCCTGAAATAGAAAGCACCAAGAGCTTACAGGCTAGGGGTTGCTATTATTATTTTTTTTTAATGACTAACTGCTACACAAAGATGATCTCTTCACACTTTGATTCCCATTCCCAAAAGCAGAGTTTCCTGCTTGCCTCTCTCTCTAGGCAAAGACATGAGCGGCTTACATGGCAAAACAATGCATTTATTTGCCTTCTAATGCAAGTTGGCAGGTGGAAAACCGAGCAGCAAGCTCCTCAGAGGACAAATTGTCAAGCAGTTGACGGTTCACAAAAAAACCCCAAAAAACCAAACAAACCTTAGACTCTGCCTGTGTGGTTTTGATATCAACAGACGTTCCCTGCTCTGCACACCTGTACGGACACCCTCCCGAAATTCACAGGCTTGTAAGGGATAGGCAAAAGCTAAAACAAGACTCTTGTTGGGAGGGTGAAGGGGTCCACACATTCCCCAGCTCACAAAGATCTCTCCCCATCATGAAGTGTTGAAAGACTCCTAATTACACAGTCTTATTAGGCAACATAACTTGAAGGGAAGAAAGAACAGTCATCAACTCTGTATGACAAAATGCAAAAATACTCTGTCCTCTCTTTCCAATTAACGTGAAGACTAGCCTATGAAACAAGGAAGATTTGTTCCTCTGTCTTTGTTCCCTCACGTATGGATGTCAAGATCTAAATGCTGACAACAGCCCATAGATAAGTAACAGGGCCTCTGGTGTCCAGGTCTTGCATAAACCAGGCCCAGCTGCATTCTGTCTCCTCGTGGCTTGCAGCAACAGGGGAGGAAAGCACAAAACTGGATGCCATCTGTTTTGGAGTGCTCTCTGAAGGGTAGAATTGCACAGGCTTAGCTATTCTTCCCTCAAGAGACGATGGGAACAGAACGGAGGTTCTGAAGACAAAGCTGTGCAAGACCCTCATTAATCTCCGGCCATCATGCATCAGTTACAGGTCAGTTGAACGCACGCCTCATGCCAAGGAGCCACAACATATGAATGGGAGCCATGAGCAGAAGCTTTGCGTCACCAGTGGTGACTGCCACAGATCCAAATTCATGAGGCAGGGAGAGAATCTGTATTAAACCATTTTTTTACAATTAAAATAAGATACATCACCACTTTACTTTCATTGGTTCCAAATATCACTGAGTTTTAGGAAGCCATTCCACACAGTCCAGGAAAGTAAAGTGTGCCCCTTAGATCCCCCAAGAACTGATGTATTATAATCTAGCAAGTTTGTTGACAGAGCATATAATCACTCTTCATATCTCAGAGCTGTGGAAGAAAGGGACTCTCTTTCCTTTGCTCTGAGCATGACACCTGTTTGTTTGGCTGTGAAATCCCTGCAAAGTGTAAAGCATCCTGTAACAGACAAAAATGTTGCAGAGCATTTAAGGTATCAGCAGATCTTTATCACTGGGTGATGTTGATTTTAGCAGATATTATTTAGATTAAATTTAGAGTAGATTCAAAACAAACATGGCCATCACTAAAAATCCCTTGGCATGTGCTGTGTTGTGTCTAACCAGCCGCATCTAGATACCGTTCTAGCTCTGCAATGCACAAAGATTTCAAAAATCCCTGACAACCAAGACCTTGAAGTACATGACCAGGACTCACCAAACTCCTCCTGGGCAAAGAAGATTTTCTAACTAGCCTGTTTTCTTTTGATTTTGGAGACTTCTACCACTTGTTTTAGTAGGCTGCAGTATCCAACACAATATCTGAGACCTTATAAAATTTAAAATCATTGTAAGGTTTGTTTTTTTATTCTCAAAGCCAGGAAATGGTGAATTTGCTGTTGGAAACTAAACACTAGGAATATCTGCTAAAATATTATAAGGTTGTAGTTCTCAGCAATTCCTGTTTCCAGAAAGACCGAACTATTCTGTGCCAAAGTGAGCAGAAGATTTCTGAGCTTACTGAAAGGGAAAAAAACCCAAAACGACAACAAAAAAAGAAACCCACCAAAACAAAACCTGTAAACTACCTCCTCTGAAAGAGGCTGTTAGAGCTGACATCTCCAAAAGTCACCAGTAATTTTTGACAACACTGTCTGGCGAGGCCAGAGGAGCTGGGTGCATAGAGGTTGCACTTACTCACAATCAACACATTGTGTTGCCAAGAGGATGAAAAAGGAAGGGAAATCATGACAGAGACAGCCTTTTCTCTTCCTTTGAGCTTTCTTTCCTTACCTCTGCTTCTTCAAGAGCCAGCTGAACTTCTGACTTTTCTTGTTCAACCTGCTTCTTGATTTTTTCTATTTCATGGAGGCTCTTGTTTCCTTCACTAATCTGATTGGTCAGATCAGAAATCTCCTCTGAAACAAAAAGGATGGGCAGATTTAGAGACCAGAGTGTCTCAAACATACTGCAATTCACTGAGCATGGATACAGGACCTGTGCCTCAGAGTACTACTTCGGGGGCTTCACTGTACACTAGCTCGGCGTTACGTTCAATTACAGCAACGAATTTTACCTGGCCAACTTGAAAGCACAGACTTTCTAGTAAATGCTTTTTGAAGTGGTTATAGTGGTTCAGTTTTCATCTGTGATCTGCAGGCTAGCAACACTGTGCTCTGCTTTGGGAGCTGTCTAGGCTTCATCCACTTCACCTCTTGTTCCTTCCCCAAGACTGGCACCTTCTCCAGTGACTTTCATTGGCAGAGAAAAGGAAGCCTGCTCTCCTCTGGCCATAAAAATTTCTATGTTTAAAACCTTAAGAGCCAGCATCAGTGCCTCCAAACACATTGGAAAGCTAGTCTCAAGGGTGAGAGAATTACCTTTCCCCACAGCTGCTATGGGCACTTGAAACCATCCAGCTGTTCATTGCTGTGGCTCTTTCACTGGGTGTGAGGCCTGAATGAAGCCTACCTTGGAGGTTCTTGTTTTCCCTTTTCAATGTCTCCAGATGGTCCAGTGTCTCCTCATAGGCATTCTTCAGCTTGAAGAGCTCAGTGCTGAGGCCACGGGCCTCCTTCTGGGAAGCCTCCAGCTCAGCCTGTGACTCTTCATACTTCTGCTTCCAGTCATTGATAATCTTGTCAAACCCACGCTGCTTCTTGTCCAGGGAGGCAGCTGCGGAGTTGGCCTTCTCCAGGTCAATCATCATGTCCTCCAACTCGTTCTGCAGCCTGTGCTTTGTCTTTTCCAGAGAAGAGCACTTGGCGTTGGCTGCCTCGATTGCCTCTTCAGCTTCTTGCAGGCGAGCCGCAAGCTTCTTTCTACCAGGTGGGAAGAGACAGTGAAATAACTGAGAGCCACTGCTGCCGCCATTTATTCAAGAAAAACTGGCAGCAAAGCATTAGCTCAATTAATTGATTCTGAAAGGGAAAACTGGGGAAGGGGGAGCGGGCTAAGGGGAAGGGAGGGGGAAATCAAGACTCTAGAGAGAAGGAACTATGATAGACAAAAACACGCCATCTTCACTTATGAATGCTGACATGTGGCGGATAATTTTTGTGCATGCATGCGAATATTTGAACTTTTGAACTCTTGAGCAGCAGCTTGTTACTTGCTAGTTGTAGCCTGTATTTAGACCTTATCTAAACGAAAGCGTCATGTGCCACCAGTTAAGAGATATGAGACAGAACCAGCAATTAGGAGGCTGGGCACACCTTGGGCTTCTGTTCATAGACTATTTATATTGGGAGGATGGGGAGCTGGGAGTCCTTGCAAGAAGTCATCCTGGCAAGAAAGGAGGCCCCAGAAAGAAGAGGGTGAGCTAGATGGAGAAAATACAGAAGTGGAGGAAAACCTTGCAGCTCAGGGATGCATGGAGGCAGATGCTGGAGATGCCCAGAGACCTTGCCCAGTAATGCTAAAGATTGGTAAGTGGGAGTGGCTGCACAGCATGAACCTGCATGACTTTCTGCCCTACCTTTCCAGGACAGCCATCATCTTCCTGCTGGTAAGGGAAGTGAAGACCAAGGAAACAGCACTGGGCCAGGGAAAAGCAACAGGCTGCCCAGAGAGGTGGTGGAGTCACCATCCCTGGTGATGTTCAAAAACACATAGACATGGCACTTCAGGACATGGTGTAGTAGATATGGTGGTGTTGGGTTGACAGTTGGACCTCATGGTCTTAGAGGTCTTTTCCAGCCTTAAAGATTCTATGATTCTATGCAGTGAGTGTGTGAGAACCAACAAAGCTAATGTAATATTGTTCTTAAATAAACCCCAGTATCCACATCCACTACTCCACGGTCAAGGACTCAACAGAAACACTGACCTGGTCAAGCAATGAAAAGAACACAAAGACAGCCAAAAATGACAGTAATGAGCCGGAAGGATTTTTCCAACCAGGTCACCCTAAAGTCCCATGGAGTACAGTCCTGCCAGCTAAGGGCACAATGAAGTCTGCATAAACCACTTACTTGGCATCTTCCAGCTCCTCAGTTCTCTGAATGGCATCAGTCTCATACTTTGTTCTCCACTGCGCCACTTCTGCATTTCCCTTGGACAGAGCCCGCTGCAGCTCTGCCTTGGCTTCCTGCTCCTCCTCATACTGCTCCCGCAAGAGATCGCAGTCATGCCTGGCCGCTTGCAGGGCATGAGCCAGGGCATTTTTGGACTGCAGGGATAGAGAGGTCACATAGGGTTACCTACAGCAAAACCCCAAAAACCAGCCCCTAGATATCAAAAGGAGGCTTAAGCCTTTTTTCTTTTTGCCTCTGGCCTTGACAGTCCAGGACAAGTGATGGAAGATGTGTTTGAAGTCATCCCTAACTGGTGAGATGCTGAGGAACCTATCAAGACTGAAGATAATCTAACATTTTTGGAGAAGCATCCAAACTTTTAAGCAGCAAGATCTGAGATTTTGGTTATCCTACTGGTTAAGTTCTGTTCTGTTTAATGACCACATTAAACAGAACAGAACAAACAGATCATTCTGTTTGATTCATTTTTCCAAACTCTTCTCCTGTGACTTGCCTCAGCCGGGGACAGGAACTTACATCAGTAGAATTACCAGGAAGCATTCTCACTCCTATGTCTCTCTTCAGCTTTTATCTAGGCCACAGATGAAAGTGAGCAGCTTTCCCCATTCTGTCTCAATGAATGGGGCACAGTCACAGCATTACCTTGGTTTCCTCTTCTAGCTGTCTCCTAAGTTCTTCAATCTGTTGTGTAAATGATGTTTTCCCACGGGACAGCTGACTTATCAGTGACTCCTTCTCTTCAAGTTGTCTTACAAATTCACCTGCCACAGCATTTTATAAAAAAAAAAAAAAAGAACAAAAAGGAAAGAAAGTAATATCATGAAATTACAAAGTCCCAGCCAAAATCAAAGTCCCACCTATCCAATTCTGCTGAGGAAAAGAGCTAACAGTGACTGTGGCTGGCCTTTGGTGAAATTTCTTCCAAAGCTGTAACCATCAGACACTTCACCAGGATAGTTTTCCTTAGCTTGTTTTTGTGATACTTTTCCATAATTTTTTTTTAGTTTGGTCGGGGGTTTTGTTGATTTGTGTGTTTTTTTGGTGGGTTTTATGGTTTGATACCTTGATTCAGTAGTTTTAGTTTAGCTTATGAATCAGACCAGAGTGACTCATACTTTCATGTACAGTTGCAGCTGGTTTTCTTTATATTTCACTATGTCACATTGATTTTCCACAAAATTCTTTTAAGAGGGCTGCAAAACACCCTGAGAACCTCAGAAGGACCAGTGCACAGAACAGAGGGACTCGAAAGGAAAATTTCCCTTATCACAAGAAGGGCACCACAGCGGTGTGCAAACTGCAGCTGTACAGGAGTATGCAGAACTAACAAGACAAGGAACAGCAAGTGGAAGAAGTGTTTTTGAAAATACTGATGAGGATGCAGAGATCAAATTGTACTACTGGGGCTAAAACATATAGCAAGCACTTAGTGGAAACATGGGGCTTTTTGGTGGATGTGAATGTCTCCTAGAACGCAGTGCCCGAGGTGGTGTGGAGGAAGACAGTGTTACACAGAGAGCAGCAGTGTGCCAGCTCCTTCATCTTCCCTCTAGCATTGCAAGACAGATGTACACGTCCTTGTTCCTGAAACTGGGTACCTAGCCAGCAAGTCCATTTCAGCTCACAAGATGGTATTAACCAGTGTGTTGGTAAATAACAGCTATAGGTTTATTTTAAAAGCTAGTCTGAGACAAGGATATAAAAATACTGAAGATAGGAATGTCAAAAGGCACAAAGCTACTGCTCCATTCAGCAATCTTCATCCAGACACCTTCAGGGCAGATGCCATTGCACAATATATCTCACCAATGCTGTGCTGAGATACAGCTGATAAATTAGTGGAAAAGTCTATCTGGACTGAACATGCTGTGGGATGATGACTGGAGGTAATGGTAACTTAAAGGTTAAACCCTATTTCAAAAGGCTCAGCATTTACAGTACATTCCAAGGTGATAAGCTGCTGAGATGTGAGGCACCTGCTCAGACATAAAGTTCCTAAACATCCTCCTTCGTCATAAGTTCTGAGGCAATCTTGAAGGTTGATGTATTGACCCTGAGACAGCTATGTGGAGGAAGGAGTGAAGTGGAGACATTGCAGCCAAACTCTGAGATAACATGGAACTTGAGGGTTAAGATGGAACTGAGAAGTTGCATACCTGCAGTCCCTGGCCCATGACCTGTCATGAATTTGACAAAATGCTGTCCTTTTGGTGAATTATAATGTCATCACAATACCAAAACACACCTCCATCAATTTCGTTAATCTGTACCTTTAAACATGAGGCGAGAGAATTTTACGCCAGTCACAATAAAGGTATGTATGACTAGAGTCCCTCAAGCTCCACCTTAAAGATAAGAAATGACATAAAAATAGCCCAAAATCCCAGATGTGGTAGGGAAGATACCACGGTGTCATGGAAAACACCCTTGCACCTCACCCTGATCCCTGGGACCAGCCGACAGGCTGAGCCTCTCTTCCCCCATCGGGACACCTTTGGATAAGATTTGAGCCTTTGGTCACCCCAAGTGCCTCCCCTGGGAAACTCAGAAGTCTCTATAGAGTTACTGTACACCTGGTAACGTGTTAGTGGTTTAAGACCATTAGTATTTACTAATGTTTTGCAGAGAGGGAATTTATCACCAGCACCCCAAAGAGCCTGCGTGTCTGTTGCTTGAACAAACCCCTCTTTCCTTTGAGCCTGTCCTGTTGGTTCTCACTGAGAGGGACCCAACTCCTCTGAGGCGGCCGTGGCAGTTCAAGGAACGCGACTTGGGCGGCAGAGCGTCTCGCCATTTGTGAATCCAGATCGTGGTAGTTCAGTGCACAGAACTTATAACAACTGATTGGGCATATCGTTACCCTTATCACAACACGTACACGTACCGTTCTCACTCTGGAGTTTTGTCTTTTGAGTAGTGAGGTCATTCATGAGGCGAGTCATTTCCTCCAGTTTTGTTTTCGTCTCATTCAGATGGTCTTCATAAGTGCGACACAGTTTCTCTGCATTAGCCTAGTGGGAACCAGGAGAAAAGACACAGCAAGCTGTGGCCTGCAGGCAGATATTTGGGAGCTGCAGCCTGCCCATTAAACCCCTTTTTTTGGTTTGTCTTTCAGAGAAATGGCAGAGAGCAAGGACACAAATGCCACAGCAGTAGGGTGTGAGTAGTAACCCTGTGTCTAGAGTCCCACACCAGGGATCTCCCCACCTTCCCCATCTGCTTTCCCTGAACTGGGCTCTGAACAGAAGCACCAGCATAAAAATACTCCGCAAGAACTTCGAAAGCAATCATGTGCCTATGGAGCTCAGGCATAGCCTCCTAGATGGGAAAAAAAATCGAATCCAATTAAGATTGCTTTACTGATTCTCTGTGCCATTTATCATAAACTGAGTTTGATGACAGCTTTCTAACTCCCAGAATACTGAAATTCCCTCACCTACACTAAAAGAACTCTTCAGAGTGTTCTGAACGCCACTGAGACTACCTGCACAGGAAACGAAATCCACAGTTCAGACACGAGAAGTAAAAATACACGTGTGGCCATTGAAGCCTTTGCTTTGCACTCATTGCTAATGGTCAAAACTGTGAGCCAAGGGCAGGATCTGGGATAACTCTGCTTAGGATGAGAGATATCGAGCCTTGGATACCATCACCCCAGTCATCACCAGCCTGGGGGAGTACAATTTAAGTCACACGGTTTTGTGCTCTGATATATGGAAAAACAGTATTCCTGGGACTGGAGGTGCATTATGCATTTTAGGCCATCTTAATTGCTGTCCCATCTCCATGTAAGAGCAGATGGGACAACTCCCAGCTGGGGAAGGGAGGGGCACTGCGCAACCTCAGATTGCAGGCCACTACCTTTTAAAAATACCGCGACCCTACCACATGTTCTGGGAAACTTTCAGACCATCCTTAGCTACACATGACCTTTGGGAGTTTGGGAAGCCTCAGGACCCTTACTTTTCCCTTGACCATCTGCTCCATGTTGGATGACAGATCATCCACTTCCATCTTCAGCTCACTCTTCTCCTTTTCCAGTTTCTGCTTCACCCGCTGCAGGTTGTCCAGTTGCTCCCCCATCTCAGCCACACTGTCTGCATGCTTCTTCCTCAGGGTGGAAGCCGTGGCTTCGTAGTGCAGTGTGGCCTCCTCAAGGTCCCGCCGCAGCTTCAGGAACTCTGCCTCACGCTTCTTGTTCATCTCCAGCTGGGCAGCTGTGGCTCCCCCAGCCTCCTCAAGTCGCTCACTTAATTCCTCCAGCTCCCGGGCCAAATCTGATCTCTGCTTTTCCACCTTGGCACGAGCTGCTCTTTCTGCTTCCAACTCCTCTTCCAGTTCTTCTATACGAGCCTACCAACGAGACACAAGCACCTTTGGGTT
The DNA here is from genome assembly GCA_027925045.1 of Hypotaenidia okinawae. Lineage (NCBI taxonomy): Eukaryota > Metazoa > Chordata > Aves > Gruiformes > Rallidae > Hypotaenidia > Hypotaenidia okinawae. The sequence goes on from BSDF01000001.1 coordinate 96,652,294, forward strand.
GCCTTCATGATGGTTCCCATTGGAAGACCATGAAGGAGACCTTAAAGATCGTTAAACCCTCTGCCAACCTACACTTTACAACACAGGTGGAAGCACAGCAGTTAAAGGACTTGCTCATTTGTACCAGTAAATCAGATCTTGAGACAAAGTAAGGATGATGAGTCAGATTTTCTCATGGTAGATTGCTCTACAAGCTCTAGTTCAAGATATTTATGTCAAGTGCATTGACCTTATGTTACTTGACATTCAGCTGAAGTATATGAGAGAAGTTACTTCATAGTAGGAGTAACACCACTAAATTGTCATTGAAGGGGAATCTTTGTTCCCATTTTAAAAGCTCTGTGACTGAAGTAACATCTCTCTAGGATTCTTAAGACAAGATTTCAGATATAGCTGTAGAATTGCATGAAAACAGATACTCACAGGGAGCAGTGTTTTTTACAAATCATGAACATTTCCTGCGCATTTCACCCCTTGCCCTAAATTTCAATTCCATGCTTATCATATATTAACTTCTCCCCAGCATCTATCCTCAGCTTCATGGTTTGCAGCAATCTTGTTTCTTAGAATAAAACACCAGAGACTTTCTTCCTTGCCTGAAGCCACTGGCATTCTGTGGTCATATATCCTACTGCTGGGAAGGAACCACTGTAGAGCAAGCATCCTGAGTGGAAAAGGTATCAGGTGGGAAGCTACAGAGTTACACCACTTTGGGTCTCAAAGCCACCTGCAGCTAGCCATGAAAAGTCTCTGCAAAGCCCTTCAGCAAGGCACAATGACAAACTCATTCTAAGATCTGTGAGAAAGAATCAACTGACCTGAAGTTCCTTGATCTTCTTCTGCAGCTGCATCACTATAGCTTGTTCATCTTCTATCTTGGAATTCAGCTGGCTCATTTCAAATTCTTTCCTGCCATGGAAAGAAAAACCCTACTATGACAATTTTCTCTGTAGCTTCATGTTAGGCTCTTGCAATTTTTGAAGAGCTGTTCAACAAAACTTCTAACATATCTAAAAATGAAAGCAATTCTTCTGTATTGCTATTTGCATGAAAACAGATCTTCCTCTGAGCAGCAGTTTCCAAGTCAAGACTCCTCATGCATTTGTGCAACTATATTTCTGGATCTTTGTGTTATAGAAAGGAACATTTTTTTCAGACTCAGTGGAAAAATATATTTAACAGAGTCAGGTCTCTCAACAATACTGTCATAGCTGGATAGGATGAACAGCTTTTTAGATATTTCCTTCAGCTTTCTCCTCTAAACAATGAAAACCAGAAATGTTTGGGGTTTTTTTTCCTCCCTTTTCCTTTTTTTTTTTTTCCCCTCATGCTGGAAATTGTAATGAATTCTGATGTTCCATATATACCATGTGCAAGTAAGAGTTATGTTCCCTCCCTCCTTGCTACATGCTCTCTTATGAAATTTCTTTTAGCTGCCATCAGTGCAGGATGACACACCTGAAGGCACCCAAATGACAGGGGTAACTGGGGTGCTTTGTTTTGCACTACAGAACCAGTCTTACTTTTTTAGCTTTTCTTCCATCTGGAGCTTATCATTCTCCAAGTCCATGACACTCTCTTGGGTCAGCTTCAGATCCCCTTCCAGCTTGCGTTTTGCCCTTTCTAGATCCATCCTCACTTTCTTCTCTTGTTCAAGTGAGCCCTCAAGCTTTAGGGAAAAAAAAATCACTTATTAAATATGTTGAAGACAGATGGTTTGCAGCAGTCAAATATATGCTAAGCCCAGCTTTGTGCTGTGTTCTAGCCAGTGGAGTAGCAGAAATACTTAAGTGCAAGCATCCTACTTTACGTTTTTTGGTTTATAGCAACCAGTAGTCATATGGCATGTAGAAATACAACATGAAGGTTAGTCCATGCTTTACATTTGTGCAAGCATTACAGTTATCTTAGTAGCAAAGTGCTGTTTGACTTCATGCCAATTGCACTGCAAATGCAAAACGAGTAGGCTTTCCCTTGATATCACACTCCTTTGAAAGGCTGAACTACACAGATAAGTTTTTGTGCTGGCCCTGTAATTATACCTTTCACAGACAGTGCAACAACTGCTTTTCTAAATCCTCAATTATTTCTAAAAGGACAGGAATACATTTCAAAGCTTTGCAACACTTCAAACTCATGCACATTGCAAATAGTGGACACATGAGTTTAGGGAAACACGTAGGCAGAGTCAGCTTACATCATCCACTTGTTGTTCCAGCTTCACTTTAGCCTTGCTCAGTGTGTTGACCTTGTCCTCCTCTGCTTGTAGGTCATCCAGAACTTGCTGATGAGCTTCCTGCAAGGACTTTTTCTCCTTAGTAAGTTTGCTTATATTCTCATCAAGAGTTGCCATTTCTTCTGTCAGATTTTTGACCTGTTTGAGAAAGGAAGATATATTTGTAGAACTTTGAAGCAAGAGCTTATTGTAAACTGGCTCAAATGACTGTACTGAACTTGTATGCAGGAAGAAAGAAAGGGGCCTCTTTCAGATGTACTAAATTCTTTTCAGTGTCACTCTCACTGTGAACTCCAGCCTCTGATTCTCTCTGGGAGAAGCAGGAAATGAGCTTTACATGTGCAGGCTCTAAGTAGAAGAGCTGGAAGAAGTCATGGTTGCAGAAGAAAGTTGTTTGTTTAAAAATACACAACCAAGATATAATTCTTTAGCTGAATTGCTTCAATAAAAGGGAAACTCAGGCTCAGAGTTAGCACTTTTTCCCCTTATAAGGTCAAACAACTCTGTGTGACAGACAGCATAAAATCATTGTAAGACTGGTAGCTCTTGTCATAAAGGTAATCTGTGCACAACCTCTTTTGATTACATGCTGAAGTTCCGAAGGTACCTTGTTTTCAGTAGCATGCTTCTCTTTCTCTACTTTTGCAAGTGTTATTTCAAGATCGTCAATATCCTTCTTCAGCTCAGAGCACTCATCTTCCAATTTTCTCTTCTTAGAAGTCAGCTCAGAGTTCATCTCTTCCTCGTCCTCAACCCGCTCTGTCAGTTCTTTGACTTTGGCCTCCAGCTGAATCTTGGATTTAATCAGCAAGTCACATCGTTCCTCAGCATCTGCCAGGGTGTCTTGCTCCTGGAGTCACACAAAGAAGAGGACAGCAATGACTGCCTGGCCTTTTTATTTCCTCACTTGCCCCCTATCCTGTAAGTGATCAGAGAGGCTACAGAGCAGGGTAAGGAAAATTTACTACTCATGGTTTCATAAGACAAGCCCGACAGGTTAATGGAGCAGGACAGATGGACAGATGGACAGATTAATGGAGCAGGATGAAACAGTGGTGAGCATGGCTAGTCCTGTATAAGGTTCCTTCCACATCTGACTGCCATGGATGTTGTCTTGGACAGGACCTGTTAACACCTGCGTTACTAGCCCACTTGTTTATGTGTTAGAAAGTGAGAATGTCTATACATCCTAATTTTTGGCAAGACTCTGACAGGACCAAAAACTTATTTTAATTGAATTGCACTAACATTATAGTTTGTAAGCTTTAGACTTTCAGAGAACATCTAACAAATATACAAATGCGTGTGTCCACTCACAGCTTGGAGCTGCAGCAGCAAATCATTTTTTTCCTGAACTAAAGAGACTTGCTTTTCTTCAAGTTCCTTTCTCCTGGCTTCAGATTTTTCCAGGGCCTCCTTTAGTTTCAAGAACTCTTCCTTCATATTGGCCATCTCCTTCTCAGTTTCTGCAGACTTCAGAAGAGGTTTGATCTTAAAGAAAAGCTTCATCCAGGGCCAGTTCTTCACAGCCATAAAAGCACGGATGTTCCACTGAATTACAAGAAGGGCGTCCCTGGTTTGTGAAGAAAACAAACAAAATTCCCTAAAGCTCAGCCCAAATTGACCAAATGAGAATTTTATTTCATTCTTAGTGTTACAGCTTTGTTATCAGTAGTATTGGTAACCTGTATTCCAAGATTTACAAGAAACTTCTTCTCTATCTCTTGATTTTCAGGGACATGAAAATTTCCAAATCTGATTTTTATCAGAGCTGCAGGCAACTAATATACAGTTGCTATTATTTTTATCATACATCTGCTTTAAGCCTTTAATTTAGGGTTAGTTATACCCTTGGGGACTGTAATGATGGCTCTATTCAACATATAATTAAACGGTAATGATTATTCTGGCAGCATTGAAGGCCAGGTTGGATGGGGCTTTGGGAAACCTGGTCTAGGGAAGGTGTCCCTGCCCATGGCAAAGGGGTTGGAACTAGATGGTTTTTAAATCCCTTCTAGCCCAAATTGTTCTGTGATTGTATGTTTATGTGTTAAGATTTAAGGGGGTGCCTTCATACCTGCGCTCCACTATCTTCTGAAACTCAATCCTCATCAGTCTGCCACGTGCTCTTGCCTGGATCATTGTTAAGATTTTTGCAAGTCTCTCATCCCTCATTTCTTCTAGATGGCCCAGGAGACCAGCCTTGAAGAAAACCTGGTACATGCACAGATGTCATTTCACCATGACGAACATTTTTATTCCAGAGTCACAGACTTTAATGAGATCGCCCTGAAGAATGGTATGTGTATTGACATGCTACAAAGTGAAAGAGTATAGGAAGCCAAATATGACTTGTGCCAGGGACCACACCGTGCAGTTCCAAGGTTGTTTTAATACCAATGTCTCATGTCCCCAGTTCTGAATAGGCTATTTCATTGCCACATTTTAATTGCCATGGTACTTTTCAACTTTTGGTTCAGCTGACCTGCTTTGAACCCAGCCACAAGCCCAAACACCCAGAACCCTGCTAATGGGATCATGTCATAATTGCACATGGCCTCTTTTCAAAAGCTGCAGCTGATCTTGTGATCCATATATGTTTGAGTGTACCTACATCATATTAAATAAGCTGCTGTTTTACTGGGGGGCATGGAGCATCGGCTGCTGCTGTGTCTGCTTCTAGTGTTGCTGCAATAAAAGCTTTGTGGGAGCTTGAGCCAGGGAAATAAAATTCTTCTAGCGCAACTTACAAATGTGTATTATTTCCTGCTATATTGCTGGTTCCTTATATTACTAACTCTTCATTAGTCACCACCACTAGAAATTGCATAACATCCTGTTCTGAAAATTCTATATTACACCCATCACTTTTCACATAAGCGGTGATGGTCTCTTCTGGCTACCTTAGTGTGTCCAAAACGATATTGGTTATGGTCAACATCTAGAGATGCCAGTAGTTTTTCAGCAGCTTTTCTGCTATCCACAAATTTATCCTCTGGGATCGCGCCTGGATTCAGAATGCGGTACCTGTTAATAACAGATAAGCAATGAGCAGAACTGACCTAGATTCTTGGCCTCCCACCCCTCCACCCCCACCCCTTTCCCCCAAAACTTAAAAAGAAAAAAAAATCACCTAGGGAAATTTCCTACTTTGCATCCACACTGATGCAAGCAAGAGCAGAATTCTGCCTTCCATGTTTAGGCAAACCGAATGGAAAATAAACTCGAACGGAATAAAATACTTCAAATAAAAATGAGGAGACATGCTTTGCTTGTTTTGACTGATGGGTTAGGACAAGAGACAACACAGCTCTGCATTACCTTTGTTTAAAGTCAGCATAAAGCACCCTGTTTGGGAAACCCTTACGGCAAATCCGGATGCCTTCCAGGACACCATTACAGCGGAGCTGATGCAAGACAAGGAAAGCATCCATTTCACCTACAAGGGGAAACCAAGGCTAAATTAGATCAAGCTTCTCCATAGGGCTTAATCTTTCTCTCACCAAGGGAATTGGGAAACGTGAGGTGGCATCTCCTGAAAGAGCAACACCGTTGGATAAGGTGAATACTGCAGACACCATTTAAGTACGATCTGGTGACACAGAAGGAAGTATTGGAATGACAGTTCAAATATACTAAAATTTTAAGACTTTTGTGGTTTCCATACCTGGAGTTTTTGATTCATTGGGGATAATGCATCGTACAAAGTGAGGGGCTGTCGATCTTAGGTTAGTCATCAGCTTATTTAAATTTTCCTAGAACAGACATATTAAAAAAACCAATCAGCTTTAGCGGCTTAGTGGAATTTCAATCACTTATTTCCTTGGTTTTTGGTTGTTAAATTTATTAAGGCCATCTGTCTGAATAGTCTCCAGCAAAATTATAGGCTTACCAAAATTACTAAAGCAATGTGCTCAGATGAAGCAAAGTAAAAATTAACTTTATTATAGGAACCACAACAGTTTTAGTAAAGTCTTAAGATGACATGTGTTTTGCTTATGGCCTCAGAAGTGTCAGAAAGAAGATGATCAGCAAGCAAGAGCCAGTATCATCCTGCAGAGCACTTCTGTAAAGCCAACTGTATTCTTGCCTGGTGACTTCCCCATTCAGTGAGGATAGTTCACCTTTCCCATATGTTCCTCATAAAAGCTAGGCTTTTTTCTTCCTGGACAAACACTTCCCCTTTATTAATCTTAATCAGGTATCTCCCAGGCAGGCAGCAAGCTAGCTCAGTAGAAGCCAACCATTCAGTGCCTACCGGTGGTCACCAAGCTCTGCGGAAAGTGTCTTGTCTAGTAAGCTGAAAACAGAGACCATTGGAGGTGGAATAGAACCCCAGCAGCACAACAGTTCCAACTGAAAATTTCTCATACACCAGTAAAGAGGATAAAAGAGAACCTGAGCTGGGCACTTAGCAGCTCCTTGTGTGCTGGAAAGTGGGCTTCTATTTGTGGATTATCAAATTACTGTCCAAGTGATTCTTTATCTTTACAGTTCATCACCTGGTGAGATACAGGTCTCAGTTTGCTGTGATTTGCTTTCATGAGCCAAATTTGGAGTACCTCCAAACAAGGTAAAAGGACACAACTGATGGGAGATAACTATTCCTTCCCTACTTGTAGTCTGCCTACCTTACAACTTCCTCAATGTTACCCAGAAGAAAATGTACTAATGGTAAATTACATGTCCCGTTTCCCCCCAGGATTCTCCTGGGACCTTCTACCAGGAGCACTTGCCAGTCCCAGCAGAAGGGAATTCCTCAGGAAAAAAGGCTATATGACACTGCACTCAACTTTTGTTTTCCCTGACTGCTTTAACCCTGGGATCCAGTGACAAACAGTAATCAGACAGGGACTAGCGAATTACTTGTAGTCAGTTCCTGCTTCACAGACTTGCATGAAGCAACAAGCGATAAGTGATAAAGGTTGTTCACCACATTTTGATAACCTCTCAAACAGGAAGCACTTCATCTTCTGAAGGCTTGAAGAAGATACAATGGAGCAGTCTCTCACATGTGTGGTTTTAATAACAATATATTCACATAGCCAAGGGCAATAACCCAGGCCTAGAATCAAATTCTGATGCTGGATTTCTTTTTTTTTGCTTTTGTCTATTACAATCCATAACATTCCTCTTCAATGTACTGTCCTAACTCAGGCCATCAGGTGGGGAGAGGTAAACAAACCTTGTGCAACGAGGACACCGTTTGAAAAGAAGCACCTTTCTTTCGTTTCTTTTCTCCACCCTGGTCAGCTAAGAAAAAGAAAAAAAAATATTAAAAAATAAAAATCACCATCTGTATCTCAGTAAGGGGTGCATGCAGGGCATGGGAGACAGACAAACCATTCTAGTAGTGCAACTCCCTCTGAAAGGCATGGCTAACGACTTGAAGGCTCTGATTGCTCAAATGTTATACAAAACCTTCTGAACATTAAGCGAGATATATATCACATTTTTGCAGCTCTCTCTCCATACTTGGGATTTTTGTCAAAAAACATTGTAGGCTTTCTGGATTGTATCTGCATTTCAGATCTATGCAGAATGATTTGGTAGACAGACAGTCCATAAATATGAAATAAGTCAGAAAAATAAGTTGTAACAAAATAAAGTCACCTGTAGTTCAGCCTATAGGGTGACACAATGCAGAAGAGTGATGCTCAGGGAAAATTTGTACTTTACATTATACAGTATAGACATTGATTCTCACATGTGTGCTACTCGGACACCGAACTTGTGTAAGTATCGTTTGTCCAGAATAGAAGGAAACAAGTATTTATTTTGTAACTTTAGATGTAGTAGCTTCACAGCCCCTGAATTTTGCTTAAAGCTTTGGAATCAAAGACACTCAGATCCTCCAAAGGAGCTGCTGGTTTCCGATGTGCCCTTTGCAAAGTTTCACAACAGCCAAGCTTGACCCAAAAACATACAGCAATTGCTGTAGCTTTCTGAACACAGGGCTATTAGATCATTCCCAGGAGGTCTGGTGTTCTGTCACCTGTCAACAGCAGTTAGCGTAAAAGGAGAAGTGAAGAGTGAGATGTGCTTGATGCAATTATCCACAGCCTTCCCCCTTTTGAAAGTGACACTGCTGAGACTGGTAGGAGCCTAATCTGGACAGACAGGGAGGAAAAGCAAGGTAGTATTCTGACAGACAGGAATATCCATGGGCAAATAGGCAGTTAGCAACTTGCAGGAATTTGCTAGTGGGCAGGTTTTTTGTTGTTTGCATTCAGCTCTGTCTCATTCACCCTGTGAAGTCTGCAGCCTGCTTGCTTCCTCAAAATGTTATCTTACAATTTGTGACAGCATCATCTATAGAAATGAGGTTACTAATACATAGGCTGTAAGTGATTGCAACTTCGGGAAGTGAGAGCTGCATATTTGTAATGAATGCCAGCCTTGTTTACTTAAGATCATTTTTCTGGATGCTTGCTACTTGTCTTCTTGCAAATAAAACAGTTCTGTGTAATGCATACTGCTTAAATACATTCTTAAAATTCCATTAGTCTTGTCAAATAAAAACCAACGGCAAGCAAAGAGGAAGAGATATTGGCAAAATTTTCCACTTTAACTGATGTGGAATGGTGCTTAGGTAACTTCAACCTCTACTTGCCACTAACACAACAAAATATCCCAGAACCCTCTCTCAAACTTTTATTTCCTATTTAATTCAGAATGGCTAGCAAGAAAGACTACATCTTGGGAAACAAGAGCAGCTCTTGTTCATAGGCATTTATGTACAAGATTTTTAGTGCAACACTTGCCTGCACAGCTGACCACTTGCATGCTCAAACTCCCATTGGAGCCTTCACGCCACACAGATTTCCTTGCCAAAACCGCTTGGAGGTTTCATGCATTCAGACTAGCTGAGTTAATGGCCTCCTTGGTATAACCATCAAACTCCCACAGATGTTGTGCACATCTAAATAATTAGTCTCTGCCTCATTTAGCACTGAGTCAATTGCAGTGGAGAGAACTGCTTTGTTTCTTAAATGTGTTCCCAAGCACACATCCCAGAACGGAAAGAAAACCCACGCGAGCCGGTTCTGCTCACCGCTGTCAGCGCCAACGTAGCTTTCAAACAAGCTTGCCAGGAGTTTGTTGGATGATTTTTGGAAAATACCTACTACAGTTTCATTAAGCGGGTCTTTGTTCTTCTCAAGCCACCCAATGATGTTATAGGGAACCTACAGCAAGGGATTGAAAACAAATCAGAGGTTGCAAATGTTCTCCCTGAGATTAGCCAGTAGTTCCCTGTGGTTTGGCTTGAAGCCCATGACCTTCTGCGAAGCGCTGCTCTCAGAGCTGTACCAGCCACCTGGTTTTTCATCACTTCACTTCCAATTCTCTGCTTCCTAATTCCCAAAGCGCTCTTCCTAATAATTACTGTCTGAATCCTGCCCATCCCTTCCACCCTATGTGGTCCCTACATCTCGTGGACCCCATGTGGTTGGCTGTAGAGATACCTCATGACATCAGGGTCCCAGGAACGCTATGAAGAAGTGTCGAACTATAGAACACACAAGTAATAATTTCTCCTCATAACAGCATGCCACATTGGAGCAACCAAGATTTTTTAGACAGAAATTGAATGATTAAAAATCTACCTCCTAGACTTTTCCACAGCTCTGTTTAGTGGGAGAATATGCTCCACTATTAGTACCACAAGGGGAAAGAAATTATAATTTTCTTTCCTGAATGAATACATTAGCACCTACTGATAAAGAGCAAGATGGACATTATTAATGAATACAAAATCAGCGTCATTTCTATTATAATCTGAAATTAAGAGCATCAAGTATGGTCCAGCTCTGCTGTGGTGAGGCTTCATATCAAGTCTAGTTTGATAAAAAAATTTCCTGTGTCCCTCTCCAATTCTTTCTGCTGATCTGGTCTGCAAACTGACACAGGGCAAGTTTTGGCTCAAGTGTCACAGTACTGGATTCTGTTCCCACTCACTCCATCATCAACGGACCTGTTAACTAAACCTGCACAGCAGAATTAAGCACATGTCCTTTTGCTACCTTGACACATTGGTCCTAACATGAGTTAAAAGGGATGTCAACATTTGGGGGTTTTTTCTTCTTTTTTCTTTTTAACATCCTGAAAAATTAGGCAGAGGTGACTCCACAATGCATACTTTCAGCAAAATCACTTCCTTAGTTTGTTTCATTTTATTTGTGTATCCAAGGACCAGATGTTCTGGAGTCTGGTCCCATATGACTTTTGCAATACTTGCGCAGAGAACAGTCATCTGCTTTTACTCCTTACTGTACCTTTCCTTCCCTCTTCATCCTTCCCACCCTCCCTCACTGTGCACTGCAGACTTAACCCCACCGGGAAGACCTCTAACACAAAGTCCAACTTCCATCAGAGGAACTTACTGCACCAGCGTAATGAAGAAGTTCAAAGTGAGCTTCATATTTCCTTTTCTTGTCAGGCCTGGGCTTCTGCAAGTTAGGTGACTTGCCAAGATGATTGTCGTAGAGTTTGGCTTTGAATGTCATATCTGTAGCTTTAGGGAACATACATTCCTCTTCAAGGATAGACAGGATTCCCAGTGGCTGTGGATTTAAAATCTTTGTTGGAAAATGCTTTGGGTATACGCTTTCAGTAGCTGTTCAGCCTTTAAGGTTGATCTAATGGAATGTTAAACCTGCAAAATTTCTTCTCAGTCCTGAGGGGAAAACATTTGCCTATTCTGTTGAACAGTATCACCTTTGGCTATTCAGTTTTGCCGTAGGAGGCTGTCTGATGACTTCAGAGAGGGTTTGATTTACCTTTCAAGGCAGTTGGACCAACTAGCATTTTATCATTCATATCTCTGGAAAAGATGAACTAACTTCCTAGCACTGGACAGATTGTTTGAGGGATTAGGATCATGTGTATGGATATCCTACCCCTGGAGGAGAAAGCGGTCGAGTACAAAGGCAACTAATAATCAGCTTTTCTACTACAGCTGTTCCAAATGTCCTGCTAAGGCAAGACTCAAAAGTTAATACTTCCTCTCAGATCAGCGGGGTTAGATGCCGTGCCATAAGAGATGGCAGAGAGACACAGCGAGGGACAGCTGTCCCCCCACCAGGACCACTTTATAATCACAAAGAAGGGCAAAGGCTTGCCCCGTGCTGGGGAAGTAGCGAGGAGGAAGCAATAGTTACAGGTTAGGAAGGACCAAGCACATCCACACAAGCGCAGTGTGAGAAACAGGGGCCTCACAGGAGAGGTACAGGGCATGTGACAAACATGGTGCTTGCCCCGAAAAGCTGAAAAGCCAGTCTGACAAAAAGCACATGCAGAACAGAGTAAACGGAAAACCAGTAGGGCCAGAGAAAGACAAAAATAACAACAAATGCAGCTTATACAGCCATACAAATTAATAGTTACAGCTTATTGTCACTATTGGCTCTTTATGGCAAACTTAAGGAGCCAAAGCCAAGTCACCACAAATACCAATTTTCATCTGGCTCTGTATTGCACCTAGAAAGGCAGGAAACTTGTCCTGCTGTCTATCCTGCTCTGTTCTCTCATACTCGAGGACATCTCCAAGGGAGCATCATGGATAAAACCAATTCAGTAAATAAACCTTCACACTCCTGTACGTACCTTCTCAATTAGATCAATGCAGGCCTGCAGGTCCATGCCAAAATCAATGAATACCCATTCAATCCCTTCCTTCTTATACTCTTCTTGCTCCAGGACAAACATGTGATGATTGAAAAACTGTTGCAGTTTCTCATTAGTGTAATTGATGCAGAGTTGCTCAAAGCTGTTAAACTGCAGAGGAAGATAAGAAGGGAACTGTTTACATCTGAAGCCGCCTAAATGCTAACTGGTTGAGAAACTACTGAGCATAACACCAAAGGCAAAGGATAGGGAGTGTTCAGTTGCAGGCTGCTGGCTGCCTCATGCACTGTCCTGTCCCCCAGTGTGTGAGGATGCCCAGATTTGTTCAGGTCTCAGAATGCATGTGCCTTTCCTTCAGCAACACACCACCCCAGTCCTGTAAAGCAAGACTCTCTTTGCTTTGCTGTGTGGAGAACAATATGTAGCAGCAACAGCATTAAGCACTTATCTTCAGGACTGGATTCTGAGAAAGACAAGTTGTGATGTGCTTTTCTCACATATGCTTGTTTACAACGATGATAGAATAACAGAACAGCCCAGGTTGGAAGGGACCTCAAAGGATTGTCTGGCCCAGCCTTTCATGGGAGATAGAGCCTAGATGAGATTATCTAGCACCTTGTCCAATTGCATCTTGAAAACCTTTACTGAGTCCCTGGGGAGGTTGTTCCAGTGAATGATTGTTTTCACTGTAAAAAAATTGTTACATTAAGATGAAGATATATCTCTTACACTGAGATATAATGAGGAAGAAATATCATACTCTATAAAAGATGCTTTCTCTCAAAGAGTGGGAACTACACATTACTGTAAAACACAGCCCAAACCATGTGAAATGTCTTTGCTAAAGGTTGCCACCCTCTTCCTCCCTGGGAACTATCCAGCTTGTCCAGCTTTTTTAAATGCAGAGTGTTTTCTACTTCTATTCATGGCAAAACCTTGTTAAATCACGTACACTATTTGCTTTAGGGCTTTCTCAGCTCTTTTTTTCTGTTCATTTAGAAAAACAAATACCCACTCAAGAGCTATCACTTGGTATCTTTAATGTCCTTCCAGCTAGTCCTAACGCATTAATACTCACATCAAAGATTTCAAACCCAGCAATGTCCAGGACTCCAATGAAGAACTGTCTTGGCAGCTTAGTGTCCAAGGTCTTGTTGATACGGACCACCAGCCATTTGAACATTCGATCGTACACCGCCTTGGATAAGGCCCCGACAGCATACAAAACCTAAAACACGTGTTTCAAAATACCGCTACGTGGAACGGAATTCACTGTGGAAGGCAAGAATTTCAGCCCAGTAGCCTATTTCAACCCCTACTTATCATTTAAATGGCATTTCACAACGGTTCTTACAGTCAACAAGGCATGTTTAATACACCACATCGTTTCCCCCACTATCTGCGCTAGCTTCAAATTGTTATATGTACATACGTATACTAACATGTACAGAAAGTGCTAGTAAAATACCTTTTGGGAAAGAAATAAGACACCAAGTTGCAAATGTTTTAACCCCTTACATTGCCTTAGGTGCCAGAAAGCTCACGGGCTGGATGTCAGCCACGATGTCCAGAGCTACACTGTCAGAACAGCAGAAGCTGCTCAAGTTGCTCATTGCCATTTGCTTCTACTGCTGCAGTGGAGCTAACCCAAGGACTTTAGTTTCCTAAATGAAGAGATACCTTTAAATGGGTATTGCTTTTAGTTGATTGAGGTCACACAGATCTTAAAATTACATGAATAATGAATGAGTGAATAAATAATCCATGGCTCAACTCTTCTAAATAACTGTTCTCATCCAGAATTAGATACCAATCTCCACGTAGTTTGTCTGCACCTGGTTTCTTTGAGTGGCTGCTACTAACACATCTGAAAAACAATGCTATCAAAGGCTGTGCTGGCCACTATTCCTTTTGTCAGTATCTTTACCAGTTTTCTGGACCTTCACTGTCTATTTCCCCAAGTTTGGGGACATACAATGAGAACAGGTACGTGTTAATGTTTCTAGCAGCTGTCTATCTTTCTGAGATGTTACAGATGAATCCTCAAGGCTTGTGGGACAGATACCCAAATACCCTGAAATCTTCTCCTTACCTGTTCAACACTTTGGCCCTTGGTCACATACTCGTTGCCAACTTTCACTCTAGGATGCAATAAGCCCTTAATCAAATCAGAGGAGTTGATTCCCATTAGGTAGGCAGCTTTGTCAGCACCTGATCAAAAGAAATGAGGTTTCAATTGGCTTCAAACTTCTACATGGAAACATACCTAGCCAAGAAAAAGTACCTAAAGATACTGGATCTTTATCCAGTATCTCTTTGGAAGTGGATACTAAGCATATCCACTTCCAAAGTGGATACTAAGCATATGCACTTCCAAAGAGATACTGGATAAAGATCTTGCTTTTTTAATGATTTGTGTTAGGTGTGCTTGTACTCTTCCTTGTGTTTGATAAGGTCTTCTAGATTCCTTAGATGGCAGTTGTTGCAAGAGTTACATTTGAGAAACTCTTCAGGTATAAGGAAAAGTCCAAATCTCCCCACTAGTTACTGACAGTTTCAGGGGCAAGAGGGATTACAGAAGAGCTGAAAGAGAAAGCTAAGGCAGTAACTTTTTACAACCATTGTGTTCAAGCAGTCACTAAAATGGAATTTTACTAGGTTACTCTGTGTTTATTCACCACCTACCAAGGTTACCTTGAACTGAACAAGCCACTGCTACAAGCAAAGCACAGCACTCATGGCTGAGAAGGAGCTACATTGTGCAAGGTCGAAATAAACAGGCTGCTTTTTTGTCAACACAGTACGTGATACATGCTAGACTTCTGAAGGTAAGGAGTAATTTTAGGTGTTATTCTTACTTTCAGTGCCATCAGCCTCTGCCTGCTCTTCTCTAGGTCTTTGTTTGAATTTCATGTTCCCAAAGTGCATGATGGCACCTGTGAGCTTGTAGGAACCGGACTTCTCATCTGGTACAAATCCCAAGATGTCCATGGCTTGCTGTGAAAAGGAAATGCAGATGTTTTGCCACTTCCCTGTTCAAATGCAGTGGCATTTTGCAGCCCTGTAATCTACCTCAACGTGGCAGATGTTACCAACCTACCAAGGGGTGTTATCTCACAAACAGCCACTGGAACACCCTGAAGACCCAGCAGTGGCTGGGAGTCAGGAGGAGAGCTCCCTTTATCTAGCATTTTACATTTCAAAATTGTAAGAATATTGTGCCCAAGTGATTACATGGAGCAAGTCCAGATTCAAAAGTATTACGCTTTATCAAGCCTTGTGCTTAATAGTATGATGCAATTAAGACCCATTTCTGCTTTCACATTAGTCCAGCCATTTCAGTGGCAGAGGTTAGGCTCTTGCCAGTGCTTTTCCTCCCCACATGCACCTAATCTATGTCACACAACATTAAATTAATGCAGGCTTACATCTGTTGCCATCAATTCTTCTCCATCATCCAAGTTGTCCACTGTAACTACTCCTTGTGAGCAAAAGTGGTAGTCATAAGGGTTGGTAGATACCAGCAGCATATCTGTAAAAGAACTGCTAAGGTCAAACTACTGTTCATTCAGAATATTAAAAATAATGAAATATTGAGATTGAAAGATCAACACTGACATACATTTGTTTCTGCACAACTGCATATAAAGTTGGGCATTTTGGGGGTTTTCTGGGTTTCTTTGTTTGCTTGATTTTTATATATATATTTATAATTTATTTTTAACCACTGCAGGGCAGCAAACAAGCAACCAACTTTCATTCTTCTATTCCAGTCTGAAGACTGTGATTCAGAGGAAGTGTGAATAAAAGGGCAAGGATGAGAGGTAGTGGTTTTAAACTAGAAAGGGAAGATTTAGGTTGGATATTAGAAAAAAGTTCTTCAATATGAGGGTAGTAGATCTCTGGAACAGGTTGCCCAGAGGTAGTGGAAGACCCATCCCTGGAGATATTCAATGTCAGGCTAGATCAGCAACCTGATCTAGTGAAGATGTCCCTGCTTACTGCAGGGTGGGTGGGCTAGATCACCTTTGAACATCCCTTCCAGCCTAATGCATTCTCTGATTCTATGAAAAAGAATATGGGAATACTGCACACAGATCTATGAAGGCTGCTTCGCAGTTCAGTTCTTCACTTCCCGTATAGCCCTACTTTGTGCATGGCATACCTATAGGGGTAAAAATCCATCTAAGCACAGAGAAAAAAGATTTTAATATAATCTGAGAAAGGGAGGATGGGCACAGTTCCCCTGTTCTATAAGCAGAATCACAACGCAGCAACTTCCAGGACCTTTTGCAGAAGACACGTGGCTATTGATGAACAGAAGTCTGAATATGGCGCTGCCTTTCTCTCCTCTTTCCATTTCCTTCACATCAAAACCCCCAAATGCAGAACTGCTTTCTAGAAAGCTAGCTGGCTCCAAAACTACAGGGAGAGTCCTGCTTCCCTACATCAACAGCAAGTTTCACCCACAGTCAGCAGACCAAACTGTGGTCTAGATTTCAATCTTTTATATACATAAACACTTTCCTACAGGTCCAAATATGTATGTATGCAAACACCTATATGTCTATCAACATATGTGTTAAGTAAAATCATCTTTATAAGTCTGCATTGCTTGGCTATGTAGTCACTATATTATTTATCTAGATTTGTATTTTTCTGTATTCAGAGTGCATGCGTTTGTATATAAACACATAGACTTCCTGTCTACAAAACAAAAGCCCCCATTGGTTTCAACCTCAAGAGCCTGTGGACACGCTGGCCAGAAAAGTATGTGGAATATACAGACAGAGAGTTTAGGAGAAAGAGCGTATTTTCCCAGCACAGGGATTCACACAGCAAACTCAGTGCAACGCTTCCTTTAAATCTTTCCCATAATCATCATTAATTAGGCCACGTAAAAGTTAAGAGGGTTAGGGACTTGGCCACGCACTGTCAGGATAATAAGACTTCAAAACAGATTATCATTGCTATGGCTTAGTAGCAGTTTAGTGCAGCAACAAAGTGACTCTTCAATGTATTTTATAAACCGTGTTTCTTCAAAGCACAAATTAAAGTCAGCAAACCACATCACTTAAATAACTAGAGAAGGTTTCATTCAAAGCATTAGGAGATGGGAGCAGAGAGACCTCATCTGCTCTCTGCTTTTCTCCAGCAGGCCCATGGGACCGCAGTCAGCTAGGGAGAACTTGAAAGGGGTAATTGCCATGCAATCAGTCACAGGCACCTTTGCATAGTCTCTCCTGCTACACAACGTGTCAGGGTGCCGGTTTTGGCACTTGGGGCTGAATGCAGGAGCTAGCCTTCCTTCATGGATATATAAGCAAGTCTCCACATACGTGGAAACCTGGATAACTAAAGTTTTTATCACTGTGAATGCTGGAGTGGTGTAGTATTTTCCAGATGCTTCGAGACCTCGGACTACACAAATACAGTGTGACATTTTTTGCTTTTCTGATGCTATGTTTTAAGAGTCCTGTCTGAGTTTTACTCCTTTAGACTAATCTCCAATATCACTTCACTTTACAGGTTACCTGCCACAGTGTATCACAGAAAAATGACCGCTGTTTGCTGCCATTGGGAGGGTGTCTTTGAAAGAGCGTATTTGGTGGTAGAGGTTCATTTCTGTCAAGTAGAAGCACAGGGACATTTCTGGACATGGGTCTGTTCCCTGCCTCCTCCTCAGCCACTGTCTATTCAGCTGAAGCTTGGTTTTTAAAAGCTATGGATCCATATAACGCTTACCCAGTAACTCTGGTTTCTTCCCTGACAGGATTTGGTAGAAGATGTGATAGTCCCTTTCGCCTGGTTGCTGGAAAATCACTCGGGATTTCTCCAGTAGATCTAGTCACACAAAGGAAAATTCAGTGAGCAAGGAAGGTTCTCCAAGCTTTCAGCTGAGCAATTGTATTTTTTTAAAAGGAGAGAGTTTTCTGCTTACAAATCTCAATATCAGCAGATGACAGCTTGCCTGTAGTTCCAAAATGGATTCGGATAAATTTACCCTAATTCACACAGAAGAATGTTCTAATTAGTGCACATAGCATACACAGAAGGAAACAAAGGATGCTGCTTGAAGGCAATCATTTAACCCAAAGAATGAGTTTATGCTAACTCTTTGGCTTTGCACAGGAAGATTTTCAATAATATCGAATGACAGCACTACACTTTTCCAAGCCTAAATCTTTACACACAGCTATGTAATCAGCTTGTGGGGAAAGGATAACAGTGCACTTATCCACCAGGCTAAGACAAGTGGAACACACGTAGCTTCCAGTTTCAGGATGCAGGTTTACTGTAATGCAGGACTCAGATCAACAGGTCTGGACATGAGACACACAGGCTCCTTTTTTTGACTCATCCTCATTTGCACCCTTAACTTATACTCACCTACCTATGTCAGAAAGGTGCTGTGATTTTCCACTGCTTTGTCCATTACACTTGCATGTTTGTCCCCCAAAATTAATAAAAATTGACTAGTTTTAATTTATCAAACACATCCATTCTTTAAAATAATTAAATTCCTTTCCAGATGATAAACTCTTTATACGATTGCATAGCTTTCCACAGATGCTTACAACATTTGATCCTCTCCACCCCTCCCAGTTTCATTTGTAACTGGATTTGTTATGGGGGAAATATGGGCTACAAACTCAGGCTGGCATCCTCACACCATTCCCTTTGGACTGCTAGGTCAGCATCAACCAGATGTTGTTTGCTGTTCAAAGGGCTTCATACACCTATGCTTTACTTGTCTCCTGATCATGTACAGTTTAAATAATTAGTCAGGGTGGATCTGTCTCTGTTTCTTTTTATCTTTAATCATTTTAGTTTTTCCTGGTTATTCTTCCTCTCTGTGGAAATCCAGCCATTTTAGTGGGCAAAATGAGAAGCAACTTATGAAGAAATTATTACAGAGATGTTCTTAACTGGTCATCTTTGAAGATGACATCATTACACTACGTTACAGACTTACAAAACGTGAGGAGTTGTCATTTCTCAAAGTTTTGGCATTTCCAAAAGCTTCTAGGGCTGGGTTCGCTTGAATGATTTGATCCTCCAAGGTTCCCTACAAATTAAGTTTGAAATATTATTGAGAAACCTGCAGGCCACAAACTCATCTGTCAGCTGTTACTCAGACATGAGCTATAGCTCAGCCACTTATACAGAGAAGACTTCGTGGCAAAGCCATTTAGCTCCACCTCAGGGGTGGCACAGCGCGAGTGGCATAACAGCAAGATGGTGGGTCAGTCAGGGGTGCTTAAAATGCCGTAAACATTCCCTTACACTCTGCTGTTCTGCTTGGTAGATTTGGTGCTTTATGCCATCCACATGCAAAAGAAACCCCCGTATCCTCCCCTTCCCACTGTTTGAAGCCGCTGAGACATCCAAGGGAATGTGTGTAGGAAAGAGGCTATTGAAGACAGTGGCAAGCACTAGAATGCTCTAGATTTGAAAGCATTCAGAGCTTGTGATATTTGGGGTTTTTGGAGATGAGAAAAGCACCGACTGTCACTCGCACAAACTTCAGTTTGCTGAAGCAAACTACTTCAACTGCCTGGGCTCTGGGGATCCTTTGCGAGAGAAGACATGCAAAGTGAAATGCTGAGGGTTGTGATGCAGGCTGACATTGCCCCGTATCATTTTCCCATGGAAAAGATGAAATAGAAAAACTGATACTTACCCCAGTTTTGGTAGCTGGTTGCTGTCAAAAGAGGAACACAAGGGGAGGAGGGAAGAGAGAATGTGAGCACTAACATGGAGGACATCACTAATGGTAAAGATTAGCAAGGTTAGATGTCTGTGGGCACCAATACACCAGCAAGACTATTTGAAACCTTCCTTCAAAAAGCGTGTGTGACTGTTATTTTGATTTGATTTCACCGTAGATCATGAAATAGCCAAACATTGTTCCAACCCAGCTTGTTGTTTTAACCCTTGCTTCAAACATCTACCTGGTCTTGCTCTAGAGTTGTTCCACAATGAACTGATGAGATCGATAGACAGTTAGAACCAACAGACAATTGTCTCATGCTTCACTTGAGCTCTTGGATTATTTAAAAGAAAAGGGGTTATGATAATAAAAATAAAATGTGGCCTGAGCTGATAAATTACATGGAACACCTTCCAGCTGCAATATGTGTTATTTGCACAATTTGCACAATTGTTCTCCGACCGCACCAGGTTTCAGACACCATCACAAGCATGCCAAAATCTGGCTCTTTGCAAGACACTTGCAGACCTCAGACAAATGTATATTAGATTTTGGTGATGGGAGTTATGCCTTATAAAGGCTTAGATTAGATATATATATATATATATATAAAAATTTCATATATATATGAAATTTTGGCCTTATAAATACAGTTCCTAGGAACCAGTTAATTCACCACAGAAGAGCACTGAGCCTTCGAGTGCAATGAAGCTTGTAGTAAGTTCACAGCAACACAAGATAAAAAGCAGCGTGAATACTGTATTCATTGTAACCATAGAGAGCACTTGCAAGCAGAGCAGCACTTATCCAAAGAGAAATACAGAAAAGCTGATTGAAAAAAAAAAAAGACAAAATATTCCTTTTCTGTGGAGAAAAAAGCTCTCAAGATAACAGACATTTTGATGAGAAATGATAATCCTAGTCCTTCTGAAGCCTATTTTCCCCGTGAAAAAAATTAGATTTCTTAATCTTTAGAGCCTCCCCATCTTTTGACCAGCTTTGGCACAACCAGAAATACATTTAACACACACAAATACTAAATACTAAAACTCCTAGGAAAAAAAGCATCAGCAACCAGCAGCTGATCAGAACCAAGAGTGTTTTTGCTGCAGTGTCTGGAGCAGGGCAAGTTCAGGAGAGCATTGCCCCACAACCTTCCAGGGCAGCCTTCTTTCTGTATTGCCGTGTGGCAGTGTCAGTACCTTTTCCCAACTGCTTCCTTTCTTAACCATGGCCGTTGGGATCTGGCACATGGGCTGTTGTTCGGGGCGCAGACCTGTGAGGTTAGTCGGACGCAACAGAAAAACCTCGGGAGCGCGAAAACGGAGCAGCCACCAGCAGACTTACGCTCTTTTTACCAGGCTCCCCCAGGGCTGCCACTGTGGCAAAGTACTGGATGACACGTTTCGTGTTGACAGTCTTGCCAGCACCAGATTCTCCGCTGTAGGAAGGAGGGAGATAACACAGGCCTTGCTCAAACAGCTGTAACTCGCCCTTTCACCCTCCTGTCCCTTTCACTATCCCGTGTCCTGCCAGCCCCTGTCCGCACACAGGCTGTTCTCAGAGTCACTGGCTGACGTCTGCAGCCTGTCGTTTGGCCCTCTCAGTGGAAACCATTTTAAATTGTCTGAATGGAGAGGTAAATGCCAGTGATAGCAGCAATTAATTCTTCATGTGACGGGGCTCAGAAGTCGAGTGCAAACCCACACTGCACAGAGCTTCTTATAGGGGCATGAAGTTTTATTACAAACATCCAGGCTGAGGATCTGAGGTGTACCTAGAGATAGCTAATGAATTAGAAAATGCACAGAAAAGCTGCAGTAATTTGCTTGCAGTATCCACGAAGCACGTGTGAACTGCATGGGGTGACACCCAACTCACTACTTTTCATGCATGTCAGTAAATGATCTTTTTTGCCTTGGCAATTTCCCTCCCTTTGGGTGTGTCTACACAACATGCTCACATATAATTTGCAGCAAGAGTAACCACATTGAATACCAGGTTGCCAGCAACCTCGAGGATCATCTGGTCCAACCTTTCTTGGCAAAAGCCCCATCTAGACAAAAGCAACATCTAGGTAAGATGCCCCAGCACCCCATCCAGACAGATCTTAACAGTGTTGAATGCTGGGGAATCCACCACTTCCCTGGGGAGATTCTTCCAGTGGCTGACTGTTGTCACTGTGAAAGAAGGTGTTTTCTGTGTCTGAGGAGGGCATCCACAGCAGGGCTAACCCTGGAAGAAGCTTATTTAACTGCCTGCTGAGGTATTATTGTGCCCACTTGGAATGAACACCAGATGAGGGTCACAATCGGGCCAGATTCCATCAAACCCTTAGCTACTAGTCATCCATGGGGCTCAAGGTAGCCATCAGAGGGCCAAATCGCCAGATACTTGGCCTGGATCAAGTTCTGGGCAAATTAGCTGAGATATCAAGAGACAACTTGCATTTCAGTAGGGATATTTTTTTCTTCTTCTAAATTTTTCACGGCAACAGAGTCTCAAATCAGTCAAAAAAGATGCACTTACGTGATCAGCATAGACTGATTCTCTCGATCTGTGGAGGGGAAAAAAATTTTAGAAGAGAAACTTAGTAGGCTGTAAAAATTGCTTATTTTGCTTAGTATAATTGCAAAGGAGTAACAACTATCCCAGAATCAGTCCTGCAAGGACAGGAGAGAGTTACACGAAGCAGAGATGAAAAGATAAAAATTAGTATCACCTAGCCCAGCCTCCAACAGTGGAGGTTCTAGCCCTGTCCTGAATCCTCCTCCTGTGCTTTGTTCAAGTCATTATTAAAGTCCCATCAGTTGTGTACCATTACTCCCTCTGTGTCTGGGAAGTTATAATAAAGTAATTTCCTGTCATCAAAATATTTATTTTCTTATTCATTTTTCTTTGCTCACATCTGGCCCTTCTGCTCCTGCAATACTTGACCAACTCAAGCCATTTTGCTGTTTGTTCACAGGCTGTTTCTTGTTATGCATATGTCCTCCTCTTCAGTTGACCACGCTGCTGGAATGAAGTTTTGTAATGCCCCTGCTGTTAATGGCCTGACCAGAAATAAGCATTTATTAGAACACTTTGCAACCTTAATAAATTATTAACCAAGTTCAGCAAATGCTAAATCATAGCAGTTTCCCACGCTGCTGAACCTGAATCCCTCTTTCTGTTTTTAAATTACAGTCATCCAGACAGCTACACATTGGGCAGCCTGGCCGTATTCACCCTTATCTGATTAAAAAGCATCTCTTTGCAGCCACACATCCATCCCCTCTGACCAACACCTTCTGTCCCCTCACAGCCGTGGCACTTCCCATTTTATTAGAACCAGATGACAGCAGAATGAGTTCCCACCCAATCTCTTTGGGATTTACCCTCTCACCTCACAGGACCTGATGTGAGCGCATCACTGCTGCCCTCTGCTGATAAGACTCGGTTTTTCCCAGTAACCTGGGGGTCAGGATAAGAACGTTTCCCAGGCACAGCCGGCGCTCGCTGCCAGAAGGTTGGTGCCCAGATCCACAGCAGTCAGCTCAACGCTGACCCACAGCAGGATGGTGCAAACGATGTGCGCACCTTCTTAGCTAACCTTTCCCTACGTATGTTTTGTAAGGGTGAGAGTGGGGAGCACAAACCGACAGGACGTTCATTTTTGAGGTTGGGAAAATACTTACAGGCCTTTGGGGCACAGCCCCATTTCTGTTACAAGCTGATAGATTTCCCCAGTTCAGACCACTAAATCATTGTGTCTGACAGCTAATCCCTACTCAGGGCATACTGTCACCAGAAGTACCACAGGGACGTCAGTCGGGGGGGGGGTGTGTGCTTAAAAAAGCCCAATGAAACTAAGCAAGTAGAGTATTTGCACATTTGTTGCATGTTAAAAAAGGTCTCACAAACCTCCACCCCTTTGGCTGGCCAAAGTGAAAACAAATTTGGAAGCAGGCAGTGCCACTTACTGCGCAGCATGTCGTGGTAGGCGTTATCCGCGATGGAGAAGATGTGAGGAGGGGCCTCCGAGCGCCTCTTGCCTTTGTATGCAGCAACAACCTCCGACTTGTAGACAGGCAACCACTTGTAAGGATTTATAGTCACGCAGAATAAACCAGAATAGGTCTGGAGAGGAGCACAAGAGTGAGAAAAATCACTCCAGGAACAAGGAAAAAAAGTCTTAATTAACCAAGCGGTTCCTGGTGTTGCCAGCTTCGGAATTCTGACTTGAAGAGCAGCCTTTGATCTCAATTTCTAAACCTAATGTCTGCTAAGTGACTTCCTATAGAAAACCTACAGATACTAGACAGTTTTCCAAAGGGGAGAAAGCTTTTTCAAGATGACAGCCAGAAACAGAAATTGCCCCTGCAGCTAAACAAAGGAGCAGGAAACAGACTTCCCTCTGATTTTCTGCCTTGCCATATAGGAGAGTTGTTTCTTCTTGACAACAGTGATTTATGAAGGGAAGAAAAGTTACAGCTTTCCTCCTCAAGCCCCATTCTTAGGAGGATAAACAATCTCCAATTATTGATTTGGGGCAATTTCTTGTGGGTGTCCAAAAAAGAAAACAACTTCATAGTGTTGCTCCCCAAAGTTGCAGAGTGTTTTTCCTGCTTTTGGAGAAATGCAGTTGGTAAAAATCTATCTTGATTGTTGCTCTTTAGGCCATTTACATCAGTTAGCTGGGGCCTGGGTCATTCTAGGGAAGAATAAGTTTTCAGTTGTTACCCCAGGGAATCAGTGCTAGCTGGTAACTTCTCAGCTACTTAGTCCAGGTTGAAGCAAAAGTCTTCAAAGAAATGCAGCTATTACATGGGCACAAGCACTATGTGCACATAGATTAGTGAGCTCAGTTACATTCTAAAAGTTTTAGGTGAAATCCAGGTGACTTCCCTTAAAAACAGCATCAGGACCTGCTCTAGAATGGCCCTGGCATGAGTCCCCAGTCCTGTTTTCAACATGGAAAAATAAAATACCAGCCAGTAAATGGATTAAGGCAAGATGACAAATGTAATTTTCTACCTATACTTATCTGCAGGCAAAGCTGTGCTTTAGGGCATACATGTCTGTACAGGGTTTATTAGAGAAATGCAGAAAATGATTAACAATCAGAATGTAAATGGGAAAATGTTGAATTCGCTCTTCTGATGAACACCAGAACAAGGATTGCCTGTAAAAGCTATAGGTATCCCTGACTGATTTCAGACACAATTGAATGCAGCAAGCTGGGAGCAAAAGTGTAGCCTCATGAAATTAGGTGCTTGTTTTGGTCCTGACAGAAATTATGTTAATGATGTCACAGGGAAGATACAGAGCAAGGGGAAAAGCCAGAGTGAAACAAGACAGATGTCAGCACTGAAAATGAAGGGAATAAAATTACTGAACTAAAGATAGAAAGTCTCGTACTTAAGTCATGTGTGTGCTCTAGGCTTGAGGCATTGTTTCTTAACAAGGAAATCTTCACGGCTGGTATTGACATGCATGAATATTAGGAGAGGAAGAATAAACTAGGTCTCCCCTACGCCCTGATTGCTGAAAGCATGTCCCTGGACACCCTTCTCCAAGGCAAGAAAGCAAAACCAAAGAATTTTATTTACACGGCCTCATTCATTCAGTTTTGCCTGTGTGCATTCACACGCAAGCCTGCTCCAAGCAACTTCCCTTCTGAAAGGATGAGCAAGAGCCTCAGCTACGTGACTTAGCAAAGCTTTGTGTGAAGAACACACATTCAAACACGAAGGCCATGCTTGAAATACAGATTTCCAAACAGAGCCTCGGCATGACCCTTACATAGATCATCCAGTTGCTGTAGCGCTTCCTCAGATTGTACAGCACAGACGCCTCGTTCAGATGAGTCAGCATAGCCATGTCCTCGATCATGTCGAACTTGGGAGGGTTCATGGACTGCAAGTCATCTTCTTTTATAGTCATGGTCTGCAAAGACAAATTAGGTACAGCAGTGCTGGAAAACACTGGGATTTTCTGTTGCTTCACACACCTTACAGAAGAGTATCTTGTTTTCCCTGCAGAGAGATGCCCTTCAGCTCTGCCTTAGCCTATGGACGCAGTAGCATTTGTTTTCAACGGCCATCATAACGGGAGAAGGGCAAGATAAAAGTAAGGAGTACAGTGGTACAGCTGTACCATGGAACGGGCAACTGGCCTTAAAGCAGGACAGGCCATGCCCTGGAGCCTGCTGCTCCAGCCCTGCCAGTCATAGATCAGACAAGACCAATTTTGTACCCTTCCATCTGTCGTCTCCACGGTCACTTTGCCACCGCTGGTTTCTGTAATCTCAGCTTCAACGTAAGCTTTCTTTTCATCTGGAACCCAACATTTCTTCTTCCCTGTGAAATTAAGGACATAGAGGGTTCACAGCCTTGCGTGAAACAGTAACACCCTGCCTAGCCGAGCAAGATTGCCGGGTCACTTTTTCTCCACAAGCCAGACAGAACCTCCGTGACTGCAGCAGATCAGCAGTGCCGGGGAGCTGCATACCAAAGCAGAAGACATAGGGCTTCCAAATGTTGCCTCCCCTTCAAAACTACTACTTGGCTTCCTCTAGATCCTTCCAGCATGAGGTGTCAAAATATTTCACAAACGCTGGCTAAGCCTCAGCCTCCACAGGAAATCCATAATCACTATCACCAGCGTGCAGATGGGGTAACTGAGATCCAAGCCCGAATTAAGGCATTTGGTAAAAAGCGACAATTTTCTATTGCAATCTGAGTGAGGACTCCAGCCCACAATTATTTCCCTGCCAGCTATCAGTTTCAACCTTATTCCTGAAGACTTTTCTGAGGTTTGCTTGAAAAAACAGCAATACTCATAACTCACATTGAGTTATGGATGTGGCTTTTTAGAGTTTGGAGAAGCTGCACCACACTTCTGGTTGTTGGTTATAGCAACTATTCTGAAAGGCGAAATGCTGTGGGTGTTGGTGTATTTTTACTTGCTACTGACACCTTAGGGCCCATATAAATCCATTTGATAAAAAATAAATTATGGGAAATTAAAAGCTAGCATCAGATTGTCACACAGCCTGTGAATCAAAAGGATGTACAGGTATACCCTAACAAGGCATCTGGTCAGGCTGCGAAGTCTTATTACAGGAATGCCAATGTGTGGCTTTTTTTCTTTCACATAGATGAATAAGGGGTCCCCCCATTAGGAGAGCAGTACAAATACATCTTGCTTCTAAATCCAGTTAATCACTTATTCAGCATACATTGGTAGCTTATTTCTATTTAATACTACCTGCCCTGTTGTTTTGGGGTTGGGTTTTTTAATAGCTTTGCAGAATAGATAAACCAGAATGTGGTTGAACCAGCTACTTCAGACAGCAGCAGCAGCCCAGCAGCAAGAACAGAGGTTCTGCATCTGCTTTGCTCTGCGTCCCTACAGCTACCTGGGTAGCTACATCCTCAGGTTGGATGTAACCCTTGTCACTCTGGACCAGCCACCGGCGGCATAAAGGTCACTGCAACTCACCATCGAAGGCGACGGTCTGTGCCATCATCAGCTCCTTCTCACTCTTTCGGAGGAAGGGAGCAGCCTCCCCGAATTCCGACATGTCCATCATCTTGGCAAGGGTTCAAGGTGGCACAGCTCAAAGAAGAAAAAATAAGGGACCTGGTCTACAGGAGGAGGGGAAAGGGAAATAAATGTTTGCGTGGATGATCTGAGGAAATACAAAACACTTAACACAATGTGTCAGGCGGCTGATCCAAAGCGATGAATAATTTGAAATGCAAATACCTAACAGAGATTTGAGTCTATCCTGCACCCTTAGTCAAACCTGGCTCAGTTTATTTAAAGCCAGCCAGATCCCGTGTGGTTCGAAACCTGGACACGGGTCACAGAGTTATCTCCACAGGAGAATTTAATCTCTTCTTTGTGGCACGAATGCTGCTTAAAAGCGGGAGATAAGCCGGACCACTTGAAGCTGTGATTTTAAAAACCACTTAGTGGGCAGGAGAAGCAGGGATGGTGGTGGCTTTCCTGGCCTTTTTCAAATTCTCCTGGACCAGGCATGCAGCACATCACCAGCACGTCTTCCTGGGGCTGTGCCACCCAGCTACCTCAAGCATTATCTCAGGCAGGTGTTTCATGGAGGGAGACTCGGCTGCTGCAAACCCAGAACTACTCCGAAGGTGTGCATTGCAGCCTTCATGGGGCTCCAGGGATGTATGCCCACGTTCCTGCTGGAGAAAGCCAGGAAGGTGGAAACTGCTCTGCTACCTGCAGCATGCTTCGCTGGTTGCACACACAGGCATGTTATAAAGAGCAAGGCTAGCACATCCTGGGGAGGTCCTGTGCTGGTGCAGCTTCCCAAGCTGTTGGTACTTCCGAATCCTCCAGCTTGGGTACCTCCCTGCAGCAAGGCGCGGCAGGGGCAAGTGAATCTGCAGTGTCACAGAGGGGGTTTCACAGGCTTTTTATATTTGAGTTTCTTAGTCCTGCTGAACATCTACACTTGTTTTTCCAAATGACAGGGGCAGGATGTTCAGGAGTCTCTTCTTGTGAAAGAGAGGACAGGGCATGGGGGTTAAGTGAGACCAGTTTGCTGGGTGTGTATGGCCAAGCAACTGCTTTGATTGTTACCTACTCTCTGAGGTGATTGTACACATTTATTCTTCTGTTTGGTTGGGGTTTTATACACACACACATAAATACTTACACACACATATGTAAAACACTCAGGGTGCCATCAAAAAAGGTCTAGAAGTTCCACTGCTAAAAGGTGTGTGTACACAAACACACACACACAATATCTAAGAATTTCAATTTTTTTTTCCCTTTAAAGTCAAGACACCATTTGATTACTATTTGAAGCTCAACAAGTGACCCTCTGATATCACCTCTTCCCTTATTCTATTTACTGCACAATATCCTGAGCAGCTGACCAAATTTTCAAGAGCCCTGTATCAAGCCAGACACTGTAATCATCCAAAATTTAATTTGATTTCTTTCTAACAAAATTCTGGTAAGGATAAAAACTGTTTGTCAACCAAGGCAGGTTTTTTTCCCCAACACGTTCCTTCCTTCTGGGGAATGTGGAGCCCTAAGACAGCAGAGCTGCCAAACACTTTGCATTCAGCCCTCTCCCACTGCTGCGGCACAAGCTTGAGACCTTCTGCTTTGCTGCTGTAGAGCAAAAACTTTCTTCCTCAGGATTAGCCTTAACTTTTTTTCCCCCCTTTTAAAGATTAAGGGCCTACACGAGCACAACCATCACCAATTATTTTAACATCATCAGAGCTGACCAAAATTCCCATTTGAAGGCACGACTCAAAACTAGTGTGGCAAAGTCTCTCTCCCATGGGGAGTCTGTCCGTGGAGCAACAAAATCACCTCAGTTCATACATTTAAGCAGAACAGCATTAGAGCATGTAAGTGTCATTTCACATTATACGTGCAGATGCCAGTGCAGCCACTCCAGTGTTAGGGTTTGGGACAGGTCCTCACAAGTCCCAACATACACTTAAGGACTCTAAACCACTCCTGAGCAACCTAGCTCCATTTGCAGACTTTTTAGGGACAGTCTCTCAGTTATCACCCTCGCCCAGTTCCCCCCAGTTTTTTTTTAATGGCAAACATGTTATGGTGTAAATAAATACTCTAGCAGCTGGGAGAGAATCCCCTTTTCTTCAGGAGTCTCGCATACTTGATGTTATGACAGAGGCCAGAACCCAGTCAGCACATACCTTGTGGGTGCAGAGGATTCAGCAAGACAAATCCACTGTCAGAGAGGAGAAATTGGAAATGTCATTTGGTTTATGGTCATGGGATTATTTCTAAGTGGTGATATAGTTGTAAGAGACAAGGCAGAGCTAAAGACACTCACTTTCCTCTCAGTCTGCTCCAGGTAATGACAAAAAGAGACGGCCCTTGTATATGAAGCTTGGAAGATCCTCAAAAACACCTACACCTTGTAGAAGGCCAATATTCTTACACAAAGTTAAGTGGCATGCCCAGGACCATCAACGATTTGGTGGGGCATTCAGGCTCGGAAAGGAGGGACCTTGTCTGAGGCTGTTGGAAGAGCTCATGAAGCGCTAACATCTTGCCTGCAGTAGCTGTGACAGCAGGCACCACCCATCTTTGAAGGAAACCCAGGATTCCCCACAGGGTTGTAACTCAGGCTAGATTAAAGAACTCCTTCAACCAAGGAGCTGCTTAAAATTGCAAACTGCATAAGCCACCACCTCTTGCGGATGATAGAGAAGACAGAAAATAGGACCTGCTGGTCCCGGCTAATTACTCCACCCAGGTACATCGTCACAGAGGACTTGACCCTTTGCTAGGCAGTTACTCTAGCTGGCTGAAGGAACGCGCTGATGTTAGAGAGGAAACATATACCTGCCATCCTAGCAGTCAAGCAGCACCCTAGGGTGACTAGCAATCTCCCTACAAAAGCCTTAAGCCACGTGAAAGCCTTAAGTCACATCAAACCCACGGTACAGTGTTAGAGCACAGCTGGGTACCCGCATTTAGAAGTGAGAGAGGTTGGTACTCACCCTGGAAAGCACACAGAAAGTGTCACGACTCCGCCTGGTCCAGACTTTATATGTCCCTATCTCAAGGTCATTGGTGATAACAGTTTAAAGGCATCATCAGTTTTCCTCCATGCCTATATTTGTCCACCGGATCCCTGGGTGAGGAGACAATGCCTGAGGAGGGGACACGTGTGGCTGTGCCCTGGGGAAGGGGGTGGGGTGGGGGCAGGAATGTCAGCGGGGAGCTGCACGCTCCTTGCTGGTCACCCCCCACCACTCCATTCTTGCTCCATGACTTAATGGAAGAAGCTTTTCCTGCCTCTGTGTTTTCACAGGAGCAGGTATTGCTTTTCCCGGTGCCTCAGAGCTTAATTACCATGGGCTTGGGGGTTGTGGGGTGGAAATTAAGAGTAATCAGACATAACCCTCCTAGAATACAAAACACAAAGATTCTTCCACAAGGGAGGAGGGATTTTAAAGGGAAAATTTGGTTTTGTGAGCCAAACTGCCTTCAAGGAACAAAGCTGGGATGTGAGTTCTCATACCCCAGTCAGGCACTTTAAATCCCCTTCCTCAAAGAACAAAAGCCAACCTGCAGGCTCAGGCTTGGGATACACAGGTATTCCTCAGTTTACGAACAAGACAAGATGATGAAGAAATTTAAGAATGTATTGATTCTGCCTGGAAAGTGAATTACAGATAACAAACAAAGGAGGCATCAATTTTAGCGAGTGCTTTGCTTCAGGAAACTCATTTATGAGATGGAGTTTAGGCACTATCTGGATTTCCCATCGTAAACT
Source organism: Hypotaenidia okinawae (assembly GCA_027925045.1). Classification (NCBI taxonomy): domain Eukaryota; kingdom Metazoa; phylum Chordata; class Aves; order Gruiformes; family Rallidae; genus Hypotaenidia; species Hypotaenidia okinawae. The sequence goes on from BSDF01000001.1 coordinate 96,683,164, forward strand.
CATTTTTCCTACAAAACAAGCTCCATAAGTAACTCAGGTCTCATTTCATTTCAACCCATAAATAGCAAAACAACTGACACATTCAGATTGATTTGCTTTTACCAGCATGGGTAGATATATAGGTTTCCCTTGGTTCCAGGATAAACTAACTCTAAAAGCACAAAGGAAAATAAATATTGCTGATAATGCTTGTTGGCCATAAGAAAAGACAATATATTAGGGCTTGAGAAAACTCATTTCCAAGGCAGCAAGGGGAAGCAGGGAGGGAGCTTATCCACAGCTTCATTGAATTCTTAGATACCCGCAGGAGCAAGTGGTTTAGTTTGTGACAAGGCAAGAAGAAAAACACTTGCCTAGCGAGTCAGCTATTTTTAAAGCTGTTGTCCCGATGACTGGACAGCGACAGGTTGCACGGACAAAGTAGGTTTGTAAGAAACAGAGGGATTTATGGAAGTGAGAGACTCAAACACAGGAGGCTGATGCGTCAGGCTTTAGTGACCTGGTATTTTTAGCAGTTGGGGAAAGCAACCAAGAGACAGAGAATCACTACGGCTTTGCTAGAGACATGCCCATCTCCAGAGAGACTTCGTTGAGAAGAGGGCCCTCGGTTAAAGTTAGGGGTGAGGCTTTCGGTCCTGCTCTGGATACACCAGTGAAAGGAACCTGCGCTGGAGCTGAAAGCAAGCGGCATGCGTCACGCTGCAGCGCTTGACTGGCTGTCACGCTCCTCTCACTCCTTTCCTTAAACCAGCATCACTTCCCACCCTTCCCAGCCTGCTGCTTCAGAGGTGCTCAGCGCCCTGCAGCAGGGATGTGTGTTGATGTTGGATCCAAGTCACCACTTTTTTGTTTCATATCTGGTGAAAAAGGAAAGCGAGCTGGCGATCTCAGCTGCTCAGCTGAACAGGGAGCCACTGTGCAAAGCTAAAGCAGATGCTCCTGGTCATGTAACTTGAAACAAGGTAAACTGCATGCATCGCCAGGATTTATGGATGCAGTTAATCCGCTGTGAAGGCTGAGAGTATGATTATTTCATGACATGAGGGTATAACGCTCGGGTACTCCCTCCCTCCTGCTCCTCTCTCACATTGCCAGTAGCTTCACTTCCAAACACAACGTTCCCATTACCACCTACTTTGCTTAGAAGGCGGCATCTTTTTACAAATACGCCGTTATCACTTGCTTTTTTTTTTTTTCTTTCCTGTTCTGCAAATATTCAGCTTTCATCAGTCCCGCACGAACACTACGATCTCGCTCCCACACCTCCCTATTCTTTTTTAGGGCTGCAAACAACTGTTTCTATAGCTGATGCCAATGTGATTTCACTGCCTGTGTCACTTTGAAAAGGGACACAGCCAGCGCCCATTCAAACACGATCAATTTATTGTACTGCTAGCCTGATGTGAACTATTGCTGCACATGTTATTCCTGCCTTGCTGCGGTTTATTTGCTTTCTTTTAATACGAACCAGAATTTGCAGCACATTTCCCCTAGGTTAAATTTGTAACAGTGAAAACCAAAGGCATTTGTCTCTTGCGGGGGCTACTTTTAGAAAGGTTAATGCTGGTCGCTGTTTCTAGGGAAACAAGGGACATTGATAAGAAGCCCTTGTGACTAACCTATTTTTAATAACATTACATGTTGGAAAGGAATGCAATAACATTTATCAGCTCAAGACAGAGATAGTGTCAATATCGCGGGCTCATATAGAGAAGTTGGCACCTGGGATCTGTAAAAGCTCAGTTATGAGCCCTCTCTATTTTCTTAGAAAAGAAAAAAGCGTTGACAAAAGCTGGTCTTTAGACTACTCTTAATAAAGCATAATAATCTGGCATGCCTGAAAAGTGAGATCAGTGAGATAGAAGGACACTAGTTCAAGATACAGATGCTTGGAGAAAGCATCTTCTGAGTCAGGAGCCTCTGGACTGCTCCATAAGCAAGCAGAAGGACTCTCCCTCTGCAAGATGCACCTAAGTGGCTGTATCTAAAGAGATTGAGAACCTGTTATTTACCTCAGGGTTTGGTTGGGGTTTTTTTTCAGCTAATGGTCCCCGCTGCTATTGCAGTCTCCATTTAAAGGACAAATGGGAAAGAGCCAAAATGATCTAGTCTGATGCTCTTTGAAAGAAAAAGGTCATTCATGTGGGAATAGTTTCAGCAGAAGAAGAATGTGAATGTCATACCCAGCAGCAAATCCCAGCCCGTTCTGCAGGAGTGGATGTATTTTCTGGGGTGAGGAATTATGGTTTAATTCTTCAAGCCGCTGCTGATGCCCCAAAGAGAAACGTGAGGGGGAGAGAAGCTTAGCTTTAAAAATAGTTGCACTCTGCTGCATCTCTAAAGGATGAGAAAATTAGCACTAAACAGTACACTTAGAATGTGTTTACGACAGCTAGATCTGCTGGTTGGAACTGGAGTCTTTGGGGTTTCTGGAGGCCTTTGTGCTCCCCCTGCCGCAGTGCACACACGGGCGGGTGGACACAGGCGCCTGCAACCTGAGGAGATACAGGCACATTTGTTCGGGCTCCTTTCAGAACCATGGTTTTAAATAGTTTCCTCTGCTTAATTCTTTGCTGATAGCTACTGTGTGGTGCGAGAGGCTAAAGGAAATTTAAATTTCTCTATGGAAAGCATATGCTTTCATGCAAACATGCCCGGGGAAATAATGCCTAAGCTACCAAGAATGCTTTAAGTGCCTTTTAAGCCACTGAAATCCATGATCTACTGCTATCAGTATGCAGACCCCCGAAAACAGAATACCTCTTCCCTCTTTGAACAGCTTGACATCACCAGTGACTGCAGAGAATTAACACATGAAACCCCGAGTGCGGCCGATCTTATTAGCTTGGTAGTGCTCAGCAGCGTCTGTCCCTCGTCTGTGCTGCCAGCAGGCCCCAGCCTCTCATCCCCTGCCAAGCCCTGAGCTCCGGGATGCATCGGCACGCTCCCCTCCTCACCCGGGCGGTAGTAATAAACATTTCAGAGCTGTCACTGCTGCCTCTTCCCTGCTGACATTCAATCATTACGGTATCTGAAGAACGTTTAAATAGGTCAGGGTTTTAATGGGAGAGCTCGGCTTCTGGGAGCGAGACTGACAGTGCTTTGAGAGCGGATTAACAGCGCTGATAAATCAATCTCAAACTGACTCACAGCCCTAAGAAAAATAGGAAGGTGAAAACAGCAAGAAGTATGCCTAATTAAGTAAATGGTCTCAGCCCTTCTGCTCTAGAGAACTGGCCACAAGTGGTGTTCCCCAGGGCTCAGTCCTGGGCCCAGTCCTGTCCAATATCTTTATCGATGACCTGGATGAAGGGACTGAATGTTCCTTCAGTAAGTCTGTGGATGACACTAAACTAGGAGGAAGTGTCAGTCTGCCTGAGGGTAGGGAGGCTCTTCAGAGGGATCTGGACCGGCTGAGATGGGCTGAGACCAATGGGATGAGGTTCAACAAGGCCAAGTGTAGAGTGCTGCACATGAGACATAACAGCCCCATGCAGCACTACAGGCTTGGGGGAGACTGGCTGGAGAGCTGTCAGGCAGAGAAGGACCCGGGGGTGTTGGTTGACTGCAGGCTGAATATGAGCCACCAGTGTGCCCAAGTGGGCAAGAAGGCCAATGGCATCTTGGCATGTATCAGAAACAGCGTGCCCAGCAAGTCCAGGGCAGTGATTGTGCCCCTGTACTTGGCACTGGTGAGGCTACACCTCAGGTACTGTGTCCAGTTCTGGGCTCCTCGCTACAAGACAGACATCGAGGTCCTGAGGCATGTCCAGAGAAGGGCAACCAGGCTGGTGAAGGGGCTGAAGAGCAAACCTTATGAGGAGCAGCTGAAGGGAACTGGAGTTGTTTAGCCTGGAGGAGGCTGAGGGGAGACCTTATCACTACCTACAATTACCTGAAAGGAGGTTGTAGAGAGGTAGGTGTTGGTCTCTTCACCCAAGCAACAGGTGAGAGGACAAGGGGGAATGGCCTCAAAGCTACACCAGGGCAGTATCACATTAGACATTAGGAAAACCTTCTTCACCGAAAGGGTTGTCGGGCATTGGAACAGGCTGCCCAGAGAGGCGGTTGGGTCACTGACTCTGGATGAAGATGGGTAGATGAGGTGCCCAGGGATATGGTTTAGTAGAGGATGGGTATGGTTGGACTCAATCTCAAACGTCTTTTCCAACCTAGTGATTCTATACCAGGGTAGGGAAAGGTGGCTTTTGCCACATGCCTTCTCACTCCTCTCTCTTTAAAAGTTGACATTACCCACTCCCTCTGAGAAAAGTTTTCAGTCCCAAATAATCCTGACCATCCCATCTTGCCAGTCAGGTCAGGCAGTACGTAAGGGCATGTTTTCAAAATTCATCCTTTTGGGCATGTTTTCAAAATTCATCCTTTTTCCCAACTTTCACATATCGTAATTGCCACTAGTGAGTTTTGGGTTCCCTCTCCAAAGTGTTCTGCATTTTCCATAACCATGGGGGAAGGCAGGGAGTTAAAAGCCCTAATAATGCATGTAAGTAGTTCAGGTTAATCTTTTCAGCATTCATTAACTAAGCATTTATTTGCACAGCACGTCATTAGAATTACTGTAGCCCATTCACCAACGTTATTATGCCCTTCTGAAGTTAATAGTCAGAAGTACTTTAGCCTTGATTATTGCAGAAAATAAAAAAATAATCCATAAATGTCTCTCTAGGGTTTGCATTACACAATCCGGCTTCAAAGCCAGGGTACTTCATTACCCCTGCTGCAGCCCATGACTATGATGCACACTGCTCAAGCGGCCTGAAAAACCACATTTCCATTTCAATAGGCAGCACTGCCCTGAAATACTCCCGGGCCTTCAGACGCAATGCTTTCCAGCTCCCAGTGCCAAGCTCCAGCAAAACAATTTACCTCTCTCTGCTTTTTGTTTGGGTTTTTTTCTCCCTTCACCTTTCAGCCCCAAGGAGCCTGCCTGTCAGCGATGGGCAGGGGTGGGTACCGTCCTTGCTGATCCCCTGGTTTCTGCTGCTGTAAAGGTTTATTTTTCAGAGGAGGTGAGGGGGGAAAAGAAGGGAAAATCCATGCCTTTTTAGACACAAAAGGTTTTTTAATTTTTTGCTTCTGTAACTCTGAGTCATAACTCCTCTTTCTGTCAAGGACTGCTTCCTGTTTTGTGTTTACCTTATGTCAATTGCAAGCTACACTACAACAGTGCATTGACAGTTTAATTGGTGAAATAATTGCCATGGGGTGAATACTTTATTAACATTGCAAGTGCCAGCAGAAAAAAATCAACACCGAATTGATGCAACACTAAATAGCAAGAAGGCACCACAGGAACCTGGCTGTGAGTTTTCCTGTATTTACCTTCTGCACACAAAGCCACGACACTGATTCTTCCCAAGCACAGCTGAGCTGGTCACCTCTACCAGGAAACTCAGTCAGCAAAGCTCCTTGAAAAATATAAGGCCAGGTTGTTGGGTTTTGTTTTTTTTTTAAATATCTATTTCCAGAGGTATTACTTTCTGCTGCTACCTTGACAAAGCACAAGCGAGTGCTTCTCATACGGTCTAGTGACTTGGTGCTAGTTGTCAGTCAAATGTGAACACCTCCAAAAATGGACACGACATCCTTCTCTCCAGCAGCAGTGTTCTGGAGTGACTGGCTGGTGTGTGCATATAAATATATATACATATATATATATATACATATAAACCCACTCGTATATATTTGTATGTCTGTGTGTCTATCTAGACATATATATGCATATATATATATTTACAAATGTTAAGCCAGGTTTATTTTCCAGCCTTCCCCCTTTTTTCTAGCTTCGACTCTCCTCACTTACAACTTCATACTAGATAAAACACACTTTCCCCCCCCCAAGAGTTGCAGAACTGATCCTGTCAATTGGGCGCTGTACTGTGGCCAAACCCAGGTGTACCCCGCCACCACTGCACACCCGTCTTTCACTACACCAGGCTCCTGCTACCCAGGCTCGGCACCAGCGAGGCACAGGGGCTGACAAAATCCCACCACCAGCAAGGCCCCTGAAACACTTCAGGCTCAGAATCTTTTCTGCACAGGGCATGACAAAATCCCACCACCAGCAAGGCCCCTGAAACACTTCAGGCTCAGACTCTTTTCTGCACAGGGCATTTCTGTTTTGCTGCATGAGGACATCACCTCTAACCCCAGATTAGTTCCCAAAAAGGCATGTCAGAGTGATATCACAATGGGGTGAGCTGCAGCACACTTGGCTGCTGCGCTCCCCCTGCCTCAGCGCTGTTTGGGACAGGCAGGGACAGGAGTGCTAGTCAGGGAGGCTGTGGTGAGAAAAGACCATGTTGGGCTACCCAGAGAAACCCACAGAGCCCTCTGGAGATAGGCCATGCAACATGTCAAGACCAAAACCCACCAAGAGTCCACTGTCGAGATGGGCTGGGCGTAGCCTTCGGAAGGAGGACTGCCTTTGCTACAACAGCGACCTGCAGCTGAGATGTACAATGAAGTTCCAGGCACAACCCACTTCAGAGTTCTGACAGCTCCTGAGCAGCTGCTAATCCTGTTGTAAAAGAAATGATTTTAAGTGTCTTTTTTTTTTTTTTGTAATTTAAATACATATTTTGTCTCTATAGGGAGAAAAAAATACAAAGGATATGGGGGGAAAAATATATGCTTGCACCAAGCCAAAGTACCTGCCACATACATGTTTTTAGGTCTTACACAGCAGTGGAAAAAAGAAAAGGGAAGAAGCAATTAAATTATGCATCTAGTGTGATGATACAAAGCTAGATTGCTGCAAAAACACTGAGCAAGAGTCGATGATATTCCCTGTCTCACTGAGGGACTCAAACTTCACTTTAAATACCAGTAGCTCAGCAGCACGAAAACACCAAACGTTTGACAGGACCATCAGCCCAGTGGAGCAACTTGTTAAATTTTCATCAAAACTCACAGAAAGCCTCAGGTTTTGATCTATCCAGGCCATCCCAGAGAAGCTCAGTCTCTTCAAAGCCATTCACCAAAAGATCGTTTTGGAACAGCCTTGATTGAAGACCTGTTGCTGTACTGCCCTGTGGATGCAGATGCTTCTTCACCTTGTCTCTCCAGGTACATTTCTGCAGGTCTGGTGCCTGTGCCTTGCCTCTGCTAGAGTAGGGAATGTGGTCCTAGCAATAACTCCTGCAGGGCAACAAAAGAACATTTTTATTTATATAGCTATAGAAAGATTATTTATTTTTTAATCAACATTGATGATATTTTTCAGAAAATCTAAATTTACAGCAGAAGGCTTAGGTGAAAAGTTTGACACAGAAATTTGACCAAAAAAGGGTTGGTTTTTTTGAGGTATGAAAATACATCATGGAAAAAAGAAAAGGATCTTGATTTTATTTTTTTTTAAAGTTGAATTATTCTGCCTCTTGCTTTTCAGGATATATTAGTCCAGGTGGAAATACTCATCCTTCCTGTTGTAGTGGAGTTGATGAACAGAGATTTTCCACAGCACAAAACTCTCCCATCCCATCCTATTCCATCCTCATCCAAATGTGCACCAGAATCATGGAGAAGGAATTAGAGCATAGGTGCAGGTGATTCCCATTGCATTGCCAACACGGCCTGGATACCTACATTCATTCATTGCTGACACGCTTCCGTACTTCAAGATCTGCAATGTATCCATCCTTGGAAAAGAATAATAATAATTTAAAAAATCCCTGTGATACAGAAATTACTGACACCTTTCTAGCAAAAAGTTATTAGGAAAGGAAGGATATTTGTGCACAGGGCTCTCTCAGTGGATGGGGTCTGTATCCGACTGCCGCCATCCAGCTCAGCGGCGATGGGGTGAGTGAGGAGGGCACCTGTGAGGACCTCCGCCAGCCAGGAGGGCTGCTCATATCGGCATGCCTTCAAAGAGCAAGCCAAATGACAATCATTCAGCTGTGCCTTAACTTACTCATAATATTTAGTTTTCCTTTTGGCCAGCCTTCAGTAAATAGAGCCCAGTATTTATGTATTCAGCTTGAAGAAAAACACATATTAAGGGCAGAATGCTGCCGTTAGCCTCCAGCCAAGTATCACTGATCCAGGAAATTAAGAGATTAGACAAAATGAAACCAAACTAAAATTGAAGTAGGAAACATGCACTTAGGGGGTTCAGAAAGTCTTAACATTGCTGTACAGCGAGGACAGACTGGGACTAAACCTTCCACATGTTTGCATTCCTACAAGCTTTTTCAAAGCCACTTCCACCTTTCTGAAGCCACTGAATGAGTAATCTCCAGCATCCATGCATTTTTTACGGGCTTTTCCCCGCCCTTCTTTCTTTTCTCCGATTCAAAAGTCCCCATCTCAAAATGGCTGAGCAAGGAGCACCAGCTGGGCTCCCACACAAGACTTCTGGAGGAGCGCAGCACCAAACAGGGCACTATTTCAAGGGCAGAGTTACCCTCTGAGAGACGCATAAAGCAACTACAGGTCACCAGTCCTCTGAAGATGCTTACACCCATTTTGCAGAACTGGAGCCTCACAAGGCAGCTTGGCTTTCACTTTACAGTAGAACAACTGGCTTGAGGCTTTTTCTTTTTCCTTTTTTTCCAGTGAGAACACATAGGAAGAGATGGTGTAAAGATCCTACTTAGAGTCCCACCAGCACCAAATTTCTGATGCCCTCTTTGCTTCTCCCTCCTCACCACCAGGCAGGGTTTCAGTGGTACGGGGGACATTTCAAGCAGAAACATGCAAGCCACTCAACCGTTAAGTCACTCAAGCTTTAAAGAATAAAGTGGCACTGCCAGTCCACCAGTTAGAGTCTGTGTGTGCCCTGTCCCTTGAAAGAGAAGCATTCCAGTCAGTGAGGTGCTTGCCTGGAAATTACCTGCATGTCCCAGTTTCAACTGGGATAGAGTCCATTTTCTTCCAAGCAGCCGGTGCAGTGACGTGTTTGGGCGTTAGCATGAGTATCACGCTGATAACACACTGATGTTTTGGTTGCTGCCAAGCAGCCAAGGACATTTCAGCTTCTCACACTGGCCTGCCAATGAGAAGTTGGGGAGTGCAGAAGAAGCTGGGAGGGGACACAGCCAGGACAGCTGACCCAAACTGGACAAAGGGACATTCCATGCCACATGACATCATGCTCCATGTATAACTGGGGAGATTTAGCTGGGAAGAGCCACAGCTCAGAAAACAGCTGAACATCAGTTCCACGTGGTGAGTAATTGTGCTGTGCATCTCTTACTTTGTACACTCTTTTATCACCATCACAATTATTCTCTTCCTTTTCTGCCCTATTAAACTGTTTTTATCTCAACTCACGAGGTTTACCTTTTTCTTTTTGATTCTGTCCCCCGTCCCATCGGGAACAAGGGAGGAGGGTGGGGGGAGCAAGCAAATGGCTGCATAGTTGCTTTAGCTTCCTGCTGAGTTAGACCATGACACTGCATGAGACCGATAATAAATCGCATTATTTCTGATGTTACAGGGGACCTATTTAAGAATTTTGAGCCCGGCTGTACTCTATCTGTAGCATTAAACACAACCATTCTTAATAACTTGGCTTAATTATTAGCCGCTTTCCTCCCATACATGCAGAAAAAGATTTCAGTTATGTTTAATTATATAGAAAGTTCTAAGTGTCTGTTTTATTTCATTAAGATCATTCGGAACTCAGTAAAATGCGAAACGCTTAATTCTTTAAATGACAGCTTTTAATTAATTTGAACTCAGATTTGCAGATTGCAACAATCTAGTCCATTTTCAGAAAGCCAACCTTTACATCTCCAGAGAATATGCTCTATTTTCTGCTGGTTTAAGGGCAAAAACCTCTTCAGCCTCAACAGTGGAGGTACAACCAACAGCAGGTAACAGAAATGCTCCATCCAGTTGGGCTCCAAGCAATAAACCATCGCTCAAGGTACCCAAGGCCACTGCTCTCACCTACATGAAAGTCTAGGCACTGGGGAGAGAAACAAGAGGTTTAGCCAGAGCTTTTGGGGGTAACAGCTGTGGCTTTGCCCCCTTCACCCACCAAATGCTTACCTGCCCATGCAGCGCTGTGTAAGGGGGAAACCAATGCCCAGCTCTGACGGCCGCCGACAGTCACCCTGCAACGCAGCAAGGGAACTGTGTTTGCTAGGTACGCCCCCCAACACTGGCTTCAGTGGGTAACTTCAAAAAGGAAAGGTGAAACATATTTCAGCTTGTAGCCATTGAAAACGAGGCTTGTAGTTGTGCTACAGATCTCTTCCTGCCCACAGACACTCTCACCCATCAATTCCAGGGACACCTGACAAAGGGAAAGTGACTCTGGTGACAGTCCTACAGGTCAGTAGCTGGCTAGAAGCTGGACTCAGAAGCCAACATGGGCAGAAGTTGGTTTTTCTCCTCGTATTCTGTGCATTAGAGCCCAGGCCAGCTAGAACCTCCATAGATTCCAAGGCAGCATCATGACATACTGTTTCCATCCCAGCGATACAAGCCCCTCTAGGGACATGGTAGAGCCTCCAACAGTGAAGGCTTTCTAAATGCAATTGGACAGGTTGCTAGATAATCTCATCTAGACTCCATCTCGCATGGAAGGTTGAACCAGGTGACCTTTGGTGGTCCCTTCCCACCTGGGGTGCTCTGTGATCACTAAGGGCACAGTGGTGAGGAAACTGAGGTCACTTTTGCATAGAGCAAAACAAGGGCTTGAGGAGGACAAAGGATCCAGTCCCACAGTGCACAAGATATGCTGCTTTTGGTAAGCATGGCTTGAAATGGATGGAAGCCACTAAGTCCTTGACTGGCACGAACAGTGTTGGATTTCCAGCATGACACCTTCACACAGCTGCTGCAACAAGCTTCTTTCATACACAAATATAGTTAACGTATACGATTGCTGGCTTGATTCCTCCATCAAGAGTGAGTAATGCACATAGCCATAGTAACCAGCTCCTGCCACCGTGTCTTCCTTTCCTTCTGAAGTCAATCTCTTGATGTGTGGATTTGTGAAGAGGAACTTAACATTTCTTCTGGTTGTAAGAGCAGGTGAGGGAGACCTGGCTCTGCAGTTCTGCGACACGCTGCAGAAATGACATGGAGTGACCTTGGCTACTGTTCTGTAAGTGGTTTTCCAGCACGTCACATGCATCTGTTACCCACTTATCGACCCACTTGAGTCTGTATAAACCAGCCAGTGTTCTCTTTTCTAAGCAGGGTTATTAAAAACGCAACATCAACGTGCAGTAGTATCTCCAAACAATTCCTCAGTTAAGGTATTAATACTTCTAAGGAGTTGGAAAGCAATTTTCAGTGAGTTCTTGGAGTTTCACAGCCTAGAAGATCTTGAATCTGAAGACATTTAGCTTTTAGTGTTTTAAAGATGCAAGCAAGTCAGAGCCTTTAACACAAGATAACAAAATCCAATTTCACTTTGTAAGTGCTGCTACCCGAGTGCTGAACTCAAGTCCCAGATCTGATCTAAGCCTTATCCCTTTCCAAATGGGTAAAAATAAACACATCTTTTCTTACCCTTTATGGAGACAAAAACATGGCAAAAAAGGAAGTACATGCCTGCTGTGAAGGCCTGAGCCAGGCAGCAAAGATTACCCCAAAAGGACACATAGCAAGCACTACTGAAGTTGTTGAGCTCTTTATAGTAAATAGTGGTGTTTATATATAAGTTAATGGTAGCTTAGACCACAGACCTGCTCCAGGAGGAAGGAAGCATCGTGCCTTCTTGCCCAGAAAGCACTAAAGAGATTACAGACACCTTTGCATAAAGGAATAATACATAAAGACTGAGGAAAAGCTCAAAGCTATTGTGATATTTTTAATTGTTACGTGGTACCTTAGTTCACGTGCATGGGCTGCAGAAAGCAACTTCTTTTATCCATCAGTAAAACAGGTTTGACCTAAATTGCTGGGCTTAACTACACCTTGGGTGATGCCCAAGGGCAGAAGTTACCAGAGCCCAGCTGGCATCAGTTGCCAACGGAATCCCTTAGCTCATCCCTAAGTTGTGAGACATCGTGGGACCTACCCAACAGAAAGTGACCAGTTTGTATCAGTGGTATGAGTGGTCATTGCTTAATATTTCAGCCCAGCAGCGGTCTTACCAGGCACACAACGTTTAATGAGTCTGGGGGACATGCAGCAAGGCATTATTGCTGACAGCAGAGCCTCATGCTAGGCTGCAGCTGATTTAAAACATTTATCAGACTTCAACACTGCCGTGAATGGAAGATACTTCCCAAAGATGAGCACCAGTTCTCCTGTTTCTCCTCCAATCACTTTATACCTTAAGCTCTAAGAAACAGAAGAATTTTGGGAAGGTGACGGTGGAGGGGACGCTCCAGCTCCTGTAATGCAAGCCACTCCCTGCTTCTTAGCTTGTGGGGCAAGACCCACTCCTATGGCCTGCCTATCCATGGCTGTAGAGCAATAGTTTTTAAGCTGCAAACATCACACAGGATGGTAAAATTCTTACAGAATTTAAACACTGATGTCGTTAACACTTTCCCCTCTAACCTGAGGGGAATAAATGACATAAAACCACAAGTTTTTATCTTTTCTTAACATTCTGTTGAGATAGGAGGCTGATGTTTGTTATGTCTCTTCTACTGAGCAGTGAAGTCACCTCCTGGAGAACCATACCTCAGGAGTTGCACTCACTTGCTTGGGCTCAAGCCAAAAGGCTTTCTACCCTCTAGCAACAGTCATTTGCAATCCTCCTTGTGCGCAGACTTGGTAAACTAATAAAACAGTAGCTGCGGTTTAGGTCTAGCTTTTATCTTCTCACCACCTCATGAATAAACATGACAGTTTATCGTCAGGCCTCGAGTAGTCAGATTTATAATAAACAAGACTTGGGAGCAGGAGGGAAAGGGAGAAGGAAAAATGTCATTTGAGTACTCCAGGCTTCAGAAATAGATCTAAAATTGGAGGCTGCGCGACCTCGCTCCAGCACCTGCGTGCGTAAGCACTCTGCTTCCAGTGATGCGATGAGATGCTATTTTTCCCCTGGGGGCTCTGTCTCGTTCTGCGTGGGGAGGAAGGCAAAGTCAGGTGGTGAAGGAGACACTGCTGTCTGCATGTCCCTTTTCACTCTGCTGCAGAAGCTGCCTTCTATATGAGTCAGAAGTAGGAAGCGAAAGATGATTTTAAGATTCAAGTAATTGCTTGCTGCATTACAATGCCAAGAGCCTTCACCACCAACTACCTGTGCAATGGCAAGCCAGCTGTTTAAACCATCCTTCGGACTGGCAACCCCCCTAACTGGTTTTATTTTCAATGTAACTGGACTGAAATCCTCAGATTTACATGAAAATGCTGAGTGGAAGCACCTGAAAATATTTTGTGCTAGGTAGGGCTGCAGCCAAAGCCACTGAAAACTATTCTTTGGAGCTAAGGAAAGGATATCTGTACACAGATATGTACACAGATGGACTAAAAAGTGGAAGCTTTCAACCTTTTACATAAGGAGCCTCAAATTAGCAGTTTACCCCAATTTGCATCCCAATTTTCTGTTCCACTCCCGCAAGGAGAGACAGGGGCAACCTCTATTCTGGCACTCCACAGAGTAGCCTGTTACATCCCTGGGGTAAAACAGTCACCTTGGAGGGCAGTGTGCATCAGCCAGCCCAAAGATTGCAGTCCCTAAGCACACCATGCCTAAAAATACACAGCATGTCAAGCACAGACATTAAACAGGTGAAGAAGTGACAACACCCTCACACCGACAGGATGCAGTCCCCCACTGTATTAGCACTCCCTGGCGCCCCAGTAAAACCACTTCTGCTCTCGCCAGTGAAAGGCACAAAGACACATACTTGGTCTCTGCAGAACATAAGCAAGGCAACCACACATCACCTTGAAGCATATTCTGGGGAGCTTGTCAGTGTTGAAGCAAACCAGTAAACTGATACCGAAGCGAACACAACAGCTGCCTTAGCAAGCCAGAACAAGAAGTTGTATTGATTCACCTCATCCTGAATGCAAGTAAGAAAATTAAAGGCTTCCTTTAAAAACTAGATTCTCTTCTAATTGCTAGATACACAACCAAAATACACAAAAGATATTTTTCTAAGCTTTATCCTTAAGAAATCAAAAGAGAAACAATTAAGATACTTGGCATGACACATAAGCAGAAACGGCTTCTGATCACAGTCCCCACCCTCCAACCAAGATTAAACAAAATATATTGTAACTGAGAAGCACTGGATTATTTTTTGTTCCCCACTGAGCTTATCATAAGCCTCTGGCTTTTTAAATAACAATAGGCCTGTATTTCCTTCAAAGGTTACGGTACATTTTGGCTGTACTGTAAATCACAGCTGAAACGCAACACTTGGGTATCAATACAAGCAAATAATAGGCCCAGATAGATTATTTTGAAGTAAAACTGAGCCAAAACAACAGCTGCTTACTTACAAAATTAGTTTTTAATAACTTAATACAGTGTAAATCCCTAAGACACATTGATAGTTCAATTACTCTGAAGAAATACGTAACTAATACAGTATTTGCTCTCTCACGTAAAGGCCTAGCTACAAACAGGGCTATGAAGAGCTAGCCATCGGCGCTACGTGGGAGATCCCAGCAGTACAAGGTGGCCAGTCTCCACACAGATTGCCTTTTCAAAGGCAGGCTTTGCCCAAAGGAACCAGATCCTACAGAATTAAATCAGCACATATTAAGTGACAACCCACAGGCTGGCGTTAGAACAGAGGCTGCATCGCAAGCCAACCACATGAGAAGAAAATTGCAGTCTCTTATACTAGTATACTACAGAAGCTTAGCCAAGGAAATCTGGGATTTTTCCACTCCTATCAATTTCTTTAGGATCTGGTGACACAATCCTCCCCTTTCTCTGCACTCTCCTTTCCTAATCTCAGAGCATAGGCAGTGTTGGGAGCCTCCCACAGGGAAAAACCCCCAAACCAATTGCACAGGTTGTCTCCCTTGGCTCCCCACACTGCGTTCACCATATTTCTCAAACACTGAAGGGTTGATTTCTGATGCAGAGCTTCAGAAGATGTTTTAAAGCCCTGCAAACATGTTGTGCTTTCAGAGTCCATCTCAGCAACAAGAGTCTCTCCCAAATTTTCTTCAAGGTCCTGTGTACCTTCTTCCTTACGGCCCCATGCACTACATGAAGTTTCTATTACTGGCTTTCCTTAGGGCTGAGCAAAGGCTCGGCCATCAGCCTTAGCAGCAGCAGGTTGAGCTTTACAAGTGCAACACAGCCCACATCTGATACAACTTGGTTGAACACTTCCTGTTGCTCCTAAGACTTCTTGACTAGCCTGTGGCCAGCGTTGTCCATGCAGCTCATTTCTCAAGCTGGGCCAGGGCCTCCGCTGCAAGACTGAAGTTCAGTGCTAGGCAAACTCAGACTTCCTTCTTCCCAGTCAGGTGCCTTGCAACCAACACCATTTTTTGGGGTTGCTTCCCTCGTCAACACTGAGAATTCAAAGGCTGCAGGAGAAAGTCGCTGCCCTGCTGGCATTGTCAGTGTTTTCCCTTTTCAGAGTTTTCTTCACAAACCTGGTTAGAAGGGAGGATATTGGCAGAAGGAAGAATTCAGCATGCATTGATGCCCTTACACACCCCTGGAAAGAAGGGGTAGCAGGGCAAACACCACAAAAGTTTTAGCAGAGATATAATGATAAGACTTATTTCCATTTCCAGTAACATCCTCAGTAAAAAATTATAATTAAAAGAGATATCTGGTTTCATGAGCAAAGTGGCTGCAAAGTTTGCTCAAAACCCAACACATCCCAACAATGTGTTAGGAAGACTGACTGCAAACACATCAATAAGGCATCAGATAAGGGCTGCCATTATTCTCGGGCTTCCTTTTGTCTGAAAAAGCTGGTGGCCATAAAAAAAACCAACCCAAAACCACTCCCTCTCTTTAGACTCCAACTTGCATTTATAATTCAGCTCGAAAGCCACGCAGGCATAAGAGGAGACACAGAGTTTCTAATCATGTACATACAACGCTGCTGCCAAGCACGAGACCCTCCCCATTAAAAGAGCCATTCGTTCATAATGAGACAAGATATCCCATCTCTTCAGCCAAGACCACCAGCCAGTCCCAGGTCAAAGGGCAGCCCCTCAGGGGGGACGCTAAGGTCTGCCCTTGGGGAAGTTCAACATATTCTAACTACAAGAACCTCAGGCACAGCAGATTCAAACAGAAGCTGTGTATAAAACAGGGTCATACTATCTGTTTGTTCTGTTCTGAAATGAATGACCTCTCTGAGAAAGGTACCTCACTATTCCAGCAGTGACCAGGACAATCCAGGCTGCTCTTCAGGAGGTGGAGAAGCACCATGCCCTGGTTGTCAGGTATCGTGTGGAAGTACCAGGATATTTATAGCAACAAATATACAGAGTTTTCAGCATGGCATAATTCAGCCTAACCAGTTTATCCCTCATCTCTAAGACAGCAGCCAATTTAGATTGGACTGGAGGGGAGAAACATGGATGTGTCGCTGCGATGTAAAGCTACCAGCCTGTTCCCAATTTCACCATGCTGTAGAAGGGAAATTGGTGAGAAAGAGTTGGAAAGGAAGCTTGTTTCAGACAGTGAGCAAATCTGAAGATTTCAGAAGCAGCCAGATGGGAATGCATGGATGAGTTTATATATAAACCAGCTTTGCAAGGTTGAAAGCATTTTTTGTGAAATAAGTACTTACACTAAAAATACTTGATCTTTGGCTGCTACCAATAAATACTAAGAAAAAGGAACAGAGAACCTCTCCTTACATCTTCACAAGAACACTTAAATCAAACCCATAAAGCTGGATATCACAGTTTCAGTGGCATTTGTCCCATATTTTTGGCCTGTGCACATTCCAGAAAAGCGCACTGCTAGAGAATTCCCCAAGAGCTAGACCTACCTCTGGATCAGGACAACTGTAAGCATAAAAGGGACATAAATCCTGGCCAGTAGCAAACACTTTCAGCACTGATGACTGAATCTACAATGTAAATGTTTTTTAGACTTCTTCACTCAGAAGTTTATTTATTCAGATGTTTGCCCCATCTCTAACTGAATCCTACTACTTGCAACTAGTACTAAATATTTAATGAAAAACCTATCACAGATCATATCAGCTGTTTGTTACATAGCTTGTTTTAAAGAGGCTTACTTACCAGCACTTATGTTTAGTATCACTTCCTACAGCTAGGCCATGCTTTCTGTTTCTAAGGCTCAAAAAGTCCTACTTAGCATTTGTGCAGGATGTCAACTTCATCCTTAAGTTAACAAAATTCCAGTCGAAGTCTCACAAGCCTGGGAAGAAAGGGGTGGGCTTTTTATGCACCTACAAGCTAGCACAAATATTACAGCACAGATATTTTGACCACAGCACCACCCACCAAAAAACCCAGCTCTGTCTTGTTTATAGCAGGGATAAGAATAGGGGGAGGCCAATGACGAGGGAATAGATTCAGGAAAAGCTTCATGATCCACCTTCTGTGCAGGCATGGATGATCAATTATACTTAATTCAAAGTTCAGTTCCACAGCCTATTTTATCCCAGAGGTGGGAAAGACTCCACTACTAGATCCAACCAGCACGCAAGAAAAGCTTACTTATTTGAATACAAGACCAGAGACTTCAGCAGGGAAGAGCAAGCAGTAGGCACTGTCACTTGCAATCAGTGCTGAGAGGAGGTGGAGAGATGCAGCAGTTGGGGAAAGTGAAAGCTTACTAAATAAACCACTAGCACAGGAGTAGGAAAAAAAATACTCTCAGAATTCACAATTGAGACCAAAGAGAAGGGGAGCGGTAAGATGAAGATAACAGATGCTGAATTGAGGAGCATCGACTCCAAACTGTTTACCATCTCATTATCCCCCCAAAGTACACTAAAATTAATGAGAAAATACACTACAGAAAAAGAAATAGTTTTTACAGCAGGACTGAAACGATCACAGAATGTGTTAGGTTGGAAGGGACCTTTAAAGGTCATCTAGTCCAACACCCTGCAGTAAGCAGGGACACTTTTAACTAGCCCCATCAGGCTTGACCTTGAATATCTTGAGAGATGGGGCCTCCACTACCTCTCTGGGCAAGTGTCTCATCACCCTCATATTGAAGAGCTTTTTCCTAATATCCAACCTAAAATCTACCCTTTTCTAATTTTAACAATGTATAATGCTGTATAGAACCACATGTTGAATGGAAGACTTTCTCTAGATTACGTAGAATACGAGGCAGCTACTTTCAGATAAGAAGTACTAGCGTGCCTGACATTGAAATGGAAGGATGCTCTCAACTGAGACAGCTCAAGAGTCTCTGTGCTTGTAAAACAGGCAATTGACAACCTGACATAACACACAGATAATTAAAAATCGACTGTATTGAAGAGCTATTTGTCATGCTGGTGCCAACTGCTCTCAATGAGGGAGCCTGTGGGGAAAGGAAAAAAAAATTCAATAGCATATTTGATACAGCATGTAACAAGAATATGAAAAGTGCACTGGGAACCTTACTACAGAATTGTTTCCAATACTGATCACATCAAGTTTCCTGAAAGCAAAACTGCAGATGACGGTTATTTCTCTGCATTAATTAAGTGCAGAGATCTATGGGCTTTTGTACAGTAAAAAATACTGTATGTTTTGAACAAAATATTAACCAGGTATCAATTTATTTGCTAGCTCCATCATCCACTGTTCATTACCAATTGGAAAAAGCACCACCAGGAACAAACACAGAAATGCTGTTGAAGTAGCTTGATGTGGCCATGCATTTACCTGCTATGCAACCCAGGACTCAGCAACGCTTGGCTTCAAACAGCAGACTGAAGCAGCATGTTTTTCCAGGTCAGGGGTGGGGAAGGTTAAAATTTTTTATTTTTATTTAAAAAAAAACAAAACCAAAAATCAGTATTTGTACACTGCTTATTACTGTGGATTTTACCATGTATACTCCAAAGATTCATTTACCATCTGGGGACGTGAACCTTATTGCTGCACAACCTCACCATGGTGAGCAGCTTGACTTTTTGTCCTCCCATCCCACTGTTTGGAAACAAAGTCAGTCCAGCATTTATCAGTTTAATTAGTAGTGCACTTGACATTTCGTGCTTGAATTTCTTTACATGAGCAGTTTCTGACAGAAAGGGAGCAGAAAAAAAAAACCCAACCCATTTACTTACCCTTTCCCCATGACCAGGAGACTTAAATAGAAATGAACCTGTGTCTGCAAATTTACTTTGACACTCAAATTTCTTAACCCATTAGACTGAAGTAAAGATACGTGGTTAATGAAATATACTTTCCCAACTCAGTTTATAAAACTCTAATAAAACCCTTACCTCAAATTTTTTTCCCTTCCTAAGCAATAAAAGCATTTTATGCAAAGAAGCAACCAAACTGCATGTATTGTGCACAAAGATGGCAGTCACCCCTATAGTTTACCTCACTGAAAAGAGCACAAAGCCACACAAAATAGAGCAATTATATTTTATTTTTTTTTAATTCTCTTGGTCTTCAGAGACCAAAACAACGTCTATAAACCTTACCTGTGGTTAAGTTACAAAAAAAATATTATATATTTCAGGAACAGGTTAAAATTCATCTGACATTGTATAATTGCAACAGAATGTACAAGGCTGTACTTGGAGATGAGTGGAACAGATTCATTAAGACACAGCTATTACACAACTGAAAAACCAAAGAACCTCAATATTTAAAGATCTAGCCATTACAGGTTTGATACAAATAAAGGCTACAGGAAAAGATAGACATTAGATCACCCAAAACTCTGGTAGTTCTATTGAGTTAGAGATGCTACTGAAATAATTCTACAAACTGCTGAAAGGCACATCATTCATGTCATGTGTAAACTAAAGATGGTGTTCTGCCACTCAAAAACATGCATCAAATTTTAGTACTAACCTTTTGTAGGGAAATACACTTTTAAAAAACCCCCAAAGTTACCTAAATAGTTATAGTATGAACAGTATATGCAGCCCTGTTGGCGTACAGCAGGAAGTGACAATGCTGACACTAGCTAGCATGTACCAGATAGGACTGTCAGAAAAGTGCAGATCTTTTTTAAAGAAAGGAAGTGGTGTAGGATTAGGAATATATTATCTAGTATTTAAGAAATATTTGCACATTCATGAATTTCATTTTAGCATGCTTTCCCTAATTGATGCTATTTGCTGAAAAGTCATTCAGATGTGGTGCTCTACTTGCTCAAATTCATATCTCCTCCTAATTAGGAACGCCTCCACAGATTTACTACACGGAGCACTTGAGCAATATGCTGATAAATACAGCTTTTAATATAACATGTTCTAATCAATATAATCCATTTTATTTTTATGTTTGTACGTCAGGCATCAGGAAGAAAGGCTGCATAAGTAATAATGGTATTCAGAAGAGTAAAAACTAGCAAGATTAAATCATAAAAGTGCTTAACCTATGAAGCACACTGCTTGACTGCCAGACAGTAGAAGAATATACAGACAAAAAAAGCTGACAGTGACTCCTATTTTCTTTTGTTTCTCTACATATATTTAGGAAGGTTAACCACAAAAGTTGCACTCAGCTCCCAATACAGATAATAGTTCTGTCCAAGACCACCAGAAGACCTATTTGCTATACAGTAACTCAGGTTGGTTTTTTTTGGTTTTTTTTTTTTTTTTTTTACAATAAAGCTTTTGCAATTACTTCTTATTCTTCTCAACTGATAGATAAGCTACTTCTAGGTTTTTTTCAAGCCAGAGAGTATGCCAACTTCAAGTTTAAAAATCTTTACATATACTTATGTATAAAATACTAAAACCTTTACAATAGAGCCCTATAAAGTGAGGTTCACTGTTTCTGTACTTAACTTGCCACCACTTAGACTGTGAATCATTGAAATCATATTGGAGTATTTGTTCAATTCTTCCTTCTGTAGTTTTACGAGTGCTTCTTTTTCTTCCAAGCGTCCTTCCAGCTGGGATTTTTGAACTTCCAGGGATGATGCCTGCAGAAACAACCACAGTGTTACCATTTAACGCACTATCAACTGAGAACACAGTGAAAGCCAAGCAGCCTGGTGGTCAATTTAAACAAATCATTTTAAAAACTGTGGTTTTTAATTATAAGCTTGTTTCAGAAATATTTTTAAACTATAAGTTTGGTACACATGAAGAGTCACAGCTACTGCCACACTTCAGAACTTCAGAAGCCATGGGAAAGCACTAACTTCCTCCACTCCCAATGTCATCACTGCTCTGTGTAAGCAGAAGTGTTCATCATTAAGCCAACCACATTTCTTTTCAAGCCCAGCACCAGTAAATACCTAGTGAGATCAAGGGAAATATTTGCTATACACTGGATTTATTGCCTGGAGACATTAGACTTTGCTTCTAAGGAATGGACGTACAGCAAATACTTTGCCAAGCTGCACACTTGGAGACTGCTGATCAGATGGCATGTAGAATCAATCGCTGACTGCAAGTTTATAGGGAATCTTAATTATAGGCAAGGATGTAGTCTGCACTGAAGTTTTGGGGATTTGGTTTTGTTTCTTAAAACATTACCTGGTTAACTTGGTGTGGCTAAACTAGTCTCTGTTTTGAAAAAAGACTCATTTTTCTTAGGGATAAAAAGGGGTACTTTGTTAGAATTTCAAAGACTAAAGAGAAAATCAGATGCATTTTGGTGTGTACATAAGTAGCATGTGTCCTTAATTTGGGACACAAGAAAGGGGAGAATGTGACCCAATGCACATTTTACAGTAGTCAAAACTACTGAAGAGGAGTGTGCTACATTCTCCTATTTAATATTGTACTACAGGTGTTTTGTTTTTCTTCCAAACATTATCTACTCACACACCATACCCTGTACATCCTCATTAGAGCCTGACCAGACTGCTTTCCTTCTAAAATTAAAAAAAAAATCAGCTATTCACATTTCAAAAAGGTATTCAGTTAAAGCTGAGATAATTTGCTCTTTTCCACTAGACAGACTGCCCTAGTTTCCATAGCTATTGTACCACTGAAATATTGATTTACCAACTCTATTATCAGCTATATAGATACCTAAAATTCCATCTCTAGAATGCAGGTGCAAGTAATTCCTTACCTTGATACTCAGTTCTTTCCTTGCTTGCTCCGTTTTACTTAATTCCTTTCTAAGAATATCTATAGTTTGTTCCATATCAGCTTTTTCTTTCTGTTGTGCTTTCATCTTCTCTTCCAGAACTTTTATTTTCTGTTGCAAGGCTTAAGAAAATGAACACATTAAAATATGGGTTGCCCAACTTAGAAAAAAAGAGATACTGCATTGCCTGGGAAACGAGTTTGGTTTGTCTTTTTTTTAATAGACTCAACATGGCTGCTTATAATTGAATTACTGAGTAGTGCCACCTACTGCTAAGTGTCAGTGGTCCCTTCAAGCATTGGCAGAAGAGTTAAATTCAGCTCTCATAATTTGCAGTTCCTACAGAAACCAGTTCTAATGGACATGCTGTAAAAAGGGCCTGTAGGGACATATGATGCTGTGCAGAGATTCAGTGAAGTCCATACATAGTCTGAGAAGTCATATTTATGTATCCTTTAGTTAAATACAACATAGATTTTAATTTTAACTGTTAAATTATGCATCCCTGGCTCACTTCAAGATTCACAAGTTAGTTAATACGATACAGCTGCTTATCTAGAGCATTTAATAACAGTTAATCCAGTTAGTTCTCTAGGTTCAGTGACCTTTAGTTAAGTGACTTACTTGCTATTTTGCCATCTCTCTCCTGTAGCTGTTGCTGTAACTCTTTTCTGTGATCTTCAGTTTCTACCAACTGTGCGGCAATCCTAAAGTTGCAGAGAAATAAATTCTAATGATCAAAGTGGGACTTGCCACCATTTATTTGTCCTAAGAAGCTACAATTATTTCTGCATTATTTCTGCTAGCTGCCAGGAGCTTCAAATCATCAAATGTATGAACTTACAGGGTGTGACTACAAATACAGTTAGATTTTCTTTCCTTAAGCCATTTCCCTTCTCTGATCATGGACACATGGTAGAGACAGCCGAAAAGGTTCATACCTGGAGCTTAAATACCAGAAACTTGCTTTAGATTACTGCCACAAAGCATTCAAAAGACCATGGTGGAATGGAAATTGTCATTTAACCCAGGTCAAAATCCACTGCCATTAGTGACTGAGTATGTTGGGTTTTTAGCACTACACATTCGGAACTGACAATAAGTCAGTAAAACCTGTCTTGGGCATTATGCACAGGTGTGCTTGCATGGATAAAGTATTTCCAATACCATTCAAAACATCTTCCAGATTGTCACATGACACTCGGCAAAAACAACCATTCCCTAAGATACCGCTCTAGCCCATATACAGGTCTGCTGCAGTCCTCTCCAATGCGGATATTTAGCTTCCACAATCACTTAACATACAGGTACTGTTGTCTACCAGGATTATAGCTGTAGCCTGGGCACTTTATACTCTGTGAAGCTTGTCTACTTTTCCTGTTACTAGCTGGCCTGCTTTCTAAGGCATGCTCCAACTGCCACTTGCGTTGCCAAATGGCATCTACTGGCACTCCCATTCACTTGTTCATCCACTTGGTACCTACCAGTTCCTACACTGCAGCCTCCAACAACTGAGAGGGTGTATTTCCGTGGCAGTTCAAGAATACCTATGTAACTGCTCCCCTGACCTACCTGCCTGTAAGAAGGGGCACCTTTCACCAGAATATCTCCCCAATCACACTGAGCTGTGTACCACACCAGTGAAAGTAAGGGTCCAAATTTATTCGGTAGCAAACTAATGAGGAAATTTTCACATTGATACATGTGAATCAGAACTCCAGGCAGTAATTTGGGCTGCTCTGATTAATGACAAGGCAAGAGCCTGGAAGGATGAAGTGAACTTTGCAAGTAAAACCAAGAGTAACATTTTATTTCTAAACTGAAAACAAGGCCTGCCTTTTAAAGATAACTTCTGCAATATTAAGTATTAGATAAAATATCTCAAATAGGAGCCCTATTTCCTTAGTTACATTGGTGAAAGGTACATCAGAACGCAATTTTAAGACATCAAAAAGGAAAAAAATATTATTACTGCTCAAGAAGACGTAAATAATGCTGGGTTTATAGGTGAGGAATGAAGTTTTGCACAATGACAGAATACCAACCTGTTTCTAATGGAGTTTTAAAATGTATTAGTTTAGTTGAGTAGGGATCTTTCCCTGATCTGAAAACATTGCAAACAGAGCTTGCAGGCTAAAAAGGGAATGGATGAAAATCTTTGAACAGCAGCAGCATTTAGGAACTCAACAGCAAGGAAGAGACAACCACACCCCCCAAAATGTAGCCAAGAATGGGACTGTTTTCATTACTGTTTAACTGCTACTATTGCTGAAGTCTGTGGGTATTTCATCCTGTATCCAACCAATACAGCAGCAAAGTGGACCACTAAAGTCACTACTGTGAATTTCCATAAGCATGCACATACTAAAGCAACCCTGAAGAATATTTTGCTTCTTTTAGCTCCACTTCTCAAATGTTATTTAAAATAGAACTGAAAAAATTGAGATTAAAGTGCTATTTAGTTTTACTTTAATTTGCTTTAAGAAACCGCATCGAACCTACCTGTCATTCTGTTGCTGGAGCGACTCATTTAGGTTCTGCATTGCTTCTACTTGCTTATTTAGTGAACTGCAAGTATTCTGCAGATCTTTATATTGTCTTTCAGTTGTTTCATACCTACAAACAAATTAGATAGTTATGGTTGAAGAGTGTATGTGCTTTTCAAGACCTTTTGTTTTAATTGTCAAATAATTTTATTTGGCATCATCTACGCAATCATCCCTCTGAAGCTAAAAGCAAGGTGGTTTGAGGGGTGGCGTTTGGTTGAGGATTTTTTGGTGGTAGTTGGGGTGGTTTTTTGGTTTAGTGTTTTAAACAAACATACTTTGAATAAGAAAAAAACCTCACAAACCAAGCTTTAGTGGATTCTTTACATAACCTTAATGATTAAGGATCAGGGAGCAGTCTTCCTCCAGTAGGAAACTCTTAGGAACAAGACATACAAACACCTTCAGAAATTTGACATGCACACACTGTTATAAATTAACTATTTGCAGCCATTTTTTAAAGGGACTTTTGCATCAGCCTATGACCTTCAGCTGTCCGGTGATACAAAAAACTGAACATAGTGAAGACTGCAGTCTGCGATTCATGTAGGTTTATGAGGCAGATCTCCTGCTCTGAGCAAATGTTTTCCTACCAAAACGAAAATTCTCTCCCCTGATGTCAGTTATGTGATTGTTCTTAAGGAAAAATATATTAAAGTGTGCAGATTGTTTTAAAAGCAACTTTTTTTCTATTTTGTTCCTACTTTGGAGTATTTACAACTGTTATATACTGAAGTGAGGCTGTTTAATTTCACAGAAATTGGTCAAATACACATTCAGAAAGGATATGACTACATATAATTCAAATAACGAAGGAGGTACTTCCAGTCACCATAATAGATACTTAATCAAGAAACCCCGCAACAGACAGAAGCTTTATACATTCTTTGTCCTGCAATGACTGTAGCAGTATGCCTTCACCACTGTCCAATACAAGGCCTACTCCCATTAATAAGCAAGAAGCTTGCTCTCAGTTGTATCAGCTTCTTTGCCTTGCTGACACCTAGTGACAAGACCGACTCATACTAGTTGAAAAGCCGAAGCTCCTTTAAGCCTTCATTCTTCCAAAGCACATCCTATTTTCATAAACAGTTTCTATCCTTATGTATTCTTTTGTCTCACATTGCTGTGTTATTTTAGCTTAACATCCTAAGGAAATAATGCTTATAAATAATCTGGAGCATAGAAGATGCCTTCTTCCCCCTTACCTCACTTTTACCTGTATAGGAAATGATCAAAGATACAAGCTCCTATCTTACGCATATATACTGTATTGGCTGCTTCTCTGGCCTATTCATAGTATTTTGTCAAGACAGCATATAAGATCAAAGAAAAAATCTGACAGCATGGTACTAAAGGAATTCCAATAGAAACTATGCACTATTCTGTTTTAGAGAGCAATGCTCCCTTTTATACAGTTCATGCAGTTTCCTGAACTGGAGCTTCAACATCTATAATTTTAGTTCTCACTCCATTTAACATATTAAAAATAACAAATTTTTCAGTTAAGATGTGAAGTAACACATAACGTTGTCCATCTAAATGTGCTTAGTCCAGTGAAGGGCTTCACCATTCTTTGAATATGAAGTATTTGCCTAGATCTTACACCCCTTACCTCTGAAGAAGATCAACAGATGATTTTTTCAGTATTTCATGTTCTTCAGCAACTGTTTGTAATTTCCTGTTGTGTTGAAAGAGCTGTTCAATATCAGTCTGTGCTCTTTCAGATTCTACCTGCTGAGCTTTCAGCAAATCATTAAGTTCTTCATTTTTTCGTTCTGCATCCTTCAACATTGCAGCAAGAGTTCTTGCCTTTGAGTGGAAAGAGGCCCACCGAAAAACAAAACAAAACCCCAAAACACCCACAATTACAAGCAATTCTGTTTCACAAGTGAGTTTGTACTAAGATATTTGAAACCATAGATCAGACATTAAAATGCCATCAGTTACACGATGAAATGGATTTCTCTCAGCTAATATTAACTACAAATTAATTTGTTCATTCAAAGTTTCTTTAGTATCCTGTATAGGTAGTGTGAGGGGGAAGGGGAAAAAAGTAAAAGATGATACATTTTAGCTATGGATTTAGTAATCTGGTGCCCAATCTTTATTATAACCTTTGAAGAATAGAAATGAAGAGTTTGCAATGTGCACCTCATACATACTCATGGCAATACGCTTTATTTGAAAGCTCATCTTTGACAAGAGATTAAAAAGCACAAACAGGAAACAGTTCTTTGTATACCAGCAAATTCTATACAGAATTCTAGTAAGTGGCTTTATTAATTTTCAAAATTACTACCATTAAATTAATGCTAATGATTAATAAACAATAATCAGTATTGTAGGTTAGTTTTGTGGGCTTCCACAAAAAAGGGAAAGGACATGAAAGAAAACTGTTCCTAAGAACAATACAAAGGCAAACAGGATATTTGTGATTAAAATTAAGACCACTAACTCACAAGCATAGATTACAGCTAAGCAGTATGCATGGAAACTCTATGTGATCACAGTTAAAGGTACCCAAACAATTTTTACTCAGTCCCACCCCACAGTTCCAGAAGGAAGCCTCTGCTACTTACCTCAGTCTCAGCCTGGGCTCTCTGACACCGGTACTGAGCCATCAGCCTATCTGCCTGAGCCAGTGCTAGTGCCTTTGCTTCCAAAAAGCCTTGCAGCCTAGTTTCTTTAGACTGTACACAGGAAGAACATTTTTCATTAATATTTTCTGGATGCACAGGTAGCGATTAACCCATACGTGTCAGGTTGTACTCACTGCTAACGCGGACAGCTTCTGCTCATAGACATCCATGATGTCTGATATCCTCATATCAGTGAGCGGCTCCTTCACCTGTAGAATGTTTTTCAATTACTGCTACTGTAAATCTGTATTTACTTAGATAGGCAACATGTGCCTAAACTCCACATGCCCACTAGCTTTTTGAGTTCTCATCGTTTTGTCTGATACTCTGCACCTAACTCCTGGGGAAAGTCTGTGAACAATGGAACCCTTCAGGCTGTGTAGGGTTCACCTGCAGAAGACGATCAGTCCCGCACTATGAGAAGGCAACATCACCACTCTAAATCGGTTCCCCTTGGTCTAATCTTTGCTGAAGAATCATCAGTCCTCTCATAGGACACTCAAATTACTTTGCATTAATAATAGCAGCACAAAATACACATGGCTAAAACCCCTTGTTTGTACTCCAAGACCTTTTCAACATACTACTATCAGAAAAGAGCAAGGACTTATTGTGAAAGGATACTATGCAAGCTATCCCAACTGCTTGTATGATGAGCACCTACTGAAAAGCTACCATCTCTGCACCATGTTGAAACATCATGCAAGAATTTCTTTGTGTATTAACAGTAGTCCTCACACAGCCCCAAGTTCTCAGCTCATTTTCCTGTCCCTAAAGTAGGAGACAAGTAGTTTTGTTTTCCTGCTTGCAAACTTGTCAACTCTATGCCCCTTTCGATGTTGCTATTATAAGAAAAGTTTTATCTAAGTCCCATTCACTCTCTCTGTACAGTAATGCTATTGAAAGTGTTCTCTCAATTATGTGGGTTTTTTGGCTGGGGTTTTTTTGTTGTTGTTTTGTTGGGTTTTTTAAACACACACTTGAGCTTCACACAACATACGGAACACAGAGATGAAGTACTAGGTATTTTAAGTGAATGTGTATATTGATTGTTAAAGAGAAGTTCTACTAATTAGAAGGTCTAAGAAAAGATTCACTCAGCAATTCATCAACAACTCTCTCCCCTCAAAAATTAAATGAGCCTTACAATCTGTCGCATTACTGGAATCTGCTGTGCTAGTGCTGTTAGGCACCCATGGCTGCTTTGACTTACATTAATACAGCAATGTGCCTACAGACTGTCATGTGCAGGCCTGCAAGGGAAGGCCACTGGGAGCATCCAGCTCCAGTGAACTAATGGAGACTCACTCAACCTTTTTCACATTGTTCCAGTAGCTGTCTGGAGCTGGTAGTTTGCCGAGCTTCATTCTTATCAGTTACAACAAGGAGAGGAAGGTTGCAAAGCTAAGGCTGAAGGCAATGGCCATTAATACAGATACCAAGCTGTTATCAGGCACTTCCTGTTCATTTTCCCCACTCTGCATACTATTCCTTTAAGCCAAGGGAAAACAGAAAGAACAATCCACCACTGTCTAAAGGAGCTACAAATGAGCTTGCTTTGAACAGAAGAGAAAGAGCAAACATTTGGCACCTGACAATAGGGCTGACAAAGAAACACACTATATATGGTGCCTGTTTGAGTGCCTCATTCACAATACATATTGCTGCAGAGGAAGCAAAAGCTTTCTTCTGAGGTAATAATACTACCTTTCAAAGTAGGCCACCAAAAAAAAAGAATTCCAAATGCTGAAGTCAGCTACAGGCACGGAAAGGAAAGTGTTCATGTAAGTGCTTAGGTATACAAGGGATGCACTTCAGTCTTCTAAAGCAGTGTATCATCTCTAATTACAGGCTATTTCTTAGGAAGTAAGGGGAGAAGGATCCTTCTAAGTGTCCCAGCAAGTCTAGGCATATAGGCATATGTCTAGACTATATCTGACACACACCTCCGCATCTGACCACCTCACTGGAGAAAGGGCACATTCTAAAAAGGTAGGAGGCTAAACTGAACTCCACTGATACATACACTAGAGCCTGACACTTGGATTTGAATCTCTGTTGTGGCTCCCACCCTGTATAAAAGAGCCAAGTATTTAACAAGGATATATGAATTCTTACCTCTAGTCCAGATTGAAGTTTTTGTATTAGCTCCTGAATATTTGCAGTTGTGGATTCATCACTTGAAGGATAAGATGAAGAACACCTCACCGAAGTAATGCTGGTGACAGGTGACTGCACTTGGATTCTTTTTGACACGTGCTCTGTTTCTTGCTGTCTGTAAGCATTATTTGCTGCAATACTTTCACCAAGCCTGTATAAACATAAAGGCTATTAATAGGAAAATCTGCTACAAATATCACTGCAAGGACTGAAAATAAGAAATATTTGATAACATAATTATCTCTCATTAAAAAGAACTTATAAAGCTCTTTTGTATTGACTTTTCCAGAGCACATGTGTATTAAGATGTAGTATCAGATACATGCCCAAACTGTCCAGAGATAGAGAAAGTAGAAAAAAAAAGTGCCTGTCATGGCTAACCCTTAGAAACAAATGCAGTTATCTCTCCAGAAAGAGCATGGCATTCAGCTCTTCTTGAGCAAAACGGATCATACCTCTCTCATGAGCCTGAGAAACAGATAATTTCACTTGTCACTATTCAACTGAACTAGGCCACTGCTTGTAAGAAGGAAAACTGAGAAAGTATTTTTGTAAGAAATGTTATTAGGCATAAAAATAAGAAGACTGAATGATGAAGAGGTGGAGTGCTACCAAGAAACCTTAGTTTTTCCTTGTCTGTGATGCTACTTCATAATACTATATTGAGAACAGCACACAGCATTTTAAATTTCAAATAAAATGAAAGAATGCAGATAGAAGTGTGGTGTAGTTTTGCATGGCAGGGAGACAGGATGACGGAGACAGGATCCCACACCAGGGCAGCTCGTGAAGAGCTGAAGCCCCACTGGAAAGGGCTCGTGTTGGAGGAGTTTGTGGAGGACTGTCTCCTGTGGGTGGGACCTCACGGTGCAGCAGGGGAAGGGTGTGAGGAATGCCCCCCACACACCCCCCAGCTAAGGAGGAAAACAACTTACGAAGAACTGACTGAAAACCCCATTCCCCACACCTCCCTGTGCCACAGTGGAAGAGGAACAAGGGAGAGAAATCACAAATAAATTAAAATCTGCTAGAAGTGAGTGATGGGGGGAGGAGTTCTAAGATCTGGTTGTACTTCTCATTATCTGGCTCTGGTGTCACTGGGTATGCAGTGTAATAGATTAAATGGTTTTCTTTTTTTCCTATTCCATGTTGAGTCTCTTTTGCCCGAGATGCCAATTGGGGAATGATCTCTCCCTGTCCTTATCTCAACTCCTGAGCCTCTCAGTATATATTTTCTCCCCTGTCCAGCTGAAAAGGGGAGTGATAGAGTGGCTTTGGTGTGTGTCTGGCCTTCAGCCTGGGCCAAAGCACCAAAAAGTGCAATCAGTTAAAATTTGTACAGGGAAAAGAACACAAAGGTTAGACAGAAATAATTGCAAAACCTATATTCTATTGTTTTTAACTTGTAAGTAGTTGCTTTGAAAATAGTAACCACAACATGTTCCAAATCAGAGAACAATAAATCAAAAGTTGATTTTTGAGGCATCAGTCAAAGATCTGTTCCTCTTGAGAAGTTTCTTAATTATGAAGTTATCCCAACCACTTCACTGAAGTGCTGTCTTAATTGCTTCTTAAGTGAACAGACTATTTTTAACCTGCATTTATTTTCTTTGGCTTTTCTACCATACAGCTCCAGGTACTGTGGACTATACAGATCCTTCATTCTCCCAGCCAGACTATTTGTTACTGGCCATTATAAAAATGTCTCCTATATCCACAAAATATTGTGATCGTAGAATAGTTGGGGTTGAAAGGGACCTTTACAGATGATTTAGTTCAACTCTCCTGCTCTAAGCATGTTGCCAGGACTATGTCCAGGGTTTTTTGACTGTCTCAAGGGATGAAGACTTCACACCTTCTCTGGACTACTTGTTCCAGTGTTTGAGACCCCTTACAGTATTTTTTTCCCCTTATATTTAAAGAAATTAAAAACTTGGTGGGTTTTTTCCCCTTACAGTTCAGTTTGTGCCTGCCTTTTGCTCCAATGATAGATACCACTAAGACTGGTGATGATAAGATCCACTCAACCCCCTTTCCTGTCTTCTCAAAACTAAACAGTTGCAGCTCCCAGTACCACCTTGTATGACACAAGCTTGTCCCTTAAACATCTTAATGGCTCTTCACTAGACTCACTCTCGCATGTTTGTCTCTCTCTTGCGCTGGGAAGCCCTGGCCTGGACACAGCACTCCAGACAGTCTGAGCAGGGCTGAGCAGAGGAGTACAATCACCTCCTATGCTCTTCCTAATGCAGTCCAGGGGGCTATTGTTAATCTTTGCCATTCTTGAAGGCAGAAGTTACATTTGCTTTCTTCTAGTCCTCAGGAACCTCTCAACCACCACTTTTCCAAGATAATCTGAGGTGGTTCTGCAATGACATCAGTCAACTGGGCTAAGTACAGTCACTGCAATCAAGGGTGTCACTAACCTTCACATCCCCAAACAGTTCACCTGGCTTATAAGTAATCAGATCCAGCGGGATGTTTCCTATCATAAGGTCTTCAATCCTTTGTGTTAGGAAGTGGTCATCAGTGCATTCCAGAAACCTCTTGTATTGCTTGCACCCTACTGTTTTACCTTTTTGAAAGATGTCAAGGTGGTTAAAGTCTACTACAAGTAGAACAGCTTGTGATAGTGAGGCTTTTCCAGCTGTGTAAAGACTTCATCTACTACTTTCTTTTGTCAGCCTCCAGTAGACACATACTACAACACTGCCTATTTTGGTCTGCCTCGTAATCCTAACTCAAATTCTCTGGTTTATCTGTCCCAAGGCAGAGTTCCATGCCCTTCCTCTGAGCTGTCATATAAAGAGCAATTCTTTTTGGCCCACCGTTCTGCCATCACACAGCTCTGTGATTCCACAGCCCCATAACTGCATGCAGATTTGCAGTTTCACCTGTTTTTCCCTGATGCTACGTGCATTGTTTTGCAGGCACTGCAGAGAGGCACCCACCTTGATGATTTCCCAGGAAGAGTACAAGGGCTTTTCCCCCCACAAAGCTGCCTTGGTAGGCAGTCTCTTATTTATGTGCATACTGAGGTGACACAGCTTTAGTTTTATGGTGTGGACCGTAAGGTTCCTCCTGTTCACATAAACACAATCCTTTTACTTTCCAACCTTGTCCACCAATTCCTCACTGGGTTGTTGGCCATTTTTCCCCTTATTTGCCACTTTTAGATCTCCTCATTAGGTTGGACAGTCCTTGAGCTTTATGGTCATGGAAATCAAGACATAACTCTTTCTGCCACTGGCTGCACAACCAGTTGTTGAACAGAATTTGCCCATACTTCCGTAAGACCTTCCCCTCTCCCTGGCAGATCCAAGGGGAATATCACCTGTGCCACCATGGCTTCCAGCCACTGTCATCATGGGAGTCTCTTGTTTCCTAACCTCACAGGACCAGACTCCATGTGCCCCCCATGTGGGGCCTCTGGCACTTGAGATTGCAAGGTCTTGAAGAAGGACCCAGTCAATCTCTTCCTCATCATCTCCAGTACTCACAGGCTGTACACCTCCCACAGCTCTTATATTTGGGATGACAAATCCTCAGCAACCGCACACCTCCTTCAGGCTAGAAGGACACCTTTTACTGTCCCAGCCTCAGTGAGAGGTTCCAAGCACTCCCACCAGCACAAGACCTCCAGAGCTGCAAGCCTCTTCTGAAACTCTGCTTGGGTTGGTGCTTCAGCTTTCAGAATTTATTTTACCCATTTTGATGGTTTTACAGACGCTCCTCTGCATAGCGGTAGACTTCAGGTGGGAAATACAGCAAACTAGGTATATGTTAAATCATCAAACCAGCACCAATGTTTTCAGCATGAACACAGCTTTAGACTCTCATTATTATATTCTTACCACTGGCCTATTTTCAGGTTATGATAGAACAGAACACGATTCCCTAGGGTGCAGGAAATAATTTTGTGTGTTTACTTTTGTTTATTTTGTAAAGGTACTGTTCATGCCCCTATCCTCAAAACACTCAAAAAAACCCAGAGACAAATTACCATTACTTGGTTAGGTCACACTCCTTTCCTGTCATGTCCCCATCCCCCCGCCCTAGTAATAATTCCCTCACTGTTCCAAGAGAAGCCAGTTATGTTACAAGTCTTTCACTGAAGAAAAAAAGCTCATATGCTAAAAAAAATAAAAAAGCATTTGGTCTGGAAGTCCCTTCAAACAATTCCTGTTTTTGTTCTTAAAAAGCACTGCTAACAAAAAGGGAGAAGGTTCAGATTGGTTTTCTAGGCAGCAAAGACTGCAGTACAATTTAAGATGAGTTTTTCCTATTTTGTTAGATCTACAGAAATAAGGACTCCAACTACAGTTTCTCAGTATTCTTCTCCTATTCAGGCCACCTTAAATACTACCTCAACCACCATCTGCCTGTGTCTTATCCTATTCTGGTCTTTCTTGGAAGTTACTGCAAAAGGATAAGCAAAGCTTTAGAAACTGAAAAGTGACACGTGTGACCATGTTCAGTAGAGGGAGAAATCTGACAGTCAGAATATTAGACGTATTCCAGTTCCAAGCACTGGCTTCAAGACCTTGATGGACACATGCTCTCTAGAATCTGATGTTAATTGAATACTATCAACACTAACTAGCTCCTCACACCTCCAAAATCACTACTGTCTTAACTGCAGATAAAGAAGAAACAAGACAATGTTTCTAGAGCTTCTCTTTCTGATAAACTGATGGTAACATGCCAAAATACATGAATATCGCTCAGCCCATAAGCATGTCAAATCCTACCATAAATCACAAAAATAAACTTACATCATGGCAGGAAAATCTGGTAAGGGTGCAGCCTCAAACAATACCCTAAATCCCACTTGGACTTGCTCTCTGTGGTCTGATGTTAGAGCAAACGTCAGAGGCGTAATCAAGCGTTGATCCTAAAGAAGAAACTACTTAGGTCAAGACATCATAAAAGAGTCAACAACAAATTAAAAAACAAAACCACCCAGACATCACAATATCAAGCACCATCAGCACAGGAATGTTCTATTCAAAACTTAAGCTACTTTCTTTAAGTTTGTCCTTCGAAGTTTCTGGTCCTGAAGTCAACAAAAACGATTTTAAAAATAGTTTACACTTCAGAGTATTTAGAAACATGTTTTCCCATTAAAGCCAACACAACAGGTCAAAACTTTAAGGGGTTAAGTAATTTATTTAAGTGCTTTATTTCCATCATAAACAGTCACCATCTTAAGTTTAATATGCATTTTCTGAGAACTCTAAAACCCCTCCAAAACAGTATGAAGCGTTTGGCAGCTGGATTACATCTACCAAGTACCTTGTTAACGCACCATCTGATCATGATTACCAGAAGCTGTTTTGACTATGCAAAGTCACAAACTCGGTGTCTAGATTACATAGTAATCAGCCTGATAGATAATTATATGATTGTGATAACTTTTTTTGTAGTTTGCTACCTTTAAACTTCAGTGCTAATGCAGTCTTAAAAGGACAATTTTTGCCAGGTAGCTGAAGTATGACTTCACATGCATTACTGAAATAAATGACTGGAGTAAAAGCAAATTACCCCTATTTTAGAAGAATTAGCAATAAAACAAGCCTTAAGAATTGTGCCCAGGGGACTGTATTTTCCTAGAAGCTTTACCACTTTCAGAGATAAGCGTGCAAAACATGCAGAACTAAATCCACTATTGTGCTTCAGAGAAACTTTACAGGAGACATTTTAAAATTATACCTGTAAAATTTTGTAGAAGCTGACCTCCATACCAGGCACATCCTGCTTCAGTCTGCTCATAAGGTCAAGCATTTTCAAAATAATATCAGCAGCAAGTTTGCTTTAAAAGATACAAATAGAAAAGCAAAGCAGGTGAAAAATAAAAGGCAGGGCAAGATTTGCCAAATCAGCACTGATAATTAAATTCCATCGATTCAAGAAAGTTAATAAATATCTTCACAAAAATTAAATATGTATAGCAAGGCAACAATGCCACCGTCAAGAGAGATCACTGTGTTCCTTGGACATGCTGCTGAGCTTTCTCCAGCATGTCAAGGATAGCACAGCAGAGACCAAAACAACCACTTTCAAATTAAAAGTGAGGAGGGTTTAATCACAGGTTCAATTATACTTCACTGATTTTAGGCCATATAACTTAGTTATATCGATATTCAAACTAATGACACTACGCTGAAGGAATATGTATTTCATTTTCAGTGCAGTAATTCCCTTCCCTCCCATGTTGATGTGTGATATTTTTGAACTCTGGTTACATAAAATTAAAAAAGTTAGGTGCTGTGAGAAGTTCTGGTAAGCTCCAATTTAAATATGCTTCAACTACTGCATGAGGTTTAAGTTCATTATTCCACGGAAGTGGATCGCCAGGTTATGCTGAAAAAAAGTCTGAGTATTTAAGCTAGGTTTTACTAACCAGCAATATTACTTTCTATTGCCAAAAAAACCCTCTAAGTTTAATCTAAAACCAGCACTGAATTACATGCATTTCAATGGTACTTTCAATATCAACATCCTTGCCATTGGAACATTATCACAACTTATGTTTAAGTCTTGCTAAATTAGGTTTTAGAGAAATGTGTGTGCTCACCACATTTGAGAGTCCACTACTTTTGTCCCCAAGCCAGCATCAATCCCACTGTAGGTAAATTGGTGCTCTATTAGAGACATGCATTGGTTAGCAGTCAGTACCTTCGAGGCATGCGTTTTCAGTATATCATCTCTACAAAGAAGTAGACTGAGTTAAGAATAAACTTATCATACCTATGTTTAGGTATTGGCATTGAAAGGGCACATTTTCTAACAATAAAGGACACAAAAGTTAATGTATCAAAGCAAAAGAGCCTCCAAAAACGCCTGTAAAACACAACTGCATAAGCCACTTAAGTTAGGCTTAACTCAGAAGCCAAATAAGATTCACTTTTCAATTAACACACACACTTACTATGAAACAGGCAGCTAAGGAAAGCACACTAAAATGAGTGCCATGAAGAAAGATAATGAATGGAAGTCAATAAACAATCAGTCCCTAATACAAGAAATAGTCCTCTATGAGCAAACTAGCAAAAAGACTTCTTCGTAGAACTTAGCTTAGATGCAGGACTGTAGTCACATCCTCCTTACTGCCTGACAGTGTGAACACTAAGGACTCCAAGTGTAAAACTTTCCACATTATTTTTCCTTGTTTCACTGATCTGAATTTGCATCACATTTGGCTAGGAGCTGCACTTGACAGCTACGTGAAAACACTCTACTAATGAAGATGGGCACCCAAACTGCCCTTGCAATTTCAACAGAAAACTTGTTCGTTTCTGACCCTGCAGAGTGCTTCTACACTGTTGAATACCCACCATATTTTATCCTGCACCACTGTATTACAAACTAATTTCACAGCAATTAGAAAGCTACTTAAGGTCTTTCAAGACGTCAGTCCCAAGTAAAATTAGTGCAGTTATTGTAATTAAAAGCTACTAATGTAACAAGATGGACATTTCTTCTAACAAAGCAGATCACAGTGGAAGAATAATAAATTAACCACCAATAAGCCCATAAAAAGGATATTAGTCAGGACATTAATAGTCTTGACCATTCTTTCACACTTTTTCTTCACTAATAGCTCATCCACAATCTGTTCCGGCATCTGAAGATGATCAAGAAGAACAGGCAGCAAAAGATCCACAAAGTGTTCAGCTGAGGCACTGTTCCCATCACTAATAACATCCTGTAATTAAGAAATTTTGTGTCAATATTTAAAACTACAGAATAAGGAAGCCAAGCTTGCTCCACCCCTTCCTCCATCAGCCTGTCTTCTAGCTTTTCCAGCCTTTTGATATTTCAGGTTTGAGACTACTGATCAATATTGTACTGGAGGAGGAAGCTTATCAAAGAACAGAGACACAGGAGAAACTTCCTCACTTCTACAAGTCCTGAAAAGCAGTTATTTGGTTACAGCTTCATGAACTGCCATATCTTCCACTTAACTTTCAACACTGACATACTTCTGAAATATAATATGTCTTTAAAAGAGTTTTACCAAGCATGGAATTCTAAAGCAGGAAGAATTTTATTTAAAGTATACTTTTACATGCTATTTTTCAAATAAAAAGCTAATAATTGTTTAAAAATAAATTAAAAATATAGCTGTTTGGAAGTCCTCCAAACTCATTATCAGTCTTGGTACCTCAAAAATCTCTTTGAATAGTTGTAATGCTAGAACTGAACAGTCTTCAGAGCCTTCCAAAGGTTGGTTTGACAAGTGCACCAATGCAACAGATGGTTCAAAAGTCTTTGAGCGAGTCACAAATCTGGTATTTCCAGAGACTGGCAAGCCAGACGGCTCCAGGATTGCCTGCCGCAGGGTATGACGCAGTTCTATCACGGAACAGAAGGCAAGCAGCAGCTCTAAGATCTGTGTGAAGTGAATGAGAGTTCAAATGCTTTAAAATCAGGTACTTACACAGAAATTGCAAGTCCCATAACACAAGTCTAGAGAGAGAAGTAAGTTCTGCACAACTCTTTCTGGTACTTTAAATTTTTCTGAGTAACAGTTTTCTTTCCTCAAAGCCAGCTCAGCATCAGAAACACAGTTCATTAGATTGGTGAAGGCTTGTGGCAGTTGGTACCCAGTGTACTGCTTTCCCTTCTTTTTAAAAAGCATGGCTGCTGGCTAGTGATCTTCTAGGCAGTATGAATGCATGCACGCTCAGAATGAAGTTGTGGAAGGAAAAATAGTCTGAGATGAATGGACACACGTGTGCATACTCAGATAAAGAGAAAAGCACCCTAGAAAGCTCCTTGTAATTGTATCTTTCTAAATAAAAGAACCCCACATGCACAGAAATATTAGTGTTTATTCTCTACTACGATGTGAAACATTAAAAAAAGCTTAAGATTTGTTTCACATATTTATTTGCCTCTAATATCTTCACAGCATTTCATGCTTTAGCCTTTAGCAACAGATACCCAATATTTCCTGTACGTAAGGTGGTAGTGAGACAAAGTTGAGTGCAACACTGAACTGCTTAACCAAATGTGGCATCAAATTTGTTCAACAAATATGAAAAAACCCAACATATTCCTAAATCTTTGAAATTAGCATCATGGCTTCCTGATCATCAGTTCAAAGTCTGAGCAGTAGTAATTCAGGTGAAGTGGAGTACACCCTCTTTTTGTGGTAGATCTCAAAATTTCCTATTAGCCAAAGCACACAAGGTGTTTATGTTGGCTTTTTGCCTTTCTGTCTGAAGCCTGAAAGACACAGTCTGCCCCAAAACCCCAACCATTACATATTTACATGCTATTACTGCCTTTTAAACAAACTTGGTGATTACCATAAGATCACTCCAGAGTCCTGAAGTTAATATATTTCATTATCACTTCTGTACACAAGGAACTTACTTTTGACTATAGAAGTTGAACTAGAATAGGAGGTGTACCCTCAGCCTTAAATAGAAGTACCTTAGATGATGAATCAGGATCCCTTCCATGAAGAAGATCTAATACTTGACCGAGGCATGAGGTAAAATGCTCATATCTACAGCATACAGAGAGGAGAATAAATATTAATTTTAATTACCACTCCAATGTTTATACCAAGCAAAAAATCCAAGTGTCCTATTCTCCTTCTTAACCTCCAAACACTTCAGGTACAGCAATAGTTTTGATAACTAACTTCTATCTAAAATAGACTAAGCTTTAAAAAAATATTTTAAGAATGAGAGTAAATTTCTTAAAACAAGCCAGGATTTCCCAGCTATTTTTACTGCTAGGTTTCAACTGAAATTCAGCAACTAAATTCTTCTAGTTGCATTTGTAGAACCACTGGTCAAGTTCTCCATGGAGCTATGTTGTAATGGTTTCCAGTAAAATTATTACAACTTCAACTATACTATTTCACTTGAAGACAATATAGACCTGTAAATGGCAAGATAGCTACTAATCAAGGTATCTGACTACCAATATTGTCCAGGTAAAGAATTAATGATTACAACTATTACAGATACACAGAATTTTAGGGGTTGGAAGGGACCT
This sequence comes from Hypotaenidia okinawae, assembly GCA_027925045.1. Lineage (NCBI taxonomy): Eukaryota > Metazoa > Chordata > Aves > Gruiformes > Rallidae > Hypotaenidia > Hypotaenidia okinawae. The sequence goes on from BSDF01000001.1 coordinate 96,722,612, forward strand.
ACAGAAATCACCTGGTCCAACCCCCTGCCAAATCAGGCTCCCTAAGACAGGTCACACAGGTAGGCATCCATGCAGGTCTTGAATATCTCCAGAGAAGGAGACTCCACAACCCCCGGGGCAGCCTGTGCCAGGGCTCTGTCACCCTCACTGCGTAAAAGTTCTTCTACATGTTGGTGCAGAACCTCCTATGGTCCAACTTGAAACCATTGCCCCTTGTCCTGTCTCCACAGACCACTGAAGAGAGGCTGGTTATTTGCACCTGTGTCCCACACTCTAGTTATTTATAAACATTAATCAGATCCTCTCTCAGTCTTCTTTTCTCAAGGCTGAAGCCCCAGTTCATCCAGCCTTTCCTTGCAAGGAAGACGCTCCAGGCCCTTAATCATCTTCACAGCCCTCCTCTGGACTCTCTCCAGGAGATCCCTGTCCTTTTTATACCAGGGAGCCCAGAACAGAACACAGTACTCCAGGTGGGGCCTGACCAGGGCAGAGTAGAGGGGGAGGATCACCTCCTTTGACCTGCTGGCCATGCTCCTTCTAAAGCGCCCCAGGATCCCATTGGCTCTCTTAGCCACCAGAGCACACAGCTGGCTCATGGTCAACCTGTCATCCACCAGGACCCCCAGGTCCTTCTCCACTGAGCTCTTCTCCAGCAGCTCATCCCCCAGCCTGTACTGATACGAATGGTTATTCCTTCCCAGGTGCAAGACCCTACACTTGCTTTTATTACATATATATTACATACTCCCTAAGTGATTGTGGAAAAAAACCCAGATTTTGATTCATACTTCTGTGTGAAACTAGTAACACAAGAATCTTTTAGTTTCAGACAAAGCAGTTATAGCCAGCTAGCAACATTCAAAAAGCATCTAAGAAATTTTTTTGCAGTGTTTGGTTCAGAATGCAGATAGCACACAGCAAAGAGCTTATGAAAAATATCCTGTACTTTTATGCGGTAAAGCCATACCTGGTAAGGTAATCTGCAATTTTGGGGTTCTTCAGGAGATCCATGAGTAGATCAACAGAGTATTTTCTTGTTAGAGTACCATCACCATTTACAACAATATTGAATATCAACTGAAATGTCTGATGGATATTTCGAGCATGAAAGAGCTGAAAGGAAGAAGAAAATTACACATAAACACATACTTTGCTGAGTTTGTTTCTTACTAAAAAACTAGCTGGAATTAGAATTTTACTTTGCCAGCATGAGTATTACTTTCACCTACAACTTAATAATATAGAAGAGACTTCAAAGCATCACTTACTTTTTCTCCTACTTCTTCATTTAAAGTAAGGCTTGATAATACTGAAAGTGCAAACACAACCATAGTCAAACTACTATGGGCCAGGAAGCTTATTAAGGTACGGTAAAAGCTCTTCACATTATTCTAAAGTAAAAAGGAAAAACATGGGTATTATAAATATTATTTCACTCTATGAAAAAATTTACCAATTGTACACAGTTATAAATAAACCACACATAGTGAATAACAACACAAAAAATGTTAGGATAACTGTTTTCTAGGAAATCTATTTTCACATTCTACTGCACAATACTGGTGCTGATGTTGATGACTTAAATTCTCTGTTGAATTTATCAGTAAAAATAAAACCTAAAAGGTAGAAATATTGCCATTTTTACATTCTCCTGTTTCTTTGAAATTTTGCTGAGGTCTTTAATAGAAAATAGCCATTGAAAATTAAACCCCCTATCCCTTCTCTTCTCAAGTGATCAGATCTGACAACAGTGTCTCCTTTCCTCCCCATCTTTCTTCCAAAGTAAACAGTACAACATACACCGTCAAAGATTAATTTGCATTTCTGAACTGAAAAATAAGTTTTATTTCTATTGATCTATGAAGAGATAGGAACTGATTGGCTCAGATAGGGCCCTGATCTGGCATGAAGATTAGTGGTGTTTTATTGATTTATCCTTTAAAAGACAAATCTCTCTTGGACATAGTTAATGCAGCTTACCAAAAATCCAACCAACTTGTCTTTACGAGTTAACAACATTCAGTTTTCCTTAGGAAGTATGCTTACATTTTAAGTTCATCCTTCATTTGCAGAGAAAAGTTGCAGAAACTGAATGCACAATGCAAGCTAGTGCAACACCACAGCAATGTAGAGAAGAAAAAGAACACCCAACTTCCTGTTCTACTGGTTATTTTCTCCAATACAGGAGAAACCACTGCCAACTCCACATAATGTACAGTTCAGGGTCGTCACTGCCACAAAAAAGTGTGTAAGAAATACCACAGTAATGTCCCAAAGTGAGTAAATTCTCTTTCACCCTCAAGCCAGAGAATTGTGCTACAAAAACCAAAACTCTTACCATAGATTTTATCTGAGTTTGAATAGACAAGTTGTGACGACAGAGATTTGCCAGGAGTCCTAAACACGGTATTGTTAACTCATCTTCAGCAGACTGGCTTAAAAGAGAAGTCCAGAAATGTAAACAGAGATGTTTTATTAAAGCATCCAAAAATCTAGTTACAAGAATTTGTGAGTTAGGGGCAGGGTGTCTCTTAATTTTAGCTTTTTTGTTTGGTTGTTTTGTTTTCTATTAGACACCACTCCACCAAACAAAGCAAAATCAGACTGCACTCCCCATAGTGTGGGCAGTTTTTAACTGAGCACAATCTGTTAAAAACCAAAAGTATCAGAGAACAGTGCTGTCGAAGATCTTTTATTGCATGTGCTTTTAGTAGTTGTTAGACCTCTTGGAAGGACACTTGTGCAGAATTCATATTAATCTAACATAAGTCTACCCTTAATGACAAGCTGGAATTTCCTCCTGGCTTTCCTCTTTGTTAGATCCCCACTCCCCAGGGTGTGTGGGGTGAGCTAAAAGGCCAATTAATAATCACGTGAAGTGTGACAGTCACTGTTTCAAAGGAAAAACTCTCTTAACTTCAGAAGCAAAAATGCCTCTGTTCACTCTGGAGACCAGGTTAGTCCGATACAATAGTGGCCTTCAGAAAGTTAAGCAGCTTAGCTCGATGTTTCCCAAAAGAAAAGATAACTGAGTACACACTTACACATGATGCATTAGAAATGAAATTAATTCATCGATGTTGGCACCAGGGCAAAAGACTGGAACACTGTAGGTTAGCCTCTGCAGCAACTGAATGCTCTGAAGAAATAGAAAGCTATTCATAAAATCATAGAATGGGTAAGGTCGGAAGATCATCTACTTCCAACATTCACCTATGTCTTTCCTGTAGCATCTCACTGAGAATGTACGAGTTACAAAAGCTGGAACCAAAAGGACACATAAGACACCCCAGCTGAACCAATTTTCAGACTCTGTAACAACAATTACACAAGCTGGTGAAAGCACAAGTAATATCCTGCCGCACCGAGGTATTTATTAGAAGCCCAAACAGATGAATCAGGTTTTATTTTCCTTATCAGCAAGTTCTTTATTCTACCAGTAAGAAAGGGGCTTTGTCTACTGAAAGATCTACAAGTTTCACCAAAATCCAAAGAGCACTTCACAACCTCTTGCAGAAAGTGTTTTATAAGAAAACAGGTCTGCTACCATGGCAATCTTTACACTAAAGTTCTTCTTACAGCATTCTTTTGGCACATAATGTAACTGAGTTAGACATGTCAAAAGTCACAGCACAGGATATCAGCTGAAACAAAATCTCACCAAAAATAGCTGATACAAGAGCTTAAAGGTTTTATAATTGATCTTTTTGGTATGTATGAGATCTCTCCCACTGACTGGCAAGTCACCTGGATCCTTAAGTTTTCTGATACTCCTAGTCCTTTGAGACATATGCAAGCCATGAGAAAGAAAAAAAAAAAAGTGTTCTTTACTGGGTGCTTGACTCAATTTCCACAGATAAAGAACATTAGAGCTGCTACCAAATTCATTTTCTGTGTAACCACTGGTAGCCAGCAAGTACTTGCTGAAACCTCAGAGTGATATAGGAAGAGACCTGTGTGCATTTAAACCACCACTCCCCAATTTTATTTTATTTTTTAAATAAATCAGTGTCTGCATTTGGTTTCTAAGAAGTAAGCTTCTATTGGTACAGTCCCCTCGCATTCACTGACAGACAGCACTGACCAGAGAGAGTTAAGACACATATATGCCCTGCAGACCTTCCATGAGAACCAGCAGCCACAAGTGTCCTTTCACTCCTTCACAATTTCTTGTCAAGGTATTGGTTAGATAAAACAATCTGCAGGGGTTTGTTACAAACACTAGGAGAAATAACTAAATACTTTAACTGGAAAATAATCTTACAGTCTCTCAAGCAGTGATTTCTTGAAATAATTTCAATACCAAGGGTTGGGGTTTTTTGTTTGTTGCTTGTATTGATTGAGCAGGTAAGAAGCAGAAGCAAGATTGAAGAGAGAATACAGAGAACTCTATGCAATGTTAAAATCCTTTCATACCAGCCTTGTAGAGCAAAAAAACCCAACCCACAACACAAACCCCACCACAGTTTAGATCTTCTCAACACATTATTTCAGAGAGTGGTTTAAAGGGTTATCATATGCATACAGTGTAATGTATACTATATAACAGTAGCCAGATATTATTAAGCATTAGTTACAGTTACCTGTAACAAGACTGGGTCACTAAGGTTAGTAGAGCTTCGATGAACCACTCCTGCCAGCACACTGGTCAGACTGTAGGTATCCTGAAGAGCTTCTCTAGTCTCATTGTCTAAAGCTAGAATTTAAGAAATATTAACAAAACCCCCCATGGAATACCAAAATCAGCTGCTGGATTAGTTACCAATCTAAGCAGTGTTTGATCAGTTTTACACGCGTCTTTTACAAATAAATCACAGCTCCTATGTACTTGCATCCCTACTTTATTTCTGAACTTACAGTTAATTGAAACACTAAACCTTTCCCTAAGATGCCTGGAAACTGAAGGAACAGCCTACCTCTCACCTACAGAGCTTTAGTTCTGTTTGAGGTATTGAATCCCGAAGTTAAAAGAATTTAAAGCTTAAAACCAATAATCTTGATTTCTTGCTTCATACTATGGGTGGGCAAGTTGACTAAAACCGGTACTTGGATAGGATTACATTGCAATAGTTAAATACAAAATGCCAATTCTGCTTAGGCAGACCTGGAAAAGATGTGGTGAACAAGGATTGTGGGTAAAGCAACATATCCCTTGAGGGAAGACTCCAATTCTTAGAGTTTTCCACACCCAAATGTTGGAAGAAACAGTTAAGAACCAAGCAACAAATATAACTTTATAGAGTAACCATTTTAAAAAAAAACAACCTAAAAGGAACCTCAAAGAGGCTAAAACCCTTCAAGAATCAGAGAAGTTAAACTACAGATCATCATAAAGGACTCAAACCACTATTCATGCCCGATGAAAAAAGGAGCGAAGGGATAATTTTTCTCAGTATATGTACTCTACATATGTAGGTTATGGTGAGTACAAAGGTCCCTAGACAATCAAGTCCTGCTTCTGGAAATGGAAAAAAAAATAACAAACCCACCCAAAGAAACAAGTAAGAGGCTGTAGAACCTATCTGCTGATTGGGAAATTGGAAGCACGTGGGCCCAGGCCATTGGAGAGTCCAAAGTACCACCCTGAAAGCACTCCGGTGGGAGAACTTAAATGAGGTGACAACTCTTGATGTAGTGTGGCTTCTACCTGCCTTCACATCCTCTAGATGGGTTCCTTCACTCCATTAAGAGGGCAATCTTAACTTCAAAAAGTAAGGACCCAACAAGAGAATAATTCCTCATCCTGTCCAGTGAAGAAAAATTCTGACAGGCACAACCACAGCAATGGCTTCAAATCACTTTGTCATGGTAATTTAACATCTTATCTGGCCTTGAGCCAAGCACTCCACTGCAATGAAAACAGCTTTATCCTTCATACCTTAAGTTTTTTGTGAGAGGTTCATCACCCACAGAATCAGCACCTGTCTTGTCTTCCCTTTCCCAGACCCAAGATAAGGACTTCTGAAGCAAGCCTTACCAAGTTGTGATAGCAAAGTAACCACAGACAAGGTTAGAGACGGGTCCGTATTAGTGTCCTCCAGGAGTTCTACTACACAACTGAGACATTCACTTGGCAGAATCTGGTTTGAAGCAAATAGTCTTGTAAGCCTCAGTCCAGAGATGACCTGGAGATGCAGGGAAAAAAACCTCAATTACTCAACTGCAACCAAGTATTTAACACAGAAGTCAAAGCACACAGTTGTATTAAATAGATTCTGTCACATTTGACAATCCAAGAATCTATGTGCCAATGTAACGGGACATTTTTAGTCATATTTCCTGGAGGGGCAGGGGAGAATAGTTTGGGGTTTTTTGAAAAAAAAATTAAAAATCTGTTTTTCATTACCATGTGTGCTCCCTTTACTCTTGGAAAGTACCAAGTTTATGTTGTAATTATATTGGAGTTTCTTCTGTTTGTCTGCTGACAGCACTCATAGTAACAGCATCCTTTTTAAACCCATAGCTGTAGCAGAGCAGCACTATTTCTTCACCCACTGAACAGAATTAACACAAGGTTCTTCTTCCTATCTATGTTTCAGCACAGATAAAAGATAGGGTTTATATATTTCGAAACAAGAAACAAACAGACTGTTCAACACAAACATTGAGTAACCAGCCATCAGCTCAGCCCAACCGCCAGCTTTCTAAAGATTTGGGCAGGAACCCACAGGTACCACCACACTGCAGGAAGGATGAATAGCAACACACAGTGCTGTTTTGGGAGCATTCTGTGTTTGAAATTAAAATATGGAACCTGAGTTCAAGAAATGAAAATGCTACAGGCAGGCACAAGTTATACTTATATAACAGAGAACGTGTTGGTTTTGTATATTCCCATTATAATGGATACAGAGAAGAAAGCCAAGCTGATTACTAACTAATATTAATGTTTTAACAACTTTAGAAAATAAGTAAATTTAAAAAAATCTATATTTGCAGATTACACAGCTCAGTCAACGCATCAATCCCTCACCACACCAAGCCGCCCACCCAAGAACAGCACACAAAGCTCTCCAGGGAGGCCAGGGAAATGGACAGGCCTGCTACCCCTTAGCAGCAAGCACCTTTGATTGCACGCTGCATGAAACAGGCAAACTCCACAAACAAGGCCAATTATCATCCAAACACTGCTTTTAAGTTGTGAAAATAAATGAACCTCATGGGTCAAAATTCAGGGAACGTGAAAAACATAAATTCTGTTGTAAGGCACATTTTGTGCTTCACACACTAGACAGATCTGTAGATAATACAAAACCACCATAAAACATTATTATAAAGGACACAGGAATAGTCCAGGGATATTGCTAAAAACGTAAATGTTTCTTCAGCCTGACGGGCTCCCTCAGACACCAGCTCCCTCGGTAACCGGTCACAGGGCTGCTGAGGGAGAAGGGTGGGGTGGGGGGTGGGTGGCGGAGGGACACTGCGGCCACCCAGAGCGATTACAGCAAAGAGGAACCAGCCAAGGAGAGGCCCAAAGAGAACCACCCGTACCCCCGAGCCTGAGGGGCACCACGACCACGTCCCGTCCTCCCCCCTCCATTCTCAGCCGTATCGCCCTCTTCAACCGCAACCTGGAGGCTCAGGACCGGGCCCGCTCTCACCTCCAGACTACGTTGCAGTAGCGCTGCGTTGGATGGTGTCTTGGCCGCCCGATACTGCGTGGCTGCCAGGAGCAGAGCCTTCATGCAGCCCAAGGCATCCATAGCGCCCCAGCTACCTTCTTAGACGTGCCAGCAACAAACTCTAATCGTATTTCCCGCCGCGGCCGCCATTTTGAGAGCAGCATCCACTGAACGGGAGCGGCCGCCCTATCCTCGGGGCATGACGGGAGACGCCGTCTCTGCTGCGTTGGTTTAAGGAGAACGGAAGCGGGGAGGAGCCGTAGGTTTCAGCAGCGGTGCGGCGCGGCTGGAAGCGCAGCGAGAGCTGCTGCTCTGCCCGCTGAGGGAGAAATAGGGCAGTCCAGGTCATACACCCGCTTGGGTTCATGCCCTCGGTTTCAGGACTCTCGTACGGCCGAGGTAATGCAGAGAGTGGTTGGGGCGTGCCGAGCCTCCCAGCGCCCCGCCTCTGTAAGGCAGCCTGCGCTGGGCTGGAGCTGCCGCAGCTTTCCCCCTGCGCCCACAGCCAGCCCTGCGTGTTGGCATGGCTGTGCTTTTCTTGCCCACGACAGCCTTTCGTAGCCCTTTGGTGCCGGATCGAGCGCCGGCAGCAAGCAGGCGCCCCTCCTGCCTGTCGCTGTCCGCCCTTTCCCGCGGCAAGAGGGCACAGAGCCTCCCGCCTCCGGATCAGGACGTCCTGGCGAGGAAAGACAGAGCGGCCCATGGGGCGCTGGGCCAGGTGGGGCCGAGGCAATGCCGGAGAGACGGAAGAAGAAGCGCGGGCAGCCCGGGCAAAACGCCGGGGATGGGGATCGAACTCTCGGCCCTTCGTACCAGCTTCCGCGACCCGGCCTCTTTTCCCATCTGATCCCCACGGCCGGGGGGTGCACAGCGCCGCCTGCAGGCCGCACGCCGGCCTCGCAGTGACCCCCCCGAGCCCCATCCCGCCCAATGAGGAGAGCGCGGCAGGAGCGCGTCTTCCTGCGCGGGCTTGGGGCAGCTCCGTCCCGTTGGGCCATCCTAAGGCCCTTTGACAGCGGAGTTCCAAGACCTTGGCGACCGTCGGGCACGACACCTCTTGGCCCGGGCATGGGGCACGCACGTGTGCATACCTCTGTTCGAGGTGTTTGAAAGCAGCGTGTGGAGCTTTTGATTACCACACTTTTTTGGGAACTCGTGCACAAATTTTGTATTTCTAGGGTATGAGGGCTGCAAAAAAAAGTGTAGGAATGTTTATATTACCCTCTTTTCCCTATACTGTTAATGGAACAAATATTTAGCTCAGCTGAATATTGTAAATGAGTTTCTTTTTATTCTCAGTCCTTGCTTCCTCCTTTAAGTCCTTGATCCTTCTCACACTGCCTTGGAGGCAACACCTGAGAAGTCATGAGAGCATGGGCTTGGGTGCACCCCTGGGTCTCAGTGCAGCATCCTGAGCTGTAGCCACCATGGCCTCGTAAATCCCAGTGCAGAGCACAGCTGCCCGCAGCATGGCTTGTTTACCAGAGCACACATCAGCTAAAAAGCACCCTGGCCCACTCCCTTGTCCTGAGTTGGCTGTTCCACCACCAGGAACCACAGATTTGGGGTCATGAGGCACGACCCAGGATCCATTGTCACCGAGGGTGAACTGGGGCCTGACTGAGCCCACATGTGGGGAACTGCCGAGGCTCTCGCTGCAGAAACCCACAGTGTTCTGTACTGCCAGGTGCCTGGCTGCTGGGGCAGGGATGGCTTGGCACAGCAGCTGCTTGGCCCGATGCATGTGATACTCAGCTACCAGACAGCTCCTGAGCTCCCCAGTAGATCACATCAGCCCATGTGTTTCTCCGGGACAAGGGTTGCTTTTTTTTTTTGATCTCCACTAGTACTGTTTTCAATGAATAACTACTTTCTTTCATGATTTTTTGGATGCATACATTAGTATTTTTGGCAATGCCAGAGTTAATTTTATTTATTTATTTGTCTCCTCCATGCTGTAAGTACCATTTGAGCCTGGCACCAAAAGCTGTTAGCAATGTTACATTTGTGAAAGAAACATAAGAACAAATATCACCCATATAAATATACAAATAGTTTGTGAACGATCTTAAACACAAAACCAATATAAACCTCTTCAAGGTCACAAACAAAGAAGGAGTTGATACTAGTAACCAGGAAAATCAGGACATATGTTCCAGTGATGGCTGAGGCTACTAGTTACAGATCGCCTTAAGAACAAAAGTATAAATTAAATATTTAAAATTAAGTATAAGAACAATGCGAATTCTTACATTAAAAAATAGCAAAACCCATGTGCTTTATAATACAGAGCTAATGACAGTATCAAATGAAATGTACCAAGCGTTCTTATTTGGACAGTATCTGTTAAAAAACCTGTTCACACCAACATGCTTATAGAACTTGCACTTCTTGTGTAATCTAACAGAACCATTCATTGATATTAAAAACATTTAAAACCATTTTAATGTTGTTGCATAATGCTTCATGGCTTGGATTTAATACAGCGTTCTTGTTTTAATTTAGATTCTTCCAAACGACAGAGTAGTGCTAGTATTCCGTGACGTAGCAGAAATACTATCCACTTATCCAACAAGGAGTAACGTGAATCACACACAATTTTTAAGCTTCATTTTATGCCAGTAGAATTGTCCTGGGTTTCAGCTGGGGTAGAGTTGATTTTCACCAGAAGCTGGGAGGGGACACAGCCAGGACAGCTGACCCAAACCAGCCAAAGGGATATTCCATAGCATATCAGTATATAAGAAGGAGAGCTGACTGGAGAGGAGGGGTCACTGCTCTAGGTCAGACTGGACTCTGGGTGGCGAGCAAATTACATTGTGCATAACCCACTTTTTATATTCTTCAGTAAGTACTGTGGTTGTTATTTCCCTCTCCCTTTGCTGTCCCAGCAAACTGTCTTTATCCCAACCCACACATGTTACCTTTCTCTTATGATTCTCTTCCCCATCCCAGCGAGAGATGAGAAGTGAGCGAGTGGCTGTGTGGCGCTTAGCGGCTGGCTGGGGCTGAACCACGACAGTCACGTATCTTTTTTCTCAACATAGGTCAGTTCTGCCATATACTACTGCTTTATGCACATTCATGTATTGTATTTACACAGTACAAGTGGGCATCTTGCACAGTTTGCTAAGAAACCAAAATATACATACATGCACAGATACACTTCTCCCTCCCTCATATGTATGTACATGAATATGTCTTATAAAAAAATAATTTTTGCTGAAAAAACCCCAGCCCATAACTTGTGCTCGATCCACTGAGAGAAAATACAGCTGCTCTGACAGTCTGCAAAAGGCACTATAATTCCAGAGGTACAGATCCACAGCAGAGAAAAGAATGGCCAGCTGGCAGCATTCCCTGGCTGATCCGTTGTGCCATGGCACAGCCTGAAATGGCAGCTTCCCAAACCAACAGGTTGCAGATCATTCATGGAAAGACAGCGACGTAATCACTTTCACAAATTTCTGTAAAGGAAAAATAACAACAAACAGATGTTTTCATTGCAAATGCCTCCTTTGATAGCCCACAGTGAGCAGGATGGCGTGTGCCTGTGTTGCTGGGCAGGTACCAAAAAGTGTTTTTTTTTCTCAGTATTTTCTCAATTTCCAGGCTCAGAGCCTGAAAACAAGGGAGCCTGGAAACAAACTTTTCTATCCTAAGACATTGTTAGATTTATTATGTTTTTTGAGAAGATAGCAGAGGGCAGAAATTGAATACTTAAGGACTCCATCTCCACTATGGAAACCTACTGTCTCTTCTAAAAGCCACCCTCAGACAAGCTGTCCCTGGGCTAGAAAACAATGTTCAAAAGTGTCTGACAGCCTGCATCGTGACCCCAGTCCTGTGAGTTGTTCAACTGGTAGCACTGGAGTGCCCGGTCTGGCATGTGCCACTAAGCCAGCTGCCAATTATGATGTGCAGCACAAGGGCTGGGATGGAAAAAGAGGGTGCTTGCTTTGGGAAGCACTGTGGTATTCTGTGTGACGCCTGCATTTCAGAGACAAAGCCATCATGACATGAATCTGAACTCCCCCTCCAGTCACGTGACAAAGCAGGCCGAGGGGGAAAGTTGGACTGCTGTGTTGGTGACATTTGCATTAAAATTAAACAGCAACAATTCCAAACTAGTATTATTTATAAAAGCCACCATTTTGATGAAAACCATGAATATTCTGATTGTCAAATGAAAGGGTTTGTTTTCTTCCCCGTGAGCCCACACATAGTTAATTGGGCATCTTCTAGAAAAGTCCATGTTGTAGAACAAGAGAATAAAATACGTGTTACATATGATTTTTCCTAAAAAGATATCCATGCCCCTGCAGTATTATCCATCTCCCTGGAGCAGCAGTGACAAGATACCATAAAAACACATTATTAGAGCAAACATGACATATCTGCTTTAGTGATACAATTGATGATGTAATGTTGGAGACACCAGAAATAACTCTTTGTTGCTGTTTCTCCCAGCAAGATTGTTGCTGTATTGGCCCCCAAAAATGCATCTTAAGTGAGTGAAGTGGTGGGGAGACCTCCTCACTTCCTACCCTGTTTGCTTGATGCAGGGAGCCGTGGGATAAATCACACAGGAGATTGGATACTCCCAGGATGTTTTCCTTTGCAATGTCTGTACATAATGAAAGGGTTGCCCTTGCTTGTTACCCTTAGTCTTCTAGCCAGAGGACCTAGAAGAGTGTCAGGGTTGTTATGCAGCCTGTGACCTGATGGGTACTGCTGCTGAGCATCGTAAAACAGTAATATGAAAAGTGGCTTCCAAAAGTGTGTTAAGGATGCTGACAGGTTACCACTTAAACAGGGACATAAATATGACATGGAACTATGAAATGTGTTCTGCCACTTTGGGAAAGTCTCCATCTTTATTATATCCTTTGCATAATATTTCTGTCAGGTAGGAATGTTGTATCTGTATCTTATACCTGGAACTTGTGAGCATAAATCAGTAGATCAGCCAGAGTCTGAACTCTGGTTCCAAAGCTATGATCCTGAGCACAAGGCTATGTGCTTCTTATTTTCAACACAGCAACTTAAATTAGTCGTGTTTTAGCACAAATAACAATGAACCACACCACGGCCAATGAAGGTGAAGGACAGCCTCAATTCCCAGTGAAGTGCAGGGGTCTGGCAGCTTGGCAGAACCACACTGGGTAAGACTGGTTCTCAGCCTTCCCTAGCTTAGTAGCATCAGCACCCGCAGAGGAGTGAGCTGTGGGCAACATCTTGCTTTGCCTTTGTACCTCTTTCCTTTTAAACTTGTTAATTTGTGGTGGATGAGCACGCATGTGTAACCTGCGAGCTACAACTAACCATTTTGCAGTGAACGGAAGAGAGAAGGAAGCACGTTGAAGTTCTGTCCATGAAAGCTGGTCTGGGAGGGCACATAGCAACTGTTCACCACAAACCCATCAATGCAGTCATCTTAAGAAACCCACAAAGGAAGAGCTAAATTTCTCACCATCATAAATTTGATCCTTTCCTGACTTGAACTTCTGGCTTCTTTGCGAGGCCTTTGTTTTCTTTACTGGGTAGCGGAGGTTTGTTACTAGTCCTTGATTTGGCTTTTCATAAGTGTATATTAAGTCTTTTAACGTTCTGAAGATCTTCTCTGGAATACCTTCAGTAGTCTACAAGGAAAGGAAAAGAAAGCTTGTTTGTCATTACCTTTCACAGAGAGTCCCCTAAGGGAGAGGAAGGTTACCTAGTTTCTTGTTTACTGAGGATTTGGTGGCAGAATATTGAACTACCCTTGAAACACTGGAGGACACCAGTTTGGTGTCATGGCTATGGCACTAACTTCCCTTGCCATCTTGTTTTATTTGAAAAAAAAGAATGCAAGTTTAGGAACAAAGTATTTAATTCTCACTTAAAATGTTGGATTTAAACAACTATGTGACAAGTGGAAGCCATTGGTTTTACAAAATCCACAAAGGACGCTGACAGGGGCCATGGATCCATATGAAAGTCCCTGGCACCAGCTTTGACTTTTAGGCAGGAGTTTATTATTTGTCTCGGATTTGTGACTCACACTGGAGACTCCTGAGGCCAAGCAGGGAGGATGGCACCCCCAAGCAGGGGAACAGCTTTCTCACAAATGGCTTTTTAACGTGCGAGTTCATTCAGCCAGACAGAACTGCTTCCACAGCACAGCCCCCCAGCAATGGGTACAGAGACTGTGTTGTGCTGGTGATGTCAGGCGGGTGTCAAGACAGCGAGCACATCAATCAGCTGTAATCACAGTGAGGGTTCTATTACTAGTCATTAAGAGCGAGCGGGGCTTCGGTTTCGCTTTATTTGCTATCTAACAGAGAAACATGCCTGTATTTATTTTGTTTATCTGAATCCCTTATCTTCCCTTCAGCCCTGTCTGGACTGGGCACTCCTGCCCCTGCATACTGGGTCTGGCTGGGATGGAGTTAACTTTATTCATAGCAGCCTGTAGAGTGCCATATTTTGAATTTGTGACTGTAACAGCACTGATAACATGCCAGTGTTTTGACTGTTGCTGGACAGTGCTGGCATAGCCTGTCTGACATTTGTCTCTTCTTCCTTCTCTGCTGCTCCAGCGAGGAGGCTGGGGGTACACAAGATGCTGGAGGGGATACAGCCAGGAAAGTGGACCCAAATTGACCAGAGGGATATCCCATCCCATATGGCACTGTGCTCAGCAGTAAAAGCCCGGGGGAACTGGAGGCATTTGTGATTATGGCATTTGTCTTCTGAGGTAACCATTATGAGTGGCAAGGCCCTGCTTTCCAGGATGTGGCTAAACATCTGCCTCCAAGGGAAAGCAGTGACTAAATTCCTTTGCTTTGCTTGTATGCACAACTTTACTTCATCTATTAAACTCAACTTTGCTTCATCTATTAAACTGTCTTTTATCTCCATCCCGGAGTTTCCTTACTTTTACTCTTTATGTTCTTTTCCCCCCAGACTGTCCCACTAAGGGGGAGCGTGAGTGAGCAGCTGTGTGGGTGCTTAGCTGCTGGCCAGTGTCAACCTACCACACTCATGTTCAAGTTCAAGGCTGAATCTGACTCTTAAAAGGAACCCAACTCCCCTCCACCATCAGTATTTTATTTCAGTCTATTATTTTAGTAAGCCAAAACAATTTGACTTAAAAATCTGAAAAACTGAACTCTCCTTTCATATCTTGGCAATACCTTGTAAGAAAAAATTCATTTGAAAAAACTGAATGTGTTTGTTATTGTCTGGTAAGTATGACAGCACACCCCAGTAGAGTTGCTACATCCCAAAATAGATTATATTTTGTCAAAAAAACATTCTTCATGAGAAATTGTGTCTTTTGTACTCAGTCCAAACCACTAACTAGCAAGAAATTACCAGCATACGAGAGCTCAGTGTTACCTTCATGGAGAGAATTCCTCTTTCCACTGAAATGCTACTGAGCTGTTGGTAGTCCTGGTGGATGTCCTACTAGAAGCAGAGGAGTGACCCAGCTTTTGAAGTGTCCTTTTGCCTTGCCTAGGGATTTGATTGATGCAGACTACACTTATGGTTATTCAAATAATGAGCGACATTATCTGGGATCACTGCTTCAAGTGCCACAGAATCACACACAATTATAGACAGGTCTCTTTGAATCAAAAATACTGCAATATTTCATATCCCTACAAAATGCTGGGTGCAACGGCAGAGCTTTCAAATAGAAAAAGCTAATTAGGAACAGGAGCAAGGAACAAAAGTGATAGATTTTTCTTGAGTGGAATCAAAAAGAAATGGTCAAATTAGAAAGCAGCAGGTCCACAAATAACAGATTCACTTAGGTTATAAGGGAGTTTGACAAGGATAATAGATACTTCTGAACTGGTAGGTAATAATAAATATAACATTGAAAAGAAAGCAAACTTGGAAATATTATCTAAAGTAACGCGTTCATGTATATTCTCTTCTTTTTTTTATCAATACAATGATTTTTAGTGTAGTCTTTACAGATAAAACAGTTACTCACCTGTATTCTAAAATATCCTTGCTGTTCCCTGAAGATACGGTAAGTGTAGATCAGTTCTTCAAAGCTGTGAAAAACATTGGTGTATACATGATGCTTCTTATAAATTCTTTGACCACTGCAACTTGTTTAGACTGCTACAGCTGATCTCAACAGCCAGCTTTTGGTTTTGTTTGCTTTCTATTACGTTAAAGAAAACTGCAAGGAAAGACTAAAACCAAAGAAACAAATCTAAAGGAATGCCTGATGCTAAATAGCATGATAAGTATATATTTTTATATATATATATATGCATATTCACTTTTCCATTTGATTCCTATATCGAAGCCTTCAAAGTACTTGAGATTCTTTAAGTCAAATGTTTGTCTGTTAGTCAAAATTAGTAATGCGTGTTGTTTTCATAAGCCTCAGAAACCCAAGCACTACTTTATCATGCCTTACCAAATCAGATCTAACCCCCCGTATATCGCTATGCAGATCTGCTTGATTTTGGACCAAATTCACGGCACACTTCTTTTGCCTTACAGAGTTAGGCCAGGTAGGGTAGAAGTAGGTAAGTGCTGTGTGCAATCTGCAGTCACTGTACTTTGCTTAGCATATATTTTGATAACACGTGCCCAGCCAGCTCACCTCCACATCCGCTAACCACCCGAACTTTCCTCTTGCTGAAGTACATTTCCTGCATTGCTTTTGTACTACTGCAGCTCCAATAAAACAGATCAAGTGAGTCAAAGCAGTGAAAATGCTTCAAGTTTCTACGTCCAGAAAGGTGAGATGTCACTGAGAATTTTTATTGCTTGTTCTGAGGTGGTAATTCCAGACCCTGGAATTCCATTGCAGGTGCTTTGTAAGAGAAGTATCCTTGTTTCCATCATGTGCCTAAGTCCTTGCCACCCACTGGCAGAATCGCTTCTCAGCACTAGAAACCACTTTGTGCAGATGTCAACATGGGAATAAACCTCAAGCAAAGGGCTGGCCCACACACATCGAGAACTGCAATATCTCTAGCAGCAGTGAGGAGAAAGGAAACTGACTCGGATGGCTCTCAGACTTTACACCATGTTGGACTAATCATCAGGCAACTTTACACAGAGGAAAGATGGTGCTGACCTGTACCCCCTTCAAAAATGGGGCTATAAGGACCACCAAAGACAAAAGTCATGTGCCCTTTTCCTGAGGGAAAAATTGACACATCTGTAAGAGCTGCAGTCATCTTTCAAAAGACTGACCTAGAGCTGAGAACAATGACAAGAAATTCCCTTGGGATGTGACACAAGACTACAATGCTGTACAGAAGCAAGAAAATTGGCATGAGGCAATGCTCTGAAAGATTGTCTTTGTGAATGTCTTCTATCATATTGATGGAAGTTGGGAAGGATAGGAGGAGAGAGACAGGTGGACAAAGAAAACCATATTAATCTAAGTAGTGGTAAAGAATGATTCTGTAGGAAACTTGCAGTTCGCCCTTTGCAAGAGATCTGCTGGCATTCTTCTGAAGAAGGGAACAGGTGAGTGTGATAGACTGTGTCCCTCAACGGATGCCTGTACCAGTGGATGTATGTCTCAGCATTGCTGAAATATTGCACCTCTTGCTATTACTGCTAGTTTGTGATAAAGGGGACTTAATAATAAGATGCTTGTAAAGGGTTAAGGAAGAGTTGCTAACAGGATAGTTTGAAGCGCCACAGTGCGTATGTGAGGGGATGACCTTGCATAAACAATATCTTGTTTGAACAACTCATTGTTAGTAATTTAAAGTGAACCCAGGAAGAAACATCAATTGAGACATAAGTTTGAGTCTAACACCATATTTTGAGTAAATTACGCACTCAAGGACTATGTGCTCTGTGAAAATAAAATGATTTCTTTGACGAGTTCCAGTCCCCCATCGCTGTGACAAACTCCTTATCTGTTCAAAGAATTCCTTACTTGTCTTGTAATTGGTCATAAATTCAGGCAAAGCATTTCATTGTAGCTACTTTGAGCTCCCCCTTGTCTTTGAAGGTATACAAAACCTGCTGAAACCGAACTTGTAGTTTGGATCAGAGTCCAGGGGTAACTAAGTCTGTGCAAAACAGAAGGTTACTTGCGGTGACGAAGAGGAACCATCCGACTTCATCCCCACAACCTTCATCAGCCACCACCAAACAGCAGTGTGCAGGCACAGTGGGAAGGAGATTATGGAAATCACCTCTTGGAACTCATTTTAATACAAAGTGGGGACAGGTCATGAATATGTATGGATGTGTGAGGTAACGTATTGAATAAGTATCATTGAACTGAATGTAACCAAGAAGAACTGCCATGTTAGTGTGCACGTCTGCAGTGGAGCCATCCCCCATGCACCCAGTGCTGATCCATGACAACTGGCAACTAATGGAATTGCCCACCTGATGTGAAGTTGATTCAGACTGATGAGATGCGTGGTGGTAGATACTGCAACCTCTTTCTCTCTCTTCCACTCTTTTCTCTTTCTTTCCCCGCTTCTCTTGCACTCTTGTTGTGGGCCAAATAAAGTGTCTTGAACCTTGACTCTGTTTTGAGTCTTAATTATGTTCCCGAGAACTGTGAAGACCTGGTCATGATGAAACACCTAAATTGGACATCACTCAGGAGTTAAGCCCAGCCACCCCCAGCCACCCAGAGCAATCTGAGGTTGGTTGGAACGCAAGGGGGTTTAACCTCTGCCAAAGTCTATCTGGTTGTGGATCATGACAGTGAGGAGGTTTCTCTGGCATACATCGGAGTGTGAAGTTGCAGAATGTTTTTCACGTAACCTGCTGTAACTGCAGCACCACAAATCCATACTGTGATCCTCCCCATGCTGCCCCATACTGTGATCCTCCCCATGCTGCCCCATACTGTGACCCCTTGAGCTGTCTGTGCCTTTGCGTATTTCAGATGTGGCTACTTCAACCTAGAGTATGTTTGATTTCACCAAAGTCGAGGTAGAGGTGCATATGTTACTGGGCATATACTCAAAAGCATGGTATTAGAGACTTATCAGTGGGCTGCATCTCTGTCCCCTGCTGCCAAACAAAAGACACTGGTGGGAGGAAGAGACACCACATTTTTGATGACGTGTGAGCCTAGAAATGTCTGCAAACAGCAGGTCGTATTAAAGACATGAGAGGCTGTGCAGTAGAAATGAGGCAAAGACAGAAAAGCAAAACAGAAGGGGGCATGGAGTCTGCAAAATGAGATAACGTTTCATATTTTGAAATATAAGATTACTCTAATGAGGGGTTTCAAAGAACTTACGAACTAAAACTAACACAGGCCTTTATATAAGACAAATTTAATTCCATAGACATCCCCCCATCTGTCTTCTTCACCTCCTCATGTGTGATACCTGCCTAAATTTCATTTTACAGTTGTATCACAAGAAGACCGCTGAATTCTTGGAAAGCCATTAGCAGAAAATTATGTTCAGTCAAAAGCACCTGGAAAATGACTGAACAGGTCCTACTTGTAAGAACATTATTCTTCCTTTGCATTTCCCAATGTTTTAATAGCATTTTTAATTATATGCAAGCATTTGAACACTCAGGCTACTGATTGGTTTGGGTATATTTTGTCAACAGAGTTAAAAGCTCCATGAAATAAATACTGCAATGGCACATGTTCAGAAGGTGAAGTGGAGATCTTGACCATGATCAAAAAAACCTCCAGTAAAGTTGCAAAGGTGTGTAAACCAGAAATAATGGGGGGAGGGGAAGAGGGGAAGCGGTGTTTTAAAAACAGTCTTAGAACTGGTATGCATGTTCATCAGAAGGATTTCAGACGTAGCTAACATGAATTGAGCTGTTGTGAGTGGGAGAATCTTAGGGCAAAATCCTACGTCTGGGGACTTGTTTGTAAATGAAAAGTTACTCTGGAAATAAACAACTTTCTTCTGAAAAAGTGTTACTATGGACTGCAGCACTGCTAGAATAGATTTCCTTTGATTCACAGAGTTACATGATGGGAATGATTTTTTTAGGTTTTTTCCTCCTTGAGATAGCCATGGAAATTTACATGTTCCAGGCTTAAGAGTATTTTCTAAATGTGGGTGGTTATTCTTTAAACATAGAAGCAAAAAACCAAAAATCCTACGAGAAACTGGCAATTTTTGAAATTTGTTCTTTACCTGTCATCCAAATTTTGAAAGGTAGCTGCCCAGATACTGTTTGGCTACTAAAATAAACATGAAACTACCATTAAAATGGAAGCTTCAGTTTCCACATTAACTACTAAATGCTTACTGACTGCTGCATATGCTACAAATTAACGACGAAGTGCCTAGTCTGGGCACAGGAGATCCAGTGGCAGAAAATCAGGGTGAGAGGAGCTTTATTTCTTGGAGAATGATTTGTTGAGACTTAAGGAGAACAGCAGCAAGAGCAGGAGGCCTGGACTAAGGCACTGTCAGAGACCTGGAACAGCTTTGGATGAAAGCAGCAATGTGCCGTGGAGGAAGACTTATCAGCAGAGCTGTGTACCATCCCCAGCTAGGGAATAGATGCTTTTGAACTGGTCCCACCATTCTAAATCCCATATCCTCCATGGGAATTCCCTGCCCACCAGTCAGTAGACCTCCCCCCAAAAAAAAGCTGTTTTCTGTAGCAAGTGCACTAGTATCTCTGTCCATGGAACAGCTAATTTGAGAGGTGTGCATCAGTTTGTGCATCAGCCACGTAGGTACAAAGTGATGCTTTAAGATGCAATTCTAATCCAATAGTTGTCATGAAACAGCACTGAGAGATTCACTCATCCACAGACACACAGTCCAGTTGCTGAGGCAATTTGGAGCCAGCACACGACCATCCATCCCATCTACTATCTGAAGACACCCCTTGCTTTCGATTTTGCAAGCCAGTATCTTATACCATTGCTGCCACCCCTACAGTTTGCCTATTACATTTGTTAAACGCACAAGTTAAAGTCAAATGCAGTAAGCACTGAAGTTTGTAGGACTAAAAACCCACAGAGGCTGGCTGGAAGCTGTTTCATGTGCCTACTCAGAACACTGTTGATGGACAAAATCATATCTGCAAGCTATCACAAGGTAGATCTGCTTTGACCATTACAAAAAAACAGCGTTACTGTGGCACCAAGCTTAACACTGCATCTGCCCGCAATGTCCTCTGTAGATGTGCTCTCTCTTACATCAGCAGCTCAGGCTCACTACACACACCTGAACACCCCTTCGCTTTCTCATCTGCTTCCGCTGCATGAGATACGAACAGCCATCTTCCCATGCCAGGCACTAACGCTGTCATTCTTCCCCTGTGCCAGGACCCCCCTTCACCTCTTCTGACAGGCTTCGCATGCCCTTTCCCTCCCACGCTCCCTGCCCTCCCCACATGCCCTGTTGCTGTATCCTTCCATGCCACAATGAAGGCAAGTTCCTTTATCTCCCTCCTTGAGGTCTCTGTTTGTCCCGTGTGCCATTTCTATTCTTACTCCGTCATTTCCTTTCTTCTACCCACCAACCACTCAGTACTCCATTTCCCTCTCCCTTTTTCTCCTTCAATTTGTCTCAAAAGCAATGCTTTCTTTTTATTATTGATAAAAAACATTTTCTGATGTTTTAAAAAAAAGTTGATGTAGCATTAAATAAAACTTCATGTCACACACAAACACATCCTCAAGGTGTCAAACACATCCTTATGGGGTGTAAAACCTCGTAGGGTCAAAAAATGAAAGCCTCAAGAGTTATTAACTCATAAACTTGGAACACATTAGGAACAGATACTTGAAAAGTGTAAAACAGGCTGCTTCAAAGGGAAATAAAAGTGCAATTCCCTATAGGAAAAGAAAAGGTAAAATTTCAATTGTAGTAATTAAAGTTAAGGACTAGAAGTAGCCATTTGCTATGCCCATCATGTTCACGGACCCATCATATGAATTCAAACTAGACATTATATCTTTCCATTGCAGCTAGTACTCTTAGAAACTCCTTTGTAACACAAGGCCAAGCTTTCATCAGCTGAATCATTTTCCCTATGAAAAAGGAACTGTTTCGTAACCTACAAGACTTTTCACTCTCTCAACACTGCTAAAATGCTATTTACTCAGTATCACGGTAAGAACCTTGAGTAAGGTGGGGTATTTTTGGCAGGCTAAGCTGTTTCTCTGAACTCCCCTTAACTGTCTGCAGAGAGAGCGAGCAGCAGCAGTGGATTACAGTACATCCGTCCTCTGTTGCATAAAATGCCTTTTGCAAATGCCACCCTCCCTGCGCTCACCATAAAGGCAGCCTAAGGCAACCAGCACCACTTGGATATATATTTACGCCCACCTTGGAGTTTAGGAATATTAGGGTGGAGCTATTAACATCAGAGAAGATGAATGCTTGTCATTGGGTCTATTTGAAAACTGATAAAAAATTCAGTATTAGAGTACTTACAAAACACAGAGACACAAGGCTCCTTCCACACTCTCACTCTCTCGTATCAAATAGCTGCCATTCTTTCCGTGCTTGGTCAGCAGTTCTTCGCAGGTTCTTCTTGTTATCTTTCCATGAAAAAATGGCAGCTCCATGGATGAGAGAAAATAAGGTCTCTCACCTTTCAAACCAATTCCAGAGAAAGTCAGAAGCCTGTCATTAACAGAAGGCTTACTCCCAACGCTGCTGTCTGAAGACAACTGAAATTGGAGGTGCTAAGTACACACAGGTCATCTGTGTTACTATCACTGACCTCCCCCAGTGAATTAGCCTATCAACCTGTGCTTACAGCTCACACAGTGAGGACAGGAAAAGGGAAATGGTTTATATATGCTGGTCACAGCCTTTGTTATAATGGAAGAGTTTTTTGTCACATTATATCAGCAGACATATGCGTCATGCATCAGACCTCTATACTTTTAAGTTAATGTCTATGTTTAAAGCGTCTCAAAACCCTGCCAATAGGGTTCTTGCTCATGGTTTTGAAAAAATGCTGCTTGGCTTGATTCCTTTCTTTGCTAGACTTTCCTTCTAACATGATTGTTTGCTTTTTTTCCTGGGATTTTTTTTTCTGTTTTCTTTGGCTTTTGGTGGGTTGTTTTGGTTTTTTTTTTGAGATTTTACTTGATTTTTCAAGTTGCTGTGAAAAGAACAAAACTTCACAATCTCTTTGGGCAGCCTGTCCCAGTGCTCTGCCACCCTCACAGTACAGGAGTTCCTTCTCATGTTTAGGTGGAACTTCCTATGTTCAAGTTAGTGCCTGTTGTCTCTTATCCTGTCACTGGGCACCACTGAGAAAAGACTGACCCCATCCTTCTGACACCCACCCCTCAAGTACTTATAAGCATTGGTAAGATTCCCCTCAGTCTTCTGTAGGCTAAAAAGTCCCAAGTCCATCAGCTTATCTGTTATAGTCCCCTAATTATTTTCACAGCCCTTTTTGGTACCTTCTCCCTGTCCTTCTCTCCTTCTTGAACTGGGGAGCCCAGAACTGCTCATATTCCAGACAAGGCCTCACTAGTGCAGAGCAGAGGGGGAGGAGAACCTGCCTCAACCTCCTGGCCACACTTGATACAGCCTACGATGCCTTTGGTTTTTTTGGCCATGAAGGCACACTGCTGTCCACTAAGACTCCCAGATCTTTTTCCACAGAGCTGCTTTCCAGCAGGTGAGCTCCTAACCTGTACCGGTGCCTGGGGTTATTCCTCCCTAGGTGCAGTGTGTGGAGATTAATCATATGGACTCTGGCAGGGTGTAGACCAGAGACCTCTATTAATACATCTGCACGAGCTTTTATACTTTTGCCAGTTGTTCACGTGCTATCAGTAGTTCACTGGTTGGGTACGGCCTTGTGTTCACGTGCCTTAAGGTTTAAGCTGATTGGTTCTTTCTTCTGTTCACGTACCTCTATGAAGATCAACTCTCTCAGCATCAGCGTCCTGGAATTTCCCTCAGTATCAGTGTCCTTGAAGTTGTTACTTCTTTCCCTTGAGAATAACTTGAGCCAGTGTTTCCCTACAGGTAATACTATCAATACCATTAGTTCCCACATGCAGGACCCTACACTTGCCCTTGTTGAATTTCCATAAGATTACTCCGCCAAACTCTCAGTTTTGTATCATCAGCAGAGTTGCTGAGGGTACACTCTACCCCTTCCTCCAAATCGTTGACAAATATATTGAACTCAAGACTGACCCCTGAGGAACACCACTTGCTACAGGCCTCCAAATAGACTGTGCCACTGATCATAACCCTCAGGGCTCTGTCTTTCAGACAATTTTCTATCCACCTCACTGCCCATTCATCTAACCCACATTTCCTGAGCTTGCGTATGAGGATGCTGTGTGAGACGGTGTCAAGAGCCTGGCTGAAGTCAAGGCAGACAACACCCACTGCTCTCCCTTCATCTACCCATTCAGTCATGCCCTTGTAAAAGGCTGTTAGTCCGACATGACTTCCCCTTGGTCAATCAGTGCTGACTACTCCTGATAACCTTTTCCTCTACATGTTTTGACATGACCCCCAGAACAAGCCTTTCCAACATCTTTCCAGGGATGGAGGTGAGGCTGACTGGCTTGTAGTTTCCTGGGTCATCCATTTTGAAGGCTGGAGTGACATTGACTTTCCTCCAGCCTTCAGACAACTTGCCTTACCTCCAAGACCTTTCAAAGATGATGGAGAGTAGCTTAGCAATGACTTCTGCCAGCTCCCTCAGTACTTGGAGGTGCTGGTGCATCCCATCAGAACCCAGGGACTTGTGGAGATCCAGTATATTTAATTGGTCTCTAATGAGATCTTTCTCAACCAAGAGAACACCTTCCTTACTCCAGACTTTCTGTTACCTCCAAAGTAACTCCGGAGGGCTGGCCTGAGCAGTAAAGACTGAAGCAAAGAAGGCATTCAGTAACTCTGCCTTAGAATTGTAGAATATCCTGAGTTGGAAGAGACCCATTGAGTCCAAGTCCTGGCTCCACACAGGGCCAGCCAAGTCAGAGCTGGGACTGAGTGCATCATCCAGATGCTGCTTGAACTCAGCCAAGCTGGGTGCTGTTACCACTTCCCTGGAGAGCTTGTGCCAGTGCCCAACCACCCTCTCAGTAAAGAACCTCTTCCTAATAGCCAACCTAAACCTCCTGTTGCAGCTTCATACCGTTCCCTCAGGTTCTGTCACACCAAAGAGAGATTGACATCTGCCCCTTAACTCCCTCTTGTAAGGAAGCTACAGACCACGATGAGATCTCTCCTCAGTCTCCTTTTCTCCAGGCTGAACAAACTAAGGGACTACAGCCTCTCCTCGTAAGACTTCCCCCTCAGACTCTTTACCATTCTTGTTGCCCTCCTCTGGACACTGTCCAGTTGTGCTTTCTGTGCATCCTCTGCCACCAGGATACCTGCCTTGTTCAACAGTGGGCCCACATCTCCTGTAGTCTTCCTTTTGCCACCAATATACTTGAAGAAAAACTTCCAGTAATCTTGATGTCCCTTGCCAGGCTTAGCTCCAAGGAGGCGTTGGCTTTTTTGTTTCATCCTTGTACACCCTGACAGCATTCCTGTAACATTCCCAAGTGGTCAGTCCCTTCTCCCACTTGAGCTTTTTCAGAAGCCTGATTTCTTGCTCTTTGGGATACCCCAATCCTGAGCTTGGTGGAAGTGGTCCTTGAATACCAGACAGCTCTCATGAGTCCCCAGTCACATGTTTGATGTGGCAAGGTTAGAGTTCTGCTCTGGTTAATCTAAGCTCATTGGTTTTAAAATCTCTCTCCTTAGAAGGCATCATGAGAGGAAGGGGGAGGAGTTGTGTGCATTTTCAGTTCCTAATATGGTTTCTAGTTCTCTATTGAAACAAAGGAGTGATAATCCAAGGCAGAAATTCTGACTGTAAGCCAGAAACTTCAGACGCAACCTTCCTGTGGTTCACCATGCACGATGCAAGTACAGGTCTGGCAGAGTTGAGATTTTAAAGGATATGCCAAGGCAATACAGTTTCCATGGTTTTCCCTGACAGTGTTTGATAGAAGAGGACACACAGGAATTAACATGATCCTTTTAATCTTACCTTAGTTATCTGTAGTATTCAGATCCAGCTGTGAATAGCAGCTTGTTTTAAATGTAGAAATCAGGAAAATTTACCAGAGAAAGATGTCTGGGATGGAGAAAGAAGAGAGAGGCTGCAAATACAGTCTGGTCTGTCACTTATCCACACACCTAAGTCAGTGGCCAGACACAGAAAGTCCACATTGTCTCTTGTATCCATACACACGCATATATGTGCTTTGCTCTGGCACCGGTGGGCTAGCCCAGGGCAAAAATATGAGGTTCTCACAGACACAAACCAGGACTTGCACATCACAGCTTGGGCTACCTGTTGATGGACTGTAAATACCTGGAAGACAGTGGGATGTGCCCTTGTCAGCCACCATAGGTCTGCACCATGAGCCTACCATGACTTATACCACACAGCATCAAATCTTTACCATGTACGTTGGGATCATAGCACATACCTCCGTGGCCCAAATTTAGCTGTAAATCTGAGCAAGCAACTCTGAGTAACCATTTCCTAACAAGCATTTCTGCTTACACAAACCCACATAACCCATGCTGCCATCACAGCTGAGTTAGAGAAGTGGTCAGAAATATGAGGTGATAGTACAAACTGTGATAAAGTCTGTGTGTGTTTCAGCTTCTGGGCTAGGGTGATGCAGAGAATGTGCAAAGCCTGGGTTTCTTCACCACTGTTCACTGATAAAAATTACAAGAGCGCTTGATGTCTGAGAGGCTCACATTTGAATAAAGCTAATGGGAGTGTTGCCTACACAACAGTTAGGAGCAGAGGCTTTCTCAGTGAATTTGGGATACTGCATAGCATTATAACTTCTGTGCATCTAGAGTGGAGCGGGGGCTTCTGGTCAGCATTGCAGGAGTGCTTTCCTGGAAGCTGCTGTAAGCCCTCATGGTGAAAGACACGGCAGGTGAGTGAGCCTGGTCTCATTTCTCACCAGCAGCTTGTGCTCACTTTGGCCACGCTTGTAGCAATCACGGAATTTCAAGCCACTCTAACTCATGCTGTGGATGGTTTGTGACCATAAGGGCTTTCTGTTTGACCAAAACCTGCTCTGAGTGCTGTGTGGTTCGCGATGAGAAGCCTGGGAAGGTAAAATGTCGGTGGTGGCCCAAAGTGGTGGGGCTTGACTGGTTGAGGCAGTCACGCCAGGCCGAGCCTCTGGGCGCTGTTGCTCAAACCTTAGCTACACCAAACCAAGTTGTGGCTGTTGTGAATCTGCTCTTAAAATCATCTTACTCTTCCAGTGTAGGATTAGGTTGTGTTTTTCTCCTCATGCACCGAAAGACATTTCTCAGCTCCCTGGATGCCCCCCGTAGTGACTGGCTAGCCTTTCAGGGGTTAGAGATGGGGAAAGAGAAGCTGCCAAGAGACTCTTACTTGGAGAAAAATCAGCTAGATTATTTTCACTTCCTAAGAATCTTCTATACATGAAAACACATTCTTTAGTCTGTCTTGTGTATTCTTACCCAAACGCAACCACTTCCTTCAGTCTTTCCCACAAGTCGCATTTTCTTGTGATTGTTCTCCTCGCTTTTCTCTGACACCACTTTGACTAGTACTTCTATAAAATTTGACATTTCTAAGTGAAGAAGTCTTTTCATTAGAAGAGCAGAATAGTTGGCTACTCTTTCTTAGGTAGAACAGCTGTTCCAAAAACAAAGTTTTTTTTTCAGCAATTCCAAGTCCAGGGTTATTGTAACTCTAGTTTGTTCTCTGCCATATTGCTGCCTTTGTCCATTTTCAGTTTTTCTTTCTGTTAGTTTAAAAATTAGTGGGGCCTCTTCACAGTGACATCTCATATTGTCGAGCATACATGGAGCTCCAGTTCTATCACCTCTCCTGGTTGCAGCTCTAACGCAGCAAAACTCTTGATCACACCTCTTGTAAGAACAAGAAATCCGAGGAAGAGCTAGGTTGTTCGACAACAGCAAGAGTTAGGTGCTCCATGAATAACTGGGGAGGGCACAGGAGATCAGGGTTAGATCGAAAGCTTTGGTCAAAAAATAGCTAAAAGCAAAGATGGTGAGCTTGAGAGCTGGTGTGAATAAGCAGGAAGCTGAATGGTCATTAGCTGTTTGACCAGATAGTGACAACCACAAGATAAGAAAACAGAAAGCAAGCTGAGTTCTAGCTAAGTCTCTTGAAGATTTGAGTTCTCCTTGAGCTGTGTCACTAGGCAGTCACGATACTGTGGCTTACTGTACAAACCGAACCAGTAAAGGTTGTTGCAAGAAGGACCACTATAGTAACAGATTACATTTAGTTTTGCAAAATTCACAACTGTAGCATGATATCTACACCAGTCTGTACTTCTGCAGTGTATCATGCCTGGGTACAAAGGCGGTTTTGTGATACTTGTTGATAGCAAGAATCACATTAGGCCAAAAGAAAAAACATTCTGATGTAAATTTGAGAAGAAGTTTTAACTCTTGTGCCTGTTACTTCTGGATTACTGCTAGAGCTGTCCATGCAGTGCCAGAATTATTTCCCAAGGCTCCAAAACTCTGCTGTTAGCTTTCTAATCAAACATAAACCCAGGAAAAAAGCCTGACTTAAAATCCTTTTAGTATTTTTTAAAATACAAGTAAATTGGAAGTGATCCTTCAAAATGCATACTTCTCTGTGCTAAAATTAGAATTAAAAAGTCATAGGACGAAGCAATTAAAAAATTTATATATGTATAAAATACATTAGTATGTGTAAGTAGTGAATTTTGGTCTTGAAATTATCTAGAAATTTGGCTAAAAATTTGCTCGCATGAACAAAATAGTATTTTCCTTCTCCGTGGCAAACCCTGTTGTCAGGGTCCTCAGTGATCCATATTCAAATACTTCCTGAGCTTATAAGATTTCCAATTCTTGTATTTAAGTTAATTGACTTATGCAAAAAAACCCCCATAAACCAGAGAAACTGAGAGATGGGGGGAAAAAAAAAGTGTTTTGATTGACTTCAGAGTTTCCAGTGTCCTTAAACTGAAGAAACTGGTGACTCCTGACTTTGGCCAGCCAGGGAGAACAAACGCTTGAAGAATGTAGCATCCCACTGTCACTTTAACAATTCAGCTGCTGCACAAATGCAGAAGAACAATTCACCCTGACATATTCCAGGTGCTAGATGCCACCAAAATTCCTCTGCAGGCTTCAGTGAAACACCAGTTTCACCAAAAAAATTGTTTACTTGAAGTTCATTCAATCCATCCTAAAGAGCACATATTTTTGCAGGAAATACACTTAGACTTTCTTGTAACAAATCTACACTACTATGATACCATGGTCTTCAAGACTAGAAAACACATTCTTCAGCTTCATTTTCACAAAAGCAGCTCCCTCCCACAGTCTGACAGTCTTGATTCACATTACATGTTATACACCCTGTAAATTCAGCTCCTAAGACATCATTGGTCTCAAATATCACATAAAACTATTAATGAAATGCAGTAAGAAGTCACTTCACATCACAGTGTCCCAAAAGTACTGGCTTCCTCTTAAGAAATGTGAAATATGCTGTGGGAGATGAAAAAAATCCACATACACTTAATCACATTTCTATACTTCTGCTGCTACTACATTCAGTATAACTTCACTATAAAACTCTCCCTTGTAGCTTTTTTTCTTACTATTTGACAACAAGACTCTTGGCTAGGGTGTTCATCTGTCCTTCACATCTAGAATAATATTGACAGCAACTTCTTTTTTACTTTCTGGTTTATTCTTACTAATAGATCTTACCTCTACCAGTATTTTCCTAGTCATTAAGCTACCACTGTCCTGTCCAGAGCACCGTGTACCTGTCAACTACAGCTTGCTGCTTTGGAGGAGTGGCTTGTCATCGTGCTGCTGGTTTCTCACCTTTGCATAATCTTGAAAACACTTTTTAGTTGCATTGTGGTCAGTTGTGTTCAGCACTGCATATTGTAAAGGGTAGCAAACAGAATGACAAAATGCAAACTTCAGAGGGCTTCTGTGTAATTTTCTGAAGCACTTTGATGCTGGCACTTAATTATTATCCTTCAGCTACCAAACTTCCTTCATGCATTCCTATTCCTTTACTGATTGTCTGGGCACTACTACAGAGACATGGTCAGAGATCCAGGCTCTCCAAGTACATGATGCAGTGTGTGCACCAGTACAGAATGATGGTCCAGACTTTCAAGGGTTTACAAGATAAGTTCACATGGATCCTGGGCTTGAATCCATGCCTTCAAGGTGGACAGACATGAATCCCCATACTTCAGAGTATGGCTTATACTTGAGAGTATCAGCTAGACTAAAATTCAAATGGATGTTTAAATCAAAACATAGAATTTTTTGTCTCAGTCAAAAAAAAAATAGGCTAGAACTGTTTAAAGCAGAATTTGTGGATCATATCAAAAGCAAAGCATTAAAACTGCTCACTTGATGTGAACCAAAGTCATTTTTATATCCCACTTGAAACAGTGTCCACTAGCAGGTATGTAGAAAAAGAAAGAGTAAGAAATACATTTTGTACGAAAGTGAATACAGGGGTTTTTTTTTTGTCCAAGAGAGAATAAAAACCATGGAAGAACAGGTGGGAGAAGCCATGAAGATGAATAGGAAAGGACATGCCCTGGGACTGGTAGACAGAATCTGCAAAGTTTAGATGACGACTGATTATGAGAGCCTAGAGATGCCTCACTGAAGGCGGCATTCAACTTCATGTCCATTTTTTGTGCTCCATGTTGGAGAAGCTAAAGGGAGGAATGGTTGTAAGGAAAGCTGGTTGGATAGGCAGAGATTCCAGAGAATGCATCAGTTATCTGAGACAGAAGGGTTTAACACAGGGGCAGGAGAGCCTGTAAGCAAGTCAACTTGTGGATGCATTTGTGCGTGCAGCAAAAAGAAGCAGGATGAAGATCTCAGTCAAAATCTGCTGGGATACCTCAAAGAAAAGCCAGAAAGAAGAAAAGGGAATCCCTTGATGAGAGTGCAGATCACAAGGGACCAAATCACAGGAGAGAAGGTACAGTGTTGTTGTTTTGCACGGCAAGGTCCTGGTGGAGAAGAGGAGGGGCCTGCAGGGTTGGCTTCTGCAAGAAGCAGCCAGAAGTTCTCTGAAGGCCTGACAGAACAAACACTAGCCATCTCAAGGCCAGACCTGCCACTAACCAAGGCTGAGACAACCAGTGTTGGTCACAGCACCTCTGGGAATCACATTTAGGACAAAAAAACCCACAAGTGGCCACTTTTTTCCACCAGAGAAGGGAGTTAGAAGATGTAAGAAACTGTGCAGACACCAAGGTCAGGGAAGAAGTAGGGGAGAAGGCGCTGCAGGCGCAGGTGAGAAAGATGCCCCTGCAGCCCGTGGAGAAACTCATGGTGGAGCAGGTGTGTCCCCCCCAGCCCATGCAAAAGGCTGAGCCCCCACTTGCAGCCTGCAGAGAGGCCCCACGCTGGAGCAGGTGGAGACATATGGAAGATACTAGTGACTGGTGTTGGAGCAAGCTCCTGGCAGTAGCTGCAGCCCAGGGAGAGAGAAACCCACGCAGGAGCAGGTTTGCTGGGAGGACTTGTGACTCTGAGGGGGACCAGGCTGGAGCAGTCTGGGCCTGAGAGACTGAGTGACATTCTATGATTTATGACTGCACCCCATAGCAGTGACCCACACCTGGGCAGCTGGTGAAGAGCTGAAGCCCTGTGGGAAAGGGTCATGTTGGAGAAGTTCATGGAGAACTGTCTCCTGTGGATGGGACCCCATGGTGCAGAATAGGGAAGCTGTGAGGAATGCCCCCATGGTCAAGAAGGAAAACAACTCGTGAGGCACTGACCAAAACCCCCATTCCCAGTCCCCTCCCCATGCCGCCCCATAGGGGAGATGGGAGAGAAATCATGACTAAAGTGAAGTCTGCCAAGAAGGGAGGGGTGGGGGAAGGTGCTTTAAGATCTGGTCACACTTCTCATTACCCAACTCTGGTGTCCCTGGGTGTGCAGTGCAGTGTCATAAATTAGAGAGTTTCTTTCCTTTATTCTGTGCTGAGTCTGTTCTGCCCGTGATGCTGATTGTGGGATGATCTCTCCCTGTCCTTATCTCAACTCCTAAGCCTCTCAGTATATATTTTCTTCCCTGTCCAGCTGAAGAGGGGAGTGATAGAGCAGCTTTGGTCACATCTGGCCTCCAGCCAGGGTCAAACCACCACAGACAGAGATAGACAAAAGGGGCATAGAAGGAGCAGGAATCTATAGAAACTGTAAGTGAGATCCTGAGAGGAGTCCTTAAAGTGAGAGACATTAAAACCATGGGAAGATCAACACATGCCTCAGACAATTACAACCATGCAATAAGTCAGTGGATCAGATAAGCCACAGGTGAAGTGAAAGGTTGAGGCAAGACACCAAAGGAGGGAAAGTTGGGGAGAAAAAACAAGAAAAGAAACCATGTGATGATTCCTACCTGTTTTGTGGCTTTCAGAGCCTAAAAGCATCATGCTGGCAGCTTACTTCTTACCAGCAAAAGCAGCTCCTTGTCTCAGCATGAAACATTCACCCTAACTGGTCTTCTACTAGTTTTCATTATTTTGCAAAGGACTAGATTAACATTTCAGAAACTATATTACAGTTTAGCTCTTCAACCAAAATTAGTTCTTCATGGGGTAGTTGTGAACCCCTGTTCTTTTTGACACAAATTAGTGGAGGCCAGCATTTATCAAGGGCTTTACGCTTTTAGAGCATGTTTGGATTAGAGCTGCCGAGCCAGGCAGGAACACTTTTTCTGTGATTTAATTAAGTGAGGAAGAAAGGACTTGAGCTATGGCAGCACAGCTATAACTCACCAACTCTTGCTGGTGGAGCTCTCAGTTCTGTTTCATTTTGCCTCTCTTTGGCCGACAAAGCTTCCCGCTGCTGCTGTTGCTAATATCAAATTCATATTCAAACCCAAATGCTCCATCTCACAGCGTGAAAGCTGTGGGAAATGATTCTCTGACTTGGTGTCTCTGAAAATAACTCCATTGCACTGGTTAAATTAATCATGAAGCAGGAATGAAAATTGCATCATGAACACTTGAATTTTTCTTAGGAAATCTGGGAGTTTATCAACAAAGCTTGCTTAACTCCTGTAGAGGAGGGAAGGATAAGAATACACGATCACATAAAGACTGTCATAATCTGTGTATATGGATGTGGTCCATTAAGGAGCAGCAAAATAACCCTTGCTGTGCAGTTTTCCCAGTGTCTCAGCTCCTAGCTCTGAGACCTGACATGCTGGTACTAAACACTGACATGCTCAGTGTTTTGTTTTGTCGAGTCTGTCCTACTTGCAGTTCCTTGCCTCACTTCTGTGATGTAAAGACAACACACATTTGGATATGAATTCACAAGGACCTTATTTCTCACCTGCCAAGAAAAAACTTGATAGAGGACACCACTTAAAATATACACAGAAAACCCTAAATGCTCTGTTGCTGTTAATTATGACAAAGAGAAAGATAATGCAATGCAAAAACTCTTTGGTTACAGATTGCAAGGGCCCTGAGCGCAGCACACCCCTAAGAGCAGCTGCTATGGCCGCAGCTGGTGCCCCCAGGAGAGCACAGCCTGGACCCAGGAACAGCTTTCAGTTCAGGCCCTGCAGGAAACTCAGGTCCCAGCAGGATCTGCCTGTTCCCAGGCATGGGTCCCAGCCCATCCCTGTCCCCACACAGAAATCTCTGAATGTGACTCTAAAACCATGCAAGCAGAACATCTGGATTTAAAGCAAAACGAGTTTTTACCCACAGGCTTCCTTGCAAATCTGAAGATGTATTGAATCTCACTGAGACGAAGTTAATTTTCCCCAAAGCAACCCTCATAGTGCTGTGTTTGGTAGCTAGCAAGGTGTGGTAGCACACGGGGATCTGGGTACAGCTGAGCAGTGCTGGCACACACCAAGGCTCTCTCTCCAACATTTCTCCGCCCTCAGCATCAGGCTGAGGGGTGGGCAAGGTCTTGGGAGGGGACACATCCGGGACAGGTGGCCCCAGCTGACCAGAGGGATATTCTGTACCACATTATGTCTGTTCAGCAATACGAAGCTGAGAGATGGGGGATAAAATTGAAGGGCATTGGTCTTGTACATTTGTCTTCTGGAACAACCACTACGCCTACTGATGACCTGCTTTCCAGGATGTGTCTGGGTATCACCCGCTGACGGGAAGTAGAGATTAGTCTTTTGCTTTGCTTCCACATGCAGCCTTTTGTTTTCACTGTATTAAACCACTTTTACCTTGACCCAAGAGTTTGGGGTTGTGTTTTCCATCTTATTTTTCTCCCCTGATGAAGAGGGAAGTGATAGAGTGGCTTGTTGGGTACCTGGTATCCAGCCAAGGTTAAACCACCACAGAAGATTATTTATCTCAAACTAAAAAACTATTTTTAACAGTTATCAGCAAACTATCAAGTAGATCTGGTTTCTTGTGCACCCTCTGGGAGAGCCCAATCAGACATCTCTGCTCTGCAGCCCTACATGCTGGGCATTTTGTTTTAGCTTGGAGTTATTTTTTGACTGCTGGAAAATACAGAAGGTCTGTCATGCTGATTTGTCACATTGAAATGATTCAACAAATTGCCCTGTCAAACTGAAAGGAGCTCTGTAGGTTTCCTCAATGACTTTTATAAAACAGCATATCACATACGCAATGGTTACATTTCATATTGCACAAACAGCAGGCGGATTTGGCTATAGACATTGACTTTAGAAAGGTACCCAACCGTTATACTTAAGGCTCCCAAAACATGCAACAAATTCCTTTCATTGTGGGAAATAAGATTTCTGGGTTATATTAGAAAAATTTTTCAGTTCTTTGTTTTAAACTATGACTAAATCATGTATAGAAACTAACAAGGAGCCAACAAAGTAACTGGTTTCAACCAACACAACAAAAAACTTCTCCCTGTATTAAGCAATACACTAGAATGGTCTGGGTTGGAAGGGACCCCAAGAATCATAGAGTTCCACCCCCTCCACCACAGGCGGGGCCACCAACCTCCAGGCATGATCTAGACAAGGTTGACCGAGAGCTCTGTCCAACCTGGCCTTGAACACCTCCAGGGATGGGGCATCCACCACCTCTCTGGGCAGCCCGTTCCAGCATCTACCTATGTATCTACCTAAAGAAAGGCAAAAGGGTTTTTTTCCCCATTCTAAGGCTAGTCCTGTAACAGGATATGAGGAAGCAGGATCTGTAATCTAGACTCTGCTCAAGAGACTTCCTCAGAACTCCCTTGCCTAAATATTTTTGATTGGGACTTTTTACATTTCACTCATCTGGGTCAGAAGAAAAAAGGAACGGTCTTTTTCCTCATCATGGGAAAGAGTTTGGATGAAGGATGCGCAGCACCACATGTCCAGTGCAGACTGATAACCCCAAATACTTTGCATCCCTTTTGTTTTGACTTCACTCCCTGGATTAAGTGCTGCAGCAGGATGCTGAGGCCAGCCCCAGAATTTTAATACGTCGCATTTTTGTGGGCTCATTCTTGGGCTTCCCCCACATTCTCATTAGCAGGGAAATATGAACACCTGAAAAGTTTGTGACTGCTTGGCAACAACTAAAACATCAGTGTGTCATCAGCACTGCTCTAGTCCTGACTCCCAAACACTCACTGCTAGAAAGAAAATGAACTCTGTTCAAGCTGAATCCAGAACAGTGGAAAAAAAAAATCTTATGTATTAAAGAACAGGAACAGAAGGCAGCAAGGCAGAGACGCACATACCCACCTCAGCATGGGGCTACCCTTGTTTCTTCTGAGGCATCTCTGTGATGGTGCAGGAGGAGCAGGGCTGCCCACCAACTGCATGAACCAAAAGCAGTGGTGTGACATTTCTCAAGGACTTCCTTTAGCTCCAAAATCCTAGATGCCCCCAACAC
Organism: Hypotaenidia okinawae; assembly: GCA_027925045.1. Classification (NCBI taxonomy): domain Eukaryota; kingdom Metazoa; phylum Chordata; class Aves; order Gruiformes; family Rallidae; genus Hypotaenidia; species Hypotaenidia okinawae. The sequence goes on from BSDF01000001.1 coordinate 96,758,075, forward strand.
GGACACTCTGTTAGCTCTCTTAGGAAGGGTTGAGACTTCGTCTGCAGACCCTGATCTTCTTGCAGATGGGTAATCTGGGATTGGTTGTAGTAGTCATCAAGCTTTTCTCAGCATTTTATCTTCATTTCCAGAAAAGAATAATCCCTTTCATGAGGCAGAACCAACATAGATCAGTATATGATGATTAAACACCCTCACATGCTTACCCTGGAGCAACAAAAAGCAGTCTCCCTTTGCCAGAGAAAGCAATTTCTTCAACAAGATGCAGAGATGTACTTTGGGGAGACATGAGGGTCCAGATAGGCCTGCGGTTGCCTGCCAGTGATTTTTCTGTAACCCATGCAGTATTTCACTGTTGTCAGTCAGTTATTCAGTCTCCATTCACACTCTGCTTGGGAAAAATAAATTAAACTGGAGTGGTATGCAAAGAAGCCATGTATTCAAGCATTAAGTGTAACCTAACAAATTGGGAGGTAGCCATCATTCCAGCTTTGAAATAGCTTTCCAGTCACTGAGAAGTGCTGAATCTGGAATTTCCAGTAGAGCAGAGTTGCTGGTCTTCCCTAAATAATCTATAAAGCCCCCAGGCCTCAAGCCTTCTCCTCCCTTCTCCTTCAAAGCTCCAAGGAATGAAACATAAGCACAAGTGACAGCACCTGACTGCCCTTCTCTGGTTTACATGAATTGTTTGTATCTTCTCCACAGAGATATAACCCAATCAGTTTTGGATGACTGACTGAATTATATAAACTATGGCCACGGAAGATCTACAGAACCATCTTGCACAGCTTCTGACAGTGGCTATTTACCCTGACACCACCTGAATTCCAAAACTTCCATCACAGCTACAGGTGATTATATTCAGGGGCAGATCTCAATTTATGCTTTGGATCTCAGGAAAATTCAGATCAACTCCTCGTCATTACAAGACATGAATTAAATCTCTCAGGCTTAATTTAAAAAAAACCCTAAAAATATTACTTCTCTATATTGCTCATACCAGATTGTTTCTAGTAAGTAGCTTTTTCCAAGCACTTGTTCTCCACAGATTATAGACCAGAGCAGAAGTAACACTCCCCAAACACTCTACCATACCTGCAGCATCCCCTTCCCTGCAGCCACTGCAAAGCCCTGACCTTACAAACAGCATATTAGTCAGCACCAAGTAGACAGGCTTCCCCCCACAGCCCTTCCCAGGAGTGCTAGCAACACAAAGTGCTTCCTACCCAAACCTTCCCCTCCAACCCAAATAAATACATCAAGGGAAAGCATATACCACCTGCATTTGCTTGGAAGGTCACAAGGTTTATCTTGTGAGTACATGGTGCCTTGTGGTGAGTCTTTACACAGCTCCAGTTCAGCTGGCAAATATTTCAGGGGTTGGTTTGTTTTGTGGAGTTTGTTTTGTTTAAGCCTGCTTCCACTGGTCCCCAGGTCTTCCCTGCACTTTCATATTTTAGATCAGGTTTCAAAGAAACACGCCACAAGGACAAGCGATAGGCCCGTGTTCAAACCTGAGTGATAGCAACCACAAAGCAGGCCGCTGTCCCGGCGAAAAGCCGTGCTCTCACACAGTAACGTACTGAACCAAGGCAGGGTAACAAAGGCTTCTCTGTTCCTCTGAAACCGGAGCTGAAAGCTCTTCAAGACCTGCATGTGGTCTCCAGGTGGCACTGTGATTCTATATAATGAATGATCTACGGCGAAGAAGCCTGTTTAAAAAACGTTTGCCTTGCCGATGGGGTAAGGATTCACAGCTGCCGAGTGACCAGCTTTCAGTTCTTTATATATCAGACACGGAATAAATAATAGTTGTATTTATAGCGCTTAATTACTTCTTGGGTCCCAACACAAGCTTGTGCCGCACAAGATACCCTTCTCAGTTTGTTCTCAGTGTTCTCACTGCAAATACAGCCAGCTAGCCGCTGCTATATGCTCTTTCTTAGGTAAAGCCAATTAGCTAATTAGGGGGTCGTTTGACTACTATTCAGTCCCTATACTCTCTAGTATCTATAACCAGGCTGTTCTTTCTGATTAGAAACACTTAACTGGGGTGTTAATTGGCTGTTCACAATTGCGCAGTCAGTGCCAGTGAATTCACTGCTAGGCATCATCTTGCTAAAGGCATAGAGGAATGCATAATCCAATGTCTTAAATCAGTAGAGATAGTATCTTTCCCTGCTTCCTGAGTGGAAATCATCATCTTTTAAAAGTGTTAATAAATAGCAACTTTTCAATCTACGCTATTAGTCAGAATTGCTCCTTGCAGAAACACTGGTGTAGGTGGTGGGTGACACACAAACCAAAAGCAGGTTCAAGATCACAGGCATCTCCTACATTATCAGAGAGATTGGGATTTAGTCACCCTCTGATTTATATTGATAAAAGCCTCTAACATTATTTCCTTAATGGAAAGCAGCATGATAGCCATCACGATGAAGGACCAGGCTGAGCATTTTGGAGAATTATTCTATGTGTTTGGGCTGCAGTTGGATATCAGCTTTAAGAGCATTACAGAATTAGGGTGAGAGAAGAGAGTTCTTGTACAAAGCAGCTTAATCTGTTCCAACCCACTGAGAAGACCAGTGTGTTATATAATCCTCTCATTTGTAATAGATACTTTTAAATTGTGGTATGCGTTATGATTACGTGAGCACACTATGTTTCAACAGGAAAGAGGGACAAACATTGCAGTGGAGACACAACAGTGGGAAAAAAAGTTATCAAGTAAAAAACCAAATTCTTTGTCGTCACATACCAAGGAGTCCTATGCTGCTCTGCCATTCCTCGCTGGGCTGCAAAGCTGTGTGTCTTTCCTAACTTTAAGTCAGATGTTTCAGATTTGCACAAAGATGATTCCAGTGCTATGAAACCAAGAAGCCCAAGTCAAGCCCATGGTGCTACACCCAAGGCAGTCAGTTGGTTCAGGTTCTGTCATCGCCCAAAGAATGGATGCCAGCTGTGTTCAGACTTGGTGATAGTGATTTCTTAGCACACTCATCAACCAAGATTGTAAGAGGTGTTGCAGAAATAATGATGACAACTTAATTGGACATTAGGTCCTAGCAAAATCTCTCTGTGTAGCTAATTTCTTTACAGTACCCAAGAGGGAACAGAGACCCTTACTGTGTAAGGATAATCCATATAAATATCTTAAATAAATACTGCCAAATCTTTTTTTTTTGGTTTAGATTTCAGTGGGAAAACAAGACATGCCAACTGTCAGATATAATTAGTAAATTCTTGATTAGACTAAGAGAGGAAACTTAAAAAACTTTAAACCACAACATTTGTAAACAGCAAGCCCTTTGACCTTAGCTGACTGCCAGATGACATCAGCCTGTGTGCACACACATGTTGTAGGAGCAGAATATTCCCCAGCTGAAATCCCGTTCTCACTCCTTGTGTGCAGAAGGCCAAGTTTTGCTGGCTTTGGGCTGCATTCATAGACACACAGACACAGGGACCCAACAGTGACAGTGCAGCCCAGCGATGTTGGTTTTCAAGTGCTACATTCAATTTTCCTAGTATCCCTAAGGCAAGATGAATCACCTGGTTTGGCCTCCTACAACGCCAACTTCCATGACACGGAAAGGAGCTTTAGCAGATGTCTCCACACTGAGAAAACCCAATCAGGGCCCTGTGCTCAAGAGGTGGGCTTGAGCCTTTCTTGATGCAAACTTGTGTTAAGGATAGTTGGTGCCAGTGCAAGGTGGGGGACTGGGGATGGCCGTCTGCTGTCCAGTGCTGCCAGAGGAAAATGATCAGGCTCCAGTTGATGCTGGTGGAGTGTCCACTTCTGGCTGGCTTGAGCTCTGGCCCCAAACAGCCTTGGAAGGAATGTGTTAGATCAACAAATGAGTTTTGTTGTTGTTGTTCTGTACATCTGCTGCTATACAAGCAGCAGCATGGTGGAATTGTTGATTAGAACTGCTTGAGATTTGAGGATCAAAAATCCTCTCCAACAACTGGGCATATGACTTAAGGAAACAAATAGACCAAGGTAGGCGTATAATTACACAAATAAATGAGTTTATACCTGCTTCTTGCCTCTGGGTTGATGAGACAGTGTTCTGACCTACACCTAGCTAGAAATTAGAATTGAGAAGCTAATCGGAAGCTATCATCTAATTATTATTTTGCAAAATGAAGACCACTGTTTTACTGTCCATGTTCAGAGAAAAATAAAAGCGAAGGCACTTTTTGTTAATGGAACAGCAGCTGCAGCTTTTTGGTCTGAGTTTCCCTTCCCCACCTTTTCATTCAAAGACAAGATACAGAAACTGACGGTGCGTATTGCATTAAAAACTGGCACTTCAATAACTCCGCCTCTCATTTATCAACTCACACTGCGCTCCTCAGATATCTGAGGATTCATTAGTTTTAATGAGCTATATCATACCAGAAAGCTACAACAAATCACTTGCCAGAAAGGTCTACCTGCTTCTTGTTAAATGCCATTTACTCACAGATTTAACGTCAGTGTGAAAGCTGAAATTTAACACACTTTATTCCAGAACAAAAATTCACATTTGGCTTGTTGATACATTACTGTAAAGAAAACCCAGGCTTGTTCTCTGCCAAGATAGAAAGTACATTTTATCTAGGGAACAGAAGTAACATTCAAAGGCAATGCACAGACAAGGCTTCAAACTCCCTTACTTCTCTGAACACAGTGCTTGAATATTATCCTCACTTTTCTGATAATTCAGATTCAAGCTACTGAGAGTTGTTACAACTGAAAATTTGCTATAAATTAATTCAATGCATTACATTTTTCATAAGGAAAACCCCTGAATATTACTCTTATTTTGTCAGGACACTTTTCACCAGCCCAAGATTTGCTGGAGCTGTGTAGAACATCTAAAATGAAAGGACTCTGTGCAAGCTTTCAGTATTTTAACTTGGAAATTTCCCTGGGGCTTTTCCTGGCTATTACTTGAATTTCATTTTTCATTTCTTTGCTTATGGTGTGAAGGGGTTAGCTGAGCACAAGTAGGTACTGAAAAGCAGTGGTTTCTTGGAGTCCAGCCTATTTACCATACCCCGAGAGTCTCCGCTGTTGTTCTTGCTTCTTTTTCTGTCCGTATGTTTCCTTGTTTATCTGGGGAAGAGGTACTGTGCTAGTACAAATTTACAGACTGTTTATTTTGATGAGTGTTATTGAATCACTAATGTCTTTTGCTGCACCTTCTTTGTCAGGTGCTTCAGCTTCCTTGATGTTATTCATGTGCTTCTGATGCTTTTTGTGTCTTGTGCTTCATTTTCCAGCAATCTTTTTTTGTCTCTTTTGCAGGTGTTCACAGAACAAACAAGGCTTGTCTTTGCTCGTATATTTTCCTAATATAGATTTTAGATTTATTCATTTGAAAAAAAACACAACAACACCCGAGCCATTAGCATAGTGACATTTCCCACATCGCATCCTAAAACGGGATCAGATTGTGCTTGTGCAAGTCCAGCTGCTCAAAACTGCAGCTCTGCTCTCTGGCACCAGTTGAAATTGTTGTGATAATGCATTTTCTGTTAGCTGATTGCTGTTAGTCATCTTAGCCCTGCCTGGCATTCTGTTCCTTAAATGTGCTTTTTAGTTTTGCCATACCACCAGCACGGCTGCAACCGCTGCCAGCTCCTTTGTGCTCCCGTGTTACAGGTGTGAACCTCCGTCTGCCGAAGGCCGCATCCGGAGCACGCATGGCTTGCCAAAATTCGGCGTGGCTCTTACTACCTACACTGAATATGCGTGCTCCTGACAGGTTACAGGAGTCCTGCCTACTGCTCTGGTGCGGGCTAACACGACCAGATGCAGTAATCACAGCCCAGGTGTAGCCCCAGGTACGGTATAGGAATAATCCTTTCCCCTTTAGGAGGAATTAGACAGTTTGTTTTGTTGTGGCAGAGGTTTAATTACCTGTCTTTATGTGGGATCTCCGTAATGCATTTCCCCAGCAAGAAGCAGCCCCTTAGATTAGATGACATGCCTCTCACTGAGTGATCAGAAATCCTAAAAGCCTTGCTTGGAGCCCTGTCTTACTGTGGCTCGGGAAAGTCCTTGCCTTTCTGAAAAGTAAAGAAAGGAAAATAAAACATTATATCCTTCATCACACAGTTGGATGAGTGCACAGATTCCTGTCAGCTAGCTTATTGCTCACTTCTACATTTAGCAAAAAACCAACTGTAAGGCACACACCATGACATCTAAGCACTAAACCCTCAAGCCCCTGAAAGAGAAATACTACTGCATTCCAGGCTGATGCAACACCTACACCATTTCCCCACTTGCATGCCCTTGATTTCCCCGCAGGCTGTTTCAGCCTCGAAGGTTTGGTGGTAACCTACATCATTGAGGCCCCAGCCGCAAGCAGAGCAGGAGAAATGGGCTCCAAGCCTAGCCCAACCCAGGCGTGAACCTTGCACCTCTGTCCTCTGGGCACTCTGTGAAGGACCAGCAGCACAGAGGGCTTGAGGAGCAGGGTGATGGGGATGGGGTGAGCTGGTCGGGCACCTCTGTACAATGGGGAACACAGCCAACTGCACAGCCTCGTGTCACCAGGAAACTCCAGTCAACAGGAAGGAAAACACACTCCTATTGAGGGAACAGTGAGAGAAGCTGTCCTCAGCTTAACTTGGGAAAGTGCAAGAGGAGACGTGTGATGGGGAAACAACTCTTTGGTGGCCTGCTGGAAGGCAGGAAGGGGAGAAAAAGCTGGGCGTCTGTTCCTGCAGAAAGGAGAGGCTCGGAGGAGGCATGATGCTCCAGTGGACTGCGGTGATGGGAGCAGCCAGAGAGGATCCCGGAACATATGCAGTAATTTCTCCTTCCCAAAGTCATGCTAGTGTCTGAGGCACTGCTCTGGGACAAAGAAGGCATGACCAGAAAAGCAAGGAGACCTGCAGGGAACAGAATTCTGTGTACAAGGCATCCTGCCTGCTTGCTTCTTCCTCCTTCTTCCCCACTTCCCAGACCCAGCAGGTTTCTGGAGAGGCAGAAGGCCCAAAAAGTCCCATCCTGGAAATGTGTAGACAGTAGTTTTGTTGTCAGCAACTCCATTTGATTGCAGGGGCCCTGATGAGAGCCTGATGTCCTGTGAGGCAATGCTGCATCACCTAACTGCGGCCTGGAAGCAGGCAGTGGCCAAGCTTGCTTTCCCCTGCAGTTCTGGTGCCACATCCAGCCACTGCTTTCTTCACGAAGATTTTCCTATCCTCCAGCTGGACATGTGAGGTTTCATTACTATGGGGAAGGGACGCTTCCAGACCAGGCAATTGTAGATTTTTATTTAACCCTCTGTTATGGCTGACCCGCCATTTGCATGTAAGTTTTTTCTTTTTCCAAAGCTCAGCTCAGAGCACCTGTTTTGCACTCTGATACAGAAGTATAAGGATAAATAGCTAATACATGTGCCCAAATACCTGATTTTTCTCCTCTTGAAAGGGCTTTTATCAGCCCCCCACCTTGACTTCAAGATATGTCCTATTGGCAAAAGCACACAGGAATCCTGCCTGATCAAACATTATACCCCACTCTTAAAGGGGGAAGAGTCAGAACAGGTTTCTTCTGTTTGGGTGCTGTTCTGGGGAACAGTTGCAGTAGCAGCCAGCTACTGTTTGCTTTCTGGCCTGTTACTTCCACGGCCTGCAGAGGAAATATTAACTTCAGTTGCATTAGCGAAGAGATGAAAGCTCATGTGATTGCTGAAGTTAGCAATCTGTAATTTGGGCATTAGAGCTCCGCCAATACAGACAATCAGTCACAACGTTCGTTAGTCAGAGGTAAATGGAGAGAGGGCTTCAATTTTCCTTTTATTCCACTACAAGTCAGGATGTGACATTAGGGATTAAAGTAACTGAGCAAAACTGGCATAAGTGGACTCAGGCTCCAAAACATTTGATCTCTGTAATTTTCTGCAATAACAAGGTAAGTATTATTTTACATTTAACATCATTCATACTTTTAAGCCCGATATAGAAAGCTACAATTGAATGCTACTCATATGGTAGTCAATCCCATACATTTTATAGCACTTAATTAAAAATCTTTATTTCTGGAGAATATTTACTGTGGAGTCAAATTATAGAAACTGGGGAACGGTATTGCTTCTAATTGCAGTAAGGACAAAAATCAAAGGCTCTGCTTAAATAGGATGTTCGTCTTGCAGCATATTTGGGTGTGTGATATAGGGTATTCAGGGGATAAAACCACAGCTGCTTTGTGTGCAGAGGGAGCATTGGCCTTGAGTGACAAATCAAGCTCTGTTTTGTAAGGACATTTTCCAAGAAACCACCATATTTCTTTAGGGAAGGGAAAACATGAATCAAACTAAGGATGCTGGCTAAAAAAGCTGGAGAGTTATTAAACTACTTCAGCGAAATATTTAGTGCTCAATTAGTTTCGCAAGCAGAGGATTCAACAGCACATGACTGAAAATACGGAGCTAAAACTGGGACCCTTCCCCAATTTTTCAAGCCAGGCATTATTTCACATTTTGAGGTGACCTCGTGATGTGGTCAGTGGGTCCCTTCATAATGCCTTTGACCTCTGTTTCCCCTATGCAAGCCTTTTAGATATGTTCTTTGACCTTAGAGTTGCATTGCTATCCATTACCTTGCTAATGTCACCAAGGTCAGAGTAACTCCAGGTGTTGGTCTTGAGTACTATAATTATACCACCATGGTGTGCTTTGAAACAAAGCAAAAGCTTTCAGCCAGCCTTGTCGGTTAATAAATTCTGCCCTTACGCAAGGGACATCTTCCCAGACACTGTACATGCAAAACAATGACTATAAAAGCAGGCACAGCTACTTCATGGAAATTTCCCAGACATGCCTGAGGCACAAAGCCAGTGTGTTTCTTCTTTATATCAGTGTTTTAGTGTGACACTTTCCCAATAATCCTGTTCTGCCCGCTTCAAAAAATATATTCCTCATTGGTGCCTTACCTTTTCCACAGTTGCCCAGAAAGACTTCATAAACTGACTATGTGTATGTGCTCCAGATCAGCGAGGAAGAACTGTGCTTTCTGGTCTGATATGCATCATTGATTCTTCGTGTAGCCTACCAGGCTGCCCATTACAGATAATCTTTGACCCCAGAAAGTTAATTCCAGTTCAGGTAGAGCGAAGCAGAACACTAAGGCAGAAATCCATTTGTACAATCACAAAATAGTTACAGGTTCTCAAGATGTTTACAAACCTTATTTTTGCTTTTCAATAAAGCGTGTGTAATTATATTGAAAAAAAAATCAATGCAAGCCTATGTTGGGGAATGTGCTAAAAAGGATAAGCAGGTATGTGTCCAGGCATGGCTTGGAATTGTTCCAAACTTTTGCTTTTGGAATGGAAGTCCTAAAAACATCAGGTTCCTGGGACTGTTCAGGAGCATAAATATGTGCTTCTGATTCATACATCTGTATTGGTTAAAGGAAGAGCTTGGTGACACAGAAGGTAGTGAGCATTTCATTACATTAGAAAGGGTTCCCTAACAATTTAACACTTCACTGTACTACATCCCTCTCTTTAGGCACAAAGATAGCACCAGAGCAGTTTATAGACCAGACTAACTGTTTGAGCTCAGTTCAGCATGGACGAGCCCAACACTAAAGTATCCTCAGTAAAGCAGGACTGTTTGGACTCTTTATTCCTTGATTTACTACTCACTGTGACAACTATTACAATTATTGCCCAAACATAGAGGATTAAACCCTCAAAGACTCTGCCATAAACGCTAAGTCAGCTCAGAGCTGGGCTACAGAAGTAAAGCATCCCTCAACACTGCTCATGAGGAAAAGCTTTTACAGCTCAGATTCCAAAACTTATTTTCCAAGAAGGAACAAGAGGTCAGAGAGAGACAATGTCCAGTATTAACAAAGGTGGAGACAGTATCTCTTACCATCTTTCTTGGTGAGCCTGTCATTTTTTCTGTACCAATCTGATGTAATTCCAAGCATTTCAGATTTCAGAGGGAACCGCTTCCAACAAATATGCAATCTCTGGGATTAATGAAGGGTAGATGACTTGCACTCGACGCTCTTCTTAACTTGCATTCGTTGCAAAAGGTTGTGTGTGAACCCCTGAACGGTGGAGTTTTCTGTATGTTTAACATACCAGTACAGGGACTGGGACGGGCACTATTCTTACTGCAGCCACGCTGAAGGTCCCATCGCAGAGGTGCAGCTTGCAGGGTGACTCTTCTGGATTGCTAAATATGGAAACAAATGGGGGAAGCCCTGTTAGCTGACCCCTTGAAGAAAAAAATATGCAAAAAACCCCGGCTCAGAGTATGGTATTTGGTTTTATACTGGATCATGCAATCATATTTTAGCAGGAAGGACAGATTTGCTCGGCAAGCTGTGATCAAGTCCGAGAGGTTCACAACCAACCAACACCATAACCATTGTATTGCTCATATATTTCCTTGTCCCAAGCACCATCAGATATAGCTCACGCATGTTTAGCACCCCAGTGCAAGCGTTTTAAACCCACAAATTTTGATCAGTAATTTTCATTGCCTGCAGCCAGTAATGGAGTTCAACTTCAGGTAGGAATAAATAGTAACCCCTCGGAGATGGATTTGCTGATGCAGGTAGCTCATTCAGTGTCTAAATGAAACATGACCTCCCTAAGGGTAAAGGTTGCTTGAAAATTATTTACCTACAGACTGATGATATCCATGGGCTTATTTCATTACTCTGCTGTTGTTCATTACAATCCTCCCATCTCTGCCCTCCCCTACCAGATTCTGTAAGAGAAGTCTAGCTTTATATTTCCTGTATGGTTAACAGTTTTTCCCTTTTCTTTTTTTTTTTTTTTGTTTTCTTCTCACTGAAAAGCCCCATATAAGTGACTGAAAAACCTGTGTACTTTCAGCATTGCCAACAGAATTGAAGAAAAAAGTTAGGTTCCACATTTTTTTTTGTATGAGAGGTGTGCCACTTGTCTAACTTGGCAGCTATGGTAAAGCAATGTATTCTCATCCTGTCTTTGCACTGGTTTACATTTTTGTCATTAAAACGTGTTGGAAGACCTTATGAGTCCAATGTGAAGGTATGGTTCTGATAAATTTCTGTCCTGGTTCTGGCCGAGGTGATAGAGTTGTTTTTCTTTCTGGTAGCTGATATAGTACTGTATTTTGAATTTAGGATGAGAATAATGTTGAGAACACACAAATGTTTTTAATTGTTGCTAGATAGCTGTAGTGCCTATACCGAGCCAAGGACTTTTCCAGTTCTCAGGCCCTGCCCCAGGTGCATGAGAAGCTGGGAGAGAGCACAGCCAGGACGGCTGGCCCAGATTGGCCAAACGGATGTTCCCCGCCATAGAGCGTCATGCTCCAAGTATAACTGAGGAAGTAAGCCAGGAGGTGGGATTGCTGCTCTGGTCAGACTAGGTATTGGGTCATTTTTTTTTCCTTTTTGTGTGGGATGAGCAATTGCATTTTTGCATTACTAGTATTGTTTTCTTTTGTTATCCTATTTCTCTGTCTCTATCTCATCTCACAGGTTTTTTTGCCTTCCCCTCCCCATCCTCTTGCAGGGGGAGGGATGAACGAGCAGCTGCATGGTGCTGAGCTGCCAGCTGGGGTAAAACCACAACAATTTGTTACAAATATCTATTTTTAGCTGTTGGCACTGCCTGAACTTTTACTTGAGCATTATTATCTTGATTCTAAACAAGAACAAGCTATAATTAGTATTATTAAATTTTACTAATAGTCAAGGGCCAACTTAACTTGCATGCTTTTCTTTAAGAATAATTGTATATTTTCTTTAGTGAAAGGGGAGATTGTCAGGATTCTTATCACAAGTTTGTTTACTAGTAGGACTCATTGGGATAGTTGAATACTCCCGTTCAATGTGGCATATTTAAACTTTGAGAGTAAAAGACTGAAAGGACTTCATGTTTCATATAAAACATTAGCAAAGCTAAATAAAATTTTATGAAACAAGGCCTAATAAAATAGTTGATTAAAGTCTTGCCTAACATTTTGTCTGAAAACTGTTTCCCCTTTCACTTTTTTCAGGAAGATAACACTTCTAGAATGAAGGAAATCTTTTGCTGTGAATTGCATGCAGGTCAAATATGAAAGATCTAGAAACAAACTTTACTGATTCACAAACAAAGGATAGAACAGGTTCTTTATGAGAAATGCTGCAATTAGTAGTGACACGCTGTTGTAGTTTTGGGTGTCTGGGTTCTGGTGGAGAAGGGTGGCTGCAGGAATGGCTTCTGCAAGAAGCAGCCAGAAGCTCTCTGCCGGCCCCACAGAGCAAACACCAGCTGGCTCAACGTGGGAGTCATTGTTGACCAAGGCCCATCAATGATGGTCACAGTGCCTCTGAGAATCACATTTAGGAGAAAAAAACGCAAGCCGCTGCTTTTTGGCACCAGAGAAGGAAGTGAGAAGATGTAAGGAGCTGTGCAGTCACCAAGGCCTGGGAAGAGGGGGAGGAGGTGCCTCAGGTGCTGGAGAGAGATGCCCCTGCAGCCCATGGAGAAACCCATGGTGGAGCGGATGTCCCACTGCAGCCCATGGAAAAGGCTGAGACCCCACCTACAGCCTGTGGAGAGGCCCCATGCTGGAGCAGGTGGAGACATGCAGAAGACACTGTGACCCATGTTGGAGTAAGCCCTTGCCAGCACTTGCAGTCCGTGGAGAGAGACAGAGACTTAGAGAAGTGCAAGGGAGAGATCCTTACCAGAGAAGGTTTGCTGGGCAGGGGGGCTTGTGATTCTATGGGGGACCAGGGTGGAGCAGTCTGGGCCTGAGATGCTTTCTATGATTTATGACTGCACCCCACAGAAGTGATCCATGCTGGGGCAGCTGGGGAAGAGCTGAAGCCCTGTGGGAAAGGATGTGGAGAAGTCAAACTACCACACACGCTAATGGAAGAAAAATCTGTCAAGATTTCAGTGGGGCAGGGTGGTGGTGGGGATGTCTTCATTTAGGTAACAGTGATCTGTTAATCCAGCTCTCAAGGAACTGGTCCAAATCTGGCTGCATTTGATGGAATAACTCTCTCTGTTCTCAAACACTAAGGGGATTTCAGTAGGTAGAAATCTTTCTTTTGAAATTAATCTCGCAATGCTGAGAATGAAGTAGTTAGTTGCACGGCACTGTTCTGTATATAAACACTCCCCTGTCTGTTAAACATATATTTATAGGCTGGGAGGAACACTCATAACTGAACCGTGGTTACATGCTTGCAGTTACTCTGGTGGTATCTGAAGGGTAAAGCAGTTCTTTCCAGTGTGAGCTGGGTGCTGACTTGCAAACCTCTGCTATGTTATTCACAGCAAACAGAACAGCGACAGGTGAGAACTGCTCTGAGTCTAACCCAGCACAGTGCTCCAGGCAACCTTACCTTTAACAATGCACATACCCCCCGCTGAGTTCAACACAGGCATGCAAATCAAAACATATGCCACAAACTGCTCTGCTGTATCATGACTAGGGAGCACAAAACCTACAGGATTACATCACACGGGGCTTATTGCCATTGCCCTTAATACTTCCATTGATAGTTACCACAATATCACTTTTAAGGCCATTACAGGCAGAAAAGTGTAACAATTCAGTCTAAGAGATTAAGCAATTTAAAATTTCAACAGACTGTATATTGCCTGTTGTAGCACCAGGGAACACACACACAGAGAAAATGGGGTTTCACTTTTTAGAAGCAGAATCCCAGACAGGAAATTGCAACTGGATAGTGATCTTTCCAATTTGAACTTCTGTTTTGTTTTGTTGTTTGGTTTTTGGTTTGTTTTTCTTTTCTCTACAGAAGTAGCATAGTCAGAGATCTTGTGCTTGGGAAAAGTTAGAGTCATGGGTTTGATAAGCACATCTATTACAGACTTGATATGATTTTGGAACTATGACAGAATTTATTTAGCTATCTATTAAAAATAATTTATATCTACTCTTTCTTCTTCTGGCACTCACGACTTTAAAACTGTGAAGAATGCCACAGTGGATAGAAACCTGTCCAGCCTGCTCTAGACTCTCCCAATGCAGTCATGATAGAAATGGTCAGTGACTCAAAAAAGAAAGGATTTCAGGCTTCCATTATATGAAAGACATAGGGTTCAAAGCAAGATCTTTGATGTGTCCAGACTCATGCATCACCTCCTCTGCAGCCAGAGCAAGTGCATTCCCTATAACCAGCCTGTCTCTGGACTCATGAGATTTAATAAATAGCAAATCAATCCCCATGGCTACAGTCTAAGATGTACCTTAAGTGCTTTTCATGGCTCAACTTTGAAGGCAAAAAGCGTAATTACAACTACCTCAGTGATGTGAAGTATTTTCACATGTGCAGCTATTTGAAGAACCATTTGTATTGGTGCAAACACTGACCATCTTCTGTGTCTCAGTGGGAGACAGGATATACTATCATATTCAGCTGTAGGGTAACAGCTATCATCAGAGATTCTCAATTAGTCTAGTAAACAGGAGAGATTTGTTTGGTCTAAACTGTCCCTCAATTTTCCAATGCCTTTGCACTACCTTACACACTCCAAGGTCTTCTCTTCTGTGAACACACCACCTTTTCCTTCTTTTCTGGGCTTTTGCAGGAGTGAGGAGAAGAAATTCATCAGTTGGGGTGTGTGGGAGAAGACTGAGCAAGATTTTAGGTGGGAAAGAGTAGAGGTGCATAAATTGGACTCTTGATCCCTGCAGCTTTTGCAGAGATACCCAAAACCCCTGCACAGACCAAGCTATCCTGTCTGCAGAATTTCCTTCTAGCTTGATTGAGCTGTGTCATTAAGAAGAATGCATTGCTCCATTTAAATCGGGCTGCCACAGATGCTGGTTCCTGTGCTGACTAAGGTGGCCATCATGAGTCCCAAGTGGAAAAAGCCTATGTTGGAGAAAAGGCTTGTCGTGGTTTCACCCCGGCTGTGGGCTGAGATCCACGCAGCTGCCTGCTCCTTAAAGTAAAAGAGCAGGGGAAAAGGGAAAAAGGGAAAGGGAAACAAGGGAAGGGAAAAGGAAGGGGCAAATAACTCCAAAACCAAGAAACTAAGAGGCCCGTGGGTTGGGATAAGGATAGTTTACTAAGATAACAGAAAGATAAAATACAACAATGCTAACAGGACTTTAGAGCAAAAGAATATGAAACTATTGATCCCCAATGCAGTTTCTCACCGAACCACACAACTCAGGCCGTACCACCCAGAGCTCTCCCGGAACCCGACCGTCCCCCCAAGAAGCACGCGTCCCGAGACCGCCCCTCTCCTTCTTCCCAACAGCCCCCCGTTTTCCTAGGCAGGACGTAATTGGCATGGAATACTCTCTTTGGCCCATCTGGGTCACCTGTCCTGGCTTCGCCCCTCCTTTCTCAAGAATAGAGAAATAGAAGAAGCTAAGAAAGTCCTTGACTGTCTGACTGCAACTAAGAACATCAGGGTGTTATCAGCACTGCTTTCATTTTAACTCCCAAACACAGCATTCCATCAGCTGCTACAAATGAAGTTAACTCTATCCTGACTGAAACCAGGACATTCCACCCCTTATTCCATACCATTTACGTCATGACCAGGTCCAATCATTTCTTTTGGGTACAACCAATGTTTCAGACACACACATATGTATTATTCCCTTAGTCTATGGACCATTCATCTGAGTTTTGTTGAGTAAATGATTTAGTCCATGATTTTCAGGCTCCATTCGTTGTAACAGTCTCTCATGGTGTCAGTATGCGTCATTGGTTCGTTGCATGCTGCATCTCGGGCGCTCGACCGATGCATCTGACATGGTCCATGGTCATAGTCTGTGAATCAAAAGTGTTCATTTTCAAAGGGGAAGAGGAAAAAGTTCTTATGATGGCAGGTCTTGGTCCCATCATCGTGGCAGTCTTCCTTCATTGTCGTGTATGATTCCAGCTGTAACTCCATTGGTACAACAAACAACAACATACAGCAATTATAGTAATAATGAATATAGAGTAATGGGTTATTTAGCACTTATTATAATACAATTTCTACCTTACTAATTACATTGGCTATTCTCACCTAAAATCAAATCCCTTTGAGGTACACATCGAACTTCTCCATCCTTCTGCATTACCCACCAAGTACAACCAGGTCCTTGAGCAAAAACAATTCCCGACATAGGTTTACCTTTACCTGAAGCAGGGATGACCCAAACCGTCTTCCCTAATATACTCTTCATATGCACCACTGGGACTCTGTCTCCTTCTACAGTACGTGGAAATTTTGACTGGGCAGGGCCAGCCCGATTGGTAGAACCCCTAGAGTTAACTAACCACGTGGCTTTGGCCAAATGTGTATCCCAGTGTTTGAATGTTCCACCACCCATTGCTTTTAGGGTAGTCTTTAAGAGTCCATTATATCGTTCAATTTTCCCAGAGGCTGGTGCATGATAAGGAATGTGGTACACCCATTCAATGCCATGCTCTTTGGCCCAGGTGTCTATGAGAGCATTTCGGAAATGAGTCCCGTTGTCTGACTCGATTCTTTCTGGGGTGCCGTGTCGCCATAGGACTTGCGTTTCAAGGCCCAGGATTGTATTCCGGGCAGTAGCATGCGATACAGGATATGTTTCTAGCCAGCCGGTGGTTGCCTCCACCATGGTAAGCACGTAGCGTTTGCCATGGCGGGTTTGTGGGAGAGTGATGTAATCTATCTGCCAGGCCTCCCCATATTTATATTTCATCCACCGTCCTCCATACCAAAGCGGCTTCAACCGCTTCGCTTGCTTAATTGCGGCACACGTCTCACACTCATGGATAACTTGTGCAATAGCATCCATGGTTAAGTCCACCCCTCGATCTCGAGTCCATTTATATGTTGCATCTCTCCCTTGATGACCTGAGGAATCATGAGCCCATCGAGCTAGGAATAATTCACCTTTATGTTGCCAATCTAGATCTACCTGAGCCACTTCAATCCTAGCAGCCTTATCTACCTGATGGTTGTTTTGATGTTCCTCCATGGCTCGACTCTTAGGTACACGGGCATCAACATGATGTACCTTTACAACAAGCTTCTCTAATCGGGTAGCAATGTCTTGCCATAAGTCAGCAGCCCATATGGGTTTGCCTCTACGCTGCCAGTTGTTCTTTTTCCACTGTTGCAACCAACCCCACAGGGCATTAGCTACCATCCATGAATCAGTATAAAGGTAGAGCATTGGCCACTTTTCTCTCTCAGCAATGTTCAAAGCTAACTGGATGGCCTTCACCTCAGCAAATTGGCTTGATTCACCTTTTCCTTCAGTGGCTTCTGCTACTTGTCTTGTAGGACTCCATACAGCAGCTTTCCATCTTCGGTGCCTTCCCACAAGGCGACAGGAGCCATCGGTGAATAGGGCATATCGCTTCTCATTCTCTGGTAGTTTGTTGTAAGGTGGGGCTTCTTCAGCGCGTGTCACCTCCTCATCCTCTGGTGACATCCCAAAATCTTTGCCTTCTGGCCAGTCTGTGATCACTTCCACAATTCCTGGGCGATTAGGATTTCCTATTCGAGCCTGCTGAGTAATTAGTGCAACCCACTTGCTCCACGTAGCATCAGTGGCATGATGTGTAGAAGGGACCTTCCCTGTGAACATCCAGCCCAGCACCGGCAGTCGGGGTGCCAGGAGGAGCTGGGCTTCAGTTCCAATCACTTCTGAAGCGGCTCGAACCCCTTCATAGGCGGCCAGTATTTCCTTTTCTGTTGGAGTATAATTGGCCTCAGATCCTTTGTAGGCCCGACTCCAAAACCCCAGTGGTCGACCTCTAGTCTCCCCTTGTGCTTTCTGCCAGAGACTCCAGGTAGGGCCATTCTCCCCAGCTGCAGTGTAAAGCACATTTTTAACATCTGTCCCTGTCCGGACAGGCCCAAGGGCCACTGCATGGACTATCTCACGCTTGATCTGCTCAAAGGCTTGCTGCTGCTCAGGGCCCCATTGGAAATCATTCTTCTTCCGAGTTACGTGGTAGAGTGGACTCACAATGAGACTGTAGTTTGGGACATGCATTCGCCAAAAACCTATAGCACCTAAGAAAGCTTGTGTTTCCTTTTTGTTGCTTGGTGGAGACATAGCTGCTATTTTATTGATAATGTCCATTGGGATCTGACGACGCCCATCCTGCCATTTTATTCCTAAAAACTGGATTTCTCGTGTAGGCCCCTTGACTTTACTTTGCTTTATAGCAAAACCAGCTTCCAAAAGGATTTGAATTATCCTTTTTCCTTTCTCAAATACTTCCTCTGCTGTATTGCCCCATACAATGATGTCATCAATGTACTGCAGGTGCTCTGGGGCTCCACCCTTTTCCAGTGTGGTCTGGATTAGTCCATGGCAAATGGTAGGGCTGTGTTTCCACCCCTGGGGCAGACGATTCCACGTGTATTGGATGCCCCTCCAAGTGAAAGCAAACTGTGGCCTGCACTCAGGCGCCAGTGGTATTGAGAAGAAAGCATTTGCAATGTCAATTGTGGCATACCACTGGGCTGCCTTTGACTCCAATTCATACTGGAGTTCCAGCATGTCTGGCACAGCAGCACTCATACCTGGAGTGACTTCATTTAGGCCACGATAATCCACTGTCAGCCTCCACTCTCCATTGGACTTCCGCACTGGCCATATGGGACTGTTAAAGGGTGAGCGGGTTCGGCTGATCACCCCTTGATTCTCCAATTGACGAATCAGCTTATGGATGGGGATCAGGGAATCCCGGTTAGTACGGTATTGTTTTCTGTGCACCGTCGTTGTAGCAATTGGCACTTGCTGTTCCTCAACCTTCAACAACCCCACAACAGAAGGATCATCTGAGAGTCCAGGCAAGGCACGCAATTGCTCAATGCCTTCTGTCTCCAAAGCAGCTATTCCAAAAGCCCACCGGTACCCTTTCGGGTCTTTAAAATAACCTCTACGGAGGTAATCTATACCTAGAATGCATGGAGCTTCTGGGCCAGTTACAATTGGGTGTTTCTCCCAGTCCTTCCCAGTTAAGCTCACTTCAGCCTCTAACACAGTCAATTGTTGTGACCCCCCTGTCACTCCAGAAATGCTGACAGGTTCTGTCCCTACATGATTCGATGGCATTAGAGTACACTGGGCACCAGTATCCACCAGAGCCTTGTACTCCTGTGGGTCTGACGTACCAGGCCATCGGATCCACACAGTCCAATAAGCACGGTTATCCCTCTCCTCCACCTGGCTGGAGGCAGGGCTCCTCTATTGTTGCTGATCATATTGGCTGCTCACTGGTGCAGCCTTCTTCCTGGCAAAATCGCGTTGTCTTTTACCTCGCAGCTCATTTACTCGTGCCTGCAGGGCTGAGGTGGGCTGCCTATGCCACTTCCTCATGTCCTCACCATGGTCACACAGTTCAAACCACAGCTGCTGTCGCAGCGTGTCTCGTGGTGTGCACCTTCTGTATCCTCCCTTCTGGGATGATGGACGCTTTCTCCCAGTAGCTGCAACATTGCCCTATACGGGTTGGGAGTTGCACAAATTTTTGTCAAGTCGTTCGACCAGTTTCTCTACCGCTGCGATCACAGATTGGGAAACATTGTCCTGATATTTCCGGAGTCGGCAGGACACTTCACTTACAGTTGGTGGATACATATTATCCCAGTCTATTGATGCTAATGAATTGGTGTGCCCTGCTGGTGCACTCCGTACAACCTTACGCCACATATCTGCGGTGCATACAACTTCATCAGGGTCAGAGTGCCATTTGCCCAGATCATAATAAATGATCTCCCGTACAGCTAATTCTCTCAGGTACTGGATAACTGCCTCTATGTTGTTACACTTGGGTGACTGACATGTAATATAGTCCTTTATGGGATACCTTTCCTCCACACTTGACAGTAGTCGCCTCCAGAGGCTGAGGGTTTCTGGCTTTTTCCCAATTTCCTTGTCAATGCCTCCTTCTCTAGCTAAGGATCCCAACTGCTTGGCCTCCCTGCCATCTAATTCCAGACTATCGGCCCCTTGATCCCAGCATCGGAGCAACCAAGTGATGATGTGCTCACCTGGGCGGCGGCTGAAATCTTTTCGAACCTCACGCAGCTCACTCAGGGTCAGGGATCGTGTGACAACCTCTGATTCTGCCTCATCCTGAAATGCCTGAGATGGCCTTGCTCTATCCTGAGGGGCTTGAGATGGCCCTGTTTTATCCTGAGGTGCTTGAGATGGCCCTGCTCCATCCTGAGATGCTTGAGATGACCCCGATTCATCCTGACATGCTCCAGATGGCCCTGATTCATCCTCATCCTTCACTACACGAATTGATTTCTTTTGTTTCCTCTTTTGTACAGGAGCAACAGACACTGGCGGGGGTTGGTTTTTTGTTTTATCAGCAGTATCTGCTGTAGGGGTTGCAGTAGCTGCAGCATCAGTTGGACAAGTTGCAGTAGCCACAGTGCTAGTCATAGTGGCCTTAGTGCTAGTCACAGTGGTTACAGTAGCTGCAGTGCCAGTCATTGGGGTTGCAGCAGCTGCAGTCTTTGCTGGTCTGTTTTCATTCTTTTCCTTCTGACAGTGCTGACAGTACTGACAGTGCTGCCTGTTATCAAGCAATGTTTTGTAAATAGTGGCCAGGGCCCAGCACAGTGCAGTAAGGTGTGTATCTCTGGCAAACTTGGAGCAATTTCTTTTCAGATATGCAGTCACTTTTTCAGGGTCTTGTAACTGCTCAGGAGTGAAACTCCAAACCACCGGAGTTAAGAAAGTGCCTAGGTACTTGCCCATGCTCTGCCACTTGCCCTGCCACTCACGATTATCTGGCCTCACAGAAAAATCTTGAGTGGTATTCATAAACCTCTGCTTAATATTTGACAACAACTGAACCGTCTGCACCAAACCGAGAAACAGCAAAATGCTAGTTTGAATATCCCAGGGATATTGAAAGTTTTTAAAGACTGCTAGCAGAGCTGTTGTATTTAGCCCAAAGGAAAAGAAAGCAGAACTCCCACCATGCCAGCTGCCGTTACTAAACCCTCCCTGTCCAAGGAATGGACAGGGCAGCAAGCTCTCATACCAGTACCAGCACAAGTTCACGATCCTCGATATTATTGTATCATCGACTGTTATCATAAAAGACAAGAACAGGACCAGGAAACGCAGCCTCGACATGGTAAAAAATCCTGCCAGGATTGCAGCCAGCGTACGGTACTTTCGCGGCCACAGCTGTGACCACAGCCATGTGAATAAATACCACAGCATCGTGATCGGAGACTGCTTAAACAACAATACTTATCACAACTTTGTCTTAATTACTATCGGGTCAGATCTACCGTTATCCCAACCTTTCGTGCCCCACGTTGGGCGCCAAAAAGACTGTCGTGGTTTCACCCCGGCTGTGGGCTGAGATCCACGCAGCTGCCTGCTCCTTAAAGTAAAAGAGCAGGGGAAAAGGGAAAAAGGGAAAGGGAAACAAGGGAAGGGAAAAGGAAGGGGCAAATAACTCCAAAACCAAGAAACTAAGAGGCCCGTGGGTTGGGATAAGGATAGTTTACTAAGATAACAGAAAAATAAAATATAACAATGCTAACAGGACTTTAGAGCAAAAGAATATGAAACTCTTGATACACAATGCAGTTTCTCACCGAACCACACAACTCAGGCCGTACCACCCAGAGCTGTCCCGGAACCGACCATCCCCCCAAGAAGCATGCGTCCCGAGACCGCCCCTCTCCTTCTTCCCAACAGCCCCCCGTTTTCCTAGGCAGGACGTAATTGGCATGGAATACTCTCTTTGGCCCATCTGGGTCACCTGTCCTGGCTTCGCCCCTCCTTTCTCAAGAATAGAGAAATACGAAGAAGCTGAGAAAGTCCTTGACTGTCTGACTGCAACTAAGAACATCAGGGTGTTATCAGCACTGCTTTCATTTTAACTCCCAAACACAGCATTCCATCAGCTGCTACAAATGAAGTTAACTCTATCCTGACTGAAACCAGGACAGGCTCTAAATGTCTTCTGGTGTCTCAGCAAGGTAAGCCTGGAAAAGAAGGCTTTAAGAAAGAGAACATAATGTTTCCATCCATTGGTACCTTACACCTCGTGTTCTTCCCTTTGACCTTCCTGCAATTAAGGGTGGTCTAGAGATTTTGGCAGGACAGAAGTGAACCTGATAAATGAGCACAACTTATCATGGGAAAACTCAAATCTTTTTTCTGCTTATTTACTGAAACGTGATTAGGGTTTCAGTGAATTCATTTGTCTTGTTTTTTCAGTGACTTGTCACATCAGCCAATTTTCTCTTTCATATTTTCCTGAGCATGAGAATGGTTTTCTAGTAAGGAGGGAAAAAAAGAAGGGAAGGGAAGGGAAGGGAAGGGAAGGGAAGGGAAGGGAAGGGAAGGGAAGGGAAGGGAAGGGAAGGGAAGGGAAGGGAAGGGAAGGGAAGGGAAGGGAAGGGAAGGGAAGGGAAGGGAAGGGAAGGGAAGGGAAGGGAAGGGAAGGGAAGGGAAGAAAGAAAAGAAAAGAAAAGAGAAAAGAAAAGAAGAGAAAAGAAGAACAGAAAAGAACAGAAAAGAACAGAAAAGAAAAGAAAAGAAAAGAAAAGAAAAGAAAAGAAAAGAAAAGAAAAGAAAAGAAAAGAAAAGAAAAGAAAAGAAAAGAAAAGAAAAGAGAAAAAAGAAAAAAGAAGGCAAAGGTATTTGGTGAAGCAGTATGAAATATCTTGGAATTGGTGGAAGAGACAGGAATTAAGATGTAATGAAGCAGTGAGCTGCAACTGGATGCATGCTGTTTGGTTCCAGACATGTTTGCTTTCAGGCAAGAAGTGCATGCTAGCCAGGAAATCAACTTTTAAAAATCCTGCTGCTTCTGGGAGTTAATCAACAAGATGATACCTTGAAGCATTCATACTGGTTAATTTCCCCACTAACTAAAAATATTTTACTCTATGGAGAAGAGAATTTTATACCACCGAGTTTAGACAGAGAATTTTCTTCTCTGAGGTTGGAGAGAAGTAAATTATGCAGGTGTTTATTTCCTTTCACTACACTATGTTGATGGAGTGGCCCAGCACGGGCCATAGCACAGCAAAGGCCTTTAGTGCTGAGCACTGAAGGTTGTGGTGGGTTGACCCTAGCTGGACACCAGGTAATCACCAAGCTGCTCTATCACACCCCTCCTCAACATGACAGGGAAGGGAGCAAAATAAAATTAAAAACCCCAACAGAACTTGTGGGTCAAGATAAAAGCAGTTCAATAAAGCAAAAGGCCATGTGTGGAGGCAAAGGCAGAAAGAGGAAAAAACCAACCAAACAAAACATTATTCTCTGCTTCCCATCAGCATGTGACGACTGGCCACTTCCAAGGAAGCAGGGCTTTAGTACCAATAGCTGCTGCTCTGGAAGACAGATGTCATAAATAATGAATGAATGCCATTAATGAATGAATGCCCCCACTTCCTCTGTCTTTCTCTCAGCTTTTCTGGCTGAGCAGCTGCCCTGCGGCAGGGACCCACCTCCCCTCGGTCAGCTGTCCTGGCTGTGCCCCCTCCCAAGACCTTGCCCACACCCAGCATGCTGGTGAGGAGGATGCAGGAGAGACAGCCAGCCTTGGTGCTGTGCCAGCGCTGCTCAGCAGCGGCCAAAACACCGGTGTGTTCCCAGCTGGGAACCTTGCTGGCTGCCCGTGCGCAGCACCGCGCTGTGAGGGCTGCTGCAGGGACACTGGCTGCCCCTCAGGCAGACCCAACACAGGTCATTATACTTACAGAGTTGCTCAAACGGAGCGAGGAGTGTTTCCTTCTGGTGTCCTACGTTAACATTAGCACAAGCCACAGTCCGCTAAGCAGACAGAGGCTAGAGGAAGGATGTGTCTAGTCTCAGGAGCTAATAGCAGCACTGATACAAGAGTTACTGGCCATTTGCTTTGCTGGGTAGGGGCAGCTTTCAGATTAGAAGTGACAGATCAGATGACACTAAGGAAATATCTTGCCAACTGGAACTAAACCACATACAGCCAGCCTGTCTCTTTTCTACCCTGTAACCCTAACAAGTCTATAAAGAGGGCAGGAGGTAAACTGAACAGGAGCTAAGACACGCAGAGCATAATTTACCAAACCCAAGCACTTTCCAATTTAAAGAAATCTTTGTTCTTTAGGAAGCCAGAGAGATCTGCCCCAAATCTCTGCAGCTCATACTACAGGTTTACCTTAAAGTCCCACTGAAGGCGGTGGCTCCCAAAGGTCCCTTACAGAGGACAGTGCCACAGCCTGCAGGAGCAGCACTTTTTCCTGTGGAGCAGGAAATGCCACAGGATTTACACCTGCCTGGCCTTTTTATTGGAGTTTCTTGATCGCTGGTTTAGGTGAGGCGAAGCATCCATCAGCCAGACCGCTAAGGCTGTACTGCAATCCCTTGGAAAAGTGCAAGACAGAGTCAGTCCCTCCAGCTGCCTATCTCCCACTTCTGTGAACTAACTGCTATGCTGTCACTCAGGTTACGTTTACAAGCACCTCTCAGTCATTTTTAATTAACCAGGCTTTAGTTAAATTTAATAGAAGTTAACATGCTCCATGGGAATGGCAGCTGCCAGGACACACCTATTAGATTAAATATTCAGGGGACTGCTGTGGAGGAGCACATGATGTATCATGTATATCTTTAGACACAGGAACTATATTCAGTTATTACTCTAATTCAACACTGCAGTCCTCAAAACATACCCTCATATCTCACTGACACTATTATGATCTGAAATGTCTGGCCTATTTCATGAAAGATCTAAAATCCACTCCCCACCCTCTCACATGCTCAGAGATGCTGGTATTGGAGGTATGAGGTATTGCAGGGTTAAACTTAGGCTCCAAGGGCATTTTGTTTGCAGTGGAGTGAGAAAAAAACCCCCTATTCGGCATTTAATTTTCTACCTATAAAACAGAGATGCTGTCTCTGCTCTGCATAAGAACATCATCATATCTATACAGGCACTTTTTAAACCCGGATACTGCAGTGAAAACAGACCAAACCCATAATCCTTGGCATGTGTAAACCGTAGGATGTGGGAGGTAACCTGCTTCATGCATGGACTGCAATCTGTCCTTTCAAACCAGTCTGAGTAGCTGCTCCTGACATGGCTCTGAACCATCTCCATCACGTTCAGATTTCAGGGACAGGCCCCATTTCCAGTCATTAAGTCATACTTTTCATAGCAGTTTAAAGTACCTTCTGTGAAGCGTGAAACACAGAAGGCTTCTCTGGAACAGCTTGCCCATCTGCTGTAGGCAGGCGATGCTCAAAGTCCATACCAGCTTGCTCCTTTTTCTCCTTGATTTACTGAAATGTGGGATGGATTAGTCTTCAACTGAATATATTTTGCTTGCTCCTACTTCCTCCCTACTCCCCCCTTTCCAAATTGTCTTACTACTTAGTATTCATACAAAGTTACTGCAAATTGATCTCATCTGAATGGGAAATAATCTCCATGTTCACTTTGCTTTCTTCAAAACTGCAGTTTGCAACACCACCTTTTATGACCTTAAACTTAGTCTGAGACTCTGCATTTCAGTCTTCAAGGCATCCTCACATTTTTCCTGTTGCACTGCCAGGAGCCTGTGCTTTCTCCATTTCCAGACCTGTGGTTAAAATAAAGAAAAGAAAAAGGGTCCGTTAATCACAGAATGGTCTGGGTTGGAAGGGACCCCAAGGATCATAGAGTTCCAAACCCCTGCCACAGGCAGGGCCACCAATCTCCAGGAACCATCTAGACAAGGTTGCCCAGGGATAGTACTAATAGGAAAGACTGGCCTTTCTTTATAAAAACAAGTGCAATATTGGTACCTTTTGCAGTTTTAGGATGAGGCACATCTACAGTTCCAGAATTCTTGATGAACACCTGCATTTGTCCCAGTTGTACGCAAAATGCTCGTGTTCTTAACCAGACACTCCATGTTGTAAGAGAAACCCAAAATTTGGTAACCCTTCTAGAGTTTCACAGGCCAAAACAGGACTCCTTGTTGCCTTTGGAGTCTAGTTTATTATACTCAGCTTGGCTGTCTCCCTCTGAAGTAGAACAGACACTAAAATTGATTTGTGTGTGAGTGCCTCCTTCAGGTCACTGCTTGTGGTTCTGCTTAGTGAGCCTCCAGCTATTGGAGAACTCCTTAATGACTTGCAAGGTTATTGATGATTTGCACACAGGCTTTTGGGGAGTGCTGAGCAGCTATTCCTCCCCACCTGCCACTTACTGGCCTCTAGTTCAGGACCGCGTTGTTATTCCGCGTAGGAGCTGGCGCAGTGCAACGGAGGAAGCCGAACACCAGAAGTACTCAAAGTAAATGGTTTACAGATTACCAGTGGGATGCAGGTCCTTTCTCACCACCTGGGAAAAGAAATGGCTTTTGGTTTTTTGGTCTTTTCTCTTTGCAGGCTGTTAGCAATGTCAGAGAAATGATGCGGTTTTACGGATCATGGGAAATGTTTACCAGCTCTTGGCACACCGGCTGTCAGTCCTGGTTTCAGTCAGGATAGAGTTAACTTCATTTGTAGCAGCTGATGGAATGCTGTGTTTGGGAGTTAAAATGAAAGCAGTGCTGATAACACCCTGATGTTCTTAGTTGCAGTCAGACAGTCAAGGACTTTCTCAGCTTCTTCTATTTCTCTATTCATGAGAAAGGAGGGGCGAAGCCAGGACAGGTGACCCAGATGGGCCAAAGAGAGTATTCCATGCCAATTACATCTTGTCCAGGATAATGGGGGGCTGAGGGGAGGAAGAAGAGGGGCGGTGGCGGGACGCGTGCTTCTAGGGGGGACGGTCGGGTTCTGGGACAGCTCTGGGTGGTACGGCCTGAGTTGTGTGGTTCGGGGAGAAACTGCATTGGGTATCAATAGTTTCATATTCTTTTGCTCTAAAGTCCTGTTAGCATTGGTATATTTTCTCTTTCTGTTCTCTTAGTAAACTCTCCTTATCCCAACCCACGGGCCTCTTAGTTTCTTGGTTTTGGAGTTATTTGCCCCTTCCTTTTCCCTTCCCTTGTTTCCCCCTTTTTCCCTCTTCCCCTGCTCTTTTACTTTAAGGAGCAGGCAGCTGCATGGATCTTGGCCCACAGCTGGGGTGAAACCACGACACTGTCTTCAGACATGGTACTTCCATAATTAAAAACTTTGTTGAGCAGTTCTGAAAGCAATGTGGCGTCACAAGCACCTTCCACTTAATAGCTGCATTCTGTATCCTTGCTGCTCTGACAGGCCATTCCTTTTCTGGGAAGCTGTTTTAGAGATGGAGCAAATGAAGGCAGTTGAACTCTACCTGAGCTTTTGTCTTCACATCTTTTAAAAGCTCCATTTATACTTTGTGGAGGTTTGTTTTGAGGGTTTGTGGTTGGGTTTTTGGTTTGTTTGTTTTTTTCCTAATACTGAGGATAAAATGGATTCTACTTTAACCACGAGAGTCCATGAGCAAGGTGGGATTCTTTGGCTACAGCTGAAGCACCTGTACTTCAAGCCATTCCCTGGCAGCAAGGCATTTTCTATAAACTTCAAGTACTTACCAAGTATATTGTTTCTAGGGCATCAATTCAGCTCTATCCTAACAGCTAAAATTATAGTTACAAACTGTATTTCATGTGTGAGCTTTTAATTTATGCTGAATGCTTGACTCCACCAGCTTGTTTTTCAGAAAAAGAGATGGAAACAGAACCTTCTGGAATATTTATCCACAGAGTAATTTTCAGACATCCATAATAAGAGAGCATGAAAACCAAACCAAATTAATTGAAAAATAATTGAAAAGCCATTAAAGTGATCCACAGAACCTTATAAATAAAAAGCAATTTTAAAAAATGAAAGCATGATATTTGTAATTAAATATTGCATGATAAAAGTTTACATTTGTTATTCAATGAAGCTTTCAGCTTAATTATTATGCCCAATTGTTGAGCATAATAATTGAGTGTACTTGTTTAAAAGGGAAGGAGAAATAAATGTTGTTTCCCTCTTAGGAAGTACACCCATATCGATTGAAGAAGCAAGAGCTCACTTTTAAAGCTCAGTTCCTGAGAGTTAGCCAAAATGCTCCATCTTTTCTCCACCTACTTCTTTTTCAGTGCCTCTTGCACAGTGAAGTGATAGTTTTGACTATGAACATTAAAAAGGCAAATCAAATTATATCCATTCTCCAGAAGTATTAATACACTCTCAGGCCTGTTCCACATCCAGCCGGCTGCTTTCCATGGTCCTAATGTAAAAAACAACTTTTGCCCATTGCAGCAAATACTATAAACTTGCAAAAAAGAGTGACTTTGATCCTTTTCCTTGGTTGTGTGTTCTCCCAAGAAACCTGAGTTAGTCACCTCTCAGACAGTTCTGTAGGCTCTCAACTTTTGGTGAAGAACTCTTTAGCTATTTTTCAATAAACAGGTGCAGAAAAGGCACAGTTTTCTTAATTCAAGAAACTAATGCAGGTAGGACAGTTTCTGGCTATAACATCTGAGCTGCTGAAGCTGAATTTAACATTTTCAGAAATGCTCCAGGGCCTTAGGGGCACAAAGGTGAGCTGGCTTTTGGGGGCATTTTTCTGCTGTAAAGTACTTCATGTAGTACAAGCACAGCTTGGTGTTTAGAAGTATACTTTGCAGCTCCACATCAAACGAAGCCCACCCTTAACTTACTTTGAAATAATTCACTATGAATTCTCTGAGCCCTTGGGTAGCTTGGAAAAATGTTCTCACCCTCTAAAGAAACCAAGAACAACTCAAAAGACTTTCCCTCAAAGATGGTTGCTCAGGGTTAGGTTTCTCCAGCACTTTGACATAATCAAAAATCAATCAGTGATTCATAATTTCATTATCTCAGTGTGATGTGCCCATGCCCAACATCTCTCTGAGCTGTGAGGACAAAGTCAATGACCGCTGCTTTGCTCATGATGGTCAGTGCTAGTGGAAGTGCTCCAAGTAACCACAAGTACTACTGCACTAGGCTCCATAAAAAGGCAAATTACCAAAAATTTCTTCAGTGGATGAAGAAGAGAAAAGGACTTGGGGTATCCAGCTCTAGTGCTTAATTGGTGGTGATCTAAGATCATTTCTAGACGTGAGAGGCAGCTTAGTTTATGTAGGTTCCCCTCAAAAACCACATGACAAGGAAGCAATTTCCCAGCACAGCCTGTGTTAAATATGGGACATCAGCACTACTTGCTTGTACATTTGATTTCAAGTCTCGGTCTGAGGATGAATTTGAAGTCTACTGGGACATACAGCTCATAAACACCACCCAGAAGAAAATAACCTTGTCATCAGAGCTCACACAGGGAGGAACTAAACACAGCATCTCTGAAAATTACGGGAATTTCACGTGTAAAGACAATCTTCTGAGCGGCACAGTCTTGTTAGAAGTGAAGAATATCCAGCCAGGGAAAAAGAGACTCTACACATTCCAAGCAGCATGCTTAACACCACCTCCATACCTTGGGGCAAGCAGAAGTGGAACATAACTGTACAGTAGGATCTTGCTAACCTCCATTTACAAGCCCTTCTTCCCAAAATATAGCTAAAATATGGGGTGTTTATGCAAGAGAGAAAAATGCAATTATTTGGCAACCAACGAACAGAAGTTAGATTCCCCGTAAATGTAAATCTTTAAACCTGCCACAGTAGCCATGGATACCAAAATCCTGTGCTCATCCACTAGCTGACACACTGTGTGACCATGAATAATTCCTGTTTCCCTACAGTCCTATACGTTGCTCCTGGTTTGGCACAAAGGTGTCCTCTAGTCATGACTTTATAGCGGGTGAAAGTCCTGCAGCTGCTGGGTGCCTCAGCAGCAGCAAGGTGGTGGACAAATGGTGTATTTCACCTACCAGTTCACTGAAAGTGCCTTCTCATTTATCAAAGGATCCAAAGTTTACATCTTGGAAATTAAACCCGATACTCCTTGCCACAGTTATGCCGTGCAATTAGCACGACTGAGTACCCATGGCTTTGGGCTTGAAGCTGGCGCAGGTGTCCTGAGCTCTGGCAATGTCTTTCTTGTTTCAGCACTACCCAACTTCAACAAGGTGCTCTGAAATCAAAAGGACTTTTAAAGAAAAGGTGTGTACACCTGCTGTTTAATGACACTGATTTTTTAATAACATTCCTATCACAGATGTGTGGTTTTACCTCCTTCTGAGTCTGTGGCTCTGATTTGTCACAAGGAAACCTTTTCACTCATCCTCTTTTTTTCCCCCTAGTTTCTGAATTTGGACTCTGCTTGTAGCTGGAGGCATACTTT
Organism: Hypotaenidia okinawae; assembly: GCA_027925045.1. Lineage (NCBI taxonomy): Eukaryota > Metazoa > Chordata > Aves > Gruiformes > Rallidae > Hypotaenidia > Hypotaenidia okinawae. The sequence continues at coordinate 96,788,260 of BSDF01000001.1, forward strand.
GACCTAATTTTAGGAAAGTGTACTGAAAGTCACCTGCTGTGGACCCCAGCCTCTTCTAAGACATCAGATAATATGTTTGTTGCATTACAATTGTGGAAATGTGTGCACATGTCACAGTCATGGGTAATTCTTTGTGCATGAGTAATTCTTTGTGTATGGGTAACTTTTTGGTTTAAAGTCATATATGTCCTAGGTAAGAGACTGTTGGGGTTTTTTTGACAATTTAATTTTAATTTTACATGAAGGGGGCAGGTGGAAAAATAAACCTCATACAGGGTCTTAACTTGCCTTAACAATAAAAAAAGAAGGGACTATTAATAAACGTTTGAAGCACTTGTTTTTACCCTTATTGCTAGGGTAGAATAAGGAGGTAGGAGAACTTCTGTCACATCTGACTTTTCAAATGTTCCATTATGTTATTTTGGAAAGTCTGTGTTAACACAGGTGTGTTTTAAAACGATAGGTTCACTGATTTGGTGTTAGGAAGCTTTTTATACTTTGCATCTGAAAGGAACATTGCCTGGCCTCAGCATGCTTCTCTTTGTTAGAGGGTGGCTAACCTGTTCTGCTGGAGAAGGGGAGGACTGGAACGATTCTCTGGACAGAGGAAAGACAGGGACTAAAATGTGAACCATATTTCTGCATTAACATCGTCTCCTTGAGTGCAATTCATTGGTCTTTTCTCTGCCTCAGTGGGATGAGTGGCAGAAATTGCAGCTGCACAAATACTTTGAACTTCAAGAATGGAGAGATGAGAAAGATTTAAAGTATCAGAATTAATTTGCAGATTAAAAAAGAAAAACAAGAGAACCCCAGCAATTACCAGGGCACTCACCAGACTTCTGCTGCAAAGGGTGTTCCAAGCAACAGAGGCACCCAGGTGATGGCAGCACCTCAGCACCTCTTTGTTCTTGCTATTGAATTACAGGACTCATTGAAAATAGAGATACACACTCAGATGATCTTATTACTTGCAAATGTATTCAAATTGCAGAGCCCAGATAAATACTTTTCTTCATTTAGCTGAGAAAGAGACATCATCAAAATACTAAAAGCAGAAAAAACACTTTCACACAAGATGATACCCAGATCAAAAAGTCCTCAGTGGATCTGAAGAATCTTCCTGGCTCTGAACTGCACACATTTGAGTGGCAGCCACTACGATGAGGAGCAGAGGCCGTATACTCCCAGCTTCTTGCCATGCTCCCGGTGCTTTATATCCCTCTCAGTGGTTTTTCGTTTTGCTCATACTTTCAAGCAGTTAAAAAGCATTTGTTTGGCATTTGTTATTGTGCCAGCTGTTTATTCCTGCTGTTATCTAACCGGATTAGAAGGATGCAGAAGGTGTGGATGCATTGCTCCTATAATACTTTAGGAGATTAAATATTTTCTTTGTAACATTTTAAAGCCTCATTTCATTTTGCACCAATTTATAATGGAATGATTTCTCCCTCCCTTCCTTTCCTACCTCCTCCTCTGTTTGAAGAGCTGTGTGTCACCTTGAAGAAGAACATGTGGGATCTAGATGAGAGAGGTAAGAGAGAAAAGCTTTCAGTAGCAGAATTATGGTCCTGTGGGAATCAAAAGTGTAAATCTGAAAACTATGGGATTAGCTATAACCTCAGATTTCAGTGTGAGAAGTAATGAAACCCTATGCTCTCCTACATTCTTCTTGTAAGTAAAACTAGTTTTCCCCTTAGAAAGACAGCGGCAAGACCATCAAGCATGACTGTACCTCAGAAACAATTGAAAAGGAACATGTTACATTTGCAAGAATTCTGGGGTTTATATAGCTAGTTCTCTTTATTCTTATAAGAAGTTGCTAACAAGTGGAATGGTGAGATGTTCAGAAACACCACTACCTTCTAGTTGATTAAAAGTGTACCAGCACAGGGCACCACAGGTCCATCTACACATCCTCCCCTCCTAAAGAAATTAAGATAGGTTATCTAACAATCCTGTTACAAACTTGCTGACCTTCCTATCCCTGAATGCAATCTGAATGCCGACAGATACAAGACCCTGTTCCGGGTAAGGACATGCTGCTGTAATGGATGCCTCTGAAAGCCTTCATCCCTTCCCTGAGCAGCGCCTTTGGAGAGGAAGGAGGAACAAGGAGTGGAATATTTAGGGAGACGTGAAGGCAAGGGCAGGTGCACTTCACAGGAGCCACGGCTTATTTCAATTTTGACCCAGCTGCTTTTGGGTACAAAGCAGAGTGCTTAGGAAGTGCTTAGTAAAGCAGTCAGCCTTCAGCTGGCTTTCAGGCTAGCTGCAACTGCCCAGGCTTGACCTGCTGTGTGCAGGAGTCTCCTGCTGCCATACCTGACACGGGTCAGTCAGTGTCAGGCAGCAGTGTTATTCCCAGGCTGCAGACACACGCCAAGAGCTCTTAAAGAAGTGGAACTAAACCTCGTGTGCTTGGCCAGAAGAGTACAGCTCCAGGTTGCAGTGAAGAAGGCTTAACTCTTTACTCTCCGAGTCACTGAATATGTTAAATCACACACAGATCTCTGCAAAAGGGCAAGAGCAGCTTTCAGCTCTATGGTTTGGCTTACGTTTTAGCTTTAAGTTTATCCTCCTTTGACTTCTCTGAATCCTGGCTCTTTCACCCTTTCCTTTCTGTCCCTTACCCCTTCCTTCCAAACACAAGTTCTGCTGGGTGTTTAACTTCTCGCTTTCCCAGTTACAGTTGTGACCCACACCTTGGGGAATTTAATGGGCAAGAACAGCGACCCTGTGCAAAGCCAAAGCTGCTGGAATGAGTGGAACTGTGCAGCTGACCGGGAAGAGACTTGCCTTCTCCCCCTCTTTATTTCAGCAGCCCCAGCAGCAGATAGCTCAGTTTGCTATCGGTAGAAAGACGCTCAGCATCGTTGTAAAGTAGAGATTCCCACCCTCCTACACCCATCCTTGGGGGCCATTTGGCTTTTGAGAGTCATTACATCCCAAATTAATCTTGCTCAGCCTCTCTATTATGCTGTACATTTCGTCAGCATCTGTGGCATGACTGAAGCATTCCCAGTTTCATTCGTAACCTATACAAAAACCCAGCTACAGACACCGCTGATAAATGAAGCTCCAAGTTCTACGTGAAACATTATTACATAATACATCAGTTCTATGTCAGAGCCACTGATGTTTTTATGGCCTCTCTATTCAGAATAACGGGCCTGTACTCACAGAGGCTTCATAATTTGAATAGGAAGCATCTTTTAGATCGACAAAGTCATTTATAAAACCCCTGACATGAGTCAAGGCTAGTTATGTAAATCAGTTTTTCTTGCTGCTGCTTTCTGTTGATGAATGGGGTCTGCAAGTTCCCCGGAGACACTCCTAATCCCTATCAGTGCCCTAAAAATAGCATTATGCTCATGAAGGCCACTTTCGGCTTGTAGTCCTACCCGATTAAATTGGAGCAGTGGCTTTTTACATATGGAGATACGGAGCTTAATTTCCTGAGCAATTCCTTTTGCTTGCCGTAACCAGCACAAGATCCCACAAATCCTGAGGCGCAGCACCTGTGGTAGCTGTTCCGAGTCACGACAACACGCGCGCTCCTTACGCTGGCCCGAAATAGCTGAAAAATAAAGGTTGAGAGAAAGAATCTTCAATAATGTGTTTCTGACCCCTCTTGGTAGATCCGAATAAAGTCTTTTTAAGCTAGAGAAAACAAGCTGTGTGAGCTGACACCGGCAAGGCGCAGGAACAACCCGCAAAACCACAGGTGAAGTGCAAAGAGGAAATGTATTTTCGTTACCTCGCCAGCCGGGGCATCTCTGAAGCAGCACCTGGGCAGGGGCACACAAGCTGGATCTCAGGCACCGCTGAGCTCGGTCCTTGCTAGAGAAAGTTCTGGAAGCCACCGCTTTCACCTGTGCTTCAGGGGTTCACGCAGGTGAGCGTTTTACCATTGTACTCTGATTTTTCCCGCAGCAGGAAAGCGTATTTGACAGGGCGCCTCCGAATCTGCCACAGGCCTATGTTATCTGAACACAGATGTTCTACCTGCCAAGCAATGATTAGTATAATATATGTGTTTTCCCACACCCCAGCTGCCAGTCACTGGAGCATGTTTATGTTGTCCTCCGCCAATCTTCCCTTATTTTCCTGCACAACTCAGATGTTACTCAGTAGCAGCTGCTTCTTTGTCTTTCCCATTCCCCCCCTCTAAAATATGTTTTTAAATGGCTCTCTTACCTGCATCTCCCAGGTGGAAATTAAGGGAAATCTGATTGAAAGCACAGAGGTGACCTCTTGCATGCAACGCCAGATTTGATGAAATAACTCAGTCTGCTTCACTCCAGTTCTTGCTACAGGTCCCCCCCTTTTTTTTTTTCCTTCTGAATTTGTCACAATTCTTGTCCTGTTGCTTTGCCAAAATCCTGGTTATCTGAACAACAGGACACTCCAGCAATGTTCACACTGGATGCTGTGCTGTGTTCTCTCTTGCCGCCCTCGTTGCCCAAATGCTAAGGAAGTGTGCTACATAATTAAAGCTGTGTCTTAAAACCTCAGTGTCAAAAAACTGTTCTGCAGTGTTGTTCTGGTGTGGGAAACTGGAAGAAGGTTCGGGCAGTTTACCATTAGAAACCACTCAACCTCAAACTGTTGCACTCAAGTTTGATTGCCTCAAGTTTCTCTACGACTCGACTTTCACTTGTTAGCCCTGTTACTCTATTGGAAAAAACGTTGAAAAGCTCTGGGTCCATCTCAAGTCCTTAAGTATCCAAATAGGAAAGTTTCCTGCTTGCTGATGGTGAAAATCAGGGAACAGATTCCCTTTTGATGTGAGACTGCCCAGAGGGGTTGTGAATAACCCTTTCCTTCCTGTCACCGAAGCAGGGAGGGTCTCGCTGGCAACTACACAACTCCTCTCTGACCCTGTTGCAATCTCTGGTTTATTAATGGGAGGCAGGAGCTTCCCATAATTTCAGCTTTTACTGTGTTCCCATTAAATACTGTGCGTGTTTTGATCTCCTTTTATATTCAAAAGGAAGAAAGATGAGCCTTCAAAACGCTTAGAGCTGTTTTATTGTGAGAAGATACTATCTCAGAAAAGCAGCCCTAAGATTTAAATAACTTCAAGTGGCCATTCAGAGATCTGCAAAGCATTCAGGCTTTGCACGTTGTTGAACTATTGTAGGACTCGTTCAATAGCCATGAAAGGCTAGAGGATGTATTTCTAAGTCAATGAGAAAGTTATTGTGAGAAATCCTGCACTTCGGTGGAGATAACCTACCCAGCTCTTCATTTTAGCCTTACGAATTCGGCTAATTAGCACCTTGTAACGCAACGCTATCTCACAGCATCTGCATTCTAAGTGCTGGAGAGGGGGCATCGCCTTAGGTGAACAGGTTTGGACATTAGTGGATTCACATTCCTAGGAAATGTTTAAACGTGAGGGGAAAAACAGGTTCCCTTTAGAGGCTGTGCAGCTGTGCGGCTGAGGAAGACAAAGGTGACTGAAAGATACTTCGGCTTAATGCTTTCCCAAAAGAAGAGCACTTGGAAATAGCTTAATAGATATCGTCTATCATCCCCATGAGCCCAGAAGCTTTACTCAGCGGGGGGGGGTGGGGGGCGGGAATGGGAGGGACACGACGGAGGACGACAATGACACGACAGAGCACACAAAGGACTTCTCATTTTTATCTCTACCTGCTGTGTGTCTGACGCTTTGCAACCACACATAGTGTCCCCCCTCCCCCGCCCTAGGATGCTTTCTGCCCTCGGAGAAAGGAGACGACTGCGTGACAAGGTTTTACCTCAGTATTGTAGCAGCCGTGCATGGAAACAGCCGAGTCACTCTGAGAACTGGAGCGTTAAGGAATGTCTCGGTGTGTATACATGCGCATGTATGCAGGCACGTTTGGGCATATGGGTACATACAAATACCTCTTAGTCCAGAACACAAAGCACAAAACAGCCCCATGGGTAGGCTGTGCAGTATTTATATTATATCTAAAAAATTGTCCTTTATTCCTCTTCGCGTGCCTTCACAGCAGTGGTAGACAAGCAGTGTAATCCTGACTGTAATTTAGGTACAGCATCTGGGTTTTGAAACAGCACCCCTCTTTCTGGCATCCCAGGAACTTTAACATCCTTGCCTAAAGTTTAGATCTGGTAATGTAGTTACAAGGAAAATCTAACTCCGAGTCTTTAAAAAAGGTGCCTTTACCACTCTGAGTACAAAATAATGCATTAAATAATGTTTCCTTCATGCTCTTCCCAGCTTCAAAGAAAATCTCCATCTGCTAGATTACATTCACAGCCATCAAGAGATTCCTCAATATATGTGGACATGAATACTAGAGGGCTGACTACCAAGAGGGAAAGATGAATGACCTTGAACCAAAAAAATAATTATGTTCTCCTCCTATTCTTCCTGTACCTTGCCAGGAAAGTTAGACATAGTGCATTTCATATCAAAACCCCAACTGATTTAGCCCTGCACACAAGTAGCATAAGCCTCACTTGTTTCTTTCCTTGACAGCCTTAGAATTTAATTTTGCATAGCAACTTGGAAGCCAGGCTCAGAGCCAACAGGATAGTTCAGTTTCCTGTAATTAAGGCAATCCCGAAGTTTTATGGATATAAAGGGACTGGTTATTTTGCTGCAAATGTTGACCTCCTTAGAAGTATTCTGTAGATTTCAGGGTGCTTTTTGCTCTTTGGCCCCAACTAATGCTAATTATCTTTCAAGCCATCAAAGGTTCTTCTTTTTTCAATCAAAATAACGACATGAGGTTGGACCAAGCTGAACTCCTCAAGCAGTAAGGGTGCAAATATTGTTGGTGTTCTTCACTCACCACCACCCAGCTGGTCCAGTGGGCACTTCTCACAGCAGCGTATCTGTTTTTCAGACCTACTGTTCAGGTACTAGCTGGATGTTTGCTTTCAGTACCTCTCCATTCATTAACAATTTTGATTAGACGCTATGGTTTTTTTCCCCTTTGATTTCAAACAATTGGTGGGACCTTTATGAAGTGATTACTGCTCTCAGAGATAGCTAAAAAAACCACAAGAAATACAGAGTGGTGATGGACCAACCTCACAGCTCCTTGCAGGACAGCCCATTAATATGGGATAGTCACTGACCGCCACTCACCACCACTTTTTCTTTCCCCTCCTGTTAAAATAACGTGTCGCCACTCATTAGCGCCAGAAATAACTACCAGTTCCTATAATTCCTGCTAGTTTCACATTAGCCAGGACTTGTAAGAATACCCAGGAATTCCCATACTTGCCTGGAGCGATGGAGTGACCCTGCATATTCCATGCCACGTGCCATACTCCACAGGATCGTCTTCCATGCAGATTTGCTCGTGGATGTCAGAAGGCAATGACGGTTCTGGAGTCACTTGACCAGGAGCCATGACAGCCCAGACAGATGGCACACCAGCTAGCTAGGTAACAGCTGATGGAGTGAGAGACAAGCAACTCTTACAGATCTGTTTGATTTCTATCCCTACAGTGAAACAGGATTTGTGTCTCCCTTGTGCGTGGAAGAATTGAATTTAGCAGGTATGACAATCTAGTGTTGCTAGCACAAGCAACTTACTGAAAAGATAGCTCTACGTTTGAGATAGAACTGCATGTTGCTACGTGCTGTGGAAATGTTATATTTAGAATAGGAAGACTTTCAGAAAACTCAGGGTGACACAAAAATTTAAGGAAGTAAGAGGAAAATGTTGTTGTCATTTGTCAGTCCAATGAGGCTTCCCAAAAACTTTTGGCCCAAAGTAACAAAGATTTGTTTTGCAGCAAAGCTTGAAATGTAGGCAAGAGCATTGAAATAGGATTTTTCATAAAACATTTTGAAGCCAGATGATCACCAAGCCCAAGTTTTTCTCACAGTCATTTTAAGCACAGTGGCATTCCCTGATTTACGGTGGTTTTGCCTGAAGTGAGAAACTGGATGGGTGTTGAAGTACCATTCAAAAGCTAAGTATTTGAAACAAATGTGGATACACACATACCAAGCATTCACACAGGTTTTCAATTCTTCACACGGCTTTGCATGAGAAGGAATAAAAGACACAGGAAGAAAATGGGTTGTGTCAACTACTTCAGTTTCACTTACAGGGCAGATACTTCTTCCAAGCTAAAAAGGGAGCAGATTAGGTAAACAAGCCGTTTCCTTCAGCCAGAGGATTTCCAAACTTCATCTCTGCTTGGATAATGGATTGGCACAATATACAGAATTTATCTAGTACTGTCATTTTAACACCAGATTTTCGTATTCGTGTGATTTGTATGCACTCCCCCCTCCCAGACACCTTTTCCACATATGTTTAGGCTTCAAAAAAACCTCTAGAAGTAAACTCAAGCAATCTCCAACTGCAACTCCCTTTCGAGAATACTTGGTGTTAAAATCAAGAGCTTGCTTTTTGCGCTCCCTCTTGCTGAAGCACAGTACAGGAGCAAGTGTCAGAGCCAAGAAGAGCAGAGCTGGAGGGGCGGCTACAAGAACATACAGACGTGTCTTAAGAACAGTTAGGCCCTGGGTTGCCAGCACTGGCCGAACGATGAGAGCGCTTAACGGCTGAGTTCAATTGAAATGACAATACCTACCCGAGTATATGGTGTTTCAGTGGATCGCATCCCACCTCTTCTGGGTTGGAAACATCTCACTGGAGGGGTTGTTTGTTTGTCCTACTGCATCCTTCTCAAGCCATTCAGGCAAAGGGTATCACGACATCAGTCCTCCTGGGATCTGCTCTGTTCACCACAAGCCTGTCTCCTACTTCATTGGAGATGGTCGTTCAAACTGTAAGTGTGGGTGAAGGAGGGAGCAGTGTTCACATACTGTTCTCATAACGCCTGGTAGGGAGGGACTCAAACTGCCCCTTTTTTAGCCTTGAACTGTCGCATTAACCCTTCTCAGTGTGGATGTGACTGGTATCTCCTCCAGCAGTTAGTTTATGCAGCACCCACCAAGCAATTAGCTAAATCTTTTGTGCAGCTCCTGGTTAATGAGCCCCAGCTTGCTTTACTTGGAGGTCCTACAGTTGTTTTCTTCCCGAGCCTCAAAAGGCAACTGATTTCTCACTCTCTTCCCTGACCTAAATTACTCTCAGGAATTAAAGAGAAATAATAAGGTGCAAGATACCACCTGAGATGTATTACTGTGGGGCCTGTCCCCACAGGAGCCATGCTGCCAAAACCCTCAGGGGGAAACTCATTTTCCAGGCCACAAGATCTCCCACCACACCCTGCTTCTGCTGTCAAAAGGAGCATGCAGGGTCTGCTAGCCAGCCTTTTGCCTGTGCGGGAAACTCAAGCACAGGCTTCAGCCTCACTTGGTGCTAACAGAGCCTGAAGGAAGGGATAGGACGACTGAATTAAGATTTGAAGAGGGCCTGGTGAATCATGTCGGCCTGAATTATGTTAAATGTCAGCCAGTCGGGCAACCAAGATGAGGAAACTAGAATATTCACAAAGCAGCAGCACTGCTAACAAGGGTTGGATTCATCACGGAAGGTCAATGATCTTTTCTCATACCTCTGGCATTTATCTTCTTAACTATTATCTAAAGCCTCTAAATTGGCTACCTGTGTCCAACATGTCGCACAGAATCTGACGTCACAAATCCCTTCGTGAATGCCGAGACGCCGTTCTTGCTCCCTGAGAGACCGGGAGTGGTTCTTTGGAAGCTGATTGCTCAGCAATATGTCGTGTCGCCGCCCCCCAAAAAAAGCATCTTCCACCAGGGTGCTCTCAGGCTTGTTGAGAAATATGACCATGCAGAGGCAGGCAGCATTTCCAACAGTGAGAGGCAGCTGGCATCAGTTCCCTGAAGCCTTCAGTGAGTCACTTAACATCTCAATGGGGGCTAACCAGCTGAAGTATAAGCTAGCTGCGTGCTACAGGTAAGAAAAGGAAATATTCCAGACCCTGGAGAGCTTGTCTGAGCCTGCTTAAAGCACCAACAGCTTGCTTCGCTTCCTCCACTCACCTTCCCTTCCTATTCAATTCACCACACTTTTCTTTCCCTGCATCTCCTCACATCTCATTTAAACAGCAATACAAATTCTTCTTTGCTTTCACACCTGGACCCTCTGTTTTTATAGAAGCATCCCCTTTCATCCAGGTAACTTCGGTGGGTGCTATTCATTGTTTGGCCATATGCCTTTCATTGCTCTAATCACTGCTCCTTGCCACACATTTTTCCACTTCCCTTACATTTATGTATCGTTTTCATTTCGTAACCTCCTTGTTCCATTTAGTGCTCTCATTTCCCCCCTGCAGACCCACCCCAAGTAATCAGTACTTGCTTTGATAATAAACTCAGAAGAACACAATATTCTTTTTCTTCCTAAGTGCTTTCTGCTAAAACCAGCTAATGCACTTGTTGCAGTAGCAGCCAGAGGGTGCCACTGGAACGCGGCAGCTATTGTGCCAAGCGCTAGGAAGGCACATTAGTCCGGCTAGTTGTAGTCACAAGGCATTTTGTCCTTTGAAGAAGCTCAAGGTTTCGAAAAGCATTCACCCCAAAGGGGAGAAAAAAGGAAAGCGTTTAAAATGAGATTCTGAAAAGCAAGTAGGATCTATCCACAATCGCTAAGGGAAGAAATATATTGTGAAGTGATGCTGAAACAGCTTGAGCTTGCTCAGAAGAAATACTTGCTCAAGCTTTTCCAAAATTAAACATCAAAACAATTTTTAAATGAAAATTTTAGATCTTATTTGATGTGACCTTTCGGTAAAAAACTCTCCCTGCAAATGTTGCTACCAACTCTAATTGTGAGGCTTTCTAGGCAAGCTACTCAAACAGAAAAAGGCGCATATTACCTTTCGCAAATTAAATTGGCAAATATAAAATTCGACATGACAAAAGAATGTCATTATCGTGGGTACCACACGTGGATACACATAAATGTTATTTCTGCTAGGCAGGAGAGGCAGGTGGCTCTGCTTCGGCTCTGCCAGCCAGGAGATGAGCTGTTGCTGCCCTTCAGTTCCATCAGAGGCTGTAGAAGACCTGCAAGAGCCAGAACTGGCTGTGGGGCACCAATGTCTCCTCTCAGGCAGAGCTCAGTTGTGTCCCCTGCAGCACCCGTGCTGTCAGGCTACTCTGGACTCTGCCACAGGGCTCTGGCCGGGTCTGTCAGGGAAGTTAAGGCCCCAGATTGACTGTCCTCACTGGGATACACGTGGTAGAGATCAAGGATGTGTCACCGCGGCAGTACAGAAGCAGCTGGCAGTTGTTCAGTGCCAGTGGATTATACAGGACAACAAAGGTACCACTGTTCATGGAAAACTCAGACTGGCACTGGGGTCCTGCCTCCCCCATGCTGCTGTTGATCAACTGTGGAGTTCAGAAGCAGAGATGAAATCTCTGCCATTGTTCCCACCTCTGTGCCTGAATGGACAGTGCAGGGATCCAGATAAAGAATGAGTCTTCCACAAACTCCATGCATAGCAGCAACCAGGAATTCTTTGAGACAGGGCTCATTTTATCAAGATGGCTTTTTTGGGCCTTAGATACACTTGAAAATGTACATAAAAATATTAGTAGTACTGCTAAACAACTTTGAAACCAAGACAGTACACGATATCTCACTATCCTACACGTTCCCAAAACTTGACAGGACTGGAATTACAACAGAAGAAAAGAATTTCCTAGAGAAAACTCAAGTTTAAAAAAAAAATAAATTTAAGTCTTGTGGACTCATTGGAATGAGGAAAATGACAAATACTCAGAACACTTGGGTGCTTCTGATTAGCCTTACTTCATTAGAGGGCTTTATCTTCCAGGTTAAATCTCTCCCTGCAGTTCAAGACGAACCCCCAAATTCTACTGGAAGAACCAGCATCACGAAGCAGGCTGTTTCACACTGCTGTGCCTAACACATAATCTTTGCCACAAAATCTGTCTGAGCTTCACACCTGAAGAAAGAGACACATAGTTCAAACACAAAGCCCAAACCACCAGACAAACCTGCTTTTTTAAAACAAAACATACCCACATTTTTTTTTAGGATAATGAAACCATTTTAAAAATTAATTAACAACATTGTTTCCTGCCAGTCGATATGCAGAGATACAATAGCTGTATTGCATATTGAAAAACCAATAAGGATTACAAACTGTTCCATCCAATCTAGATACCAGCTTCTTGTCCTAAATACATTTTGTGTTGCAACACTGAACTTTTCCAGCTATGGAAAAGTTCTCACCAATTCTACATTTGATTTCCTTTACTGGTCAAAACACTTAATACAACCAAATTATTTAGAATAGAAAAAAGAAGAAACAAAGTCTTCTTTCAGTTCAGTTGCTGAGTGAACAGGAAGCTGCAACAAAGTCTTATGATGAAATGAGAAAACAGCCTAAATGGAACACACAGCAAACAAAAGCTGCCTTTGTCTGGCAGGCTTTGGCAGATATTTGTCAGATAACTATGACAAACTCGGAAATTTTACACAGTCGTACCTCCACACTTCCTCACTCTTGGAGGAAAAACAAAGGGTAGAGTGATAGTCAAAAGCATGTCTAAAGAGAGAATTATGTCAGTGTAAGGGCTGTTCCATGATAAGATACTGAGCATGGAAGTTAAGCTCCATATTAAGATACAGAGTATCAAACATCCTTCCCTTCACACTGAAAGTAAGAAGAGGCATTTCTTTCATACGCTTGATTGACAGATTTTCGTCCCCGCTGAAGCTATGCAGGCCCTAATCCCCCACTCATGCACTGTGGCTCTGCATATTGAAGGAGAGGGGTCTCCATTTCCCCTATGCCCTGATCCCAAAGATCTTGGTCTTTCTGCAGCTGCCACCTCTGTACTCTACTATTATTCAGGGGCACCAGGACAAAAGGAGAAAGAGATTTTGGAGGGGACAGTGAAGGTTATTTGCACTAAAAAAAAGAAAAAAAAAAAGAAATTCCCAGTCAGAACATTTGGATGTTGCCCAAACATTTAGAACCTCATGTGCCACAGTCTGCACTTCCCACTCCCCAGGAATGGGAGATCTCTGTTTGAATAGCCTGTGCGTGCTCTTCCAGTACGGCTTTGGAGACTACTGTTTGCAAACAAGCATTAGCTGGTCTGCACTTAGAATCACAGACTCATAGAATGTATTGGGTTGGAAAGGACATCTAGCCCAACCCCCTACAGTAAGCAGGGACATTGTCACTAGATCAGGTTACTCAGACACCCATCAAGAATATCTCCAGAGATGGGGCCTCCACCACCTCTCTGGGCTGCCCGTTCCAGGGATCTATCACCCTCATATTGAAGAACTTTTTAATAATACCCAACCTAAATCTCCCCTTTTCTAGTTTAAAACCATTACCACTCACCCTATTGCTAGATGCCCTTGTGAACAGTTCTTCCCCAGCTTTCTTAGAGGTCCCCTTCAGGTACTGGAAGAAGACTGCTATAAAGTTCTCCCCAGAGCCTTCTCCTCTCTATGCTGAACAGCCCTAACTCTCTCAGCCTGTCTCCACAGGAAAAATTCTCCAGTCCTTTGATCATTTTTGTGTCCCGCCTCTGGACGTGCTCCAATAGGCCCATATCTTTCTTGTGTTAGTCAAGAAGTAGGCATCAATTACTATCTGCAACAGTGACAGAACTAACCAGCTAGGAGACATTCTGTGCTTATTTAAATCAAGCAATGTCAGCTGGTGTAAGCGTATGATGCATAGAAGTCTCACGTGTTTGCTTTTGCTGCTGTTTGTTTATGAGACAGAACGAGGTAAGGTGGCAGTAGTTTCATTCAAATCTTACAGTCAGCTGTCATCAGGAAGAACATGGTCAGAATAGTTGCATGGTTCAGAATGGTTTTTCTTGTCCCTTTTCCTTCTTCCCTCCCAGCAAAGGATGTGATTTCTAGATCTGATTTTTTCCCTAGTTTTGAGATGATAGATATAAGCAGGAAAACAAACTCCCACCCCACTGTTATTCTCCCTCTCCAATCATCTGCACTAAACTGAGCCCAAGACTTTTTTCTGTTTCTGAAAAACATTTGTAAGAAGAGAAGTCTCTCTAACTAAACCAGCTGATTAGTGGAGGGAAAAGAAAGTTCACTGTCCAGAAGTTCACCTTCAGGTTTTTCCCCCAACCACAATAACCAGTCTAGGATTTCCTCTTCCTTGTTTGTTTGCGTTCTGACTTTAGTCAATCTGTCCATATCCAATAGAGGTCACAGAAACTTAGAGGTGGAGAATAACCAGGATCTTTAAATTTGTAACTGCAACTTTTGCTGGATCTATAGCTTTGTAATTGACTGGCAAAGGGTGGCCCCAGAAATGAATTGCACCTTAGATTTCAGTGCATAAACTGTGTACTTCACAGACGCACTGCTAACAGCAGAAGATGCTGCAAGGTCTTTAAAGTGGGGTGGGGAGGAAGAGAGTGGAAAGATAGAACAAAAAAATATGTGCTCCCACAAAGATAGAATAAAAAAATATGTGCTCCCACAAACTCACCTATACCTTAACCTATAGCCCATGAACTTGGGCTTCACCTGAAAACTGAATACCATCACGTATAAACTTATTTTTCCATTAGTGACCTCTACCTAGAACATATCAGCACTAAGTGGTGCTGGTGTACAGCAAAAGAGGCAGCTTTGTGCTTCCGTGAAATAGGAAGCAAGCAAGGCCATGCTCCTTCTTCACGTACAGTTAGGCAGTAGCAGGATAGAGATAGTACAACACATGTGACCCAGGTATCTGTGAAGGTCTCGTTGTTCCTGTCAGAGCTCCCTGAAAGCAAATTTGCAATCAGGAAGATTAAGGAAGCTTCTCACATCTTTAAATATGAACAGTTTTTAGGTCAAGGGTAACATGCTCACACTCCTCCCCAAAAGAGAGTACTCTGGCAAATGCTTTCAATTCAGGAATTAGGCATTCTGAATGATTCAGCTTCGTGCCCTTTCTGGCACTGAACAAGATGACCCAGTGATAGAGATACAGTCGGCAATAGGGACATAAAATTGAAAACACAGATACCCCTCCACAGCAGAGAGGGGCGGGTCAGGCTGACTGAGATCCAGAGAGGCAAGGAGTACTCCAGAAACACTTTTCTCGTTTTAAGATAATGCCAAATTTCTAAGGTGAACACTGCGCCTAGGAGCTGACAGTGGGAGGGCCCTCATGACCCACTCCCACGCACAACAAACTATGTCAGTACGAAGCCCCTGAAGTTTGTGGAGTGTTTCCAGCATGGAGCACATAAAGCTGTTGGGTGAGGTTGTCACAAATCACTCAGCTTTCATCCAGGAGCCTGAGAGAAGCTGGCACTGGAAAGAGACCATGACAGTCTGTGGAAGCTCGACATGCTTTTTGATGCTGATACTGAAAGAAACTGTCATGACAAAAAGGATTAGGCAGGCAGCTGATATATTCATCAGGCGTATCTATGCATATTGAGGGTGCTAACTAGGCCCCTTCTTTGCTGGGATTGCTGGGGGACAGAACAGGCCACATATGGATAACATGCTCCATCTTATCTATTAGCACCATTAGCAAGGGGAGTCAATAGTTAAAAAAATCTTGCTGCTGACAACCAAAATCCAGATTAAAGCCTGCATTCAGAAAGCCATCAACTAAGGAGAAGGTAAAGAAAATAAAAAGCCTTGCATACAAACGGTTCATTTTCTTCTGCATCAGTAGACGGTGCTCTTCATATTCTGTTGTAGGTTACTTCCAAGAAATGGTACTTGCATGTCCAGGGGTGAAATCTTTTTCCACTAACTCCTCTAAATCTCCTTAAATTGCCAGACCTTATTCCTTCTAAACTGGCTGGACAATAATCAGGAATTTTAGATTAATCTACCATGGTGAATAAATAAAGAAGTCAGAAAATATGTAGGATTTCTGTGCCACTCTGTAAGGTGACCACTCCGTAAATATTAATGTGTTCCTCCCTTTGTAACTGCTGCTGAAGGAACCTCTCCACAACTCTGACCATGGCTGCCCTGTCAGGAGTGCACTGAGTGGCATCATGATGCCAGGTCTGACAAAGCCCTAACAACAGTGCTCGTGAGTGCGCAGTGCTTAGAGCCAGCACATAAATGTGACACAGCAGAGACACATCAAAACCACTCCACATGCTCCTGTAACACCACGTATTCCTATCAGGCTACCAGAATGCCAAACACCCCAAATCATCACATTCAGACAAAATATCCAAGTGCAGTATAAGGAAGGGACACATCTCAGGAAACCCACCCAAATACCAGCCCCTTTTCTGATCCCCAGGACAGAGGCATCCATGGTCCAGCCAGCAGCAGAATCAGCTGCCCTCATCTATGCAGGCAGGCACAGGTGCCCTTGACCTCTGGAAATGGAGCATCTGGGCATTTGTTCCAGTGTACTCCCTGTAACTCAGGCAGGTGATGGAACATCACGCAGTCTTTAAATAGCCTCAGAGGCATGACGAAACTGAATCAATTTCTGGGATAATGGGAGGAAAATAAGTCCAAATATACACACACATAAATCAAGCAAGTTGGCACGCTTACATAAAAGTGCTATAAACGATGCAGAACTGCGCAGGACTCTCTGTCCTTGCCTAGATGCCTTTTAAGTTTACAGCCTTCCACGACCAGCATTAGTTTTTTCGTGGCTTCCTACCACGTCTGGCACTAGTTGTTAATTTAAAGGCCGTGTGGTGACCTGGATTTATTAAAAAGGAATTAAGCTATACCACAAAATGCATCCAGCCCACGACAGTAAGACCACAAGCCACAAACTGTGGCACCGACACCGCTGAGGTAGCAATACACTGCAGCACTTGTCAATCAGCTTTCCCACCAGAGGAAAAAACAACCAAACAAACCAAACACAAAAAGTGCCCCCAAACCCCAAGGAGGCATCTGGTACATATATTGCTGCCTTAATTCCGTAGTAAACCTGGTCAGGGTGTTATTCTTTAGAGACCTGAGACTGAGGTGTTTAATCTCAGGCAACAAAAGTAACCCATGACAAGCCGTGTGGGGAGAACTAAGACTTCTTCAAGAATTAGCTCCTCCAGAGTTGCTCCATTTTTAAACCTAGAAAACCTCCCCCATTTTTTTTTTAATTTTGTGTGTGTGTGTTAGTTGTTGGTCTTTTGCCCTTGAGTACAGAGCCTGCCTTGTGCTCTCTGTGGGAGCTGGAGCATTTCCCCAGTGCAGGTGAGGGTCAGAAGCAAGTAGCTAGAAAATCAGTCTCTTTCAAATAGCAAGATCCACCACTTCCATGGGTTTTTCCCC
The DNA here is from genome assembly GCA_027925045.1 of Hypotaenidia okinawae. NCBI lineage: Eukaryota > Metazoa > Chordata > Aves > Gruiformes > Rallidae > Hypotaenidia > Hypotaenidia okinawae. The sequence continues at coordinate 96,805,470 of BSDF01000001.1, forward strand.
ACAAACAGATAATGTTTATATGCCTGTTACCTGTTTCCAGACTCCCGTCCAGTCCTTATATAAGGACTGGGCTTTGCTCTCACAGCAGGCCTCCCAAAGATTTCAAGGACATGTTGGCACCACCTTCCAAGGCTCAATACCTCTGTCTCTTTCAAAGAAGCATGGCCTGAATTCACCTTTGTTTCACTTAGCAAACCCAAAAACCAGAGTTCTGCTCTGTGCCTTTCTCCCACATCTCCTTCTTTATTCCTTACCTTTTCCTCATCTTAAATCTTGCCTCTCTTTTCGCTGCAGTATTCCCCAGCTGCCCTTTCCAGCGTGACATGTGCTCCCTTTCAACCTTTGATGTAACAGGCTCATCGTTAAACTCAAGGGTCCGTAACCGGGGAATTTCCTGAGCACAAAGGCATTCAACTTCAAAACATGCCGCTGAGGAGGAGGCTTAGGAACTCACAGCCCCCTCCTTTGCCTTTTCAACTTCTCTCTGTGCTAGAACACTCACCTTGAGAAAGTGCTGAACATGGCATGAAGCAAAACGCGGCTTTGGCACCCAGTGCACTCTGCTGTTCTGCTGGTTGTTCTAAGGAAGCCACACAAACACCAGTTCTTTTCTCCCAACAGAACACGTACACCTGGTAGTCCGGAAAATTACTTTCTGTACCTTCACCAACTGTCTCAGAAGTGCCACCCTGCTGTGGTAAACTGAATTACATAACTCCTGACCTGACATTTACTGTACTTATATATTGGTTTGTTTCCACTCTGGGCTCTGCTGTCTCAAGATAAAGCCACTGTTTGAGCAGAGCTGGAGGAGGGCGTGGAAACGAAGGAGCAAGAGACAACTCACTGGCACTGGGTAAAAGGTCTAGCTCCTGCTGAGAGCAGGGGACAGGTTCTGTGCTTACAGGCAGAAAGATGGGAACAAAACAGGACAGAGCTGGCTTGGAAGGGAGGAGTGTGAAAAGCTCTGCAAACCAGCACAGGTTAGTGCTGGAAGGACCTGAAGTTCTGGCTGCTCAGCTTATCTTCATAAGAAAGTCCTTGCACAGGACAGAAGGATGTATTGACCATTTCAAAATCCTCTAATTAAATTGTAGTTTGGGTTAAGATAGCAGAAAAGTCTTTTTGCTTGCCAGAAATCACAGACATTGGATGTAAAGCAAAACAGTTATTGATCACACTCCAGGATAACAAACGTCTTCATCTCTGAGCTCCAGCAAGGCAGCTGCCAATTACCTGGCAGCCCAGCGGGCTGGTGAGAGGAGGGAGGCGTACAGCTCATCAGTACAAAATAACCCCACAGTACAGCGATACAGGATCTCTTTGACCACTGGAGAAACTAATTCACCCTAAGAAGTGCTGGCTGCATAGGCGACACCTCACTCCTTGGCCAGCATTTTCTAAGTTTTAAAGATTTGTGTGCCCTCTCCTTGGCCTCCTAATAGGAGGCATCAGTGACATGCTGCTAGAGGCTCATGTGTGCATACAGGCCTCTGTTCTTTCTCCTGCTACTGCTGTCAGGTCTGTGAAAGGCCTCTGTGGTAAGACAACCTTGCCCAGTCATCTCCTGTCCCATGCTTCACTGTCATTAGAGCTTCACACCGTGAATCCATGCATGAGAGACACTCTGGCCCTGTGCTGCAGCCAGGGAGGTAGGTCATGTCAGGAAAGGGTGCTCAAAATGTAGACTGCCCATAGCAAATCACTAACTCTGCAGCCCGGTGCAGGAGTCCCTCACCCACCTCAGGACCAGGATGGTCAAAGCAGCAGGTGTCACATCCGGAAAGCAGAGACATAAAGGGATCAAGGGGGGTGATGGTGTGTTGGAACTAGATGGTCTTCAAGGTGGTTTCCAACCAAAAGTATTTTGTGACGGTACTGTAAATACCGTCACATACCAGTGAATTTCCTTATAACAGTGCTCTTCTCCCCTCCTCTGCTTCTCCAAACTTAAAAAAATTAACCACCTAAGCTATCAATACTGCACTTTTAAAAACACTGGCATCGAAGAAAAAAGTGCAGGTGGTATTTCATAGTCACTTTGTGAGGCACTCTGCAACCACAGGGAAATATTATTAAGTCATGTTGTAAAACACAAGCCTTCTAGGTAGGGTAGAAGCTCCCTCACTCCAAGAATTTCAGAAGTACGAGTATAATGCCTTTCCTAAAACCTGGCCACATTTAGCTTTAAATGCATTAAATCTCTAGATTTCCCCTGTGTTGAATTATATATGAATTAGTGCTCTCTGCAAGTCATAGGAGGTCTGGACTTGCAAATACAGTAGTGCTCAGGGGAAACTCAGAGCCCAGACTCTGCATATGTACCAGAGATCTGTTTGCACAAGGAGAAAAAGCTACTCCAGTGCATAGAGGAAATGGTGCGTTACTACTACCTCTACTCAGGAGAAGCCAACCTGCATTCCTCATTTGATGGCATCCTTCCATCACGGCTTTGAACAACCTCAGAGAGCTGCCACTGCTGGGTAAGAGGTGTGTTCGATATCGGAACTGACTGCAGCTTGATGTTGGGTGTGCAATCATGCTGTGTATGATGCACAGCATTTTTTGACTTCACTTTTTTATAAGGTGTTTTGATATGTTTCAAGGATAGACAGTGCTGTAAGGAAGCCTTTTATATCGAGCCCTAAAGAACACTTCAGTACAGACCTGTTTCTGCATAGCCAGCCTCTGGGTTCCAGCACTGCCTAAGCAGTTGGGCACATTAAAACACAGAATTATGTTACATGATAGCAGGCAAAAAAAAATTATCTGCAAGTCACAGCATCAGCGTATGAATCATGCATCCAATTATTTGTGTTTAACCAGTGAAATAGAAACCTTTGTGAGCTACAAATGGCCTCAGTCAGAGTTTATTTCTCTCAATTAAAAAACCCAACAAACAAGCTACCAACAGCTTCTTTCAAAGAACCTCCTTGGCCTCTAGCTACGGAGAAAAAAACTCTGGCTTCTGCATGTCAGCACAGCACGTTTGATCACAACAGTGTTGTCGTGGTTTCACCCCGGCTGTGGGCTGAGATCCACGCAGCTGCCCGCCTCCCAAAGCAAAAGAGCAGGGGAAGAGGGAAAAAAAGGGGAAACAAGGGAAGGGAAAAGGAAGGGGCAAACAACTCCAAAACCAAGAAACCAAGAGGCCCGCGGGCTGGGACAAGGATAGTCCACCAAGACAACAGAAAGACAAAATACAACAATGCCAACAGGACTCCAGAGCAAAAGAACATGGAACCACCGATACACAACGCAGCCCCCCACCGAACCACACAACTCAGGCCGTACCACCCAGAGCTCTCCCGGAACCCGACCGTCCCCTCAAGAAGCATGCGTCCCACCACCGCCCTTCTTCTTCCTCCCCTCAGCACCTCCCCCCCCCGTTATCCTGGGCAGGACGTAATTGGCATGGAATACTCTCTTTGGCCCATCTGGGTCACCTGTCCTGTCTTCGCCCCTCCTTTCTCAAGAATAGAGAAATACGAAGAAGCTGAGAAAGTCCTTGACTGTCTGACTGCAACTAAGAACATCAGGGTGTTATCAGCACTGCCCCCACTTCAACTCCCAAACACAGCACCCCACCAGCCGCCACAAATGAAGTCAACTCCATCCTGACCGAAACCAGGACAAGTGTTTTCTGTGAAAACTTGCAACATATACTGGAAGGTGGTTAATAAGGGTTAAAAGGAAAGCAGTCTTATATACCTATGGAAAAAATGCCCAGTTTTCTTTACACTCCACAGTTTTGCTGTAGCACAACTCTAGGAAAACCTCTGTAAGGCATTATCAGAACCTGCCATCTCTGTGTGATTAAATGACCCTCTGTGAACTGTCCCACAGTGTAAAGTCATCACGTGTGAATTTCAAACAGAATAAAAGCATTCAGGAGAAAGCCACAAACCAGAATGGTCAGCCTTCACCGCAATTTTTTTTCCTCCTCAAGTAGCTGCAATACCCAGGTTGCGGCTGCTCACCTAAAACTGAGAACTGCTTTCAAGACCAACAGAAAATAATTTACACCCTTCTCTACATTTTAGCCTGGTGCTATAACTCCTAAAATAAAGTTTCACTTCAAGTAAAGGGTAGAGTAAGGTATAAAACCGATGCTTTATCCAGGATGCTCCTGGTTTACAGCAAAGATGACCAGTTTTAGGCATGCGTTTAGTCATGTGCTGAGAAGAAAATAAAGCTCAGTGGTCAAAGCTCAAAGACTAACAGTCACGCTATTCCCTTGTTGCTTTACTTGATTTTCAAGCTTTGCGGGTGCTGGTATTTTGTTGTTGGGGTTTCCTCCCCTCCAAGGTGTGCGTACAGTATATAATCCACCTCCCTATACCCCTCTCCCCCACCACACTACTTAACAGCATGCCACCCCTCTGCTGGGGAGGTGTAGGTAAAGGTTGGAAGATAGCTTGTTCCACCTGCCTCCTCCATTTGCAGGGAACACTATGAAGTTCCTAAACATCATTTAGCAAAACCTTTCTTCTTAGCAGCTGCAGGGTCCGGCCTAACAAGTATTCTATGAGCTACGTGGTTTTCACACACCTTGTGCTAAAACAGTGATCAGTTTTCAAGACAGAAATGCCATCTGTTTCTGCAGTGCTCACACAGAGGGGTAGCACCGCTGGCTGCTCTGGTGGTGCTCAACTCCCATCCCGGTCACAAGGTCTTTGCTGTCCCTGGTTATTTCTTACGCAGAGAGCTGAACCGACACGCACACGTACAGCAGTGGTGATGTAGATGGATGTGCATTTTTTGTTTGTCGGTTAAATCAGCATCTGAACAGAAATTCCTAAATAGCAACCCAATCACATCATCATCTTTAAATACTTTGCAATTTTGATCCTTAGATTATAGAAGGAGAAAAGCCACTCATGCAAATATTTCTGCATCCCTGGACAGCGCTACAAATAAAGTACTGACTAAGCAGCAGAGCAAGAATTTATTTGCACCAATAATAGCATATAGAGTAACTCTTTCCTCAGCATCAACTATAGAAGTAGGAGGTGCATGCACACAATAAAAATGACCAAAATTACTGGAGTAGCACATTTTCATAAAAGCAAAAAGCACCTTTCTTAAGTAGACTTGAAGTAAACGTTACTAAGCACATAGTATGAACAGGAAGGCCAGTCTGCTAGACTAGAAACCAAGCAAAAAAAAAAAAAACCAACCCAAAATGAAACAATAGTATTATTCTGCTAGTTTATAAATCAGAAGTATCTCAGAAGTATCAACAAGAGATCTTGCTTTGAGCCGGACAGATTTTCAACACCACCCTTCTGAGAGAACATGAGCTTGTTAGCCAGGAACCTTAGAGAAATGTGCCATCACACTTCTGTTGGGAAAACCTCCTCCCACTGAGGATGCAGCATTTGTGCTTGAGGGAGTAAGGCCACCCCGCAACACTGAACAGGGCCCATGACTGCATTTTTCAGCTACCACATGGAGACAGAAGCTCAGTCTGTGTCCTGCCTTCTCCATGCAGAAAATTTAGCCCAAGTCTGCCACGTCCCATAACCTTAAGCATGTCCTAACACCTTAAAACATTTATGTTGGCCTCTGAGACATGCCAAAATGCCCGCATCAGTGAAGAACAATCACTTTTATAGCCTTACAACAGTTTGTGGGCTGAGCCAGCCACTCTCCACGCACCTGCACCCTCACCCTCTGCAGATGCTAACAAGGCGCTTACAGGAGAAGGAAACCAGCAGGCGCTGTGCCGTGCCCAAACGCAACGCGCTGCTCGACAGGAAGAAAACAATACTTTAACAGCTGTGAATGTGGCGAGATGAGGACTTTTATCTGCATACCAGATATTTCTTTAAATAGAGATGCAACCACAACACTGTTAAGCTGAAAGGTTCAGTAGTTGAGTGATTCAATTCAAATTTGAATCACTCAAATTGAATTGCTACGCCAATGCATCATGGACCTCCTTTCAAGGGCGAACTCCAAGTCATGGTTTCAAACCTTTGTCTTAACCTACACGCATGCTAATTAGATCTTAGTGGTCATTTAGCTGCACTGTAAAGATACCTTGGCTTACTGGTAAATATATGCAATCACAAAGACTGAGGAAGGTGCATCCAATTCTGTATGTGAAGATGAGGAAGAACTTTCTCATGGTGAGGGTCATGGAGCACTGGCACAGGCTGTCCAGAGAGGGTGTGAAGTCTCCTTCTCCGGAGACATTCAAAACCTGCCTGGACACGTTCTCGTGTGACCTAATCTAAAGGTTGGACTTGATGATCTTACAGGTCTTTTCCAACCAAAATGGTTCTACGATTCTATGATCCTGCTCTAGCAGGGGGTTAGACTAGATGATCTCCAGAGGTCCCTTCCAACCCCTAACATGCTGTGCTGTGATCCCGTGATTCTGCTTTATTTGTCACCATGGCTGCAAAGTGCTGTGTGTGTGGACACATCCTTGACTCCCAGTGCTGCCCTCTGCAGCTGTGCCACATTAGGGGAACGGTGTCCCTCGGGGACAAAGCACAGGAAGGGTGTTAGAGGAGAGAAAGCAGCTCAAACGGTTTTTTACTTGCATTGTCATGGCAAATGGAGGTGGGAGCAAACACATAAATGGCAGAGTCTGACTTCTAAGACAAACTCCCAACAAGACAGCTTAGCCTAGCTCTCCAGAGCTCAGAATTTCTTCCATGTCCCAAAGAGGGGTAGAGCAAAGCCTGTGTAAGAGCCAAGATGGATGATACTGTGATAACACAGGCTTGGAGAAGCGGTGGCAGAGACTCGGACTTCAAATGAAGAAACAGCAGCCAGAGTTACTGCAATTCCTTAGCTGTGTGCCAGTCGCACCAGGTGAGCGCAGATGCTGTTTTGCTCAAATCAAGGTTTATTTTCATTCAAAATTGTATTTGGGAATATGTCATTCAAAGCAGAGCAAGTTTAACCCACAGCAACAGAGAGGACGAGCTTCTGACGTTCTCCTAGCCAAATACTTAAGCTAGAAGCAATGGATGAGAAAGCCCATGGCAAAGGCTAAACTGGTTAAAGAACCTTCCAGATTTGGAATTGGCAGCAACAAATAGTGTAAGGAGATTCTGCACAAGGCTACATAGACATGAGCTTGGGTTTTCTACACTAGCCTCAACTGAGCCACGTGGACATGCTTGTGGGGGTCCCAAGCAACTTTTAAAAGCACAAGCTCAGTATTTTAAGGACCCTACCTTGCTCACAAATTCTTCTTGCACTTTTGTCAAACAAAGTTCCTAAAATTTGCAAGCCTGCTGCCAAGCACAGAGTGGGGGCCCTTGGATTCATTAGGGTGTCTCCCTTGAGGAATAGTTGAAGAATCAGGCTTTTAGCTGCCCTGGGGAAAATATTTGCCCACAGTCTTTGTATAAGTGTGTCAAGAGGGAATTACAAAAATCCTAAAACCAGGTAAGTGGATTATAGCATAGCAACTTCAATAGGAAAATCCATTCTCCTTTGGCTATTGAAAGAAATACTGCTAGAGATCACATCTCTCTCAGGATACATCATCCTTCTGAACAGCAAATAAAATCCACTGAAGTCAGTGGAAAGGCGATACTGCAACAGGTTTTGGATGAAAAGGCACTTCTTCCATTTTCTCTTTGCTAGTCATGCAGAAACCACTCAGCTATCTCTCAGTAAGCAACACAAAATACCCCACCCAAAGATGCACAAGTGTGCAGTGTTAGCTTCCAATGGAAATTTTGACGATGCAGAATTACCAAGATAAGAAGAGTTCTCTTTACAGTCCTTGATAATAAGTTTTTGTAGCATTCGGAAAAAAACCCTGTGGTTTCCCCACAGGAAACCAATTATACTTGTAATAGCAGCCATAATTTCAAGGGCAGTTAATGAGGTAGCATTGTGTTTAACAGTGGTTTAGGTAAAACAGTGGAATGCAGGACTTGGTCCACAATGCACAAATGATACTGGTTGGGGTTTTTTTTTAAATTTCATCACAACCTACAGGATTCAGTGTAGGAGTCGGGAGAAGTACCTGCAGCACTTGAGGCTGGCTTGAAAGGCCTCATCCTTTCTGGCAGCTATTTTACACCAACCTCTCTTCTGCAGCGTTGCTGCTCGTTTATGTTCACTACACCAGGAGCCCCAGGTCTGCACCTGCAACCTAAGCAGAGAGCCACGTGATGAGCTCAAGAGAACAGTCGCTCTCCTTCTCCAACACGTCTGTGAGACTAGACCCGGAGCAGACTCCGCTTCAGCGTACGCTCGCTCCCCTCAGAGCATTTCTGCTGCAGATACTTTCCCCTGAAAAACCCTAAAAGTTCTGTGATTTAAAAATCTATTCCGAACAGAAATGTCATTTACATCTTGCAGGAACACCAGCACCTTGCAAGACCTTTACTATAGTCTCTCTCTCACTCTTTGCAAGGGGATTTCCACTACACCACTTAGCAGTGAAAACTACATCATTTTTCAAAGAAAGGTTGTAATTTGAGTAGCAACAGAGAAAGTGGGCATCCGAGCCCTGATCCAGCTATGCAATTTGTTTTCCCTTCAGGAACCCAGAATAAAGAGGCATTCTGCAGCCTCTGAACAGTACAGCTTGCTGACAACAGGCAGGCGTTGCAAAAAATGTACCCAACTAATTGGCTTCTTAAGCAAATATGGGATATGCAGGTTTATCAAGTCAAATGCATCGGAGCCTCCTGCCAACCGCCTGCTACATTTGTGTTTGCTCCAACTACAAATGAAAACATGTAGTATTTAGCTTTTATATCCATTTTTCTAAGAAACAGTCAAGGCAGTCACCAGAAGTCTTCTTTTAGTGGCACAGCAAAGACTTTCTTATTTGAAGACAAAGAGGAAGATTCAAGAGAGCTTTTTGATTTCTTAGGGTGGAGGAAAGGGAAAGTACAAACTCTGAAAGTGTCTTTCAAGTCAAGTAAGGCTGAAAACTCTCATCTCTTGATGTTTCCAGTCTTGTACAGCAAATTCCAGACTTGGAAGAGACTGCTGAGAACTGTTAAGGATTGTCACCTTTCTCAGCAGACAGAGTAAAATGTTCCATCCTGCCAAGGTTCATTCAGAAACAGAAAAGCACTTTATATATAAAAATTTTAATAATGGCCTACTTTCTTTGAACTAGCTGACCTCAGTGGTCAGCCACTGCCTTAGGTTTGTGCTCTGCAACAGTCTGCTGTCTCATCACAGCAATCAGATACAGACACCTAATGTGTTTGGCTGCTGCCACGTATCTCCATCCTCAAAAAATGAGTGCAAACCTTCCTCTTCCATATATAACACAGATGCATAAACCTACAAGTTTAAGGAACTCCATTTTGCTAGACCATGAATACCTAATACAGGCACTTCTAGGATTTCTAATTATTCTATTCTGTTCTGTAGATAATACCATGCATTAAGATTAAAAACCCCTAACATCCATAATGTACTCATTCTTTATTTTTTTTTTCCTTCCCCTACACTAATATCAAGCTTAGGAAGACTCAGCTAAGACCGAGGAGAAAAATCAATATCCACCATCTCCCATCCTAAGAATGGCTTCCCTTCAAAAGTTGTCTTTCATGTCTACTTTAGGATTCTTCTGCTTACCTCTCCCTAAAACTACAAACAAAACGCTATTCTTTGTTTGTTTCTCTTTGCCAAATAATTGCTCAGTCAGCTTCACCCCATCATCCAAGCCTTTCACCAAACAGTACTGTTTGACTCCATTTGAGGTCAGGGTTACTCCTTTGTGTACATCTGTGCACATCAGTGCTTGTGTTACTCCATTTACCTTCTCTAGGAACTCAAATAGCAAGAGCTGTTCCCAGACAAGCCATATTTGATATAGATTCTTATCTTGGAGACATCAGCTGTGTACATTTTCCAAGCATCAGGCAAGTAGCTAAGCAGAGATACTTCCCCAGAACATGCACCCAGCAGTTTATTGCTAAGGGACTTTCAAGTAGGAGGAAACATCTTTCTACACAATAGATGAGGATGGAGAAACATTGCCTTACGTCTTGTCTTTCTAAAATTAGGCACGATTTGTCCTTGTCTTTAATATCCCAAATAACAGTACTTTAAGCAGACAAACTGTTCACTTTTTTTTTTTAACATAGCACTGATATAAAAGACAAGAAAGAAAAGTAAGAAGTCTTTTATATTCACAATGGATTATAAAGCCTGCAGAGAATAATTTCTTGCTATCTAACAGAACATTCAGTTTGTTGCAGGCTGCCCAAAATAGCACACCAAGCTCATGTCCAATCCAATCGACTTTGCTTCTGCAGCCAGTCAAAGCTGATAGTGTACAACAAAGATTTGCTCTTGGAGAGCAGATTTATTAACACACCACCAGGACTACAAACCCAGAAATCCCTGGCTGCATTCTCAGTGTTCACCTCTCCATTATGCCCCTAATTATCTCCAAAGAAGTTTATTCCTTGTAAGCTTCTTGTTCAGGCTGATAAGCGTTTCCTCCTGAATCCTCTGCAGATCTCAGATTTACTCCTTGTGCTCTTACCTGAGAAACTGGGCAACTCTCTTCCTTTTTACAATACACACCCACACTCTTCAGTTTGGGATCTTTATTTTTCTTAACAAGAGGCTTCCTCTGGGGATGTGTGCTCTCATCAGATGGCCCAGGGACTCTTCTGTTCACCGGAGCCTACGACACAGAACTCCTACATCCAGTCGTTGTAACTGCTCAAGAACACCTCCTTCCCACAGCTCATGACAAACCCTTTGCTTTCAAACACACGGAACTATGGCCTCCACAAAATTGGATCCCTTCCCTGCTTAAAGCCACAGTTTAGACTGCAGATCGTGGAATGCAGCACTTACTGAAAGGAGCTCTAGTTCTCCACCCTGGTTTTCAGGGAAATGTCACGGACCCATGCTTTTTGGTTTAACAATGAGAAAATTTTATTCTACCCATACTCACGAGTATCTGAACTCAGTTGCCATCCAGCTATATCCACTTTAAAATAGTGGTGGGTTTAGTGCAATTAATATAATGATAATTACAACCTCAAAACCAGTATAAAGTGTAAGAATTCCCACAATTTTCAGTATTACTGAATTAATTTCTTCTAATCAACTGACTTCATTGAGTAGTTGAGAGCCTATTTTACTTCGGACTCACATGGAAGGGGATAGTACATTAATCAAGACTAATCTGCTCCTTTAGGTTCTAGTAAGATGCTAATCCTGTCAATTATTTTTTAAAGCACCTATCTAAGGTAATTAAAAGAAAAATAATATTCTAAAATAATGCCATCCCAAATAAATATATACTGCAAAGGGCATTTTGTCACATAAGCACTTTTGTCAAAGAGCAATGCTTTATGTTGAAGGCCATTTCAGTGTACGTAGCCCAGAAGGGCAAAGGTAGCGACGTGATTCACCTTGTCTCATAAGCAACCCTTCCTTCCCACTTCTGCATTATGCATAACTGGAAATAAAACCGTTTGCTCTGACAAAAAAAAAAAAAGAAAAAAAAAATCACCAAAACACTAACCCCAAACCCTCAGAAGCTAACAGAAAGCTGCTTTGGCTGTGTGCAGAGAGCAGGTTTCCTCTGGAGGAAGCTACTCAGATTCTGAGACTAAAATGGCTCCTCTACCCAAATGCAGGCATGTCTCATTACATTTTAAAGATAAATGCACAGAGTAAGCCACATGCTGATTTACTCTCTCTTTCCACAAATGCTGTGGATCGTGAGCTCAGATTCATAGACTTTAAAAGAATGAAGGAAGCATATTACATGATATCCTTACCTGACCTTCTAGAGCTGGCAATGGAGTTATTTCTGCCCCATACCTCTGAATCCCATTTCAGGTAAACTGGAGGCTCTCTCAGCAATGCACTTCCAGACTTTGTTTAGAAACCTGAAGACATAAAGGGTCAAATAGCATTCCCAGGTAAAATAGTTCTGTAATTCAATTTAAGAAGTATCTAAATACTTTTGCTGAATTCAACACAAAATCACATACAGGAAGACTGGAATATGGGTGTCTCATGAACTTTACAGTTTCGTATCAAAGGGAATGAATACTCCCACACACGTTCTGTGGGAAGGCAGGTGGATAAGACACGTGCACATGCGAATATTTTACTCCTGCCTTGGAGGCAAACATGAAGGATACTGTCATTGAGGTTGTAAAATCACATTTCCTGTTTGTGAGAAAAAAAAAAAAGGTTGGAGACACTTTAAGATTAACGACGAGTCTAGCGATAGTCTCATGCTGTGAGGTCCAGAACAAATAGGCATCCCAGGTCTGCCAACGTAACTTGATTTCCTGTTGGAGAAAGGGGTGGAGATCTTTCCAAGAAACAACAAAGCCCGGTAAGCCATACCTTGTCACTGTTACAAAGTTTTAAACAAAGGAGCAGTAAAAATGTGCTACAATAGATTTCCAGTCCTCCAAGAGAAGGTTGCTCAGGGGATCTGAAGTCAAATTATTAATAATGATCATGATGGTGATGAGTCAACATCAATAGCTTAAACCTTCATTAATTAAAGTTTCTTAATGAAGACTAAGCACTGGTGTTAGTTTTGCACTTTGCACTTAAAATACTGCGCTGAGATCTTCTTATTTTACAATGTGCTGCTTCCCTTCTGGAGTATGAAGTTGGTATCTCGCAAAGCAATTAGCTGTGCACTAATTATCTACAGTTTAAGGAATCCTTTCTGGACAATTAATCCGCTCTTAAAACCTCACACAGGTGGAAGCATCTTTAATGTTGATTTAACATTCATCAGTCTCTTAATGTGTTTCACTTTCTAAGGGTCATTAGTACAGAATATTATTTATCTCACCATTTAATGGGGGAGGGGGTAGTTAATTTTGTCTCAACTTTGACAAGTTTGCAGACAGAAACAACACGAAACCAACTGCTGTGTGCTCCAGATCATCATCTTAAATCCAGCAGTGAGCAGAGTAATTAATCTGCTTCTGTGAATCATGAGTTCATAGCATAGATGGCATGTCCAGCTCTCACTGGACAGGTGTCTGTAGTCCCCATCTCCCGTTACTTTTCAGTAGGAAAAACCGATAGAAGTGCATATATTTTCCTGTTTTTCTTTGTGACCATTTCCCTAAACAAAATACATTAGAAAAAGAAGAGGAGAAATGTAGTACTTCTGCTTCTTATTTTTATGCTTCTTCTAGGATGAGTGCCTATTTCTGGCCCTGAATTGTTTAATCTGGCCACTTTCCCCAAAGGTAAGTGCATGACTAAGACCACTCCTTGAGCTGCAATAACACTGAATCAGAGAAATTCATCCAGGGAAGATTAGGGCTTTTGTAACTATAGTTGTTATTTTGCTTGCTTCTCCCCTTCCTACGTGTTGTGGTGTCCCTCCACCCCCTCCCTTCCCCATTAAGGTTTAATGCACCATAATTTTCCTCTTCTGCAAAGAGGAAACCTTAGAAAAAAATGACTAAAATTCTATTTATTCCCATGTCTTACCTCTTCTGTTGGAGAAAGTTGTTGATAGGGAGAAAAGGCACAAACAACTGTGTCTTTAGAAAGTCTTTTACTTGCCTGTATTTGTTCCATGGATACAGTACCTTTAGTGCAAAGCACTGTAAAACATACTAAGGGGAGGTAACCCCATCTCTAAAGTCAGAAAAGTAAAAAAATTGGACTAAATTACCTAATCTGACCCTTTTTCCAAATAGAAATGAAAAAAACAGCAGAATAGGGATGATATTAAGTATTCTAAACACTGTCATCTTTAGAATGATTAAATATAGAACTTCATCTCACACATCCCAATTTCTTTAAAAAATAAAACAAGAATTGTTGTCCTGCTCATGAAAACTTTGGCTATGCAATGGACTATTTTCTGTCACGGGGGAGCACATTACTTCAAGATGTGATTTCTTTTGAACAAACTACTGTTACTCTTAGGTTTTTCCCACCAAAGATAGACCATTGCAGAAAACCGTGATGAACTTTGAGCTTATCTTCTTATAACCACAGTGTATTATTTGTACTATTCCGGGGGGGCTAATTTTTCATTAGGAGGTAGGTGGTGGGTTTCTTTTTTTTTCAAAAATACAACAAAACTTTTAAATAACCTCAGTTTGACAGCAATTGAGTACAAATGCCCCTGAACACAGTGCTACACATTCTTCAGAATAAATATGCAATATTAAAAAAAAACAAACCCAAATCCCTCTGGTTTTGCTACGTTTGACAGTAGATTACATGGATGAGAATTAAAATAAGAGAATAGAATAAAAGACAATATTTCAGAACAGACTACAACTAGTCTAACAGACTTCTCTTTCTGTTTATTTCTCACTCTCCGTCCACAGCCTTCAGCACAACCAGTTAGCTGCCATAGGTGGCATCCGCTATTACATGTATAGAGGCAGCAGTGTGGTTATCACAGAATCACAAGTTTGGAAAAGACCTTTAGGATCACCAAGTCCAACCGTTCCCGTCCCATGCTCAACCATATCCCTAAGTACTTCCCCTGCCTGTTTTTTTATCTGAGGAGACAAAACTGCTCTCCGCACAGGTATTCTGCTTTCCCGCTGCTGTTTTCAAAGTAGTAAATACTTAAATAGTGCAGTTATAAACGCAAACAGCACGTTGGCAGCCACTCTAAAGGCAGTACAGGGTCACCCGGGCAAGAGCCGGGGGCTGTGTACCTGTAGAGCGAAGACACAAAAAGCAAACCCTCTGACAGTTTGTACTTGCACAGAAAGATTAACTGGAGCCCGACCTGTGCAGAGCGCAGAGCACTCGGGGCAGGACTCGTCTCTCTTGGATCGAGGCCCTTGCTAGGGCTTCATGGCGTGAAAGAGAGCGGCTGCTCTTTCTGAAACACGAGCAGCTCGCATTGCAAAGACCAAAGAAAAGGAGTCACATGTAGGTTTGTATACGGTCTACTCAAGTACAAGCAGATCTTTAAGATAAAGAAGATAAATTTTAAAAGAAAACTAAGTCGTGTTCAGCTAGGAATAAATTTAAGTGTTGTTTTCTTAATCTCACACCCATGCAGTATTCTAAACCACGCTTAAGAAAGCTATAGAAAAATAACTACTTTTCATTAGAAATCCCAAGTTTAATGCCTTTTGTTTTGCTAGATTTATTTTTTTAAATTCTAAAGAAATGGCATTATTCAAATACCCAAAGACAAACTTGAAATTGAAAATGGAAACAACTTTTTTCCAACCTTTACTTTTTTCCAGATAGTAAGGCCAATTTAAATCAGAAGCTGAAACGCGCACACACACACAAACACACACACACACACACACACACAGAAACTCTTATCTATGCTGGTTTTGGCTGGGGTAGAGTTCATTTCTTCATAGTAGCTTGTTCGGGGCTCTAGTTTGGATTTCTGCTGGAAACAGCACACAGGCTGGGGGTGCACAAGAAGTTGGGAGGAGACACAGCTGGGACAGCTGACTTTGACTGACCAAAGCGATATTCCTTGCCATATGATGGCATTCTCAGCATAGAAAGCTGGGGGAAAGAAAAGGAAGGGGGAGGTGTTCGGAGTGATGGCATTTGCCTTCTGAAATAACCATTATGTGTGACAGACCCTGCTTTCCTGGGGATGGCTGAACCCCTGCCTACCCATGGGGAGTGCCGAATGAATTCCTGGTTTTCCTTTGGTTGCATGTGCAGCTCTTGCTTTACTAATTAAACTGTCTTTATCCCCAACACACAAATTTCTTCGCTTTTGCTCTTCCAATTCTCTCCCCCATCCCACCAGGGGCTGTGTGGTGTTTATTTGCCATGACACATCAAAAATTTGGTTGCCTCTTCCACTTCCCTTAAGGGCTGAAAATATTTAATTTAAAGCTAGGAGTTCTCCTCCTACTGTAGAAACACCAGGGAAAAACAGCACACCTGAATCAGGAAGATAAGTAACAGCATTCAGGATCAAGAAAAAGGTACAAACTTAGGTTCCAGCTGCACTTCAGCTATCCACTGTTGTTATTTTAAGGAATCACTGGGCTGTAATTTCCATCACAGTTACGTGTGCTTCCTTTCTCTTATGCCACAGTACTGGTTTTGCTCCCTGAGGAAAAAAAAACCCAACACAACCCTGTAGAATTTGTATTAAAAGAATTTTGAAATAAACGGAAAAAAAAAGTGGAAAAGAATCACTACAGAAAAGATAAAAGGACAGGAGAAGGACAGATGTGTCCTAGTTTTTCAGGCACCACATTGGGACTTAAAGAGTTCTTGATTTTGACACAGACTTCTTGTAGTTTTGGACAGATTGCCTAGGATGCAAATCTGAGCGACCGATTGTAAAGTAAACAGGTTCCGAACAACGGCATTTCTTGCTGTTGCCTGATAGAATCTTTTAGGTGACATCTCCCTTTCTTTTAATTCCTACTCTGAAAAACTGGAATAATACATAGCTGCTTCAAGAGGGTGTTTTGTCTCCTCATAGCTGTCTGTATCTCATTGAAAAAAAAGTGCCTCTCAACATGAAAAGTGGTACTGCAGAGATGGAGGACCCTCAAACAGCTTTGGGAGAACTCTGGTAGGAGAAAAGAAAGGAGTGGAAATTAGATCTTTAGTTTAAAAGGAAGGATAAATGGCATGTGGAAAAGCAGTTAGGAGTCTGTCAAAGTCACAGCTTACTTGCTCGGTGTTGTTCCTTTTAAATGAGTTCTGGTCAGGAAGAAAAACAGAAGCCCATGCCATTTTTTAATTTTTTTATTGCTATCAAGGATTATTTTATCTCGTTTTGTCATCATAAAAACATCTGTGGCTTGGAATAAAACAAAACTAAATGAGTTTCTGCAATACCAGCATAATTAGGGAACAAAACTCATTAAGGGCAGTTCCTAAGTTGAACTGGAGCTGGCCAGCCACAGAAGAAAACTCCCTCTTCTCAGCAGGAGCCAATGCATCACTGCCCACCACCCCTGGCCAGCAACATGGGAATGCTTATTCCTGTACCCCTTTACCTGAGCTTTAAGAAGGCAACAAAATGTCAGCCTCCAGCAGGAATCCTGCTGCATGGAACCCAAACAAGAGCATTAAGGACTTGCTGCCAGCATCATCCAATCTATCCCCTTGACCACCCTGCTCTGGCTAGAATTTTTGGTGCGCTGTTAGTGGAGTTCACTAGTTTTTTGGACAAGGCTTTATTTCAAGCACTCCAAACTTTAGAGGCAAGTCTGGGGCAAAGGGAGGCTTTCTTCAATTAGGCTGATCTGCTTTTTACCAAGGGATTCTTGGGGAGCTGTTCACATTTTCCTTGGCAGTTGGTGCAGGGGGCTTGCTGGTTAGCAGCTACTGCTCATCCTCTGCCGCCTACATCCCCTGCTTTCTGGGGAAGGAGAGCAAGGATGTGAGTACATCATTTTAACAGGAGATGCAAGGAAACAAATAACCAACCTTTGAAATTTGTTGTGGGGATTGTTATTATCTGATGGCCTTAGCTGTCATTCAGACATTTCTAGTGAAGTCAGCTGTTTTGACTGAATTCACCTCCAGAACTACATTCACAAACAGCCTAGAATTTAGCCCAAAATTTACTGCAAATATTAAGCTAAAGACAACTGTAGGAATAATTTCAAAGTTATTCACAAAAATCAATTTTTCTTTCGCAATTTTTGATTTATTACTGCATTTTGCAGGCAAACTTGTAGTCATCCTTTGAGCAAAATGCTGTGAAACAGTGGTTGTGTGAAGTTTATCCATGTTGGTCTGTTACTATTTAGCATATGCTTTTGATATTAATCATTTAGGTTGTATAGCAATGGTTATCACAGACTAAACAACAAAATAGCAGCTTGAAGTACAGCAAGGAAAAAGTCAACCAACCACAAAGAACACAGTAAAACTGTTAAACAACACAAACTATAAAGTTATTTTCTTTCAATTACAGAAATGGAGTGCCATGTTTCTGTCTGGGGAGTTTTGGCCTTTCTGAGTTTGGCTCTGGTTGTTTCCTTGATACTGAACATTTCACACTATATGAAAAAGAAGCAAGGTAAGTCATGTCTCTCTGTAAGGGATGGAGTTGGTGCGCTTAAAGTGTCTGTACAGGAAACCAGCACTGCTGGGAGATTTCAGGCTAACAAATTGATCCTTCTGAATCTTGAAAATTACCTATTGGCAAGAATGATTCTCGTTGAGAGGATGTTAAGAAATTTGTTTTAACATCTGCAATTTCTTCTTTTTAAGTGTACTTTTCATGTAACTGGTTATCATTTGTACTTTAATTAAAAAAATTATTTAAGTAGCTGTACTAACACAAAGTATGTTTGAGGAAATGGTCTCCTCTGAAAACTCCTGAGTGTTTATTTAAATTTCAGATTTTATACATATTTTATGCTTAATCAGTTTATTTTCAAAAAAGTTCTAATTTATTTTTGTCACAGGATGCTAATGTAGCTCTTAAATCAATGTGCCACTTGCAATTTGTTTATGTTAGAGGGTGACTACAGTGATACTCTGGTTTTGGTTTAAATTAACTATGACTTGAACAAAATTCTTCATCCCAGTGCAACTTCTCTTATGCATACACTTATTAAGTTGTGCAATCCTCACCCGTCCAATTCAGAGAAAAACAGCCTTTACACAGGGAAAACCTTACCTGTGCTGTACATGTGTGGGCAGGCAGACAAATGCTGGTGGATTCATCCATGTTAATCACACATACATATATACATAATCTACGTAAACAGAGGGCCTGTGCTTATAAGAGGTGTAGGAGAATGAATTATTGTAGGGCATTAAAGCAGCTGCTGGACTGGTGTGGGATGCAGGGGGTGCATTTTTGGTTGATTTTATCTTTTATCACTAGATATCTCTATGATGAAAAAAGTCACAGTCATTTACACAACTAACCTCGAGCAAAGTTTCAGTTAGAGTGGCTGATGCTGCTTTCATTGTTCATGGGGTCAGAGCTTACCGTGGAAAATTCTGGAGTCCTGGACCAGAGGATAGAAAGTCAGGCAGTCCTCAGTTATTAACCGAGCTCTGGCGTTAAATCTCTTTGTAGCCATTCCCTCTTCTGCTTCAGATTCTTCATCTGTGTGGATCACAAGGCCTCCCCCTTTCAGAGATACAGGCAACAAAATAACAAAATTAACTAAGCTTTCACCTTGCAATATAAACACATGATGCACCTCCCTGGGCAAAGAAAAAGATGAGGGAGGACCAGGAGGATGAAACAAGGAATTAAATCCCATGTGTTACAATTTACTTTTGGGGTCTTGTATACTAGCATAGTGTTCAAAGCTACAGCAGAGAGTCATAACCCAAGCATTTCTTGTATTAGTCCAAGGGATTTGAGAAGAGCAGGGGGACAAGTGACAGCCCTGAGAGCCAAGAGCTTTCAATTTTACTCTCTACAGTGAAATCAAAAGTATGTCAGCGAAGACAATTATCTGAAATGGTCTAAAATAGTACATTTCGTTTTCTTTTCACTTTATTTTTTTAAAACAAATTTTCCAGATAATATGCATAAAGACTATGAAGATAACAGTCCGAGGTAAGTTGAATAAAAAAGTGTTTCTTGCTGGCAAGGGTGAAACAAGCTATAAATAACAGATGGCTTTGAAGGCATGGCATAGGGGAAAGCCCACTATCTCATGCAGCCTGCCTGGAAACGTTGGAGGGCAAGTTAGTTAGAGAAAAAAAAGAGAGTTCTACAAAAGAACAAGGAAAAAAATTAATTTGGGAGAGAGGTACTCCAGTCATTTTATCAAGCAGTGAAATAACTGCATGCTAATATGATCATTTTATATACTGAAGGAAGTACAAGACAGAGGGCTAAAACACTATTTACTATCACTCAAACTCCATAAATCTATAACAGTTAAAAAACAACTCTCAGAAAACAATAATAAATTATAAATTATTGCTCAGCAAGTATTAAATATATACATATTTACATTTCATACCCTTCTTTTATACATGAGATTCAAAAGCAGTAGAATAGAGCCTGCATACAGCTGCTGGCTAGCTCACGAACTGTTACAAGTCTGTTATATATAAACAAATAAAAACCACCCCAAACCATACTTTAGAAAACAGACATGGAAAGGGTCTTGTCTCAACTCATATATAAAAGGCCCTGGAAATAAAAATAGAAAAGCCTCCACCTGTTCCCTGAAACCAATCCTCAATCACAGATTTCCTTGAAGTAGGGAAGTCTGCCTGCCTATTACTGCCTGTTCAGCTGAAAAATACCACTGAAAAAGTGGTCTTCAGTTGCATTACATCATTCCCTTGATGAGGCACAGTACAGGGATGCAACAGGAACAAGGTGCTTCCCACTGACAGTTCCCATCTTTAAACACTGTCAAGCTTGAAAACATTTTCAAGCAACACCAGGTAATGAAACACAGAATACCATTAAATATCCAAAGCTGAACTTTGCTTTGGTCTTCTCTAGTTGTGTTGACCTAAGTATTTTAGTTGAATCAAGAGTGGACTTTAAGAACACTGCCCTAAAAAAACTCATTTAGTGCTTTAGTTTGTATCGCAAAGTAGTCTTGAGTACACAAATTGGGTTCCTTTCAATGATCAGTAATGTTTCCAGCACTGCATCAATCAGTAGTTTAGTAGGTTTGCAATTAGCTTTATATTTACCTAAATTACAGGAAAAGATGGTTCAATACTTGGCTAGATAACAAATCTCTCTTCAGAATATGGACACATTTTTGGTGGTGTTTTTTTAGATCACATACAGTCTGGTATGGCTGCATGTGTGCAAAACATTCAGAGTTGAATAGTGGTGTCCCAAACAAAGCATACTCTGTGGATTAAAAGTATTTTTCCATTCCCCTTCTAGCTATAATTATTACACAGAAGATGACCCAGTTTATGGCAATCTCAATCAAGATATTTTTGGTAAGCTTCATTTTAAGAACACGTGTCTGTTCAGAGGCTATAATAAGTGTAGGGTTAAAAGCTGACTGACAAACTCTGTGTTTCTTAAATAGCAGACTGGAGTATTTAACCCTTTTCACTTGCTATATTAATACCTGCTTGGGGTAGAACTGCAAACCATCATACTGCCTGTACTACTGTTTGGGAGACTACAGCTCATGCTGAATTAGATTTTTTTACAGTCCAAACGGTCCTGTTCAGCCAAATACCTCAAACCCAAGAGCTTTTCTACATGTAAAGCTGCACCAGTTGAAGTAACAGCTTGATCCGTGCCTGTTAAAGCCACCTAAGACGCATGTTACACCCCGCCCAAAGTCAATGCTACCACAGAAGCCTGCAGAACCAAACACACCCCAGCTCTCTGCCGTGAGAGATACGGCCCACAGATTAGATGTGACACTGACAAATATGCTGAAACAAGCCCAGTGGCTCAATAGTGGGCAGACATAGCTTTGCCTCTGCTCTGCTGGGCTGAAGTTGATAACCCTCGGCAGAGAAATACCACTTTAAAGGCGGTAACATGATATAACTGCAGCTAGAGGTAGATATACTGAGGCTGTCTCTCAAAGTCCTTACAATGTTAAAGCAGTATTTAAGTAGCATGCAAACAACTTCTTTGCTAGCCTTACTTGGGGTTAAGTAAAACTGAATCAAAGTACTTGAAACGAGGGGGGAAAAAAAACCCAAACCAACACAAGTTTTTCATAGGGGGTTTGGATAAATTTAACTAAACTCAAACTCAAAGGCACTGACTCTACAAAAGCCTGAAAATGGTAAGGAAGTAATCTGTTTTATTGATAGCTAAAATGGAAAAAAATAACTTGCACTAAGTTTACAGAAAACTGAAAGCAGATTCAGGAACAGAATTTAATCACCAGCTGCTGCAACTCACAGCACCTTTCTCAGCCAAAGCCAAGACTGACAGTGCCAAAAAATACATCAGTGCACGGTTACCCCTGAATTGCAAGATGTCCTCCTAGCAGGATAAAAGGATGCCCACTTAGTGAATAATGAGAAAATTCCTTACGAACAGAAAGTGATGTTAATTTTCACTGTACGCATGTCTGAATGTCTTGGCTGTTTGCCCCTCTGTGAATAAAGGGAGAGATCTGTGTGTGATTTCAAACCAAAAGCACCTTCTACCAAAACAAAGTGGGGGGAGCTAATTCTGTAACAGGTTGGATCTCTTGATCTGACCTTTTAAGCCTCAGTAGCATGTCTTAACTGAAACATTTTTCTACTTTGCTAAGTTACAGAGGAATGTTGTTACGAGCAGATGAAGTCCCAGCCTCGAAGGCCAGCTAACCAACTACAGGTACCTTTAATTTTCATTCTGGATTTCTGAATGAGGGTAACGTGGTCTGTCTCAGAGTTCCTGCCTTTAGCCCATGAAAATACAAAACACAAGTCTTCACACTGCTCATCACAAAAATTACCATGCGTTAGAGTCTCCTTCATCAGGGAATTTAAGCACAGACTTGACCCTTCCTTCAATCTGGGTCATTAATGAGGGAGCAGGAGAATTACAGACAGCTCATTAACATCCATATGGCATGATAAAGCTCAGTCACAGGCATGCAGATCAGGCTGCATTAAGCCTGCATCTTCTGCTATGGCTTATGTAAAGAATTAATTTTATTTGTTTTGGACATCAACCAAGTGAAAACACAAGTTGCACCACATGATAATCAGAAGTTTGACTCTCTCCTACCCAGCACAAAACCTATATGCCTTAACAAATGAAAGATGACTGTTTTTCTGTTGATTTGTATTTTATTAAGATACTTGGATGCCCAAAAGCACGCAGGCTTTATCTGAAACGTGTCTGTAATTGAAGCACTCCTAGCATCAATTTCCTGAGTTGACTGCTAGGTATTTCATAAGGAGTGATTTCCAGTCTCTTTCAGGATATTTCCAGGGGGGAGCAATATCCTTTTTTAAAAAAAATCTAGACATTTGTTTTCGTTAACTGCATGGAAACAGAATAATCTATAAAAATTCTCAGGCCAAAATTGTGTGAGAATTTTAGCTTGAAAAACACAGAAAGTTTGGGAAAAAAAACCACACAAAGCATACATGTTGCACTGGAAATGAGATGACAGATAGAGACAAGAATGACCCATCTTTGGTTTTCTGCACGAAGCCTGTGAAAACTGTTGATACTAATATCTACATTCTAATAAAAAAATAAAAAAGGGAAAGAAAACCAGAACAAATAATGTCTTGCATCACAAAGAACTTGGACTGTATATGTTACCCATGATCACACAGGATCTTTCTAATACCGTGATGAATTTTCTCTTACTGCCATCATCCCAAGCATGAGTCCTTTGTGATTATGTTATGTTGGTCTGTTTTCTGTGCTGCCACAGCATAGTCATTTGTAATTTTAATGAATTTAATGACAGATACTTTGGGTAAACTTCAGCTGCTATTATGACTATAATTAAGACACACTCAAAGTCTTAGACATGGAGTAAGCCTAACTTCTGCATGTTAAATACACAGTGAATTTCCTTCTAGGTGGAACCTACCAATCAGATGTGCTATGCCTCACTTGACCACAGCGTCAAGAGAAAATGCAGAAAACCAAGGAGAAAGAAAGACCCTTCATTAGAGGAGGATGAAGAAAGTTCATCTAACCCCACCATCATAGCTTCCAAAGTTAGCATTTACCTCAATAGCGAGCAGCTGGCTGCTGAAAACAGAGGCCATTCATGATGGTTCCATCAGATAGATGGGTTCTCTTCATACTACAAGAGGAGAGAGTATCTGAAATGGCTTCACAAACCAAACACGTAACCGTAAAGTGAGATCTGCTTGTTCATGCTGGTGGAACAGTGAACGATTGGAGGTAACATCCTGGCAAACTGACATACCAAACAGTGGTAGAGAACAGGCAAGTTACGTACTCCAAAGTGTCTTCCAAGCACATTCAGGAGCCCAGTGAGGAATAAGCTCCAGAGAGCCACTTTGAAGGATCTGTGCTTCTGAGGATGTTTTGAAAGAGAGTTGTAGGAGCTGGTATCTCGGCACTCACGTGGTAGAGATTCCTGTAAAAATGAATCATTTGTTTAAAACAACCCGTCTTCCAAGCACATTCAGGAGCCCAGTGAGGAATAAGCTCCAGAGAGCCACTTTGAAGGATCTGTGCTTCTGAGGATGTTTTGAAAGGGAGTTGTAGGAGCTGGTATCTCGGCACTCACGTGGTAGAGATTCCTGTAAAAATGAATCATTTGTTTAAAACAACCCATCAACTTTTACACAGCCCCAAAAGACACACTCTGTTGTCTGTGAGTGCTAGCAGAGTACAGCTACTCTTCTACGTACGTTTTAAGAGTACTTTTGGAAGGAAATTGTGCTTCATACTTGCACACTTAACAATTGAGTTGTTTTCCCAATTAAAAACTGATCTGCTGTTCAACACTGCGTACGTTCTCATTGCGACTGGTCTATGGCAGTAATACAGTGTATCTAAAGCTAATTGGAGAATAATTTAATGGTTTGTTTGAAGTAGTAATTGTACATCTCACAAGATTTAACAATATTCATATATACCTTGAGCTTCCCTCGGCGAGCAATACCAGAATACAGCTCAAATCTCAACTCCTCTGTGAAGATAATCTTGTGCCCGGACGTATTCGAGAGCCCACAAAGAGACTGGCAAATGGTCTGTAACAATAAATCTCCCAAGGAGGATTTTTCTCCTCCTAATGTTCTATGTGATATTTAAATTCCTATTGGGTTTTACGTTGCCATTGTTACCAACTATTTTACAAAAGTAGAAAGAGCTTTTTATTTCCCCAAATAATTCACACACTGCGTGCGCATTCATCTGAGGACTTTAAACTCATCAGCTGGTAAGCATTTATAGAGTGGGGATTGTTTTTTAATATTCTGGGAGATATCAAGTGGTAGTAGCAAAGACAGTTAGGCACATTGATGTAAAACATCTGCCTCCAGGTGTCAGGGACTCCTGCCTTCTCAAAATAAATGGTATTAGTGCCTTTAAAATCCACGTTGAGCACAGCGTCAAGGAGCTTTACACTCTCAAGCACATACAGAGCCCTGCAAGCGTTTCGGGTCTCAAAGGAGACAGCCCTGGAAGCAGTTACAAAACTAATGAGAAGCCCATAGTACAAAGAGCCAGCACCTCTTCCAAAAGCAAAAGTGGATGGACCTGTCCAGAGATGGGACAAATTGATGAAGGAAAAAACCTAAATCCCAATGTAAAAGGAACAGCTCTTTGGCAGCCTGGCTCACGTTTAGTTTAGCTTACAGTTGGTGAGCTTCTTTAACATGCCTTAACTTTTATGCTAACACTGGGGCAAAGCTGCCCAGCATCACTTCCTGTCTTGTGGTTTAGCAACTGCTTTTGGGTGCAGAGATCAAATTAGTGTATGTTTGGCTGTTACATCCCAGAAACAAGGCAGACTTGTAATTAAAGTGACTGTTACCATGGTCTTAGATCAACTACCATTGGATAAGCAAAAATAAATACTGCTGAAGAATTGATAAAAAACACTTCATTGCAGAGCCACGTTAAGTGATGGGTCCTGACAAAGATCCCACAGGGGAAAGGAGAAAGGCAAAGCCAAAGCTAAACACCAGGATATCAGCACATGAAGTACGTAGTTTGATAAGGTTGGAATTGTACTTTGTTCCATTGTAGGAACAAAATAAGTAATAAAATATTTCAGTTTAGCTGGCACCAATCAGATACAATACTCAGCCCCCTGAGATGATTATGAGAGAAAGCTTTCTTAAACAATCCCTCAAGCAAATAAGCACAGGCCCAACAGTCCCTTTGTTACCGTTTTCCCACCTACACATCAAACAACGGATGCCATTATTTTCATTTAATGTAGTTTGCATACACTTTGTACAAAAGTTGCTATTTCCCAATTCTCACAGCATTTTCATTCTTGATTATACCTTTCCTCTAAAAATTCCAAAGTCAAAGAACTTCCTAGTTACCTAAATTCAACCTGTCATTTCAGCCTGATCATTAATGTAACAAGCAGAAATAAGGCACACACTTCGCCCACTGAATGTACATGTAACAGTAAGTCCACTTTGGGGGATTTACATACATCTACTTTCCCCAGCATTCTTAAACCTTCATTGTTTAGTTCAGCTATTTATTTCTGCCAGTTTTCAGCAGCTGCTTTCCCCTGCAACACAGCTTGCTAAAAGAGCACTTCTGTAAATATTTTTCTTCAATATATACTTCTTTCCTCATTTAGTCACTGCTCCCTTTAAATTATTCACTGCTGCTCTTACAGACTCTGCTTCAGGATCATCTTTCATGGCCTATCAACTGTTTCAAGGCACTTTTAATGCTGCCACAGTCCAGATTTAGCTTTATTCCTCCAGCTCTTTACCCTCTGCCTGCTTAAATAAGCAACTGATTAACCTATTTGGTTTAATGAGTTTTTGGGATAGTTTTCTTACATGAAATAACGTGCAATATTGCTCCATCTTCAAGTTACTAGAGAAAGACCTACACAGCCTATCATATATTATTTATTTATAAAGAAAATTTCAACTAATTACAATAAGGAGATGCTAGGTCTACCTTTATATCCTCCCAGTTACCTAACCTGTTTTTCCACTGCTCTTTACAACAGTTTCAAAGCAGGAGGAAGCAGTGCCAAAGTGTTTTTATTAAGTCAGTTTAGCATTCAAGCCTCAGTTTAATGGAACAGTGAAGAAAAAGTAAACAAGAGGAACTATCATGGAAGAAGCAAAACCCTGAAGCAAAAAGACCAGAGCTCAAACTAGAAGAGATACTGAATAGCAATACAGAATCTTTGTCAGCCTAGGACAGATGACAATCACTGCAGGTGCATCTATTGTTTAAACAGCATTATTAGCAGAAACACTTTTGGCTCTATCATACCTTTAAAGAGTCTGGTGACTCAAACAGATGTTGGAGGATGAAACTTTAAAAGTAATTGTGTAGCTTTCTCCCCTTTTTAGCTACTACTAGCACAAAAATGTGGCACAGAGGTGAGCTTATCTTCCAACACCTCAGGTTTTTCAAGAACTACCTCTTAAAATTCTTTTGAAGTAATTTTGCAGGAGACAACAAACTATTGTTATGTTGTTTAACTAAGCTTACCTTTCTAGCTGGATAAGCCTGCATTCAGGTTGCCATGTAGAAGTCATACCTAGAGTTAGAACATGTCCAAAACACAATTCCAGTTTACCTTTAAGAACAGAAAACTTTAACGGAGTTACATAATCCCTCAGTACTGATGTATCAAGAAATAGCAGGAAAAAAGTTACCTTAGCAATCCAAGGTGAAGGTGGATCATAAAGCATATTCCTTACAGTTCACCCATGTCTGGAAGAGGAAGAAAAATGAGCCCCAAAAGCATGTCTAAAAGATGATCTTTTGTTGCTGTTGTTGAAGGAAACATCATATACAGAAGATGAGGGATAGAATATGTGTGCGTGTGTTGGAGAAGTTCTTGTTGCAGAAGTTCTTGTTGCAGAGTAAACATTGCTTTTTGTTCCATTCAAGAACAACACTTCAGAGAAGATCTTGGTTTTAAGAGCTAAAATCTTTCAAAAATGCTCAAGTGTGCCCAGAAACAAAGAAAAGCCAAAGGAGAATGACACTTTCCTTTTCTGGAGCTCAGAAGGCTGACAAGGGGCAATGCTGATAAAACAGAGTTTATCTGACCTGACACATACCACTAAAACAATCTCCTTGCCAAGAAAGTACACAGCAGTGAAAACCTGTGGGACCCTATTACATTGTGCTCATGTATTTGCTGTAGGTATACACACTCCTCCTGAGAATGTGTACACCTGAAAAAAAAATGCTGAAAGCAGGTATTAGTGCAGAAAAAGTATTTATTTAGAATGTATATTCTATCAGACAGAATTTTGTCAAGCCCATTAAAAACTATAAAACTTTATTGAACAACTAACTTTTCTAAGTAGTCTAAACATGAAAATTACAGAACAAGCATATTACAAGTCAAAGCATATAATACTGCATTTGGATCATCTAGCTCTGTTTGGATTTTTTCATTCCTTTAGTACTGATACATTTATAGAGCATGATTAGGCAGGAACTTATCAGAAAGAGCTTGTTACTTACTATCAATACTTTAAGAATCAAAGCTTATTAGCAGATAAAATTATAGATATAGATAAAATGATAATACAGTTTACATTGTTATTATAAGCACTACAAAACATGTCATGTAAACTTAGCCATAGAATGAGACCCCGATTCTCTGCAATATTTGGTGAAGCCAAATCAACAAGTCAGAAAGTTTGTCCTGATCAGAAGGGACAAATCAGTTCTTGAAGATTTATATTACAGGGAATGTATAAATCAGGATTAATTGTATTATATATATGAAATGCAAAAAGAAGAAAGAAAATCAAACCAAAACTTTATAAAACAGTGTTTCCTCTGTATCAGTTCATGAATGTTCCCTGATGAGATGCGACCAGGAAGTTGTCCGAAGTTTTGCTGGGGTTTTGGTCTTTCCCATCAGTGTAACTTAGTTTTCTGGATACCCTATAGAAAATAATTGTTTAGATGATAAAGTAAAGCAGACAAAAATGCAATGTGTGCTGCAACTCTGATGAACAGAATGAAATTGAAAGAAATCACCAGATCATCAAATACCTGAACAACTTGACTGAACAGAAGCTGGACTCCCTGCCTGCATTCCTATGTGCTTCCAGCTGGAGCAGCTTTTCATCCTAGGTCATTTTAATGTCTCAGTAACGCTACTACATTAACCTGAATTATATAAATATCTATTGAACTTTGAGATGTTATCTTTGAATGTATTCAAAGAACTAAAAAGGAAAGATACAAGTGAGAATGCAATTATCTCCTCACATACTGCTTAAGAAATGACATTGTTTTTAACATCTAAACTACTCTGGTTTACATATGACAATTAAGTATAGCAGTGTAAGTATAGCTTTAGGACAGCATTCACACAGAACTGAAGTTTATCAGTTATAAACGTTTCCTTTACTGAAACATCGTAATCTTTTCGTATTCATCTTCTAGACAGAGGCAATCAAGTTCCAGGCAGGAAGACAGTAGTTATTTTCTTTCCTCAATGATTCATGACAACATACAGCATCTTGCCACGTGGTTACTGTGGTCATTTGATCCTGGCTAGAGGCCAGAAATGCAAAGTCACTCTCTCACTCCCCTTTTCAGTTGGACAGGGGAGAAAAATATATATTGAGAGGCTCAGGAGTCAAGATAAGGACAGGGAGAGATCATCCCGCAATCAGTGTCACAGGCAGAACAGACTCAGCACGGAATAAAGGAAAGAAACTCTCTAATTTATGACACTGCACTGCACACCCAGGGACACCAGAGCTGGGTAATGCTAATTAAAACCAAGACTTAAAACACCTTCCCCCACCCCTCCCTTCTTAGCAGACCTAACTTTATTCATGGTTTTGCTCCCTTCTCCCCACCCCTGAGCAGCATGGGGTGGGGGGAGGAGAGTGGGGGTTTCTGTAAGTTCCTCACAAGTTGTTTTCCTTCTTATCTGGAAGTGGGGGGAGGTGTTTTAAGGTGCCCCCACTGCAGGGTGCTGTTTCCCCATGCTGGAGTGTGGGCATTCCTCACACTCTTCCTCTGTTCCACCCATGGGAGACAGTCTTCCATGAACTTCTCAAGCATGAGTCAGTTCTCACGACGCATCAGCTCTTCACCAGCTGCCCCAGTGTGGGTCACTGCTATGGGGTGCAGTCATAGAATCATGGAATGTCTCTCAGTGGCTCCAGCCTGGTTCTCCACAGAGTGACAATTTCCCACAGCAAACCTGCTGCAGTGTGGGTCCCCCTCTCCATGGGCTGCAGATCTCTGCTCCCCATCATCTTCCATAGGCTGCAGGAGGACAACCTGCTCCACCATGGTCTTCTCTATGGGCTGCAGGGGAATATCTCTAGCATCTGGAGCGCTCCCTCCCCCATGTTCTTCACTGGCCTTGGTGCCTGCAGAGTTTCTTACATCTTCTCACTCCCTTCTTTGTTGGCAAAAAGCTGCTGCTTGCAGGTTTTTTTTCCTCATAAATATATTACACAGACACTATGACCATCACTGGGCTCGGCTTCGGTCAGTGGCAGGTCTGGCCTTCAGCCCGCTGGCGTTTGCTCTGTCGTGCCTAGCGGAAGCTTCTAGGGGGTTCTTGCAGAAGCCACCCCCGTCTAGTCCTCCCTTCTCCACCAGAACCTTGCTGCACAAAACCATAACACTTAAGCATAAAGCTTCTGAGGGCTCTGAAGGCAGCAGCTTCACTCCTAGGAACCATAGAAGGCTAAGAATATCACACCACAGGCCTAAGGAGGCTTGCCAGCTGACAATCCATTTTGGCTACAAATCAGGAAACATGCATTAGT
The DNA here is from genome assembly GCA_027925045.1 of Hypotaenidia okinawae. Classification (NCBI taxonomy): domain Eukaryota; kingdom Metazoa; phylum Chordata; class Aves; order Gruiformes; family Rallidae; genus Hypotaenidia; species Hypotaenidia okinawae. Next base: position 96,835,734 of record BSDF01000001.1, read on the forward strand.
GCAATTAAGGGACAAAGAAAGATTTTATTCCATATGGTTTTTACAAGAAAGCACTCCATGAAGTCCTGATTTCCTCCTCTTTCTCAAACCTCGCTACTTACACACATTAAGGAAAGGGAAACCTTTTCCTGCAGAGCAATTGCGCATCTCACAGGGAGAGCTATTTTTAGAGAGTCAGGGAAAAAGTGTGAATCAAAGAACTGAGCAGAAATTTACTCAGCTAGATGGGCATAATCACCATCACAGAAATACCCTTGTATACTCATCAGCTTGCCTCCAATCTTCCATTATATCAAAAATAATCTAAATACAATCTTTGTTACTACAAATTCGTAATCCAAGCAAAGTTTCAAGTCCATCTTTGCTTAAGCAGAAACTTTTTATTTTAAATCATGTAACCTCTTTTTATCCAAACTAACAAATGACTATAACACAAATGAAGAACTAGAGTGACTAAGCTAGTAAGGTGGTTTAACAGAATACATTCACTGGCCATTTCTGCTGGAGCCTGGCTAGTTTTGTCCACAGACACTTGCCTCCCAGCACTGAAGTCCGCAGGTTTGGTTACCTTGGGCTCTCTCAAGCATCCATGCTAAAAGTACACGTGAGCGACAACCTCCACAACTTACATTTAAGTGTAGAGCAGCAAGAATTTCTTTGGAACTTCCTTTCCTCAAAAGGCACTTACCGTTGGTGACACTTCTGTGCATTTCCAGGAGAGCTGTAATTCTTCATTTCCCTAGGCCAACCAGAGTGGGGACCTGCAATCCCAGATTCTAGTGATGAAAAACAGTAGTGTGAAAAATTAAGAACAATGCTGGGTAGGGTGGACACTACAGTATGTTGTTAAAATATCAGCCTAGTAAGACATTGGTAATATTTAATTGGCACACTTCAAAGCGAAAATTTAATTATGAAGATATGCTAATGTAAAAGTTTCTGGCAAAAACGAATTTCAAACAAATATATTCAGTGAGAAAAACGTGTAAGTATAAACTAGGTTTCTTCAAAATGGTTATAATTTATCACGATTAGAAAAAAGCAGAAGAATCTGTTGATATCCCAAAAAATGTAATACTTACGGTACGAGTTAAAATTTGAGGGGGACATAATAAGATGGACAAATTCACCTCAAATAATAAAATTCTCTACAATTAATTGGTAACGGAAATGTAACAGGGTGAGAACCATGCAAACAAGTGCATTTCTTTCTGCCATTTGTTCTTGTATACCAGCTGGCAATATTCTGAGTCACCTTCTTCATTATTTTCCTTTACATGTTACTTGTTATCTTGATGAGAAGGTTTATAAAAATAAAAGATGGAAAATACACAATGTTGATTTTACTTAGCAGAAAAAAGTTCAGATTATGTTATTGTCCTGGTTTCAGTCAGGATAGAGTTAACTTCATTTGTAGCAGCTGATGGAATGCTGTGTTTGGGAGTTAAAATGAAAGCAGTGCTGATAACACCCTGATGTTCTTAGTTGCAGTCAGACAGTCAAGGACTTTTCTCAGCTTCTTCGTGTTTCTCTATTCATGAGAAAGGAGGGGCGAAGCCAGGACAGGTGACCCAGATGGGCCAAAGAGAGTATTCCATGCCAATTACGTCCTGCCCAGGATAACAGGGAGGGGGGTGCTGAGGGGAGGAAGAAGAGGGGCGGTGGCGGGACGCGTGCTGCTTGGGGGGACGGTCGGGTTCCGGGACAGCTCTGGGTGGTACGGCCTGAGTTGTGTGGGTCGGGGAGAAACTGCATTGGGTATCAATAGTTTCATATTCTTTTGCTCTAAAGTCCTGTTAGCATTGTTATATTTTATCTTTCTGTTATCTTAGTAAACTATCCTTATCCCAACCCACAGGCCTCTTAGTTTCTTGGTTTTGGAGTTATTTGCCCCTTCCTTTTCCCTTCCCTTGTTCCCCCCCCCTTTTTTCCCTCTTCCCCTGCTCTTTTACTTTAAGGAGCAGGCAGCTGCGTGGATCTCGGCCCACAGCCGGGGTGAAACCACGACAGTTATAAATATTCTTTAACCAAAAGGAACTTAAAGGATTAGCCCCTAAAGTCTTAAGATAATGTAGTCTTGGTTTAAATAATAAAATTCTAATGTCCTGAATTGGTAAATGTCTTCTTGTCCAGATTCACAGTGACAGTAGCTATGAAAGAACACAACTGCAGGTTTTTGTAAAGCTGAGGGTTCAAAACAAAAGCATTTCCTTACTGAAATGCAGGATTAACAAACATGTTCAGCTCCCTGCTGAACATTTTGATACAGAAAAGCAACAGCAAACTTAAAATTCAAAAAGGAAGGTAGAAAGCCTACAGCTAATAAGCAACGCTTTAGTAGGAAAAAAAATCTAGTTAACCTAAAGAAAAGCTTCTTAAATAGCTGTTAACATGTGTCTAGGGAAACCCTTGTCTGTATAGATTCCTTACTTAAAGGAACACTTAATTATTACTGAAGAAGAGGTGCTGTCACCTAGACACTGGTCTATGGACATCTGTGGATTTACCCTTTGAAGAAGTGCTTGAGATTGATAAAGTCTGTGACACTAACCTTGCAAGGAAGTACCAGGAGCACTAAGAATAGGTTCATCTGAAGAGGCACGAAATCCAAAGTCCTGAAAACAGAGCATTGACAGATTACACCAATGGAAAAAACCTCATGTACTATTTCACAGCTTGCCTCAGAAGTAACTGACAACCTGGACATAAGGACCTGATTTAATATTTAAACCAACAAGTCTATCGATTCCAGTGGAATGTAGTAAAATCTAATTTGTTTGTGTCACCTTGTCCATCTATAAAATAAATAAAACACCACCATTTCACAATGACACCACCATAATTAACAGGGTCACAGTTTGAGGTTATTTTAACCAGTGACACCATCTATTAAAGTCTAACAAAATCTTTTACTGAGCATTTTATAACCACTTTCAAGGTTATTAAATATAGCGATCTTCCTCGTGTGATGCAGGAGACTTGATAGAACTTATATTTTAGCAAATAAAAATCCCCCAAACCTGTAAGGCAACCCTACTGACCAAACAGCACCAGAAGCCTGCTGTCACTAGTTTAAATAGCTTCCAGCTCTAGCCCAGTTTAAGCCCTTCTTCAAATATCAGCAAAGAGTACACTATCACTTTTTTTACAAGGTCCTTAAATACCTGACTTTGACAGCTGTGACTGTCAAAAAGGCTGGGGTTACTGCCATTGTATGTGCTCAAAAAAGCCGTGCCAACTGTCTGAAGATGAACATTTTTTCTGTGAGAAATCTGCTGACGATTTGGTGAAAGAAAATACTGTTCTGGTATATTTTTCAGTCGCTTTACTGGTGAACAAATAAAATCATTTTGAAAATTTCCCAGTCTTTTGGCTCTGGGTGTTGTAGACAGAGTTCGGACAGGTGAGTTAACAAGCGCGTTGACAGTTTCAGACATCTGTATTCCTTCGTATTTCCTTAAATGTGAAGCTCTCTGAATCCCAGGAAGTTTTGGAACAGCCTCACTACACAGTTGCTCATAGATCCTGTCAAATTCTCTATCATAATCTGTATGAGACTTCACAGAGTAACTTAAGGTCCTCTTTACTAATCCTCTCTCTTCAAGGTTCTGTGAATTTGAAAGAGGTCTTGTCAGTGCCAAAGGCCTTTGGATTTCTTGGGAACGCAGTCTGTTGTAAAGTTTGTCAAATGCATCTTCATGTTTCTGGGGCATCTGTGAAGGACTTGTATACAATGAGGAAAGTGAGTATTTGCCCTGGAAAGCAAGCTGTCTTTCAAAAATTATTTGGTCAGGTTTTACAAGCGAAGTACTTGGTACTCTTGCAAGAGAGGAGTTCATGACCATTCTAGAAGTGTTACGACTGCGGTAGGAACTGCAAGCAGAGGAACACAACCCTGAGGTATCGCTACAAGGAAAGTCAGTTTTTTGAGCTTTACTCTCTTTGACCAGATCAAGTGCTGTTGACTCTGACCTGGCAGTAGATGTTATAAAACTGTACTCTGAGGAACATTTGTAAGGCAATTTTTCACTTTCTTTGCATTTTGAACTCTTCAGCGAGACAGTGGTCTGTACCTCATCTTTGACTATAAATGTGTCTCCCATTCTTGCCATAATGTTAGGAGAAACTGTCTGTTTGGGGACTTCTTGGCCTTTTCCAGATAACAAATCAAGTTCTAAACTTGAATCAGAGTAGTCCATATTGATTTCATTTGTATCAATGTAAGAACAAGGTGTGAGACCAGATATATTACCAGTGGAACACTTGTCATCATGAAGTTTGCTGTTCTCACTTCTAAAAGCTTCATTCTGGATGTTCTCACTTCTGCTACTGCATATACTGAGTAGTCCTTGCTTCAGTTGAAGAGGCTTGCATCCTCTTCCTTTGTTTACAGTGACATTGAGCTTTGGTCTTCTGGAATGCCATCTTTTGTGCCGTAAATATCCAAACATGTATTTTAACTCTTTCCTCCAAGACACCTTTGTCATGACCCTTCTAAGTATTTCTACCATTGCTGGATACATATCTGCAAGAGTTAAGTTATTCCAGGAGCATTCCTCATCTGCAGACTGGTATTTTTCCAGGATACTATCATCGCAAGTGTCATTCATTTCTGGAGAAGGCCGGTGCCTGGGTTGAGTTACTGTATTTGGTGAAGCCTCTAACCGTAGTGGTCTGGATGAAGAACATTCGTTTGACTTGACTTTCTTTCTGCAAATGGCAGCTTGGTTGCCTATTAAAAAGACCCAAATAAATCACAAAAAGCCAGAAGAGAAACCCCCCAAACCTATTAGGGCACTACCAGTAATGTATTACATGAATTAATAACAATTGCATGCGGTTCAGAGAGTCTTACTGTAACAGCATATTTTATTAAGCTTTTTTGCCAGGCTAAGTGGATAATTAACATCCAATCCATTACAAAAAAAAAGTTTTTTCCTAGCCATACTGAATGAAAAGCACTGGAAAAAAAATTAAAATAGCTTTGGATAGAAAGCTGAAGCTTGGCAAACAGTGGGATCCAGAGTCACCTGCAAACTCTGAACCTTAATGCTTGGGGGTTGTTTTTTTCTTTGTTGTTCATCCAGTATGGAGGATAGGAGAAAAACTAGGGAACTTGGCATTTAACCTGGTCTTAGGTAAACAGCTCTGCTACATCTCTTTACAGAATAAAAACATTCTGCAAGTAAAGCAAATAGATAAAATATATTTTCCTTGTACATTGTTATGATTTCTGGCCAGGAGAAAAAGCATGATCATACAGGACCTTACTCTCTCACCATATTAGTTGAAAACTTTGTACTTGGCTAGTACCAGTGCAGCTTTGCTTGCTGTAAAGCACAATGAAGACAATACTGTTTTGTAGTTGTTAGGCTTGAAATTATCTACACTGAAATTGTATCTTAGGTTTGTATCAAGACTGGGGAGCTTCTGAAGAAAGTTTACTAGTGAAGTACCACTTTGAGGACCAGTTACCAGCAGACCCCAAGTCATAAGAGCCCAAAAAATATATGCTTTGAGTATAAATGAGCTTAATGCTGCTGAATTTTGTAACTATGCATTTTTTTTCCTAGGGCTATTCAAGGAAAGCTGGTTTTATGTATATGAGTTAGTTATTTTCTATTTTTCAGATACATTTCAAAATAAGCAAAATCATGTCTAACTTCTCTCGAAGAATCCAATCTGTGGAACTTTCCTGTTAGATAAATAATGCCTCTGTGTTTTCAATAAATTAAATATTTATTTGCAATAAATTTTAATAAAAAATACATTTAACAACTAACATATTTGACCAACACTCAAAAGATTTAGTTTTACCAATCAGTTTTTGAACTGGCGAAGATAAATAATGACCTTCCAGTGAACAAGGCGCTATCTGAAAAAGAAACAAAAGACACATAATCTAATATCCTGATGATTTTTTTTAACCACACTAAAGGTAACATCAAAACCTTATTTGTGATTCCTCTTACTATCTGCTTGCTATACTAGGTCCTGCACAGTTAACATCCTAAGTGGCCTCGTAAATTTTAGATGAGGAGAAAAAAAGTCTAGTCTAAGTTCAGTAAACATTTTTAAGAGTTAGCAATCTAATCTTATAAAGCTAATTATCTTTGCTACTTCTACATTATATACCACATTTTAATCTCTTTCCAAAATATGAGAATTTATACATGGATATACACACACACACACATATATATAGCTAGATAATAATCTAACTGGTAACCTAGTAATTAATCTCTGGCAACTCTAGCAGGAAACAGAAGCTGTACATCTAACACAACCCTTCATCACTAATACCAAAATAAAGCCAGAACTGTTTCCCTCTCCCTCTAAAAACTTCAAATTTAGTCTTCTCAGAAAACTTACTGAAGCTCAACTTGCACAACAGGGTTCAAAGAACAAAGTTTAAAAGTATTTAAAAAAAAAATATTTGGATATTGTGTGCCCTGTTTCTTACAAATCATTACTGTCAGAGACTGAGATAGTGTGGTATTTACATAGACAGCAAGCAGTAGATGAACAGTGATGGAACAACAAAAAAGCTATATTAAAATTCATTGCACTGCAGTTAGCTCTTCTTTTATTCTAATTACCTAATAACTTAGAAGAGAAGAAATATGTTACCGTAATCCACTTGGGAATTTCCCTGGCATGGTCTTGTACTATCACATCCACTTGAACTTTTTCTTTTTCTTGAATTTTCCCATCATCTGCATACAGATTCTGAGAGGGGGGAAAAAAATTAAAAATTAAAACACATAGAAGTTACTGACACTGACAAACCCAAACACATTACTTAGATTTATTTTTAACTAGTATTATTCAGATGAGGATATCTCATCAGCATAAATGTATTTTTAATGTACGCATTTTATATAAAAAACAAAATCCTGAGAAGTAACTGTGCATGTGAAGACATGTTTAAAAAAAAAAAAAAAAGAAGAGATCACCAGATAGTTTATTAATACAGAGAAAAAACACACACTGCTTCAGGAGACCCACTGATAAATAAAACAAACAGACAGAAGTCCTGTTAGGTTACAAAGCACTGTTAACTACTGCTGCAAATCTTTACACTTATTAACACCCCAAGAGTTCATATACAAATTAAGGTCTACTCTGTAAAGTACTCCTATGTAAAATCTAGAATTGTTTGGTGACAAATGGCAAACTTTTTTGTTAGTGTGAAGCAGTTTGTATTAACTGTTGCCAGAGATACAACGATGCCTAGTACTATGCCTAACAAGTTGGGAAAGTATATTAAATTTTTGTTAGTTGCATTTAAGCAAGCAGCACACAGGATTAGAATGGCTTCACACACAGTGTGTTGTATTTTTCTTCATCAGTGTCTGATACCCATAATCTAGTTTGGGGAAAAAAAAAAGCAGAAAACTCCAGTCTGCTTTTTAAAAATCTAGCTGAACTCAAATCCAGAACAGAAATGTTTTTCAACACACACTGTGTAACTTACTGACTTAACTAGTTTCCTTTTAGAAAACCATTTTGTATACTGAAACTCTGTATTGCATTTCAATTTCAAGTCCATCTGAAAATCATGCTACCTGTTTATGCTAGAACCTCAGGTGAACAGTCACATTTTCATGAGCGCTTTCACTTTGTGATTCATCTGATTATTCTTTTTCCGTAGCTACAACACCCTCCCTCGGGGCAGCCCGTTCTGTATTACACATTGTGTAGCCTTCTCTGGTATAGTAATGCCACGACCTAACATTCCTTCATGTTGGTCATCATGACATTATTCTTGAACTGCTCACTTGCTGTACCTACTAAAAGCATGCATTAAGATGCAGACGACGCAGTACCTCAGCTCATTGGGCATGTGTAACCTATTCAAAGGTAAATAATTTCCATTGAATGCAAAATTATTCCGTTACATTAGAAATCAGACTTTTTTAATACCTCAAAATGAATGTCTTCAAGTTTTCTTCTTACTGAAACTATGTCAGCATCGCTTTCTTCACCTACAATTTGAAGATAAATACTACATAAAATAAAATTCAAAACACACTGGAGGGAAGGGATGCCATCCAGAGAGACCCGGACAGGCTGGAGAGATGGGACCACATGAGCCGCATCAAGATCAACAAGGCCAAATGCAAGGTCCTGCACCTGGGTTGGCACAATCCCAAGCACAGCTATAGGCTGGGCAGAGAATGGATTGAGAGCAGCCCTGAGGAGAGGGACTTGGGGGTGTCTGCTGCGAAACTCAACATGAGTTGGCAATGTCTCTTCCTAGAATGTCCACAAGAGGAGTAGTGGATAATCATATTACTGTATGCTGCTCTGAAGATACCAGAGTCTGATCTGCATCACTCATCCCACGAGTGCAAAACACACAGAGGGCACTTACAGAAGATAAGCTACAGATGCCTCAAATTTATTCCTTACGTTTCGTTGCACAGGTTGAGAATAAAACGAAGCCACATTTTCTCAATTTGCAGAAATTATTTTCTCATTAAAATAGATACTTGAAGTTATTCTCAAATTACAGGACAAATTTCAAACTGTTATTTTCCACTTTCTACTCAACAGAGAGGTAATCATCTGCCTTGGAGACAGCTATGTGTATGAAGCACCTAATTTATACCAGAGTATTTAAACACCAACTAACCGTATTTTGCTGTAACTACTCTTTTAATCATTAAATGCCAGCCAAAGTTTAATTTATGCAAAATAGTAAGGTTTTATGTGCACAAGAATCAAAAGATCTTGAGTAATACAAGTTTTAAATATCTTAAAAACAAAGACTGTTAGCACTAATTGATAAAAATCAAATAATTATTTGTGAATAAAAGGTCAAAACCACCCAAAACATTGCAGACAGGCCACAACACCGATGCTGAAACTGTTAAAAACACAACTGAAGACATATTGTTACAGCTGAATGCAATATCCATGCTTACCAGACCACTAGAAATTAACATGTATATTCTAATTATTAAAAACACTTCTATTGCCACTTTGCCAAAGTCTTGGTTTCATTGGTCCTTTATTAAGAAAAGGCAACTGAACCTACTCCACATTGACTTTCCAATATATCAAGGATTCAGGACTGAGATCTTAAAGAGAAATGTGGATACTCATTTCATAGTCCTACCAGAACCTGTCTCTTGTCATTCCTACTTTCTAAAAGGATAGAGAACATATTACAATTATTTCTAATCATGTTGGAAAATTATGAAAAGTTATTCGCAATCGTTTTCAAAAAGTTAAAACCCAGAAGTTACATTCCAAGGAAAGGGGTTCATTTGTCAGTATTTGAGTCTTATAAAGGTATTTTAAATGTTTACACTTCGTAGCACAGAACTTTATGTATTCCAATTGAAAGCACAACAGACCCACCTGAAAGTATAGGAAAAAAAGGGTAAAATTTACCTGCTAGTTCTAACAATCTGTAGCCAGAAGCAACTTTTTATTATGCTGCTGGGTTGAGTGTTTTGTTGTGGTTTTTGATTTTTGATGTTGTTTACAGGGAAACACCAACCAAAACCAGAAAGTTCAAATGCTTACTCCATGCACTTTTGTGTTTCAGATACAAAAGTCAGTTGAACTGGGGGAAAAAATCTATGAGATTTTAAGTTCTATAGCATATATAACACATATAAATACAAATCTGTAAAAGCGGGTTTTTCCTTATAACAAAAGCTGTTAACACTAGTGCTATTCCCCCAGCTTCAGTATTTAAACATGTCTTCCCTACAATAACTTACAACTAAAGACTTTGCTCACATATTAAAAGTTGGGGAAAAAGGTATCTATTTTTCTGTTCTTCTAACTTAACTGTTACACAGTTCACAAAATTTAAAATTGATTAGATCAAGCCTTTGTAGCATCAAAGAAACTCCAAGTAAATTAATTCGATAAAAAAAAAAGATTAACAAAAAATTACTTCTAAAAGACTTCAAACTATGTATCTGTTAAAAAAAAAACCCTGCTAAATTTTGAATTTGGACAAATTTTTTTACTAGCACTTTAGGAGAGAAACACTAGGCTGTGTTTTGTCCTCAGATGTTCACCATAAAAGTTTCTCTGATGAATGTCAAAACAAGTAACACAAAAACACCCACATAAAAACCTTAAGAAAATTAAACCAAACATAACATACTACACACAAATTCCGCTCGTCATTTATCCCAGTAAAAACATCTATTTTATTGGAACATACAGTTCCTTTTCAGACCAATGAGAAGATCTTCAGATGTCATGAAAATCTCTAAGTGTAATTCTTGTACTATGTGCACTCTTGATTTGAATTCCGTCATGATAGTTATCTCTAATGAAATAATTATAGCTTACTTTTTCCTGCAGGTAGCCTGATACATTCAGTATGCAGAATAATCTACTAAATTTTTGATCATAAAAGCATGCAATCTGATGAGATTCTTTTAACATTAACAGGCTTCAAAAAGCTAGCAACGTCCACATTTCCCACTTGTACATCCACATAAGTCAGGGTTAGAATTTTTAGTTTCAACAAACATCTCACAAAACTGACAAATACAATGAGAAACTTACTGTTTAATTGATAAGAAGATTTTAATCAACTTGTGATTATATCAACATCAGTTACAATGTTTTTGTTCATCTTAAACTACATTTTGGAATCCTTATGAATGTACGTATGTTCTTGGGATTTTTTGGGATGCTTCCACCCCACAAAAAACAGTGAGTATCCTAAAGACTTTGGCGTAACACCAGGACATCTATTAAGTCAAGACTCTTGGGACAGGATTTATAGCACTTTAAGCACTTTACCTTCATTCCTTTGCCTTCCTCCATTACGCCGCACCTAAAAATAAGGAAAAAGTGTCAGAAGATTCCAACAGTTATCTTAACCAAAGCCTTTATCTACTTTGGTATATCTCACAACTGCACACTTCCTAAGTAGACATTCAATTTCTTTCAGGTTTCCCCCAAACTGATCAGCCAAATCACAAATAAAACTTACCTGATTATTCACTTCTTGCCATAGTATTGCCATTAAAAAAAAAAATAAAAATCAGAAGAACATAAACTATAGATACTTTAGTCCACATAAAGGGCTGCAACAGAAAATTCCTCTTACAGTCCTTAATGGATTTAGTCTGTAAAGCTGTGCAGTAATGCATACTAGATAAAGCACAAGGCATTGCCAGGAGTTGAGAAAGATCTGAAGATGAAACCAGTACACCCTTTGGAATTGAAAAGCTGATTACCTGAACCAAGATCAATTAATTCAATGCACGTTAACTTCAATGACAGTATTCTGATGAGATCTAAAAAGTACATGTCCCATCAGACAGATTAAAATCTATTTTCTTGTTTTTCCACTTTGAGAAAGAAGTCATCATTGATGCACCTCAAGAACCTCCTGGATTGCTTATATCCTGCTGTATTATCTCTCTAGCAGACAATGGGATGGCTGAATTTCTCCCATGAGGGCCAGACCTTGTGAACATGATGCTGCTCCTATCTGTGTATAAGGAGCCTCATCTGCTTGGTCTCCTTGATTGGGTGGTTTGTAGTATACCCCCACTATAATGCCCAGGTTTCTCTAAGTGATTCCCACAGTCTAAGGGGACAAACCCTTAGCTGTGGCACCAGTCCCGTAACCACCTGTGGATATGCCAGATTCAATTGTCCCTTTCAAAGCCCTTCCCTCCAACTGATGAAAAAACTACCTGTGCTTGATTGCCTTAACACCACTCCCAGGGCTCTGCAATCATTCCTGATGCTCCTCAGCCTGCTCCTGGCTGTATCACTGGTACCCATACGAGTCATCATCATCAGACAATAACCAGTAGACTGTAAGAGGCTTTGGCAGTCTCTCAGTGACATCCCAAATCTGAGCCCTGGATTAAGCAGCACATCTCTCTAGAGAGTGTGTTAGGTCAGGACATGGGTGACTCTACCTGTCAGGAAAGAGTCACCTACTACTATCACCTGTTGCCTTTTCAAACAGCCAGTTGCACTGGTTGTTATATGGACAGCATTCTTAACCAACCTATCCTAAAACCCTATTTTAAAGCAGATGTTGACTTAATTCATTAATGTGTCTTGCAAATATCATATGGCACAGCAAGATTAGAATGTATTCCTACATCTATTATATATAAAAAAACCCCAAACATTGCTACATGGTGATTATACAGTAGGACTGTATTATTAAATACCTCAAGTGCTTCCTTCTTCCATTTTTTAACCTGCATGGTTGACACTTTCCCCCAGTATTTTGGTCCTAGGAATAACAAGAGACATTGATAAAAACGTAGCTTTTCTTACAACACCATCTATACCAAATGTCATTCTAACAAACATCTGGCAAAACCTGTTTCATAGTAACAAAACATTATCAAACCTAAACAGCCTCCAATATGACTGCTGAAACAAAAACTTACAGGAAAACAAACCAAGAGAATATTGTCATTTCCAGCTAATTGAGAAGTCAGGCCAAAAAATTAAATTCACATGCTGAGTCTAACAACACTAAGCTAAAATCCAAAGAGCATTACAGACCCAGATGCTATGAAGAAGGGCAAAAAAGCAGATTATCTTACTTTTAACATTTTATTTAATTCAGGCAGACTACGTAGTATCTGAGGTTACTTAAAGCCTTAATTAAGTCTTTACAGGAGTGAGATCCATATTCATTCTACACTGAATAGAGGTTACTAAACCAAAAACATAGACAAGCCTTTACAAATCCAAGATGGTGCATTGCAGTATGTATGTGTTTCCTCTCTCTTTACATAAAATGTAAACTTCCCAGTCTGTAGAGGCCTTTAAAAAGTAAATCGTATTTGGTACAACAGTTACACCGTGGTAACACTTCATGTGTATATCCAGTAAGTTCTATGTTATGAGAACTGATACAGCAAACTACATATCATAATAGGTAGTTTGGGGTTTTTTTTTCCACAGTAAGGTCTCCATAAGGATTATCAACTCTATAATGGGTTGACAGGTACAATAAAACACTGGAGCAACGTGAAATGGCTTAGTGTTGTACAGATCTATGCTAACCATGCGACCAGTCAATGAAAAGTTAGAAAGGCTACCTACACAGTCCACCCTGACATACGGCGTAACGGAAACTTATCAGACCAGCCTTCAGAACACTAAGCAGAGATGAAGCTGCACAATCCATTCATGCATGTCAACTTCCTGCTAGTACTTCCACTCCTCTGCTTCCCCTCAGTCTTCTCCACTTTGATTCTTCTTACGAGATATCCAAGTATTAACCATTGTTATCCTGAACTTTGCTAATAACTCTTCTCTGTTGTCTAAAGCAGAGCACACAGTGCACTAAAATGTTGCATATAGAATCACAGAATCATACAGAATGGTTTTAGTTGGAAAAGACCTTTAATTAAGATCAAGTCCAACCATCATCCAGCCCTACCAGGTCCAACACCAGACCATGTCACCAAGACAACATCTACTCTTCTTTTAAACACCTCCAGGGATGGTGACTCAACCTCCTTCCTGGGCAGCCTGTTCCAATATCTGACAACCCTTTCAATAAATATTTTTTTCCTAATATGCAGCCTAAACTTCCCCTGATGCAACTTCAGACCTTTTCCCCTTGTCCTGTGACTGGCTACCAGAGATCAATCCCCATTTCACTACAGCCACCTTCTAGGTATTTGTAGAGAATGATGATGTCTCCCTGCAGTCTCCTCTTCTCTAGACCAAACAATCCCAGCTCCCTGGGCTGCTTCTCATAAGATTTATCTTCCAAACCCTTCACCAGCTTTGTAGCCCTTCTCTGGACATGCTCAAGCATCATGGTATCCTTCTTGTAGTGAGGGGCCCAAAGCTGAACAGTGAAAATATAAAATAAAACTCTCCATGTATCAGTTCACATACAAAATGGCATACCTAAGAGGACAAAATTCCGTATCTGTTGCAATTAAATGTTACATAACTGCCAACAGTTGCATGCTTCACTAAGTCTAAATACAGAGCATGTATATATTGAAGTTTTAAGAAGTTCTTACCATCAGGTGTATTGTAAGAGAGCGTTTCCATGGAAATAAGTAAATCATCTTCAAAAGGATGGTTATACTAAAGAAAAAGGACCATTAAAGAGTAAATGAAATTATTAAAGCAACAGTTTTTACATGCATTTTAAGTATTTTTTTAAAATGTATTTTGAACAAAACATGAAATTACCAGTATTTTATTTTATTGGCTGAAGTTAAAAGTTAGCATTCTGGAAATATGGATTCCTAGAGAAAACTTATTTCAAACACGTTTGTAAGTCATTCAGTTTCAAGGTATAAGCCAGACACTGACAAAATGGGGCTTCAGAGAGTATTCTAAAGCAGTGAAATGATGCTACTACAGAGTTTCTTCTACACTTTTTCTGTAGTAATTGCAAGTAGCCACTTAGCATAGAGCTACAGTTCATGACATATAAAAATGGTAATCTAATGCCAGATGAGGAAAATGTCCTGGAACAGCATTAGTCTTATGCCAGTACCTAGATACCAGCACAAGACCTTTCCCTGATGTGGTTGGTTGACCCTGTCTGGAAGCCAGATACCCAAAGTCACTCTGTCACTCCCCTTTTCAACTGGACAGGGGAGAAAATATATATATTGAGAGGCTCAGGAGTCGAAATAAGGACAGGGAGAGATCAATCCCCAATCAGCATCACAGGCAAAACAGGCTCAATATTGACTAAAAAGAGGGGGAAAAATAAAGCATCTAATGTATTACGCTACACGCACACAGACAGAGCAAACCAGAGCAGGTTAATGAGAAGTTGAATCAGATCTTAAAACACCTCCCCCACCTCCCTTCTTCCAGGGCTCAACTTTAGTCATGACTTCTCTCCCTTCCTTCACCCTCCCTCCATGTGTCACAGGGGCAGACAGGGACACATGGAGGGGGTTTCGGTCAGTTCCTCACAAGCTGTTTTCCTTTGTAGTGGGAGTGTGTGTGCATGCGTTGCTCACATTCTTACCCTGCTCCAGCATGGCGTCCCACCTACACAAGACAGTTCTCCATGAACTTCCCCAACATGAGTCCTTTTCCTAGTGGAAAGGGGTGCAGTCTCAGGCTCAGTCTGCTCCAGCCTGGTCCATCATGGAGTCACAAGTCCCCCCAGCAAACCTGCTCTGGCATGGGCCCCTCTCTCCACAGGCTGCAGGTCCTGCCAGGAGCTTGCTCCAACATGGGTCACAGTGTTTTCCATATGTCTCCAGCATGGGGTCTCTCCACAGGCTGCAGGTGGGGTCTCTGCTCCCCATGATCTCCCATGCAGGGACTGCAGGGGGACAGCCTGCTTTACCATGGTCTTCTCCATGGGTTGCAGGAGACTGTCTCCTCCAGTGTCTCCACCCCTCCTTTCTTCACTGACCTTGCTGTCTGCAGTCTCTTACATCTTCTCACTCTCTTCTCTGGTGGCAAAAAGCAGCTGCTTGTGGGTTTTTTCCTCTTAAATGTGATTCCCACACTGTCATCGATTGGCTCAGCCTTGGTCAGCTGCAGATCTGGCCTTGACCCCAGCTGGCGTTTGCTCTGTTGGGCCTGCAGAAAGCTTCCAGCTTCTTTCAGAACCCGCCCCTGCAGCTCCCCCTCCTCTACCAGAGCCAACCCATGCAAAGCCACACCTGAACAGCAAACCTGAACAAATACATGCATCTCCCGGCAGAGACATATGGTTCCCACATTTTGAACAGCAAATGGCTCTAAAGTAAGGATTCTTGGAGGAAGTCTCCCACTTCTTTCCCTAGTTTCATTGAAAATACCTCATCTAATGCTATCCGATTTGGGTTATGAAGACAAGTCAGTATTAAAATCACTTATTTAATGCTAGCGATCCCTGATCTATCTTTACAAACGTATTCAAGGAACTGGATCTACCAGCTTAATCAGGTCAAGGCACGGGAGCATACGGCTGAGCAGAAGCTGCAAAGCTGCATGAGGCCACGGGTGACAAGCTTGGTTTTGGGAGCCAGGAAAAACAGGAGCTTGCGACACCACACATAGTTAATTCACAAGGAGAGCTCCGTGCCGGTTACTGCGAGCTAGCGTTCAGGAAGCAAACCGAGCCTGTCAGCACTGGCAGGCCGGCACTCGGAGGCCATCAGGAAGTAGGAGAGCAGAGAGAGCTGGCACCGCCTGTGGCGCGGTGGGAGACGGCAGCGCTGCCTAGCAGCGTTCCGGAGCCGGTCAGAGGGACGCACCAGAGCGGCCACGCTCCGCCAAGCCAAGCCACGCCGCGCCACACGCCATAATTTCGGCAAGAGAAACCGTAAGCGGGCCGCGCTCCTGAGACCGGCAGGAGGGAGACGGCCTCCCGGGAGCCCCGCCGGGCACGGCCGCGCGGGTGACAGAGCTCCCTCGCCTCCGCTCCCGGCTCGGGACGGCCACCGGAGCCCCTGCCCACGGCCCCGCGGCGCGCGAGCGCGGGCCTCACCCGCTCCAGGATGCGCTCGATGGATGCCACGAAGCGGGCGTTGCTCTGCCGCAGCCGCTCGTCCAAACACAAAGCCATAGTGCGCGGGCCGCTCTGCCCCGCATCGCGGGGAAGTACGGACTCACCGCACCCAAAACACCCTGACGCGGCCACCGTCCATGAAGTTCGCGCCAGACCGATTCAAACTACGCACCACCCCTCCCGCTCGCCTCCGCCCCGCTGCCCGCCTCTGATTGGGTCTTTCTCACGTCAGTTCAGGCGCCGCAGCCCATCCGAGTAAGCAGTGAGCCGATGTTTTCGCTCTGATTGGCTGACAGAGCTGCGGGGCACTCACCCCCTCCTACCTCACAGTCAACCCTGGTCTAAGTCCTCCCGTTGGCTACAGGGCTCGCAGCAGGTCGGCGGTTGGACGCCGTGCAACGTCCCCGTTCTACCTCGCAGTAGTAGCCCACTGCGAGCTCCCGCCGGCCGCGCTGCCAGCAGCACGTCGGGAGCTGTGCTTGCGGGGCTGGGCCAGGCTGGGCTCTGTGGGAAGAGCTCCGCCAGCTGGAGGGCAGCTGCGGTGGACGTGGCGGCCCGGGGGTTGTAGCTGTGAGGGCAGCTCGGAGCGCGGAAGCGCCTCTCGCCCTGCAGGGTGCTGCCCTGGGGTCGGCACACAGCCGGCGTTTAAAAGATAATAAAAATAATGTGAGCCAATTCATGTAAAATTGAGGCTTTTCCTCTTTTTTTCATATTTTATTTTTCAAGTTCTATTATTTTAAGGCCAGCTTTTACCAGGGCTCCCCAGGGCTGGGGTTCCTAAAGGCTGCAGGGTGCTGCCATGACCCCGCCGGGGAGCGGTGTAGGCCTGGGAGCTCTAGGCAAGAGCTGCGGGGAATATAGCCTTGCTGTCGGGTTCGACAGAAGCAAAGGAATGCGGGCGGGAGACTCGATGCAAATAGCTGCGATGGGCCGTGCCCTTTGCAGCCGTTCTCCCAGCTGGCCCCCACATGGTTACGGTTCTGAGGCCACTCATGCTTAGATTCTGATAGTGTCCCACACCTCCCCAATGTTCTGCAAGTAACCATTCCTTCTCCATAAGTAAAGATTAAAAAAAATTTAAAATAAAAATTATGCTAGCAGCACTTAAAGTTCCCAGGAGCTTCCCATTACGAAAAACTGAGAAAAAATTTGCCATTTTACCAGCTTAATGACATGGATAAATTTATCACAATGTTTTCTTGTCTCAAGCTGATTTGTATATTTATATGCTTTCTGTGCGTGAGTTCAGTTGTAATAAATCTTGGTTTTTAAATGGCAGAACTGAAGAAAAAACTCATTGCTTCATCCATTTTCAAGCATTTTTACTATTGCGTGTTTGTGAGGTTTCCACAGCTGACAAGTTCTGCATTAAGACCTTGACCTGTTTCTTAGCAGGCCTTACCCTTTTCCTTACTCCGCATTAAGGCCTTAACCCTTTTTTCAAGGTACGATTTTTCTGCTGCCGCCACAGGAACCCCTGTGCTCAGTGACTAAAATCACAGAATCATAGAATCTTTTAGGTTGGGAAGAAGGATCCATGATCTTTATTTAAGATCATGGAGCCCAACTGCCAACCTGACACTTCCAAATTCACCACTAGACCAGGTCTATAAGTGCTGCCACCTCTACAGGGTCTCTTCAGTGCTTCTGGTGCTGGGGACTCAACCACATCCCCGGGCAGCCTGTTGTGGAGTTTGGCTACAAGCCTTTCAACCAAGAAGAAAGCAGCTCTAACTCATATCTAAGCTCAATGTACCCCAGCACCATGGAAGCCATTTCCTCTTGTCCTATTGTGCCTGAATTGGAATAAGAGACGAATGCCAACCTGGCTACAGATTTCTTTTAGGGAGGTGTGGAGAGCCTCAGCTTCCTTTTTGCTCTAGGTGCTAAACAAGTCCATTTCCCTTACCTGCTCCTCCTAAGGGTTGTGCTCTACAGCTTTTGCCAGTTTTGATGGCCCCAATATGGAGTCTAGGGGAACAACACCTGTGAATGGCTGACAACTGAATTTAACTCTTTGGATCCAGCCATCCAGCCAATTTTTTTACCCAGAGAAGAGTATCGTGTGTGTGCGGTGAGCAAGCCAGTTACAAGAGTAGTGAAGTGTTAATTTGCATTAGTAGGAAGAGAAAGGACAAGCTGATGAAGTAGATCACACACATACATTTGTAACTCTCACTGGGGTGAATGCAAGACAGATCATCTAAACCCCATAATTTCACTGATGATCACCTAGCCACATATTCTTTATTTTCTAGATACCCACCTGGGAGTAGATTTGCAGAAGCTCTCAGCACTTTCTCTTGCTGCTCACACTGACGGAAGATATGCTTTGAATATATAAAAGCTTATATAAGCTGTTTAGGATGTGAGTTGACAAAATTGGTGGGCACTTGGTGGTTTGAAGAAATGCCCTATAATCTTGCCTTTCCCCTGGGTAAAAGGGGATAGCAATGTGACTTTTGCTCCCCTGAATAGCGGAGGAATAAATTCTGTGATATTTCTAACATGGACAAATATTAGGAAGTTTTTTAAAAGTCTGTTTGGGGCGAGCTTTAGATGATGTGTAGTAAATAAGACCTGAAGCTCCACGCTTAAGAAATGATAAAGTATTGGATAAATAACTAATAATTCTGTCAATAAAGTGCTATTCCCATGGAAGAAATGCATCATAAAGTTGTTGGTGGAAGAAAAGCTTTCTAAGTGTCTGGATCTTCACTGTAGAATTTAGGGTCATCATGGCCTTCATTGTGCGGTTGTGTGATCCTCTTGCAGTGCTTCGATAAGTGAAGATTGAAATATAGTGCATGCATAGGATGAGATTACTTTCCTCTGACATTCCCTAGTTTAGGAGTCACTCACTTTAATGCCTTAATCCCTTCTAATTTCTTAATATGTAATTTTATACTAGAAATAATAGAAGTAGCCCCAGACTTATTTTATATTTGAGGTAATCACAAATCTAGGAAGATAAAGGTATGTTCCTGTTACTTCAGTCTTCTTGATAGAAGATAAGTCTTTCAGCCAATCTATCCAGTAGTTACTTTTGGCTGTTTTGAATTCATACTGCACTTCATGGGAGTGACAGGAGCACTCAATTGCAAAGAATTCCTTCTACCAGCTGGGTGAGAATGTAAGAGCGGCATTCAGCCATTGTGCATGAAAACTATCCTGTAGCAGTAGTAACTGGCACGTTTGATAAGGTGTAAGCAAAAATTTCATACTCTGTGACCTTAGGAATCATGGAGTAAACAAATGTTAGCTAGTGCTGTATCCCAGAGGGTGCATTTATATAGACTGCAAAGCGAAGTGTAAACATCAAACTGTAAACAAGCAAAAGAAAGGAAGCAAGGGAAAAACAGAACGTTAAAATCTTGATGTTAAGGCCTCTGTAGCAGCTGTCATTTGTCTTGTGTGACCAGAGAACAGTCTATCTTTTCTTAGTGTTCCTCTGTACTACGTTGTTTGGTTTTTTTTTTTTTGGGGGGGGGGGGGGGAAAGGGCGGGGGTGGTGGTGTCTGCTGCTTGCTGTCCCTTGCTTAATTATTGAGATTATAAATTAACAGGACCTACCTGTTCGTCTTGTGTTTATCCAGCACCCAGTGTAACAAAGTCCTTGTTTTAGGCTCTACTCCAATGAAGATACTCGACAAATCATTAAAACTATTTTCGAAGTCAAGAATAAGATGAGTACTGGAGGGGGTGGGGAGTGGTTTGCAGTCCTCATTTGGGTGGGGGTGGCAGGGTTGTAAAGGTGTAGCTGTGCTATGTGCCATAAAGCCTTGGACAGTAGCAGCAGAGAGATGAAAAAGTCCTGGTCCCGTGGTCAGTACACAGCCAGGCTTCTGAGGTTTTGCTCTTGGTTGGGTTCTCACTCTTGCTCTGCCACTGGGAGAAGTTATATTGATGTCAGCAGGAAATTTCCTGTGGTATGGAGACAGCCAGCATAACTTTAATCTTATGATTAAAATGAACAATGGACACTGTGCCATTTTTTGCTATAAAAGAGAATATTGCTAATAATTATGTTGTGGAAATACCGGCATTTCAAGAAGAACATTTCTTTAGTGCCAGTGTAGTGCTGGAAGTTCATCCTGTATTGTGTCTAAGCTCCACATCTTCTGCAATTCTGTTTAGTAGGTCTGTGCAGAAATGTTAGAAAATTTACCCTCAACTTCTCAGTGATTAGTCTGGCTTATAGAAGAGTAATTTGTGGGACTGAATTGTGTGTGCCATTGGTTACCCTGTGGTACACTGCCACATGTAATTGTTTTATTCATGGTGTTTATTCATATTTGTAGAGAGCTGTGTCCTGTTCAGCTCATCAGTTAGCCCAGCCTCAAGCTGCATTTTATCCCTTTAATCTCTTTTATCACTGTACTATAAATCAAAACATCTGCACTAAATGATAATTTTTATTATTCTGCTCTGAACTCTCTCCAGTCAGTCAATATTTTTGAGTATGTAGGCATCTGGAATAGTAAATCATTTTCTGAAAGCAGCCTCTGAAGAGCCATATAAAAAGCGGTTTACACATATATTCTCTGTAAATGTTGATCTTCAGATACAGCCAAAACATCACATTGACTATTGAAATGACAAACTCATCTCTCTTGAGTATATTTCTTCCGGATTGCATGCTGCTCTCAATCTTTGTACAAGGGCGTATGAAAGCATAAAATAACTGCTCTTTTCCAGAAACCCTTGCACAGCTCAGCTTGTGTCAAGTTGGTGAATATAATTAGAGATTCAGAGGCTGAGAAAAAACACTGAGAAAGTGTGGAGGGAGGAGGAACAGGCATGCAGACGAGCTGGCTGCCTTTGGAAAAGAGAGTGTGAACATCCCAGGAAAACACTGCAGTAAATTAGCCAGCACAGGCCAGGTGCTCCAGCAGGCACTGTGTACCAGCTCCTCTGCAAGGAGCCCTGCCTTCCCTATTTTCCTAGAGGAAGGACTGAAAATGGTATTTTACTCCTCCTTACTCACAGCTCTACTCAAAGTCACAAATTCATTCCTTCACAGAAGGCACTCCCTGTGCGAGGGTCTATTAAACAGACAGCTGTTTCCAAGCATTATCATAATTAAACACACCCAACCGCTCTGTAACTCTGCTTACACAAAGGAAGCAAAGCACAGCGCAACCACAGATGGCCATCAGGAAGCCATCAGAAATCTTGCCCATCAAGCCAAACACAGCACTGGGCTGAGTAATGTTATTTAGCCTCCTATTTTCTGAATATTGTGTGCAGGTCTGCTGGAAGCAAATCAGAACAGGCTCTGAGGCTGCCCTTGCAGGTTCGCTCATTCCCTGAAGGGTTTTTACTGCCCTCAGTTGTTCAAGAGCATATATTTAATTTTGTGGGGGAGTAATTTAATCAGTTCCAGTCTAATCAGTCCTCTGCCAGAATGGGACTTTGCTGTTTTCATTTCTTTCCTCATGTACTGCGTCTGTCCAGCATGGAGATTGTTTTCTTCATAGCAGCCCTGTGGTGCTGTGTTTCGGGTTTGCGGCTACAACAGTGTTGGTAAGGCATTAGTTATGTGGCTATTGCTGAACTGTGCTTGCAAGCACGAGGCTTTATCTTTTTTCCTCACTCTATTGCCTACCCCCCACCCGTATGCATGAGTAGGCTGGGGCTGTGGAAGAAGTTGTGAGGAGACACAGCTGGACAGCTGACCCAAATCAGTAAAAGGGCTATTGCATACCATATGAGGTCATGCTCAGCAATAAAAGCTGGGGTAGAGGAAGATGAAGGCTTTTTCTTTCATGTTGGCCTCTGCTTGAAGATACATGCTTGTGAAAGGTAGTGAGCCATTGCCTTTGCATCACCTGGTTTTTGTAGGAGCTTCCCCCTTTCCTTCACCTGCTCAACTGTCTTTATCTCGACTCACAACCTTTCTTGCATTTGCATCCACTTGTAAGTACTTGGCTGCTGGTGGGGCTCAACTCACAGCACCTGGTTACTTCTGAAGCCTTCCGATCACTGAAAGACATCCAACTGTAAGTTCATTTCTGAAGGCAGATCAACTACTGTGACTGTGAATAGAGGGACAACCAATTACTAGGACAGCCATTACCTTGAAATGGTCAATCTTCTTTTCTATCACACGTGGAAATGGAGAAGTGAGAACAAAAGTCACTTTTTATCATTGAGGACTCAGGGCACAAAGCTCAGAGATCAGACCTAGTGGGATTATACTACCATTGAAGGAAAGAATGAAAATTTCCTTGAAAAGGAATGAGCAGTTCTTGCCCCTTTCACTCTTTGCCACTTTCCCCAATTTCTCAGCATCATCAGAAACTGTCTGGATTGACTTTTGCTCTAAAGCCTTCACTCTCACTGGCATTATGTAGAAGTAGCTCCTGCCTGGATTGGCAAAGAACTGAGTGTTACCAGTGTGCTGAATGAATGTCACAACTCAACAGTCACATCACGCCTCTTCTTGCGTAGACATCAATCTGTTTCATAAAACATAGTAAGAGTTACTAACCTTGCTCAATAGATAGAAAACCAAAGGCTATGTGATTTGCCCAAGGTTGTGCACATGCCGTTGGCAGATTGGTGAATGGGCTGTGGGCACATCCTAAATTCTAGTCTAGCATCCCTCTGCTTGACAGTATTGACATCAAAATAACTGTAGCCAGTTCCCCTGAGTGCTTTCACAGACAGCTGGATGGAAGGTGCAGGGTCTATCCTCAGTATGCTAGTCCTCCTGAGGAACACATGACTACCTGCCGTGTCCCTTTAGGTCTTCCTTTGAAAGAGAGGAAGCAACAATTCTGCATGACCCCATCCCTTCTTGCCAGCTTGCAGAAACAAACCATTGCAGTCAGATACATTAGAGGTGATATCAAAGCATATTCATCTGTAACAGGCCACTGAAAGATGTGCTGTAATCAGCACAGCTACCTAACCTCTGTCCTGCATGAGGAGATTAAATTGTTTTAAAATGTTTGAACACAGCGCTCATTGTGATCAATGTCATTCTGTTGATCAGATCAGCGGGAGTGAAAAATAAAACCACATTTACTCAACAACAAATATTGGCAGCGCTTCTGAAACGGGACGAGGGCTTATTGAAAAGGATATTGATTGAGCCAAGAAAACATCAAGCAGTTATAAAAGTTTAATCATATTCTCATTCAAGCCTGCCTTCAGTGCCAGGAATTAAAATTCTCCCATCTCCTGAGGACGGAAGATACATTTCCATAATGTTCTGTAACTTCCAACACCCTGCATCTGTACCGAATGGTGGAATTATTCATTGCAAATGATTTAGCTGAGATACACGGCCCCTTTCTGCTGTGAGCGTACAAATTATGCATAAACAAGCTGTAATTTTTTGAATGTTTCTCATTTGCAATTGTTTAGCAAAGAGCTGGGCATACCAGAGCCAGCCCACAAGGTATTTTTGAAGGGGTCAGAATAAATATTTGGTCTGCATGATTCAGTAACATATGCCTAGTCGGTCGATCTGGGTGAAATTATAAGGGTTCCTCAGCTAGAAAAGATTAGTTTCATTAAAAAGATGTGCCCATGTCCTTATTGGAAAACAGCTCATGAACGTTTGCAGTTGTGTGAGAGAACTGCTGTGTGCGGAGAGGGAAGGGCCGTTTTCAGAATGGCATGTTTGGGCACAAGTGTTGAGGCAGCGTCTGCTCTGGAGGCTGTGTGTGGCTGAAGAGCACAGGAGAAGGGCTTGCTGGGGTAAACAGGAAATTATTTTTTCTCTCGGCTGCAGCTATGAAGATTCACACCTTTCTAAGCTAGACTTGCTGCTGAGGAGAACAAAAAGAACATAGGGCTATGGCAGAGCTATTACTTCCCCTCCTCCTTCCACCCTCTACTTCTCTTATGTCTGAGGCAAGCTGCATGGCAATCAGGTGTTGCTGAGTCTGCCCTGCAAGGTGAGATGTGAATGTAGCAGGGGCAGCAGTATCTCAGCTGGCTTCAAAGTATCTGGGACTGTAGCATTAGGAAGAGGGGCAGGGTTGCGCAGGGCATGGACCCCCCTGTACACACCTGGGGGCCCTCCAAACACACTGCTGTATTCTCAAGGCTTTTGTATAGCAGGTACCTTGCTAAATCAGAGTTACGTGGCACTTTTGCCATGGGTGTGTTGTACAATTCACTTACATCCTACTCAAAGTAAGGTGTGGTCAGCAGCCTTCCCCTATCACAAAGCTCATTAGAAATGGGGTCAGTGGGCAGCACAGCTTTATAGACATGTCCTGCTTATCTCAAACCTCTGACTTCTGACCACTGTGGATCAAAAAGCAAGGAGTTAAACCCGTTTGGATGTGTAGGGTACAGTTTTCTTTGGGTAGCTTACCACCTCTGAGTTGCATTAGCTTATAGAGTTTTGAATTTCTGACCTTAGTCTTTCTTGCTCCCTACACTTCTGTGGGCTCTCTTCAAGGAATTTAGAAGAGATTTTGTATGTAAAGAAGGCTTGGAAATTTGAATTTCTTCTGCAGAAGAAAAATCAAAGGGAGTGGATAAAGACTTGGTAGAAGAGCGATGGGTAGAAGATAAAAATGTGATGTATTAACAGGGGTAGCTTGGGTGGAGGTGGGTATGAGGAGGGCCGAGAGTAACAAGGAAAGCCTTGGAAAATTTTCTTGAACCATCAACAGTTGCACACAGTGTGGTTGCTTGGAGGCCCTTTTCTCACGACAGCAGGGAGGAACTATATAACCCCACATTTATCTGGGAAGGAAGCAGTCCAAGTGACAAGTGCAGAGCACAGGGCTCTTCAGAGCTATTGTATCCCGAGGTACCTGTGGTACCTGAGCCACCACATGTCCAATCTGGTGTGTAACACTCATGGATTTATAGCAGAGCACCCCTAGCTTCAGCTTCACCCACCACACAAGCAAGGACAGTGCTTCCTAATGACACCTATGCTTAAAAATGCCCCGTTTGAAGGCAGGTTCCCAGTCCACACTACTATGCCCTGGTCCTTCAAAGATCATCCATCACCCCTAGCTACCTGTGCTTATGACATGACTCTGAGCTGTATATGTGTTCATGAGGTTGCTTTGATGACCAGAATGCTGTGCTCCCCTTCATCTAACCCTGCATTTAGAGCGTCACACAGTACCATGCTCAGTTACAGTGAACATTTAGGTCTGCCTTTTGTCACAATGTACCCAAAGAATCTAGAAAGAATGCTTTGCACTAGTTTTCTGCCTTACTCTTATGATGCATGAGGTTAACATTTATTTGCTGAGACATTTCTCTGCATTTAGAGCAGGCCTGACAAGGTGGACACAGACCAATACTGTGAGGTGGGGGTAAAATCATTGCAACGAGGAGATGGGTGCTGGGAGGAAGTAAAGGAGCTGCTAGTCAAAGTGTGATGGTATCTCTTGCTTCTATGTTTTAAAAGCGATCGCATACATAGATTAGCAGCATGTGGGAAGGCAAAGGCCTATCAAGAATCATTTACAGATACAGATAACTTTAAGAGTAGAACGTAGAACTGGATTTATATATCTCACTGTTTCTGCTCACCATGTTGCTACAGAGGTTGTAGTGAAATAGTGAAAGTCATTCTCAGCAAAACGTCCTTTAAGAAAAATCTGTGTTTATTTGGGCTTCTCTATCTCTGCACTCTTTTTGGTATCACAGAAACATGTGGAGATAGATCTGTAGCCAAATACTAATCTTGTAAACTACACAAACACTAACTAACACCATCTGTGGCGATTTTTATTGCAAATTGCCACAACATGTGAAATGTTTCTCAGTCTGATAAGCAGAGGCTTGTCATGGGAATAGTGTCTCAAGGCCTCCTTGCACCATGTTTCTCATTTCCACGTGCCTCTGGTTTAGATATATAGGAAAAAGATCCTTTATTATATCTCTCCATTAACAGGAATGTTCATCTTCTCAATGTGCCTTGAATGTAAATGAAAATGAGGAATGGAAGAAATCAGAATAATTAGCAGGAGTAGCACATCTGTGAAGAAACGGTTTTCTTCAGCACAAAGCTACTCCCTAGATGCTGGAAAGCCATTTTTTTCTGTCCTCTCCTGCTTGTTCTCAAGGTCTGACTCCCTCTCCCTTGAGCTGCCAGTAGCATTTTGGGCAGGTAGTAAAAAGCACAAAGAATTTGGAGGGAAAAACCCCACACCAGCAGACCAAAATGGTGGGAATAGGGAAATAGACATGGAAAAGCAACCCATTGATACCTGATATGCTTGCTCTTCACATAAAACATTCCTCCTTGCCAGCAGCAGACTGTCTTGTCTCAAACATACTTTGCCATTGCCACTTTCCGGAGAAACTTTTGAGGCTGGGAGGATTTTGCTTTGAGGATTTCTCTTCCATCTGAAACAATGGTATGGTTTAGCTGTTGAACCATTTTCCCCTAACTTTTGTACCTGCAAGACAGTAGTTTCTTACGTGTCCACCCTCACTTTGGGATGTCTTAAGGTCATTGATCAGAAATTGCCTTTAGTCCTGGGAATAACTTCTTGCCTGTTGTGCAGATCTGGCTTCTATTCAGAGACCTGGCAGCATATGGCACCTTTCTGGGGAGGGGCAGAGAAGGAGACAGCAGAATACATCCTGTATTGGAGCTGGCACAAACCCGCTTTCTGCAACAACCAAAACCACGACGAAGTGCTGAGTTAATTTTGTAATTCTGTTCTCCAGTGGCAGGCAAAACATGTCATCTTTGTGGCTTCCCTTTTTGGGGACCAGCACTATGCCTTTATTTTGCTCTTTAGATGGTAGTTCTGATGTGCTGACATACCACTACAAAAGCTTCCTCTTTCCGCTAAGGAAAGTCAGCTCCTAACAGGTGCTTGGGAATCTCACTAGCATAGATACTTAGAAAAAAAAAGACTGATAATTAAAAAACTTGCATTTTTCCTGGATTTCTTTTCCCTGTGTTCTTTGGAGTTCTAGGGAAGAGCTCAAACTTTCTTGGAAAACTGAAGTAGTATTCTGCTCGGAGGCAGTTCTAGTCATAAGTTATTGTTTGTGTTTTGCAAGCTGTTCCATGTTCACACTATTTATGGAATGTTATTGAAAGTCATTGCATGACTTAGAGGATGACTAAATTACTATGATCACCAAAAGATGACTGTTAGCTGACTGCCATTAGAGGCCGAGCTAGTGAACAGGGCAGCAAAGGGAAGACTGACCTAAATAAAAAATAAATGAGGGCAAGGGGGTAAAGATCCTCTTTTGATATGAACACCTTTAGTATAATAAAGGAACAATGAAAAAACGCTAAAAACCTGTTTAATTACAAACGTTCAACTTTTTTCTCTGAGTGTTAGCAGCTCTTTAAAAGTGAGCTGTGTTTTAAATCTGAGGGGATTTGAAATCCTGCAGGATAGAAGCAGTTTGTCAAATATTAGTAATTTAAATAAAAAGAGGAGGAAAAGTGCAAACTCTTCCTATATTGTCCAGATCCATTAAATCTATGTGCCAGAGGTATGCTGCCAGTGTGAAAAAAAAAAAAAAAAAATCATTTTTATTGCTTTGGGGACAGGGATGGAAGGAACATGTGAACGGATGCTGAGAATGAAAAGCTGTGCCTGAAGCCTGAAGGGGGTTTGGTTTCTTTTGATACGCTCAAAACTGTGTCAACCCTTTCCATGAATATTTCATTAATTTTTGAAAGGAAAATGATCATGGTGCTAATATATTACTTTTTTTAAAAAAAGTGTTTTCAAAGTACTTATTTCTTCTCTACACCCTTCTGCAGTAGCCCACAGAAATACTGTGCTGCATAAAAGGTTAATAAGATTCTGAATAAATAAAGATTCTGATATATTCTTTAGATGTTAGTGTGAAGAAAATCTATTTTGGTTTGCAGTCAGTGGGATCATTGACTTGTGTGGGACCACAAACAGTCCATAGTCCACATTCATTTATCATTCTGAGCGTACTTTGAGATTTCCAAGAAAGCTGGAGTTTAAAAGATCTGTAATTGTTGTGTGTCTTCAAAAAGCCAGAAGACTAGATGGCTCATGGGACACCAACCATCTTCTCTTTAGATCAGTTGCTCAGGCACCGTTGTGAAAAGCGGTGCTTGAGTATCATTGTCATTCAGAGGTTGTTTAGTGACCTGTGGGGGAAGAAATTACTGTGTTTCCTAAATAGTTTTGCACAGCATGCACAGGTCTGCATGCCGACACACTTGTTGGTGTCTTACTAAATTGGACAGCCAATGTAGATAATACAGAGGGGAACAACAATAGGTACGCTTCTTTTGCTGGGCTGTTGAACTTCTCTTATGAAGAAACAGAAGGCACCTGGAGTAGTTAATTCTGTTGGTATTTGATAAATAAAATGCATAGAGTAGTGCCCCAGAACTAAGCTCAGGTAGAAAAAACATCTGG